>CM057454.1:945300833-946567500 GCA_016271365.2 Neoceratodus forsteri
ACACCTACTTGTCAGTCGTGGGATGCTCCCCGCAGACCATCGGCGCACCCAATGCCAGACTTGGATTTAGAAGAGCTGGACGTTGAGGAGGAATACCATCCTGTCCTCATTTTTCCCGATGAGGAGGAAAAAGAGGAAGAAATTATGGTCTCTGACAGATCCATGGCTTCCTCTGTCAGTAAGGATTCAGGAAAGCATACTCCTAGGTCTCCTCCTGAGGGCCCCACATTTTTTAATGTGATGAAGCAGCTATCCTCAGCCATGGACTTCCACACTGAGGAAGAGGATGCGGCCAGGAGAGAGCTGGCGAACTTCCTGGAGATCCCAGAATCTCCCCTCAAAGATCATTCCTCCAGTCTTGCCTGCCTTGAGGAATGCAGCCACAGCAGCCTGGCACTGACCAGACATGGTACCAGCTATGCCTCGCAGGGCGGATAAACTTTATCTTGCTCCCAGGGGTTCCCCTGCTATGCTGCCCAGGCCGAGATAGACTCCGTGGTCATTAAGGTGGCCCATAACAGGTCTAAGGTGCCTAAGCACCTTAGTTCCCTTTCCCTGGACAAACAGTCTTGCAGAATCGACCTCTGGACCCCGGGAGAGCAAAGCATTTTGCTGTTTGGAACTGGACTAACATTAGTGCTGGTGCTGCCCAAGAGGTCAACGTACTGATGGTCTTGCATGTAAGCTCGTCAGTAACCCACGCTGGCTCCCTCCCTTCCTCAGTTCTGTTTTTCCTGCTGTGTAGTGCGCACCGTGGAAGCAGCTGAAGTCAAAACTTTGTCAGCAGTGTTTTTCCTCAGTTTGCCACTATTTACTGTATTTTTCAATGATGAATGCTTTCTTGGCACTGCATGCAGTACAGTTTTTTTGTTTGTGGGTCTATTTCTTACAGTTCGGCGCTGAGTTCTGTCCTTTTCTCGTTGTTATTTTGATCCGTTGAGATGCTGTGTTTGAAGGCGAAGAAGAAAGGCTGCAGCCCCCCTCCCGATGCATCAGTGCTCCTGTGTTGGCCCTCTCACAGATTTGGACCGGCCTTCCAAATGGCACACCTGCCTTGGCCCTGACAATGACATGGACTGGTGCGATGCCTGGTTTTCCTTGGACAAACGTGTCCTCGAGTTCTGCGGATTAAAGTGAAGTCGTTCATCCCCCACTTTCGGAGGCAGGTGTGGCACCTACAGTGCTAAGGTAAGATCTCTGGGCCTTTCTCCTTGGCCCCTTCCCAGTACCTCTGGTACTGAGTAATACCAGGATCTTCCCCACATTTGCCTTGTTGAGACATCGGGAGTCTGGTGGACTCCTTCTGAGATGTCGGCTGAGCACCCCATTCAGTCTGTCTGTCCTTCTGGACAACAGATACCCCTGGTGGTGAGACTAAAACTATACATTCTTGCTATGCCAGTGGGCCTCTCAGTGTCTCGGCCTGGTGTCTCCCCAGGTCCTTGTACCGCCTGTGGTACCCATGAGTGGGGCAGTGCAGGTCACAAGACCAGGTCCCCTTCTAGCACTGTTTGTGGTGCCAGATGAGAGGGTCAGTTCCAAAGCTGACCCTGAATGTGAGATGGTGGTCATCTCTTCTCCTGAGTGCCTCTGTGGCTTGGGACTGGAGGAGGACACCAGCCTTAGGCTAAAGATCAGGGATGGAAATGATGGCACTGATCCTGGGCCGGGTTTCCAGCACAACACCAGTGACAACGTCACCTCCAGTTTCATCCCTGGACCTAGTCCTGGTGCCGTCTGCAGTGCTGGGTGAGTTCCTGGTGCGATTCACTGTGCTGGGTGCAGAGGCAGTTCTGGGAGTGGTGCTGGCTGTGGTGAAGTTCTTAGCTTGGGGGCAGCACCGACTCTGGTGAGTGGGTGAGACCTGTCACTGGGTCTGTTGCTGACCTTGTGACTGGTACTTGAGACAGCACTAACCAGGGTTCTGGCAGTGGCACAGTGACTAGTTTCTCCCCAGAACCAGCCAGCGTTGTTACTGGTAAGGAACGGAGGTGCCCCATGGGACATGTATGGCTCCACTGTACTCACTTAAGGGTCTCCCCCAAGGGCATCATCTAGGTCACACCTCTAAAGTTTAGTCGGTTCCACTCGGTGGGTTTGCCAGGTCCTCTCACCCCCCCAGAGAGGTTCCCTGCGCACTCCCACAGCCCTGGCAGAGAGCTTGGAGTCTCTGGCTTTTACATCCCTTCCGGAACTCTGCCATCCATCCCTCCCTGAACTGCTAGGTATTATGGGTCCTCTTGAGCCCATGACCTGGCACCAGTATGGGAGAATGTCTGATGTCCTTGTCCACCCCACCAATATTACCTGCAGTCTGGCTGGATCTAGTTCAGACCCTTGGCCCTGGCACTACCACTCCCGAGTCCAGCTCCTGCTCTCCTACTTCCTTCTTTGATGATGAGAACGTCTCCCTCCGCATATCTGCAGAGGCTGAGTACTCTGTGTACCAGCAGTTCCTCATGGAGATACTGAAGGAGATGAAAGTGGGGTCCTTTGCAGGCCACAATCCTGCATCCTTGTCACTCAGATTCCTTGGGGATTGCAGTGATGACTCTTTTGTCATCCTTTCTTTGGTTCTAGACTTTGAGGCGGCATCTAAGACTGTGGCTGTGTCCTTTTTCCACCCTCTCCATCCCCAGGCACGTCCAGCACAGGTATTGTGCTTATGTGTAATCTACAGGAGCTATACCTCACCCCACTTAAGGGATTTTGGTACTGCAAACCCTCCACTAGGCCTAAATGCCCTGTACATGACTGCCCTCCCGAGGCTGATTCTACAGAGATAGATGCCTATGGTAGGAGTGTTTTCACTGCAGCTTGCACCATCATGTGCATTGCCCAACACCAGGTCCATCAGACAGCTTACGACTAGCGACTGTGGTCACAGCTCGGTTAGGTCCTGGCTTCAATACCTGACTGTAAGTCAACTCGGCAAGCCATTTTCCTTTCTTCCAAGGGCGTGGAGCTGGTAAGGCACCAATCAAGGGCATTGTACGATGCAAGTGAGGTAGCTTCCAGGTTGGTAGGAACAGTAGTCTGCATTTGTCAGACAGCGTGGCTTTGCCTTTCCAGGTTGACATCTTTGGACCAGTGTAAGGTGCTCAGCTCCCATTTCCAGGGGACTTATTTCTTTCCTGTAAGGTCAGGCATGATTTGTCAGGGCACCGTCCCCCTCCTGGCTCATGGGGGCCTCCACCTGCCCCTGACCAGTCCTGGGTCCTGCTGGACCTGTAAGGAGTCCCTGCCCTCAGGTGGTTCTCCCCTGCACAGAGGGCCGAGGGATAACTTCCCTCAGGGTAGCCAACTCCTCCCTTTGTGGGGAAAGTTTGGTACTCTGACCCATCAGTGTGAATGAATGGTGAGAATTGATTCCTGGAAGATACTGAAATTATGTACTCACTGTAATTGTTGCTGTTTCAGATTATCTTCATTCATTCACACGCCCACCCACCATCCGCTGCTCATGTAAGAATGAGGGCCTCTGGGCATCTCATCCTATTGTACCTCAGCACACTGGTGTCCTTCTTGCCACTCCCTCTTGGAGTTGTTTTGCCTCTAGTTGGAACATTCTGTTCCTGACACAAAAACCAAAATTGGTCGTGGGTTGTGGGTCTCCATTACCACTTCCCAACCAAAAAAGAAGAATCCTTAGGGAGTTTATTATCCTTCCCATGTCTTAGTAGCATCGCTGGTTCCTGGTTTGTTATATTTGTGCTAAGTAAATAAACAGAATCCATCCTCTTGATTAAGTGAAGTCCTAACTCTAATCCTGAAAGGACTGGCTAAAGCTTTTTATCTTCTTTAGTGTTCCTTTATCTTAAAGTGACAGTCCCTCAGATCCAGGGAATGGTTTTAAAGTCATAGAAATTGGAATAGCCTACCAGCGAAAACTGTAGACTTGAAGACATTGCAGGCCTTCAGGATAAGCTTGGGCAAATGTTTGCTGTCCATGGGAATTAAAGAGTGTATTGGGTAGTAACATGGGTAGGAAAATCCGTATAAATGTATGTGTGTTTACAAAACATTAATTCATCCCTGCTTATGAAACAGGGGAGACATAGAAGGCCTAAAGTCCCATCCAGCCTTAAATTACTATGCTAATATATTACTTTGAGCTTGAGTCCAGACCAGCATGCTCTTTTTAGTTTAGCTGGTTATATCTTAAAATATTGAGTCCTGCAGGAAAACATCTTAGCTTGCATGGATATCACCTGATTTTATAACCATTGTAAGTTCTGGGAGAGTTGCTGCATATTCCAGGACACCATTTCTATGCAGATTCAGTGTGCTTTACTGTAGATGGCTACATGACAGATGGAATGTAAACTAGTCCTCCTAAAATTTAGCCTTTTCTCAGAAGAAAGTAAAAGAATAAAACTGTGTAAGGCATTAGCATATGTTTCAGTCGTGACCTTCTTCACATAGTGCTACATTGACTAGTTTCATTGGTTCATCACGAAAAACTTCATAGATCGCTAGCACAGGCAACTTTGAAGAATGAATGCCTGTAGGCTACATTCATCTTTCTAGTTTTAAGAGCTTTTCATTATGTGAAGGTACTGATCTTTATGTTCTGTCCAAAATAATAAATGACTTGTATGTCATTTAAATGTAATTTTAAACATAATCATTTTTTATATTCAGTACTTTTAACCCCTCTTTTAACACAACTTGTAATGAATTTAACAAAAATTTATGGATAGCTTGGACTTCCGCAGTATTTTAATGTTTTGTGGTACTGTAACTACCAATATCATACTGCAGTAAAACTTTGTAAAATCAGCAAGAAAGTGGTCAGACTGCCATAATCAGATCTCACAATTAAGCTGTACACTTCCTAGGCATGTTGCAAATTCCATATCCTAGGACCACGGTAGATGGTAGCTAAGGTTTCCACAGTTTACATATTTTTAGAAACTGATGTGTTTCTCCAGTTATGTGGCTCTCTTTATCTTTCCAACTAGGAAATGTGTAAGCCAGTAAAGAATGCAGACTAATGAGTCTAAGCTGGAGGCGGTAGGACCAAGCGAGACCAAAGTCTTTTGCAGCTTAGGGAAGGGACCGATGTCGGTACCAGCCACAGCCACGAGGCCAACGTAGTAACATCATGCACTTAAGCCGACCAATAACCGATGCTGGCCTTCTCACCAGCTCAGTTCTGTTTTTCCTGTCGTCGAGTGTGCACCATTGGAGCAGTTAGAGTCATTAACTGCATCACAGTTATATCCTCAGTTCATCGCTGCCTTCGTTCAATGCCAAATACTGTTCTTTCTCCTTCTGGTGCCATTTTTGTTTTTTGGTACTGCCTTTCTTGGTTAACTTTGGTGCCAAACCATTTTTTCTTCAGTTTTTAATTGTTTTCGTCTGTTGGTATGCCGCATCCTAAGAGGCAGATGAAAAAGGACAAAGGCGGTGCTTCGGTGCTCCTGCATGGGCCCTATTGCTGTCGAGGACTGGCATCTGAAGTGTTGGCCTTGTGTTTGAACTGACCATGATATGAATCTGCACAATGCCTGTTTCTCTATGGACCACTGCACCCTGGGGATTTAATGCAGACGACATTTCCAGCTCCACTTACTGGAGGTGCGGCGCTCAACACTAATAGAGCCACACCAAGAGACCGCACAATCCACTGTATCACTGTATTACTGTATTGTGTTCAACACTCCCAGATGACGTGCTAGGCACAAAACTGTTGGGGATATTTTGCTCTGTATTTTTTGCCTGGGTGTACACACTTGGTGGCACATTTTAAAACTGAAATAAAGCCTTTATATCAACAATGAAGTGAGCAGTCTTCTGTTGTGGCTCTACCCTGGAGGTTTGCACATTGAAGTAGGGTCATTCACCCCCCCCCCCCGCACTACACATTCGGAGGCAGGCCTCGCACCAGGGACACCTAGGTAAGGTCTCTAGGCTCTTCTCCTGAGTCTCTTCCCAGTACCTCTGGTACTGAGGAAGTCCAGGATCCTCACCATACTCCCCTGACTGAGACATCAGAGGTCCTGGGGTGGGGGTTCTTGTCGATGGTCAGCTTCCTCCTGGGGGTCCAGCTGAACACCCCACTTAGTCCATCGGCACTTTGAAGCAGCGGACATTCTTGATGGTGAGGCCAAAGCTACACACTTGGTCTACACTGGTGGGCACCTCAGTGTCACGGCCTGGTACCACCCCGGCTTTTGGTACTAAGGCTGGTACTGGTGATTGAGGCATCACCAACTGCAAGACCGGGGCCACCTTCTGGCACTGCTCGGAGCACCAGAAGCAGGGTGGGTTCAGGAGTCTTCCCTGACTCCAAGCTGGAGGTGGTAGTTATATCCTCCCTTGAGCACTGTAGGGGTCTGGAGGAGGATAATGATGCTGACCTTGGGCTTGGAGTCAGGGAAGGAAAAAAAGGAAGCTACCTTGGGCATAGTTCCAAGCTTGAAACTGGACCTGGTGTCTCTCCTGGTGTTGCCCTTATGCCTGGCACAAGGGATGGTGCAGTTACCTGTTCTGGTGCTGGCAGTGGTATCTGGTCGAGTTCCGGGGCCATCCTTGGTGTTGGGTCTGGTACCAGTGCCACTCGCAGTGCCGGGTCCAGGTCCGATTCTGGGGTGACCTGTGTCTGGATGTTAGGCTTGCTTGTGGTGCATTGCCTGTCTTAGTGAGGGGAGGAGGAGTGACACTCAGCCTGTGGCTGACCCTGTGCTGGAGGCAGCACTGGCCAGGGATCCAGCTCTAGCCCAGTGTCTCGCTTCTCCCCAGAACCAGTTGACACATCACTGGTGGGGACTGGAGCTGCCCTGAGGGAGCCATACGGCTCCACTTTCCCCTACCTGGGTTTCCCCCCTAAAGGCACCATTTGGTTTGGTCCTCAGAAACTGATCTGTTCCACACAGGCATGTTTGCCAGGCCTTCCCTCCAGGAGAGCTCCCCTGAGCAGTCTCGCAGCCCTGGCAGAGGAGACCTGGCCTGGTCTTCCACGGCCCTCTCTGCCCCCTCACCTGCTTTGCCAAGTATTGTGGTCCTTTGTGGCCCATGACCACAAATTCAGCAGAATGACTGGTGTCTTTCATAAGTACCATTTAAGTCCAAACAGGCCAAGTTCAGGCCTGTGGCCCTACCTCCACCTCCATTCTCTTAATCCAGCTCCTCCTTCCTCCTCTGAGGAAGAGGATTTTTCTGTTCACTTATCCTCAGATGCTGAGTACTATATGTACCAGGAATTCCCAATCGGAGATGTTGCAGGAGCTGAATGCATGGTCCCATTTTGGATGCAGTACTGCTACCCTGGCACTGAGATTCATTGGGGATTTCAGCGATGACTCCTTCGTCATCCCTTCTTGGCCTCTTGTACTTTCTTCATCATCTCTTCTTTTATGACAAGGTAGGTTGTACTTCAGCATCTTAAGTTTATTGCAACAGGGATGCTGCGATGCATTTGGTGAGTAAAGGTTCCTTGTGAGGCCCCACCTGTAGTACTGTGCCCAGTTCTGGGGTCTGCACCTGAAAAAGATAGGATAGTCTGGAGGCTGTGCAGCCCAGGGTCACCAGGATGATCCAAGTCCAACAGGGCAGATCCTGTGAGGAATGACTGATTGATGACTTGGTTTCCTTCTCCTTCGATTTTGTAGCTGCATCCAACTTTGATGTCATGGTCCCCTTTGGTGAAGTTGGCACTGAAGCCAGAACTGCATTGTCTGTAGCTGCAGTCTCCTCTAAAACTGACGGACTTCAGCAGGAGGTTCAACTGCACCTTCATTATCAGCATGACCCAATAGTTGATCTGCATGTTAGCACCAAATAACAACTGCTCCAACACTCACATTATGTGAGATGGGTCCAGTTCTCTCTGTCACGGCTCCAAGGGTCCAGTTCTTCCCAGTGTAAGCTGCCCACACAGGAGAGTAGTTTCTGAATAATGAACCATGCTGTATAGTTTAAGTGATAAGTGTCCATGTTAAGTTGTCATTCACAAACATCCTCAACACATCATCAGTTGCAGAGTTATACACCTTTCTTTTCAAAAGTTCCAAGGCAGATTACCAAAACTTTTTAACAGAGGGCTACCTCTCTTCCAACTGCCTTGGCGCTTTGACTCTCACCAGAATTTTTGTCAGGGGGCAGAGTCTTTTGGAGATCATCCTGACTTAGGTACCCTCAGAATTTAAAGATATATTACCTACATAAAGGGTATTGGATAAGCCAACAAAAACATACAGCTCATGTGGTAACCGAAGCAAATAGTGATTAGGGTGCATGTCTTAAATTCCATATGAAAAATTACAATTTCTTTTCAAAATACTATAATTTACGTATCCCAGTTCATTAACAAAAAAAATATTGTCGGCCAATGGGAGGCAGACCATATCCTGCTGCTCCTGAATTATCTTGGTAGTCTTCTTCTGTACTGTGTCCATCTCGTTTGTCTTTCTTAAGGTAGGGGCTCTGTTACTGCATACAGTAATCCATATGCAGATGCATTGTGGACCTGTACAGCTTGCCCACCTTTGAACTGTCCGTCTTTCACCTTTGTTTCTCAGTGAAACACTTGATCCTCTTGATTCTTTGCCACCTGTAGTCATGTGTGGTTTCAACAGATCTAATCTTCGTGGATGACACAGTATTATACACCTCAGGTACAACCTTATCTGAAGTCAGGGAAGTATTGCAAGCCTACTTTAATCAGTTAGAAAGCAATCTCATCAACGCCAAACTTCTCCTAAATGCCAAAAAAAAACCAAGGCAAAGATTTTTACATGGTATCCCTCCCTTGGTGCCTTACCTGCCCCACCGCAGGACTTTATAGTAACCTCCCTGGGTGAACCCTTGGAAATTGTGCTTAAATTCAAATACCAAGGCATGTGGATAGACAACAAGCTATCATTCAATTACCATATTGAGGGTCTATCTAAGAGGCTCAAAGCACGACTGGGATTATTTTTTAGAAATAGGTCCCTCTTCTCTCTCACGACTCGTATACAGCTTGTCCAAGCCACCTTCCTTCCCCTACTTGATTATGGGGATTTTATTTATATCTCCTCCCCAGCCTCTAGCCTTACCAAGCTGGACGTTCTCTTTCACTGTGCTCTACGATTCATTACTAGCTCCACTTTCAGGACCCATCACTGCGATCTCTATGCAGTAGTTGGCTGGACCTCACATGCCACCAGACACATGCTTCATGCTGGTATCTGGACCCTTAAGGTACTTCTGCACAAACTGACGGACTTTTTAACATCCCTACTACGCATCTCCCATAGTGCTTACTCTCTAAAGAAATCTGACTATATCCTATTAGATGTTCCCAGGACTCTTACTACATTTGGCTGACGGACTGTTTCATATGCCCTCACCAACATTTGGAATCAACTACAATCCATGCTGAAGCTAACCAGCATTGTCTCAATCAATTCCCACAAAACACCAGCAGTCTCTAAAATAAAAGATATCTGCAGCTGCTACCAGCCCTCCCTTTAACTCCAAGCAAAGCTTTTGTGTGCTGTCTCCCCTTCTACTCCCTAAGCCAGAATGAATGTAATTGCCTACCTGGTATAATTTTTTTTCTTTCTATTTTTCTCTCCACTTAACATAATATACAATTCAACTGGACCACTGGACCCTGTGCTGCTATGTTGTAGCCATTAGGTAGCTTACCATGTTGTATATCTCTTGTACTATATGTACACACCGTGTTTATCTACATACAGTTGTTCCTATCTGTGTAATAATGATATGTATGTGCAAATGTCTCAGGACCTCCTTGTGAATGAGTAATAATGATATGTATGTTTAAATGTCTCAGGACCTCCTTGTGAATGAGCTTGCTTAATGGAGTTCTCCTGCAATAAACTTTAACTAATCGTGAATAAAGCTGCCATTTACAAATCAGCATTGTAACCAGCCCAGTGGAGGAGCGGTTGCACGTCAGCCCTCATGCCGGTGACCCTGGTACAGAAATGGACACAGTTGCTTGGTTGGCAGGCAGGATCGAGCACCTGATGGCAGCTCTCCTTCTTTGGGGAAGGGGCACCAGTTCCCGCTGCAGAGACTGCCACTTGGCGGAGGCTGGGCAGCAGCGCAGCAGGACAGCACACAAATGGGAAGAGGTGGTGTGTGACATGCTGGTGCACACGTCCTTACGCTCTAGCCCCAGGAAGAGAATCCAGGAGGAAAATGCAGGCTGCTGCATGCCAGCACCACCTGGAGGTTCTCGTTCAACCAACACGGCTGGCCGCCTATCAAATAAGGTTCTGTGCAAGTAGTGAATAACCGGTAAATCTGTGAGAAGGCTGGTGACACAGCTGGAGGTGTCATCGGCAGACCTGAGTGACAGAAGGATAAAATACTAATGGAATGGTAATTGTACTGTGTACTGTGTGTGGAGTATTTTTGTAAACCAGTAAGATGTTATCTATCTTCTGATAAATGGTGAAACCATATTCAGGTGACTTTAGAGCTTGTTTCAGCATTTGGACAAATAGCTCTACTAGCCGATTAATTGCTGGGTGGTAAGGTGCAATCTGATATGCCTGAAACCATTTGCTTTCAAAAATGTGCCAGATTCACCTGCCTGCCCGCACAGCAGTAGCGCTACCGCATGCAATGCCGTCAACCCAGATTCGAGAACGAGCCTGGGAGGCAGAGGGGTCGGCTGGGGAGAAGACTTGAACATCCGCGAGACAGCTCAGCTTCTCTTGGGGCGGGGGGGGGGTGTTCAGACTCCATGCTTGATTGGCCTCTGGAGGAAGCCAGAGAGACAGCAAGCATAGAGCACTAGAAGAAGGGGTTGGGCATGGTGGACGTTGGCGTTTATCACCTTTATGTCAGGGCGCATGCCATGCCCTAGAACAAGGGAAAATCAGTGCTAGAGCATCGAGAAGACGGCATGCCGAAGTGGAGACCCTAATGGCTCGTGCCTACCTGATCCTCCGGGGGTACGACGAAACAGTGAAGCATCTCGGGCCCCACCTCCTCATAGCTGCCTGGGGGTTATAGCCACGGCTCCATGGGGATCTGCCTATGTCAGGTAGGTCGTGAAGCGGGGCTGCCACGTGTGTGTCTCTCAGTGGAGCGGGGCTCTGGCGCAGGGGGCAGAATAAATAGAAATAAAAAAAAAAAAAAAGTGCCAGATTTACCTGTTGTGAATTGTGGGCCATTGTTACTAACAAGTTGCTCTGGAATAGAATAATGATTAAATAAGCCATGCAAAATAGGAGCAGTCTTATCTGCAGAGGTAGGTTTCATTACATGTAGTTCAGGCCACTTTTACTGACCATCTGAAAGATACTGTACATAATTGATTTAGCAACATGCATGGATGAAGTAGGGCAGAACCTGAGGCATTCGGTACCTCCTGTGAGGAGTGCCTGCTTTCATTTTCAGTTCAATTTCCTGATCAATACCAGACCACCAAATATAACACAGAGCTTGTGACCTCATATTTACCACTCCAGAGTGCCCCTTGTGCAGTAGGGCCAAAAGATGTTTACTGGAATCGCAACATGCATACCCCACATTAGACACTCATGTACTGATAGCTCATTCCAACAGGGAAGGACTCAACCTGCTGTTTACCTTTGGCTTACGTTTTATATGTACAGTTACTGTGTCTCTTTATTGTTATAAGAGTGCAGTTCTGAGATCTTTGGGTGAGAGAATTGTGACGCTAAGCTAAGCAGTTCTGGCACACAAAGGACTTGAGAAGAAGCCTCCAATATACTATTTTAGAATCCACATCTAAAATGTAAGATCATGTGGGTCTGTTCTGGTCTTCTTCCTGGCATCTTAACATTTTATGTGCAATTGTTCAAGCTGGCAGCAATACATCACGTTCACTGGGTCGGTCTTTTCACAGTGTGATATTTCTAGTGGCAGTCTTGATAGATTGCCTGCATTTCCATGAAGTGCTGCTTTCTTGTACTCAATAGTATGCATATGAGTAGATAGAAACAAAGCCCAACACTGCATCCCAGCTGCTGCAAATAAAGGAACGCCATTCTTTGTCCAAATACAGTTGCTGTTAATAGGCAGTGGTCAGTAAACAAGGGAAATTGTTGCCCATAACAGAATCTGTGCACCCCAGACACTATTCCTAGTGGTTCTTGTTCAGTTTGTGCGTAGTTTTGTTCCATTTTTGGGGTACAAGATAACGAGGAAAAGCTGGCATAACTGTTCACAAGTGGGAAATCTATCCTATCTCCTATGGAAGTACCCAATATTTTTAATTGGTGGGAATTAACCAGACTTGAGATTCAAAAAAAATATTAAATTTATTTCCTTATTCGGGACTTCCTTTGAAGCCAAATGCCAACTTCAGGTCACTGCACAACTCAAAACCCTGCCTTTAGAAATGAATGCTATCGATGACAGAGTGTCAGGACCAGGTAAAATTTACTCTGGTTTCCTTCAGAAGCAAAATCCCATGTTTGTTCCCCCGGTCTGTCACTGGAGAAATGTAGGGAGACCTTATCTGTTGCAGCATTGCTGCAACCATATACCCCACACCTCTTATGCATTTTATGTCACGTACCAAAAACAGTTATGTGATAACAGAGGGAAAAGAAAAGAAAAAAACAGACATACTTGACCACAACAAGAACCGAAAAAAAAACTCCAGGTACACTTCTGTGTATTGCAAAACTATGAATGAACCCAAACCTGAAGTGTTACACAGAAATGCCAGTCAAAAAAAAAAAAAAAAAGCTTCACACATAGGACAGCCCACTCAAACAAGACACCTCATGAAGTGCTGAGATACTGGTAAAATCACTCTGTACACAGTTCAGAGTTACCGCTGAGATACTGTGAGACTAGAGAATGACAAGCGCTGACAGTTTAGAGCACGTGGCAGGTGCTTCACAGCTGTAATAATTGCGAATGGTTGACAGCGTTCCCAGCACCACGTCACTTCCAATGTGAGACAAACGAAATGCCGAGGAACAGTCCCTGAAAGCTCCCAGTTTTAAAACAACAGAAAATCAAACAACACAGCATCACTATTTAAAACTGGGACAACCCTATCTTAATGAACTATGATGATTACAGGAACAGTATAACAAACAGCTATCTACTGTTTCAAACAGCATGAAGTCTTGCTGTATTCTGACTATATGCAGTTAGCCCCAGCATTTGAACTGCTCCGGAAAGAAAAGGGTTAACTCTATGCCAGAGCATAGAACGTTGAGCTCGAGCTTGGTTTTCAAACCTCTGTCTCTGGTACATCTCAGTGTAACCGTCAGATTCTTTACTCCACCTAACTGTGAAGAAGCTCCAGTGAATTCTCCTTCACTGCTTCGGTTCGGTTAAAGTAAAATCGGTCATTTCATCTGTCTCTTCATTTATTTCTCGGTATCAGATCTCTGTCTACGGTACAGGTAGTGTTATAGATAGATAGTGAGGTGTTTCTGTTAAGAAATTGTTTTTCCTTCTGTTTGTTTCCAGTCGGTCCGGTTTGGAACCAAAACAATTCTTGTTTCTGTTTTATTGTGATATTTGATGTGGTGTACCTATCGATTACTAAAAAAACATGTTTTTTTTTTTTTTTTTTTTTTATTGACCCGTGACACAGTTGGAACCGATAGGCTGTTGTTACCTAGCTTGAAGGCTAAAAAGGGTAACTTTAAAATTTTAGGCATGTCTGAGAAACCCAAAAAGAAAACCAGTCCCACTGGGTTTCAGCACTGTACCGAGTGTGGGGACACGTTTGCTAAGGCTGATCCCCACCTCATCTGTGTATATTGTCTGGGGTTTGACCACCTCAAAGAAGACTGCCAAATCTGTAAAAACTTTCCCAAACCCGCTTTGGAAAAACGTTTGAAGTAGGCTAAAGAAAGGACAGGCCAAGAAGTCCACTGATCCGGATGGCAATCCCGGTTTGGTTCCGACCGAACCTTAGGAGGTGCCCACTGACCCGGGTGATACCTCCTCGGGCAAAAGGAGAGCTGATTCTGCGGAATCGGTTCCTAGTAAAAGAAAGCGAAAGTCAGCCGGTTCGGATCCCGTTCCCATGTTCCAACTGCTGGGGACATTGCTAAGGCGATCACCATCGTCCTGTCGCTTTGCCCGGTTCCGACCGAACCATCTCCGACACATAGACAGTTGGTTTGGTTGGAGTCTACTCGCTTGTATTATGATCCGGAGGCATTTTATGAGGGCGAATGGGAAGGAGAAGAGGAATATCCCGAAGATGATGATGACAATTATGAAGGCCTATATGAGCCAGTAGAGCCTGACATCTCCCCAGACAGGCCTTCTAATGTTTCTCCTCCCAGACTTTCTGAGTCCCCTTCCCACTTCTTGTTTCACAAGAAGGCGGCTGAGTCTCTTCAGCTTTCTGTGGAAGAAGCTGAGCAGGATCAGGAGGAGCTTGACTACAGGGAAATGATGGATGTCCCAGAGTCCAAAGAGTTTCTATCCCTCTGCGCAAATCCCTGGGGAAACGGACCCAAAAACTGTTACAATTTCTCACATCTATACCTCCTGTAGACAGGAAAATGGACAGGAGGTATACTTTGTCAGGCCCTGCTATGGAATTCTTAACCACTCATTGCAGCCATGTTGGGGTAGTGAAAGCTGCAGCCTGTGACAAGGCTAATATTCCTTTGGCATCTCACCCCCTAAAGATAAGGATTCCAGGAAAGTGGATGCTATGGCCAAAAAACCAATACTTGGCAGCCTCTTTGGGACTCAGGCAGGCTACCTATTCGGCATACACAGCCAGGTACCAGAAATCTAGGTGGGATATGGTTCTGGAACTGGCTAAGGATGCCCCTCCCCAGCTAACCAAGGAGCTGGAGCAGGTGGCTGAGATGGTACTGAGGCATTCAAGGTCCAATTTCCTGCTGCTGTGGACTCAAATGATGTACATTACAGAGTTATGGCTACATCTTTCTCCATGCGGAGATTTGCTTGGCACAGATGTACCAGTTTGTCTCAGGATACCCAGACTAAGGCCGTGGATTTTCCTGTTATGGGTAATTCTCTGTTTGGAGAACAAACAGAGGCTTATATGAGAAAGATGGAAGAGTATAGGACCACCTACAGGAGTGCTGCAGCTAAAGAGAAGCAGACCACTCCTCAAAAGCAGCAGTCTAGGGCTGGCAGAGGCAGGCCTTTTTTTTCTACCAAGCTTGGACCTCCTCTTCTTTTCAGCAGAGGGGGTTCTTTAGGGGAAGAGGTAGAAGGGAGATGAGCAGAGCTGCATCCTCCTCTCAGTCCAAGCCCCCTGCCAAGCAGACACCCTGATGTGTCGGCCAGGGTCGCCGCCTCAGTCCCAGTGGGTGGCAGGCTGGCTTACTACTTCCAGGCCTGGAAGTCTGTCACTTCAGATAAATGGGTCCTGGAAGTGGTAAGCCAGGGACTTGCTCTGTTTCAAAAGGTTCCCCAAAATGAGAGTAAAGTCTTTCAGTCTTCCTACTCCCTTGGAAACAGAGGCCTTAGTAAGAGAAGTCTCTTCTCTACTGCTTCTGCAGGCAGTGGAGAGGGTACCTCATCAGCACAAGGGAAAAGGACTGTATTCCAGGTACTTCATTACCCCCAAAAAAGACAGGGGAGTAGCTACCCATCCTAGATCTACAATACCTGAACAGACATATCACAAAACCAAAGTTCAAAATGGTGACTCTGGGAATAATTCTTCCTTCTCTTAGACCAGGAGACTGGCTATCCTCTCTGGAACTCAAGGATGCATATTTTCACATACCTATCAGAGATTCCCACAGAAAGTAACTCAGGTTCGAGTTGCCCTCAGGTCATTAACAGTTCAGAGCAATGCCCTTCGGCCTAACATCTGCCCCAAGGGTGTTCACAAAATGCCTAGCAGTAGTAGTGGCCTTCCTCGGGAGACGAGGCATTTTGGTGTTCCCTTATCTGGATGACTGGCTCATAGTAGGTCAGTCCTCAGACCAAGTCAAGTTGGCTCTAGGAACCACTCAGAAGCTTCTGGAGTCTCTAGGGTTCATCTTAAACCTAGTAAAGTCATTCTCGAACCGGTCCAGCTTCTCACTGTTATAGGGGCAGAGCTGGACACTGTTTAGGCAAATGCCTTTCTTCCCCTCTCGAGGGTAAAGGCCTTCACAGCTCTGGCATCGTCTTTTCGACCACTGGTGTCTGGACCAGCCAGGCACTTCCTACAACTATTGGGCCACATGGCAGCTTCCACTGCAGTGGTGCAAGGGGCAAGGTTCCAGATGAGGGACATTCAGTTCCATTTAAGGTCCTTTTGGTCCCAAAGAAAGGACCCTCTTACCATGTGAGTTCCAGTGACTCGGACACTTGTCCAGGCTCTCCACTGGTGGCTGGAAGAGGACAACCTGAGGCAGGGCATTCCTTTCCTCAGTCAGACCCCTTTAATGATTTTCATGACAGATGCTTCCCTACTGGGATGGGGAGCTCATCTGGATCACCCCTCTGCTCAGGGGACATGGTCTCACCAGGAGTCCCTTTTGCACATAAATCTTCTGGAAGTCAGAGCTGTCTTTTTATCTCTTCAGGCCTTCTCACAATTAATTCAAGAGAAAGTGGTGCAGATCAGGACAGACAACACGACAACCATGTGGTACATAAACAAGCAAGGGGGCGTGCAGTCCACAGCCTTGTGCACAGAAGCCATGAAAATATGGTCATTGGCTTACTGTCTTCAAGCTTCACTGATTGCAGTGCATCTTCCAGGGAAGGACAATGTGTTGGCAGATGCACTCAGCAGAATTTCTCAGGGTCACCACAAGTGGTCCTTGAATCCCCAAATTCTTCAGGCCATTGTCAAGAGATGGGGCACCCCAGAGATAGATCTCTTTGCAGCCCCAGACAATCACCAACTTCCCCTGTTCTGTTGCAGGTGCCCTCTCTTTGGGTCTGTCCATCAGGATGCTCTCCTGTTGGATTGGACAAACAGGTTTCTGTATGCTTTTCCTCCCTTTCCTCTGATTCTCAGAGTGCTAATAAAGATCAGATCTCAGCCCTACAAAGTGATTCTAGTGGTTCCAGACTGGGCCAGGCAACCATGATACCCCCTCTTATTGTCACTATCAGTGACAGTTTCTCTTTGTCTCCCCAGGAGGTACAATCTACTGACATCCTCTCAGGGGAGGATACAGTACCCCAACCTCCAGTATCTCAGGCTCAAAGCCTGGCTCTTGAGGAGCTAGAATATGCAGGCCTGCATCTCTCTCAGTCAATTCTGGATCTCCTTAAGGTTAGTAGAAAACCTTCTGCTAGGAAAACATACAATTCCAAATGGAGGAGATTTGGTGTTCTCAGAGGCACATTCAGCCAGATTCAGCTGATGTCGCCACTGCCTTGGATTATCTGGTTCATCTTAACAACTTAGGCCTACCACTCTTAAGGTTCATCTGGCAGCTGTGTCTGCATTCATTTTGGCTGGGACGGACTCTTCTTTAGCTTCTCATCCAGTATTTAAGAAATTCTTCAAAGGTCTGGCTCATATCAACCCTCCCTTTAGGGAGCCTACTCCTGTTTGGGACCTGAATATCTGTATTGCACAGTTTATGCAGCCCCCCTTCGAACCACTATCTTCAGCTGAGCTTAAATACTCGACTTGGAAGACTGTGTTCGTGGTAGCCATTACTTCTGCCAGGAGAATCAGTGAAATGCAGGCTTTGTCAATGGAACCTGATTTTATCTCATTCCACAGGGATAAGGTGGTCCTTCAGACAAATAGAAAGTTCCTTCTCAAGGTGGTATCAGACTTTCATTTGAATCAGTCTGTGTTATTGCCTGTCTTTTTCACAGACCATTCTTCTTCTGGGGAACGAAGATTATACAGTCTAGATATAAAAATGGCCCTCAGTCGCTACATAGAGCACACTAAGGCCCATAGAAATGACTGTTCACAATTGTTTCTCACTTATGAAGTGGGAAAAGGTAAGCCTGCCACCAAAGGAACCATTGCCAGGTGGATTGTCTCCTGTATCCAGTTTTGCCATTCAAAGCTGGGGAAAGAGCCACCTTCAGGCCTGAGGGCTAATTCCACCAGAAGTACAGCTGCTTCGCTAGCAGCAGCTAGAGACATTCCTTTACTGGAAATTTGTAAATCAGCCACCTGGAAAACTGTTCATACATTTATCCGGCATTACTCTCTCGACATCCAGTCCAGAAGTGATGCTAGGTTTGGTACAGCAGTACTGCAGAGTTTGTTCCCCTAATAGTTTCTGTAGCCCCTCCTCCGGGGATGCTTGGTACTCTACATATAGTCAGAATACAGCAAGACTTCATGTTGTTTGAAGAAACAATTACTCACCGAAGTAATGTTGTTTCTTCTAATGGAGTCTTGCTGTAAAAGGAAGGTCCTGTCAAACTAATCTCATAGATTTCTTTGACTGGGTACCCAGAGTGGTGGACCAAGGGGGAGCAGTTGATCTCGCCTACCTTGACTTCAGCAAAGCTTTTGACACTGTTCCACATAGAAGATTGATAAATAAGCTGGGTAGGCTCGGGGTGGGTCAGAAGTTGGTTAACTGGGTGGCAAACTGGTTGATGGGCAGAAAACAGAGAGTGGTGGTAAATGGTATACAGTCAGAAGAGATGCAAGTCACAAGTGGGGTACCTCAGGGATCAGTCCTGGGGCCAGTCCTCTTCAACATCTTTATTAGTGACCTTGCAGATGGACTAGAGGGTAAGGCTTGTCTGTTTGCAGATGACACCAAGATCTGCAACAGAGTAGAAGATCCAGATGGGGTGGGCAGAATGAGAAGAGATCTGGATAAACTAGCAGAATGGTCAGAAGAGTGGCAACTGGGATTTAATGCAAGAAGTGCAAAATCATGCACATAGGAAGAGAAACCCTGAAGCCACCTATAGGCTGGGAGGGAGTTGCTAGCAGTCACAAAGGAAGAAGAGACTTGGGCATCATCATCACTGATGACCTAAAATCATCCAAGCAGACCTCTAAAGCAGTAGGTAAGGCTAGGGGGTGTTAGGGTGTATTAGTAGGGGTATCACAAGTCGTAAGAGGGAGGTAATAATCCCTCTGTACAAGACACTGGTTAGGCCCCATCTGGAGTACTGCGTGCAGTATTGGAGGCCACACCTTCACAAGGTCATTAACCAAATTGAGGCAGTCCAGAGAAGGGCAACCAAAATAGTGCAGGGACTGCATCAGAAGACATATGAGGACAGATTAACGGAGCTCAATATGTATACCCTTGAGCAAAGGAAGGAGAGAGGTGATATGATCGAGGCATTCAAACACCTTAAGGGCATAAACAAGGTGAAAGAGTCTAACATGTTTAAATATAAGAAAAATAGCAGAACAAGAGGACACAGCATGAGATTAGAGGGAGGTCGATTAAGGGGGAATGTGAGGAAATCTTTTCACAGAAAGGGTGGTGGATGCATGAATGGCTTACCACAAGAAGTGGTGGCTATGAATACAGTGCAGGGCTTCAAACAGGCATGGAATAGGCATAAGGGAGCAATACAAATAACTATGAATAGATAGGCCACTGACAGAGCAAAGGCCGATGGCACATTTATAAGGTAGAAAAAGAAATGGGCAGACTGGATGGGCCTTGCGGTCCTTATCTGCCGTCAACTTCTATGTTTCTATGTATTCTGTCCTCCCTCCCTGCCTCCCCTCTCAGAACCTAGTCTTGTTTTGGGATGTGGGTTGGCAGGAACAGTGCTGCACCCCAGAGGTGTACCTTTGCACCTTTCCTTTCTAGGAGGGGTTTTTGTTCTTGCTTTATGCTTTTTGTTAATTATCACTATCTACATAGATTATTTTTGGGGTTCTCGACTTGAGTCTTATGGGACCCAAGCTGTTATTGCCTTTTAGCTTAAAATTTCAAAACAATTTCTATACTTAGTAGTTAGTTAGTATGGTGCTCATAAGAATCTGACAGTTACACTGAGATATACCGGAGACAGAGGTCTGAAAACCGACCTCAAGCTCCATGTTCTATGCTCTGGCATAGGGTTAACCCTTTCCTCTCAGGAGCAGTTCAAGTGCTGGTGCTAACTGCATATACTGTAGTTAGAATACAGCAAGACTCCACTAGAAGAAACAACATTACTTCGGTGAGTAATTTTTTCTTCTGTACTTTGGCTCTTTAATTCTAATTCTCAGAATTTTCACAATAGCAAATATAACCACCAAAAAAGTTTATTTTATGAGAATTGGAACAGTCCTAACCTCCCTGAATTTAATCGTAAACAAAGGCAAACAAAATTGTTGGAAATACTTTCCACTGAAAAATTTATAAATTTCTCAGAGCCTTTGGATACATTGGACTCTTCGTGGCAGGAAATTATTAGAATCGTTCCGCCACCATTGCATATGTAAGTGAGAGTAATTTATGTTGTCTGTTAAACTTCTATATTTCTGTTTTCTTTGTTCTTCTTCTTCTGTATAATTTCACTTTTGAGGTATGAGGTGCCGGCAGGTCACAAGAGAGATGGCTCAGTAATTTACAGAAAATTGGTTAAAAAGAGAGAAAAGTCTCTTTAAGTAAACATTTATATAGTAAATTAAAAAACTGTATAATCCTGTCTTAAAATGTATTTATCTTCATACTCCATCAATCTTTTGGAAAACTTAAGTAAGAATTAGTCTAGGAAAAAAATAAGTTTTTTTCTGTCTTAGTAAGTGTTCTCAATGCAAAGGCAATAAGCTTCTCATCCCCATTTGGCAGCACATTAGAAATAACTGCACCTACCTCATAATGCGATGCATCCCCTACAAGTTTGATAGGAAATTTGGGGTCAGAATTGGTCAGGACATCAGCTGATAGCAGCTGCTCCTTAGCCTTGGTTAAATGCTTGCTCACAGCTTGTAGACTTGTACAGTACCATGGTGTACCTTTACCCAGCAATGCACTGAGTGGTTTCAAAATAGTAGCCAGGTTAGACATAAATCCACTGTAGTAGTTTAAAAATCATATAAAATGACCACAGTTGACTGACCAGGGCATCAAGAATTGCTGCTACCTTCTCTGGTGATTTGTGTAACCCAGCAATATCAATAATATACCCATGGTGCTGCTATGACTTCCTTGAAAAATGCACATTTTTGTCTCTGTATGTAGCCAAAATCTTCATTATTTCTTCTTACTTTTCCCCTCACGCTCAGCTGCTACCTTTCCCATGTCTCCCACCTCCATCCCCCACCATGTTAGGGACTTACCTTGGGGTAGAGAGGTCACCCATGGATATAGCTCCTGTGTCAGGGTTGGAGGTGGGAAGGCCATCCTCCTCACCACTGACACACAGTCCAGATTGCTCCTCTGAGCACTGTAGGTGGGAGGGGGGCTGTGGAGACTGGGAACCATACTGCGGCCACTTGTGGGCGTGTATCTGTTTTCTTGGTATTTTTTTCCCAGGACTGAGTCACGTGCAATGATGCATGCAGATCTTACCTGTGTCACTCTTCACCATTTATCACTGTTGGGTGACTGGCCAGAGACAGGCACCCCGTGGGAGATTTTTTAATTTATTTTATTTTTTTGGAGGAGGAACCGTTGGTGCCGCCCAGAGGCAATAATCGTGGCTCGAGGTTGGCCTGTAACAGCTGTCGGATCCTCCTCCACCTCAGCTCTGCTTCTTCCACCGTTGAGACGGCACCCTCGCTAGAGAGTTCTCTACATGGCCTAGTATTCATCAATTCGAAGCATTCAACGCCGTTCTTTCTCATCCGCGACTCCGCCTTAGTTCTGCTGCAGAAAAACTACTCTATGCAATTCCAGACCAGTAAGACCTTTCCTTTTATTTTACAGCATTGAGTCTTTTCTGGGTTTTTCTTTTTAGGTTGCCACACGCGTCATGCGTGGTCCTCGGGATAAGATACAGTCGAAGAAAACGGGTCGGCCTCCCATGCATCAATGTCCCTGTGGCCGACAGATCTCCGTTACCAACCAGCATGACGTTTGCCTTTCCTGCCATGGACCTCAACACAACATGGATTCCTGCAATGCCTGCTTCTCTATGGACTGTCGAGTTCTGGAGCACCGCACATTGAAAGTCGGCAATGCTCCGTCAACTTTCGGGAGGCGTCGTCGCTCGCGTTGGTCCAAGCATAGGACACAGCCCTTTCTCTGGGTCCCTTCCTGGGCCTATACAGTCCAGTGAAGAGGGGGCCGCCTCTTCTTCATGTCTTGCCATAGAGAAGGCTTGTACCGCGGTGCCGGAGGTCCGGTCCGGCTCCATTCGGGGACGGGACTGGAGCACCGCTCTAGCAGTCACCTTTTTGGAGGTTCAGGCTCCCTCGTTGTCGGGGCCCACGGCTGCGGGTCCTGGCACGGAGGGTTCCTTGGAACCGCCCCGGATTCTGGGGCCGTTTGCAGTGCCGCGCGCGAGGGGTGCAGGGCCAGGTCGCAGCGCCGTGACTGAGAGAACTCCCAGGGCTGCCAGTCCAGAGCCCTTCTTGATTGTCTCTTCTTCAGAGTCAGACCATTCAGAGGCTGATCCGGACTGGAGGCCTGACTCTTCGGAGTCAGAGGATTCCCCATGATCTAGCACCCTTGCACCTCCCCACGTGCCCCCTTCTGCAGCTCTGGTGACTGTGGCTCATACTGACTCTTGGGGTGGTGGCAGCTCAGAGGGTCAGCTGCGAGTTGGCAGTCCCGCTGCTGTGGGTGTGGCGATTGGGTTCCTGAGCGAGGGGGTAGCTACCATCCCCAGTGCTGTCCCCCTCTCAGAATCGAGAACCCCCCCCTTCTGCGACCTCCCTTTGGAGGGTCGCCTGAATTGGGGGGCCCTTTGGCACAGGGTGCAAAGAAGAGAGCTTCCTCGGAGTCGGCTAGGGTTGAGGGGGCAGCGTGAAGGTCATCGGTGCACTTCCATAGCCCTCTGGGGTTGGGGCAGGAGCCATAGTGCTGAGCCTGGTCTCCTCCCTTCATCCTCTTCTAGGGAGATCTCATTGGGTGGGGCTGGGAGCCTCCCTTCTTGATCCATGCGGCTCCGGTCCCCTCATAGGGTAGCTCACCCTACAGGGTTAAGTCCCGACCAATTTGTGCTCCTTGACAGGTGAATTTACAGACCTGCGGATTCCCGCTGATGCCAGGTTCTCCTGTAGATTCCTCTAGCCCTGGCAGATATACGTCATGTTAGGTGGCAGGTTCGCCTGTGCCTCTGCATCCAGCTCCCCTTTTCCGAGGCCACATGGGTCCTCTGGGGCCTTTGACCTGGGTCCAGTTCAGATCTCGGGCTGCTGCTTTCCCTGAGTATGTTAGGGTCATGGATGAGCAGGTCTTCCGACCAGTTTCCCCTCCACAGCCAGAGTCTGACTCTACAAGTTCCTTGACCTCCTCATCTTGCTCCACAAGGGAAGAGGAGCCCTCTGTCCATCTGTCCTCAGACGCTGATCAGGCCCAGTATCAGTGCTCCCTTTCGAGGCTGGTCAGGGGCTTGCACATATCTCGTTATGCTCGAGACAGTACCAAGCGTGCAACACAAGCCTTTCTAGGCGAATACAGGGCACATCATTTGGTGGTCCCTTCCTGGCTGGTTCCTTTTCGGCAGGCGTCGTACAGTGCCTGGCAGCTTCCGTACTCCTCAGAACCAGCCCCTATGGACTGTTGCAGGCGGTATTGTGCAACCCGGGGGTCTCCAGGTTCCTTGCCTCATCCACCTTCTGGACTAACGCATCTGGACACCTCATCTGGGCATAGACGCCCGGTCCGTGACCAGCCCCCTTATACAGACTCTTGGGAGTTTGATCAACTAGGGCTGAGAGTTTTCTTCTCTGTGCGAATGATGCTTGCCATCATCTCACATCAGGCGCACTGTGCTGCCTACAGCAGGCAACTGTGGCTAATGCTGGGCCAGGCACTAGCATCGCTGCCTGATTCGGAGGCTACCCAGCAAGCCATAGCCCTCTCTATGATAGGCCTGGAGTTGGCAAGGCACCAGTCAAGAGCATCTTATAACGCCAATGAGGTCACTTCACGACTTGCGAGGACAGCGATCTGCATTAGGTGGATGGCATGGCTTCGCCTTTTGAGGTGGTCATCTTTAGCCCTGTGCAGGTTATTGGCCTCCTCTTTCCAGGGGACCCATCTCTTCTCCCGCAGGGCAAGGCGGAGACTTCAGGGGCGCCTTCCTTCCCCTAGAGTTCAGGGGACCTCCCCTCGTCCTGACCAGTCCCAACCAGCTAGTGGAGGGTCCCTCTCTCCCCGCCCCCCGTTCTTCCCTTCGGGGGGGACTGAGGGATGTTTTTCCTTCAGGGCTTCTCTGGTCCTCTTCGGGGGAGTTCGATACTCACCCATCAGTGATGAATGGTGAAGATTGACACAGGTAAGATATGAAAATTACATACCTATCGTAATTCTTAATCTTCCTGTGTATCTTCACCATTCATCACTGAATTCCTCCCACCTTCTCCTCACAAGGCCTCAGTCCCTGAGCCGTACTGCTGCCCTACTCGCCCCCTCCCTCTTCGAATTCTTCCCCTTCCTTTTGGCAGGCTGCCAGGAGGCCATTATTGGGTAATGGAAAGGGCCCCTTTAGGTTTTTTTTTCCTTAGGGTCTTCTGGTGGGCCCCTCCTCTATCCTGAACTGCCTGTGGGATGCGCCATCCCATGAGTTCCAATTCTCAGTCTCCAGGATGGGGTGGTTTGGGCTGGCCATAACTACCTTGCCCCTTATTGTCTTCTCTCTCTTACCTTCCCCCGTGGGGATGATATTATCTTGGGGTCCCTTCTGTGCCCTCCCCCACTCGAAAACGTGATTTTCTCCTTACGGTAACTACAGGGGTGGGAGAGCAGAGTGGGATTTTCCGTAGGGAGTTGGGGATCAGGGCTAGGGAGAGCTTTACCCATCAGGACTTTCCAAATCTTCAGAACCTCCCTTGAATCCATCTCTTTGTGATCTCCGATCAGCCCTTGTCTTGATGGGTCTTAGCCTCCCTCCCTCCCTCCCTCATCCCGCTGTCCTCAAACCTCTCTTTTTTCTATCCCTTTCTCTTCTCCGTTACTACCTTTGGTCATCCAATGACTGGGGTCTTCTCAGCCCGGCCATAACCAACAGGTCCCTCTCCTTCTCTGTCCTCTCGTCGGCTTATTCTTTTTCAGTTGCTCCTCTTCCTTTTACTGTTTCTTGGGCTCCCTTGCCCTGCCCTTATTTTCTCTATACCTTCTTTCCTTCTGTCTCTCTGGCGTGCAGAACTGAGGTGGAGAGGATCCAATGGCCGTTACTGGCCAACCCACGAGCGCCACTTAGTACGTCGGCCTCGTGGGCGGCGCAGGCTCCTCCCTCAAAAAAAAAATTCTCTCCCACAGCCAGCCACCCAACAGTGATGAATGGTGAAGATACACAGGAAGATCTAGAATTACCGCAGGTATGTAATTTTCATTTCCGGTCTCTCATACGCGCTGTTTCTTTTTAGCTTCTAACACTTGAAGTTTCCCTCTTTGTCCAGGTGTGCCACTGAATCTCTGTGAGTATAAGTCTCAGGCTGCATCATTGTTCCCAATTGCTGGCTCATCTGTTGCTTGGACATTAAGGTTGAGTACAGGCTGGAGCTCTGCCATCATTGGTGGTGTGCAGTCCTTCCCTCTCCTATGAGTCCTAATCACCCCATGAGTTGTGATTTTTGTGCCGAGGTTATTTACTCACAGCGCTGACAGATATGTTTTTATTTATTCATTTTTTCCGTTACCCCATATCATAATTTGTAGTAGAAATAGTATTGATTATTACAATGTCAGTCTCTCTGCTTTCGTTTTGTTAGCACCTCTTATATTACATAATTGAATATTTTTATTTTGATATTACTATAGCTTTCCCCATTGTACTGTAAAGTGTTTTCGGATACTTTTGTATGAAAGACACTACATAATAAAATGTACTGCATTAGTTTCCTTACAGCATTGATAGGAATGGATGTATCAGTGGATTTAGGGACATGTGCTTTATCTCTACTGACGTCATGTGGTTCCAAGATGGTGTTCACCATGTGGACCACATTAATGATAATACAGACAGTGAAAGGTTTTAAACGTTTACTTTCCATGCAAGTTTAACATATAAATTCACACTGAATATATATTTTTTGCATGGTCTAAAAAAAATGAATAGTTCATTGCATATTTTTGTAGCATCTCTTAGGCTGCCCACTCAAGATTTGTGACTTACCATAAAATAAAATGATTGTTAAGGATGGGTGCAGCTATGCAAAATCCAGGTTTGCACTTAAATCAAAGCATAAGTACTTTATGTGTATGAGTCCCCATGTTCTAAATAACCCTGTTGATTAGGTAAGACAACTAACGTTTAGAGATATTGAAATTCACCCTATCTGTAGAATAATTGATGGCCATTATGAAATCATACCTCGTTCCCCAGTAATACATGGGACATGAGTTGTGCTTCCTGTGTGATCATTTCTCCACACCAGAGTTCTCTGGAGACGACTTTTTTTTTCTCTCCAGATTGGTCATCCTCCATGTTATATTGGCTCCAGGCCATTCAGTTATTATACAGTGACATGTCTCTGCACACCCGTTTCATTCAGGGTGTACATGCTAAATATCTGTTTGTAAAAGCAAATGGCCGACACATTTTGTTTTTCAAATTTGGCCACCAAGGTTAATTAGGTGCTATCTTTAGCCATTTAGGTGTTTTCTGGAAAAAACAAATACTGCTAATCATTTGATTGAATTTTATTGTCTAAAACAATTGAGATCGTGAACAGTGTTGTATGGTGACATTTCAGACAGCAGAGAGCATTGAATAATCATTTGGAGGGTACTGAGTTTACAGTATGATCTAACAATTTAAATACCACATGCCTGATAAGTAAAACGATGAAGTGATAAATAACTAGGGTTGTCGGGCCAGTGGTATAGGGCAGGTGCTAGATGCCTTACCTCTCATCACACCAGCAACCACGTTTGGGAACAAGCGGCGGGTTGCGAGAAACATTAGCTGTGAGTGGATAGAGTGGCTGTCAGGCAGCTCTTCCTTCCCGAATTGGGAAGGTAGGCCTTCTCGGCTCTTGGCTGCCACCGAGTGGAGGCTCAATGATAGTGTTGGGCAAATGTGGGGCTGGTGCGAGGCCATGTGGGTGGAGCTGGGCCATTGTTAGTTCTGGCACGCTTCCACGACTGTGAATTGTCAAGGCCTCGCAGAGTAACTGGGAGAAAATTGGAGGAAAACCCCTGCTGACAGGATGATGACCAACTTCCTGCAGGTCCCGCACCAGTGATCAGGCACACGCCACAAATTCTGTGGGAGAGGATGCAAGTGGAAGGTAAGCCTCGGCTCAGAGGAGCCAGGTGACGCTGCTGGGGGGGGTCGATCAGAAGCGGGTAGCTGGAGAGACAGAGGATAAAAACCTGTATGAAAACAAATTGCTAGGATTCATTCTTGTCTACTGCTTTGAACTTTTTTTTTTAACTCTCTTTATACTCCTTCTCTGGAGCCTTGGATTCTCTCCAGTGGGAGACCCCATCCCGACTGTATCCTGCCAGCCTGAAGTCCCCAGCCTTACCTGCTGGTGGGGGGCCGGGGACTCCTCTCTGCTTGTCCCGGTCCACCGAGCCCCGGATCTAAGCCTCCTGGGGAGGGACAGCCAATTCCTCTGGTGACTTTTCTGAGAATTTAGTGGGTGGACCAGGCATTGCGCAGGGAGCATCCAGAGGCAGGCTGGAGGATCCGGCATTAAGCGTGGTGATCTGCCACTTGACCCACCTTCGCCTACCGAGGCCCCATGGTTTTTCCTTGTTTTTTCCTCCCTCGTGGCTCAGACATGCAATGCATCCAGCGCGGGCCTGCTTGCTCCCAGGCATGTTCAAAGGATCTCCAATGCAGCCGGGCCCCCTAGCTGCTGTACCCCCTAGTCACTGCCAGGAACCAGCAGAGCCCGGGATCAGAATCTCCCTCCCAGAACAGGGGAGCAGTCCTCCGGACACTCAGTCCTCCCTTCTCCTGGCGGCCCGAGCTCACTCTCAAATCCAAGTGCCGGCATAGCGAGAGGTAAGGCGTTCACTGCCTCAGCGCCACCGGGCCAGTTACTGCTTTAGAAACATAGAAACATAGACTTTGACGGCAGATAAGGACCGCTTGGCCCATCTAGTCTGCCCTTTGAATATAAATAATAGAAATCCGTCATTATTCGCACATTTGTTTAGTAAGTAAGTATTTATTTATTGAGCACCCATTCCCTGGGTCTCAGAATGCCATAACAGAAGTAACAGTAAAACACATATAACGGTTAAAATAACAGCACTAAAACCCATCCATATAAATGTGTCCAAATCTATGTATCAAGTAAAATCCTATAAAATACTTAGGCAGTGCCACTTCAGGAGCTTCCTGTATCAGGCCAAAAGCTTCCTGAAACAGGTAGGATTTCAGGCTCCTCTTAAAAGCTTCCACAGATGGGCCTTCTGAAGAGTTTGCAGAAGCCTGCTTCATAAGGTAGGATGCCCGATCTAGCCCTAGAATATTTTAACCTAGCCCTAGAAACAGCCAGGAGGCCTACCTCGGAGGAGTCGAGAGGGCGAGAGATCTGGTAGGGAGTCAGAAGGTCCCTGGGGTAACCAGGACCCAGTCCACATAGTGTCTTATAGGTCAGCAAACCAACCATGAAGGTGATGTGTCACTTCACTGGCAATCAGTGCAGTTCGCGCAAGACTGGGGTTATATGGCGAGACCTAGGAAAGGCCATCAGTAAGCTGGCAAGAGCATTCTGCACTAGCTGCATGTGTCGTAGGACACCACCAGTGACCATGAGGTAAACAGTATTACAATAGTCAAATGTGTACGTGACAAAGGCATGTACCAGTGAGGGCAGGAAGGAGCCAAGGCCTTGATCTAGGCAATATTTCTGAGATTGTAAAAGCCACTGAAGTACAGCTGACACTTGAGCCTGAAGTTTCAGCCCCTCATCCAAAATGGCCCATCGATTCTTGACCTTGGCAGAGCCCACCAAGAGGAGCCAAGTCTTATGCTCACCACCTCCTCCATGACCTCCACACCCTACGGATGACCAAGCTCAATCACCAGTACCTCTGTCTTGCCTGGATTAAGCCTGAGCCAACTAGATGACATCCAGTCCTGGATCTTGGCAGGCACAAATTTAGCACTTTGATTGCATCCAGCGTCCTGGGTGCAAAAGACGGCTATGATTGGGTGTCATCAGCATAGCAGTGAAAACTGACATTATACCATCCAATGATCCCTCCTAGGAGCAGTGTATACACTGTGAACAACATAGTTGAGAGTATTGATCCCTGAGGCACACCACCTAGCAGGGGCATCAGGCAAAAGGTGAAATTCACCATCACCACCCTCTGTGTCCTATCCCTGAGGAAGGACTTAAACCAGCTGATGACCATGCTGGCAAGTCCACAGGGCTCCCTGAGTCAGTCCAACAACAACCCATGGTCCAAGGTGTCAAACATTAAGAGATTGAGGAGAATGAGAACTGACTACTCCCCTCTATCTCTCGCCCTAAGGTGGTCATTGTGCACTTTGACCAGTGTGGTCTTAGTACTTTGCCTTGACCTAAACCCGGACTGAAGAGATTCATAGATGTCAAAGGCCATGAGGTATTCTTCAAGCTGTAGCACCACTATTTTCTCAGTAACCTTCTCCAAAAAGGGGAGGTTCAAGACAGGTCTATAATTCACCAAACAGTCCATGTCCAGTGATGGTTTCTTAAGGAGTGGTCTAACCAGCGTATTTTACAATATGCTCAGAAAGACCCACTCAGAAAAGGAACACTGGACTAGTTTGGCAAACGCTGGACTCAGAAACTCTACACACCTTACAACAAGACCTGTTGAGATTGGCTCCGGTTCACAAATGTTGGGCCACAGCTCCACGATCACCTCACAGGTCTCCTCCACTGAAGTCAGCCTAAACTCTTTCCTGACAGGGAGGGAGCACTCGTCCACTACCAATCTGACCATGACAGGCCGCAACAACCTGGTTGGTTAAATCCTGGACTGAACTGAAGAACCCTGTCAGAAAAAAAAAAAACAAGCAAACTCTTTGTAACGTGTGGATAAATGAGCTCGTACTAGATACAGATAGACTGAATAAAGAAGTTTGTCTCAACCACTGCCTGGAGTCCTTCCGGGAACAACCACTTTAAAGACAAGTAGTTGAACATCTTCACAGGGGGTGGACTGTGAAGGGGGACCTTGAACGAGAACCTCACCTTACAATGATCTAACCAATTGACCGGATCAATCGCGAGTTTGTTAATCTCCAGTCCCAATGAGAAAACCAAGTCCAAGGCATGACTGTGCTGATGGGTCGCAGAGGCAACCTATACTAGGCCTAGCAATTCCATCAACTAGAGGAAATCCTGACCAAACTGTGAGATTTAATCATCAACCCAGTCATTGAAGTCACCCAGAATCAACTAACCTGGCGATTCTCAACACCCTTTGGTGATGAAGTCCATGATTTCCTGCAGAAACTTCCTCTCGTACCTCAGATGGTGGTACACCAGAATGATCTTGTAACCTTCACCTGGACCTCATGCATAGTTGTGCATTCAAAGGATGAGGTTCCCCCACTTGGAGTATGGTGAAGTTTGTCTTGGATCTAAAACAGATAGTCACCCCCCGCGATCCCTTCTCATAGCCCCAGAAACTAAAGGACAGTATGTGAACCAGTGTTACAAAGCAAAGTTATTGGCTGACAGCATTCTAAGAAGGATTATGTTACTGGCTGGATACCCTCCTGTACAATAAAGCAGTTGTAATTTTAATTCAGTCAGTTTAAAAAGAATTGAGTTTTCTAATAGCATTAAAGCACTCCTGATGTTGGGTTATCTTTGTTAATTTAACCCTAGAGGCTTCAGACGAATGCTACACCTCGTGTCTCATGGCCTCCACTAGGCTTATATTAACGTACAGTAACCCAACCCCTGGTTGTGCCTTAATGCTTAAACGTGTTTTTACAGTCAGATTTGCCAACTTTATCATCGTCAAAAGTAATCAAGTTCTCAAAATCATGAAATACATGTTTTCATGGTTTCCCAATTTAGATTTTTCACTTACGCCTCTAACATCTTGAAATACTAATGGTGCCATCTGTGTTTTTGTTTGTAGCTGCAGTGGCAAAAAACATCTGTTTAAGTTATAACCTTTCATTATGTTGACATGCATTTTAAAGCAGCAATATTTGCTAAAAATATCATCATGTAATTTTTTTTAGTAATCATATATTACTGGCAATAACATCAACATCGTCATTTTTCTTTTCATTTTATTCTTGAATGGAGATAGGTGGCTTTGAAGTTTATAAAGGTTCCTGCTCTCTTGCCAAGCCTACCATGAAAAATTGAACAACCTAATTTGTTGCTGTGCTGTTCACCTAAAGAAATGGGTCCTAGTGCCATCACAATACATCCACAGCATGAATCTAGTATGTAGTCAAAAAGTAACCTTAATGAAAGACTATTGAAATTTGTTAGAATATGGAATTATTGACTAATAAGTTTTACTGTTTGAAATTGAGTGTTTTTTCATTGTAACTGATTTACTTATATGCTTTGAATAAAGCTGAGTTCCACCCCCCCCCAAAAAAAATATTTGCTGGTGGCAGCTGTATTTATTGACGTGAGTTATTAATTACAAAACTAGTAACAAAAGCTGTCTTAAAATATTGGAGGGGGGGGGGCTGGGGAGCCAGTGCGTTAGCGCAGTGCTAGCACTGCTTTATGTGACACAGGTGACCTGAGTTCATGAGCAAGTTGGAATCATCAGGGGCTGGCAGGGGAGGAGAATTGAGCATTCGAGAGGATGCTGTCCGGGGAGGGAAGGTTGTAGCAGCCACCATGCTACAGCCATGTGGGTGGCCACAGGTGGTGAAGCAGGAGAGGCTGGGCACTAGGGAGTGGAGATGCTGATGGAGCTGGATGCATGATGCACATTTGTGTGTGTGCGTGCACTTGGGTGAGGACAGTCAGCATCTCTGGGAAGAAGGGACCCAGAACGCTGAGGAAATACCCCATGCGAAGCATCATGACACCACTCCTGCTCCACTGCTGACCCTGGCACCCACCTCCGGATCGAGCATAGACCTTCGACAAGGCAGTGCCCACCTTGTTACCCATTAAGATTTAGAATAAGTAATGGCAACTGACTACCTAAACTGTTTGTAGCTCTTTAAAGATTTATTGTAATATTTAATATCAAGAAAACAGAAAAGAAAGCTGCATAGCTGGAAAGGACATGCTTTTGTCTGAAATACTGTCTGATGTACAGTCACGTATCTGATAATCCAGTCTGTTCAAACATCAACTTAAATTGCAAGGAAAGAAGAATATGCTACACATGGAGTACTTTAATACGCTATAGACGCTTTTTTAAATAATTTTATTTATTGGTATTTTAACAAATGTTGCAAATAACAACCATACAATACAGACATGTCATTCTTAACATCCTCGCCAGTGCCCCAGTTCCACAGTGCATAAGTACCTTAGTTGAGGACTGCTCTTTACATAGGACAGCATACCTTTCTGTATTCCCAAGGGCATGGGATACCCTCCCTGTCATCAGACTCCCTAAAGTGTGTTGTCATCTGAAGTCACATTTTAAACATTTGAAGTCACTTACAGTATGCACCGACTGCTACGGGAGATAACCCAGAGGCTAAGTTCCCCATATCCGTGGTCCACCTCAATCTGGCCGTGTCAAGTAAATTCCTTGAAGGGTAGTACCAGACTACTAAAGTATGGTGGAGCAAGCCAATGCCAGATCACTGGAAACGGTGGTACTATAACTGAAAATGGCAAAAGCTATACAGCTAAAAAAGAGCAAAAATTGGTTCATCAAAATATATTACTTTTCTTGATAACATTCATATATGTTAAAATGTAATGTTTTTAAATGTATTGTTGTTTAATCATTACTGTTTTTCAGAGGACTATACAGACATTTATGGAGCACAGCAGTATAACACTACCATAGTCTGCCAATTGGTCAATGATGAAAAGAATCAGAGCAACAGATTGGGGGGGGGGGGGGCATTACATCATCATGTGGACAGCAACTGGAACAAAAAGGGCATCTTCAATACATGTCAAAAACAGAAGACAGAAAGTTAGAAATTATGTTTTGTCCATGAGGACCTTTTTAGGGGCAATAGAGGAGATTATCTGACCAAGTTTACAGCTCTGCTACTAGCGTGGCATAACACCGTCCATTTGAGGTATAACGTCATGGAACACCGCCATGATGCACACGAGACTTGTGTACTTTCATTTTTTTATTACTTTATTTTGTACTTTCATTTTTTTCACTACTTTATTTTACTTTGGGGGGTTCCCCCTCCCCCCGATTTTAAAAAAGACAACGGGGGGTGCAGGGGCAGAGCCCCTGACTAATGCGATGTGAGAAAATCTAACTGAACAGGGACCTCACAGCTTACATAGCATAAAGAACACAACCATCAGCTCAAGGCAATACTGCATTGTATTCACGAAAGCTTTACACTACACAAGTAGCGTCGGTCTGATAATCTCCACTGTTGCCTTAGGAATAATCTCCAAAGGAAACAATAAATACATTTTGTTCTTACTTTCCCCATTCCAAATAATTTCTGAATAAGACTGTATGGTTGAAACATTGTTAACATTATTTTTCTTCAGTATTTTTTATGATGAACTTTTAGTGCATATACAATTGACCCAACTGACAGTGCTGGAAACAAAAGGCCCTGTCTGCAAGACATGTACAGCATGAGTAGTCACAGAATAAGCTTGTCTGCATTGACCTGCCAACATGCTTTCATAGTTAGAGTGACCACCATTAGTCAGTATGAGGGTAATTCAGACTCCATGCCATTCAGTCACTGCCCTTTCATCTCAGTCTGCTAACAAGAGAGTCGGTTAGTTCTAGTTATGGCAGGGGTTTTGTGACGTGGACACATCCACCCAGAACTGGACTGGGAAATTCATTTCACATACACCCCCCTGAACTTGGAAATTCATTTCACATGCAGCACCAAACACCCGTGAAATAATTTATTATAATAACTGGTGACCCCCCTTTCTCGCACTGATTGTCAGTGTCATCAAACACCGTAATAACTGGGTATGATGCCATACCCACTTCTCTGAGGCCAGGAGATCAGAGGGCTGTGGGTTCAGTTCCCACATCTGGCACTTGGGTTACTAGCCCAGTACTGACACTGTAGTGCAGCATGAGAGAGGTGCTGCACTACTGAGGTGCCATCTTTCGGATGAGACGTTAAACCGAGGTCCCATCTGCCTGGATTGGTGGTAGTTCAGGTGGATGTTAAAGATCCCATGGCACTTATCAAAAAGAGTAGGGGAATTTCCCCGGTGTCCTGGCCAAATTTCCCTCATTCACTACAAATACCACCAACAGCTTAATCTGGTTCAAGGTCAGTTGGCGTTCATCTGTATCCCCTCCCCAGGTCATGCCTGAAAATAGGCAGGATTTGTGTAGTGCACTTAACCGGTCAACAAAACAAATAAATAAATAAATAAAATGGTGTTTATTTATTATGCTTTTACTCCGCTACCGCCAGCCGCCCAGAACCTCAGCCGGTTCACGGACCTCAGGTTTCCACCTCCAAATCGGCTGCGACCCTCCGATACCCCCTGGCATTACCCCCCAGGGCAGGGCTGCGGCACCAGCTCCCAACAGTGCCGCAAACGACGGGTTAGGTTGGAGGGTCAGCCTGGAGGCTAATTGAAGCCGAGGCAGGCTTCATCTAGGGCAGCCAGCAGCTGAGTTTTTTTTTTTTTTTTTTCTGGGGGTTGGTATGTCCAATGACATCCGGCGTCTGCCCCACCCCCCTGAATGTTCTGACGCCAGTCACTGTGGTACCTCTGGCCTCCTCCAGGGTCTGTCAAGCACCAGTCGTCATCCCCGGAAAAGGAGAGCAGTTCTCAGGATGCTCCATCCTTCTACCACCTGCCCTGCCGGCCTCCGACCCAGGTCTGTTCCCGAACCCGGGTTGCTGGCGTCGCAAGCAGAAAACCAACCGACGGGCCGACTCCACTTATGGTGTTTGGACTGCTCATGCTTCACGTTCCCTGTTGGGAAACTTAATTGTTGTACTCATGTCCCTGCACCAGTTACTATAAAAAAAATAAAACGTAAGCGACTGTCTGCTTAGAAATTTTTTTAAACACTCTTTGTGTATGATGACCACATAAACCTCTTGAGCTTTGCTCTGTAATGGTTTATGGGTCATCAAACATCTTGAGTTGGTAAAAAACAAACAAACTTCATAACACACGATTGCCTATGCATTATTCTCTATTTAATGTTTTTATTTTATGGCATATTTACCCAAGAGATCCTAGATTAGATGCAACACCACATTTTCAGTGGGTTCTGTTTGTCCATTTTTACACCTGGGTGAACATTGAAAAATCACCAAAGTGAACTGCAGTCACAGATGCCAAAACTTCCCAATGCATCAGTGTCTTGCCTGCTCTCCTCAGGAAGGAAGGCACACAAAACGCAGTAATGTAGGTGAGTTTTGGCATCTGTCTATGCAGTCTGTACTGGTCATTTTTCAGTGTCTCTAAGCTGCACTATATTTCATGTGTTGTAACATCTATAGTAACCCGTTTGTGATATGACATCACTCTTATGTGCCCCTTAATTTCTACAGCTTGTTGTCGTATTCTCTGTCTACATGTAGCTTCAGTGCTGTCCTGAATACTGAGAGGTGTCTTCCCACTCAGTGAACAATTCAGCTGCACAATAAACTGTAGCGGTATTCCACCTAGTATTCTCATACTGAACTACAAAAGAAAAAGTTACTCACTGTACTAACATCTTTCCTTCTAAATGATGAGAACTGCCAGCCAAACGTATGCATCATCTCCTGCTGGTGCGTGATGCCTCAGAACAAAGTATCTGCTTTCAAAGATACTCTCTTGCTGTGCTGGTCTCGAGCCTCCCATTATTGCAATGGCAGATCTTTGAGCTAAAGAGGAAAGGGGGCCTGAGGCCCAATTAAAAAAAATTCCAATTATAACAATTTAAATTCCAGATTTAAAAAGTTTTAATGAGACAGAAAAACAAGAACAGTCATTAAAAGCTTCAGCATTATTAACGTTAAATGATTCTGAAGGACCTAATTACCCTGCCCTAAAAAGGGTGCAGAGAAGGATAGTTTGACATTAGCAGGAAAGATGCTACTGTGGAGAGCAACTTTTCCTGCTGATAAAATATATTAGAACTGCCCTCTCAAACCTGTGCAGACTTGAGCAGTAGACTGGATTTAAGGGTTTTAGGATTATTTTGGGAATATGTTCTAAAGTACAGAAATCCCAAACCTGGTATTCTCTCTCGGCTGTGTATTCAAACAATAGTGACATATTTGAATGTGTGGAACGTGGACCAAGTAATAGCTTTTCAGATTTCCACTGGTGGTACATTTCCTCTAGCTGTCATTGGCACACTGCTGCACTCCTAGTGGAGCATGCCATAATGCCATTTGGGGGTCACGTTCGCTGTCTTGGTGTAGCAGAAATGTACTGTGGATACTTCTGCTCAGTATTCACAAAAGAAGAGGAGGGGGAGGTACTCTGCATCTCAATATGGTCTGTTTGGAAGCTTGCCATCCCTGTGACACCTCGTCATAAGTAAAAAACAGCTGCTTGTTACTGTTTCTAATACCTTCTGTTTTGGACTTGTAAAAACTGAGAATTCTTCTTACAACCACTGTGTGGAAAGTTTCCTTCCTTGTATTTGTACATGGCATGGGAAATACAGTGGCAACGCAATAATCTGATTAAAATGGAGTTCTGAAACTGCTTTAGGGAGGAATTGAACATTATTTGTTAACATCACTTACTCTTTGTGGAACATCAAGTATAAAGGATTAATGCTGAGTGCTTGTAATTTGCAAGCCCTCCTTGCTTCAGTAAATCGCTACCAGGAATTACATTTTCCAGGTGAGGTATTTCAGATCAGTAGTGTCCATTGATTCAAATGGATAGTTCAGCAACTGAGTGAGAACCAGATTTAAGTCCTAAGCTGGTATGGGCTTCTTCATACAGAGATACATTTTAGAGAGGACCTTAATCTCTTTAACACTAGATGAGCAGATATAGTTTTTTTGCTGGGGCATTAGACCTGAATGCAGAAACTGTCAACCCCTGTACCTCTAAAGATGCTGGCCTTAAACCCAAAGGGCGTAAATGTAACAAATATTCCAAAATAATGCAATGTCTGCTTTCTCAGCTCAATGGGAACTTTCCCCTCACCAGATCAATAATTGTTTCCATTCTGAATTGTAGGTCTTTCTTGTGGCTGGCATTCTAGCCCCCTTGAGGATCTCCAAAACCTGGCCGGAGGGATTTAACTGATGTGATTTTATCTCATTAGAGAAAACTATCCCATCAGGAACCATGCTTTAAAAAAAACTTTGTGTTTATTGCTTTTGACAAATATAGCACAAAATAGATGCTGGTTACAGAGTACAGAATACAAGTTATGACAGCAATTACAGTAGGAGATCAGGACTTTGTCCTATTTGTTACTACAGTACATATGAGGGAACTGAAGATAAGGAGAAAGCATTCAGGAAGTACAGCATTCAGGAACTATGAGGAAACACAGAAGGAGCAGGACAGAGAACTGTACCAGTTAAAGCAGAAGGAAGTGGGGAAGGCAGTCAGAATAGCAAAGGCCCAAACCATGGAAAAGATAGCCAACTTGGTTAAGAAGGGGGATAAAACCTTTTATAGGTACATTAGGGAGTGAAAGAAGACCAAGGGAGGGATAGTGAGGCTTAGTAAAGGGGAATGGGTGGCAGAGGGTGACAGTGAAAAAGCAAGGATGCTGAACGAATACTTCTGCTCAGTATTCACAAAAGAGGAGGAGGGGAAGGTACCTAAACCAGGCAATAAAAGCACTCTGGCTAGGGGGGTCGATATCAGTCCATTCACAGAAGAAAGGGTCCTGAAAGAACTCCTTAAATTGAAGGTGGACAAAGCAATGGGGTCTGATGGGAATTACCCCAGAATTCTAAAAGAACTAAGGGAAGAACTAGTGACACCACTTACTGCCCTTTTTAACATCATAGGAGGATGGTGTGAGGTACCTGAGGACTGGAGGAGGGTGGGTGTGATTCCCCTTCACATAAGCGGGAGCAAGGCAGAGGCAGGAAACTACAGACCTGTTAAATTGACCTCAGTGATAAGGAAAATTATGGAATCACTTCTGAAAGAAAGAATTGTTGAGTACCTAGAGGCCAGCAGGGCACATGGCCCAAGGCAGCATGGAGTCACAGTGGGAAGGTCATATCAGACAAATCTAACAGATTTATTTGACTGGGTGACCAAAGTAGTGGACCAGAGAGGGGCTGTGGACATGATTACTGAGACTTTAGCAAGGCATTTGACACAGTCCCTCACAAAAGATTAATAAACAAGTTAGCCAGCCTGGGAGTGAGTGCCAGGGTGGTGTCCTGGGTAAAAAATTGGCTGGACAACAGGACACAGAGGGTAATAGTAAACAGAGTCCACTCAGAAGAAAAGGGGTTACTAGCGGGGTACCGCAGGGTTCAGTACTGGGACCGGTCCTCTTTAATGTCTTTATAGGTGACATTGCGGAGGGTCTGGAAGGAAATGTATGTATCTTTGCAGACGGCACAAAGATCTGCAACAGGGTTGATGCACAAGGTGGGAGTAGAAAGGATGAGAAGGGACTTGGTAAGATTGGAGGAATGGTCAAAAGTATGGCAGCTTAGATTCAGTGCAAAGAAGTGCAAAGTGTTGCACCTGGGAAACAGAATCCCAGGGGAAAAGTATACAATGAGGGGGTACTAACAACAACAAAAATGGAAAGGGACCTGGGGGTAGTCATATCACATGACCTAAAGGTAGTCAAGCAATGTGAGAAGTCAGTAAGCAGGGCTAGGGGGATACTGGGATGCATAGGGAGAGGCATCACCAGTAGAAAACAGGAAGTTGTTTTCCCTCTGTACAAACAGTTGGTGAGACCCCATCTGGAGTACTGTGTGCAGTTCTGGAGACCCATCTCTGCAAGGGCATAGACAGGATGGAGGCAGTCCAGAGGAGGGCAACTAAAATGGTGCAGGGTTTGCACCAGAAGCCATATGAAGAGAGACTAAAAGAGCTTAATATGTATTCCCTCGAGGAAAGGAGGGAGTGGGGGGGGGCATGATATAAACTTTCAAGGACCTCAAGGGAATCAACAAAGTCCAAGAGGGTAGCATCTTTCAGAAAAAGAGACATGCAAGAACAAGGGGGCAGTATTTGAAGATAGAGGGGATGGCTTCAGGGGCAGCGTGAAAAGTATTTTTTCACGGAGAGGGTGGTGAACGATGGAACGCCTTCCTGAGGGGTCATGGTATCAAAAAAAGTGGGGGAGTTCAAGAATGCATGGGACAGACATAAGGCAGTTCTAGTGGGAGGTAGGAGGAAGTAGGCTGTTGGTTAACTAGGATCTGCAGCTTATCCAATAGGTAGGGAAATGGGCAGACTAGGTGGGCCAAGCAGTCCTTATCTGCCGTTAAAAGTCTGTGTTTCTATGTTTTACTATGAATATTCCACATTTAACTATATACAGCAAAGCCATGGACTGGTATGCAAAAATGGAGTCCAAAAAGTCTTAAAGTGCACCCAGCACCATAAACATCGTGCTAAGTGACGTCTCAGTCCATGCATTGAAATACCAAACAGTTTTATGTTTATATATCTACACCTGTAGAAGCTACAAAAACTAGGCTCTTTAACAGTGTATAAACTCTGGTAACATTTGATAAATTAGTCATGCATTGAGTACTAGTGTACGCAACAAAAAATTAATCCAACCGGTGAAAACTGTGGAGGTACTGTAGCTGCTGAGTGACATAGTTAAGGCCTGAGGGTGCAAAGAATAGATTTTGAAACATTGTAGGATTATACAAAGCACAGTAAAGCCTACTGTGGTAATATAAATATATTCAAGAACACTTAGCATCGCTGCACTCATCCTGGTTGATCTGCATGAGGAGCAGGCTGCTTTGTATGGTTCCATGTGAAGCAGGCGAGCGCGTGGGCATATAGTGTACTGAATCCAAACAGAAGTGCTGCACGAGGCAGCCCCATGAGGTGGTGCCCGTCTTTCCCCTGTACTCCCACTGAGGTAAATGGTCCCAGCCTCTAAATTCTGAGCGAGTATTTATTTTGTGCTCTACCACTCTTATCATCCCACCCTGCTGACACTAATAGTGCCAAACCCCTCGGCACCACATGCCCTTGCCCTGTACCTCTAATTTAATAATTTGAGAGAGTAAAAATCTGCTTCAGTTATTAGGAAAACAGCACATTAATGAAATAGTTCTTTGGCAGGACCCAAAGCAATTCTGTTAAGTACAAAGGCTCACTCATCCTCTGAGGGCTTCGGGCTCGGAGCCTGGGCAGCAAAGTCCTTCCTAAGTGTCTCCAGCTTTTTCCCCACTTCTGAGGGGTCAGAGAAGACGAACGTTTTGCCTGCATACTGAAGCCCAGGTTTGACAGAGTATTGACGAATGATCTTTGAGGATATCTCCTTCATCAGGCCACACCTATGGAACTGTAGCCTCCAGGCACTAGGACCACACAGAAACTTCTCTGCAAGCAGCCCACTAGGGACCTCCCATGACAATGTCTTTGGTCGACACTCTGTATATAAACATTGGTGGACTCTTACCCTCCTCAGTTCTTTTCTCGCCATGAACCATACTCAGTGAACTCCATGGAGGCGCCACCATTACAGTCAACTGCTGATTCTCGAATTGTTTTATTTTCTCACCCTAGTTCATATTACTTTTGTTTAAAAAGTAATTGCCATCGTTGTGTATGTCGACTAAAGACGCTGCTAAACTCTTTCGTTACTGCGAGTGTGGTGGAAAGATTTATTCAGGGGACCATCATGACGTCTGCCTGTGCTGTCTCACAAAAGCCCACAATATTAAGGCCTGCAAGATCTGCCTGAAGTTTAACACAGCTACCCGGTGACACTGTCAACAAGCATTGCACATTTTCCTCCTGGAACAGCAGGTAGCCAGAATGGAGAGCGAGAGCTCCAGGCGAAGAGCTCCACCTTGTGGCTGGCCCACTCCTCAGGCTCGTTATCCTCCAGGGCCTGAGAGAAGTCCTGTAGAAAGCACGAACACCAGGAGAGGAAGAGGAGCAAGGACAAATCTCCCCCCTCCCCACCCCCGGTGCTCTCCCAGTCACCACTTAACTTGACTTCGACTGCTGCAGCACCGTCGGCTACTTTGCTGGCAACGCCACCTTCAGCTCAAACCTCAGAACCCACAAGGTTGGCTCTGGCAGTGAGTTTCACTGGGGCTTCTACAGCCGGCGAAGGCCCATTGACGGGGGCTCCCAACATCCCCGTTGATGTTACAAGGCACCTCTGCAGTACAGCATCAGTCATCAGACTGAGGCAATCCCCTCTATCCCTCCTGAGCACACAGTCTGATTAGGAACAGTACTGTTGTACAGGATTGAGTGTGCCAGTGTAGTGCCTCCATCCTAATAGATTTTTTTTTTTTTTTACTACCCTTGGGTCTCATCTTTTCATGAACATTCAGGTGAATTTAGCATTTGCCCTGAGCCTCCCTTCTCCCCAGCACCAAACAATTTCCTCTTTTGGCTATACTATTGAATCTCCTCCCCGGCCCTTCACAGAAGAGCACTCTTCCAGGCCATTTGGGAGAGGTCACTGCTGTGGCGGGTGACACTGCCAGCTCACCAGCCTGGGATGTGTTGCCAGTGGCGCCCCCCCAGTCAGGCTGCAGGCACCCAAGTCCTCCAAAACCCTGGTGGCCTGCACAGAAGCACAACATGTTTCCTTGGGACCACCAGGCCGCCCCGCCAGTGTCTTCACTTTCTTAGCAGTTCACAACTCTGCCATCTTTGACACATGACCAACATATCCTAAAACACCCCCATAGCAGTCTCACTCAAGGTTTCTGTCTCTGCTCATAGTTCTTCATTGCGTACACACTCGTATAAACCTATACAACGGATACTCCTTGGACATCTTTTGTTAAACCCATCCAACTGCCTGATCAGTTTCTTGTTCAAGCTGCAGCTCTATGTTCTATACAGTGCTACTGTTACCACCATGGGATTGTACAACCAAAGTTTTGCCTTATTGCTCAGATCTCTTCATACAATGATACATCCTTGTTTTTCGTTCCTATACCCACTTTGTTTTATCTTGCATTTTATTTATCAAGGACCACCCGACTGACATATGAAACTGGAAGATGCTGGACATGTTCATCTCCTGCCATCCAGGCAGCTGCTGCATTCAGTTTTATGTAAAATGTTGGAAATGGCTGGGAACCCTCCCTTCAACAATAAATGAAATGCTGTATCCAGTAATGATGTCGTGCCTGAGGAACGGATCCATCCTGAGTTTTAAAGATTCAGAACTCATTTCTTGCACTTAATCCTTTAGGAGCTTGTTGTGTTGGTTTACCTCTGCCTTGTTGAAAACATGCATCTTCCCATTACCCATAACTGTATCCCCTTTAAGCACTGGGTATACCCTCCATTTATACTGTACTGAACAAGCTGTAAAAGTTTCCCTGATCCAACTTATACAGTCCCATTAAAGTTTTAAAAACTGTACTGAGCTGTTGGGGCAGTGGCACCACTACCCTTTGCGATGCTGGCAACTCTGGTTCTAGGGAGTGAGCTTGGGTCGTAGAGGGTAGACTGGGAAGGAAGATTAAGCATCCTAGGGACAGTTCTCCTCCTGTGGGGGAGGGTGTCACCTGCCTGAGTCCAGGTGGTGCCTCTCCAGCAGGGAAGAGGGAACGCCACCTGACATATGAATGGCCACACATCATTGCATGCATTCACTTTGCTTGCCCTCGTGAGCACTGTCCCAGGTATGTATGGTGAAAAGTAGATGGAAAACCCCTAACCAGGGCTAGATGGCCTGGTCCCCTGCAGACCCTGCACTGCCAGCTGGGGGTCTTCTGGCACCGCAGGTACAAATTGTGGGAACAGAATGAACAGAAGTGAGGATTAAGTCCCATAGAAGGTGTGTGCGACAGGGCTGGGTGGGGGGAGGCTTGCCAGATGGGTGCAGGTCGGCATCCAGGAGGATGTAAAAACCTTGACTGAAAAACAAATTAACAACTGAAACCATATCTATTAGTCTTTTCTCCCCCAAGGAAAACATACCTAACCTATGTAAAAGTTCACCATAGCCTACGGTTTCCATTTCCTTAATCTTGTTGCTTTTTGCTGCGTGCCCTCGGTTTTGTTACAGTATCTTTTTTTATAAAGCTACAACCAGTATTAAATACAGTACTGCAATTGTGGCCTGTCCAGTGCCCGACATCTTATTTTCTGAGGGATCCTGCGTCTACCAAACGTAGCACCTTTGAGGACTGAAGTACCAGGAGGTTAAATGACTTGCAAAGGGTCTCAGTGTCTGTATTGGCATTCAGTCTTGTGGTACACTGATCTTACTTTGAGAAACAGCTTTTGCAGCAGGTTACACCATAAGGACTGAAGCTGGCAGGCAGCAGGATCCCATGGAAAACTTTTAGCTAGCTATATACAGCGGGGGACCACCCCCGATGTCAGATACCTCATAAAAGGGGTGGTCCCCCAGCATACCTCAGTTCTTTTGCCGCCGTCGACTCATAAGCATCAGCTCCACGGATGCCTTCAGCAGACTAACAACTCCAGAACTTTATTATGCATTTTCTTCCAAGACTTTGATAAGTATCCGCATGTCTTCTTCCCCGACTCCTTCCACAAGATGACACCCCTCGAAGTGTGCTTGTGGCAAGCAGATCCCCTTCAAGGATAGGCACTCTGCCTGCGTGCGGTGCCTAGGCCTGGACCACGACACCCAGGCCTGCTCCATCTGCCAGCAGTTCAATAGCAGAACTAGGATCCGCAGCCAGAAAGCACTTCAGAGTTTTCTTCAGGAACAGAAGTTAGAAGCGATGGAAAAAAATCCTTCCTCCAAAGGGAAACCTTCTCACAAGTCGGGGAGGCATAAAGAAAAGTACTGGGATAGGGACAAGGATAGATCCCCGAATCGGGTCTCAGACTCCCAGGCCAGCTCCGGCTCAGCCCGGTCAGACAGATCTCACTCCCGGGCTAGATCTCAGCCCCTTCCAGTGAAAATGCGGACTTCGGGTGACTCCAGTTCCATCTCTCTTCAGCCCTTGAAGACCAATTCCAAAGATAGCCGGACGGTTCGACTGCCAGTTCTGAGGCTTCAGACAGCCGCAAGCACCAGTCTAAGTAGGCTGCTAGGCCTAGCACCGACACCAAGGACCAGCGCCAGGACACCAAACGTTCAGTCTCCCAACATCAGAGGCAAAGTGGATGCTGGACCCAGCACCCACCAAACGTCTTAGAGACCCAGCGCCCCCTCCGCCATCAGACACTGGGCACCAGGGGATGTCAGAGGAGGACATCGGGGCACATGCCACCAGCGACTAGACGTCGGGAGACACTGAGGATGTCGGACTACCCCAGGGTCCGGCGCCCGACCCTAAGGATGGGCAGGCACCAACGCCAGGCCCGTCATCCGGCCTCAATATTCAGGAGGTAAAAGAACATTTTACCTTCTGGTGGGTTACTGTTAAAAAGGACATGGCACCCACAAAGCCTCTAGAAGAGGTCCCACCTCCTAGAGGACCTCTAAAGGCAGTGATTCCCGAACCCAAGGATTCTACCACGCCGCCCAGGGGCAGATCCAGAGAAAAACAGTCAGGGGCTAAGAAACTATGCCACTACAGGACCTCTTCAGGGTCCCTTAGTGACCACAAACATAAAAGGCCCAGACAGAGATCCCGCTCTTCGTCTGGGGATGATTCACGTCCAAATACGTCGGACTCCTCTCGGTCTCCCTCTCCCTTCAGCATTCCATCGCCAGATCCCCGTGACCTCCCTAGGTCGCCGCCGGACAACCCCTCGTTCTCTGACATAATGAGGCATATTCAAGAGAATATGGGGTGAGAGACGGAAGAGCTGGACCCCGAAAGGCAACGCCTGGCATGGTATTTACGGCAAAAGGACCCCAAGCCTGTGGTGGTTCCACCCCTGGTGGACACTTTCCAGGATGCTACCAGAGCTGCATGGAAGTGTCCATTCTCCACTCCAGTGGTCCCCAAGAAAGCTTGACCACCTTTATAGGGCCCCGCTGGACGATCCATATCTGGCTCAGCAATCCGTGGCTGACTCAGTCGTCATCATGGCCTCACATGACTGTTCAGAAAGCCTCAACACCTTAGTACCCAGCCACCGGACCAGGAATCCAAACAATTGGATTCTCTGGGTCGACACATGTACGTGGCTGCTACATGCTCCATTAGGTCCCTCAACTATCTGATGCACATGGTGCAATTTCAGAATGTACTCTGGGACCAGGGTCAAGACCTGCTGAAGGAATTTCCAGATGGCGAGAAGGAGGAGGAGGAGCTGCTAAACCTCCTTCACACAGGTTCAGATGTTGGGACCCAAGTCCTCCGAGCCGCTTATGACTCGGCGGACTCAGCAGCAAGAGGTGCCGCTACAGGCTTTTGCCTCTGGAGACACTTTCGGCTGAGGGTCTCTGGGTTTACCCCGGACATCCAGAAAGGAATCGTGGATGTCCCATATAATGGTTCAGTTTTGTTTGGTACTAAATTGCAAGATGCCGGGAAGGCGGTTAGGACAGTACAGGCAATGTACAAACCTAGGCCTGGCTCCTTTTGTAGGAGGATCACCTCCAATCAGTGGGTTAATCAACTCATAAGTCGGGGACGCTCTATAGAGTTCCTCGACTACCCACCTTCAAGACCTCCTCTACATTCCTGCTACGTGGCACAGTATGCCCTGCTCATCCAGCAGGAGATCTCGGCACTCCTCAACAAGGATGCCATCGAGGTAGTACCAGCGAACCAGAGAGAAGGAGGATGTTATTCCCACTTCTTCCTGATTCCCAAGAAAACAGGGGGCCTACGCCCAATCCTGGACCTCAGCGATCTCAACACCTTTGTAAGGTACAAACGCTTTCGCATGGTCACCCTACCGGGTCTCATCCCCATGCTCAAGAAAGGTGCATGGCTCGTATCTCTGGACATGCAGGACGCATATCTCCCATCTTCCCATCACCCGATTGCATAGGAGATTCCTGCGCTTTGAGTTTCTGGGACGCCATTATCAATTCCAAGCGCTCCCCTTCGGTTGGTCTTTGGCGCCATACGTCTTTACCAAGTGCCTGGAAGTCATAGCAGCGGCACTCAGGAGACTAGGCCACTATGTCTTCCCATATGTGGACGACTGGCTTCTCATGGCCGCTTCTCCAGAGGCTCTGGTGAAGGCCATTTATGACACCTGCTCACTATTCCACTCATTAGGGATCACCATCAATCGAGAGGAGTCATCCCTCGTCCCCTCACAAAGACTGCAGTTCATTGGTGCAGTTCTGGACACCCGCCAAGGAAGAGCTTTTCTGCCTGAGGACAGGGCGGAATGCATCAGGTCCTTGATACGGACCATTACGGAGTAGAAATCGGTTCCTGCACGGACCATGCTGCGCCTGCTTGGACACATGGCGGCTGCCATCGCCACGGTTCCCCTGGCCCGCCTCCACATGACAGTTACTCCATGGATGCTGAGAGCCCAATGGGACCAGAGGCAGGATCACTTAGACCAGCTCGTCAGAGTCACAAAGCCAGTCATTCTGGACTTAAAGTGGTGGCTTGTCCCAGAGCATCTCTCTGAGGGAGTCCCCTTCTTGGCATCTGCTCCAGCTCTGACTCTCTCCATGGACGCCTCAGGGTTCGGTTGGGTTCGGTTGGGGAGCTCACCTGGGTGGAACAAGGACCCAGGGAACTTGGTCGCCTCTTGAAGCTCACCTCTATATCAGTGTCTTGGAGATGAGGGTGGTCCTATACACCTTACAGGCTTAACAGTCCAAGATACCACCAAGTCACATGTTAGTCCAGACGGACAACACCTTGGTGGTGTATTACATTAATAAACAAGGAGGCACTCACTCATACCCACTTTGCAGAGATTGGGTACTATGGCATGATGCCACGATTGCCACAGTACATGTTCTCAGTGTGGACAACATTGTGGTAGATCTCCTGAGCCAGAGGTCATGAATGGGAGCTGCTGCAAGAGGTCATAGAGGACCTGTTCCAATGATGAGGGACACTGAATGTAGACCTGTTCACGTCCCCATACAATGCAAAATTGCCTAATTTTTGCTCGCTAGATCTAGGACCTGGTGTTTTCTGGTGAGATGCATTGTCCCTCTCTTGGACAGGCAGGTTCCTCTACACTTTCCCACGTTTCCCTTTGATCCAGACAGTTCTCCTTAAACTCCAATCAGAATCAGCGTCAATGATCTTGGTGGTGCCCTTTTGGCCCAGACAAATTTGGTTTCTGCTGCTTCACCAGTTGGCTTAGGAGCCTCCCTTACAATTGCCAGTCAGCTCACACTTGCTGTCTCCGGAGGCCGGTTACCTGGTCCATCCGAACCTCAGATCCCTGAACCTGCATGCTTGGCTCCTAAAGACATAGCCATTCTTAGGCACAGAGTCTCGCAAGGGGTTGTAGACATTCTGGTAGCGGCTCGGAAACCATCCACTCACGCTACTTACTCCATGAAATGGTGGAGATTTTATCACTGGACTGAGCTCGCGACCTGGATCTGCTTCGATGCCCCGAGAAGTCTGTTTTAGACTACCTTCTATCCCTTTTTCAGTCAGGATTGGTGTATTCCTCTCTGAAGGTACACCTCTGTGCCATTCCGGCATACCATACACCAGTTGGTCAACGGTCACTAGCTCAGCTAGAGGCCTTGCGCGCCTTTCTGCATGGCATTCTGCATCTGAGACCTCACATAAAGGACCCAGTCCCCCCTTGGGACCTTCTTTTTGTCTTGAAGCAGCTCACGCTGCCTCCTATTGAACCAACTGCAGATTGCGAGCTACGCCACCTCTCTTGGAAGGTGTTATTTTTAGTTACTGTGACTTCAGCAAGGAGAATTTCAGAACTCCAAGCACTCATGTGTAAAGAGCCTTATTTGATTTTTCATAAGGACATGGTGTCCTTAAGGGACCAGTCCTAAGTTTCTTCCCAAGGTGGTCTCAGCCTTAACTTTAAATCAGGACATTGACCTTCCGGTTTACTTCCCCAATCATACTAATAGGGGGGAAGCCCTCTTGCACACATTAGATGTGCATAGGATCCTCAGGTTTTACCTGGCCAGAACTAGACCGCACCGGTAGTCCGATCGGCTGTTTCTGTCTTTCGCCCACAGGGTGCTGGGCACACTTGTGACAAAACAAACACTCTCTAAGTGGCTAGTAAATTGCATTGTGTTCTGTTACCAGAAGCTCAGTAAACCCTTGCCAGGATCAGTTAAGGGTCATTCGACGAGAGGGATGGCTACCTGCTTTGCTGCGCTGAGGAACATTGCAGCATCAGCCATTTGTGCAGCTGCTACTTGGAGTTCAGTGCACTGTTTCATTAGACATTACAGTTTGGACATCATCTTAAGGTGCAGAGTGGGTTTTGGCCTGCCAGTCCTCCAAGGACTTTTGTCCTAAGAGGCATCCTTTTTTTGGGATCTCTTCTGTCCTCCTCCCGACTGGATTATTCATACACCTTTACTGCTTGGGAATCCGTCCTTAAGGTGTAACCTGCTGCAAGAGCTATAGTTCAAAGTAAGATAGTACAGTTACATAAGAACTTACCGTAACGGTAGATCTTCGAGAACAACTCTTGCAGCAGGTAATTTCTCTCCCACCTTCCCCTCAGGAGGTTTGGTTCTTCATAACGTCTCAGACGTATCAGATTTATTAGTCTTCCTCTGGAGGCGTATCCTCGGCCTCCCCTTCTGAATCACATCATTACCCAGTGAGTCTCCGGTTGGAGAACTGAGGTATGCTGGGGGACCACCCCTTTTATGAGGTATCTGATGTTGGGGCGGGGCCAACATCGGGGGGTGGTCCCCCACTGTATATAGCTAGCTAGAAGTTTTCCGTGGGGTCCTGCTGCCTGCTTCAGTCCTTATGGTTTAACCTGCTGCAAGAGCTGTTCTGGAAGATCTACTGTTATGGTAAGTTCTTACATAACTGTACTCTTCACTGTTCATTGCTGGACTCGAACCTTCACTAGATCAGTGTTCTAACCTTTAAAACACACTGCCTTCCTTCCCTCAATGTAGATTGGCTAGCTTCACTTATTTGTTCAGTGCTTAATACCATGTGAGTAATGATTTTGAAAGACCTTAAAACCATTTGAGATTTATTTCTGCTGTCTCATTCCCACCAGCAGTTCCCTTGCATATACGGTAAGGCAGAGGCTATCCTGTAATTCCTGAACATTGTTTTTTTGTTTTGGGGGAGGTGGATGGTAAAGTCACTAGAACAGATTTTTCAGTGAATATACAGTATTATCTCCAGTTAGCTGTGCTAAATTTGTATCAAGCAGAAATATACGGTATCCAATTGTTAAACCTCCTTTATGGTAGTTTTCTTTTGACAGGAGGAATATACATAAAGTGCGTGTGTGTGTGTGTGTGTGTGCGCGCGTGCCTTAAATTATACTGCCACAGGATTGCTTCTGGGTCCTCGCCTTATATTTAGATGTTCTTCTGTCTGAGCATTTCCCTGATGAAATCCACTTCCCTTGAAGTTGCTGATTCATTCCCTTCAGGGGTATCAAAAATCAGGATGCACTCTTGACTTTTGTGCTGGAATATGTGATTTTTGATGTTGTCAAGAAAACATCTTTATGAATTACTTAAGCAGCACAAAATTCAAGTCCTGTTGTGCTCTAACCCCATGACATGTGCCGTGCACGCTGTGGTATTATTGTCACTCTCAACATAAATGTTTGCACAGCAATTTAATTTGCTGACGTTGTCTTGTTTCTGTGTGGAAGCCCAAGACTGCAGTAGAGTTAAAGGGGAATGAACATTTATGTAGCCTCACAAGTTGACAACTGCAGTGTGAGGCTAGGTCCCTTGTGATACAGTATATTAGCCACCAAAATATTGTTCCTACACTTACATTTAAAACAGCAGCCTCCATAACGTTAGTGACACTGCTTCCAATCCTCTGTTTAGCATGTATTTTCTCCTATAATGTCCTGTGGCTGAAGTCCTTGATGGGAATCAGCTGGAGGAGATTTGGTTGTTTCAGAGCTTAGTTCCATTCTAAGATATTTGCAGCTAGTAATATGCTCTCCTAAAGCCATGCAGAGTAGTAATTAGCTTTGAGGGGAGCCCATTACTAGTAGCAGATAACTCAGAACAGAATTAGGCTCCGAAGTCACCACTCGCACCATCAAGTCACTTAAGACTGATGTCCCTAGTGACATAAGCTGCTGACAATTATAGGATAGGTGAGATGCAAACTACGTTCGGGTGGGGGGGAGGACAGTAGTACCACCAGCTTTATGCACATGTTGCTGTTTTAAATGAAAGCGTCTGAACAATATTTTAGGGACCTTATTTATCATTGGGAGCTTAACCCCAATTCACATTTCCCTTTAGAAAAGTAGGAGCAGATGGAAGCTTTGATACCTTTTATTGGACGAACAAGTGTCTCGTACAAAGATTGCATTTAGAAAAGTAAAATTTAGGAACAGCATCTTAGCTTCCACTGCTTTATTCCAAAGAACAGGTCATCTCCAGCATATAAAAAGGAATGTGCAGCCAAAATATAACATAAAGTGGCAATATATATTTTCTGAAACATGCCTGTGTTTAATAAAAAAAAAAAAAAAAAACACCCGTATTTATTTAAAACATTGTTTGAAGAGTGAGCCTCGTTAAAAATAATAATTTGTTTAAAATCAAAGTTAGGATGATTAATAAAAAAAGGAAATGTGAAGTGAGCAGATCCTAGTAAACCATTTCATCTAATTAGTTTGAAGAATTCCTGTTAACATGTTACTTCCCAGGAGATTAGGCTAGATCTATCACATAGTCATTATGGTTCAGAACACAGTGCCTGGCCATTCCCTGCTGGTTGGTATTGTCAGTAGAGAATATGCACTTAATTGAGATAGGTGATGGGACGTTTTTGCATATTGTAAGAGAGGTAGACCAGGGCAGAAGATTAAATGTACAATTCATTTGTCTTTTGTAAGTCCAGAATGATGGATGCATTGTTGGCTACTTCTTCAAAATAGAGGCTTACTGATATAAATAAATCTCATGTTTGGGTAGATTTGTTTTTTGTTGTGTGTGCTGAGACTTGCCAAGGAGTTAACTCACAGACTGCTGAAAGATTTTGACAATTTGTGTGTGTCTGTGGTATAGTAACAGTTTCTACAGCATGTTAAACATTGACATAAGATTAGCCTGAGTTTGAAGTGATTCGGCCCCCCAAATTATTTTTGTCTTTTTATTTTTTGGATTTCCACTTACTGTGAGATGTTGTTTCAGCTTCATTTTACAACTGGGAAGACTAAAGCACACGGAGGTTAAATGACTTGTCCTATATTAATGCCATGGAATGTGCTGCCCTGGGAGCTGGTGGAGGCGGAGACGGTGGAGGGGTTCAAGAGTGGGTGGTACAGATACAGGGTTCTGGAAGCAAAGTCCAGTGCAGTGAGAATATCCGGGACTGGGAGGGGAGAAGACCGAGAAGGCGAGGGGGGCAGCAAGGTCAGCTGCCAGGATGGGGGCTGACCGAATGAGCAGATATGAAAGACCAATAGGCCTATTCTGCTGGCATTTTAGTATGTTAGTATTAACCCTTAGGCTGTCAACAGAATTAGAATGCATAGGAATTTTGGACTGATATATCAGTTCGTGGCACAGCAAGGGTTAAGTGACTGTGGTAGGCTTAACCCTGAGATTTTCTGTTTCATAATTCAGTGATCTAACCAGTAGGCTACACTGCCTCCCTGACCTGGATCCATAAATGCAGACAGCTGTGGTACCTTTTGTTTACTCTGGCAGGGTAATAGCAACCAGATGAACTGCCTGTTTTCCAAATCTGTGCTGCACAAGTCAGGTAATGCTGGCCCCAGAAGCCTGTAACTGTGGTGACGCTCCCAGCTGCATAGGTTTCAACACGGGCAGTGTTAATACCTGTGAAGGGCATGTAATCGGATAAAAAATCCCAAATATAAATGGCATAGGCTGTGAATCTCTTCTACAGTTATGTAGTGTAACGGTAATGCAGTCATTGCAGTGAGAAGGGCATATTTCTGTTTCTGCTTGCCTAAAACTGCATTTAACCTTTTTCAAAATAGTGCCACATTTTGTACTGGCTATATATATTAAACTTATTTACTCTTGATCTGATTTGTCTAATTATTAAACCTATTAAAAACTAAAAATGTTAGATTGCATGCATGCTGGCAGTATAGCGCCGAGGTTAGAGTAATGAGCGTTGAATGAGCTTGGTACATCCTGCAGCCTTGGGTTTGATTCCCACAACCTTCACATGTATACTGTGTGACCCTGAGCAAGTCACTTAACCTCACCATGTTTCCCAGTCACCTCTGTAAATGGACCGTGTGCCCAGTGGGACTTACCTGGTAACTGTAGTATTTTAAAAAAAAAATTGCATATGTGGTGAAAATGATGGTTTATTTTTATCTTATTTAGAAAGGTTTCCCAGGAAAGGCCTACTGAGCTTATGTGCTGGCAAATGGGGAGTTTGTGAGGGAACTGAGGGTGGAAGAATCACTGACTGAGAGTGACCACCACTCAGTATGGTTCACGCTGGATATGAGTAAGGAAGGAGTGGAATCCGGCACAAGGGTGCTGGACTTCAGGAGGGCCGTCTTCGGGAGGATGGGGGAAGTGATGAAAGGGTACCTGGCCAGAATTCAAAATAGTATTGGCACTAACCAGAGGTGGAAGCTTATAAAGCTGGGGATAGTGGAGGCAATCAGAACCTGCAGCAAGGCCCAGAGCAAGAAGGCTAGGGCCAAGAAACCTAGCTGGGTGAGTAAGGAGGTCATGGAAAAGTTAAGGAGGAAAAGTACTGCCTTTAGGGGTACAAAAACAGGCGGGGGGACAGGGAAGTGTACCTGAAGGAATCGAAGGAGGTGATAAGGAGTAGTAAGGGCAGCCAAGGTGTCTAAGGAACTCAGGCTGGTGCAGGCATTAAGAAGAGGGAGAAGGATTTCTTTAGGTACATCAAGGAGAAAAGGAGCTGTAAGGATTAGGAAGGGAATATGTGGAAGCGGGGGGTGATAAGGCAGAAGCACTAAACAATTGCTCCTGCTCAATATTCACTAAGGATAAGGGGGAGTGATAGCCAAGGGGGAGGGAGGGCAGGAATGGAGGGGGAAGGGGTGACTGATGGGGAAATCATGGAGGGCAGGGTTCTGGAGAGTTTGAGGGCACTGAGGGTAGACAAGGCACCAGGCCCAGATGGCATTCACCCCAGGGTACTGAAAGAGCTGGCAGAGGTCTTGGTGGGACCTTTTCAGTGCCTCACTACACTCAGGGTGTGTACCTCAGGATTGGAGGATGGTTCATGTGGTGCCCCTCCACAAGAGCGGCCTCAAGAATGAACCGGAGAACTACAGACAGGTGAGCCTCACATCCATCATGGGTAAGCTGATGGAGACTATCCTGAAGGAGAGGCTGCTGGCCCTCCTGGATGCCAGAGGGCTATAGGACAGCAGACAGCATGGCTTCGTAAGTGGCAGATCCTGCCAAACCAACCTAGTGGAATTCTGTGACTGGGTAATGAGGCAGCTGGACCGGGGGGGGGGGGGCATGCAGTGAATGTCCTGTACCGGGACTTCAGTAAATTATTCGACTCGGTGCCACATGGGAGGCTGGGAAGTAAGTTAGAAGGCACAGGGGCAGGTGCAAAGCTGGTGAGATGGGTAGGGAACTGGCTTCAGGGAAGGCAACAAGAGGGTGGTGCTGGCGGGGAGCTCTCATCTCCAAAGGTAGTGACAAGCAGTGTTCCGAAGGGCTCGGTGCTGGGACCAGTGTTGTTTGGGATATTCATTGCAGACATATCATTGGGCATCAAGAGCAAGACTAGTCTGTTTGCTGATGACACCAAGATGGGAGCGGTGGTGGACAACCTCGGTGGATGGCATGGGTTGCAGGATGATCTGGTAAAGCTGGAAACCTGGTTGGACACCTGGCAACTGGGATTCAGTGCCCACGTCAGCCATCCGTTATCTAGAAAAAGCCCTAAGCCACTCCTATTACAGTAGTGACTCACTGGACCCGAGACTCCTCTGGCTCACTCTTGATGAGGTACTCCACCCCCTCACTCACATTCTCAACCGCTCACTCTGCCAAGGGAAATTCCCCTCCTGGTGGAAATCTGCCTCCATCACCCCCATATTTAAAAGCGGTGACTGTACTGCCATAAACAGCTATTGCCCCATCTCTATCCCCCAATCGAAAGCGCTTGAACGTATTGTCTCCTACCAACTCACCGAACACCTTAACAAACATGACCTTCTCTGTGAGCAGCAGCATGGCTTTCGCAAAGAGCACAGTACTGCAACAGTTCTCCTGGAATTTACTACACCGTACACTCCACCTTAGACAGAGGTCACATCTCAGGTGCAATCTTTGTTGACCTCTCTAAGGCATTTGACACTGTCAAACACTCCCTCTTACTTAACACACTCTCCAACATTGGCTTCTCCCAGGACGCCCTGGGCTGGTTTACGGACTACCTGTCGGATCGCTACTAACAGGTCAAAATTGGCACCACCCTCTCTAGCAGACTACCAGTCCGTTCTGGTGTCCCCCAAGGGTCTGTCCTCTACTCTTCAGTCTTTTCCTTAACTCCCCCTCGTCCTGCTCTGGCAATCTACTATTGTATGCGGATGATGCCATCCTTTTTTCCTCCAATCCGTACCCTATTACACAATTCCCTCCAGTCCTCCTTCTCTGACGCCGAAATATGGTTCTCCATGCAGCATCTTATACTAAATTACAAGAAGACTAAAGCCATGGTCTTCTCTCATTAGCTGAACTCCTGGAAGGCACTCTGCCCTCAAACCCTTACCTCTAATGGCACCCCCCTAGAGGAAGTAGAAACCTTCAAATACCTGGGCATAACCCTGGACCCTGCCCTAAACTTGCACTAGCACATCCATCTCCTGTCCACCACCTTCAATGTCCACCTTGGAATCCTCTATCGCCTCAAACACTGTCTTACCCCGGAAGCTCTTCAGCTCGCTGTCTCCTCCTCTGTCCTGTCCCTCCTTGACTATGGCATACTTATTTATGGATCTGCTAACACATCAGCCCTAGGAAGACTCTGGCTTTCCCTGAACAAAGCCTGCCGTCTTGTCCTCAGCTGTGATCGACTCATATACACTTGCTCTCTATACAGCAGCACTAACTGGCTGAACCTTGATAGTAGAATAGAGTTCCACACATGCCTTATGGCCAAAAAGATCGCCCTGGGTCACACTTCTGCTGGCCTCTCCCCTATTATCCAGCTGGCCCTTACTCATAGAACCACCCGTAGCTCGAGCAAACTTCTTTTCTCGGTTCCCAGATGTCGAACCTCCCAACTCCAAAGATCTTTCAGCCACAGAGCTCCCTCCTTGCTGAACTGCCTTCCCAGTACACTTGCCAACGTAACCAGAATTGGCCCCTTCAAAACCTTACTCAGAGACCATCTCCAGTCCTCCATCCCATGCGTCTGTCATTAACCTCCCTGCCCCTCCCTGACAACGACCCTGGACTGCACTCCTCCCTCTCCTCCCACTCCTTTGCCTCCACCTACTCAGCTCTTTCTGAGCCTTTCATTCTAAACTGACTTAATCTAGTCCTACTATTTCTACTCTGGGTATGACTGTTAGCCAGTTACATTATTCGCTGTAACAAGTCTGTCTGAATTATGTTTTACTGTTGCATTGTCCAACTAAATGTGACGTGGAGCCTTTGTAAACGAGTCCTTGACTCAAAGGCACTTTACGAATAAGCAGTAAATAAATAAAAAGTGCAAGGTGTTGCATTTTGGGCCGAAAAAACAAGGAGGAGTTACCAGCTGGAGGAAGTGCAGCTAGCCGATAAAGAGGAGGAGAAGGATCTGGGGGTGCTCATTACAGGATCAATGAACAAGTCTGCACAATGTAGGAAGGGAGCTGCAAAGGTCAACAAAATGCTGGGTTGCATTACGAGGGGTATATCCTCGAGGAGGGGAGAGATGATTCTGCCACTGTACAGATAATTAGTTAGACCGCACCAAGAGTACTGCATGCAGTACTGGCGGCCGTATCTGAAGAGAGACATTAAGTTACTGGAGGGGGTGCAGCACAGGGAGACAAAGATGATCCAGGGGCTGGGGGACTTATGAGAGGAGGCTGAGGGAGGTGAACATGTACTCGCTGGAGGAGAGGAGGGACAGTGGGGATATAATTGAAACCTTCAAGTACATGAGAGGTATAAACAAGACAGGTACAGAGGGGCTGTTCAAAGTAAGGGAGGGGAGGGACACCCGGTGCCATGATATGAGGCTGGAGGGAGGAAGGTTCAGGAGGGAGATGTGGAGACACTTTTTTATGGAGAGGGTGGTAACTGGGTGGAATATGTTACCAGGAGAAATGGTATCCAGTAGAACAGTAGACTGCTTCAGAAGGGGCTGGGACAGGGCAAGGGGGAGGGTCAATGGAGGGGGGAGGGAGGGGCAGCTGCAGAATAAGGGGTGCTAGCTACACATTCAAGCAGACTTGATAGACCACTAGGCTTTTATCTGCTGGCAAATTTCGTATGTTCAGTGACATCCTGGGAGAAGAATACAGGACAGGATTTAATGTACAGGGAAAAATAAATTTTTGTAGTATTTGCAGAGCAAGCAAAATAATTTTCCACTTTACATATAAAACATTTGAACTGTACAGTAATTGTGCAATACACCATATGTGCAAAATGCACCAGTAAATAGAAATGATACAAATCCATGCATACAGTAGTAGCCAGTGACATGATATTGAATATTCAGATACCGTGTATCATATGTCAAAGGAATTCCCCATTCATTACGGTTGGATTTCTGTGATATTCCAGAGTATATCCAGATGAATTTTTTTTTTTTTTTTTATTTTAGAACATTTGTCAAAGAAAGGTACACTGAACCAAAGCTTGTTTCCAGGGAGAACAGGAAGGTTACGTGACTTGCTCATAGTCACACTGTATGCAAGTGACAACTGTGGTTTTCAAACCCAGGTCTGCTGTGTGTCCAGATTCACAGCTTGGTATGTTAACCTTCTAGACTATATAGTGTAACTTGTCAGTGTTCCTGAAGCGTCTGGTGGTGGTTACTTTAGGTCGGCCACCAGCTCCCAGGTCATTCAGGGAGAACTGTCTGGGGCTTCTGGGTAGTGATCAGGGAAGGATTTCTTCATTTTACATTAACCTGAGAACAACTGAGGGCTGGACTGGGTTTCTCTTATTGTCCACATGAGATAGTAGTGGTGTTTTAAAAGTAAACCCCTTATACTAGTAATTATACCCATGGCTCTTCTCACTGTGGTGGACCACTGGACTATCTATCTACCGAAGTTTTGCCACTTGCCTGTTTGCCACCATCCACCAGACCAGGTAACCACCTGCAGGATTTGGGGGCGTCGGTCAGCTAGGGCAACATCGTGGCCCACGGGGTGAGCATTACAGTTGACAACCCAAGGAAGAACCTACCACTGATTCGCCAAGTCTCAGGAGACCCCAAAACCCTAATGCTTTTTCTTTTTGCTGCTTTGGGGGGGGGGAGTTAGGGTTGGAAACCCTAACACCACATTTCCCTACTTGTGTTGCATTAAGTTGAACCCTAACTGGTGAATTAACACAGTTTTTTGCAAAGAATATATATAAGGGATATACGATGGATAGATAGATAGCTAGGGCCAAGTTGAAGGTTTTAAGTGAGGAAAGATGCAGCCATGTTTGTGATGACAGTTAGGGATGTGTGGTTAGTAATTATTTTATTGTGAAGAGGCTGCTGGATCTTATCCAGTGCTGTTATGCTGAGATAACAGCACTGGTAAAGATGGCTCTCAGCCAATCGGGTTTCATGAGTTTTCAAACACATTTTATAATCTAATACACAACCTAAATATAAAGAATTATAGACATTAAAATGACTTACTACTTTATACATAAACTATTTGTTAGTATAGCTTTACTTGAGGCAACAGAACTGTATTGCTGCACAGAAACATTGGCAGCAATTGGTCAGTGAAGCTGTGCTATTTATGAAAAAAGAAACAAAATTAGTTGCCACTAAATGAGTACTTATAAAGGGAATTGAGTGTAATTGAAAATAACGTATTTGCTGTTGACAAGGTAAACCTTTACCCTGATGAAGTGGCCCCTTCAAAGCCATGAAATATCATATATTGTGGTGGCTAGAGTATTTAGTACTGAGACTAAAGCATCTTGACATAAAGCCTTTGTGGTAGAGGTCAGTTCTATTTTTAATTTGCTTCCAGGAGAACATGCATGGCAGCAAGGGTACATTCCTTACCCTATAGATAACTTCAACTGCCTTTTGTGTGTATCCCCACACAACACGGGCTGGGGGGGTGAGCTGGGGACATGAGCCCCCCCCCAAGCATTGCCTTTGCAGTGCTCCTCAGGCTTGTGGCTAAGAGTTGTACACCTCTTCTTTCCTGGGTCTCTAGCATTAAAATATGTTTGAAAGAAAAACAGGTCAGGGCCATTAAGCACAATGTGCAGAGCTGCCGCTTGCGACTCCATTGGCCCAGGTACACTGGAGGGCAGGAACAAGGAGGAGGACTGACCCACAGCATAGGACAGTCCCATCCTCTAGGTGGGTGGACATTGCCTCCTGCTACTTTACTGGCCTCTGGGTGACCACAGGAGGTAGTGTAACACCGTTCCCGCAGGCATCTTTTGGAGGGGCAAGCATGCAGACACCAGTGCATCAGGCATCTTGGCACCTTGTTCATTTCATGCACACTGTCAGGAGAGCAGAACATGTAAAGAAAGGACAGCCTCTGAGTGGGAAATGAAACCAGCTCTGCCCCACAGACACTTTTGTGTCCCGCCCCCAAACTCCGTGTGGTCTTGGGTGGTAACGTGAGGCGGTGTCATGGTATCCAAGGAAGCACTGGGACACAGCTCCAAGGCCAGGCAGGAAGAAGAAGGTACCGATTAGAGGCTGGTAAGGAGGAAAGACTATTTAAAAAAAAAAACAAAAAAAAAACCAGTCTTGAGACTATATTTTAGTGATGCAGCCTCTGCTTCCGATAGTAACAATCCACAAGATAATCAGCTGTGTTGGAAATGGAAAAAATACACTGGGGGAACCCAGCACCTCTAATGGAGCCTACATGAATGGGGACTGGGAACACATTCCTCATATGTTACATTTTTAACATTTTAGTCAGTTGTATACCTCTGGTGTGGTACATTTTACTCCTGGAAATGAGTCAAACATTTAATTTCACTCCTGGAACTGAGTCCCACGGAGTTCCCCCATTCTATTTCCACCACTGATAATGGAACTGAGTTCCACCAGTTCCTCGCCTCCTATTTCCACCACTGATAATTGGCAGTGATCACTCTTAACTCTTGTATTTTCAAAGAATTTCAATAAGTTGCAGTTTCCTATGTAAATTCAAAGAATAGTTCATAATACTTTAACGAACAGAAATGGTTAATACCCTTAAAGTCAATTCTTTCTGTGGCTCACTGCACTGTGATAATTTCCTGATGCAGTCTTCCATGTGCCACAGAGCAGAAATAAATGAAGCCTCGAAGCTCAGGCAGGAAAATAAATTGCCATAAATGAGTAAGGAGAACAAAATGAATGTTTATAAAAGTCACATTTCTCACTGACAAATACTGTAATATATTGTCCCAGCTTTTTTTGTTTATTATGATGTGTCCGGATCTGCAGTGCATTCATTTTTTATTATGTTGCTTGCACGCATGTGCAAGAAACATAGTGCCATCATCCGAGTTTTCGGAGGTGTGTCAGCCCCTCTTCCAGTTCAGTCATTGTGTTTGCAGACGCGGCCCCAGTTCCCCAATGAGTGCTACAGCTGTCTATGACAGCTCCAAAATGCAGTGGCATACAGTTGAAAGGGAGAGCTCCGCTTCAGTGGCTGGACTCTCCCCCACGCACACACACGCCGAAGCACTCATATTGAGTGCTGACGCCCCCACGTCACACACTGTATGGCTGACGGGGTGCCCAATCTCCCGCCGGCTCCACGCCCCCAACAGTTAACCAGGTGCCACGCTGAGCCCACCCCAGCGTGGCAACAACTGTTACAGCCGACGGGTGCCCAGTCCCCCGTCGGCTCCAAGGCTGCACGCCTCCCCAAAGCTTTCTCCGTGCCGCTGGGAGCCTCCCCAGCATGGCAAATCTTGTTTTTGGCTAACGGGTGCCCAACTCTGTCGGCCCATGTCCCCTAAACAGCTTTTCTGCTGCTAATGTGGCCAGAGCCCACCCCAACGTGGCAAACGCCCCAAGGCCGTCTTCTTAAAAAAAAAAAAAACTAAATAAAAAGGTCCCTCGTAGTCTCCTGCCCCCCTCCCACAACCCGCACCCACCCACTGCGCACCCTGCCTCCCCACACCCCTCACCCCATACTTACCTCTGGAGCTCAGCACGATGATCATCGGTGGATCGGAACACCCTGCACTCTTCAAAGCCACCACGAACTGAGGAAATGCCGGTAAGCTGTATAATGGGATAGATAGGGTTTTTTCAACTTCGTTGCATATCTCAGGCATTTTTGGGAATTTTGGCCCCAAATTTTCAACATGGGGTTTTTGGGACCCCTCCTCATGAATTCTTGCACTGTCATGGCGTTACTCGGGCCCGAAGGGTGATTTCGCAGTCACTGCTCGAAATCACCTTTCCGCACCGATTACCAAAACGACACTGCCAGTGTTCATAAGGTGGGCTCTCAAAAGCCGATGTTGAAAATCATGAAAAGATTCAAATGACTGTTTTACTCAGCTATGCTAAGAGTTCCCACGCGACGTCAGAGTTCGCTAATTTTCAGTATTTTCACTCCAGATTTCAACATTGCCATTTTACCACACCTCCTTATGAGCAGTGCAGCTGTCATTTTTCACATCCTGCCCAAAACGTGTTTCTATCCATGTAGCACACAGTGGCGCAGTCGGTGTGCGAACTCAATGTATGGGACACATTAAGAAAATCACAGTGACACTGTTCATGAGCAGAGGTCTTAAAATGGCTGTGTTGAAAATTTGGTGAAAAAATTCCTAAAAATGACTGTTTTACGAGTGTGCATTGCGCAGTTCCTACGCACGCTTGTAAGTTTGCGAATTTTCAATATTTTCACTCCAGATTTTCAAGATTGCCATTTTACCACACCTCCTTATGAGCAATGGAGCCGCATTTTCACATCATGCCCAAAACGTGTTTCCCCTCATGGAAGCACAGTGGCGCAGTCGGTGTGCGAACTCAGTGTATGGGACACATTAAGAAAATCACAGTGACACTGTTCATGAGCAGAGGTCTTAAAATGGCTATGTTGAAAATTTGGTGAAAAAATTCCTTAAAATGACTGTTTTACAAGCGTGCGTTGCGCAGTTCCTACGCACGCTCGAAAGTTCGCGAATTTTCAATATTTGCACTCCAATGACTTCCAAATACCTAAACAGCACATAGAAGCAAGCAACATTCGCATTGACAAATGCTTGTTTATTTAGTTTTGTTGACCGGTAAGTGCACTAGACAAATCCTGCCTATTTTCAGGCACAACCCGGGAGGGGATACAGATGAATGCCAACTGACCTTGAACCAGATTAAGCTGTTTGTGTATTTTAGTGAATGAGGAAATTTGCCCAGGACACCGGGAAATTCCGTACTCTTTTCGATAAGTGCCATGGGATCTTTAACATCCACCTGAACTACCACCATTCCAGGCAGATGGGACCTCGGTTTAACATCTCATCTGAAAGATGGCACCTCAGAAGTGCAGCACCTCTCTCATGCTGCACTGCAGTGTCAGTACTGGGATATTAACCTAAGTGCCAGATGTGGGAACTGAACCCACAGCCCTCTGCTCTCCCGGCCTAGTGTACATAATTACTTTTGTCTGGATTGTCATGTCTTTCATTAAAGTGGTTTCATTGTAGAAGACACTCGCGCGAGCACATGCACGCACACACATTTTCTCTTTCACACTTCAGTTTCTGCTATTAGTTACAGAAAAAGGGTCTATTATGTTCATAGCCTTCAGCTTCATGGTAATTGGCATTAGATCCGATTTACAGAAATAGTCATGCAACTGTATATTACAAAGATTTTAGTAAGATTTAGTAAACATTATATTTAACAGAGGGAGGCAGTATAGCACAGTGGTTTAAGGCTCTGAGCTGCAAATCTGGTGATATGCAGCAGACCAGACCTGGGTTTGAATCCCACAGCTTCCACTTGCATACTGTGCGACCCTGAGCAAGTCACTTAATGTCCCTGTGCTCCCAGGTTGCACCTGTGAAAAAGCTTTCATCTTAGTGTGCTACTCCTGGTTAAAAAACTAAAAAAAAAAAAAAGAAGAATCAAGACCTTGTTGGTCACCAGCTTCTCCTGAAGAAACTGCAAGAGGTGGGGCATGACCATCCTATAGTCTTGTGGCTAGGGAATTAACTTGAGTGGGACACACAGAAGGTTGCCCTGAGCACTGTGACATCTGAACTTAAGCCCCTAAAGCAGAGTGTATACCAGGGCTCAGTTCTGGACCTTCTTCCTTCCACATGCTGTTTTGTTTTATACATAGAGCTGTTATTTACAGTGTAAAACTATGTTTCAAACAACATGAAGTCTTGCTGTATTCTGACTATATGCAGTTAGCCTCAGCACTTGAACTGCTCCAGAGAGTAAGGGGTTAATTCTATTCCAGGGCATAGAACGTTGAGCTCAAGCTCTATTTTCAAACCTCTGTCTCTGGTACATCTCACTGTAAATCGGGCCGATTCTTGCATACCGCCCACTGTGAAGCTCGCTCCGGAGATTTCTCCTTCACTTCGGTTTGGTAAAGTTTGAATCGGTCGGTTTGTTCAACCGATTTGTTTGTTTTTTCAGTATCAGATTTCTGTCTTCGGTATAGGGTAGCGTAAGTAGATAGATAGTGAATTGTTCTGAATTTTCTTGTGGAAATATGTTTTTCTTCGGTTTCCTATCGATTGGTCTGGTTGGGAACTGAAACAATCTCTTATTTCTGTTTTTCTGGGATTTTAGTAGTGGTGTCCGTTTTTTATCGGTTTCAAAAAAACAAGATTTTCTTAGTTTTTTTCCACAGCCCATGACACGGTTGGTAACCGATAAGGGTGTATTACCTGGCTTAGAATCTGTTAAGAGTAATTTGTAGGTTAAGGCTTTGTCTGAGAAACCCAAGAAGAAAACTGGTCCCACTGGGTTTCAAAACCGTACTGAGTGTGAGGAGGCTTTTGCTAAAACTGATCTCCACCTCATTTGTTTATTGTCTGGGGTTTGACCACCACAAATCAGACTGCCAAATATGTGAAAACTTTCCCAAAGCCACTTTAGATAAGAGATTAAGTAGGCTGAAGGAAAGGGAGGCCGAGAAGTCCGCTGAACCGGATGGCCAGCCCGGTTCGGTTCGGACCGAACCTGAGGGGGTGCCTGCTAACATGGGCGATACGCCCTCAGGCAAGAGAAGATCTGACTCTGAGGGGTCGGTTCCGACAAAAAGAAAAAGGAAGTTGGCCGGTTCGAATCCTGAACCACAAGTTCCAACTGCCGCCGAAATAGCCAAAGCGATAAGCATTGTGCAGACGCTTCGTCCGGTTCCTTCCGAACCGATCCCTTTGACTAAGCGGTCGGTTCGGTCGGCCCCAACTCCATCGGATTATGATCCGTAATTGTTTTATGATGTGGAGTGGGAGGGAGTTGAAGAGGAGGAGGAAGAGGATTTCGAGGATACTGAATTTGGAGGCCTAGATGAGCCTATAGAGCCCGACATCTCTCCAGACAGGCCTTCCAGTGTCTCCCCTCCCAGGCTTTCTGAGTCCCTTTCCCATGTTCTGTTTTACAGAAAAGTGGCTAAAACTCTCCGGCTTCCAGTGGTGGAAGCTGCTGATGAGGAAGAAGAGCCTGACTGTATAGAAATGATAGATGTCCCAGAGTCCAAAAGGCTGTCTGTCCCTTATCACAAGTCCTTGGGGAAACAGACAAGGAAAATTTAGCAAATGCCTAACTCTGTACCTCTTGTGGATAAGAAAATGGACAGGAGACGCACTCTGTCAGGCTCGGGTCCGGAATTTTTATACAACTATTGCAGCCATGTTGGGGTAGTGCAGGCTGCAGCCTGTGACAGGGCTAATATTCCTTTGGCTTCACACCCCCTCTTTGCAGATGACACAAAGATCTGCAACAGAGTTGATGCACGAGGTGGGGTGGAAAGGATGAGAAGGGACTTGTCAAGGTTAGAGGAATGGCCAAATGTATGGCAGCTTAGATTTAATGTTAAGAAGTGCAAGGTAATGCACCTGAGAAACAAAAACCCAGGGGAAGAGTACCCAATGGGGGGTGAGATACTAACAACAACAAAAATGGAAAGGGACCTTGGGGTAGTCATATCAGATGACTTAAAGGTGGGCAAGCAATGTAAGAGGGCAGTAAGGAGGGCTGGGGGGATACTGGGATGCATAGGAGAGGCATCACCAGTAGAAAACAGGAAGTTGTTATCCTCTGTACAGACAGCTGGTGAGACCCCATCTGAGTACTGTGTGCAGTTCTGGAGACCCAATCTCCACAGGACATAGACAAGATGGAAGCTGTCCAGAGGAGGGCAACTAAAATGGTGCAGGGTCTGCACCGGAAGACATATGAAGAGAGACTTAAGGAGCTTAATATGTATAGCCTCGAGGAAAGGAGGGAGAGGTGGGGCATGACAGAAACTTTCAAGTACGTCAAGGGAATCAACAAAGGCCAAGAGGGTAGCATCTTTCAAAAAAAGAGGTGTGCAAGAACAAGGGGGCACAATTTGAAGATGGGGGGGCAGCTCAGAGGTAATGTAAGGAAGTATTTTTTCATGGAGAGGGTTGTGGATGCATGGAATGGCCTTACCCTGGTTGTGGAGTCAAAAACAATGATTGAATTCAAGCATGCATGGGACAGCCATAAGGCAATTCTAGGGGGTTGGGGTAGAAAGAAGTAGGCTGCTGGTTAACTAGGATCTGCAGCTTATCCATTAGGTAGGGAAATGGGCAGACTGGGTGGGCCAAGCGGTCCTTATCTGCCGTCAAATTCTATGTTTCTAGGAAGGTGGATGCCATGGCCAAAAAACAGTACTTGGCATCTTCCTTGGGACTCAGGCAGACAACCTACAAGGCCTATACAGCTAGGTACCAGAAGTCCAGGTGGGACACAGTAATGGAACTAGCAAAGAAGGCCTCCCCCCTGCTAGCCAGAGAGCTGGAGGAGGTGGCTGCTGATGGCATAGAAGCCTCAAAAGTGCAATTTCATGCTGCTGTCGACTCTAATGATGTGGCATCTAGAGTCATGGCTACATCTGTGTCTCTCAGGAGATTTGCTTGGCTCAGATGTACTAGCCTGTCTCAGGATACCCAGTCTAAGGTCATGGATTTCCCCTGTGGTTGGTAATTCTCTGTTTGGGGAGCAGACAGAGGCTTACATGAAGAAAATGGATGACTACAGGAGTGCACAGGCCAAAGAGAGGCAAGCCACTCCGCAGAGGCAGCAATCTAGGGGCAGGGGCAGGCCTTTTCACATGCCTTTTTACCAAGACCAGGCCTCCGCTTCCTTCCCACAGAAGGGGTTCTTCCAAGGGAAAGGTAGGAGGGGGATGAGCAGGGCTGCATCCTCTTCCCTGTCCAAGGCTTCTGCCAAACAGACACCCTGATGTGTCAGTTCGGGTTGCCTCCACTATACCAGTAGGGTGCAGGCTGGCTTACTGTTTCCAGGCCGGGAAGTCTGTTACTTCAGACAAGTGGGTCCTCGAGGTAGTATTTATTTATTTATTTATTTATTTGATATATCGGTTTACAGCCTTTTGAGCCAGAGGCTCATTTCCAAAGGTACCTCGTCACATGTAAGACAGAAGCTAATACAGACAGGGTATAACAACAGTTACATTAAGCATGTGTTACAGATATTTGTCACTGACATTATTTACAGTATTTGGATGTAGATATTTTCAGACATTATTTACAATATTTGGATGACGATATTTACATAATCACAGCAGAGAGACATTATTAGCTTGAGAAAGCATCTAAACAGAGTAGTCAGTCCTATTCATGGGTTTAGTATTATTGACGGAGGTTGCAATCCATAATGGACTTTGTCAGAGAATTTGGATCAAAGAGGGTGACAGAGTGAAATGTTAGTTGCAGTTATAGGAGCGGATATTGAAGAGGTGGTTGCGAAGAGTGGTTTTGAAGTGGGCGATCTTGGGTGCACTAGTGATGGTTTTTGGGAGTGCATTAAACCATGTGAGGGCCCTGTAGTGGAAAGATCTCTGGGCAAGGGAGGTTTTTACCCTGGGCACAACCAGTGGTGCTTTCTCTGAGTTGCTGGTGGAGATAGTGGGGGTGGCAGGATGAAGAGAGGCGGTGACCCCAGGGGGGAAGAGTTCGAGCAGTATTTTCTTGGACAGTATGCAGGTCTGGTAGCAGAGCCTTTCATCGAGGTTGAGAAGATTGGCAGAGGTATAGAGGGAGCAGGTGTGAGTGAGCCTAGGTGTGCCAGTTAGGAGCCTGCAGGCCTTGTTTAGGGAGACCTGGATTTTCTGGAGTGCGGAGTTATCTACTGCCCCTTATACAGGGAGCCCATAGTCCACTAGGGACAGTATTGATGAGGTGATGGCAAGCCTAAGGTGCGGGGGCAGTCCCTGTGTCGGTAAAGGATTCCAATCTGGGTGTTTGTTGCAGCAGCAAGGGTGTTTATGTGGTCATGGAAGGTAAGGGCCAAGTCGAGAGTAAGTCCAAGATATTTGTAGTTGGATACCTGTTCAAGGGGGTGCTGGGTGCTGGGGAGGATGCGGAGAGGTGCACTTTTTGCTTTGTTTTGGAGGTGAGAGAAGATCATTGATTTAGTCTCTTTTAAGTTTATGACCAGTCTACGGTCCTTAAACCATGTTTCGGCCTGGGAGAAGGCATGTTGGAGGGAGTCCTGAAGGGGCGTGGCTTTATGATGCGAAGCAAAGGGCATTACATCATCTGCATATAGTAAGATTTTTGTGGAGCAGACCTTTGGTAAGAAGTTTAGGTAGAGGGAGAAAAGAAGTGGCCCCAGGATAGAGCCCTGGGGCACCCCGGAGCGGACGGGTAGTATGTCGGATAGGGTTCCGTTAATTTTGATGCATTGGGACCGGGTGGAAAGGTAACTGGAGCATCAGGCTAGGGGGCCTGTGGAGAAACCAACTTGGTGGAGAGAGTCGAGAAGGAGAGGGTGGCAGACCATGTCGAATGCCTTGGATAGGTCTATGAACACAGCTCCTGCAGTGTTACTGGCGTCTAGGGAGGAGTGCAGGAAGTTGGTGAATTCTAGGAGGGCTGTGGTCGTGCTATGGGCCGAACGGAAGCCATGCTGCTCTGGGCATAGAATGTCATACTTGGCTAGGTATTCAGTAAGTTGGGTGTTAACCACTTTTTCTAACGCTTTGGGGGGGGGGGATGGAGATGTGTCGATAGTTATTTGGGGAGGCTTTGTCACCACTTTTATGGATGGGGGTAAGGACAGCTGTTTTCCAGGCACTAGGGAATTGCCCTATGCATAGGGATTTGTTGAGCAGGTCCATTAGGGGGACTAGGACCTCGTCGAGGACTAATCGAAGGAGCCTGGCATCTAGGCAGTCATTTATAGAGTTATTGCTGTTTAGCATTTTTTGTAGGTAAGGACGAGCTTTGTGGGTGGATATTTTGTGCAGGAGGAAACAAGGATGCTGCAGGGTTGGGGGTTGGGATTGGGGTACAGGGTCAAAGAAACAACTAGGGAGAACACTGCTGAGATCCGAGAAGGTGGTGTTTAGACAGTTTGCTATGGTGAGTGTGTCTGTGGAGGTAGTGCCATTTATGGTGAGCTGGGAGGGAGGTGGGGAGAGTGATTTCCCATTGAGTTCTTTGATATTACTCCAGAAGGTTTTCGCAGACCCCCACGTGGTTGTGAAAGTGGATTGATAGTGGTCTGCTTTGGCCTTACGGTTGGCTCGAGTGCATCTATTGCGAGCGGCATTATAGGATTGTCTGTATGCCATCCTGTCAGATTCTGTGGCTTTGTGCCAGAGATTATCCCTGTCTCTCAACATTTGGAGTATGGAGGGGGTTATCCAAGGAGCATGTTGCCTTTTGGCGCGGAGTTTGGTGAGTGGAGCATAGAGGTCACAGGCCTTGGTGAAGGCCTGTGTAAACAGGTTGAGTGCAGTGTCGATGCTGGGGGATATATTAATGGGGGACCAATCTATTTGGGTGAACAGCTGTTTAAGTTTTATTAACCCTCCTGGGCGGAGACGCCTTTGGAAGGTTGTTTGGGTTATGGGTTTGGGTGTGGAAGAGGTCCATTGGAATAGGATGGGCGAGTGGTCACTTAGGGAGTCGGGAAGTACTTTTATATCCTGGATTTTGTTGGGGCAGTTAGAGATAATGATATCCAGGAGGGTGTGGGTACCAGTAGATGGGTGAAGTCTAGTGGGTTGAATAACTAATTGGACCATGTCAAGGGCCGAGAATGAGTCCTTTGTTGGTGCGGCTGAGGGGCCAAGTCAGTTGATATTGAGGTCCCCTACTAGTGTCTGCTCTGCATTGTGTGGTAGGGTAGGGAGGTATTCGGTGAGGGATGTGACGGCAGGCTTTTGGTTCTTAGGGGGTATGTAGGCGACTGTGCAGTATAGTGGGCCCCTGGAGGGGTCGGGGGTGATTTTTAAGGTGCTCCGTTTGTGAGTTTGGGGGGGTGGGAGCATGTGACCAATAATGTTATTATTGATGTAGAATGCACAGCCACCCCCACACTTTCCTACCCTGTCTTCCCAATACAGGGTGTATCCGGGGAGTGAGACAAAGGCATCGGGAGTAGATTTGGAGAACCAGGTCTCTACTAGGGCAGTGATGTTTGGTTGGTGAAGGGTGGCCCAGCATTGAAGTGCTGCAGATTTCTTTGGCAGGCTGTGTATATTCAGAGAGGCAATGCGGAGTCCAGAGGGTCTGGTAGGTGAAGTGGTGGGGGCAGGGCCTGAATTAGGGTGGATATTACCAGAGAGGAGTAGTAGGATGACTGAGGCTCTAACCATACGGTGGCAGGTTATTATATTTTTGGGAGTGCGTTTAGGGAGGGAGGATGTAGTAGAGCAGAGGATGGGCAGGGTTTGGAGGGATGGGTGGGCACTGAAGGGGTGGAGCTGGGGGGCCAAGGGTGGGTGCTGGGGGTTGGGGCTGCCGGTGGGAGGTGGATGCTGGGGTCCAGTGTGTGATGACAAGGTGGGGGGAATGGCCAATTCTGGAGAGATGCAATGGTGCAGTCCACAAAGGGCATAGGGTGAGGTCTGGCTGGTGGGAGGTGAACCCCAGGGTGGTTATGAGGATGAGACACATAAGGTGGAAGTGAACAGACATGGTGCCTAGATAGCTTTAGGGGCAGAACAAAGAGGTTGTGGGGGGAGCCAGAAAAGCTGTAAGAGCTTTGAGATATGCCACGATACAGTAGCTTGACTTGTAGGCTCAGTGGCAGAGCTGCCAGCTTTGGTGGCAAAGGCACAGGGTTTGAGACCTTCGGTGGGACAGAGGAGAGAATTATTTTAGGCAGACTATAACGATAGAGGCTTTGAGAGCTTTAGAAACTGAGCATGAGTTAGCCTGCTTTGTTTGTCTCAGCGGTAGAGCTGAGGATACTGGTGGGAGGGGTACAGGGTTCGTAACCTGCAGTGAATACCAGAAATGTTATTTTATCAGACTATTGGGGGCAGAGGCTTTGAGAGCCTTGAAACTGCAGGCTGGAAGGAAGGAAGGAGGCTTTACCTCTTACGGCTCTCTGCAGTCCCCTGTTATAAGCTCCTCAGCTGGGCAGTGTAGGCCAGGGCATGGCTCTCAGTTTCAAAAGATTTCCAAAAATGAGAGTAAGGTTTTTTCCTCCCGTATCACCCATCAGAGACCATTGCCTTAGAGGCAGAGGTTTCTTCCCTGCTAGCTCTCAAAGCTGTGGAAGAAGTTCCTCCACAACACAGGGGCAAAGGGCTGTACCCCAAAAAAGACAGGAGAGTGGCGACCCATCCTAGACTTAAGATATCTGAACAAACATGTCACAAAACCAAAGTTCAAAATGGGTGACTCTAGGAGTAATCCTCCCCTCTCTGAGGCCAGGGGATTGGCTAGCATCCCTGGATCTCAAGGATGCCTATTTCCACATTCCTATCAGGTGCTCCCACAGAAAGTACCTCAGGTTTGAGTTGGCCCCAGACCATTACCAATTCAGAGCCGTGCCCTTCGGTCTCACTTCAGCTCCAAGGGTATTTACAAAGTGCCTTGCAGTAGTAGTGGCCTTCCTCAGAAGACAGGGTATCTCAATCTTCCCCTATCTGGAGACTGGCTCATTGTAGGCCAGTCCTCAGACCAAGACAAGTCAGCTCTGGAAGTTTCTCAGAATCTGCTCAGTTCCCTAGGATTCATCCTCAGTCTTCCCAAGTCAGTTCTCGAAGCTGTACAACTCCTCACTTTTATAGGGGTAGAGTTAGATACAGTCCAGGCAAGGGCCTTCCTCCCACAGACAAGGGTAACCGCCCTTGCAGATCTGGCTGCCTCTTTTCGGCCTCTGGTCTCTTTTCGGCCTCTGGCCATGCACTTTCTCCAACTCCTAGGCCACATGGCAGCTTCGATTGCTGTGGTACAAGGGGACAGGTCTCAGATGAGGGACATTTAGTTCCACTTAAGGTAGTTTTGGTCTCAGAAGAAAGATTCTCTCACCAAACTGATTCCAGTGACTCGGACTCTGGTCCAGGTTCTCCAGTGGTGGCTGGATCAGGAAAATCTCAAACCGGGGTCCCATTTCTCAGTCAGGCCCCCTCAGTGGTTTTAACCACAGATGCCTTGCTCCTGGGTTGGGGAGCCCATCTGGGGACTCTCACTGCACAGGGAATTTGGTCACAGCAAGAGTCTCTCCTTCACATTAGTCTCCTGGAATTCAGAGCTGTGTTCCTAGCCTTCCAGGCTTTCTCGGAATCAGTCAAAGGCAAAGTGGTGCAAGTCAGGACAGACAACACCACTACAGTGTGGTACATAAACAAGCAGGGAGGCACTCAGTCTATGGCCTTGTGCACAGAAGCCATAAAACTGTGGTCTCTAGCTTATTTTCTCCAAGCTTCCCTGACAGCAGTTCTACTTCCAGGGAAAGACAATGTGCTGGCAGATGCTTTGAGCAGAATATCCCAGGGCCATCACAAATGGACCCTGAACCCTCATATCCTGAAAGTTATCTTCACCAGATGGGGCAGTCCAGAGACAGATCTCTTTGCAGCCCTAGACAATTATCAACTTCCTCTGTTTTGCTACAGACCTCCAGCCCTAGGGACTGTTCCTCTGGATGCTCTCGTATTAGATTGGACAGGCAGGTTTCGTTAGGCCTTTCCTCTACTATTCAGAGTCCTGATCAAGATAAGGTCTCAACCCTGCACAGTGATTCTAGTAGCCCCAGACTGGGCCAGACAACCCTGGTATCCTCTCTTGTTGTCTCTAGCAACGTCACTCCCTGCCTCTACCTAGGAGACACAATTTGTTAACCTCTTCTCAAGGGAGGCTTTGGTATCCCAATCTCCAGTCTCGCAGTCTCAAAGCCTGGTTCTTGAAGAGTTAGAATATGCAGGCCTGCATCTTTCTCAGGGGGTCATGGATATTTTGAAGGTTTCAAGGAAACCTTCTACCAGGAAAACTTACAATTCAAAAAGGAAAAGGTTCACTATTTGGTGTTCTCAGAGAGGTATACAGCTGGAGGCTGCAGGTATTGCCACGGCCTTAGATTATTTGGTTTATCTTAATAGCCTAGGCCTTAGGCCTGCAACCCTTAAAGTTCATTTAGCAGCTGTGTCTGCTTTTCTTTCTGTAGGGAAGTGATCTTCCCTGGCATCCCATCCTGTTTTCAATAAGTTCTTCAAAGACTTTGTCCACATTAACCCTCCTTTTAGAGAGCCTACTCCAGCTTGGGATCTGAATGTCTGCATTGCACAGCTTATGCAGCCACCCTTTGAGCCCTTAGCTACTGCCGAGCTTAAATACTTGACTTGGAAAATTGTGTTCCTGGTAGCTATTACTTCTGCCAGGAGGATCAGTGACTTACAGGCCTTATCAGTAGAACCTGACTTCATTTCCTTTCATAGGGACAAGGTGGTCCTCAGGACAAATAGAACATTTCTACCTAAAGTGGTATCAGATTTTCATCTGAACCAATCTGTGTCTTTACCTGTGTGTTTCACTGACCGTTCTTTTTTTTTTTTTTTTCCCCAATTGTTTCAGAGGAGTAACACACTAAGCTGAAAGCTTGTTTACAGGATTCTTCCTCAGGGGAGAGAAGATTGCACAGTCTGGACATGAAAAGTTCTCTTAGCTGTTACATAAGGCATACTAAGGCACACAGGAAGGATTGTCTTCAGCTATTTCTGACTTATGGAGAAGTAGGAAAAGGTAGACCTGCCACTAAAAGGACTATTTCCAGGTGGATTGTCTCTTGTATCCAGTTCTGCTATTCCAAATTGGGCAAAGAACCTGCTTCAGGCTTGAGGGCCCACTCAACTAGAGGTACAGCTGCCTCCCTTGCAGCTGCTAGGTATATCCCCTTGGTAGAAATATGTAAAGCAGCCACCTGGAAAATGGTCCATACATTCACCAAGCATTACTCTCTGGACATCCAGACTAGGAGTGATGCTCGGTTTGGTACAGCAGTGTTGCAGCACCTATTCCCAAAATAAGATTCTGTGTCCCCTCCTCCTGGGGGGGAACTACTTGGTAGTCTGCATATAGTCAGAATACAGCAAGACGTCATGTTGTTTGAAGAAAAAAATTACTCACCATAGTAATGTTTCTTCTAATGGAGTCTTGCTGTATTCTGACCTCCCTCCCTGCCTCCCCTCTCAGAACCTAGTTTTTTGTGATGTGGGTTGGCAGGTACAGTGTTGCACCTCAGGGGTGTACCTTGCACCCCTCCCTTTGCTTAGGGTTGGGTTGTTCTTGTTGTTAATTTTGTTATTGTTATGTATTTCATTCACCATCTACTCTGTTTCTTCTTGGGTTCTCGACTTGAGTCTTTTGGACCCAAGCTTTGTGGCCTTTTTGAGCCAAAACTTAAAACAATTTCCATAATTCTAGTTAGTTTTTGCTCTTAAGAATCTGACGGTTATACTGAGATGTACCAGAGACAGAGGTTTGAAAACCGAGCTTGAGCTCAACATTCTGTGCCCTGGCATAGAATTACCCCTTACTCTCTGGAGCAGTTCAAGTGCTGAGGCTAACTGCATATAATCAGAATACAGCAAGGCTCCATTGGAAGAAACAACATTACTATGGTCATTTTTTCTTTTGAACCCTTATGTCAGGTTCATTTCCACCCTCTGAACTCGACCACTTGATCAAGAATCCTGTTTCCATGCACACCACCTTGCAGTATTCATACGCTGCCCTTAATTCATATTACAGACACTAATAGGAAGCCGGAGTCGGTCACAAAATGTTGCATATCAAACAAATACCACAGATGGGAAGCTGGTGTGAAGGTTTTTTTGTTTGGTTGGTTGGTTTTAGCAAATCTCTTACCAGCACTCCGAATGCTGCGCTCACGGTTTTCCTCACACCTGTCCATCCATCCACTCGCTTGGTGTGCTCGCTTGTTGCTTTGCCACTTGCTGTCTCACTGATTCGCACCAGTCAGTAAATCTTGAGGCTATATTAAATATATATTGGATCCCAACTGTCTTACAAACTACAGGCCAGTCTCTAACCTCCCCTTTTTGGGTAAGGTTATTGAGAAGGTGGTGGCTTTACAGCTGGAGGACCATTTGACCAGCCACAATATCTATGATTATCTCCAGTCCGGTTTCAGGAAGAGACACAGTACTGAGATGGCTCTTGTTCGGGTACTAAATGACCTCCTGATAGCGAGAGATCAAAGGACTCGTTCCGTCTTGGTCCTTCTTGATCTCTCTGCAGCATTTGATGCTGTGGACCATGGTGTGCTGTTGGATCGCCTGCGGTTTATCTGTGGACTTTTGGGGACTGTTCTCAGGTGGTTCCAATTTTACCTCACGGGTAGGACTCAGAGAGTGGTGTCTGGGGTTTGTACCTCAGCTCCATTCTCCCTGCCCTGTGGGGTTCCGCAAGGATCTGTTTTAGAGCCCACGTTGTGTGCAGTGTATATGCTGCCGTTGGGAGCGATTATTAGACAGTATGGCTTGAGTTTTCAATGCTATGCAGATGATACTCAGCTATACATGTCTTTTGTCCCTGAACAAGATGATGCTGTCTCAGTGCTTAACAGCTGTCTAACTGAAATTCAGGCCTGGATGAATGTGAGCTGGCTAAGGTTGAACCCTGAAAAAACGAAGGTGTTGGTTGTGAACCCGGGTCGTCGTGAGGCGGGTATGCTGGCAGGTTCACTGAGTGCGGAACCTGGGCGTTATATTTGATGACTGTCTGACTTTAAAATCACAAGTGTCAGCAGTTGTTAAAACTTCTTTTTACCATCTGAGAAAATATCGCCCGGGTGAAACATCTGGTTCCTCCTGATGATCTTCCAACGTTGGTTCACACCTTCGTTACCTCCCGCCTTGACTACTGCAGTGCCCTTTACCTAGTGCTGTCGGGGGTTGATATCCGTCACCTGCAGCTAGTGCAGAACACGGCAGCCAGGTTGTTGACTGGTGCTTTGAGAGCCAGTCATATAACGCCTGTGCTCCGCGGTCTGCACTGGCTGCCGATAGGGTGGCGGATCACCTTTAAGCTTTGTTAACCTATAAGGCCCTACACGACCAGGGACCGGGTTACCTGAAAGATCTCCTTTGTCCCTACTGTCCCATCTGTCCTCTCCGATTCACCGATGAGGGATTGCTAGAGGTTCCCAGGGTACGTTTGCAGACATTGGGAGCAAGGGCATATAATTTTGTTGCTCCGTCCCTGTGGAACTCTCTACCTCATCGGGTACAAGATTGCCTAACCGTCCAGAGTTTAAAAGCCTATTTATTTAACCTGGCTATTGCTGATTGAAGGGGTTATTTTATTTTACTATGTCACTATTATATTGCTTTTTGTGGAATTGTATGCTTGTTTTATAATAATTTATTTTATTTTATGTATTTTATTGCACAGGCGCCTTGGTTTCAGAAAGGTGCTTTTTTTATAAATAAAACTGATTTGATTTGATTAAAACAATCGCTAAACTGCCTAAGAAAAGGACCTCGTTTAAATTAATTGTGTGGAGAGCTCATCTAAGAAAATAAGAATGTCAGGCCTACCACTCCTATATGATTGACTAATAAGGAGCCTATCAGAAGGGAATACAGATTTAGCAGTACTGGTGGTATTTCCTCTTCGATTAGTGGGGATTCTCCAAAAGTTTCATAAAACCCAGTGGGGCAGAGCAGAAAGGTTCCAATTCATAGGAGTGGTGCTGGTTTCCCAGAAGATAGGAAAGGGTCATGCCTGAGGTACTTTGTGGGACTCACTGGCACGGTCTTGTGCTGATTTGAGTCCTACTTGAGCAGGAGAGCCCAACAGGTAATCGTAGGTAATCCCATCTCTGAGACAGCTGTGGTATGCCTTAAGGCTGGATTCTGGCTGCTGTGTTGTTTGCCATGTACATGATACCACTGGGTGAGATCATAAGATGGTATGACTTGGAATTTCATTGCTTCACAGTGTTTGCTCCTGACAAGCGAGATGCTGGCTTTATGCTGTGTTACTGCCAGTAAGAAATCAGTGACTAGATGGCCTCCGACTGGCTGAGTCTCAACCAAGACAAGACCAAAGTATTGATTGTTGAACAGGGTTCTCAGGGAATGGCTATAATAAGTGATACTGTTTTGTTCTCATCTATAAATGGGATTGCACTCAGAGCTATTGATATGGTTGGAAATCTGGGGGTCACTGTGGACTGCCGGTGGACACTAGCAAATCATGTGTCGGCTGTCGTCTGTAGTGTTGTTGTTTTTCTTTATTATTTGTGGAACATATCCTGAAATCAACATTTTGTTCTCCAAGATTCAAGATTTTTATATAAAAGCAGTGTTTATATAAAAACAGGAACAATGTTGTACAACCAGTTGAACTTTAGCTCATTTACAAGGGTCTGAAAGGTTTACAAAAAATATGTTCTAGGGACGTGGATATGTTGTTTAATCCACACTTATTGGCAGGTTCCTTGTCGCTTTAAATGTTGCTGGAAGGTCTTCAGACTGGCTCCTCCACCCAACCGGGTGGTAAAACCCTCGGCTCGCTTGGAAGCTCAGGTTCCTCCTTAGCTCTGCGTTTTGTCCTGGATCACACTCTTGAGTTAACCCGAAACTATTCTAAAGTTTACCAGACTCCGGTCTTGGTCTTCCCTTGTGGCTGCGATGGACAAATCGACTCCCGGCTTTCGTCGGTGCCCCTGTGAGCAGAAGATGTCCCGGACCGATCTGCACTCCATGTGCGTCTACTGCCTGGGGCTTGGCCACGATTCGCAGGCTTGGGAATTGTGCAGCTCCTTCTCGGCTTCCGTCTTCGAGGACCGCATTGCTCGACTACTTCTTGGGCGCCCTGAAAAATTTTATCCACCGGTCAAGTCGAAGGAGGCCCATTGGGCGGTGTCCGTGGCAGCGGGCTCCACAGAACAGTTGGAGCAGATGATCGCCCTCGAGGAGGAGGCGGCCCAGGCCGCTTCTTCTTCCTCCTCGATCATGGCATATATCCCGCTTTCCTTGGGTTCTTCCTATACAGCTTCCTCTAAGGAGCTTTGTCATTCCCTCTCCACCAAGGAAGAAGGACCATCGGGACATTCCAGTCAGTCCAAGAAGAAGGACTCAAAAGGTAAGTCCCACCATTGACGTTCGTGGGAGTGGGAGAGATCCACTTCATCGGACCGTCGACTTTCGACTTCGGTCGAGGTTGCAGCTAAGGCCGCTGGCTTCACAGTGTCCCCGTCAGGTCAGCCGGCTGAGACACCCGTTGACGCAGTCGAGATTTTTCTCAACCCGTCGGACTGTTTGTCAACTGGAGATGCCGACAACCCTACTTCACCGGTTCCCCCGGTGGAAACCGAGGACTTGCCTGTGCCTCCTGTGCTGGAGTCCCCGGTTAAGGTCCCTGTACCGAGGGGGGAGCAGGTTTCCCCCGTCCCCTCTCTGACCCACCCTCAGAATCCCCGAAGGTCTTAGTCCTCTTCCAGGTCCAGGCGGTCTCGGTCTCGGCACCATGGAAAGCGGCGCCGCCGCTCGTCCTATTTGTTCTCTTCGGAGGATAGGCTCTGGCGCAAGGTGCGTCAGCGCTACTAGGACTTGATGTGGCAGCAGCTCTTACTGTCTGGTAACAAGCTGACTCCGTCGCCTTCTCCGGCCATTAAGTGGCTGTCACCGGAGTGGCCGAAACCACCCCTTGTAGTAGTTGAGGAGCCGCCACCGGCACCGGTTGTTCAGCCGAAACCGGCTGCTCTACCCATTGTGGTGGAACCTCCACCTCCACAACCGAAGACTGGGGCCCGACCAAGGATTCTCAGTCGGGTCAGGGCTTGCCCCATAGGTTGTCGGTCACCCTCACTCTCGATCGACCTCGGCACATGGAGGGTGGCTCAGGCGCTCAGCGGCTGTTCACAGACTCCTCTGAGTCTGACGATGACCGTGTTCTCCAGGCCGCTCGACCTGGAGTCTGCAGGGGGTCAGTCAGTGGACGAGAGCCCATCCTCATTTTTGGGAATGCTTCAATTCATCTCAGAGTCTACTGGGATGCAGCTTAAACCAGTTCAGAAATGGGCCAAGTATCCCCTTACGGAGATACTGGACCGAGAGGACTCCCCTACAGAGGCCTTTCCAGTGGCTGAAGCCATTGTTGTCCCGGCCCTGGAGTTGTGGCAGCGGCCATCATCTTGTCCCGCACCTTCGGCCAGAATGGCTCGAAAGTATGCGGTCCCTACCGGTTCACTCTTCCGTTTCTTGGAGCACCCCTTTGCGGAAGGGTTATTGACTGATAGCGTTTTCCAGCTTTCCGGGAACACTCGGGATGTGGATAAACTGGCCGATAAGGAATCCAAAAAGTTGGACTACTCAGGGCGGAAGGTATACACTGCTTCCTCCCTAGGCCTTCGTCAGGCTAGCTCGGCTGTTCTGATGGCACACTTTTCACACCACCCTTTTGGGCTCCCTGGATGAGGTGATTCCTCATCTCCTGGCTGACCTTCAGACGACGGTCAAGCAGGTGCGGGATCAGGGAAGGGTGGTAGCTAAACAGCAGCTCCAAACTTCGTTGGACATTGCTGATTCATGTGCCCAGTCAGTAGCAGCCGCAGTGCCCATGCGCCGCAGAGCTTGGCTGCGGATCTCCACCTTCACAGCTGATACCCAGCACAAGCTGGCAGATGTTTCCTTCCTCGGTACTGACTTGTTCGGGCCCGGGGTGGAGGGTCATCTCCAATGGATCGAGAAGTCCAATGCCACCTTGGACTCGGTCACGTCTGCCCAGAAGGACAAAGGCCGCCAGCAGCAGTGTAAGCCCTTTCGTCCTTCAGCCCCTGCAGCACTTCCGGCCCAGCAACACGAGCATCAGGGCCAGCAGGCTCACGCTAGGTGCCCCAAAGCCAAGTCTGCTGTTTCCTCCAGCAGGAAGCCTGGAGGAAAAGGTCCAGGAGGCTCCTCGGCCGCCCCTTCCTCCAAGCCTGCCAAGTGACGGGTTGAGGGGTATCGCCCACAACCTCGTCACTCCTCCCCGGGTTCCCCCTGTGGGGGGACGGCTCCACCACTTCTTCTGCCTGGTCCGCTATCACCACGGACCGCTGGGTGTTGAGTGGTAGGCGAGGATCTGCCTCGGAATTGAGCAGTTCCCCCATCGTGCGATGCCGCCTTATGGGGGCTATGGGTTCCGAGTTCTCTTGTCGGCTCATCGAGCCGACATTGCCTTGCTCCTTCAGAAGGAGGAGTTCGCCAATAAGTGTAGATTGAACAACATATCCATGTCCCTAGAAATACAGGTTACTCACCTGTAACAGGAGTTGTAGGAGTGGTATTTGTTGTTCATCCACACAACCCACCCAACCTCCCCAGCTTCGACGCGCAACCTGGCTTCCAGCGGGGATAGATCTGGCCTCATGGGGCGGAGCCAAGGGTTTTACCACCTGGGTGGGTGGGAAGAGCCAGCTTGAAGACCTTCCGGCAACATTTAAAGCGGCAAGGACCCTGCCAATAAGTGTGGATGAACAACATATACTACTCCTAGAACTCCTGTTACAGGTGAGTAACCTGTGGGTTTCCCTTGGGTGGTCCTCGTTACATAATCTGAGGGGCTGCAATCTGAAGTAATGCAGTACTTAAGTAAGCACTACTACCTGGATGCTCTTTTTAGGAGACATGCAGGTTTTGTGTTGACCCTACTTAAGAGATTGCTGTCCTTGTGAGCCCTGTGTGATTCAGGCAGTCTGTGCCCGGGGGTGTTAGTGTTGATTACTCAACCAAAAAGTGTTTCTCTGTGGAGATGAAAACCTCTAAGAAGACAGGAAACAAGACTTATTCACTTGCTCTCTGCCCCTAGTATTACAATTATGATTAATTGTGCTTCTTGGGTTTCCTTGTTATGACTTTCTTATTTGGTTATGATAGCCTCAGTAACAAGGTATGGTTCAACATTTAAATAATCTGTTATATTTTATTAGGAGGCTATCTCTGCAGTTATCGTTATAATATTTTCTGTGTGTGTGTGTGTGTGTATTGCCTTATTACAACTCCCAATAAAAGACAGGCTTTACCGAAGAACAGTTATAGTAATGTAACCCCCCTGCAAATGGGGGTTCCCAAAAGACTTCCAGGAGCTTGCTTGAATGCTCCAAGCCTGAATGGTGTTTGGCATTTAAGCCATTTATCAGTGAGTGTTTTTAGAACCTCTGGTACTGTCTCTTTAAGAGCTGTCTGCTTGCAGACATAATTAGTTTGTATGGGGGACTGTGTGTTTCTTTGATTGAGTACCACTCAAGCTGCTGCCAATTCACTTCATTTTGCAGTCACTAGGAGTGCAAAGGAACCTATCTGAAAGATGTAACTGTTTGCCAGAAATTATTTAGAGTAATAATGAAATTACAGTTTGTCTAACCTGCTTTCTTTGCAGTCAGAACTGTGTCTGCTAGTTCCCATTCTAGTTTTGAACTGCTGAACTGGACCAATCAGTGTGGGGTAAGCTAGCTCTAAAATGGTCCCTTGGACGAATCAGAACTTGGACTCATAATCTGAGCCAGCCACAAGAGGATTGTATGGGCAGTGACTCTGGGAGATGTAGTTTAGACTTCAGCACCTTTTGGACCAACAGCAGCAGTCTATTGTGAGTGACAGCCAATCCAGTCAAGAACTGGGAGGAACTCAAAGGAAGTGCCTGGTTTTGTCGGTTGGAGTTTCAGTTGAGCTTTGGCAGTGAAGAAGGAAGGAGCCCTGTGCTTTTCAGTGTGCAGTTTTAGTCAAAAGTGTGTAAGGCCCAGAGTTCCGGTCTGCAGCTTGTGTAACAGCTTGTTAGGACTGACTCGTCCTGTGAAAAGAATCAAAGGATCTCTGAAGAGTAGAAACCAGGCTCACCCTGTAGAAGACTGGAGGAATTGCTGAAAATTGCACTTGGTCTGTCAGGAACTGAATCTGCTGTGTGTTCTCCTGGGTATTGTGCAGTAATTGCGATCGGATACAGATGCAGCCTGCCTGGTATAGTGCTTTCTTTTATATGGATGTGTGAAGAGGTTTGTGTACCTCAAGTGAGCCCTGCTGACATTGAAGGACCCTATCTTATTTGGAGGTCGGAGTACTAATTCAGGGTCGCTCCTGTTGATTTGCCACATTAAATCCAAATGGAATTACTGTACTGCTGACTGTTTAATTCTCCTTTTCTCTGTGTGAAAGAGGCCCCTACCAGCTGCCACGGTTTGGACTAGCCACTAGGGCTTGGGTACCCAGGGACAGTAACTGATAGGGATAGGCCTGTGCACAGAGCCATAGGTAGATTATTAGAGTGATAAGCTAATTAACCTGATTTCCCTGTCCTTGTTATATCCCCTAAATAAATCAGAGCTGCTTGTTTCAGCAAGTTATACTGCCTGAGGTATTTGTCTATGTTAAAGTACTGTACTGTGATTGTTGCACTGTATCTCATTTCACAGGAGGTCCCAGTGCCGGAACCAGACCTGGGGTAAGTGTATACTGTGAAGGTAATTCTGATATATTGTGTGGGCCACTAGTGGGAAGAAAGGGGGGTTGCAGTGTCCCAGAGGGCTGTGACCAAGTTAGTTTAACTATTGCAAACCCTGACCTCTGGGTGGAGGCACCCGCCATTGGATCCAGGCCCCTCAACCTGTTAGTGGCAAATCAGGCAGGGGTAGTAGCCCCTGGGATAGCGCCATCTAGGGGTTACAGTAAAATAAATTGCTTCTCTCTATTTAAATATTCACGTAGAAATTTGATTTCTGTTCTATTGAATTAAAGGCTGTAATGGAATCAGATTATATAACCAATAAGACACGAGAGGGCATTGGTTGTCTACAGTTAACGTACGCCCAGGTGTGTAATGAGATTCGAGGTGCTTGAGCAGAGTGCCTTTGGCACCTGGAACTGCATTAACCTCAGACAACCAATGGCCTGGAGTGTCTTATTGCACTTATAAAATGGGTAAACTAAGAAACAATTTAAACAACAAAATGCCTGCTCACTTTTTTATGAAATAAAACATTTTCTTTTGTTAAAAGAAACTAGTAAAAAGTAGTCCCCCATTTGTCAGTAATCTGTCTTTCTACACATTCAGTAGATGGATTTTTTTATCATTATTATTATGGAATATAAGAATTCAGATTTCTGCAGAATTCATCTGGCAGAAAGTTTACCTCCTCACACACAACAGTAGGCTATATATGGAGCCAAAGTCTCAGGTTTATCTGCAGCAGGGTAAGCGGCAGAGACTGCCCTGCAAGTACTTCATTTTTTTAAATGTGTTTTTGTGTATAATGAGGGGATAATGTGAGGAATCAGTGTTTGTTTAGTTACTTAGTAAGGCAGTTATTCTAATTTAAGGGAGTTTCACATTTAGAGCCTGGTTGAAAATGTTCAGTGAGTAAAGTGGCAGCCATGTTTGTAATAGCAATTGGATGAGCAATGTGGCTCATTAATTCTATATGTGGTTTGCCTAGATTCCACTGCCTGAACTTGTTCCTACCTGTACATTTCTGGGGAAATTACATATGGGTCTTAGAACGTATTCAGCCAATCAGGAAGCAGGAAATATGTAACCCATTTTATAAATTGTTTTTAAACATTCACCTTTTAAAATAATTTTGCCTGCAAGTTTGCAACATACTGTTTAAAACTATGTAATAGCTGTCCCTTTGTCTCAGCTCCTTAGAGGTGTCATGCTTGAGCCGACATGGATCCAGCTTGTGTTGGACCCAGTTACCAAGGCAGCATTCTGCCTTTATACCATTTAGTGCCTCAGAGGAATTTTGCCTACAAGTTCCAGTATGTCCAGTGGGAGAGGCAGAGGTGAAGTGGGTGCAGGGTAAGTAGGAGCAAGAGATCCAGTGGACATTATCACAGAAACAATGGGACATAATATGGCAGGCAGATCACAAAACTACATACTCTGGAAGTTGGAGAGAGTTCCGATGGAAAACAGTGATTAGATTTTCCCTGACTGGACATGACCAAACACATTGGCCCAGTAACACTGATAAGTGTTGGAAACTTTGTGGACACAGAAGGACATCATTTCATGTTTTCTGATGCTGTCCTTTGTTTCAGGGGTTTGGCTCGGAATTACTGAGCATTTAAAAAAGATGTTGGACCTACAGGCAGACTTAGACTTATCTAACTTGATTTTGGGTCTGCTGCCCAGAGGGGGCTCATAGAGTGGCAAAAAGATATATTTTTAGCATAGGGATAACTGTGGCCAGTAAAGCACTTACCCAGCACTGGCCAGGTGATAAAAGTGCAACCCAACTGGAATGGTTGACTGATTTCAAAAAGATTAAAAATGTGGAAAGCAGGGCTGGCCAGTGGAGTGGAGGTCTGAGGCTCTTGGACACCTCACATGCCACCACACTGACAACCCTGGTTTGGAAACATACTAGGGTCGCCTGTGTGCTGGCTGGGAAAGGAGGATTCAGCATCCCCTGGACAGCTCTCCTCCTTCAGGGAAGGGGGACAGAGCAATTCGCAGGACCACTACCACCCAGCAGAGGTTGGGTGGTATGACAGGGGAAGGTGACATAAGGGATACCAACATGGATGCCTTGCGCATGCACACATCTTAGCCCGATTGGGGGGATGGGAGAAATACCAAAAAAGGAAAATGTGCACTAGCCATCATGAATGACAGCGCCAATACCCTTGGGTCCCGTATGGAACCCTGCCAGTACGACTGTGGGGTGGCGGATGGGAGCGAGGGTGCCAGCAGAAGCCTGAAGCAGGCGAGAGGTGGCAGCTGGGGCCAAAAAGTTATATGAAAAAAATATATGGAAAGTATTACAGTTTTACTGCAACTCGATAAGGGGAGATTCAGCACTAGACGGTTACCTTTAGAACATCTCCTAGAAGAATTAGAAGGTGTTGAGTTGTTAGTCCCTCCTATGTCATAATAATTGCTCTCAGTAAGTTTTTTCCTTCTAAACTGGGGAGATTCCACTGCGTGTTATCCCTGTTGAGTTTTGTATGTTTAGAGTTTCGGCCTACTGTTTTGACCACTACGCTTTCATTCTTAAGAGCTGCTGACACAGTCTGTGGGTTGGGGCAGGCATCTCATGTCCAGTAGCTGCCTGCCCCAGGATCTAAACTAGCCCAGTTTAAAATTTTTCTGTTCAGGAAATCGGAAGTCATAATACAAATACCGCAATCTGACTTCTTAGTAAAGCCAAAGCCGCTGAGTGCATGCTGCAACCCCACCTGGAAAACTACTTTTTAATGACGTGAAGTGGGAAAGGGGCTTCAAGGCTATAGGTAGCATTATAATGCTATCGTGGGCAATGGCGGCGTTTGAATACTACTGAAACTTCTAAAAGGCTCTCTTGTAAGTTAAGAGGGGGGTAGTACATGTAATACTACCCCCTTGACATGTTCAAGAGCCATTTAGAAGTTTCAGTAGTATTCCAGTGCTGCCATTGCCCCTGCTAGTATTATAATGCTATCTGTAGCCCTTAAGTCCTTCCCTATTTTGCAACATCAAGATGCTATTTTCTGGGCAGTGCTGCAGTTGGTACTCATTGGCTTTGGCTTTACTGGGAATGAGATTGTGGTATTTGTAAGTATTATAACTTCTGATTACCTGCACAGAAAAATTCAAAATAAAGCTAGTTTAAGTCTTGGGTGAGTTGCCTGCCCCAGAGGTGTCAGCTGCCCTTCAAATTGTTTCGCAATATGTCTGGTGGATTCATGTTATGAATAGGACAATCTACTGGACACTTTTGATATGCCGGATCCTCAGAACTGAGTCTGTTATATCCTGAATAACGTATGGCATGCCAGGCCAATTACATCACTGGTGAAATGGAATCTTGGGGACTTTTTGAACATTTTTCTTTCCTTTGGAAATGTGAGATCTTACTTCAAGAGGGTTCCTGCAGTAGGTCTTCACATATAGGACTGCGCCCCCACGTATCAATAAAGCCTTATAAGTTTAAAAAAAGTTCCTGTGTGTCCACACTCAACTAAACAGTTTATCTTTGTTAGTTTCTAAGGCCATCTCTCCAGAAAAAGCACATCTACTGCTCAATGACCCTGCTAAGTATCTGCCCCCCAAAAAAATATTTTTAGAACTTGTCAAGTGTAATTAAACATCAGCGATAGTGCAGAAGGCACAGTTTAACACAATAATTGGACTAACACCCACTTGTAACAGTGTTAACCTCTATGGGTATGAATTTGGGCTACCAGCCCAACTTAAACTGTAATTGTTATTCATGTGTGTATCCATATCTCAGATGTAGTTTACAGTTAAGCAATAATGCATGACAGAGTGTGCAGTTGTCGGATAACCAGATGCATTCCTAAGGGGGGTTATAAGGCACAAACTGAAGCCATTTAGCGTATGACATTCTAGAACTGATCGGCCAGTCAGAAGAAAGATAGCATAAAGCCCATTTTATAATTGTAACAGCGGCACTCCATTTGCTTCATGGATATGCACAATTTTTATGTTTTATTTATTTATTTGTTTATTTATTTATTTATTTATTTTTGCATTGTCTTGGGGTTATGTTTCCTGTTTTATATATATGTACTGTATGTAGTTAGCAATACATTGCATCACATCTAATAATACAGGGCAGTTCATATCAGGAAATCATTTTACCAAGCCATAAAGATTGCTTTTCCCCGCCTAATTCAAGCTGTGTATGTTGCCATTGGAAACAGGCAGTTATAAATTTCTCAGTTTTGCCTTGGCGGACATTTTGTATCCATTCACTAAAAATACCACCAATAGCTTAACCTGTTCAGTTTCAGTTGGTTTCTATGTGTATCTCCTCCCTGGACAAGGCTGAAAATAGGTGGAATTACCTAGTCCTCCTTTTCCAGTCAAAAACTAAAAAAAATAAATAAATGTTTTCTTTACAGTAATATTTTTTGGGGGGATGGGACATATTGTACTGGGGATGAAATGCCCAAGTCACTTGTGTCTTTCCTGTTTTGACCTGTGAGCTAAAGTATATTTTACTTTGTGTGTTGGTGTTTCTGACAACAGTAATAAAGAAATGTTCTCTTTTATTCATGTGGCTGTATAGGAAACAAAAAAAAAACATTTTCATATGCAATATTGCCACAGTTTTAAATGGTTCCTGCATTTATACACCCCTCTTTTTTTATTACTATTGACAGCTACTTACAATAGGATCCTTGTCTCTCTGACTTCCTCTGCTGCCTGTCCACATGGGATTTCATGTTCCTTACATTATGAATCACAGTTTTCCATAGAAATTATTATATCAGAAGCACAAGATTATGATGTCACACACAGTATATACAAGCAGCAGAAGCAAACATAGCGCAAAGGACAAGGATCCTCTTTCCATTCCAATTTCCTTTGTAACTCAGAATAAGAGGGAAAAAAAGAAAAATCTCAGAAGTATAACTGGAGTTTTGTGTCATTTCCAGAGTTTCCCCTGAGTTGCTGCAGGCTTGATAAATGTACTTACTTTAGGTCAGAGGTTGGCTGAAACATTCTCTGTTTGTGAGATCAGTGCCTGAAATTTAACAGTTGAATTACAGATTAGATGTCAAAAATGTATAATTGGTGCCGGCCCGGTGGTGTGGAAGGCTGAGGCATCCTGCCTTACCTCCTGCCATGCTGGCAACCCGTGTTCGCAGTGCGAGCGGGTCGCCGGGGGTCGGCCAGGGAGGAGAAGGATTGAGTGTCCCAGGGACAGCTCTCCTCTGGGGAGGGGGGGCAGTCCGCTGTCGGCGCTTGCCTGGCCCCTAGTGGAGGCTGGGGGCTGGCACACTAACGCTGTCCACAGTAGGCAGTGGCGGGGCAGATGCATGATGGGTTGTGTTCAGGAGCGTACGCAGGATCCAGTATTGCACACCCCCAACCCCGAGGGAGAAAAGAGAGAAAAATGATGATCTGGCTAGATGAAGGAGGGCCTCCCAGGTCCCGCTCCCCGAATAGAGGCAGCACCAACCAGAACTGGAACCGGTCTTCGGTGGAGGCTTGGGGTACCCCCACTGACTCTGCCGAGGGCAAGCCCTGGGAGAAGATGACAGCGTTGGCCGGTGGACTTCAGGGAGGATGGGGCTGGGGCTCCCTCCCAGTTGTGGGCAGAGGAGAGGGGGAAAAGAGAAACATAAAAAAAAATTATAATTGCTACTAAGGGACTGTGGGCCTCATGTCCAAATGATTCTTGCCATAGGTTTAGAATAAGAAACCACCTTTCAAAAAATAGGGCATGAGCCAGCCCATCGGCACAGCAGTAATGCTGCCATTCACAACACCAGTGACACAGGTTCAGAAGCAAGGCTGAGCCTGCAGAGGGGCAGCGGGGAAGGGAAGAGGATTGAGCATCCCACAGGAAGCTCTGCTCTGGTGAGGGAGGACTGTGCACTCTGCTGTGCTGCCGCCGCCTGGGTGACCACAGGTTGTGGCTGGAGCCACAAACGGGTGGATAGGCACCTCCTAACTGTAATATGATCATGCTTGCATGCATATGTCTCCTGCAGTTTTTGACTACGAGATCTCTGGGGGATTGAGAGAAAATGAGGAGAATTCTGCTGGCTGAGCAGGATTAAGTGTCATCCTTCCTTAGGCACTGCACCACCTACTGGTCTTCCTGCCACAACTGGATTAAACACTGTAGGGCACAGAGTGGCTGGTGACTAAGCACCTTTTACGGTGGGTGACAGGGCTGCAAAGGACACTGATGATGGAGGCCAGCCAGAATGAAGGGAGTATAAAAAGACTTGGCAGAGACCAATGAGCAATGGTCACAGCAAGACATGTCTTACAGAGACTCCAGATAACATCTTTGTAGAGTCATTCTCCTCTACAGAGCTCCACGTGTTTGTCTTGGAGTGGAAGGCACTAGGGCCCCACGAGAACCAGAGCCTTTGAGACAGGTGATACCTGTTCATGGTAGGAACATGCAGTGCCATGTGTGCACCGGCATCTTATTTAATATTATTTTTTTAGCACCTGGCCCCTATAGCTCAACTTCCACTCCCCCAACTCAGCCCCCCAAGACTTACCTCGTATGACGATCCTCCCAGGCTTGTCCCCCAGGGCATGGCCGTCAAGCGACACTCCCTCAATGTACTACCGAATCATGTTCCTGGCAGACAACACCCCCCAACCCCCAGTAACCAGTGTACTTCCCTGGCTTACACCCAGGGCGAGGCCACAGTGTTGGCCCAGTCCCAATAGAACACTTAAACTTGGTCGCCAGCCAAGTGCCTCGGGCAAGTGGGGTAGGACCAGTAGGGTGGAGCTTCATTGATAGGGCAAGGCATTTCTGTGAATTCTTGTGTCTCCCCATGGGAGGTGTTGCATGCAGTGAGGCAGCGGCGCAAAGAACCAATGTCCAGCATGCCTCCCCACTTGCCAGTAGCCATTGTTCCCCAGCCTCCACCAGAGTTCAGTCCTGCGCCGGGCACTCACTCACTCACCCTTCCCCTGGAGAAGGAGAGCAGTCCTTTGGATGCTCAATCCCCCTTCCCTTGGTCGACCCTCCAGTTCCTTTGGTCTGTTCCTGAACCTGGAGTGTCAGCATCACAAGCAGAAGCCCTGCCACCATGATCCCATCAGTTTGGCCTCTCATTGGGTTCTTTGTGGGGGGAGAGCTACATATGGACCAGGGTCACTGAGGTTGAGAAGACGCAGTGCTGCATTGGGGCAAGCTGATAATAGATGAAAGAAATGCCAGTGAAAGGCATCTTTCGGTGGTTTTACAAGTAACATATTAACGGTGGTACAGTACCGTATATGCGTTTTTGGAAACAGTGGCACTTAAACATTTAATGACAGGAATGACATTGAATAGGTGGATGAGGATGTGTGGCCCAGCTTAGGGTTGTACCTGGACTCAATCAAAAATTGGGACAGCCGTTGATTTGGGGTAATAAAATTTGGTTTGTGGGATCTAGGTTTAATTAAAGCATAAAAGTTATTTCTTTAGCTTCAGTCCCAGAAAAGTAAAACATGATGGGCTTGATTTTCAAAGCCCCGAGAATGCCACACGCCCATGGTGCGTTGATCAGTTGGTGCACAGGACTGCGGCTTTCTCCCAGCTGATGGTTGGAATTTTCAGTCCTGAGTGCTGAATGCCCTAAGTTAGACCAGCATTTCCTTGGTCTAACTTTTGGCATTTGAGGGGCCTTTTATGGGGCTTGCGCCAAATGTTCGGCACAGGTTGCCATAAACTGTGGAAACTGTCACAACTGTGCCCAGCAGCAGAAAATCGGGTGCAGTTGCAGCAAAGGAGTTTGGCACAGCTGCGCTAAAAATGGTTTCAGTGCAGGCCTCTGTGCAAGCCCTGCGTCAGCCTTTGAAAATCGAGCCTTATTTGTTCCTTAGCATCAGAACTTAATTACGTATTAAATCATGTAGTTACCAGATAACACTCAATTACACTAATCTTCCCAAGAAATTTAAATGTATTGATTGAATGCCAACTTTTAAAGCTACAGTATTTTTTTAAAATTGGAAGCATAGAATTTGTTGGCAGAAAAGGCGTGTTTGGCACACCCAGTCTGCCCAGATGTTCCCCTGTCTAGTCTGTCTTTCCAGACCCTAAAAGAGTATACTGTGTACCTTATACCTGTTGAATCTGGTTCTGCTCCATCCGCCCAGCAATACCTGTTTATTAGTAGTACTCTGAATTTACTAAATGGTTTATAGATAGTTTTGTTTATTGTATGATTGCTCTACTGTATGTGTGTCTGTACTATCTATGTTACTACATCCTGTGACCTTCTCTGTACAAGGTGCACACCTCTGTGGAGCCTGTATGTGCGCCACAATTTTAGGGAAAGGGAACATTGTTTAAGCAGGAGTAGCACACCAAGCCGAAGCTCGTTTCCAGATATGACGTGGGAGCACAAGGAAGTTAAGTGACTTGCTCAAAATCACACAGTATGCACCTAGGCAGCTGTGGGGATTCAAACCCAGGTCTCCAGATCTGTAGCTCAGAGCCTTAACCCACTGCACTATACTGCCTCCTTTTAACTACAGTACATCAGTTTATTGTCATATCTTTGGATCATCTGATGTACCCTTGCATGTAAGGTACTTGCTCATCACATTTAATGTGTACAGTTCAGTCAGAGAATTTGGGCTTAGAGTGGTTATGAATCTGAAATTCACGTTTCACACACTCTTTACCCTTTATCCAACTATAGTAGAGCTGAGATCAAGATTAATGTAAATTTGTGTATGTGCAAGAATAAGACCTCCGTTATTAAAGTTTAGTGTGCAGCTTTAGAGCATCAGCTGCTATTACGCAGTCGCTACATCTGAACTCATGCATTGTACGAATGGTACGCTTTTATTTTGTCTCTTAAAGTAGCTGGTAGCAGAGATCCAAAATTCAGTGCAGTGATAAGGGAATGCACTTTCTATCAGTGTTGCTTTGGATACCCAACTCAGGCTGCAGTTTAGTTGTTTACTTTTATTGAGGTAGTCAGTCTTTATTTATTTGCCTCCTAGTCTAAAGACTTGTAACCAGAGAAACTTCAGGTTTAATACAATGTCCTGCTTCCAAGAGTGTCCTGGGAGTATCCGTAAAAGACGGTACATATTTCCAAAAATAGCTACTTAACAGTCAATGTGATAAGAGAGTAGCATAGCATACACAGTAAGAGATTTGTGCCGTACAAAATGGTTTCTATGTTGTTTACCTTACACCAGCTAAATGTAATTATTGGTAGAATGAGGCTCCACATACGTCTCTGAGTGCTGTAGCTGATTGCCTAATTCTTCATGTGGTAGATTGTTTCCCCGTACTGTATTCACTGTCTACTACATAGCACAACCATTTAAAGATTCTGAGATTTAAGCTCTGTATGAAAGTCGCATACAAGATACCCTAGAAACAAGCAAACTGTCAGGTTATTGTCCATTGCCTTTTATTTCTGGTAGATTTTATTTTAAATTACCTGCTCTGTGATGTACTGAAAGACATTCTAAACACTCTTATTGTTTCTGAGATGCAGTTATTTACTGTACTTCCGGAACACTGTACATTACTCCCCAAGGAACTACAGAAAGTCAGCCTTGCTTGTATAACAGTTTCTCCTCTTTGAAGATATCTCCTCCATTCATACCTGTCAACCTTTTGTCCCCCAAATGTGGAACATTGCCTCTCAAAATGTGGAACATATGAGCAAAATGTGGAACACTTAATCAAATCTTTACCTAGGAAGCTCAGAACACTGTTAAAATGTTTGTATTTAGGTTCAGAAAGTCCGTTATTAATTGAACAATATATTTTTTGCATCATTTACTATAGATCTTTGCTTTAAAATGTTAATACTGAATGTGGGACAAGTCTTCACAATGTGGAACAGGGAGTTTTTGTGAAGTAAAATGAGGAACGTTCCTCATAATGTGGTACAGTTGTGAGGTATGCCTCCATTAGGTCAAACCTTTGGAACTATAGTCACCAGTCACTAGGACCACACAGAAACTTTCACTTGCCAGAGGCTGCTCACAACGATGTCATGCATCAGCATCTATGTAAAAATGGGTAGCCCCATTACTCCTCGGTTCTTTTCCCGCCGTCGATCATCCTCGTCAGACCTGCTGAAGGAAATGTCAGCTAGCCGTTGTCATTTATTCTTTTCATTTATTTCCCAGATTATTTTGTCACCTCTGCATGCCATTGAAGTCAAAAGGGCCTTTATTTCGGTACTCAAATGCAGAGATTAAATGTGTAAAGAGGACTTGCACAGTCCGTGTGTGCTGTCTGGGCCTATCTCACAACTTGAGGACCTGTGAGATCTGTCAGACATTTAATCAGGCTACAAGATAATGCCACAAGAAAGCTCTAGAAAACATTCTTCTTAAAACTGTAAAAGCCATGGCGAAGGACCAGGACCCAGAATCTATGTCACCCTCACCATGAGGCAGTCATCCTGTTGACAGGGTTTTCTGGTTCCCAGCCCCCATCGATGACGTTTGACAGCACACTACAAATTCTTCCTTCCCAGCTGTCGCCGGTGCATTCAGTGGCTTCCGTTGTCAACAGAGATGTGGACAATGAAGTTGAATACAATCCTGACCTCATGGTTATGGAGGAAGATTTAGAGGAAGAATATGAGGGTGAACAGTATGTGCCAAGGTCCAGTTTTACCTTCTTGTCTTGCAGTGAGGACTCGATGGTGTATAACCCGAGGTCTCCTTCTCCTGAGGAACCTACATTTCAGGCCATGATGCAGCAGATACAGACTGACATGGGCTTTGCTGTGGAATAGAAAGATTTCACAAAAATAAACTTGATGGAATATTTGGAGGTTCCTTGCACGCCCTCTATTATTATTCCACCTATCTGTCCTGCATTAGAGGATGATACCTTTGCTGCATTGTGCAGACCCAACTCGCTGCCTACAGTTCTCACAAAGACTGATAAACAGTATCCTGCCCCAACTGCCAAATCTTATTTTGCTTATCAGCCAGTGCCTGATTCTGTAGTCATCATGGCTGCTCATGATAGGTCCAGAGCACCTAAACACATGAGTACTTAGCCTACTGACAAGGAGTCTAGGAGGCTGGATGTTATGGGCAAGAGTACATATGCCTCTGCTTCATTACACCTTCCGATTGTGGATCACCATGATCATATGATTAAGTATCAGAACCGCCAATGGAAGGCTGCTCAGACTGCAGCCCAGGCTTTGCCTGAGGGCTCTGCCAAGAATTAATTACTCTTCCAAGGAAGTAGCAGAGTAAGTGAAAGCCAAAAAGATTGCATTCCAGCGACACAAAAAGACACACGCAGAAGGGGATAGGGAGAAGTACCAGAAGAAGCAAAGGGAGGCAGGGAGATCAGTAAGGGAAGCCAAAGTTCAGACAGAAGAGTGCATTGCAAAATCAGTGGGTAGGGGGGACAAAACCTTTTACATTTACATAAGTGAAAAAAGAAAGGCAATGGGAGGGATAGTGACATTGAAAGGGGAGGATGGGGGCCGCAATAAAGCGGACGTACTGAACAGATATTTCTCCTCAGTCTTTACTGAGGAAGAGGACGGTAATGGGCCTGAAGTGAGTACAAGGGGTGGGAACAGCGCAGAAATGGACACAAGTCCCTTTACATAGGAAAGGGTCCTAAAGGAACTGGAAGGAATGAGTCGATAAAGCGATGGGGTCAGATGAGGTGCACCCCAGGGTCCTAAAGGAACTAAGAGAGGTGGTGGCTGAACCTCTGGCAATCCTGTTAGGTCGATCATTGGAAACGGGAGATACCCAAAGACTGGAGTACAGCAGGTGTAGTCCTATTATACAAAAGTGGGAACAAAGAAGAAGCAGGGAACTACAGACCAGTCTGCCTGACCTCGGTAGTGGGGAAGATCATGGAAGCACTTCTGAAAAAGAGATTGGTGGAACATCTGGTTGCCAACGGACTACAGGACCCGAGGCAGCATGGTTTCACTGGGAGGTCATGCCAGACCACCCTCATTGAAGTTTTAGACTGGATGACAAGGGAGGTGGATCAGGGAATATCCGTGGACGTGTCCTGTCTGGACTTCAGCAAGGCCTTTGACACAGTGCCACATAGAAGGCTATTAAACAAACTGGGGAATATGGGAGTGAGCAGGACAGTAGTGTGGTGGGTGGGTAATTGGCTGGGCGGTAGGACACAGAGGGTGGTGGTAAATGGCTGTCACTCCACAGAGGGAAACATGACCAGCGGGGTACCACTGGGATCAATGCTGGAACCGGTTCTATTCAACATCTTCGTCAGTGACATTGCACAGGACCTAGAAGGCAGAATTTCCCTCTTCGCTGATGACACAAAGCTCTGTAACAGAGTGGATACACCAGAGGGTGTAAACAGAATGAGGAGGGACCTGCAGAAGCTTGAGGAATGGTCAAGGGTTTGGCAGTTGAAATTCAACGCAAAGAAGTGCAAGATAATGCATATGGGCACAAAATCCCTGGAACAACATATCGGGGGGGGGGGGTATTATTCACCAAATGAGAAAGGGACCTTGGAGTTATCATCTCTGATGACCTCTAGGTAGGGAAACAGTGTGATAAGGCAGCAGGTAAAGCAAATAGGATGCTGGGATGCATAGGCAGGGGCATCACCAGCAGGAAAAGCGAGGTTATAATTCCACTGTACAAGACACTAGTGAGGCCCCACCTGGAGTATAGTGTGCAGTTCTGGAGACCTTACCTGCGTAGGGACATAGACAGAGTAGAGATGGTTCAGAGGAAGGCAACAAAGATGGTACAGGGATTGTATCACAAGTCCCATGAGGACAGGCTGAAGGACTTGAATATGTACTCCCTTGAGGAGAGGAGGGAGAGAGGGGATATGATAGAGACATACAAGTGCCTTACAGGGAGGAACAGGGTGCAGGAATACGCTGTTTTCCAGTGAAAAAGATGTTCCAGGACTAGAGAGTATGGGATGAAGTTGGAGGGAGTGTAATTCAGAGGAAACGTGAGGAAGAATTTTTTCACAGAAAGGGTGGTGGACAAGAGGAACACCCTGCCAAAGGAAGTGGTGGGGGCTGAAACAATCACGGGATTTAAGAATGCATGGGATACACATAAGGGAATTCTGGAGGTCAGGGGTAAGGGGCAACAGACGTCTATAAAAACGTAAAGGAAACTTACAAGCTCAAATGGGCAGACTGGGCTGGCCATAGGCCCTTATCTGCCAAGTGTTTATGTATCTAACTTTAACATCTGAGGCTGAGGTTGGCAAGCATGTACTCTGCTCAGCCTGAGATGTTTCTGATACTTCTGCAGGGGCTGCTGCTTCTGGCATTTGCATGTGGAGATGCCCTTGGCTAAGGTTGCTGGTTTTGCAAATGATGTGCAGCAAGCAATTTTGAATACCCCTCTTAGAGGGATGAAACTGTTTGTTTATAATGTTGAAGAGGCATTCAAGAGCCTTCTGACATCCAAAATGACCCTAAGGTCCGTCATGACCCTCTATCCCACTTCTGCTAGGAGATGTGGACCGGGATTCTTTTGTCAGCCTGCTGCCAGAGTTGGCTGTGCCTACTATCAGGAAAGCCAAAGTAAGGGAAGTGGTTCCCTTTCTGAGCCCCCTCTCTCCAGGTACCCATTCGAAAAACACCTGAGGCAGTCGGTGCTGGTAACTCTGCCCACCCCCTTTCACACGAGACACTTCCGCATACACCCGTCTCCACTGTTCTCTCCTGAGTGGTTGCTGGGGGAGGGGGGTAGAATCTCCCTGCATCTAAAACACTGATGGGAGATTACAACAGATGAGTGGGTACTGGAGATAATTGCAAGGGGGCATGCTCTGGAGCTGTTAGCAGCCCCCTCCGTATCATCCTCTGCCTCCTTGCAGTTATCCTCCGGGCATTTTGTCTGTTATGAAGGAAGAAGTTCAGTCATTATTCCAAAAACATGCTATAGAACTAGTTTCTCTTCAACAGGGAAGCAAAAGGTTCTTCTATTCCAGATACTTCAATTAATCAATCAAAGTCTTTATTTAACCAGGCGATCACCGTTGAGCAAGCTCATTTTCGAGGTGGACCTGGGTTTAACAAGGAACAAGGGACAATATACATGGGATGCAACACACAAGAAAATAGTAATAATACAAATAAAGTGAAATACAATAATACAGTATATACAAAGTATCAGCAGATAGCATTGACAGTAGTATATGTTTGGAACAGAAGATACAGCTCGTTTTCGGTAGGTCTCAAAATGGACAGGGGATCGGTATCTTGTATTGGATCTCAACTTCTGTATAGAACACAAGAAGTTTTGCATGGTATCCCTGCAGAGTCTGATTCCCCTGCTGCAAATGTGGGCTAACTGTTCTGTGAACATGAAGGATGCCTACCTTCCTATCATGATAAGAAAAACTCACCGACAGTACCTCTGCTTTATGCTGGCGGGGGAACACTACCAATTCAGAGTATTGCCCTTTGGCTTGTCGTCTGTGCCATGGGTCTTTACCAGATGCTTGGCAATAGTGATAGCAGCCCTTCACAGGGAAGGCCTGTATGTTTTCCCTTATCCAGATGGCTGGCTTCTGAAGGCCAGCTCCAGGGAACCTCTACTACATACCCAGGCTTGGACAAGGCAATTGTTCAATGACGTGGGTGTCACAGTGATTATGCCAAAGTCTGTGATGACTCCCTGCCGAAGACTGTAGTACATAGGGGCAGTCTTGGACACAGAAGGGGTGTGCATTCCTGCCACAGGAGAGGGCAGAAAATCTGATTGCACAAATACAGCTGATGTACAGAAGTCACTGTGCCTCACCATGGGCAATGTTTGGTCTTCTGGGTCTCATGGCTGTGGCCATTGTGACTGTGCTACTGGCCCACTTACATATGAGAATACCTCAGTGGACACGCAGGGTCCAGTGGGATCAGGTGACAGACGAGTTGTGTCAGCAGGTTCTCAGCACATGTCCACTGCACAGAGCATTGTTATAGTGGATGGAGCGCGACAGTCTATTAAAAGGAAAATTATTGCTGAGTAGCATTAGAATTCCACCTCAGTTGAAAATGAAAGAGAAAAGGAAATTACACGAAATAACACTTTACTTTTAGGGATCCAGCTTGCTGTTAGCAAGGGTACCTGTCTGTCCAAACCAGTTTAAAAAAATAAACTAACGCACGTTCCTCACATCTGGAATATGAAGGGTTTGATGTGGCTGTTTGATTTTTTTACTGACTTTTTTTTACTTATTCTTTATGCCCCCTTCTCTCTGGCACTACCCTTTCCATTGGCTCAGCCCGTCAACTCCCACCCCCCGCACTGCACTGACAGACTGGCTTCTTACTGACTCTACTTAACTGAGTGTTTTGGATTTACACACTGGTAGTAAGTACAATTTTAGATTTGCAGCATGTAGTTCATGTCCCTTCATAAAATGGTTGGATGAAGTAAACACTTCTTGGTTAAACCTGGAGAGATAACTGCATTAATTTCACATTGTTGCACTATTCAGATTTTGCTTTAACTTCTCTGTTTTCTACTGTAAAATAATGTTATAAATGCACTGATACCCTAGGGTGTGTGGTAATAATTACTGTACTCCCCAAGTGTGTGAGGGCACTGAGCTGTGCCTTGTGCTTCACAACTCTGTTTACCCTTAGCACACCAACTGACATGTCCTATTGTTTTCCTTAAACACAGATTTTTGTAGGACACAGATGCAGTTTGACAACAAAGGGCATAATCTAGGCCCTGGGTCTCCTCACTGCCGAACTGAGGAGAGGCTGGGGACTCTGACATTCTTGAATTTCTGAAATTATTGCTTGTAAATGATTAATACATGCCACTGCATCGCTTTTGAAACCTGACTTGTATATAATGTGCATTTTTTTTCAGTAAATGTATAATTACAAAAAGAAATTACATAATCTACATAGAAGAGTTCTCAAATGGTCTGCCAGAGTAAAACAGACATTCCCACTGAATTTACAAAAGCACCACTAATTTATTTATTTATTTATCTTTTGTTGACCGGGTAAGTGCACTAGACAAATCCTGCCTATTTTCAGGCACGACCCGGGGGGAGGGGGATACAGATGAATGCCAGCTGACCTTGAACCAGATTAAGCTGTTGGTGGTATTTTTAGTGAATGAGGGAAATTTGGCCAGGACACCGGGGAAATTCCCCTACTCTTTTCGATAAGTGTCATGGGATCTTTAACATCCACCTGAACTACCACCAATCCAGGCAGATGGGACCTCGGTTTTAACGTCTCATCCGAAAGGCGGCACCTCAGAAATGCAGCACCCCTCTCATGCTGCATTACAGTGTCAGTACTGGGATATTAACCCAAGTGCCAGATGTGGGAACTGAACCCACAGCCCTCTGATCTCCCGGCCTCAGAGGCGAGTGTGCTACCTACTGAGCCACTGACACTGATGAAACAGTAACAGAACATGAAACAGTATTCGAATCACAACAACTACAGAAGATATGGGCTTGCAGGTTCAAAGTAGCTCTCCTTTAAGTGGCTCACTCAAGGTCTCACCATGAGCAAGTGCCAATGGTAGTTTTCAGACCTTGGCTCCCAGGTTCTCAGCTCAGTGCTCTAACCACTAGGCTGAACTGCAGTTGAGAAGAAGAGCACTAAAGACACGTCTTCTCACAAGGAATTAATCTGCTGACATGCCCATATGTGTATTTTATATGCCTTTGTCTAAGTGTATGTGTGCTTAAGAGTAGCCTTATGGTAACCAAATTGACTGTAATTTGAATATATGGTTTTGTACAGGAAGAATAGATGAGATTGAAAACAAATGAACTGCAGTATTGCTCACTTGAGCCTGTAAAAGAAAAGAATTGTAAATGGATTAGGTTTCAATATAAAATGGAATTGATATATTTAATGACAAGATAACTGCAGCAGTGGTGTGTGGGGTTTGTTCATACACAAGTCTACGAAATATAGTTGGACAGGGAATATAGCTGATTTGTTGGATTTGAATGAAGCAGCTTAGACTAAACCCATTATTTGCTGACAGCAGAAACAAACAAAATGTTTCTAAACACTGGAAAGAGCAGTTTTGGATTACAGAGTTTGGGATCAGTTCCAAGGTAGTAAATTGGAATTGAATTAGCATTGACTAAATGGAAGCAAAAGTTGCAGTGCAGAATAACATTTCCCTGCACAAGAAGTAACTCAATATACTGTAGTAGGGTTCTGTGCATCAACCTGCTTCATGCAGAGACACAAGATGACAGCCAACACAGACAGTTGAAAGAGAAGCTGTACTCTGAGTTATAATTAAAAGGTTTTGTTTCAGTTTATGGGAATCTATAATTCTACCAAAATAATTACCTACCACCTTTAATTTCCAGACAAATAAGTGAAAAGTAATATACGCAAATTACTGAATACAAAAGAGACAAACTGAACTCATTATGTGTTGTGTAAATACATTAAAGTTCATTAAAGCACAAAACAGTGACTGCAAGCAGGGCAGCGCAGTGCTGAGTTGCAGAACGATCCAAGTATAAAAAGAACGCAAGGAGTATGCACCTGCTTATTGAAAAAAGATTCTGTAATGCCGACTTGGTACAGTAACGCGCTCTTCCTTGTATCAAAGTGGTTTAAAAAAGCAGTCAGTGAGATACTAGTAGTTCAGTGCAGACAAGTTCAGTGGTCATTATGTGCCCGCAACAAGCACTACATAGCCATAATCTGTTGTAGAACCTTCTGTATTATATTGAAGTGGAGCCAGAACACCTCTTGCCCTCTGCTTTTTTTAAATAGTACCATGGGATCTTTATAGCTTATATGGACAGTCGCCCGCAGCGAGTGGAAGGCACATTAGTTTAATGTTCTCATCCACAGGATGGCGCATTCAGCAGTGTATCACCCCCAGTCCCTGTACTTAACTGTCAATACTTGGTATGAATATTCAAACTAGTAATCGGGAGCCAGATATTCATAATTTTGTGCTGGTCACAAACCATGTGCGCCGGGTTTGCGTGGGTCCCCTATATTCAAAAGGCCAAATAGCACAGGCAGACTGCATTAGCGCCGGGCAAAAGTATAATGCATGCAATGTGTAAACAGAGGGGGCGTGCACATGAATACAGGTGCTGTGCTATATTCAGTGCATTAGCGCCATGCAAAGTGTGTTTGCTTAACTTTGCACGGTGCAAATTACTGCCCAGGAAAAGGTAGTCTTAACTGTAGGAAAACTAAGGATGGGGGCGTGGACAGGCAGCAACAGGGAACAAGGCTGTATGCAGCCAATGAGGAGGCAGTGTGGGCGGTCGGCCACCCTGGGCCACTCCATATGCACAGGCGCCCAAACTGTGGAATACAATGCAGTAATATTGCTTAGAAGCCAACCACTCTGTCATTGATAGAACTGAGCTAAAAACAGCACCTGCGGCAGAAATGGTTTGCAATGTGACTCTATGTTGCACATTGTGAATTGTGTGTTGTTAATAATGGTATACATTTAGTGTACTCTGTATCATCTCAGCTGCACATGTAGTGGCTCTGGGTGGTTACTGACAATGTGCCTTGGCCCAGTGTGCTTACCCGTACAACAAGGTGATAAATGAAGATGGAAAGAAACATGCAGCACACGGATGGCACCTCCTATGTTGCCATCATCTGGCACCAGTCCCAACCATGCCAGGCATTATTGGGTGGACCCAGCGCCCATTGGACACCATGGCAGTGTGTCCATACAGCATACACCTCCAGGCTCACCATTAGGGTACTCCCAACACAATTCAGCACACACATGTAGCACTGGGGGTAGGGAGGGTGTACAGTTGGCCAGGCTGCCCCACACACTGGGTGCTGCCACAAGGCTGGGACCATCCACACAGTGCAAATGGTCCAGTGTAGGGAATACCCCGACACCAGTGTGCCTGTCTGATGGTATGTGCCCCCCCCCCCCCGGCCACATACTGCATATTTGTACAGACACCACAGCGCACACAGCCAGCCATGTGTATGTCACTGTGAGTATCCCGTGCCAGTGGCACAGCGTCTGTGAGTCACATGACAGTAATGTCCACTGTCAGAACACACCTGCCAAATGGGCCTGTCACTGTGTGGAGTGCAGCAGTCGTTGATGCCCTACACACCATAGGCATTGCTGTGTCCCTCACACTACCAGCCACCTTGTTACTGTAGCAGGAACTACAGTTTGACTATTGCGTGCAGCACCACCACCTGTGCCTGTCCTGTGTAGTCCTGTGGGGCACAATAGTCTGTGCAGCAGTGTACAAACGTAGCCTGCAGCTACCACCATGCTCTTCCAGACTGACCTACAGGTGGGCTGTGAGCAGACCCAGCCTGCCCCTCTACTTTCAGACTGACCTACAGGTGGAGCTGTGAGCAGACCCAGCCTGCCCCTGCGCTTTCAGACTGACCTACAGGTGGAGCTGTGGGACCCTGCAATAGTGCTGGGCAATCTACATGCAAATCAGGCCATGATGAGATGCTAATATGGATTTATGCCCACGGACTGCCTAAGTAGGCTTATTTGCATGTCACTTTTAAATATAGCAAATTTTTGCCTGGGGCAAATGTCCTAACACCGGGCAAAGTTGTTAGTGCTGTGCAATCACTGCGCAAATGTATTCGCACCGAGCAAACCTGTCTGAACCATAACAGTTCAAGAGTAACATTAGGAAATACTATTTCACAGAGAGGGTGGTGGATAAGAGGAATAGGTGCCCTGAGGAGTTGTGTGGAGAAATAACAGCGGAAGGGTTCAAAAGAGCATGAGACAGACGCAAGGGACTGTTGGGGGGGAGGCATGACCTAGCAGATAACTAGGCAAGTGGGCATACTAGGTGGGCCTTTTCTACCATCACATTTCTGCGTATCTATGCATATGTATAACACAGTTCTGCGGTATTTGGCCTGCACTGTTGTTTTCCGCTTTAGTACATCCACTTCTTTGCTAGCACATACATTGGCCACGTAGTTCACCTTTACCCTCCTCCATGTCTGTGTGCGCTGGGCTCCTGTTGTGGTTTGCACTTCCCATATATATTCAGAGCTGTCTTATTTGCCGGGCTATTATTGCACTGCACTCCCAGCCCTGTTTGCACAACTTCATTTGCATGCTGTATTCAGCTGCTTTAGCCCTGGGGCTATTCCTTTGAATATAGCATGCAAATGGTTCCTGGCTAATTTAGCACACCATGCAGTGCTAATTTTGCCCCAGGGCTAAGTTTTGAATATCTGTCCCCAGCTGTGTTAAATGATATCCATATGTCTGATTATGGCTTTGCATCTGAGAGTAAAATATGAATTCAACAGACTGTGAAATGTCAGTTTATGCCACTGTTATGTCTTTGTTGACCAACTGTCTTACTCTCTCTGTAACCTTCTCTACCACAATGTACCTGTATGTATTAATTAAAGGGACGCTGTCAGTCCCCTTAGGCCACAAAGTGTCTTGAGTGAAAAAAAAAAAAAAAACTTGCTCACATTCTGTAGACTGTGCTGCTGTAGCTGGTACTTTTATTCGGAGACCTTTTTTGTTTTCAAAAATGAAAAACAGGTTGCCCGCCACACTGGTGTTACCCCAGAAACACGTTTGCTTGCAGTCCTTGTTCAGGTCCCACAGCATCTTTCCTGCACTTGGAAACACCCCCAACACAAGTCTAGCCACTTGTGATTCAGTGGGAGGAGCGGTAACTGTTGCATCATGAGTGATTGCACCGTGTGGCATGTTCCTGTGCAGGAAGTATGCAGTAAGAGTAGAGCAAGGATTTGAAACAAAACAAGATTGGGTATAATTACACCATTAGCATGAGTTTTGTTTTAGTAGAAAGAAAGCAGATAAAACAACGAGCAACATTAATGAATTTTAGATACAGTAAGTAATCCTAAAATATGGGTTTGCATCTAGAAATAACGTGATGTAAAAATAGTTGACAGTATCCTTTTTCATAGATGTATGTACTTTTTGTTTGCATATTTTTTATCATTCAATAAAAATTGTTTTAAAATAAAAAAAAAAAATGGGTATGAGCACTCATGTCTGATGTTTTGCTGCAATCACTCCATCTTCTGACTTGGAGGTAAGAGTGTTACTGCTAAGCCTTCTTGAAACTAAAGTAGTTAAAAAAAAAAAAAAGGTAATAGTAATAGTCTGAACTCGGTCCCTTTTTTCACAGTGGTTTTAATTGAAAAGAAAATGTATTAACAAAAACATAATTGCTTTAGTATATGTTATTTATTGGCAAATACTTAGAAAGTAATTCATGCAAAGAACACTGAATACGTATTAAAGTTCCAAGCTAGGATGAATTAAGATAAAAAAAAAGCCTCGTGGGCAAGCAGCATGGACTTGTTTCCATTCCAGTGGACAAACTGAATCTGTACAAGTACAATAACGCTAGAGAATTAATCATTTAAAAATGGCCGACCCTGAGTTCAAACCTTGTATACATTTGCCTTTAAGTTTTATTGCATGTTTCCAAACAATACAGGCATACGTAAACAGCGTAAAAAATGAACAAACAACATAATACACACACTGGAGACTCTATGGCAACTTATGTGTTACAGAATACAGTCAAGGAGGTAGGGCATTATTTGTTACATATGAGATACATTTTTAACCCACTTGTAATATTAAACTTTGTTGGTCTTTTGTATCTGTGAGGGAAAGGCTTATTTTTTTTTTTTTTTAAGTAACTGTGGCAAGTCAGATGCTTCCATCAACTCGATACATGGGCCAAGCTCTGGTCAGCCTCCTGTATAAATTCCTGGTCAGTGCTCTCTTCTCTGTTTTTTTCTTTTATCCTTTACAGTGTCTGTTACAGTGTTCCTCCGTCCTCTTTTCATTTTCCCTTATTGCTCTTTCCATGTAGTACACACGTCCCAGTTTCCTTGACAATTCTCTGGTTATCCATCCTCCACATGTGCCCTGATTGACTGAGAATCTTCACCTTGGCAGTTCTGCTGAGGTTTGGCTTGTACTTCCTGACTGCATATTCTCTCGTACTGTACAGTTGTTTATTATTTAAGTATTTATTAGGAATAATTGGCCAGGAACATGCACTAAGCTGAGAACAATTCTTTCCCAGGTGCATCCTGGGGGAAGGGAATAGGGATATGATAATTTTATTGAGAGTGATAATACATGAGAATACAGGACTGTCTGGGATGTGCATCCTTTATACATAGCCAGCAGTAAAGGACTCGTGGTTTTTTTGACAATTTGCTATTTTGTTCATGCAGTTGCAGTAATTTTCTTTCTCCCCAGCTTCAATCTTTTTTTTACCAGAAATGAGGGTAAAAGTACAGAATTGTGGTAATTTGTTCCCACATTATTGCAGTTTGTACCACAGATTCACACACTGGGACATCCAGTTTTCCTCTGGGTTTCCCAGACTCTCAGAATGAAAATCCTACTGAACCCTGGAACACTGCATTTAGAATGACACATTGTATGCTGGAACAGTGCAAGTTAGAATTACACATTGTAGTCGTCAGTGAAAGTGTTGTACAGTAACAAAGGCTCTTCCTTAAGCCCTTGGTACTTACTGTAGGTTGAAGCCATTCAGCCTCTTGCTCATGGCCTTGATCAAAGCCCAGCTTCCTGTTTCATACAGCGCTGCTACTACCGTTGCTGAAGTATATACCCTAAGGTTTGTTTTGGTGCTAACATTTCTTCATTTGTAAGGAGAGCTGCCAAGTTTCAAGCGCAACTCCTGCTGATGCTGTCTGACTTTTTTTATCTGCAAAACAGAAACATGCACCTTTGTTTTATTAACCTGAAGCAAGCATATGGCTTAGTCTGGCTGTGTGGGACATTATGGAGAGAAGCTGTGGATTCCAAATGAGACTTCACACATAAACCATGGCCTATTCAAAAGGACCTTGCATGCATAGCAATTGGTGACCTCGTCAAAATCTGAGGTGGACAGGAGTGAAATATGGATGAATCCTGTTCCCAACACTATGTAAGCAATAAGACACGACAGAGTGTGTGTTGAACAGATATTACCGTACGCCCAGGGGTGTAGTAAGGCACAAGGCCCTGCCGAGTGGCTTCAGCCCCTGGAAGTGGGGTAATATCTGTTCAACACACACCCTGGAGTGTTTTATTGCACTTATAAAATGGTAAACTTTTTTTTAATTATTTTTGCCCCCACAAAATAGCACACCTGTAAGCAGCAAAAGGCATTTTTTATCAGAACTTCTTGTAAAATAGTCCTTCCGCCAGCAACACATTTACATCATGGTTTTGGCAGGCTGCTAGGCTGGAACCCCATGCACCCCCCCCCCCACAGCGTGTGCGCGCGCACACACACACTCACACTCTCCAGTTTCCAAGGACCAACACGGCTAAAAGTCCTTTTCTCTGAGAGGGGCGGCGGTTATAGTTCCCTCCTGACACACCTAAGGACCCCACAAGAAGAATACTGCCCTTTTCTTCGCTCTTCCGATCCAGCGGCTCGCCGACTTGTAAAACTTTAAACCCGCTGCACAGGGTTCGCCTGTCGCGCTGGTCCCTGGTGGTGACGACTGAGGCTGGAGCAAATAATACAGCCACCTCCGTCCTTCTGTCTCCCCGCCGTGCAGTGGCTAGGGACAGCAGCGATCTTGCACTTCAAGTTTCAAACGCGCCACCCCCACCCGCTGCACATGCTTAACTACTTGCTTGTATGGCTCTCGCTAAGCGTGAAAACAAGATGGCTAACTTTACATTTATCAACGTTCCATTTTTTTTTGTCAACTTTCTATTTAGGGGCATTGATTTGTTTGCCTGTCCTTTTTTTTTCTATGTGTAATACATATATGGCACCAATTTTCTAGCCAATCAATATTCTTCTTTTGCTATGCCCATTTTATAAATGTTTATTATAATGTGTGACTGCATCTTTTGCATTGTGAACAAACACACAGTGAGGCTGTTTTGAAGTAGATGGCACACTAATAAAAAAATTGTGGTACACTTGATCACAACTGCATTAACAGCTGTAGCAAATACCAAGCTAGCCACTCTTCTGCAGCCATATGGGACTTACCATTTTATAGGCACAATTTATTTATTTATTTATTTTTTGTTAACCGGGTTAGGTGCGCTAGCCAAAGTTGACTATTTTCAGGCACGACCCGGGAGAATACATACATAAAATGAGATGAGATTATATAATACATAGTATATAGTACTGGTAGGTTAGAATACAGATCAAGTCAGACAGTACTCGAGATAATACATATAGCGATGCAGAGATGACAAAAGTGACATTAGTACATGCAAATAACTGAAACTGGGCTAAGTGGCAGCTATAAAGACATTTTATAGCAAAGCTTGTTTAGAAGTGCAGCAGTGTCTTGGGCGAAATAGGGTGGTAACTTACTCCAGGGCATGTGTTTTGTTAGGAACTGCACTTAAACTTCCTGTGTGTGGTCGAAGGACACTGCCTTCTGCCTTTTGCTTTACGGTGTTCCCATTTGCATTAACTCCCCACAAATGTATACCCTGTCATGGGTTACTGCTTACTCATGGATTTTCTGCATCTGTTAGGTAGAGCCTCATGAGATTCTCCATTCTGCAAAGAAATTATTCCAGCATAAAGTTCATGGTAACCTTCTGTGGGGTAAAGTTTATAAGAGACATTTTGACACTATGAAAGGAATTTGGTATGCATAGCTCCATTTATACACACTGTATCCTAAAAGCACTGTGCAACCCATGCATAAATAAATAAATTGCAGCAGGCATTAGGCACACACAGAAATGCTAAGGAAAACTCAGGGGGTTAGGTACAGAGCAAGAGAGAGAATTACTTACTGATTGATTGATTTCAGCGTTTCAACAGGAAAGACATATTTCCAGTCACTTCCTGGGGGGATGGAGGAAGGGGACTAAACAATACAGGACGTGCAAGTGAAAATTCAAAATGTGAAGTGCAGTTGTAATACAAATACAATACAACGGAATAAAAGGACAAATACATAACAGTGTGCAGTCATGATTTACAGGCGGAAAATCTGGGCAACATAAAATAAAAATAAAGAAGAGTGCACATTAAGGTAAAAGTGCCAAGCAGAACTGGGACTAGGGCCAGACAGTAGCAGATAATGCCACCCAGACTGCTAAGGTGCAAGAGCTATCAAAGGCAGTGCAGGAGGTAGGCTAAGGTGCAGGATATTACCAGATGTGGTTAATTTAGGCACCGTTAGCTGGGGGGGTAGGTAATTGCTCACAGCTGGGGGGAAGCAAGGGGGACATAAACAACACAGGGAGGAAGGAACACAAGGGTTAGGGATCAGGAACAGTTGCAGTAGGGGGTAACAACTCACAGGAAGGTTGTGATTTGCTCAGGGTCACACAGTAAGTGGCAGTTGTGGAATTCAAACCTGTCTCTGTTGGGTGTCCAGATTAACAGCTGCATTCTATAATCATTACGTTATGCTGTCTCCTTACTGTACTAGTATTGGGGTGTTTTGTTTTTTGCACCACTTCTTAGCACCAAAACTATTTGTCATAGGGATCTTTTATATAGAATCACTCCTTTTTTACCAGATGTAGAACGAGGTGGGGGGGTTGTTTAACCAGGAAAGGCACACTAAGCCAAAGCTTATTTCCAGGTGCAACCTGGGAGCACAAGGAAGTTAAGTGACTTGCTTAGGGTTACACAGTATGCAGGCTGGGGCTGTGGGAATCAAATCCAGATTTGCAGCCCAGTGCCCTAAACCACAGCACTAAACGGCCTCCTAAAAATCCATAAGAAAAATCAAAACCTGAAAAAGAATAACAAGCATCTAAAGTCTATCCTGATGAGTTCGTCAGGGCATACTCATTCAGTTATCAGTTGTACATATGCTATAGTGATGAGTAGAGAAAAAAAGTCTTTTCAATTTTGTCATGCTCTTAAACTACTGTACTTGACAGAAGTAACTCACCTCATGGTCTCATCACTAGCTGAGTAGCAGCATGCTTAGTTATGAAGAATGAGGTTCTTTGAAAGTGAACAGCTTGTTAACAGGGGCACCAAATTAAGGCTGGGAAAGAAGACTTGGATAATAACTCCCATTCAGGCAGGCTCACTACTGGCACAAGTCCAGTAACAACTGTAAACCATTGTTTCTACGTTTCTAAACCCTGTGGAAGATGGCATAACAAATGACTTTGGAATCATACTGAATGCAATACTGTGCCATGCTTTTGGGGAAATGTTAAAATGCACTGTTGTACATCATACCATTTCAGAAGCACTTGACATTAAATTACTGTTTGCTAGGTGCCTGAAATGTGTCTTTGTTTTGTTTGTTTTTGTTTTTCAGTCAAGCTTTTTCTGCTGTTGGTCAGCTCACCAGCCCAGTCACTCGACTTCTCCAGGGCACCTAACATTATAAATAAACTTACTACTACTATTACTACTGCTGTCTCTGCCAGGGCGCCAGTGCCTTGCTCCTTAAAGTGGGGTTGACAAAGTTCTCAAATCTCTCCAGGGACTGGATTCATTGCAGAGGAGCAAAGGTGGCCAGTGCGGGACCTGCAATGGCTATCATCTGGCAGCAGTTGAGATTTTTTCCTCTGAGATTTTCTCTCTGTCCCTGGACAAATCAGATGTTATGGTACAATGTGTGCTCTTGCCTGACGTCGAGCATAGTTAGACGTGGCTGTAGCTGTATGTCTGGGCATTGTTAGAAGTGACTTTAACTGTACCTGCACCTGCAGATCCCAGGAGGCGGTTGCATTTTGGAGCATGCTGCCTCCACTCCCAGTTGGTTCGCAGCATCTTGGGCTTGTTCCTGAACCTGGGTCACAAGCAGTAACCCTGCCACTGTGACAATTGGGCTGGCAAGGTGATCAAAATGTTGATCACAGAAGAGCTCTGTTCACATGGTCACAGCTCAAAGATGCTATATAGGAGCTATGAGCAGAATCATCAGCTCACCTGGCTTATTTAGTTACTGATTTATTTTTGTCTATATTTCCTTTTACCCCATCTCCTTGCCATCGCCCTAGGGTAATTTTTTCCCCTCGTTTCTCCCTCAATCCTCTCTCCTCCCCTGACGTAGGCCATACCTTACAATCTCAGTGACATAGCTAGCCCATGTGAAAGGAGCACTCTCCTGTGCCCATCTGCAGGGATCTCTGTGTGCTGGAACCCACTGCCAGCCACCCCCAGCTAAGGTATACTGCCCCCTGGCTGCTGCCTGCAGTTCGGCCTGCCGTCTGATGTGGGAGTTACCATGTGCTACATAGATAGTTTCTGAGCCAATTGACTGGGTCTTCCTATGGGGGCTTCGTCCTATGGGGCGGAACAGGTTGGGGGAATTCTTCCCATGTGTGTAATTTGTCTCTGGCAGCACAACATGTATCTGGTATTTCTGGCACCATGGCTCATCACAGACTGGTATGTAAGTGCAGACTCTCCCAGATAAATCTTCAGTTGGTGAGAGTATAAAAATTATAGTCCAAGGGAAATCTGACTAAGACCTGCCTATGGGGTCTTGCTGTCCAAACTGTAAAGTAAATGAGCTCATCTAGTTCAGTCCCCCTCTCAGCTGAATCCCTGGTTTGGGGGTGTGAACCGGTGGAACCATCTGGCAGTGGTAAAGCTGGAGTCAGACAAGTTAATGTTTTCCCTAGATAAGATACTAGAAAAATGCACCATGGGTCTTGCTCTGTGAAGACACCCAAACCCCAAGTGGGCCTCTTATTTTTGGGGTGGGGAGATTCATACTAGGCAGACTTTTGCACCAAAGCAGAGTTACTCCTGCTCACTGAAATTAGAGGTTCTCTCAACATTGACAGCATGTCTGGTCAACTGGAGTGTATGGGGGGAGAGATCCTGATCTGAGGGTGAAATGAAGACTTGTGTCCCTCCAAGGACGGGATGGGAGAGCGGATGGAATCCAGTCATGTAGATTTCTAGCTGTCCTACTGTTTTGCTGAATCTTGTTAAGTGTTTGTAAAGTATGGCAGCTAAAGGAGGTTCAGAACATAAAAAAATCAAAAGGTGAACCTCATCTTTGGCCATGTCAGCCTCAGAACCAAGCGTGTGCTGTCACTGTGCTGAGATTTTATCACTAACGAACCAGTGTGGACAAGCAAAATATATCACTCAGGGGCTCGGTGAGGTCCCATTGGATTGAGTGAGGTTTCCTTTAAGGAAGAAATCTTTTTGGGAAATGGTTTATTTCCCTAATTCAGACAAGGCTACAAGCAGTGTCATCAGTTCGTCACCATAGGTAGTTCTTTTACTGTTTTCAGCACCCCAGATCAAGTGAAGAGGCAGAAGCTGAGCCAGGCTTTGGATCACTTGAAGCAGTTGCCCCAGTTCCCAAAAACAGCCTGGAGTTTTCTGGCGAGATGCATTGTCCCTCTGTTGGACAGGGAGGTTCCTCTACACCTTCCCTCCCTTCCCCATTCTACAGAGGGTACTTCTGAAGTTACAGGCAGAGGGAGCAGAGATGATTCTCATCACCCCCTTTTGGCCTTGACAGATTTGATTCCCACTACTTCAGCAGCTGGCAGTGGAACCTCCAATTCCCCTGCCTCTGAGCTCGCACCTGCACTCCCAGAGGAAACCCTCCACTAGAGCCACTTATGCTATAAAGTGGAAAAGGTTTTGTTTATGGCCTACCACATGCCATCTTGACCCCTTTTTCTGCCCTCCGAACTCCGTACTTGAGTACCTCCTCTCTCTACTCCACAAGGGCCTGAGCTACTCCTCCATCAAGGTGCATCTCTCGGCCGTCTCGGCATACTATGCACCATCTGTTTGTGGGCATCTTGCATTTAAAGCCTCCCATCTGAGATCCCATCCCTCCGTGGGATCTCCGTCTTATGTTAGAGAAGTTCACGCTCCCCTGTTTGAACTAGCCGCAGATTGCGAGCTACGCTTTCTGTTGTGGAAAGTGTTATTTTTAGTTGCAGTCACTTCTGCTCGAAGAATTTCAGAGCTCCAGGCTCTGATATGTAAAGAGACTTATCTGATTTTCCATAAGGACAGGGTAGCCTTACATACAAATCCTAAGCTTTTGCCTAAGGTGATCTCAGAGTTCACCCTCAATCAAGACATCCACCTGCCTATTTACTACCCTGAGTATTCTAATTGGGGGAAGAGCTGTTGCATACTTTGGATGCCCACCGGACACTTTATTTTTACCTGAACCATACTGCTCCCTTATGGAAAATGGATCAGCTATTTGTTTTGTTCGCTCCTAAGACTCAGGGTACTCCAGTTACCAAGCAGACCCTGTCTGAGTGGCTTGTTAACTGCATTATTTTTTGCTACAATAAGTTTCATTTATTTCATTTCATTTATTAGTTTCACCAGGAAGGTGGATTGGATCTGAAGACCCTTTTTCAGTCACACCTGGGGGAAGGGATACAAAAGGTACAAACGGAAAAATAGTAATAAAATAAAAATTCCAGGGACATGGATATGTTGTTCATCCACACTTCTTGGCATGTCCCTTTCCTCTTTAATTCTTGCCGGAAGGTCTTAAAGCTGGCTCCTCCCACCCACCCGGGTGGTATAACCCTCAGCTCCACCCCATGACGCCAGTTCTTCCTTTCCGTTGGAAGATACAGATTCAAACAACATGAAGTCTTGCTGTATTCTGACCATATGCAGTTAACCCCAGCACTTCAACTGCTCCAGAGAGGAAAGGGTAAACTCTATGCCAGGGCATAGAACGCTGAGCTCAAGCTCAGTTTTCAAACCTCTGTCCCAGGTACTCCTCGGTGTAATTGTCAGATTCTTTACTCCGCCTAACTGAGAAGTCGCCGGGGATCCTCTCCTTCGCTTCAGTTCAAGTAAAAATCGGTCATTTTTTTTTTTATTGTTTAATTATTTTTCAGAATTCTGATCTCTGTCCATAGTACAGTAAGTGTACTTAGCAGGTAGTTTAGCGTTTTGTTGGTAGAAATTGTTTTTTATTCGATTTCTTTCTAGTCGGTCCGGTTGGGAACTGAAGCAATTCTGTATTGTTTTTTTCTGGTAATTTTTTCTACCTTTTGTATTGTGGTTCCCAGTACCTATCTGATCTTAAAAAAAACAATATTTTCTTCGGCTTTTTTAACCGACCCGTAACAAGATTGGAACCGATAGATTTGTAGTTGTCTGGCATAAATGATGGTACGGGTAACTTATTATTTTTAGGCATGTCTGAGAAACCCAAAAAGAAAACCGGTCCCACTGGGTGTCAGCACTGCTCCGAGTGTGGGGAGGCCTTTACTAAGGCTGATCCCCACCTCATCTGTGTTTATTGTCTGGTATTTGATCACCTCAAAGAAGACTGCCAAACTTGCAAAAACTTTCCCAAAGCCGCTTTAGATAAATGTTTAAGTAGGCTGAAGGAAAGGGAGGCCGAAAAATCCACTGACCTGAATGGCCAGCCCAGTTCGGTTCCTACCGAAACTGAGGGGGTACCCACTGACCTGGGAGATAACTCCTTGGGAAAAACGAGAACCAATTCTGCAGAATCGGTTCCATCTAAGAGAAAGCGCAAGTCAGCCGGTTCGGATCCCGGTTCCCATGTTCCGACCGCTGATGCAATAGCTAAAGTGATTGTTATTGTACAATCGCTTTGCCCAGTTCCGACCAAACTGACACCAATCCAAAAACAGTCAGTTCGGTCAGAAGTTTCTGCTTCTGAATATGATCCTGAAGCATTTTATGAGGGTGATTGGGAAGGAGAAGAAGATTATGAAGGCCTAGATGAGCCAGTAGAGCCTGACATCTCCCCAGACAGGTCTTCTCATGTGTCTCCTCCCAGACTTTGAGTCCCCCCCATTGCTTGTTCTACAAGAAAGTGGCTGATACCCTCCAGCTTCCTGAGGAAGAGGATGAACAAGATAAGGAGGAACCTGACTATGTTGAGATGATGGATGTCCCAGAGTCCAAAAGGGTGTCTGTCCCTCTGCATAAAATCCCTGGGGAAACAGACATAAAAAATTCTTCAGTTTCCAACATCCATATCCCCTATGGATAAAAGATGGACAGGTGGTATACCTTGTCAGGTCTTGGGATGGAATTCCTTACAAGTCATTGCAGCCATGTTGGGGTAGTGCAAGCTGCAGCCTGTGACGAGGCTAATATTCCCCTGGCATCTCAGCCCCAGATAAGGATTTCAGGAAAGTGGATGCCATGGCAAAGAAACAGTACTTGGCATCCTCTTTGGGGCTCAGGCAAGCTAATTACATGGCATATACAGCCAGATACCAGAAATCTATGTGGGATATGGTTCTGGAGCTGGCTAAGAATGCCCCTCCCCAGCTGGCCAAGGAGCTGGAGCAGGTGGCTGTGGATGATATTGAGGCATCAGAGGTCCAGTTTCATGCTTCTGTTGACTCGAATGATGTACATTCTAGGGTTATGGTTACATCTGTCTCCCTGAGGATATTTGCTTGGCTCAGGTGTACCAGTTTATCACAGGATACCCAGACCAAGGCCATGGATTTTCCTGTCATGGGTAATTCTCTGTTTGGAGAGCAAACAGAAGCTTACATGAAAAAGATGGATGAATACAGGACCACCTACAGGAGTGCTGCAGCCAAGGGAAAGCAGGTCACTCCTCAGAGGCAGCAGTCTAGGGCTCGCAGGGGCAGGCTTTTTCAAAGGCCTTTTTACCAAGCCCAGGCCTCCTCTTCTTTCCAGCAGAGTGGGTTCTTTAGGGGAAGAGGCAGGAGGGGGATGACGAGGACTCCATCCTCCACTCAGTCTAAGCCCCCTGCCAGACAGACAGACACCCTGATGTGTCAGTCAGGGTCACCTCCTCAGTTCCAGTAGGGGGCAGGCTGGCTCACTACTTCCAGGCCTGGAAGTCTATTACCTCAGACAAATAGGTATTAGAAGTAGTGAGCCAGGGACTTGCTCTCAGTTTCAAAAGGTTCCCAAAAATGAGAGCAAAGTCTTTCAGTCCTCCTTCTCCATTGGAGACAAAGGCCTTAGAGGCAGAAGTCTCCTCTCTACTACTTCTACAAGCAGTAGAGAAGGTACCCCTTTATCACAGGGGAAAAGGACTGTATTCCAGATACTTTCTTACCCCAAAAAAGACAAGGGAGTGGCGACCCATCCTAGATCTAAGATACCTAAACAAACACATACTGAAGCCAAAGTTCAAAATAGTGACTCTGGGAATAATATCTTCCCTCTCTGAGATGAGGAGACTGGCTAGCCTCCCTGGATCTCAAGGATGCCTATTTCCACATACCTATCGGACATTCCCACAGAAGGTACCTCAGGTTCGAGTTGCCCTCAGGCCACTACCAGTTCAGAGCAATGCCTTTCGGCCTGACATCTGCTCCAAGGGTGTTCACCAAGTGTATCGCAGTAGTGGTGGCCCTTCTCAGGAGACAAGGCATCTTACTGTTCCCTTATCTGGATGACTGGCTCATAGTGGGTCAGTCCTCAGATAAAGTCAGGTCAGCTCTAGAGGTCACTCAAAAGCTTCTGAACTCCTTAAGATTCATCCTAAATCTAGAAAAGTATTTTCTGGAACCATCCCAGCTTCTCACATTTATAGGGGTGGAGCTGGACACTGTCCAGGCCAAGGCCTTTCTTCCTCTTTCAAGGGTTCAGTCCCTCATCACCCTGGCTTCCTCTTTTCGTCCACTAGTGTCTTGGCCATCCAGGCACTTCTTAGAGTTGCTAGGCCACATGGCAGCTTGCACTGCAGTAGTGCAAGGGACAAGGTTTTGAAATGAGAGACATTCAATTTCATCTAAAATCGTTTTGGTCTCAGAAAAAAGAGGCCCTCTCTCCAAGTTAGTTCCAGTGTCTCAAACTCTGGTTCAGGCTCTCCAGTAGTGGCTGGAGGAGGACAATCTAAGGCAAGGTGTTCTCTTCCTCAGTCAGGCTCCAACACTGATTCTCACCACAGATGCTTTCCTACTGGAATGGGGAGCCCATCTAGACCAGCTTGCTGCTCAGGGAACATGGTCTCATCAGGAGTCTCTCCTGCACATAAATCTTCTCGAACTCAGGGCTGCCTTTCTAGCACTTCAGACATTCTCGAACACAGTCCAGGGGAAAGTGGTGCAGATCAGGACAGACTGCACTACAACCATGTTGTACATCAACAAGCAGGGGGCACTCGGTTCTCGGCCTTGTGCACCTAAGCCATGAAAATATGGTCACTAACTTATTCCCTGACGGCTGTGCATCTCCCAGGGAAGGACAATGTACTGGCAGGTGCTCTCAGCAGGATTTCTCAGGGTCACCACGAATAGGCCCTGAATCCTCTAATTCTTCAGATCATTTTCAAGAGGTGGGGCACTCCAGAAATAGACCTCTTTGCAGCCCTGGACAATCATCCGCTTCCCCTTTTCTGCTGCAGACACCCTCTTTGGGGGTCTGTTCCTCAGGATGCTCTCCTGTTGGATTGGACAAGCAGGTTTCTGTATGCTTTTCCTCCTTTTCGTCTGATAGTCAGAGTTCTGGTCAAGATCAGATCTCAGCCTTGCACTGTGATTCTAGTGGCTCCAAACTGGGCCAGGCAGCCTTGGTACCCCCGGTACCCCCTACTATTGTCAATGTCGGTGACAATTCCAATTTATGTTCCCAGACAGTACAATCTTCTCTCCTCCTCGCAGGGGAGAATACTGTATCCCAACCTTCAGACTCAAATCTTGGCTCATGAGGAGCTAGAATATGCAAACCTGCATCTTTCCCAATGTCTTGGATATTCTTAAGGTTAGTAGGAAGCCTTCTACTAGAAAAACTTACAATACCAAATGGAAGGGATTTGGTTTCTGGTGTTCTCAGAGGCATATTCAGCCTGATTCAGCTGACATTGCCACTGTTTTGGGACTATTTGGCGTATCTTAACAGTTTGGGCCTCAGGCCTACCACTCTCAAAGTGCATTTGGCAGCTATCTCTGCCTTCCTTTCAGCTGGGAAGGGCTCTTCCATAGCCGCCCATCCACTTTTCAAGAAATTTTTCAAAGATCTGGTTCATATCAATCCCCCCTTTAGAGACCCTACTCCTGTTTGGGATCTCAATATCTGTATTGCACAGCTTATGCAGCCCCCCTTTGAACCATTATTTTCAGCTGAGCTGAAATACTTGACTTGGAAAACTGTGTTCCTGGTAGCCATTACCTCAGCTAGGAGAATCAGTGAATTACAGGCCTTATCAGTGGAATCTAATTTCATTTCATTTCACAGGGATAAGGTGGTACTTCAAACAAACGGAAAGTTCCTGCTCGAGGTGGTATCAGACTTTCATTTGAACCATGTCATTGCCTGTATTCTTCACTGACCATTCTTCCTCTGGGGAGAGAGAAGACTGCACAGTCTTGATGTAAAGAGGACCCTTAGTTATTATATAGAATATACTAGGTCTCATAGAAATGACTGTTCACAGCTATTTCTCACTTATGGAGAAGTGGGAAAAGGTAAACCTGTCACTAAGAGAACTATTGCCAGGTGGATTGTCTCCTGTATCCAGTTCTGCTACTCAAAATTGGGGAAAGAGCCACCCTCAGGCCTGAGGGCTCACTCCACCAGAGGTACAGCTGCTTCAGTCGCAGCAGCTAGAGACATACCCTTAGTGGAAATCTGTAAAGCAGCCACCTGAAAAACTGTTCACACATTTACCAAGCATTATTCTCTTGACATTCAGTCAAGAAGTGATCCTAGGTTTGGCACAGCAGTGCCGCAGATCCTGTTCCCAAAATAGGTTCTGCAACTCCATCCTCCAAGGGGGATACTGCTTGGTAGTCTGCATATAGTCAGAATACAGCAAGACTTCATGCTGCTTGAAGAAAAAATTACCAACCATAGTAATGTTGTTTCTTCTAATGGAGTCTTGCTGTATTCTGACCTCCTTCCCTGCTAGAACCTAGCTGTTTTGACAGGCACAGTGCTGCACCCCAGAGGTGTACCTGGGTGACCTCTTCTTTTAGAATGTTTTTTTTTTTTTTGTTATAATTTTAACCATATATTGTTAAGTTTTCTACCTGCTTGGATTCTTTTTGGGGTTCTCGACTTGAGTCTTTTAGACCCTAACAATCTGTTTATTTCCTTTTGGCACAACATTTCTAAAAACAATTTCTATTTAATAGTTAATTAGCATAGTGCTCATAAGAATTTGACAGTTACACTGAGGAGTACCTGGGACAGAGGTTTGAAAACTGAGCTCGAGCTCAATGCTCTATGCCCTGGCATAGAGTTAACCCTTTCCTCTCTGGAGCAGTTCAAGTGCTGGTGCTAACTGCATATGGTCAGAATACAGCAAGACTCCATTAGAAGAAATAACATTACAATGGTGAGTTGTTGTTTCTTGCCTCCTCTTCGCTCCTGTGTTCTGTAGGCCCTGGGTTCATTTCCATCAGACTCTGCGAAGATTAAGCTCGCTCGAGCTAGCGATTGCAATCGTCGTTTCTCGATCATGGAAGATCAGTCTTCAACCCGGTTTTCACCGGTGCCCATGCAGCCAGAAAATGTAGCGCACAGATTCTCATGCTGCATGTGTATACTGTTTAGGTGTTGGCCATGACACCCAGGCCTGCGAGTTTTGTCTAGCATTCCACCGAACGTCCTCAACGATCATCTCGCACAACTCGAGCTGGGCAGCCCGAAAAATGGAATCCACTGATGAAATCGAAGGAGGTCCAGTGGGTGATCTCCGCGGCTGTGGGGTCCACCGAGCAGTTAGAGAAAATGTAGACTTTTGAGACAGAAGCAGCGTGAGCTGCGGAACTCTCCTCTCGGCCAATTTTTGTTCCACTCAATCTGGGCTCCACCTTCTCGGGCTCCTTTCATGAGATGTGCCAGTCTCACCCCACTTAGAGTGAAGGGCCCTCGAGCGTGCATGTCTCACGGTTCTGAAAAAGGACAAAGAACCGAGAGATTCTTCGTCTCGGTGAAGACGCTCTTGGGGTTGAGAGCGATCTTGGTCCCAGGAATCTCCAGTCTCGACCTTGGTTGAGATTACAACTTTGGCCACCTGCTTCTTGGTCCCGCCATTTGGTCAGCTGACCGAAGTCTCGATCGACGCGGTTGAGATCACTCTCGACCTTGTTGATCTGTTGTTGCCCAACGAGGCCAACAACTTTCTAAACAGGACCCCTGTTCTGTTCCTTCCTGATGAGGAGGAGACCCAGCCTGCTGGCAGGCACATCGAGGAACTGGTCCCTGATCCAGGAAAATCACCGGTTACCCCCGGTGTCTCCTGAGCGACCCAGTCGGCCAGCCCGATCGAGGTCTCTGACCCCCTCGACCGAAAGGCCAAGGAAGGCGCATAAGCTCTCAAAGCAAAGGCGACAACAACGTTCGTCTTTGTCCTCCTCGAATGCGGAAAGGCTTCAACTGAAACTCCGTAGACGCTACGAAGATCTCTTGTGGAAACAGCTGAGTATGTCCGGCCAGAAACCGGCTTCAGTTTCCTCAGCAGCCATTACCTGGCTTTCGCCTTCTAGGCCAAAGCCGGCTCCATCGAAACCAGTCATCTCGGTACCTCTACTCGCGGAGCCTGTAGAAACCGCCCCGGTTCGGCCAAAATCGACCTCTCCACCGATAGTGATGGAGCCACCACCTAAACAGCCCACGGGAGGGGCGCCTTCAAAGGAACTCGGACTGTTCCGGGTCTTCCCCGCAGGATTTCAGTCATCCTTATGCCTTACCAGCCCAGGCGCATAGAAAGGGGACCTTGGTGGACAGTTGATTTTATCCGGATACTTAGGATTCTGACGACTCTGACCTACACTCTCGTCCATTTGACAATGAGTCGGTGGGCAGTCTGTCAACAGTGGAAGGTCCTTCGTCCTTTTTGGGGATTCTCCGCCTCATTTCCAAATCCATGGGGATGCCCATGGAGCCTGTCCAGAAACAAGTGGTGTACCCTCTTACAGATATCCTTGAGAGGGAATACCCCTATGGAAGCTTTCCCAGTGGCCGAGGCCATTGATGGTCCAGCTTTGGAGCTTTGGCAGCACCCCTGCTTCCTACCCAGCACCGTCTGCACAGATGGTCCGCAAGTATGCGGTGCCCATTGGGTCCCACTCAGGGTTCACGGAACACCCCTCGGCTGAGGGGCTGGTGACCGCTTCTGTGTTCAGACACATAGGCAGTTCGGCCTCCAGACAAGGAGTCCAAAAAATTGGACTACTCTGCCAGGAAAGTTTATGCTGCCTCCTCACTAGGCCTCCGTCAGGCAAGCTCGGCCATCATCATGGTGCTCTTCTCTCATGCCCTGTTGGGCTCCTTGAATGAGGTTCTCCCTCACCTTCCCGCGGACCACCTTCAGACTACGGTCAAGCAGGTCCGGGATCAGGGCCGGACCGCTGCCAAGCAGCAACTTCAGATAGCCCTGGACCTCGGGGATTCATGCACCCGTTCGGTGGCAGCCACAGTTGCCATGCACCGCAGGGATTGGCTGAGACTTTCCACCTTCACAGCGGATACCCAGCACAAACTCACTGATGTTCCTTTCCTGGGCACTGATCTCTTCAGCCAGATGTGGATGGTCACCTTCAGTGAACCAAGCAGTCCAATGCCACCTTGGATTCAGCTACTTCTGCTCAGAAAGACGCCCCTGGCGCCAATAAACAGCAGAATGAGAAAAAGCCATTTCGGCACTCTGCTCCTGCGGCCAAGCAGCCCTCCTTCCAGGATGAGCAGCAACAGCTGGCACAGGCTTGGCGCCCCCGGCCCAAGTCCGGGCCTCCAGCAGCCCACAGAGGAGGTCATGGTTCAGGCGGTTTCCAATCTGGACCCTCTTCCTCCAAGCCTGCCCAGTGACGGGATAGGGGCTGCCACCCCAATTCCCGTCATGCCAGTTCTGGGTCCTCCCATGGGGGGTCGGCTCTGCCACTTTCTTTCTGTCTGGTCTGCTGTTAGCACAGACAGATGGGGTCTAGAAGTGGTCAGCCAGGGTCTGCCTCTGGAATTCGAGCATTGCCTTCCCAGCTGAGCCCGCACCCCATGGGAGGAAAGAGTATCAGTCCACACTCGGTCGGCTGTCTGAGATGACATAGCCCAACTTCTCCTCAGGGAGGCAGTGGCCCAAGTGACAGATCCCCCAGTTGACCCAGGGTTCATTTCCATGTACTTTCTGGTCCCAAAGCAGACAAGGGGCTGGCACCCCATTTTAGATCTGCATGACCTGAACCAGTTTCTCAGGCCACACACCTTCAGGATGGTAACTCTGTCCCAGATCGTACCATCCCTGGAGCAGAACATGTGATTCTGCTCACTGGATCTCCAGGACATGTTTTTCCATGTCTCAAACCATCCCTCTCATCAGAGGTTCCTCTGCCTTCGAACAGAGGGAACCATTTACAAGTTCCGAGCCATGCCATTTGGCCTGTCATTGGCCCCCGAAGGTCTTCACCAAATGCATGCAGTGGTGGCAGCCCACCTCAGGCTTTGAGGGGTCATGAACCTCCACCTCCATGGGATTTACTGCTGGTTTTAGCAAAACTCATGGGCAAGCCATTCGAACCAATGCACAAGTGTGAGATGTCACACTTGTCGTGGAAGACAGCTTTCCTGATGGCCATCGTGTCAGCCAGAAGGACTAGGGAGCTCCAGGTGCTCTCGGTGGAGTCTCCTTACCTGATCTTCCACAGAGACAAGGTTGTCCTATGCCCCTACCGAAAAATTCCTTCCAAAGGTGGTGTTGGAGTTCCACCTTAATCAGGTGTTGACTCTTCCTGTGTTCTACCCGAACTACACTTTGGATGCTGAGTACAGGCTCCCTTCTCTGGATCTGAGACGAGCTCTCTCCATTTACAAGGAGAGAATGGCGGAAGTTCGTGGAGAGGTTCGCCAGCTGTTTGTCACCTACGCTGAACCCGCACCTGGCAGACCTGCAGCCAAGCGGACAGGTGGGTCACCTCCTACATAGATCTCTGCTGTTGATTGTGGGCATGGAGCCTCCCAAAGAGATAAGAGCTCATTTTTACCCGCTATACTGCTGCTTCGGTGGCTACTTCTAGGGACGTCCCTATCCAGGAAATCTGCAGGGCTGCTACCTAGAAGTCAGCACACACCTTTATTTCCCATTACCACATTGACCTAGAGTCACACGGGGATGCTGGCTTTGGGACCTTGGTTCTCCAGTACTTATTTCCTAAGTGGGACGTGCGTGCCTTGCCTCCCTCCTCCCGGAGAACTGCTAGGAGTCTGCCAGACAGTGTGGACTGAACAACATATCCACGTCCCTAGAAATACAAGTTGCTCACCTGTAACAGGAGTTCTAGGAGTGGTATATGTTGTTCATCCACACGACCCACCCAACCTCCCCGGCTTAGACGTGCTACCTGGCTTCCAGCGGGTTAGATCTGGCATCATGGGGCAAAGCCAAGGGTTTTACCACCTGGGTGGGTAGGAGGAGCCAGCTTGAAGACCTTCCGGCAAGAATGAAAGCGGCAAGGAACCTGCCAGACAGGTGTGGATGAACAATATAACCACTCCTAGAACTCCTGTTACAGACGAGTAACCTGTATTTACAAACCAACATGTAACGTATGATCATTACTTAAACAATACTTACAATATCATAGTTTAACATACTTTCATTCATAAGAACATTGCGAGAACACACATTACATACAAGTACGAGAAGCCTTTACCAGGATCAGTAAGAGGCCATTCCACCAGGGGTGTGGCGACTTCTTTCCCCTCTTTGAGAAACGTCTCTGCAGCAGTCATTTGTGCAGCGGCTACCTGGATTTTTGTTCACACCTTCGTCAAGCACTACAGCTTGGACGTAGCTTACAGATGTAGGGCTGGGATTGGCCTTGCAGTTCTACAAGGCCTCCTTTCTTAAGCCTCTAGCTAGTTGTTTTTTAGCCTCTTCCCAGACTTACTTGCTCCTTGTCCATTCATTGCTTTGGGACTCGGTCCTTAAGGTTATTGCCTACTGCAAGAGCCCTAACTCGAAGTAAGATAGTACAGTTACGTAAGAACTTACCGTAACAGTAGATCTTCGAGAAGAGCTCTTGCAACAGGCGTTGCTTTTCCTTCCTCCTTCCCCCTGGCTTCTCTTTCTGCTGTTTATTGTTTAAGGCAAGAACCTACCCGATTCTCTTTCTGTTCTTGACACCTGTCAGTGTCGTCCTCGGCGCCGATGCAGCTGTCGGCACCGTGGACTTCGTTGGCACCATGTGCTGTGTTGTTTCCGACAGCGTCGTCTCCCTTGCCTTCAGCGCCGTGTTCTTCTTCAGCCCGAGGCTTGTGCGCATTTCCAGCCTCTCAGGTCTCTCCGAACTCTTTCTTCTTCATTTCCACTGATTTTCACTCCTTCCTGTCCATAGAGTCTCTCCTGGGCTGTCAGGGATGATATTGAGCCTGACCCAGGTCTTTGAGTGGGTGATGATGTTGAAGGAGCAGGGATCAATCTTGCCGCAGAGCCTGTGGTTGAAGACCTGTCATTTAAGTCTCTGCTGAAAAATTTAAATTCTACTCTTTCTCTCCAGACTACAGATATCAATCCTGGGAAGCTTTTGAGACTCCAATATCTACATGTCCCGGATATCCCCATGGATTTAACTCCCCCGGTACAGCCATCCTTTGAGATGCTCTCTCAGATGGTGTGGAATAATCCCGCTATGCTGCTCCCAAGGATCGACCCATTTTGGCCTCCTAGGCCTTTGCAGACCCTATTGTAGTCTTGGCAGAGAATGATAAGGCCATTCTTCCTCAGGCATCTACTGCCCGGCCTATAAACAAAGAATCTCGTAAGATAGACACCTTAGGTAAGAGAGTCTTTGCTGCCTCCACCCTGGGTATGGGTATTGCCAGCTACCAGGGCTACTTTTCTCAGTATGAATATGTTCTTTGGCATTCACTCAAACATATGGTAGAAGCTCTGCCCGAGTTGGACACTAGTTCAGACCATAACCAGGGGTATTGAGTCCAGCAACCAGCAGGTTAAAACAGCTATGGATGTTTTCGATACTGCTTCCCGAGTGGTGGCGGCGGGCATTTGTACCTGTCGTCACTCCTGGCTTCGCACTTCGGGCTTCACGAATGATGCCCAACAGCAGGTCATGGCGTTACCCTTTGACAGTATGTATCTGTTCGGACCTCAAGTATAGCAAGCTCTGGAGGTCACACAGAAGACTAGGTCGGCCATTAAAATGGCTCGACCTGCTCCCACCCCTTCTCGAGGGGGTCTTAACAAGCGTCAATTTCACAACCGTCACTCCTTTTGGGGCAAGGGCAGGGGTTTTAACAAAAACCAAGCCCCTCAGCCTCAAAAGAAAATGCAACAGAAGGCACAAGGGCCCAACGTACCCACTGCCACCTTCTGAGTTTCTGGCCCTGGTCTCACCTCAACTGCCCGAGGGGGACTCCTCCTCAGTGGTGGTAGGACATCTGACTCAGTTCTACAACCAGTGGAAGTCCATAACATCAGACAAATGGGTCCTCCAGATAATCTGCGAGGGATACTCCCTCAGCCTTTCAGAAACCCCTCTGGATCGTCCTGCATTTTGGGCTATCCTTGGCACCACAAGTTTTTACAAAGTGTTGTGCAATTCTCGCAGCACGTCTCGGAAAGATCGGAATACAGGTGTTCCCATATCTGGACGACTGGCTTCTAGCAAGTTCCTTCCAGGCAAGAACTCAACGCCGGAGCCACGGCCTCAGACTTTCTCACGTCCATGGGAGTCCTGCTAAATCTCAAGAAATCGTAGTTGCAGCCCTCCCAGAAACTCCTTTTTATTGGAATTCTTCTGGACACCTCCTGTGTGAAAGTTTTTCTTCCAGAGGACAGAAGGAGCGATATCCTACAGATGGCACGATACATCAGAGAGAACAGCTCGGTTCAAGCTATCTCAATGCAACGGATGCTCAGTCTCATGGCATCCTCGGTGTTCACTGTACCCCTAGCACGTCTCCACATGAGAACCTCTCAGTGGATGCTCAGTACTCAGTGGCCCCCAACCTCTCACCCTCAGTCCTTTCTCAGCAAGGTGACAGAACCTCTGAAGAAGTCACTCATCTGGTGGTCGCAAGAGGACAGTCTTCTGGAAGGGTATCCCTTTGCTCCTCTGGATCATCAGATTTCCATTACCACGGACGTGTCCCTGATGGGGTGGGGAGCTCACTGTCAGAATCTCCACACTCAAGGTATGTGGACTCAGGATGAGTCCCAGCTTCACATAAATGTCCTAGAAATGAGAGCCATCCTTTACGCAGTCTGGGCTTTGAAGGACATTCTCTGTCACAAGAACATTCTCCTTCAAACGGACAATAAAGCTGTGATGTATTACATCGACAAGCAGGGAGGTGCACACTCTTACCCTTTATGCAGGGAAGCGAATGTGATGAGAGTGTGGGAATGTTGCCTAGAGCAAAAGGCTTTAATTCAGGCAGTCTACCTGCTGAGAGTGCAGAACGAACTGGCAGACCTTCTCAGCAGAACAGAGGCAGATCCTCATGAGTGGTCTCTCGACTCAATCGTAGTTCAGTCACTATTCACAGAGTGGGGAACTCCAGACTTGGACCTTTTTGCATCCTCACTCAACACAAAACTGCCTCTCTTCTGCTCCAGAAATCCAGGGCCTTGCATTTTCTGTCAGGATGCGTTCAGGCTGCAGTGGACAAAACGCTTTCTATGCGCCTTTCCTCCTCTTCCACTAATTCAGAGGCTGCTCCTCAAATTCGAGTCCCGGGGGGACAAAATGATCCTCATTGCTCCCTTCTGGCCTCAAAAGATACGGTTTTCGTTACTCAACAGTATGTCAAAAACCCCTCTGAATGCGCTTCCCCTTCAGACAAATCTTATGACCCAGGGGCCAGTGGTCCATCCCAATCTGAGGTCGCTTCACCTTCATGCTTGCTCCTGAAGAGATAGAGGTGAACAGGTTCAATGTCTCTCAGAGAGTTTCAGATATTCTTATGGCTGCACGCAAGCCAGCCACTAGAAAGACTTACTCAGCCAAATGGAAGTGTTTTTCTTTCTGGTATGCAAAATCCCTTTTGAATCCTTTTTCCTGCCCACCAAATAAAGTTCTAGAGTACTTTTTAGACCTCTCAAATTCAAGTGTATAATACTCTACAATCAGAGTTCACCTTTGTGCCATTTCAGCTTATCGTGAGCCAGTACTTTCCTTATTAGTGGCTCAGCTACCAGTAGTTAAGAGGTTTCTTAAGGGTATTCTGCATACCAGACCTCCTGTCAGACGTCCAGGCACATCCTGGGACATTAATCTTGTGCTAGACATGCTCACTCAAAAACCTTTCAAGCCTCTAGCTACCTGTGAGCTGAAATTTCTCACTTGGAAAACTGCCTTCCTAGTGGCCATTACCTCGGCCCGCAGGGTCTCTGAAATACATGCCTTGGTCACAGACCCTCCGTATACTGTGTTTCATAAGGACAAAGTAGTTCTTAGGACCCATCCTAAGTTCTCCCTAAGGTTGTTTCAGAATTCCATCTAAACCAACCTTTGGGCCTACCTGCTTACTTTGCAAACTTCCAAAATGAAGGAGAGCGTACCCTTCATTCTTTAGATGTCAAAAGAGCTCTGCGTTTCTATTTGGACAGAACAAAAGAAATTCACAAAGCTCAACAACTGTTTGTTTCCTTCAGCGAGACCCGGCTGGGTCAACCTGTCGCTGTCAGATGCATTTTAGCATGGCTGGTGGCATGCCTTCGCCATTGTTATTCCATGACGCAGGTTAAGCTGGAGGGCAGAGTTTATGCTCACTCTACTAGAGCAGTCGCGGCATCCCTGGCGGAAATCCGCAGCGTGCCCATTTCAGACATTTGCAGTGCAGCTACCTGGAGCTCAGTGCTTACTTTCGTCAAGGACAGTGCCCCAGATGTCCAGGCCAGGTGACATCTTTCGTTTGGCAGGACTATCCTTAACGGACTTCTGTCCTAAATTTGTGAGCTCTTGGTCTCGCCTGCCACCCTCTCAGGGGATTATTAGCTTAGTACTCTCCCATCAGTGTGAATGAGTGGTGGAGAATTTATGTCCAGGAAGATGTGGAAATTACGTACCTGCCGTAATTTTTGATCTTCTTGGACGAAGTCTCCACTACTCATTCACACGCCCACCCACCATCCCCCGAGCTCACCTCTGTTGTTGGTCTTCACTCCCTCAATCTTAGGCTGTGAAGACTTCTTTGTTGACCCTTCTTATACGGATCACTCAGACTATCTTATGTCTGATTTTTTGTTAGACTATCCTTCTAGGTCAATTACGCTGCACCTCCTCGGAAAAAAAGGTACTGAGGCGGTTGGAGGGTCGACGCCGAGATAATCATTGCCACATGAGCCGAGGCGCGAGGTTGCCACTCCTCACAGCTCCATCTCTGGCACTGGCCCTCCTGCAAAAAATTTGCTCCCGCTGGGTCCTAGCTCCTCCAGCGTAGATCCCATCAGTGTGAATGAGTGGTGGAGACTTCATCCAAGAAGATCAAGAATTACGGTAGGTACATAATTTGCATTTTTTCATGGTCACTGCACGGAATCACCTTTCGGGACTGATTAACGAAACGACAGTGCTGCTGTTCATGAGGTGGGGTCTCAGAAAGCCCATGTTGCAAATTTGGTGAAAGAAATTCCAAAAAATGACTGTGTTATGAGCTTGCATTGCGCAGTTTCCACGCACGTTCATAACTTCGACAATGTTCAATATTTTCACTCCAGATTTTCAACATTGCCATTTTTTCACACCCCCCTTAAGAACAGTACAGCTGTAATTTTTCACATCCTATCCAAAACGTGTTTTTGCACATCTGGCACACAGTGGCGCAGTCGCTGTGGGAAATCAAATTTTGGGACTTTTTTTTTTTTTCTATTTTTGACCCACATCTCCGGTGCTATACCTGACTCCTTCTAACCTCTACTACCCGCCTCCGAGGTCTCCCCATGGAGCATTGGCTTACCTCCCAGGCGATGTTGGGGGGGACTTCCCTTACCACCACCCCAGGGAATCAAATCTGCGTTGGGACCTCAGTACTGCAGCGTTCGGTGGTCAGAGGGAAGGCCCACTTAAGGACCCTCTCATCAGTGTTGCTCCAGGAGAGGAGTATTTTTCTTAAATGTACGCCCCCCCCAGCATGATGTGCCACATGATGCCATGGCAATTATGCTGGCATCCGGCATGCTCCCCCTCTGTTGCAGGCATCAGGGCCATGTTGCCTCTGGTTGTTGCCAGAGGGCAGTCAACCCTGGAGCCAGTGCACCCCTCTCTTCCCCGGAAGAATTGAGCGATCCATCGGACACTCAGACATCCTCCCCCAGGCTGGCCCTTTCGTGCCTGGGTCCGCTTCCAAACCCGTGTCACCAGTGTCGCAAGCAGAAATCCAACCACTGCGCTGATGGACCGGCCTAACTTTCGGGACAGATTAACAAAATCGCAGTGCCGCTGTTCATGAGAGGAGGTCCCAAAATGGCGATGTTGAAAATTTGGTTAAATAAAAAAAAAAATAATTGCGTTACAGGCGTGTGTTGCACGGTTTCTACACATGCTCGTGACTTCAATTTTTCATATTTTCAATCCAGATTTTCAACATTGCCATTTTTGTACACCTCCTCATGAACAATGTAGCTGTCATTTTTCACATCCTGCCCGAAATGTGTTTTCGCTCCTGTGGTGCCAAATGGCGCAGTCGCTGTGCAAAATCACCTTTTGGCTAACGAACTGATAGTGCCAGTGTTCATGAGGTAGGGTCACGAAAAGCCCATGTAGAAAAATTGGAGTGAAAACGCCTGGGGAGTTAGGGTTTCCAACCATAACGCCCCAACCTGTAGAGACTGACAGGCATCAGGGGTGTGACTTGGGATTGTCATCTGTAATGCTCACGCCATTACACCCCCACCCTGCAGCCAGTGACAAGCATCACAGTGTGCCTTGAACTCTTCGGCCTCAAAGTTCACCCCATTCTCTTATACTGCACCCATCTCAGTGTATTTCCTTATGGAATGTGGTTAGCGTAAGACCCAAAGATCCCAAGACACAGCAACACTTGTCGGTGTCTGCAGGGTAGGGTGTGGTGAAATGGAGTATGCGCTTTGGCTGATGACCCAAAGGCACACCCCAGTGCCTTTCAGTCTCTGCAGGGTGCAGGTGGGGTTGGCATCAGTTCAATACTTTACTGCCATTCTTGTTATGCATCTCTGTAAGTCCTGCATTACCAATGTCAGTGCCAGCAAGACAACATTCAGCATTAACAAAAGCTCATTTTTTACTGTGCCCATTTGACAGTTCTATGTTTAAGAATGAATATAAACCATTCAGAAAAAAGGTAATGGAAAGAGACTAATATTTCTCATGAGCCAGTGAAGTATAGTTGAAGAAACAATCTCTTTAAAACTTATGCATAATGCAAAAATGTATAGAAATTGTTCTGTATCTGTTGATTTTTATAATAGCATTAGAGTACTTTCAGCAGTTGGTTTACCAGTAGTTAATCCAACTCCCAGATGCACGAAGTCCTGAGCTACATCGTTGGCCTTATTACGCACCTGATGGTTGGATTAACTGCTGATGAACAAAAAAAAAATTATCGTGCTGTAATGCTTCAGAATCTGTTACTCTGTGATAGTGCTCCAAACAGCACATTGTACCTTACATAGTGATCATAATCTGTTGCTTCATCTTAGAATGCTGCAGACAAATATGTTACCATACATGATATAATGCTTTTAATTTATCCCTTGAAATCTTTCGAGGATATTGTTGGCTACTAATAAGTTACGATAAAGTTATAAGAAGTATAGGTTACTAACATTCCTGAGAAGTTTATTAGGTAGACTTAATTGTCATTTCAGATCTGCAAGTTCCAATTCATTAATAGTTCCTAGGATTAAGAAATCAGTGGGAGGAAAGCCTTTTACATCGTCTCCATTTAATTGGAATAAATTACCCTTCAATGTCAGAACCAATTACTGGAACTGGTATATGACAAAATCATGGAGTTTATGTAAAACATATACTGTATGTGTTGGTAACAGTTTTATCAAAATGTATGTGAAAGCCTGTGGAACAACTTTGTATTACCTACTTGCCCCAATCCCATTTAAACTAGACATTGAGTCTAAATGTTTCTTTCCTGATTAAACATTTTTGAACGAATAAAAGAATGGAAGACCAACTTATGCATAAATTTGCTAGCAAAGACTACTCCCTACCCATAAAGTAAAACTTTCACCTACACAGGAAAGAGGGAGATCAGATCTTAAGTTTATTAAGCAGCTTGATTGAAAGTATACAGTCTATACGGAAACACAGGGTTCATGACACTATGGATAGACCTCTTACCCATTTAATGACACCATAACATGTAGTGGGGTTGTTCTGTTTATTTACTTTTAACAAAACCTTGTGCCTCTCTCTCCTAAAGTTACAACTTTTTTCTCTCGTCTTTCACCCTGTGTATACTTCTGTGATTCACCCTGACACATCTACAATTTTAAGGTGTCAAATCTCTGTCTGCCCTTTCCTATGGTAATTTTTTAACATCAGCCTTTGGACTTGGGAGGCAAACTTGTCCACAACATTGACTCCTAAACAATGGAGGAAAGTCTGGCTCCAGCAGCACAAAATCAACAGTTCTTACACCTGGTGAGAATTTGGATGGAAGGTGACTAACCACTACTTCAGGACCCCACAAATAGCAGCTATGTTCCATTCTTCTAGAGTCTCTTCATGCTGAATGTGGTATGGCTGTGAGGTATCAATGCATACTCACGTGTTTTGATCCTACCCAGTTCTCACCCCCTTTTTGCTGCAGTGGAAATGACTGTCTCAGAGCTGTTCCCGATTTAGGTCATAATCAAAAAATTGTAGTTGAACACGCTAATACAATTAAAAGAGATAATTATTTTACAATTAGAGCGCCACTCTCATGGAATAAACTCCCCCAGGCAGCAATAGATGGTACTAGTTTGGATTCCTTTAAGAACTGTCTTGACAGAACCTATTATAGTACTTATAAATTGGTGTAATTGTCCCACTTATGTGGGAGACACATAAAATGGGCCTACTGGCTCCCATATGTCTTTAAAATCCTAGTAATACTCCTAGTAATACTTGATTCCAGAGGCCGCTATCCTGTTACATTTCCCTCCCCAAATCAATCAGAAACGTCACCTTTATCTTTTCTATATTCTCTTACGTGCTGCTAAAAAGGCCTTAACTAAATTATGGCTACAGCGGACCCCGCCACAAGTAGTGCAATAGGAGGACATTATCTATAATATGTATTGCATTGAAAAAATGACAGCTCAGTTCCAAAGTTGCTACTCCTACAGAACAGATGGATGTCTTGGTTACTATTTATCTGTAATCATCGTCAAGACATTATCCCTTAGTGGTTGGAATTGACGGGGAGATCAGTAGGCTGGGTCGGTCCATCTCACATTGTTCCATCACCTCTACAATATTTTTGTCTAAGGTAGGGGTCCCCTTGTTCACGTAGTGCTCCCAACTTCTCCTGTCCTCGCTAACCACCTTGCTTCTTTCTGTATTCTAGCAGGTCCAATGTCCAGATCTTCCTGGACATAAAGTCTCCACCACTCATTCACACTAATGGGATCTGCACCGGAGGCACTTGGACCCAGCGGGAGCAAACTTTTTTACTAGAGGGTCGGCGCCAGAGATGGAGCCACGAGGAGCGGCACCGCAAGCCCCAGCTTGTGCGGTAATGACTATCTTGGCGTTGACCCTCCAACCGTCTCAGTTCCTTTTTTCTCGCCGTCGAGTGCATTTCAGTAACGACGTCGCTCGCCTGCCGGGAGTCAAACTTCAGACTAGCGGCATAGTTTTTCAGTGTTATTGTTTTGTAGTAATATCTTGAATAAAGTATCTCTTAGTTTATTTATTCTTATTTAAGGAAGAAGTTTCAGCCTACATTGACAGTCGACCATGAGCGGGTCAGGTGACGGTAGGGAGACTTCGTATGAAAGCTGTTCAGTCAGCCGGGCTGGGTCCGGTCCACCGACTTCTTTGGAGGGGGGGGGTCTGACAACGGACAGTCCAATGTGTGAGGGGGTTGGCGGTCCCCTCAAAAGCATAAAAGTAAACGGTCGCTCTCTCGGCACCGTTCAGCCTCGAGCTCTTCTTCGGCCCACAGGTCAAAAAAAAAGAGAAGGCATCACTCGAGGTTGTCCTCTGATATGTCTGCGCGTAGATGGTCAGTTATTGGGGCTAGTTGTCAGTCTCCTCCTTCGGAGTCGCCGGTTTCTGTTTCTGGTAGCTGACGTCTTTGACATCAGAGCCCTACCCCGCCCTCTGGTAGGTCTTCAGATGAGCAGTTTCATCAGTGGGCTGCTCTTATGGAGCAATGGGCTCGAAGGTTGGTCCAGCTGCCTGGCCTGGCCACTCAGGGGCCTTCGGGCTTTTTGGGAGATCAGGTAGGGCGGTTGAGCCTCCCTAGTCGCGCGGTGCCGTCTTCAGTGCCGTCGACTCCGCTCTTAGGTGTTTCCCCCCCCTCACATGGCTGCGGCTCAGGGGGCCACACCAATGCCTCTATCTCCTGGTATTCATCCTTCTTTTTCCTCAAATCCTGTTTTTCCGAGTCTTGGGATGTTGTCAACACCCTCGGCGTTGATGGCACGCTCAGCGCCGTCCTCGGCACCGTGTGGCTTCTTGGCGCCGTGCGTGTTTTCGGCGCTGTGCTCTTCGGCGCCGAGACCTGTTAGGGTGTCATCCAGTCTTCAGGGCTCCTCTTCTTTGAATCCTTTTCCTTCCTCTTTTCCTTCTGATTTTCACTCCTTTCCTGTTCATACAGTCCCTCCTGGGCTGTCAGGAGATGACATTGAGCCTGACCCAGACCTTAGGCTGGGTGATGATGCGGAAGGAACAGTGTCTATTCCTGCTGCAGAGCCTGTGGTCGAGGACCTGTCATTTAAGTCTCTGCTGAAAAACTTGAATTCCACTCTTTCTCTCCAAACTACAGATATCGATCCTGGGAAACTATTAAGACTCCAATGCCTCCATGTTCTGGAGATCCCTATGGATTTGACTCCTCCGGTACAGCCCTCCTTTGAGACGCTTTCTCAAATGGTATGGAATAATCCTGCTCTCATTTCTTCTGTGGCTAAGTCCATAGATGGGAAATATGCTGCTCCCAAGGATCAACCCGTTTTGGCATCCCAAGCCTTTGCGGATCCTATTGTAGTCTTGGCAGAGAATGATAAGGTCGTTCTTCCCCAGACTACTACAGCTCAACCTATTAACAAAGAATCTCGTAGGATAGACACTTTAGGTAAGAGAGTCTTTGCTGCTTCCACCCTAGGTATGCGTATTGCCAGTTACCAAGGCTATTTCTCTCAATATGAGTATATCCTTTGGCATTCGCTCAAACAAATGGTTGAAGCTCTACAGGAATCAGACACTAATTCAGAGCTTCTTCAAACCATGAGCAGGGGTATAGAGTCCAACATCCAGCAAGTTAAAGCAGCTATGGACGCCTTCAATACTGCCTCCCGAGTGGCGGCGGCAGGCATTTGTACCCGCCGTCATTCCTGGCTGCACACTTCAGGTTTCACGAATGATGCCCAGCAACAGGTAATGGCATTGCCTTTTAATGGTGTGTATCTGTTTGGTCCTCAAGTAGAACAGGCTCTAGAGGCCACACAAAAGACTAGGTCAGCCATTAAATTGCCTCGACCTCCTCCCGTCCCGTCTCGTCTCGAGGGGGTGTTAACAAATGCCAGTTTCATAACCGTCAGTCCTTTTGAGGCAAAGACAGGAGAAGTTTTAATAAAAGCCGAGCCCCCCCCAGCCTCAAAAGAAAACTCAGCAGGAGGCGCAAGGACCCAACGCACCTAGTGCTGCCTTCTGAGTTGTTGGCCCAGGTCCAGCCTCAGCTGCCCGAGGGGGACTCTTCCTCAACGGTGGGAGGTCGTCTGACTCACTTCTGCAATCAATGGAAGTTCATAACCTCGGACAAATGGGTCCTCTGGATAATCCATGAGGGGTATTCCCTCAATCTTTTGGAGACCCCTCTGGATCGTCCCCCCAGACAACAGCCCAGGCTGTCAGTTCTTCAGTCAGAACTTCTCGCCTCCGAGATACAAGGCCTTCTGAACAACAGGGCAGTGGAAGTAGTTCCACTGGATCAATGGAACACAGGGTTCTACTCCCATTACTTTCTGGTTCCAAAGAAAACCAGGGGCATGCACCCCATTTTGGACCTCAGAAAATTAAACAAATTCCTTCCCAAAGAGAAATTCAAAATGATATCTCTAGGAACCGTGTTACCTTTGCTTTATCAGCACAATTGGTTTGCCTCCCTGGACATGCAGGATGCTTACCAGCACATTCCTATTCACCCAACGCATCACAAATACCTATGGTTCATGGCTTTGGGACAGCATTATCAGTTCAGAGTCCTGCCCTTTGGGCTATCCTCAGCGCCGCGAGTTTTTACAAAGTGTTGTGCAATTCTCGCAGCACATCTCAGAAAAATCGGAATACAAGTGTTCCCATATCTGGACGATTGGCTTCTAGCAAGTCCTTCCAGGCAGGGAACCCTAGACGCCGTAGCCACAGGTTCGCACTTTCTCACGTCCATGGAAGTCCTGCTAAACCTCAAAAAATTGCAGCTGCAGCCCTCCCAGAGGCTCCTTTTCATAGGAACTCTTGTGCACATCACCTGTGTGAAAGCATTTCTTCTAGAGGACAGGAGGAGCGATATCCTTCAGATGGCCCGATACATCGGAGAAAGCAGCTCGGTGACAGCTCTCTTGATGCAACAGATGCTAGGTCTCATGGCATCCTCGGTGTTCACTGTACCCCTAGCATGCCTCCGCATGAGAACCGCTCAATGGATGCTCAGTACTCTGTAGTCCCCGACCACTCACCCTCAGTCCTTTCTCATCAAGGTGACAGAACATCTGAAGAAGTCACTCACCTGGTGGTCGCAAGAAGACAATCTTCTGGAAGGATATCCCTTTGCTCCTCTGGATCATCAGACTTCCATTACCATGGACGCGTCCCTGATGGGGTGGGGAGCTCACTGTCAGACTCTCCACACTCAAGGTACATGGACTCAGGATGAGTCCCAGCTTCACATAAATGTCTTAGAAATGAGAGCCATCCTTTATGCAGTCCGGGCTTTGAAGGACATTCTCTGTCACAAGAACATTCTCCTTCAAACGGACAACAAAGCAGTGATGTATTACATCAACAAGCAGGGCCGAGCTCACTCTTAACCCTTATGCAGGGAAGCGATGAGGGTGTGGGAATAGTGCTTAGAGCACAAGGCTCTAATTCATGCGGTCTACCTGCCAGGGGTGCAGAACGAACTGGCAGAGCATCTCAGCAGAACAGAGACAGATCCTCACGAATGGTCTCTCGACTTGGCCATAGCTCAGTCACTATTCACAAAGTGGGGAACTCCAGACCTGGACCTTTTTGCATCCCCACTCAACACAAAACTGCCTCTGTTCTGCTCCAGAAATCCAGGGCCTGGCATTTTCTGTCAGGATGCGTTCAGGCTGCAGTGTACAAAACTCTTTTTATATGCCTTTCCGCCTCTTCCCCTAATTCAGAGAGTACTTCTTAAATTTGAGTCCTGGGGGGACAAAATGATCCTCATTGTTCCCTTCTGGCCTCGACAGATATGGTTTCCACTACTCAACAGTATGTCGGAAACTCCTCCGAAACCGCTTCCCCTTCAGATGAACCTTCTGACTCAGGGGCCTGTGGTCCATCCCAATCTGAGGTCGCTTCACCTTCACGCTTGGCTCCTGAAGAGATAGAAGTGAACAGGTTCAATGTCTCTCGCAGGGTTTCAGATATTCTTCTGGCTGAGTGCAAGCCAGCCACTAGGAAAACTTACACAGCCAAATGGAAGCGTTTCCCGCTCTGGTGTGCAAAATCCTCTTTGAATCCTTTTTCCTTCCCACCAGATAAAGTTCTAGAGTACCTTTTAGACCTCTCAAATTCAGGTCTGCAATACTCTACAGTTAAGGTTTCACCTGTGTACCATTTCAGCTTATCATGAGCCAGTACTTTCCTTGTCATTGGCTCAGTTACCTGTGGTTAAGAGGTTTCTTAAGGGAATTCTGCATACCAGACCCTCTATAAGATGTCCAGTCGCAGCCAGGGACATTAATCTGGTGCTAGACATGCTCACTCGAAAACCTTTCGAGCCTCTAGCTACCTGTGAGTTAAAATTTCTCACTTGGAAGATGGCCTTCCTAGTGGCCATTACCTCAGCCTGTAGGTTCTCTGAGATACATGCCTTGGTCACAGACCCTCCGTATACTGTGTTTCATAAAGACAAAGTAGTTCATAGGACCCATCCTAAGTTTCTCCCTAAGGTTGTTTCAGAATTCTATCTAAACCAACCTCTGGTCATTCCATCTTACTTTGCGAACTTCAAAAATGAAGGAGAGCGTTCTCTTCATTCCTTGGATGTCAAAAGAGCTTTGCGATTCTATCTAGATAGAACAAAAAACTTTCGGAAAGCTCAACAACTATTTGTTTCCTTCAGTGAGACCCGGCTGGGTCAACCTGTCGTCATCATATGTATTTCTGCATGGCTGATGGCATGCCTTCGCCACTGTTATTCCATGGCGCAGGTTAAGCTGGAGGGCAGAGTGTATGCTCACTCTACTAGAGCGGTCGGGGCACCCCGAGCAGAAATCCGCAACGTGCCCATTGCGAATATATGCAATGCAGCCACCTGGAGCTCAGTGCATACTTTTGTCAAACACTATGCCCTGGATGTCCATGCCAGACGACATCTTTCATTTGGCAGAACCATCCTTAATGGACTTCTGTCCTAAATTTGTGAGCTCTTGATCTCTCCTGCCACCCTCTCGGGGGATTATTAGCTCGGTAGTCTCCCATTAGTGTGAATGAGTGGTGGAGACTTTATGTCCAGGAAGATATGGAAATTACGTACCTACTATAATTCTTGATCTTCTTGCACCACTCATGTACACGCCCACCCACCATCCCCTGAGCTCACCTCTCTTGTTGGTCTTCACTCCCTCAGTCTTTAGGCTATGAAGACTTCTTTCTTGACCCTTCTTATACGGGTCTTCTGGGCTATCTTGTGTCCGGTTTTTGGTTAGGCTATCCTTCTAGGTTAGTTACGCTGCACCTCCTTGGAAAAAAAGGTACTGAGGCTGTTGGAGGGTCGATGCTGAGATAGTCATTGCCGCACAAGCAGAGGCTCGTTGCGCCGCTCCTCGCGGCTCCAACTCTGGCGCCAGCCCTCCTGCAAAAAAGTTTGCTCCCGCTGAGTCCTAGCGCCTCCGGTGTAGATCCCATTAGTGTGAACGAGTGGTGGAGACTTCGTCCAAGAAGATGAAGAATTACGGTAGGTACGTAATTTCCATTTTCCGCTGGATCCAAGCACCTGTGGCTAAGACCCACTAGTGTGAATTAATGGTGAAGATATTCTGGAAGATAAAGAATTATAAGTACGTAACTTTAACGTTTTCTTTCATTGACATCACTGTCTGTCTCAAGGTTCCATGACATGGATGTTGCCTTGATTTAATTTACTGGTGATTTAGATATCTGTCTCTGATCTGCTGGTACCTACAGGTTAACCCAGTACCCCGTTTGAATGATGTTTTCACAGGTTTTCAGAATTTAAAGGGCCCCACATATTTACCTTCCTCTTAAATAAGACTCCCAACAGTAAATATATTGATGCTGATATTGGTACTGTAGGGTGGACAGAGAAATTTGCTAATGAATGAGTAAGAAAAAATCTATAGGGGCTATCAGAAGCACTGCTGCTGGAATATTAATTTGGGATATGCTGGCAGTATAGCCTAGAGGTTAGAGTAATGAGCTGGGAAGGTGCGTGGTGTATCCAGCAGACAGACTTGGGTTTGATTCCCACAACCTCCACTTGCATACTGTGTGACTCTGAGCAAGTCACTTAACCTCCCCAGTACTCATGGGTTGCCCCTGAAAACAGGCATCTGTGCCTAGTGGGCCTTACCTGGTTACCAAAGAACATAATAAAAATAAATAATTTAGTTTACATGACAAGAGATACCAAAACATTTGTTTCTTTGCATGTGTTTGTTTTTTCTTTGTTTGTTTTTTTAATTATGAGGGTTTTATAACATTTTAGTAGAGGACTTCTATAATACAGTCTGTTGTGACAGAGAGATAGAGAATTAGACCAGTAGGCTTCTCTTAGTCATATACCAGTGTCTTGATTTCCCTCGATTTCCTGTCTTGTTTCTCAGTCTTTGTATTACTGTAGGAACAAACTGTAGGAAATGCTAGACGACAGAAAGATCATGGGTCCTTCATGTTCATCTCTGCCATCCAGGCAGCTACAGCATTCAATATGAAATGAAATACTGGAGACCTCTGGAAACCCTCCCTTTCACAATAATTTAAATGCTGTACCCAGTAATTATCGCTAAAGAATTGAATCATCTTAAAGTTAAAAGATTCAACACTCTCCTCTTGTACTGCTTCCTTTGGGAGTATGTTCCATACAGTATGGTCAACATTTCTGGGAGAAATGGTGCTTCCCCCTCACATTACCCTCAACTCTGCCCCTACTCTCGGGTTCTACTGCCCTGAACAAGCTGAAAGTTTTCCTTAATCCACTTTATCCAATTTGGTTGTCATTTGAAAAAATTGAGTCCTGTCGTCTCTTGCCCTTCTTTTTCTGGGGGAAACAAAACATACCTAGCCTGTCTAAACGGTCCCCACAGCTTATCATTACCTTTCCCTCAATCATTTTACAGTGGTTGCACTTCTGCTGCACACTCTCCATTTTGCTGCAATATCCTTTTCATCCAGAAGTGACCAAAATTGCGCACAGTGCAGCAGTCATGGCCTTTCCAGTACCCTGCATCATCTAAAGTATTTTTTTTTTCACTTTAGCGCATCTCTTTCAACAAAATGGATGTTGTTGGCTCCCAGGTTACTGTATAGCAACTTTGATTCTCATATCCCAAGCAGAAGATAGAGCATGCTCTGTCGTGTCTTATTGCTTACTTGGTACAGGTCACGAGGTGGCAGTTCTTGCCTTAGATAACACTAGTGGTGCCTTTTGAACTTTATGGGGTTGCCATATCCATGTGTGGCACTACTCCCACAGCTGGCTGTAGCATTAGGAAAAATGGCCGTGGTCATCTCTGTTAGAAGGTTCAATTCACAACTTTGATTCAGGAACAAAGCTGTCAGCCGCCTATTTATATTATGAGCATGCAGTTTACTGTTAATCCTGTGTGCTGTGATTTCTCTGTGACTGTACTAGACAGGAGGCTTAGAAATGTGTAAATATTGACAGAGCATGCAGTTATTTAAACAACTGTATTATCTATCTCCACTTTATCATGTCAAATTAGAACTGCATGGTTTGCTTTAGTAAGTTAAGAGTTTACCATTATGTGTTGCTTATGAAACAAATTACATGCTGACCTCCTTATTTTTAAGTCTGAGCAGTGGAATTAAATTAATTAAATGAGCTTATTGTACTGTGCAATGAGGTTTCCATGGCAACAGATATCTTCTGAAGATTGAAGTCCATCAGAGCTTGTGGCTCTGGTTTATCCTGGTTTTATTTTTACAAACCCATATGGAAAATCTTGTAAATACAGCTTAAACCTTTTGCCAAGGCAGCCTCCTTGAAGGATTCTTTGCAGCGTCCTCATTTTTATAGAAGATTTGAGGTTTTATATGTCAGTCTGCCGCTGTTAAAAAGCAACAGAATTTGGGGATGAGGACTGGAGAAAGAAATAGGAAATTTGAGCATGTGCTTATTATCCTCTTTAGTCTCCCTACAGTGTGTTTTCATTTATTTGCTTTGAAACCTGGTGACATTGGTTGCATGGAGGCTCTTCACCGAAACTTGTACTGCAAGCATCCGCTCAACTGATGTCGCCAAGTTGCAGAACTGATTGGTAATTATTAAAATGAATGCCACGCAGTAAAAAGGCAGCATCGCAGGTAAAGCATATTAAAAGATTACAGTTATAAACACCCTTAGTCAAGAAGCAAGATCTCCAAACTGAATTCACTGTTCTTTGTACAAAGTATCTGTTTTCTTTTTTTAAAAATCCTTGTGGGACAACAGAGTTCAGCATACTGTATGTAATAAACACTACGCTCTTGGCTGAACTGACTTTAGTATGGTGGTTTTGCGTAAGTGCCTGTGAGAGTTCTAGCCAGAGCTGGCAGTCACAGTTCTAACACTGATCAGCAGATGTAAACATTGGTGCAGTTAGTAAAGTTTCATGAAGAGAGAGACATTTTTTTTATTAGGAGAGCAAGGTACAAGGGGCTTGTAGTGATGGTTTCTGTTGTGTGTAAAATGGGATACTATTTCTAGCTGCCTGGATTTGGTTCATTTTACACATTCTGTCATTGAACAACACAGGCCCCAGCACCGAGCCCTGTGGTACCCCACTGGTGACTTCTCTGGTGCCAGATAACTCTTTCCCCACAACCACCCTCTGGGTTCTGTCTCTTAGCCTGTTTTCCACCCATCTGGACATCTTATCCCCAACTCCGAGAGACGCCAACTTCCTGATCAACCTTTTGTGGGGCACAGAGTCAAAGACCTTGCTGAAATCCAGATAGAGGATGTCTACCGCTTGGCCCCTGTCTACTGCCTTAGTGATCCAGTCAAAGAAGTCAATCATATTCGTTTGACATGATCTCCCCACCCTCCCATGAACACGTGCTGCCTCGCGTCCTGGTGACCATGCTCCTCTAGATATTCTACCAACCTTTCCTTAAGTATAGTCTCCAGGAGCTTGCACATGATTGAGGTCAGACTGACTCATCTGTAATTCCCTAGGTCATCCTTAGGACCTCTTTTGTGGAGGGGCTCCACATGTGCTGTTCTCCACTCTTGTGATACCATGCCTTATTCTAGTGAACTATTAAATAGGCCTGGCCATGGCCCTGCCAGTTCCTCAGCCAGTTCCCTTAGTACCCTTGGATGTACTTTGTCTTGGTCTGGTGATTTGTCCACATTCAATGCTAGCAGCCCCTCCCTCACTCTGTCCTCCTCAGTCACTACATCTGTGTTCCCCCCCCCGCTCCTCTTCTCCCTCCTAAAGGCACTGGTCCATCCTTCTCCCTAGGGAAGACGGAACAAAAGTATTCATTTAGTATGTCTGCTTTTCCCCTGTTATCCTCCATCCATTCCTCCCCTTTCTTAAGCCTAACAATCCCATCCTTCTTTTCCCTTTTCTTTCTTGTATACAACAGTATGACAATAGGAGGCTGCAACACATACATAATACAGGAGCAAAATTGTAAGACGATAACCGAGAAAGGTGGCATATAGAGGTGCAATATACTGTATTCAATAAATATACAGTGGTACACAATATATGCAGTATATGTAGTATTTAGCTATATATATTTCTTTGGAAAGAAAAACAGTGTCAATGCACTTATTAGGGTTCAGATTACAGCAACAAAATTTGGGAAATGTGGCGTTAGGGCTTCTAACCCTAACTCCCTACCTCCCACCCCCGAGCAGCAAAATGAAAAAACATTAGGGTTTTGGATCTCCTGAGTCTTGGATAATCAGTGGTGGGGTCTTCCTTGGGTGTGGAAGGAGCCCAAGGATTCCTTGCGACTACAGATGCACATTTTCGATAATATGTCAAGTATGTTTCCACAGTGGTGCATGAGGTAGGGTCATAAAAAGCACATTAAAAATGTGGCATTGAAATCTTCAAAAACTGCACAGTTATGAGGAAAACTCTTCATTCTTTCAATATAAAGAAATTCTTTCGTGAGCACATACCTATGTTTCTGTTTTGTGAGCCAGCTGTCTTGTTTCATGAGGGTCATGAAAGAAGAATGCTGGCTCACGAAACGTGATGTTGGACTTGTTTTTCTTTCCATTCATGTTTTGTGAGCTTGTTTCTTGTTTTATGAGGCTCACGAAAGAAGAATACAGCCTCATGAAAGATTCTCGGCTCAGGAAGCAAGAATAGACTTAGTTTTTCTCAATCTTGTTTCGTCCGCAGGTGTGTTTCATGAGTCATGAAACAACTCACGAAAGAAGACAGCCATTTCACAAAACAAGATTTGGGACTTAATTGATGTTTCAGTCTTGTTTCATAAGCCTTCCTTCTTCTTTTGTGAGTGATGAAACGACTCACAAAACAAGGTGGTCTGCTCGTGAAACAAAACTGAAAAAAAACTAAGTCCGAAATCTTGTTAGATTAGCCGGCTTTCTTGTTTCGTGAGTTGTTTTTTAGTCATGAAACAAGACTGGAAAAAAAAATAAGGCAAGTCCACATTCTTGATTCATGAGCCGAGAATCTTGTTTTGTGAGGCTGTATTCTTCTTTTGTGAACCTCACGAAATGAGAAAATCATCTCATGAAACAAACCTTGCTAAAGATTTTTGGGATGTCCCAAAACCATTTTTCGGGGTCCTTTTTCCAAAAAGTAAGTGTAGAATGGATCTAAATGGTCCTGTTTAGCTAGATTAATATGTTGTTTTCCTTCCAGGGCATCGTTTTTAAGGGTTTTAAAAAAAAAATTAAATGGAAACAAGATGGCCACCATACTGAAAGAAGAATTTTTTGCTCACAAAAAAATAATTTCTATTTATGAAACAAGAATCTTTTTTTCATGAACAGAAATTCTTCTTCTGTATCAAACATCTATATGAAAGACCCTACTGAGCATGCTCAGAACCAACATTTCAAATTCTTATAAGATGGGAAGGAATTAATATTTTTTCACCAAACCAACAAAAGCCACCATTCTAGAGCAAGTTTTTTCTACCTAGAACATTTCAGAAGAACATTCCAAACCGTATGGGTTGTAGGTGAGAGCAAATTTTTTCTAATTTTGCACTATCCAGATCTCAGAATCTGCACATCCGGCCAAAACAAAACTTCCTAAATCAAGAAAACTTGACCACCCACAACGCCACCCCCAACAAACACTGCACATACAAAATTCATGCAGTTTCGTTGAACAGGGGCAAAGCTATTAAGATACAAAGTTAGGGGTTTTACTTTAAACATTCTACTGAACCCTAACTGTAGAGGTGCTACCGCACCCCTGTAATAGATATGTGTAGATGGGTTCCCCCATAGTAGCCAGTATTGTCTATTTCCAAGTATACCTCACCAGCTAAACCTGTATATCTCCCAGTTAAGTATGGATACCTCCCAATTAAACCTGTCTACCTTCACATCACAACTTGTATGCTGTGGGAGAGAATGCATAGACCAACATTATGACCACCAAAACAAACTTAATTACTAGTTAAACCAATTAACTGGCCAAACCAATTCATGGAACTTCCCACACTAACTGAAACACCTAAAAAGACACCCAAAATTTCTTCCTGAATCCTGACAAAGATTGCTGGGAAAGGGATGGCACTGCTTACAGTCTGCAAGAAATGCCTGGAAAAAGGACGCTGGCTGAACCATGAGGAAAAAAAAAAGACACTCGGTACATGAACCCTGGAAACAAAAACGTGCAGCAAAGACACTTAAAAAAAAAAAAAAAACTCTCCCAAATCCAGAATCTCTCAAACTCTTACCTGATAGCATTGTTCTTCAGCGCTTCAGAGCTTACGAGGCACCATTACCTCCTTGCTGCAGCAGTACCTCCAGCCTCCATGTGCCATGATGCCATCCTCACCAAACTGGACAAACAAGTCAGCACTCACTTAGGGCGAAAATGAGAAAGTACTCACTTAGTAGTAAACTGACCACAGAGTTTATTCACCAAATCAAACAGCACTGAACCCCAGCATTAACACTACACCCAACAGAGAATCTAACTCGAGACTGCAGCATTGAGCCGAACTCCCCACTCCACCATTGAAGTCCCATCACAACCCATTCTGCTGCTCCACACCATCTCACCAGTCACCCACTACCCAACTAAAAGGACAGGCACCCCTGTCATGCCCACTTATAATTGGAACCACTACACTACAGAAAACAAACTAAGACACCTGGTGGGTCAAGACTCGCAGTTTTAGCTTAAATCTCGCAGTTGGGTTTTTTATATATATCACAGGAAGATGAAACCTTTGATCTTCCACAGAGTGGTCTGTTACAGTTGGTAATACTTTTGGGTATCCAGCAGAGGTCGCTGTGGTGCACGGCAGCTCTTCTAGCAGTTTTTCACCAGGGACCACCCACACATGACATCAGCTTCCTGTTTCCTAGATAAGTGTGGGCGGTCCTGGTATCCTCAGTTCATTTTCCCACCATCTTTAGCTCACGCAGCAGCTAGTGTAACTTTTGTGTAGCAGTCATTGACAAGAAATTTGGAACTAAGACGAATGTCTACTGATTCTTCAACTAAACAAGTTTTATTTCGTTCCTGCTGTTGCGGTATGAAGATTTACCACTTTGACAGTCACACACTTTGTGTAAGGTGTCTGGGACCCACACGTGACACCAGTTCCTGCAGTTTATGTCAGGACTTTAATCAAGCAACTTGTCAATGATAAACTGGCTAAGCATGAAAATGGACCTACAGTGCAGTCAGCCACTATGCAATGTAGTAACTTGCAGTGAATGACGTGTCAAAAATACTGCATGAGAAAAAGGGCTTAATTATCATTGAATTACACTGTTCCCTGCAGTACACTGCAACATTACTGCATTGCATCCTGGTGGCGCCACTGTACAAGTACTAAACTGTGACTCTCTAGATGTATTATACAGGGTTTTATTTAACTCTAAAAATTGATTAGCATCTTGCTCATAAAAGTACTAAAACATTGTGAAAATGCATAGCACTTGCCTCACTGTGTTTAACAAACATATCACTTCTAGAAAACTTATATAAATACTTTCTGTGTAGTTAGTATTGTCCCAAGGAAAAAAAACTGCTAATCAATTATTTAAAACCCTGTTATATAAAATAAATTATGGGTTGCTGCAGAATACTCTGTATTATACAATGGCAAAGAAATTTCCTATATTCTGATTGGTCAGTGGGTGCCTGACACAGTGATGTTATTACACAATAACATCACTGTATTGTTTTATTGGATCTTTCTATCGCTGTTGTCTCTTCAGAAACCCCAAAAATCTACTAAAAACATTGTTTTCTTTTTTTTTGTACAACATCGTGCAATTGTATAATTTCAATAAGGCACGCTAAGGTATGTATTATTGTGTAATAACGTCCCTCCTGGGATGGTGGAAGCACTCTGCTTCGCCTTGTGCTTCAAGCTATCCTAGGAGTGATGTTAATACATGATAACACACACCTATCGTGCCTTATTGCTTAACTGTACTGATCTGGGGGCAAGTCAGATAATAGAACTCCCAAAATTTTTACCTGACAACACTGCTTGTCGAAGCTCCAGAACTTACCAGGTACCATTCCCTTCTTGTTGCAGCAGTACCTCTAGCCTCTGCAGTATGTGCCTTGATGCCATCCTTACCATACTGTTCACATGCTGCTCCAGTGCCAATACCACTTCCAACTGAGAATGCCACTCTAAACCGCAGCATTGATCCAAATACCTAACTCCACCATTAAAGTGCCACAACAACCCATACTGCTGCTGCACACCACCACACCAGACATCCACCTTGCAACTTGAAGGGACAGGTGTGTCCTCTGCCATGCCTATTTATATAGGGGACCACTACACTGTGGAAAACAAACTAGGATACAAAAAAAAACCCAGCAAAGGCAAAACCGCATTTCACTATGGAAAAACATTAGGAACAAAAATCAGCCAACCAAGAAGCAAAATGGGCAACACATGGCTGACCGTGAAAATAGACCTACTTATACTAAACAGTGACCATCTATATATAGTGTATAGTGGAATGCTGTTATGCATGAAATGCCATGCCTGGAATATGCTTGTTCTGCTGCAGTAATGATGTCATTATGTTGTTCTGCTGCAGTAGTGATGTCACTACTGCAGCAGAACCACTTGGAAATGCTGGCACGTTGTTTCTTTCCTCTGTTCAATTATGTGGTGACAGTATTCTAGAACCTCTAGAGACTTCACAAGTCAGTTTCATTATGAAAAAGAGGAAAAAAAACACAATGCACACATTTCACATAATACTACTATACACTATAAAAATACAGGATGAGCAACTTTATGCAACCTGTATTTGTCACCTTTCGGGTTCTGATTCCCATGGACCTCTCGAGCTTCGCTCTTGAGGTTAGAGGGAATCAGAACCCCTCTGTGGCAGAACACACTGGTTGTGCATAGTTGCCCATCTAGTGTTCTCTATGTATTATATAAAACAAATGGTAATATCTTCTCATTTCATAGACTGTTACGAGCAAAGAAGGCCAAGGACCTATTTAATGCTCCCCTTTCTTCAAGGGGAAGCTCCTGACGTGTAACAGGCAAAATAGTTGTCTATCCTGACTTTAAAATTAGACATATCCTTGCTGCCGACCACTTCCAGTGGAATACCATTCCAGATTCTAACCACTCTTTGATTGAACCAGTGTGCCCCATGCATGGTATTACACATTCCCCTTTGAGTTGTAAAATGTGGGCTCTAGCATTGTAATTTTGTTCTTTAAGCTCGAGGCCCAAATAGTCCCAAAGGTCATTGTTAGTAAATGAGGTGAAAAGCAAACATAGGTCTCCCTTTAATCCCTTGTATTCTAAGGAATATAAACCCAGGGTCTTTAATCTATCCTTATAATCCAAATCCCTGAGTCAAGATACCATTTTAGTCGTGCTTCTCTGCACTCTCTCAAGGATTTTAATATCTACTTTTGTATTGAGTGACCACAGTTGGGCACAGTACTCCAGGTTGGGTCTTGCAAGGGATGTGTATGGTGGCATCACCACCCGTTGATCACGGCTTTTAATATGCCTTCTGATATAATGTAATATTCTAATTGCAGTTGTGACACTTGATCTACACTGGCTGTTGAATTTTAGATAATTTGTAATTATTACATCCAAGTCTTTTTCTTCCACTGTTTCCCTCAAACTTCACCACTTAGGTGGACCTTTGACCTGCCAAAGTACATCACTGCACATTTATCTAGGTTAAACTGCAATTTATGCTTCCTAGCCCATCTTGTTCAGGTTATGCATACATATGGTTTTGGAAAATGTATTTGTAGGTGTTAAAAATGTGCTTGTGACTTTCATGTGTTTGAAAAAATCTGTGTTGCTATTGTAGCTGTCACAGGGCTTGTAGTTCCTAGTAATGTTTGATGAGTGCTTTCCTTTATGAGAGATGTAACATAAATTGGGCCAGCTATCCCTTTGTTCTGGATGCCCCCTGACAAAGACCCCTGTGGTGGAAGCACCGGGCTGCTCTGTGGCAAGTTGATGTGTTGCTCTCTTACCCATCATGATGCTCCTCCAGTCTAGCACACTGTGACATAGTGGTACGAGGAACAATATCATTATGACATGATGCATCATGAATGCTGCAGTCCGGTTATTGATGGAAACTCCCCGGACTTGTCACATCTCTCAAGTACTGTGCGAACTGCACTGGCTGCCAGTGCAGTGACGGATCGCCTTTAAAGTCGGACTTCTGACTTATAAAGTACTACATGGACAGAGCCCAGACTACCTGAAAGTGCGTCCTTATTGCCCCAAATGATTGCTCCGCTCGGCCGATGAGGGGTTGCTAGAGATTCCAGGGGTATCCTTAAAATCTTCGGGGGCCCGTGCATTTATGTACGTGGCCCCAACCCTTTGGAATTTTCTACCTTGTCGGCTTCAGGAGTGCACGACCATGGAGGGATTTAAACAGGCACTTAAAACCCACTTGTGGCAACTAGCCTACCCTGCTTGATTTTATTGTAGTTCAAATTTTTATGAGATGCTGTATTTAATTGGTTTTTTACTAACTTTGTTTTACCTTGTTGTTAACACGCCTTGGTTTTTGAAAGGCACGGTATAAGTAAAGTACTATTATTATGAAAAGATATTGTTGTTTTTTTTCATGTTCAAAGAGATATCACTTTTTATCTGGTCAGGTATCTCAAAACATGTTATATAATGTATGTATAGCGTTAGTGTTCAGTGTTAAAACTAAATATTTGCATCCTAATAACTTTGATGGCATTCGAAAATTGCACAAAATTTGGCAAGCACAGTCTGGGTGGTAAGATCTCAAGACATGAGAAGTTTCATGATAGAAGCTTATCTGGATTCCAAGATCTGGAAATGTCAAAAATGCATAAAAAGCACAAATCTTCCTGGACTAAAAGTCTTCACCATTTATTCATACTGCTGGGTTACAAGCCAGAGGCACTTGGACCCTGCAGGAGCCAAAAATCTTTAGGAGGGCCAGCACCAAGATAGGGCCGCACGTACGCCTCACTGCGAGACTGCCTTGCGCCTGTGTAGACTGTCTTGGCATTGACCCTCCAACCCCCTCAGTTCTTTTTTCCCATCGTCTAGTGTGCTTCGGTGACAATGTTGCTCACCTGCCGGGAGTCAAATCTTCATGTCTGCACGACAGCAGCATCTAGTCATTGAGTTTTAGTTGACTTAATATTACGGTTTATTTATTTATTTTTTTTAAAAAGCAATTTTATTATTTTCCCCTCAGCCCTGCTGATCGAAGGAGTCGACCATGGATGGAGACGGTGATGATAGGGACTCTCCATTAGAAGGCTGCTCTGGCAGTGGGGCTGTGTCTGGCCTGCCACTCTCTCTGGCACCACTCTGTCTCAAGTTCTTTCTCTTCCCATCGGAAGAGGATGAAGCGGTACTGCTGGAGGTTGCCCTCTAGTACGTCTGCCAGGAGATCTTTGGTGGTTGGAAGCAGTAGGTCGTCTCCGGTTCTGTCCGGTTCTCCAGCAGCCTTTGCTCGTGATTGCTGTGGCTCTCGACACCAGAGCTTGCTCTGTCCTCTTGTGGGGTCTCCGGTGGGCAGTTTCATCACTGGACCACTCTTATGGAGCAGTGGGTACAGCGTCTTATCTCGTTTGCCTTCTGGCGGATCTGGTTCCAGGGCCTCGGTTGGGTCCTTCGGGACTGGTTGAGCGTTTGGTACTGGCAATGGAATTATCTCCCTTGCTGGTGCCAGCACTGCCGGCGCCGGTTCCACATGCCTACCCCCCTTCCCCATTCTGTTTCCTCGCAGGGGCCAGCACACGTACCATTCCCTTCCCCTCTTTTTCCAGGTCTGTGTTGGATCTTCAGGCAGCTCCCTGCGCTGCTTCCAGTGTCTCCTGTTTATCCTATTCCTAGGCTAGGCAAGGGCTTGGGGGAGGCTTCTACCCCTTGGAGGTTGACTTGAAGCAGGATGAGTCTGACCCTGACCTCATTATTTCTGAAGATGGCAACAAGGACTTGTTTTACAGTCCTTGTTTTACTTGTTTTAGGCTGTTGGTTAACTAGGATCTGCGGCCTATCCTGTAGGTAGGGAAATGGGCAGACTAGATGGGCCAAGCGGTCCTTATCTGCCGTCAAAGTCTATGTTTCTGTGTTTACAGCTTAGATTGTAAGCCCTCAATTCCATCTGGAAATCCTGTGGAGGACCTCTCCTTCCAGTCTTTGCTTAAAAATATGAGGGCAACCCTGGCTCTACAGATGTCTTCTGTTGACCAAGGTAGACATTTGCGTCTCGAGTGGCTCCGTGTTCCTAATGTTCCAGTGAACCTCACAACACCTGTTCCCCCACCCTTTGAGATCTTGTCTGAAGCTGTGTGGGTGAGGCCAGCTCTTATTCCCTCTTTCTGCAAGTCCATAGATAGGAAGTATGTCACTCCCAAGGAGAGACCTATTTTAGCCTCACAACCCATCGTGGTTGTCCTTGCTGAAAATGACAAAGCTGTTCTTCCTCAAGAAGTCTCAGCACGTCCTTTCAATAAGGAGTCTCTTAAGATAGATACCATGGGGAAAAGAGCCTTCGCAGCCGCAGCTCCGGGCATGCGTATCGGCAGCTACCAAGGGCACTTCTCCCAATATGAGTATGTCCTTTGGACTTCCCTTAAACCCCTAGTGGAGAATCTTCCGGAGTCTGTTCACGGACAGAACGTCGCTGGCAGAAATGTAATGGCTACTTTGCCGCGGACAAAATGCTTTGTGGATAAGTGGTCGCCCACTAAATTGTGGTGGACAGAATGTCGCATATGCTCATTGCAACATTCTGTCTAACATTTATTCAGGTGTTTAGCCCTGCTTAGTTAGGTATTTTTAGCCTGAATGCATCTCCTGTTAGAGCGAGCGAGTTGAGGAGCAAGTAGGCTCCTCTTTTTTACATTTACATTTCTCTCTCCTCAGGGTCATTTCTTCTTTTTCTAGCACCAGGGACACTTTGGAGTGCACAGAACAGCTGAAATAAAATAAATCCATTAACACGCCGCTCCGTGCCAGGATCCTGGATCGAATTGGGTTCCTGCCCTGATTCAACACTACAGTCCGATCAGCTGTGCTTAAATTCATCTCCTGCATGGCTGGCTGGCAAATTATTTAATTTTCACTACCAGCAGCTGGGAGCCTAAAGAACACGCAAACATTTGCAAGGAGGGAGTTTCTAAGATCGAGCAGCGTCTGACAGAAAGAAAAAGCTGCTTGGTCACACCATTAATCCTGCTTCGATGCAGGATGGAGCTTTTCTACAGAGTGGCGGCTAACTGAAATTAACATTATAAATACATGATCCATGTTCCCTTCTCAGTTAGGTAACACACCATGGCACTCTGAGTCCCACAACAGCTGGAGTAGGCAGAAATGTAGCGGCTACGATCCGAGTAGCAATCCAATGTAGTGGCGACGTTTTTTCCGCTACCAAACAGGAATTGCAGCTATTTTTATGGTTACCTTTTGTCCCGGTGACTTAATAACCGCAACATTTTGTCCGCGACGTTCTGTCCAGGGACTATTCGGCCATATGCGTCCAGAGTCTGACTCTAAAACTGAGATTTTGCAGACTGTCAGCCAGGGGGGATATAATACAATAGCCATCAACTAAAAGCTTCCATGGACTCATACGATACAACTTCCAGAGCAGAAGCTGCTGGAATCTGTATTAGAAGACATCCTTGGCTTAGGACGTCAGGCTCTTCCTTTGACACCCAGCAGCAGGTCATGAATGTCCCCATTGATGGTACATATCTGTTTGGCCAACAGGTGGAGCAAGACCTGGAGGCCTCCCAGCAGACTAGGACTGCCATTAAAACAGCCAGGCCAACTCCATGAGCCCCTCAGAGGGGCAGGAACCCTAATTTTTTTGTAACAGGCAGCCCTTTTGAGGAAGAAGCCATGAAGCCCCAGACAGGCACCAGCCTCCTCAGCCCCAAAAGAAAATGCAGCAGAAAGCACAGGGGCAAAAAGCGCCCAGTGCCACCCTCTGAAAGTCTGGCCCCAGTCTCACCTCAGCTGCGCGAGGTGAGCTTCTCCACAGCAGTGGGAGGTCGTCTGACTCAGTTTTTCAGCCAGTGGAAGTCTGTTACTATGAACAAATGTGTACTACGAATTATTCAAGAGGGTTGCTCTCTCAGCTTTGCAGATGTCTGTCACCCATCCAGTCAGACCTTCTCACTTAAGAAGTACAGGGCCTTCTCAAAAACAGGGCAGTGGAAGTAGTTCCCTAGGCAGAGCGAAACACAGGTTTCTACTCCCATTACTTTCTGGTTCCAAAGAAGACAGGCAGCATCTGCCTCATTCTCGATCTTAGAAAGTTGAACAATTTCTTGTTCCGGGAGACGTTCAAGATGGTCTCCTTAGGGGCACTTCTACCACTTCTCCGACAGCACAACTGGTTGGCACACCTGGACATGCAGAATGCCTACCAACACATTCTAGTATACCCAAATCACCACAAGTACCTTCACTTTGTGACCTTGGGTCAGCATTAACAATTCAGAGTCCTTCCCCTTGGGCTCTCCTCGGCGCCTCAAGTCTTTACCAACTGTTTCACAGTTCTTGCTGCACACCTTCGGAAGGTCGGCATTCAAGTCTTTCCCTACCTAGATGATTGACTTTTGGCAAGCACGTCAAGGCAGGAAACACAGATAGCGATGTCGAAGGCATCTCAGTTCCTCACATCCATGGGGGTCCTGCTGAACCTGGAGAAGTCACAGCTTCAACCCTTCCAGCAACTGCTCTTCATAGGTGCCCTCGTGAACACTACCAAGGCAAGGGCTTTTCTTCTGGAGGACAGGAGGAACAACATTCTCCAGATGACCCGCTATGTCAAAGAGAACAACCTGGTGAGAGCTCATTCAGTGCAACGGATGCCAGGCCTCATGGCCTCATCCATTTTCACAGTACCTCTAGCTCAATTGCACATGAAGACCACTCAGTGGATGCTCAGCACACAGTGGTCCCCTACCACACATCCACAGTCTTGCCTCATCAAAGTGACAGAGCCTCTGTGAAGATAACTTGCATGGTGGATGCAGGAGGACAACCTTCTACAAGGTCGGTCCTTTGCCCCACCAGAATCTCAGATCACCATCACCACTGATGCATCTCTGCTCGGCTGGGGTGCTCATTGCCGGGACCTTCACACTCAGGGAGTGTGGACCCCGGTGGTGTCTCATCTTCACATCCGTGTTCTGGAGATGAGAGCAATCCTGTACGTGCTCCAAGTGCTAGAAGACGTGAATTGCAAAATAATCCTTCTTCAGACGGACAACAAGGCGGTGATGTATGACATCAACAAGCAGGGTGGGGCACGCTCCTACCCTCAACGCAGGGAAGCCATGAGGGTATGGGAGTGGTCTCAACTACAATGTCCTGATTCAGGCAGAATACCTGCCAGGGACTCGGAACGATCTGGCAGACCACCTCAGCAGGACAGAAGCAGATCCTCACGAATGGTCGCTTGCACCAGACATCGTGCAGTTTCTCTTCGACGAGTGGGGCAGTCCAGAACTGGACCTTTTTATGTTCCCACTCAATGCAAAACTGCCTCTGTACTGCTCCAGAAATCCAGAACCTGGTGCTTTCTGTCAGGATGCATTCAGACTGCAGTGGACAAGACATTTTCTTATGCATTTCCTCCTCTTCCACTAATTCAGAGGGCGCTGCTCAGATTGGAGAGGCACGGTGGCAGAGTGATTCTAATTGCACGGTACTGGCCTCAACAGATCTGGTTTCCGTTGATGAACAAGTTGTCAGAGACTCTGACAAGGCAGCAGTCTCCACTAACGGACCTGCTAACACAAGGACCCCTGGTCCATCCCAGCCTGCGCTCCCTTCATCTCCATGCCTGGCTCCTGAAGAGATAGAAGTGGGCAGGTTTAAAGTTTCACAGATCCTCTTGGCAGCGCGTAAGCCCTCCACCAGGAAGACTTACACTGTTAAATGGAAGCATTTTACATAATGGTGTACTAAGATCTACCCAGATCCATATCAGTGTCCTCCAGATAAAGTGTTGGAGTACCTGTTAGACCTTTCGGATGCAGGATTGCAATACTCGGCTATAAAGGTACACCTCTTTGTGCTGTCTGCCTATCATGAGCCAGTCCAGAACTTGTTGCTGGCTCAGTACTATTCAGAAGATTCCTCAAATGTATTTTTCACACAAGGCCTCCAGTTAGGAAACCGGTTGCTGCCTGGGATATTAATCTCATGCTAGACATGCTCACTCGTAAACCATCTGAGCCTCTAGCCACGTTTGATTTGAAGTTTCTGACATGGAAGACTGCCCTTCTGGTGGCCATTACTTCTGCTCACAGGGTCTCTGAAATACATGCCTTGGTCACAGACCCTCTGAATACCATCTTTCATAAGGACAAGGTGGTTCTCCGTACTCACCCGAAGTTCGTACCTAAGGTGGTTTCAGATTTCCACCTTAAGTAGTCTTCATGCCTTTGTACTCTTGTACAGCAGGAGTTGAGGATCGTAGATATGTAGAGAAATGAATACCAATTAATTGCTAGCCTCTTCAGGGGCAGTAGGAAGGCCCACAGGTACAATTAATAGAGAAGATAATTTGCAGTTACTACGAATTGCTATTTAACCTTTTTCTTTTCTAATTTAAGTAGGTATGCATTGATAGGATGATTTGACTCAACATCCGAGCCCACCTTCCTTCTCGAACTGCTGTTTCATAAGCAAAACCAATTTATAACCAGAAGTACACTTGTACATAGTAGAATAGTAGAATAATGAATAAGTAAAACAAGGATGGTAACCGATCCTCCTTTAAACCTGATTGCTGTAAGTCTCCAGCTTTCCGGCATTGATTATGAGTAGATGGGGTGACGGGAAATGGCAGTTAAAACTGCTGCAGTCATGAGTCCATAATCCCCAGAGAGCAGTAGTAACTTCGAAAAGTAAATTGCCCACCTTCAAACACAAACCAGTCCATAATTCACATATATAACAGAATCCTCCGCACAAACGAAGAGAGAAGTAAAACCACAGTATAATGGCATTATATGATAGAGTTGGGATAACCAAACAGCCTCAAATAATAATGCTCACTGCAATTAGTCCTCCTTGGATTCCTCACTTGAATTGTCTTCTAAGTCTCTGACTTAAGCAATAAGGCACAACAGGGCATTGGTTGTATTAGATTTACCCCACTGTCAGGGGCATTGTAAGGCATGAGGCGAAGTCGAGTGCATTCAGCCCTGACCGTGGGGTAAACCTAGTACAACCAACATCCCTGAAGTGTCTTACTGCTTATACAAAATGGGCCCAGAGGCAACTTTTAAAAAACATTCTTAAAAGTTTTCAAACCCACAAAAATTATAATAAAATGTTGCTAAATAATGTAAAATAGTCCCTCCACAGATGTTTTCACCTGTCAGTCATCTGTCTGTCTTCAGATTCAGTACACTGTATGATTGTTTACCATGGAATAGAAGAATTCAAAGCTCTGCATTATTGCAGTAGTAGAATTTCCACCCCAAAAAAAAAAAAAAAAAAAACACAGAATGGTAACATGGAATACACAAATTCAAAATTCTTCAGAGTTTCACTGGCATACACACACATGCCTCAAGTGGAACCTGAAACTCAATTGTATCTGTTCAAGGTAAGAAGCAGGGAGTTTTCAGGCAAGCTGGTGGGGACAGGAAGGGGATTTTCTCATGGTCAAAGAAACACCAACAATGGAAACTCTGTATGTTACTGGATTTTCCTTAAATTTGTGTATGTGTGTAAGGAGGGGCTCTTGAGCGAAAATAACGTTAACTTATTTACTTACTTTGGTTAATTTAATGGACTTTCGTTATTAGGGCCTAGTTGAAGGTTTCTGTATATGAAGTAAAGGTTACAGCCATGTCTGTGATGGAGATTAGGAAGCAAGTGGCATATGAATACTGCAGCTTATCCTCTAGGTAGGGAAATGGGCAGACTAGGTGTGCCAAGCGGCCCTTATCTGCGATCAAAGTCTATGTTTCTATGTGAGCTGTCCCAGTTGGCAGGGACATTTTTTTTTAGCTATTGGTGATGCTCTTTTAAGCCATTGGCTAGTACCAAGTCTCAGCCAATCAGGACACAGGGATTTCCTTGCCCATTTTATATTGCGATTTAAACTCTGCTCAGTTTTGGCAGTACAGCATCCTACGTCCTGGGGTTCTGAGAACAGCCATGTCTTTCCCCTGTAAATGACTCCCAGCAGTTTCAAGATGGCAACTACTGTGAGCCAGCCAGCACCAGCATTTTAGTTTGTGTGCTCTATTTGTTTTATTATTGTTTAGGTTATATTTTATTTAGTTTAAATGTACTGTTTTGTTTTAGAACAGTTAGGGGCGAAGAAGTGAGGTAGACCAGGGTTAAAAAAAAACAAAAAAACTCAAATCTTGAAAGAGGTTCAGTGTTAGCGTTGTCGTTGAGTTGTGTTCTTTTAATGCGAGAAAACCTCTTCGTGAGCTCAGTTACGAGGTTGGCTCACAGACTGTCCAGGAGTAAAGAAGCAAAGAAGGAAATAGCAGTAAGGGTTTGTATCGCTGTTTGGTACCCCAGAAGCCGGTATTTGGACATTTTCTCGTTTTGGACGTGTATCCAGTGGATGACTGGCATCGGTCCCCTGGAGTGGAGCTCTCTTTCTCCTTGTTTCGGCGAGTTGATTCGGTTGGTTGGTCTGGCCAAAGGGGGAGTCGCAAAGTGCGGAAAGTAGATTGTGGAAGTGCTGCAAATCGTTTGTTTACTATTTGTAGCTGAGGGATTGTTCTTGCCTCTGACTCCTATGGATTACGGGTGTTTTATGGTGGAAGTCGCATTGGATTAATTTGAAGGACAGACTCTGTTGGCTTGCGAGCAGTTGACCCGACCCATCGGGAGTGCTAGGGGTGGGGTGAATGGCTACACGGAGGACCTCGGCCTGATCTTGCTGGGTAGTCAGCGAGCTAGGCCGTGTGTCCTCTAGTTTCTCCGCAGGGCCGTCCGATGGGTCGGCCTTGTGGAATTTCTTGGGGTGGGCCATGGTTCCTCTCTCCTGGCCCTGGTTGGGGATTTTCGGGATCAGGTTTGCCAAGAAATGGAGTGGAGTAGTGTGGCTGATACCATTGAAAAGGACTTTCACTAATTTTTCTCCTGATTACGGTCAGACAATTCATTTTACTTTCTGCTTGCTTTGTACAACCTCTTTCATCGTGAGAGGGTTCACGGGGTCGTCAAATGCTTTGGAACAGATACTTTTTAATTTTTTCCTTGGGAGAGAGAGTCCCTTGCTGAACTCATTAGTCTCTGGTTGTGAGAGGACCTGGGGGACTGAAGATGTGTTTATTTTATGCTTAGTTTGACTGTAGTCTGTGTCTCCTCACCAACAAACTCTATTTGGGGGCCTGGTTTCCCTATTTACCTCAAACTGTCTATTGGAATTTTTATTGTGTTTTGATTTTGTATTTAAGGGTTTTGGATTGGGTGGTGGGAGTTTTTCCCTCTAATGTGTTTAGAGGGAGTTTTTTATTTATAAGTTACAGTATTTATGGTGTGTTTAATTTTGCTGACTGGTTATAGGAATATCCTGACAGCATGTGTTGGGGCTGAGTTTCTGTGAGCAGGCACTATTCCCCCTCCAGGCTGAGGGACCTGCGCCCCTTCAATAGCCCCCCATTGTGGCCTGAGGTCTGTTGGCATTGCCGGGCCCTGGGGATTACTCGGAGGAGACAGAGGGGGAGGCGGATGCCCCAGCCAGGGGGGGGAGCGAAGTGGATGGATTGGGGTGGTGAGGCTAGGGAGACACCCTGGGGCGAAATGGGTCCATGTTAGGGGTTTCTGATGCCTGGTTCCCATACCCAAGGGCTCCACTGAGGGTGGGCAAGTGGCTTGCTCCTCCAAGTCCTCTCATCCAACTCGGGCGATGTTATGCAATGCCAGGTCTATAAAAAACAAGACAGCAATTATTGCTGATCTTGTTGAGTTATCTGACCTGGCTTGCATCACCGAGACTTGGCTGGAAGAGAATGCTGGTCTCATTCTGGCGTCAGCTGTTCCAGCCGGGTACTCGGTGATACACCATCCGAGACTGGATCGGGGGGGGGGGTTGCTATTTGTTTTAGATCAGAATTGGATCTTGTGGAGGTTCCAGTGGTGTACCCCAGATCCTTTGACTATATCATGGGAGCAGGTATGGGCTTCAGAATTCTACTCGTATGTCATCCACCCGATGATGAGAAAGTTTTTCTGCAGGAAGTAGCAGACTTCATTGTCGACCTGGTGCTGGAGCCCTCCAGGTGGTTGGTCCTGGGGGACTTCAGTGCTTGGATCGATAATGAACTCTCGCATTTTGGTCAAAACTTCCTCCAACTAATGTCTTTGTGGGGCTTCACACAGGTTGTTACCGCTGCTACCCATATTCAAGGTCACTCATTGGATCTGGTGTTCACCCTGGGGATGGAGATCACTGGATTGGTGGTGGAACCAGTTGGGTGGTCGGACCATCACTCCATAAGGTTAAATTTTATGGCTCCCCCTATGAGACCAACCCCTTTGGAGATGATCCAGTACGACCCTTTAAAGGGTGTTACCTCTGAAGGTCTGATGGCAGTGCTGGATCTATCGAGTTGGACTAGGGTGTGCTTGGATCCAGATGCCTTAGTCGTGCACTATAATAGTGTGGTGCTGAGGGCTCTGGATTCCATAGCTCCTGTCCGAGTTCTCCCCCCCTCTCTCTTCACCCTCGGCCCCCCTGGTTTGATGGGACACTGAGAGAGCTGATGAGAGCAGGGTGAAGATTGGAACGTTGTTGGTGGAGGTCTGGCCTCAAGAGTGACAGGCTTAGATTGATCACCCATTATTCGGGCTATCAATCAGAAATCTCCCATAAAAAGGCAGAGATCTCACTTTGAGAGGGCTCTTGCAGTAGGTAATTACATATAGGACTGACGCCGAGAGGCAGCAGGACCCCACGGAAAAATTTCTAGCTAGCAGCCCCTGGCGAGGGACCACCCCCACGTCAGGTGACCGGCATCAGGAGACGTTGGTATAAAGGGGTGGTCCCTGACGCCCGCCTTCCAGTTCTTTCCCGCCGTTAGCTCGTGCAGCACCTCGAGGAAAAGTTTGTGCTTCGTCAGCCCTATCTTCGTTGTTTTTTTACTGAAATAATTGCTTTTTTCGACTAATGTCAGGTACCATCGCCTGTGCATGTCGCCTCACACCCTCCGAGCACAAAATAAGTGCAATTCAGGCAGCACCCAACTACCGCACAAGGATGGCCATTCCCTGTGCCTGTTCTGCCTAGGCCCCGATCAACCAGTCGAGAAGTGCCAGCACTGCCTCAGCTTCAATGCGGCTAACCGGAAAAGGTGGCAGCAGTCCCTGGAAGCCCATATTCTGAAGAAGAAAATGAGTTCAATGGAAAAGGAGCTCAAAAAATTGAAGCAGGCGTCCACTTCCCCCGAGGCCATCGGAAGGAGAAGGAGAGGCACCGGGACAAGGGCTCCTCTACTGCATCTCCCTTGGGAGTCGCTGGGACACAGGTAACGTCCCCTCCGGGGGAACGCTTCTCAATGGCCGCCTCGGAGGTTTCCGAGGGGGCGTTGGCCCACCCGTCTGGCTCGCGCTCGGGCCTTGCAGGCGCCTCTGGGCAATTGGAGGCCTCCGTCCCTGGTTCGGCCGCAGGCTTGCAGCCTACCACTGCGGGTGACTCCGGTAAGTCGGGCGTCAGCTCTCCGACGTCCGCCCAGAGAGGTGCAGACGCCCGACCCTTCGGGCGGCGCGCAACTCCACTCCACCGGACCAGGCTTCCCTCTACTCACCTGCCTCCGGTGATGGCTCTCATAAGTCGGATGCCGGTTCCTCCGGCACTCCGGGAGCTTGCCCTTAGCGACATGTCCATACTCGTCTGCTGATGAGGAACCTGACGACGGACCTTCCCACGTCTGGCTGCATTGGCCTTGGAACCCAGAGTCTCCCCAACATGACCCTGGGATTTCTCCTCCATCCCCAGGCAAAGCTGGGGATCTTCCTCCTCCGTCAGTCCTTCCACCACCTGGAGCGCCAGATCTGACGTCGGCTCCCCGGATGCTGGCTCCGACGCCGGCGTCTCCAACGTTGGTACCTCCGACGCCAGGGCTTCCGACGTCGGCCCTGACGCCGGCCCTACCAACTCCGGGAGACATCCCGCTCCCATCGGGCCCTCCAATGTGGACCTGCCCGTGAAGCCACTGGCGGGTCCGCCTGCTCCGCATCCCCGGCCCCGGGTACCCTCCGTCAGACAGGACGCCATGCATCGGGACCGCAGTATCCGCGCCACAGTACCCGATGCTGGGCTTCCTGACACCGCAGTACCAGACACCACAATACCCGACGCCAGGCTACCCACAGCTGGGTTTTGGATATGCTTCTTATGGTTATAACCGTATCCTTATCCCCTGCCTCCTCGTCCTCCACCACCCTCGTGGCCGCCGGTAGACCTGCAGGAGACTCTGGCCTCCTGGTGGGCTGAGGCCAAGGCTTAGCTCACCAAAGAGGTCGAGAGCCACCTTCCGACGACGGTGCTGTCCCAGGTTCCCATACGTCCGAGGCGGCACACTCCCTCACCACCTCCGGATTCCAGGGTTCTTCCGTCTAGATCCAGAGAGGGGCAGGACACGCTTCCCGGGACTTCCGCAAGGGGTCCGCTCTCCCCGGTCGGGAAAGGAGTCTTTTTCTCTTCATCCTTCTTCACCCTTGACCTCGGATTCTTTTCGACGGTTGCTCTGGAGAGATGATTAGCGCCATGCTGTCCGTCGAAGCCTAGGCCAAGGACTCCTCCGGGTCTCCTCCGGAGGATCCTTCTTTACGGAGTTGCTTAGAAAATCCAGGAGGTTCATCAGTGGCACTCCCTGGAACCAGATCCTCAGCGTCTGAAACTCGCTGAACATCTGGATCTGCCCGTGACAGCGCCTACCTTGGTGCCACCCTGGATAGAGCCTCACGCCGACCTCGTTACCACTATATGGAAACAGCCGTCGGCATTAGCCCCACTTCCTAGGAAGTCAAACAGGCTACATCAGGCTCCAGAGGGTGTTGATTTCCTAGAATCTCACCCTCGTGCAGACTCAGTCATGATTAGCGTCACTCACGGCCGGTCGGCAAACCCCAAACATAGATACATAGATACATAGACAGTGTCGGCAGATAAGGGCCTATGGCCCACCTAGTCTGCCCATTTGAGCTTGTAAGTTCAGTTTGTTTTCCTAGAAGTCTATTTCCCCTTACCCCTGACCTCTAGAATTCCTTTATGTCTATCCTATGCATTCTTAAATCCCGTGATTGTTTCAGCTCCCACCACTCTCTGGCAGGGTGTTCCACTTGTCCACCACCCGCTCTGTGAATTCTTCTCATGTTTCCTCTGAATCATCCTCCTCCAACTCATCCCATGCCCTCTAGTCCTGAAACATCTTTTTCGCTTAAAAATAGTGTTTTCCTGCACCATGTTCCTCCCTGTAAGATACTTGTATGTCTCTATCATATCCCCTCTCCCTCCTCTCCTCCAGGGAGTACATGTTCAGTTCCTTCAACCTGTCTTCATAGGACTTGTAGATGCAACCCATGCACAATCTTTGTTGCCCTCCTCTGAACCTTCTCTCCTGTCTATGTCCTTACGTAGGTATGGTCTCCAGAACTGTACACTGTACTCCAGGTGGGGCCTCACTAGTGTCTTGTATAGCGGAATTATGACCTCCCTTTTCCTGCTGGTGATGCCCCTGCCTGTACATCCCAGCATCCTGTTTGCTTTACCTGATGCCTTGACACACTGTTTCCCTACCTTGAGGTCATCAGAGATGACAACCCCAAGATCCCTTTCCTGCTTGGTGCATGCTATATCCTCACCCCCCAACATATTAGCTCGTCACCACCTGTTAAGGAATCATGCCTTCTGGACCAGTGTGGGAGAAAGATTTATGCTTCCTCCATGCTGGGGATCAGGGCCCTGAACTATGTCGGCCATATGGGGGACTACCAGAAGGCCATTCTGACTCAGGTGGAAGCCAAACTGGATTCTCTGCCTGACTCCCAAGTCAAGCAGGAGTTGGCTGATCTTGTCTGCTCTGCTCGTTCAGCAAGTCGATACATGCTTCGTGCAACATACGATGCAGTGGACACTGCTGGGCAGAGCTCAGCTTTCGCTGTAGGCCTCATGCTTGGCTCTGTGTGTCAGGGTTGGTCCCGGAGGTGCAATCTGCTATCCAGGAAGCACCCTTCCGGGGGTCGGTGCTTTTCGGGAGTGATGTCAATGACATCATCACCGATTTGCAAGAGAAGGGGACGGCACTGAAGTCAATTGATTCCATGTACCGTCCCCATCAGCAGCAGCGCTGTCCCTTTCGCAGATGGAATCGGCCAAAGGCGAAACCCCAGGGAAGGCGGGCCACAAAACGCCGGGCCCCCACAGCTGCTAAGCCCCACCACCCAAAAAAGCAGCGGGTGCTTCAGCTGCAGCACTGCCCCACACCACCTGACTCCTTTCCTCTCCCACTGCCTCCGGACTCCCCGGAGGAACCAGTAGGAGGGATGTTTTCCCTCCACCTTCCAGGATGGGAGAGGATAACCACAGATTCTTGGGTGCTCCAGCTCATAGCAGAAGGACACTCAATAGAGTTTCTTCAGAAACCATCCCCGCCACCCCCCTCTGAAGTCTTCGTATTCACTGGAACAGCTTCTCTTGGTCCAGGAGGAAATTTCAGCTCTCCTGCTGAAACAAGCAATAGAACCCGTCCCCCTTCATCTGCGAGGGGCGGGTTACTATTCCCACTTCTTCCTGGTCCAAAGAAGACAGGAGATCTGAGACCAATTTTGGATCTCAGTTCCCTGAATCTTTTCGTAGAATACAAAAGGTTCAGGATGCTCTCTTTGCAGAGCCTTCTGCCCCTACTCCAGCCAGGTCAATGGCTGTGTGCTCTGGATATGCAGGATGCTTATCTGAACATTCCCATTCGCCCATCTCATCGCAAATACCTTCGTTTTGTGTTCCAGGGGGACCACTACCAGTTCATACGCCCCATTTGGTCTATCTCGCCCCCAGGGTTTACCAAATGCCTGGCAGTGAGGGCGGCCCACCTGCATACCAGGGGGAGGTATGCCCTGCACCTGGACGATTGCTCTGCGGCCTCGGCCCAGGGAGGAACTCCGGCTACCTTCCTCCCCACCCAGCAGGTTTTGCCTGCCTGGGTATTACCATCAACCATTCCAAGTCTCATCTGGACCCATCCCAGAGACTACAGTTTATTGGAGCGATTCTCGATATGACCACGGGCAGGGCCTTCCTGCCTCCGGACAGGGCGTCCACCCTCCAGACCCAAATAAGTCTGCTGTCTGACCACAGGACGGTCTCTGCAAGGTCGGTCCTTGGCCTTCTCGGGCTCATGGCGGCTGCTATCCCGACAGTTCCTTGCGCCCGACTCCACATGAGAATTTTTCACTGGACTCTACGCTCTCAATGCGATCAGCTAGTGGACGATCTAGGTCACCCAGTTCTGGTCTCCTCGCCGATGCTTCAGGACTTGCAATGGTGGATGGTTCGAGAGAACCTGTTTCGGGGGGTTCCATTCTTTCGTCCTCCCCCCCCCCCCAGACTCTAACCACAGACGCCTCGGGCAAAGTTTGGGGAGCCCATCTAGGCCCTCATCGGACCCAGGGTTCCTGGTCCAAGCTAGAACAAGCTCTCCACATCAGTGTGCTCGAACTTCGGGCAGTGTTGTACGCTCTCCAAGACCTTCACCAATACATCCTTCCCGACCACCTAGCCATCCAGACGGACAACATGTGCGTGGTGTGGTACGTCAACAAACAGGGAGGGACTCGGTCCTACCCTCTTTGCAGGGAGGCAATGAGGATTTGGGATTGGGCAACACAGCATGGCCTTCACCTCATGGCAGTTCACGTTCCGGGAGTCGACAACACCCTGGCAGACAAGCTAAGTCGCTCTTCTGCTCTGACTCACGAGTGGGAACTGGACCAAAAGGTCCTAGACAATATCTTCCGACTTTGGGGAACACCACAGGTCGACCTGTTCGCATCCCCTCTAAACGCAAAACTTCCTGTCTTTTGCTTGCTCGTTCCAGAGCGAGGCACTTTTTGGAGCAACGCTCTGTCTCTAGACTGGAAGGACAGATTCGTCTGTGCTTTTCCCCCAATTCCACTTATCCCATGAGTCTTGCAGAAACTAGCCTCAGAAGGAGCATGAATGATTCTGATCGCTCCTTTCTGGCCCAGGCAAGTTTGGTTCTCTTTTCTACAACAATACTCAGAGGATCCTCCTCTTCCTCTACCTCTGTCTCGAGGTTTACTGACCCAGGATCAGGGGACCCTGGTCCATCCAGGCCTCAGATCCCTTCAACTGCATGCATGACTCCTGCAGACTTAGCCCAATCCCATTTTGGAGTGTCTCCCAAAGTGGCGGAGATTTTGGTGGAGGCCAGAAAACCCTCCACCAGATCCACTTATGCCATGAAGTGGAAAAGATTCACTATCTGGGCTGCTTCCAAGAACGTGGAATCCTTCTCCTGTTCGGCGGGGCGTCTGCTGGAGTATGTACGTCATCTGTTTGACCTGGGTCTCAGTCATTCTTCTCTGAAGGTACACATGGCGGCTATCTCGGCCTACCATGTTCCCTTCGCAGACAAAGCTTTCACTCAACTGGAGGTCTCTAAGACCTTTCTAAGAGGGGTCCTCCATTTGAGGCCCCCCATCCGTACTCCTGCTCCCCCTTGGGACTTGATGTTTGTCCTCGAGAAACTTACTTTCCTCCCTTCTTCAACCTGCAGCTTCATGGATTTGAAGTTCCTTTCATGGAAGATCTCTTCCTGGTGACCATTACTTCTGCTTGGAGAATTTCTGAGCTCCAGGCCCTGATGTGCAAAATCCCATACTTGATTTTTCACAAAGAACGTGTTGCTCTTCGCACGAATCCAAAGTTTCTTCCTAAAGTAATAGCAGAGTCTACTCCAAATCAGTCCATAGAGTTACCTGCCTTTTTCACGCAGTACTGTAATCAAAGGGAGTATTTACTCCATACTATGGATGTTCACCAGATTCTGAGATACTACACCAACAGGACGAAGGATCTCAGAAAGACTGATCAGTTGTTTGTCTCTTTTGCTCATAAAAGGGAAGGCAATGCTGTTTCTAAGCAATACCTATCTAAATGGTTGGCTCATTGCATCACTTTCTGTTATGACAAATACAACATGACCCTCCCGGATCAGATCACCAGAAGAGTAGCTGCCTCAGTGGCTTGTTTCCAGAATGTGTCTGCGACGGACATCTGTGCTGCTGCCACCTGGACTTCCGTCCATACATTTACTAAACACTACAGTTTGGATGTTGCCTCTCGCCGTAGAGCAGGCTTCGGGCTGGCTGTTCTGCAAGGCCTCTTATCTTGAGGCTTGCACAGCTAGAACTGCTTTTTGAGTAGTTTCCTCCCCGGTGCCTCTTTGTTCCAGGCTGCTTGAGATTCAGTCCTATATGTAATTACCTACTGCAAGAGCCATCTCGGGTAAGATAGTACAGTTACGTAAGAACTTCACCGTAACAGTAGATCTCGGGAGAGGCTCTTGCAGGTACACCTTCCCACCTCCATTCCCTCTTGGCTTTTCAGCTCCTTTTCCAGTGAGGAAATATCCGCCCCTCTCTCGCCGGCCTTTCTGACCCGTGGAGGGAAAGAACTGGAAGGCGGGCGTCAGGGACCGCCCCTTTATACCGATGTCTCCTGACGCCGGTCACCTGACGTTGGGGCGGTCCCTCACCAGGGACTGCTAGCTAGAAATTTTTCCGTGGGGTCCTGCCGCCCGCTGGCGTCAGTCCTATTTGTAATTACCTACTGCAAGAGCCTCTCTCGAAGATCTACTGTTTCGGTAAGTTCTTACGTAACTGCACTTTCCTGTCCAGGGAGATTGCTGCATCAAGAAATCGACCAGTTCTGCTCTTCCGGACTGTCGATAGGCTGTGCAATCCAGCCTGTCTGCACGGCCGGAGAGCCTTGTCACAATTAAAGTGTGATGAGTTTGCTCGGTTCTTTGAAGATAAGGTGTCAACGATCAGGTCTGACATCCGCAGAACGCGTTCAAATAAACACAGCGGAGATCAATGCATGGTTACAGGCCCTCGGTCTGTCTGGACAGACTTCAACCAGCCGGCAATCATGGATGTCATGAAAATCACCCAGAGCTTGCGGCCAACTTGCTGTAGTTTGGATCCTGGTCCCACACGCCCCCTTATGGGTTGCACGGATGTGATTGGACCAGTCCTTGCTGAGATCGTCGGGTGCCCATTGGACCAAGGGGTATTTCCAGAGTCCTTGAAAGAGGCTGTGGTGACACCCCTTTTGAAGAAATCTCCCCTTGACCCGGACTGTCTCACATACTACGGACCGATCTCTAACCTGCCCTTTTTGGGTAAGTTTATTGAGAAAGTAGTCGCACTGCAGCTTGATGACTTTCTTACCACCCATGGAATCTATGATTCTCTCAGTCTAGTTTCAGGAAGAGGCGAAGTACCGAGGGGGCGTTGGTTCGGCAATTTAATGACTCTCTAACTACGAGAGATCAGTGGAGCCATTTGATCTTGGTTCTCCTTGATCTCTCTGCTGCGTTTGACACTGTAGACCATGGGATATTGTTGGAACGTCTGCGTCTGATCTGCGGACTGTCGGGGACAGTCCTTAGATGGTTTCACTCTTTCCTCATGGGCAGATCTCAGAGGTTAGTATCAGGAATTGTTTCCTCTGCTCCCTTTGCGCTGTCTTGTGGGGTGCCGCAGGGTTCTGTGCTTTCGCCCATGACGTTCACGGTGTATATGCTACCATTAGGAGACATTATAAGGCATTATGGGCTGAGTTTTCACTGCTACGCAGATGACACTCAGCTCTATATGTCCTTTGTACCCGAACAGAACAATGCACTTATGGTCTTTAACAACTGCCTTGCTGAGATCCAGGACTGGATGAGTGCTAACTGGCTGAGGCTAAATCCAGACAAGACTGAGGTGCTGGTGGTGAACCCTGGTCATCGTGCAGAGAAGTTGACTCCTGGAGTTCCCTTTGGCCTTGTGTTAGGGGGTAACCAGTTGAGACCTTATGAACCGGTGCGGAATTGGGCGTAATATTTGACTGCGAGCTGACACGGTGTCAGCTGTTGTCAAGTCCTCGTTTTACCATCTGTGGAATATAGCCCGGGTAAAGCACCTTGTTCCACATGATGACCTCCCTGTATTGGTTCACACCTTTGTTTCCTCGCATTTAGATTACTGCAATGTTCTATATCTAGGGTTGCCGGGGGTAGACCTCCACCGTCTGCAGCTGGTGCAGAACTCTGCAGCCAGGTTGTTGACTGGGCCACCAAGGACTTGCCACATCACACCTGTTCTGCATGAACTGCACTGGCTGCCAGTACGTTGGAGGATTACCTTCAAGGTCGCATTGCTGATCTATAAGACCCTACACGGACAGGGACCAAGCTACTTGCAAGATCTCCTGCGGCCCTACCGCCCTCTCTGCCCACTCTATTCCGCCGATAAGGGATTCCTAGAGATTCCCAGGGTTCATTTTCAATCCTCTGGTGCCAGAGCCTTTTCTTTTGTGGCTCCAACCCTGTTGAATTTTCTACCTCGTCGTATTAGTGCCCGTCCACAGAATCTTTTAAGGCTTCTTTGCAGAGTTTTTTGTTTGTATCAGCCTTTGATTAGTCATTTTCCTGCTGTCTTTTTAACTGTGTTTTTATATTTTAGTCTCTACTTATTATTGATATATGTTTTTTATGTGCTGCACTTTAGCATTTGAAAAGCACAATATAAATAAATTATGATTATGAATGATCCAAATTCTGACAAGGATTAAAAAAGAATGAACCATTCCCAGGGTCCAGAGATGTCCAAATCCAGGAACAGTTTTAATGTCTTCACCATTGATAATTAGCAGATATGCTAATCTGGCCACAGCCAGCAGTTTTTTGCTTACCATGAGAAGATGTATGTTACTGATAGGCACAACTACGGTGCAGCCTACCAGGATGAAGCACAGCACTGCAGAATTCTGCAGTAGAGCATGCTAAAATCTTCCCTATGGCTCCCTCTTCTCTTACAATATGAATCGTGAAGTAGTTATTGTATACTTGGCTGGAATCCTGGTAGTTAGAAGACTAAGTGCCCTATGCACAAATTAGTTTTTTTCTTATTCTGTGCCTATGACAAAAATCTTTTGTGACTAGGGCCCTAAGTTGCTTACTTTTTTTTTTCAGATCTGTTTCTCTGGCCTCCCTTCTCCTGATGGCACCCCATAATCATGTTACCGACCTTCTCAGGGACTTACTGTCCCACCACTTACCCAGGACCACAGTTGTGGTGGGTGGCCTGCCCTGTCAGTCATGCAGGAGCCTGCCGTGGATGACTGTGTTGCCCTCTGCAGACTGAAGGTCGTCCACTTCCTGGTTCTGTTGCGGGTACCAGTGTGCAGTGGTGTCTACGCATGTGTGCCAGAGTCTGGTGGCTGCCTGTGTCCCCCTTCTATATGCATGCACTGCTTACCTGGCCTCCGCCAGTTACAATGGAGGATGCCGACCCTCCCCGAGAGAGATGGAGCTGTCTATGAGACACTCAAGCCTCGCTCCCCCTGAGAGAGACTAACCGGGGTCACTGGTGTAGTGATTAGCCCTAATGTTGTGCTACTGGGCTAGCTCTTACTTTTTCTTTAAACCCTTCATAGCAACTTCTCTCTTTCTCTTTCTTTCTTTCTTATTTATATTTTATGCCCCTTCGCACCAACACTGTCCCCTTCTGCCTAGGCAACCCCCAGCCTCACCTCAGCTTTTCTTGCACTTGCTTCTGTTGTAATATTGGTTTCCTTTTCCAGCATTTTGATCTCCATTTTGTGAAGCACTGCTTTAGCTTATTACAGCAGGGCTTTAGCAGTTTGAAATTTGATTACATGGATCATAGCTTTGTCTAGACCTAAACTCATGGAAGACAGTTGGGGTATGGTTGGAAACTGGGTAAAACAAATGCACTGTGCTCCACTGTGAACAAAGAGTGATTTTTTTTTTTATGTGCCGCCATCACCGCCGTTTGTCCCCGTGACGCAATTTTGTTTGTTTGTTTGCAGTTGACTCTAGATAGCACAACTTGAGATGGGATATCTAATTTTCAGTGGGTTTTCTGAGAGAACAGAAGCAAAGGGAGGTAAAATAACTCGTTTAGTGTCACACAAAGTCAAAGACTTATGGGATCTGAACCTGTGGTCTCCCAGTCATCTCAGTTTATGCTGTGATCTGTAGGGCTATGCTTTTATGTAATAAAAAAAAAAGATTAAGGTCTAAAACATGTTTTTATCATTTAAACTTGAAGAGCCAGAAATCAGAGCAGTGCCATATCCTTATTAGTTTCTTCCAGAAAAGGCTTACTGAGTGTGTATGACTTCAAAGTTGCTTGTTTCTAATACTGTTGTAGTGTAGATATGTTTTGAAGTTACTTCACTGTCAGACTTGAGAGACGTTAATATGGCAAATCAGATTAGCTATAATCTAGCGTTTCTGAGTTGTCGGATTAAATTATACAGGAAATCAGTTTACTGCACTAGGTTGAACTGTAACATAATTTGGTTGACCTGCCAATTTACAATGCATGTGTGTTCTGTCGTTTCAGTTAATTGCAGATACCCCCTTCTTACAACAAAGGTCAAACTGCATTATTCGTATACATTTGAAGACATAATTAGATTCATTCTCTTTGTATTATTTTAAGAAGCAACATAAATGGCACGTTGGAACTTGTGTCATTTTTTATCATTTTTTTAACAAAAATGTTGTTTAAAAAAACACTCTTTAACAGACCTTTTTCTTTTTTCCTTTATTGAAGCACAAAAGGGGAAGGACAAACAAACTTAAATTTTGATATTTCAGTGGTCATTTTGATCCATTAATGAGTTACCCTAAAAACAAGCATATCTTGTCCTTGAGGATGGAGGTGGAGAAATCTGGATGTTCGTCCTGTGGGAGATTATTTCATGGGTTAGTTTATTAAATGTAATTTATGGTATTGTTTTTGTTTGCTTGTTTTGGGTGGTTTCATTCTCTCTTGCTGTCTCAGTGCATTAGAAGGGATTTTGTTTTTCAAAATAGAGAGGTTTTCCAGCTTTGTAATCCAGAAGATTTTCCTGGACTAAAAGTCTTCACCACTCATTCACACAAATGGGACTATGCCGGGCGCTAGGATTGTATGACCTAAATCTTAGGAGGGCGGGCGTCGGGGGTAAGACTGCACACGTGTGGCACTGTGAGGCTGGCTTGCGCCTATATGGACTACTATCTCGATGTCGACCCTCCAAGCACATCAGTTCCTTTTCTCTCACCGTTGAGTGCGCTTCAGTGATGACTGACTTTCCAGTATAGAGCTGCTTCTGCCTGGAATGGACTTCCATTGCATTGAAAATTCAGGATTTGACCATAGCTAAATTTAACCTTGCTGTAAAGCAAGAAATATGTTTTCATTTCTGTAATAGATGAATTGAATTGCCTGTAGATCTTTATGCACCATGACACAAAACTGCTGTTTTGTATTTAAGTAACATGTTTGTATTGTTAAACGTGTAGTTTCTCATTGTTTGTTTTTACTGTAACTTGTATTCTGACATCTAAACAGGTGCACCTTGTAAAGAGGGTTATTTTAACCCTAATGGTGTTTGAAGTTGCTTTCATATCCTGTATAAATGTTATTACTACTATGTCGCTCACATACCAGGCGTCAAACATCTCATCTGTATAAATAGCAGCTTTTACTCATTCAAGTTCATTAATTTTAAATGCTTTTCTTGTTTATTGTTTAAAATAAGAAAAAAGAAAGAAGATTTCTCTGAGCCCTGCCCATTGGCAGAGTCGACCATGGACGGTCTCAGTGACGGTAGGGATTCGTCTTCAGAAGGTTGCTCTGGCAGTGGGGCTGTGTCCAGTCCGCCACCTTCTCCTGAGTCGGGGTCCAACTGTGGGCAGTCCGGGAGGGAGGATAGTCCTCCCATAGATGCAAAGAAGTGGGCCGTTCTCGATCCAGGCCGGGAACACAGCACCACTTGACCTCATGCTCTTCTTCTTCTTTCCATTGGAAGAGGATGAAATGGTGCCCCTCTTGGTCGCCCTCTGGTATGTCTGTCAGGGAGTCTCCAGTAGTCAAGAGCCCTCCAGGTTTCCTCGTGGCTTTGGCTCTCGACAGCCTGGACTCTTGTCTCCGGGGCCCTTCTCTGTCCCTTGGGAGGGTTCTGCTGGACAGTTTCATCTCTGGACAGCTCTTTAGAGCAGTGGGTTCAGCATTGGTTCGTTTGCCCTTGCCGGTGGTTCCGGTGCCGAGGCCTTCAGGCTTTAGCACCACTGGGCCACAGCCAGGCTTTTCGGTCTGGAATCTGCATTCAGTGCCGGCACTATCTACGCTGATCCCATGTGCCTATCCCCCCTCACTTTTCCCCGCAGGGGCCAGCACAGGTACCTCTCCTCCACTTCCAGGGATGGCTGTTTCCAGGCCGCTTGGTGCCATTGCAGCATTGGAGTCCCAGGTGCTGTGTGTGGCGCCACCTGTCCAGTGGCTCCATTGATTTTGGTGCCACGTGCGGTACTGTCATCTTCAGTGCCTTATGCGGTGCCATTGACTTCAGTGTGGGTAATGGTTGCCATCGACTTAGGTGCTGCGTGTGGTGCCATCGGCGTTGGTGCCTGCGACGCCGTCAACTTCGGTATCGCATGCGACACCATCTCTTGGTGCGGTGTCAGGGTCTATGGGGCTTGGCTCGTTTCTGGACCCAGGTGCCCTCCAGTCTATCCCTTGCCCAGGTTGGCCTTGCTGGGGCATTTCCTGTTTTTATGGGGAGGATGTGGAGTATGACGAGTCTGATCTGGACCTCATCATTCTGACAATGGTAAGATGACTTGTTTTACAGCCTGGACATGAACTCCTCATACCAGCTGAACCCTGGTTGAAACCACGTCTTTCAGTCTGTCCTTAGGACGTAGGTTCTGCCCTGGCTCTGCAGACCTTCGATGTAGACCCAGGGGGGCTTTTTCGCTTCGAGCCTCACCATGTTCAAATAACATTATGCACTCTGCCCACCCTCCTTGATGTCTTGTTGCACACAGTGTGTGAAGGGCCAACACTGATTCCTTCAGTGTCCCTCCCAGGGAGGGACACTTTTTAGCTTCACAACCCTTTGCCGATACTATGGTTGTCCGAGCAGAAAATGACAAGGCTGTTCTTCCTTAGGGGTCCACAGATCGTCCTGTCAATAGGGAATCTTGCAAGATTGACACCTTGGGGAAATGGGCAGTTGCTGCCATAAAACCTCTGTGGAGGCCTGCGACTCTGCCTCTAATGAAGCTACAGCTGGGATCTGTGTCAGGTGACTTTCCTGACTTGGAACATCAGGATTTTCTAATGATTCTCACCTATTTAGCACTCAAATAGAGCATGCTGTAGAGACCACTCAGAAACCAGGACTGCCTTCAAAACAGCCAGACCGGCTCCTTCCGCCCCTCAAAGGGGCTGGAACCATCGTCAGATTTTCAACAAGCAGTCCTTCGAGATGGGGACCGAGGGGCCTCAACAGAGATCAACCCCTTCAACTGCAGAGAAAATGCAGATCAAGGCACAGGGCCCAAAAGTGCCAAGTGCCACTGTCTGAGACATTAGTCCGGGTCCCATCTCAACTGCCTGAGGTGGAACTTCACCCTGCAATGAGAGGTTGTCTGACTTACTTCACAGCCTATGGCAGTCCATGACAATAGACAAGTGGGTCCTCTGGATATTCTGTAAGGGATGCTCCCTCAACATATCTGAAACTTCCCCAACTGTCCTCCCAAGTGGGTGCACAGTTTCCCCATTTCACAGTCAGACCTTCTCACTTCAGAAATTAAGGTACTGCATAACAGCACTTCCCACCTTACCACAGTATCCTCAAGGTACCACATTAGCTAAAGTCTTACCTTAATGGTGCTGACAAAGCCATTTGAACTTCTTAGTTTGCTGAAAGAGTAGTACAGTAGATTTAACTTAGAGAAGGTAACATTTTAATAAGTAACACCAGTTGAGCCAGTGGTAAGGTTTGTGGGGCCAGTGGATGACCCCAGCCACTAGCCCTGCTAGCTAGTGTCTAAAAAAACCTAGATATTCTTGGACATAAAGTCTCCATCACTCATTCACAATAATGGGACTACACCAGAGGCATTCGGACCAAGCAGGAGTCAAAAATCTTCAAGAGGGCCAGCGCTGAGATAAGGCCACGTGGAAGTGGCGCCACAAAACCGGCTTGTGCCATATAGACTACCTCGGCGTCGACCCTCCTACTGCCTCAGTTCCCTTTTTTCCTGCTGTTGAGTGCGCTTCAGTGACAACGTCACTCACCCGCCGGGAGTCAAATCTTCATGTCTATACAACAGCAGCTTTAATCGTTCAGTTTTGATTTGTAGTATTACTTTAATTTTTAAAAAAAAGGTTTTTCTTCGAAAGAACACAGAACTCCTCTTCAGCCCATCTTCAACGGAGTCGACCATGAACGGGGCTGGTGACAGCAGGGGGATTTCACATGAAAGCTGTCTTTTCAGCACGGCTGAGTCCAGCCTGCTTCCCTCACGGGGGTCTGACTATGGGCAGTCCAGTGCGCGGGAGACCGGGCGGTACTTCCAAAAGCACAGAAAGAAGCGGGCCTGTTCTCAATCTTCATCAAGAACCTGGCACCACTCTGCCGCAAGCTCTTCTTCATCTCACCAGTCGAAGAAGAAACGGTACCGCTCGGGGTCGCACTCTGGTATGCCTGCTCGATGATCGTCGGTAACGGGAGACAGAAGACTGACTTTGACTCCTGTGCCTTGATGGTGGAAACCTTCCGAGTGATCCTGGATGATACCTTATCTTTTGCTCCCCACGTTAACCACCTTATGTCCATGGTAAACAGAAGACTGAGTGATTTGTACCGTAACCGAATCAACCACAATGCAGATGTTGGATGCCTCATAGTGGTAAGCTCAGAACTGTCTCTAGTTCATTGTGGCCTCCCTGTCTGCACAACTGCCTCTGCATCAGTTGTCAACAGAATAAATTTGATCTGTAGTAGGGGTTGTCGCTTTATGCTTGTCATCGAGGCATAGGTCAGGAAGCACTGGAAAACCAGGAGCTGTTGTAAAATTTCCAAGTAACGTTTTATTATTATCAATAACAGCAAAATAAAAATTATTCAATATAACTATTTACAAAGGCAGTACAGAGAAAACAAAGCCCTTCATCTGAGGTCATCTCTAATTCCAAGTTTCAGTTTCTCAGTCTCTCTCTCTCCCCTCTAGCAAATGCATTGCTGCTCTTATTTCTGCCTCCTGAGCTTGTTAAGAGACCAGAACTTTGTAAGTTTCTTTCCTCGCAGGTGAAACAAAATAGAACATGATGTCACAGAACTGGCCTCTTGTTGACAACTCTGCAAAAGAGTTTGTGCTGCATGTTAAGGTTAACCCCCTAAATTCCAAATAGCTTTCTGCAATCATTTCAGCAGTATAACTAAATACAGTTTCAAACTAAGGGATCCCAGTATCACTTAGTTTCACACAAAAAAAAACACATAAATTTTTATAAACGCAAATATGCAAGGGGGAAAGAAAAGACAAGCAGCACGTGAATGCAGAGAGATAGTGAGAGGCGGAGAATCATGAGATTGTCGGAGTGATCATTTCCTAGGTCTCACGATAACATTTGGTTGGCCAACCAGACAGACAAGAGACAGAAAAAGAGAGGACATAACAGATACTTGTATTTAACTTTTTCTGCGTGACAAATGGGAAGGGTCTTATTCAACCCTGTCACATACCCCCCTCTTTAAGAGGGAACCTGTTTTAAAAACAGGTTTCCCAAAACGTTCTATTAATAATATTCTAACATTAGCTTATAACCTTTACAGTTGAGTGCATGTGCAGTATAGCAAACAGTGAAATTTAAACTCACACTTTTTTTTTTTCCAACCTTCTGAATTCTCAATTTCTGATCCATATCTTAACAGAAAATCAGCATTGACATTCTCTTTTCTGGATTTGTGTATCACCTTGAATTTAAATGGCTGTAGTGCCAGGTACCACTTGTGATTCTGGAATTTTTATCCTTCATTTGGTTAAGCCAACAGAGAGGATTGTGATTGGTTAGAAGTAGTCAGCTCCTAGCAAATAAAACTTAAAAGACTCCATGGCCCACTTTGCCACTAGGCATTCCTTTTTATTTATTTATTTATTTATTGACCAGCAGACGAGGACTAGACAATTCTGCCTATTTTCAGCCTCGTCCCCGGGGGAGGAGGATACAAATGGATGCTGACTGACATTGAACCAGATTAAGCTGTTGATGGTATTTTTAGTGAATGGGGGAAATTTGGCCTGGACACAGGGAAAATTCTCCATCTCTCCCGCAGTGGGAAACGCTGACCATCTATGGGATGGGCAGTTCAGGAGAGCAGATGACGGAGAAGGACGTGGGTGAGCTGGGGAGCGGGTCTCCTCCTCTGCCTCTGGCACACTAGAGACCGAAAAATTCTACGATGCCGAGGGGCATCTAGAAACGAAGTCATTCAGAAGAACGAATGGTTATTGGGGAGCCATCTGCCCTGATATTGAGAAAGTAGACGGGAGTACAGGAGTCTTCAGAAACAGACATACAAAGCATGTTACGAGCAGTGGAGCAGGAATACCTACTGAAAAAGGCAGCATTGGGCACTCAGTCACAACAGCAGACAGCTGCGGGAAATGGCTCCTCAGAACCTGATGTGGCTATGAAGCACTCGGTGACAAGACCCCAAGGGGGATGTGGAACAAGAATGCAGTGTGCAGTCTGATGCACAAGGAACGGGAATCAAGGAGCCAACTTCCGGTTCGAGAGCGAGCAAGGTGGTGGTATTTGATTTCCCTGCAGTGACATGGAACACAGCCTCCTTTGTCTTCGGTTCTACATAGGAGCAGGGGACCTCGTCCGAAAAGGCACAGACTGCCCCAGAACAGGCAGGCCTACGTCGGGGTCCCGCCAAACAAGCAAGACCTCCAAGGGTTACTTCTATAACAGCAACAGAAGCAGATCATATAGCGGAAAAGCTCAGAGGAGCCGGTTGGGCTTTCAGTTCTATTACTGGGAGATGGATCTCAGGTATGATGCCTGTTACTGTCCCTATTACTTAGTCAGACACTGTAATTACTTCACTATAAACTGTTGTTGATTCTGCCTCTCTCTCTCAGACACTAACATGGAGGCTATTAGTTCTGGACAGAAAACTCCACTGACTCAGCCCCCAGAGCTATGCCTTATTCAGAATCCTTCTTTGTCCTTTCTTTCTCAGCCACCGCCAGCGGTACCTAGTACTTCTGGGAACCAGGCTAATCTCAGATGTGGACAGGGGCATGTGTCTACATATATTGCACCCAAACCGCAGAACGCAAAGTCTGCGAGTTCAGCCTCCCAGACTTTGTTGACAGGCCCTAACAGGCCTTATGCCTCTCTTTTTCATACCCCTATTCAGCCTACTTAAAAGGCATAACGCTATTCGATTGCACTACAAAGGGGGCTTGGATAGATACCCGGATAGTCTGTATGTGGCACATGTACTCTATTAAAAGGATCTGTGGGTTTTAAGCTACCAAAATGTACGCTGTTATACATATCTCGAGTGAGACTACTTTTGACATTAGTTTCAAGCTTCGGTCGGGCCTGGAAACATTTTGCAAAAAGTTTCAAGAAATTAAGATATCGCCTGTGTGGGCTCTCTTTGAGGCAGCACCCCTGACTAAACCAGCTTTCTGTACAATTATTGTATTATTTCGAAATTAAAGGGTTAGCATGACTGATTTGCTATTCTGGCTGAAACAGAGATGTACTGTTCTGGGTGCGCCAGAAGCAATTTTTGATACGGAAAATATTTGAACTGGAGGGTGGAGAGTTAGGGTAGTTCTTAATACCTCTGACTCTGGGTTGCAGCACCTCCCAAACAGCTTCTCCCTGGGAAAGGATAGAGGAGTGCTGTTCTATGCGGGCTAGCCGAAGGCCTGCTTCCGGGTGTGGTCTGGAAACACACCTGAGCAGTATGTGTGACAAATTGAAATGTACTGTATGCAGTGGGTTAGGTGTTGTAAAAAAGTTTGTTTTTATAATACCCAAAGTGGGTATTGTAAAAACAAACAGGTTTGCAGTCTGTGTTCAGACCTTGGTCATTCTTATGCAGCAAGCCCTAGGGCAGCGCATAATCAAGAAAACCAGGCTGATGATGTGGCGCAGAGGTTATTAATTACAGTGGCCCAGAGGGGAAATGACAAAAAAAGCCATAAGGGTGGATATACAACAGCTATTACCTATCCCAGCCCCCTCTACCCAGCCTAATTTGGTTTCTAGAACCTTCTGCCCCGTCTAGGGATGGAAAGGTTACTGAAATTCTTGTCACAGAAATGCCACAAAGGCCTGTTCCTCAGAGGCCGGAGAAGTCAGTTGCCCCTCTTGATCCTAAGCATATCCCAGAATCTGAACAAATGGAGCTTTCAGAGGTTCTTCTTGAGAAAGAGGATATGCCCCCTCTAACTTTGCCTACCCAGATCACTGGAAAGAGGATGGTTCTGCGGAAAAGAGATGGCAGAAAACATCCACCCCCTGAAACAATCCAAAACTTTAGACCTGCCACTGGCCAACAAGTTTGAGGCCCTCCACCAACACTCGGATTGGTCTGGAGAGGAATATGATACTTCCTTCATGTGTTCCTCTGTTCCAAACCATGGGACAGACATGGAGGATGTTCCTTCCATTCGGTTGAGGTCCTCACAACTGACAGAGGAACTAACCACCCTGAAAAAGAAGAAAAAATTGAGGAATCCTAAAGGGAGACAAATGGATCCTCCCCGAGTTCTGATTTTTAATTCCTGGTTCTGTCTCTCTAAATTTAAAACAATCTGGTGTCTCTTTCTTTTTTCGCTTGTAATGTGAACAGCATTAAATCCCATAGAAAGAGAATGGCCACATTTAGTAGCTTGATGGCCGGAGGCCCATGTATTTATTTTCTTCAGGATACCAGACTTAATTCCTTACCTGAGGTAACAGAAGGAATGAAAGAATGGTATGTGGTGCCATCTTACTGGTCATTAAGGACAGTGCTTTGTTCAGGGAATATGCATTTTGTTTTATGCAGCACAGTTTAAACTGATTAAACTAATATTTATTCCCAGGAAGAGCTTTAATCTTACAGGGAAATTATATAGGCTCATAAATATTTATGTGGCACAGACCAAGGCCAAACATATTGATTTGTTTTATTTAATCCAGCCATATTTGTTGACTCTGTATAATGTGATTTTTTTTGTTTGGGGGGGGGGCTTAATTGCAGGTTAAGTTTAGCAGAGAGGGGAAATTCAGGCAGACCTGACAACATTTTTTGTGATATGTCCTGTTTAAATAAAGTAGTTCAACAAGCAACATTACAAGATGCTTTTTGTGCCCATCGTGCTCGTGGGTGTGTCCACCTTTCATAAAGGACCCCTGGCTACAAGAATAGACTTTTTTTATACCCAAATTCATGCAGATAGCTTCCATTACAGCAGAACCGGGTGGAATTTTCAGGCCATAAAATTATACAAATGACAATTGATATTAGCTTGCCCATTTCTTTTGGACCAGGGTTGTGGAGTTTTTTTCCAGCCGCTTTAGAGCAAGACAGTTTGAGGCAACACATAGCACAGTTTGGTTTTTATTTTCTATGATTCCAGTGTACAATGGTGGGCTACAAAGCTAGACCTTATAAAAATGCTGAAACAAGAAAGTAAGAGACACCAAGATTTCCTTTATTGGAAATATCTGTACCAGAGGATGCAACTTCAAAAATTGATTTCATTAAATACCACTACTGGGTTAGATTATACAACCCAAATCTCTTCTGTTAAAAAAGCTATAATACAATATAATTCTTTACAAGCAGATAATATAAGGAAACAACAAGAGTATGGAACTCAAGGCAGAACTGCAGTGGTTTGCCCATATGATGCTTGCAAGGGGAGAGTGGCTCAAAAGTCTTTTCATGGTTTAAGAGACGACCAGAATGTGTTACTCACTTCAGGGAAGGGACTTCTGAATGTTCTGACTGAACATTCTTTGAATCTTTTTTCCTCTAGGATAGAATCCTCTTCCAGTCAAGAGAGATGTTTTGAACATTTTCACATCCCACACTATCTGCCTGACAAATTACAATCTCTAGTGCAGGATATTTCCCCACTATAGAACAGGGTAGTTGGACTATCCTGTTCTATACCTCAGTGAATCCTTGGTTTAAAAAATGGAACTCTGGACATTTAAGGGGATTGGGAGCTACTGGAACGCCCCCCCCCCCCTTAAGTGTGGCATCTTTTTCTTAAACTTAAACTCACAAGTAGAATGGTGGTCCTAAATCAAAGGAAAATTCGTTATCAACAAATAATTGACACACTTCACAGAACCATGCACTTTCCCACACTGTCCTCTGCTATTTTTACCAGATCTTAAAGCCACATTGCTTAATAAGAGAATTCCTCCGCATGTGTAGGATGTCAACTGGCTCTGCTGCGACGAGAGGCTAAACATAAAGGCCAACCAAAGGCACAAACAAATTAAAGAAAGAATGTGCAGTAGACCTTTATGTATAAACCAACTGGAAACATTATAACATCTGTTTTTCCAATGTTCATATATTAAGCATTTTTTGAGTTTTTTGTCTCATACTTGGCGATGCCTCCTATTAGAACTCTGAGTATGAGGAATTAATTTATAATGTTTTGGGGGCTGCTTGGACAGATTGGGACAAGGACACGTTGCAGGTACTATTTTTTGTGGTACGATGGCATATTTGGAATTCGAGAAGTCTGTATACCCTTCAACAGAAAGAGATAAGCCATACTGAGTTGAGTATTAACATAACAGCAGATTTAACACAGATTTATTGTAATGAAGCGAAATGTACACAGGGTTCGCACCTTAGAGCCAAATGGAGAATCTTTTGTGGATTACCAAAAATGATGTCCTAATTAGGTAAATGCTGGGTATATGTTTTATTAGTTAAACTTAATACTTCTGCACATGATGTACATATCTGTTCTTATATTCGAAAAACATAATACGTTTTCTTTTGGATTAAGACTGTATAATTTTTTAAGTGTTTTTCCCCCCTCTGGTTAAATAGTTACACTAGATTTGTCATATTCTTAAGGGTGATAGATTTTTCTAATCTTTTACTTTATATTTTCACTATGCTTGGGGGAGGATGTGTGTGGGTTTGCAGTATTGCTTGAACATTGTTTTTCTTTTTGGTGATGTATTTCTGTATGATTTTTCTAGCCCTAATGAACACCCCTACTCTTTTCAAGAAGCACGATGGGATCTTTAATATCTACCTGCACTACCTCCAGAATAACGTCTCATCCGAAACATGGAACTTTTCAATGGTGGAGTACCTTTTCTTTCTGCCATGCAGCTTCCTACTGATATATAGAATGGGAAGTTCCGTCCCATCTATATTTTGTCTCAGGACCATACCTGGGCCAATCTCTGATGCATCTGTCTGTAACAAAAAAAATTTTCTCAAAGGCTGGGCTCCATAAAACAGGAGCTGAACATAGTGCAGCCTTGATGTCCTGAAAAGCTTCATCACACTCTGGGGACCATTTCACATTATTTGGGAACCAATTATTCGTGAGTTCAGTGAGGGGAGTAGCAAACTGGGCAAAGTTGAGAACAAATCTCCAATAGTAACTAGCCAGCCCTAAAAATGACCTGAAATGTTTCTTTGTTTTAGGAATAGGACTGTTACCTACTGCATCTGTCTTAGAAATCTCTGGTTTTACTTCTCTGTTTCCCAAAACATATCCCAAATATCTGGTTTCCTGCATGCCCAGTGCACATTTGGTAGGATTTAATGGTCAGACCTGTATTTTTCATAGCTTGGATAACTGCTCGTAGGTGTTCCAGGTGGCTTTTCCAGTCTAGACTGTACACCACGACATCATCCACGTATGCAGCACAATAGCCAGTGTGAGGGGATAAAATTACATCCATGTACTGCTGGAATGTAACGGGTGCTCCATCTAAACCAAATGGCATGGTGGTGAACTGATATAATCTAACAGGGGTGGCACATGCAGTTTTGTCTCTGGATTCTTTAGCTAGGGGAATCTGTCAGTAACCCTTGGTGAGATCGAGGGTACTGATATACTTGGCACTTCCCAGTCTGTCCACTAAATCATCTATCTGGGACGTAGGATAACTGTCAAATTCGGACACTTGATTAAGTTTCCTAAAATCAAGGCAGATTCCTACACCCCCTCTTTTTTTATGTACAGTCACCATTGGTGACAGACCAAGCACTTCTCGACTTTTCTATGATACCCAATTCTTTCATTTTTTGTATTTACTTAACTACATCTGCTCTTAACCACTCTGGTAATCTGTATGTCTTTTGTCTAATAGGGCGCGCATTCCCTGTCATTATTACATGCTTGACCCCTTTTGTTCAGCCTGGCAGTGTGGTAAAAGTACTGTTAAATGTCTTTAGTAAGTTACAGATTTCTGCGGTTTGTTTGGAAGTTAAGGAAACGTTCACCTTTATAGCATCAGCAGTTAACAGTTTGTTCTAGCCTATCATAAGCTATATCAATATTTTTATCAGTTTCTGGTAAAACTAGCAAAGCAGCCTTTGGTGTTTTTTCAGCCCATCTCTTCAGGAGGTTTGTGTGGTATATATCTTGGTAGGATGTTTCCTATCAGGGGTCTCAGTTTCATACTTAACTATGCCAGTACATCTAAGCACTTTATAATGCCCTTGCCACTTCATTAATAGTTTATTTTCTGAAGTGGGTAATAGTAGCAAGATCTTTTCACCTGGCTCAAAAACGTTTTCTTTTACCCTATGGTCATAATACACGTATGATGGTTTTGGACCTCTTCCTGATTACTATGGGCAATTTCAATATATTTTGCTAGTTTCATTCTCAGGGCACACATATTTATTTATTTTTTATTTATTTATTTAAAGTCTAGGAATTACAATCCTTTGAGTCAGAGACTCATTTGCAAAGGCTCCACGTCTTACATAAATGGATTAGAACACAGTATAACATGGAATATACAATATAGACAACAGCTCTAGTACAGAAAATGACAGTAACCTACCGAGGTGAAAGAAAAAAATACAATAAACACTGACATGGAACGACTATATGATGTAATAGATGGTTTTTGAGTGAGGTTATCTTCCCATGTTTCTTTTATTACATCTAGTGGCCCACCATTCAGCATTTCAAATGATGAAAAACGTGTTAAAGCTTGTGGCACTTCTCTGTAAGCAAAAAGCAGGTAAGATAAGTATTGGTCCCAATCTTTCCCTTCCCCTTTTACAAACTTTTTTAACATGCGTTCGTTTTAGGGTTTGGTTAAAACGCTCAACAAAACCATCTGTCTGAGGGTGATAGGGGGAGGTTCTTATGGCAGTGATACCTATTAGTCGGCACAGCTTCTTTAGTAATGCAGCACCAAAATTACTACCCTGATCAATAATAATTTCTTTAAGTATACCCACCCTGCTGAAAATTTTGGCCCACGCTGCTGCCACTTTTGGGGCTGTGACACTAGGCATTGGAACTGCTTCTGGGTATCGAGTAACATAGTCACATACTACCAGAATTAATCAATTTCCCTTTTTACTTTTGTCTAAAGAGCCAACCACATCCATTGCAATTCTCTCAAAAGGCACATCTATCAAGGGTAGGGTCCCCTGGGGCGCCTTGTCTTTTTAAGTCACTGGGGCTACTTTCTGACATTCAGCACATGAATTGCAATAGGCAGCAACATCTTCATGAATTCCAGGCCAATAAAATGTGTACAGCAGTCTGGCAAGGGTGCGATGCCTCTCTGTGTGACCAGCCGTAAGACTATCATGTGCTATCTCTAACAACTCAGATCTATACTTTTGTGATATAACCAATTGTTCTATCTGTTCCTGTGTCTGAGGTTTAACACAAACTTGGTACAGTAACCCATTACATTTTTTAAACATTGGTTCACCCTGTTTTTGTTTCACCCCCAGCTGCTTAAAATAACCTTGGAGAGAAGCATCATTAGTTTGCTCTGAAACGAAATCACAATCAGATATTAGTTTAGCTTCAGCATTTTGGTATTTTACCTCCTTATGTCCATCAGTCTTTTGTTGCCACTGTTGTTTCAGGTGTTTTCTTTATTTCCTGGACTTCCGGATCTTGGAGCTGGGCTCAAACAAGTCCACTTCAAAGTCACAAAAAGGAAAAGTGTCCCCACCATCTGAGATTTTCTTTGCCTGTGTTCTTGTTATCACTGCTGCTGAAACTGCAGGGTTCGGTTCCTCTGAGATTAACTCTGTAAACCCTGGACAGTCATTTCAAATAATCACTGGTACAGGTAACTTGGGCACTACCTCCACTTCTATTTGGTGTGACACCCTGTTAATATTCAGGGTCACTTGTGTGGTAGGATAATATCGTGTGTCCACATGCATGCAAATGACACCAGTACCTGGTCCTTTTACAGTGTTTTCCCAGCACTTCAACATGCACTAGGATATGTCTGCTTCCCCGAATCAATAAATCCATTTACAGTCTTATCCCCAGCTTGACATCTGTTAAATACTTGCTAAGGCCAAATCTGATTCAGTGTTACCCTCCTTGTTTTTATGGCAGTTTCTTGTGATATGGCCTGGTTTGTTAGTTTATAGCAAATAAAGGCTTTGGGTGCAGATTTGTTACCCCCACCAGAGTTTTTATCTGATCTGGAGTCAAATCATGAAAAAGAGGGCCTTACCGGTGCTTAACTGTTATCTAGCTGCTGCATGGTTTGTCTGGCCATCTGATAGTCCTCAGCCAAAGAAACTGCCCTTTCTTCACTTTCTGGTTAGTGTTCTTTCACCCAAAGCTGCACATCTGTAGGCAGGATGTTGATGAATTACTCCATTGCAAATGTGTCAGCGATCTGTGGGACTGTTTTGTCCCTCTGGTTGGAGGCCATTTAATAAGGAGTGCTCTGAACTGGGTGAAGGCTTCTCAAGGATTGTCGCATGAGTTGTACTTCAGGGGCTGGAATGTTTACCTGTAGGTCTCTCCTGAGATGTCATATCTTTTCAGGATTTGTCTTTTCACAAGGTCATAGTTTCTAGGGACATGGATATGTTGTTCTATCCGCACTGTATGGCATATCCTTTCCTCTTTAAATCTTGCCAGAAGGTCTTAGAGCTGGCTTCTCCCACCCACCCAGGTGGTATAACCCTTGGCTGTGCCTCATGATGCCAGATCATTCTTTCCGCTGGAAGATACAGGTTGCCTCCTTACCACTGTTGTGCTCAGTAGGCCCTGGCTTCTGTATCTTCGGATTTGTTGAAAATTAAACTCGTCAGAGTTACCGATCATCGCTTCACTATCTCGACCGTCATGGAAGAGAAATCTTCTCCCAGTTTCCGGCGCTGCCCATGCGGGCAAAAGATGACGTGCACAGACCCTCATGCTACGTGCGCTTACTGCCTGGGTGTCGGCCATGATACCCAGGCCTGTGAGATGTGTCTCGCCTTCCATCCTAACATCCTCGACGATCGTCTCACACGTTTGAAATTGGGCAGGCTGGAGAAATGGAATCCGCTGGTCAAATCTAAACAAGCCCAATGGGCGTTCTCCGTGGCTGTGGGGTCCACTGAGCAGCTTGAACAGATGCAGGCCTTCAAGGAAGAGGCAGCTCGGGCCGCGGATCATTCCTCGAGGCCCTTCTTTATCCCGCTCAATTTGGGCTCAACTTTCTCGGGCTCCTTTCAGGCGATGTGCCACTCTCTCACCACTAAGGGCGAGGGACGTTCAGGCTCGCATGTCTCCTGGTCCCGTAAAAAGGACAAGGGACCGGGAGATTCTTCGTCTCGATGAAGACGTTCTTGGGATCATGAGAGATCTTGGTCCCAGGAATCTCCATTCTCGACCTCTGTTGAGATTGCGGCCTTGGCCGCTGGCTTTTCGATCCCACCATCAGGTCAGCCAGACGAAGACAAGGTTGAGATTATTCTCGACCCTGTCGACCCGTTGTCTCCCGAGGAAGCCGACAACTCTGTCATCATGACCCCGGTCCTACCTCTTCCTGATGAGGAGATGCAGTCTGCTGGTGAACCCACTGAGGAACTGGTCCCAGACCCGGGAAAGTTGCTGCCCTCCCGGTGTCTCCCAAGCGACCCAGTCGGTCCCCCTGACGATTGAGGTCTCGGACCCCTTCGAGAGACAGGACGAGGAAGGCGCATAAACGCTCTAAAAAGAGGCGATGATGACAATCTTCTTTGTCCTCCTCGGATGAGGAGAGGCTTCGACGGAAACTCTGTCAACGCTACAAAGATTTGATATGGCAACAACTGATTTTGTCCAGTCAGAAGCTGACTACAGGTTGCACACCATCCATCACTTGGCTTTCGCCTCCCAGGCTGAAGCCGACTCCCTTGGAGCCGGTCAAAACCATTCCTCCACCAGTGGAGCTGGTCAGAACTGTCCCAGTTCGGCCAAAATCTACCTCTCCACCGATAGTGGTGGAACCGCCACCTAAGCAGCCTTTGGGAGGGGCTCCTACTAATGAGTCTCAGACCATTCCAGGCCTCCCATGTAGGCTCTCTGTCACTCTCACGCCTGATCACCCCAGGTGCGTTGAGGGAGATTTAGATGGCTGGCGATTTACCCAGACTCTGATGACTCCAACCTGCGTTCTCTTCTTCTTGACGATGAATCAGTCAGCAGTCTCTCGATGGAGGAAGGCACTTCTTCTTTCCTGGGCATTCTCCATCTCATCTCCAAATCCACAGGGATGCCTCTCGAGCCCGTTCAAAAACAGGCTGGATATCCCCTCACAGATATCCTTAAGAGACGGGACTCACCGACGGAAGCCTACCCAGTGGCCGAGGCCATTGTTGGTCCGGCTTTGGAGTTTTGGCGGCACCCTGCCTCCTGCCCTGCACCATCTGCTTGTATGACTCGCAAGTACACAGTGCCTAGAGGGTCCCTTTCGGGGTTCACAGAGCATCCCTCTGCAGAGGGTCTTGTGACCGAATCTGTGTTCAGATGCGCAGGTAGTTTGGCAGATGCAGACAGACCTCCAGACAAGGAATCCAAAAAGTTGGACCACTCTGCCTGAAAAGTCTGTGCCACATCTTCACTGGGCTTCCATCAGGCAAGCTTGGCCATCATCATGGTGCATTTCTCCCACGCCCTTCTGGGCTCCCTGGATGAGGTCCTTCCTCATCTCCCCACAGACCTCCAGACCACAGTCAAGCAGGTCTGGGACCAGGGTCAGGCTGTGGATCTCTGGGACTCGGGCGACCACTCGGTGACTGCCGCGGTTGCCATGCGCGGCAGGGCTTGACTGAGACTCTCCACTTTCATGGCGGACACCCAGCACAAGCTTACAGACGTCCCTTTCCTGGGCACTGACCTTTTCAGTCCAGGTGTGGACGGTCACCTCCAGTGCATCGAGAAGTCGAACACCACTTGGACTCTGTCACTTCTGCTCAGCGGGAATTACAGAGTTCCAAAAAGCAGAAGAAAAAGCCATTTCGGCACCCTGCTCCTCCGGCCAAGCAGTCCCTCTTTCAGGCAGGACAGCAACAGCAGGCACAGTCTTGGCGCCCTCGGCCCAAGCCCAGGCCTCTGGTAGCCCATAAACCTGGAGGTTGGGGCTCAGGTAGTCCCCAATCTGGACCCTCTTCCTCCATGCCTGCCTAGTGACAGGATAGGGTCTGCCACCCCATACCTGTCACGTCAACTCTGGGTCCTCCTGTGGGAATTTGGCTTTGCCACTTCCTTTCCACCTGGTCCGCTGTTACCACGGACAGGTGGGTTCTAGAAGTGGTCAGCCAGGGTCTGCCTCTAGAGTTCGAGCAGTACTACCCCAGTCAAGCCCGCGCCTCACGGGAGGAGATGGTGTCCGTTCTTACTCGGTCAGCTCTCTGAGACGACATTGCCAAACTCCTCCGCAAGGAGGTCATGGGCAGAGTCAAGGACCCCCTGGTAAACCCAGGGTTCATTTTCAGGTACGTCCTGGTTCTGAAGTGGGGGGGGGGCTGGCGCCCCATTCGGGATCTGCACGACCTGAGCCGGTTCCTCAAGTCACGCACCTTTTGGATGGTAACTCAGATCATGCCATCCCTCAAGCAGAACATGTGGTTCTCCTCTCTGGATTTCCAGGATGCGTTCTTTCATGTCCCAATCTGTCCGTCTCACCAACGATTCCTTTGTTTCCAAGAAGAAGGAGCCTTCTTCGAGTTCCGAGCCATGCCATTCGGCCTGTCATCGGCCCCACGGGTCTTCACCAAATGCATTGCAGTGGTGGCAGCCCACCTTCGGCATGGGGGGGTCAGAGTCTACCCCTATTTCGACGATTGTCTCTTGGCGGGTTCCACCCAGCAAGAGGTGGAGAGGTCCAGGGACCTGGCCCTCCAGACCTGCACCGAACTTGGTCTCCTGATCAACGAGACAAAGTTGGAACTTGTACCTTTGCAGGTGATATGCTTCATCGGGGGAGAGCTCGACTCCTGCCCAACCAGAGCCCGGCTCCCAACGGAAAGGGCAGAGGTTCTCTCCTCTTTTGCCCAGTCATTTCTGGTTGGGCACTTGCACCTGCACCTCAGTGGTCCATTGGGCCCGGTGGCATATGCGCCCCCTGCAATGGGAGCTGGCTGGCCAGTGGACCCAGCGTCACAGTCACTTTGATCAGCTGGTCACTGTAACTCAGAAGATTTGGGATGCTCTCCAGTGGTGGACCGTCCTGGATCACTTGCAGGAAGGGATCCCATTTGTCTGTACCAAGCCGACGGGTCGTTCTTATGACCACTGCCTCTCCCATGAGCTGGGGAACCCACATGGGGAACCATAGAGCCCACAGGTTCTGGACCCTGAGGAATCTCGATACCATATCAACCTGCTGTAGCTCAGAGTGGTCAGACTGGTGCTGTCAGTATTCACTCTGCTCCTTTGAGGTCAAGTGGTACAAGTCCAGACGGACAATACCACGACCATGTACTGCCTCAACAGACAGGATGGCACACACTCATGGCTGCTCTGCAGGGAAGCGCTCTTCATCTGGACCCTCGTGAGCTGACTGGAGGCAGATCTCCTAGTCATCCATGTAGCAGGAGCCTCAAATCAACTGGCGGATGCTCTCAGCCATGTGGGCAAGATGTTCCATGAGTGGTCTCTCCATCCAGAGGTAGTTCACTGCCTGTTCTCCTACTGGGGCGAACCACTGGTGGACCTGTTCACTTCCAGGGAGAACATCAAGCTGAGGCTGTTTCATGCCCACCCCCCTCAGCAGGGCTCCCTGCAGGGGGATGCCTTCTCGAGGCCGTGGACCCCAGGCCTCTTCTGCGCCTTCCCTCCATTTCCCTTGATCCACAGGGTGCTTCTCAAGGTGAGGAGGGACAAGGTGCAGGTGATTCTGGTAGCCCCAGACTGGCCACGTGAGTTCTGGTATCCAGATCTCCTCCTCCTCTCTAGGCTTCCGCAGCATCTTCCAGTACACCCAGACCTGCTAGCTGTCAGTCAGGGAAATATATTCCATCCACACCTTCAATCCCTGTACCTGACAGCCTGGTTCCTGAGCGGCTAGAGTTCCAGGCTTTGGGTCTCCCTGAGGGTGTGCTCACTGTTATGGAAGCATCCAGAAAGGAGTCGACCAGGAGGTTCTATGCCTTCAAATGGAAGCATTTTTCCATTTGGTGCCAGGGCAAGGGCCTGGACCCTCTGTCCTGTCCAGTGGTTAACATCCTAGACTACCTTTGATCTCTGTCCAAAGGGGGTTCTTCGGTCTACGACCCTTAAGGTGCACCTGGCAGCCATCTCTGCGCACTGGGCATGGGCCGCTCAGCAGACAGTGGCGCAGGAGAAGGTGGTCTAGTGTTTCTTCAAAGACCTCGATCACATATCCCCTCCGGTGCGTGAACCTCCACCTCTGTGGAATTTACTGCTGGTTTTGGCAAAACTCATGGGCAAGCCATTCAAACCGATGCACAAGTGTGAGATGTCACATTTGTCGTGGAAGACCACCTTCCTGTTGGCTGTCATGTCAGCCAGAAGGACTGGGGAGCTCCAGGCACTTTCTGTGGTGTCTTCTTACCTGGTCTTCCACAAGGACAAGGTTGTCCTGTGCCCCCATCTAACCAGGTGTTGACTGTGCCTGTGTTCTACCCGAACTATACCTCAGACGCTGAGTACAGGCTCCATACTGTGGACCTGAGATGAGCGCTCTCCTATTATAAGGAGAGAACTGCGGAAATTCGGGGAGAGGTTTGCCAGCTGTTTGTCACCTACCCTGAAATCGGACCTGGCAGACCTGCAAGAAAGTGGACAGTCAGTAGATGGATCACATCGTGTATCAATCTCTGTTACAGGTTAGTGGGCAAGAAGCCTCCCAGAGGGATAAGAGCTTCATTCTACCTACCATACCGCTGCATCAGTGGCTGCTTCCAGGAAATCTGTTAGGCTGCTACCTGGAAGACAGGAAACACCTTCATTACCCACTACCACATCGACCTAGAGTCACGCCGGAATGCTGGTTTTGGGGCCTCAGTTCTCCAGTCTCTGTTTCCAAAGTAGGGGGTGTGCGCCTTGCCTCCCTCCTCCCAGAGAACTGCTTGGGGTCTGCCAAACAGTGTGGCTAGAACAACATATTTACATCCCTAGAAAAACAGGTTACGCAACTGTAACAGTAGATCTTCTATTGAGTGGTCTTTTGCAGTAGGTTATTACTCTTGGGAGGTTCCAGCAGAGGGTGCTGTCACATGGCAGCTTCTTCAGCAGTCTTTTAGTAGGGACCACCCACACATGACATCATCTCCTTGCTCCCTATATGTGTGGGCAGCCCCCTGGTATCCTCTTCTCATTTTCCTGCCAGCTTCAGCTTGCACAGCAGCTAGCTCAATCTTCTATGTAGCAGTCATCAACTAGACTTGAATAAACAAATGTGTAAGAAAGGATCTACAAACAAGCAAGCCTTATTTTGTTTCTGCTATTGTGGCAGGAAGATTTTCAAGCTCGAAAAAATCCGTTGCCATTCAGGCAGGACCTCTTGATGCGGTGCCAAGACTGCCTCCTGCATCCCAGTCTGAAGACCCTCCATCTTCATGCTTGGCTCCTGAAGACGTCTTCATAAATAGACTACAAATCTCTTCTCAGGTAGCTGATGTTCTGCTTGCTGCCCGGAAGCAGGCTACCAGGGTTACTTACAATTCTGAGTGGAAATGTTTCTCCATTTGGTCCGATTCTCAATCACTGGATCCTTATTCTTGCCCTCTTACGAAGGTCTTGAACTACTTGGCCTTCTGGTCCTCGGAGGGCCTTAGCTATTCTTCTATAAATGTCCACTTGGCTGCCATCTCTGCCTTCCACAAACCATTAGATGTCCGGCTTTTGTATCGACACCATCTGGCTAAGATGTTCTTGAAGGGCATATTACGTCTGAAGCTTCCTCTTCGGCATCTCAGTCCTCCATGGGATCTGAATTTCATGATTGGAAAACTAACAGTGGGCCCCTTTGAATCGGCTGCCACTTGTGACCTGCATTTCCTCTCCTGGAAAACACTGTTCCTGGTGGCTATCACTTTGGCTCGACAAATTTCCGAGCTTCATGCCCTTATGTGCAGAGAACCTTATCTTATCTTTCATAAGGATCGGGTCGTGCTTCACACTAACCCTTCCTTTCTGCCTAAAGTGGTTTCTGAACAAACCTTGAATCAGTCCCTGGAGTTACCATTTTTTTACCCTGAGTACTCCAGTCCAGGTGAACATCTTTTGCATATGATGGATGTCCATCACATCCTTTGTTGTTATACTGATCGGACGAAGTCCCTTCACAAAACCTCACAACCGTTTGTCACCTTTGCCCCAGGTTGTGAGGGCCTTCCTGTTGCAAAACGCACCCTTTCTTGCTGGCTAGCCCACTGCATTACTTTTTGTTACAAAAAATACAATAAGCCCTTACAGGGCCATGGCCAAGCCCATTTATGGCCGTAGAGGCTTGTTTCAAAGGTGCCTCCATTACTGATATTTGCAATGCGGCCACCTGGTCTACCATCCATACCTTTACCAGGCATTACAATCTAGATGTTGCCTCGAGACACAGAACGGCCTTTGGCCGAGCCATCCTACAGAGCATCCTGTCATAACTGTCCTCCCACATGGACATAACTGCTGGGAACTCTCCCAAGAGTAATAACCTACTGCAAGAGACCATTCCATAGAAGATATTGCAGTTACATAAGAACTTACCAAAACAGTAGCTCTTCGAGGAATGTCTCTTGCAGTAGGTCCAATCCCGCCCTTCGTCCCCCTGCCTTCCCTAACAGGGAAAATCCTGATCTAAGGACTTGGGGTTGGGACTCACTGGTACCTCGGTTTCCCTCGGTCCTCACTTTTGCGAGCTGAAACTGGCAGGGAACAGAGGATACCAGGGACCGCCCATACTTATATGGGGAGCTAAGGAGATGATGTCATGTGTGGGAGGTCCCTGGTACAAGACTGCAGAAGAAGCTGCCGTGTGACAATGCCCTCTGCTGGAACCTGCCAAGAGTAATAACCTACTGCAAGAGAGATTCCTTGAAAATCTACTATTATGGTAAGTTCTTATGTAACTGCACTTACTAAGAGTGGTATATGTTGTAATCCACACGAATCCACCTGATCTCCCCAGCTTTGACATACAACCTGAGCTTCCAGCGGGCAAAGATTAGGCATCATGGGGCGGAGCCGAGGGTTATTCACCCGGATGGGTGGGAGGAGCCAGCTTTAAGACCTTCCGGCAAGATTTAAAGGGGAAAGGACATGCCAAACAGTGTGGATGAACAACATATACCACTCCTAGAACTACTGTTACAGGTGAGTAACCTGTTTTTTCTGACACTGCAGTGTCCATAGTGCTGTAGGCAAGTTGGACTTTATCTGTCAGGTAAGGTACCAGTCTGATTGCCCATTGCTGCTTTGGCCACTGGCAGGCTCTGACAACCCTTTCAAAAATTGTCAGGTTTGCTTCGATATCATCCGGGAGACACAGCATTGTAAGTTTAACGTCTTTTAAGTTTTTTGTATCTTCTTGCTCTCCTGGACCAGTGCCAGATCCACCAGCTGTGATAACCTGCAAGGCGTCCATCAATCGCTGCATCTCTTCTCTTCTTTGTTGCTCCCGTCGCCGCATCTCTTCTCTGCTTCTCGAGTTGCTACAATTCTTCTCTTCTCTGTTTCACGGTGTATTTTTGTTGTATAGCCCACCATTTGAAAAAGGCAGTCAGGCTTTCAGGTTCTGTCACTACCTGTTCTTTTTTTCCCCCATCGCTGGTGCTGACTGTACACTCTCAGCTTGGACTTACATAGATACATAGATACATAGATAGTGTCGGCAGATAAGGGCCTATGGCCCACCTAGTCTGCCCATTTGAGTTCGTAAGTTCAGTTTGTTTTCCTAGAAGTCTATTTCCCCTTACCCCTGACCTCTAGAATTCCTTTATGTCTATCCCATGCATTCTTAAATCCCGTGATTGTTTCAGCCCCCACCACCTCCTCTGGCAGGGTGTTCCACTTGTCCACCACCCGTTCTGTGAAGAAATTCTTTCTCATGTTTCCTCTGAATCGTCCCCCCTCCAACTTCATCCCATGCCCTCTAGTCCTGAAACATCTTTTTCGCTTAAAAATAGTGTTTTCCTGCACCCTGTTCCTCCCTGTAAGATACTTGTATGTCTCTATCATATCCCCTCTCTCCCTCCTCTCCTCCAGGGAGTACATGTTCAGTTCCTTCAACCTGTCTTCATAGGACTTGTGATTCTGTATCTGCTAGTTTGGCTGCCGTCTTTCTGGTAATGACTTCTGGGCTTGCTGCTGCAGAATCCATACCTTTTGCTGTGCTTTCCTGGTACCAGGTTCAGTACCTACACACAAAACTCCAGGCTTAGAGTATGCATGGCGTAAATCGCACTTCTAAAACCATCTGTCGTCAAGGCATAGGTCAAGAAGCATTGGAAAACCAGGAGCTGTTGTAAAATTCCCACGTAACGTTTTATTATTAGCAATAGCAAAATAAAAATAGTTCAATATAACTATCTACAAAGGCAGTACAAACAGAGAAAACAAAATCCTTCGTTTGAGGGAATCTCTTAATTCCAAGTTTCAGTTTCTCAGTCTCTCTCTCCCTCTAGCAAAAGCATTGCTGCTCTTATTTCTGCCTCCTGAGCTCGTTAAGAGACCAGAACTTTGTAAGTTTCTTTTCTTGCAGGTGCATCAAAATAGAACATGATGTCCCAGAACTACCTTCTTGTTGACAGCTCTGCAAAAGAGTTTGTGCTGCATGTCAAGGTTTACCCCCTAAATTCCAAATAGCTTTTTGCAGTCATTTCAACAGTATAACTATATGAAGTTTCAAACTAAGGGATCCCAGCATCACTTACAGTTTCACACAACAGTTCACATATATTTTTATATATGCAATGGGAAAGAAAAGACGGAAACAGCAAGTGAAGTTAGAGAGATAGCGAGAGGCGGAGAATCACAAGACTGTCAGAGTGATCAGTTCCTAGGTCTCACAAGAACGTTTGGTTGGCCAGACAGACAGACAGACAAGAGACAGAAAAGGAGAGGACAGAACAGATCCTTGTGTTTAACTCTTTCTGTGTAACAAATGGGGCAGGGTCTTATTCAACCCTGCCACAATACTAGAGGCAGGTAAGTGCTCCATAGCTGCACCCATTATCCCTACCTAGCAGAACTAAGTTCCAGACATGCCTGCTAGCCAAGAAGACGCTACTGGGCCTAACCCCCCTCCCCGACTGCTTCTGTCCTGTTACTAATCTTTACACCACCAGGAACTTGGCTCGGAATGTTCTTGAACTGCCTTTATGTCGTACTCCGCTGGGAAAATGTTCATTCGCTGTTAGTGCCATTGGTTGATTAAATGAGCTGCCTGAAACCCCGCTAAATCTACCTAAGTTTGACTAGTTTTAGAGAACACAACAGGCATCCCTAGCAGTTCAGTGCAACTGCTAGTCATCCTGACTACATCCATCCCGGTGTACACTTTGAACTGTGGCAGGCTCTGGCTCCAAGGCCATGTACCATTACTGTGCTTGTTTTACACTGTTACTGTTTACCTTCTTATTGTGAAATTGTATGCAGTTGATCTAGCCTGTTTATTTTGTCCTTGTTTGACTACATTCCATTGCAATTTGCAGTTTGTATTTGTTATGGTAACCTGTAATCTCTGTCACTGATGTAGAACATTTGTAAAAGAGCATTTATGCTCAAAGGTATTCTTTGAAATTTCAATAAATAAACAATCAGTGTTGCATTGGTTTGTGACCTTTCTGGCCAGTTGGGAGCAGCTGGTAACACTGGGGAAATTTTATTTTGGGACTGCCACTCCCTCTGTTGTTCCTCACAGCTCGATCTTGACCCCTATGTCGCTTGTAATGTACATGTTGTCCCTGGGGGAGCTTATACAATTTGGGTTTTCACTTCTGTGCAGATGGTGTGCAGTTGTACTTCTTCCCACCTTACCAGAGCTACTGTACTTAGTGACTGTAATTAGCTGACGTTTGTCCGAGCTGAATGAGTGAATGGCTGCCAGATGGCTGAGCCTTAATCAGAGCAAGATGGAGTCGTTATTCATTGAACCAGTTTGCACAAAACGGAGATGAAGAAGAAGGATATCATCATGCCCTCTTCGGGAGGCAACTTCTTCAGTGCTGCAAATAGGGCTAAAAATGTGGTGATTCTAATGGACAACAAACTGACATGTGAGGCTAGGTATCATCTGTCATCCAGTGTGGGTTATTCCATATCCAAACTATCACCTGGCTGCATCCCTAAACCTGAGGACCTGGTGTCTGTTCACATTTTTGTGACCGCACAACTTGCCTATTGTAATATTCTACATCTAGGGTTTTCTAGAGTTTTAATGCATTGTCTCCAGCTAGTGGAGAATGTCGCAGCCAGGCTGATACCTTGTGTAAGCACTTTTCAACATATCACACATGTGCTGTGGAGTCTGCCTTGATGTCTGGTGAGATGGTGGACCACTTTTAAGATTTGCTTGATGAGATTGAAGGTTCTGCATGATTTGTGTCCTGGCTACATAAAAGATCTCCTTCACCCATACTCTCTGTGTCGCCCTGTCCCCTCCACAGGGGAGAATTTGAGGGAGGTTCCTCTGTCCTGCCTGAGATCTGGGGATAGAGCGTTAGCAGTGGTGATACCCGGTTATGGGACACTCTGCCTTTGGACCTCCAAAGTAGCTCCTCATTGGATGTTTTTAAGAAATCTTTAAAAACCCATCTCCCCCCCCCCCCCACATTTTATAAATATGATTGAACCCTGATTTTATAGTTGTTTTTACTGAATATTGTAGTATATAGTAAAGTTTTCTGGTTATGATCTGTGTTTATACTGCTGTTTTTTGTACAGTGCCCTGAGCCCCTGGGATGGGGAGGAATAAAATGCAACTTACTAATGCCCCTCCCCCAACACACACACACACCTAAAAGTGTTCATCCTGCTAGGCCACACCTCCCATGAGGATTAAGCCCAACATCCTCAACCAAAACTCCAGATTTTCTGGGCTGGCAATGGTCCTGGGGGGCTTACCATAGCTAAAATTGGGTACATACAATATTAAGACAGATTTGAAGCAGCAGTATTTGTTAGTCTACAAAAGTGTCATATGTTTTTGTGAAAACCTTAGATTGATTTTCAGTATATTTTTAAATTTCTCAGACATTCGTAAACAGCTCTTATAGATACTTATATCATGAATGTTGTACACCATTAAAGGTGACTTGCCGCCACTTGCAGTTTTTAGTACCTATTCTGCTGAGGTTAACTATTGAATGTACACATACTGTGGATGCTTTAGGATCATGTTACCACATGTTTCTGATGATAAACAGCACAGTACTGTGTTTAGATGGGGAGGCAGTATAGCACAGTGGTCTAAGTCTCCGAGTTGTAAATCTGGAGACCTGGGTTTGAATCCCACAGCCCCCACGTGCACACTCTGTGACCCTGAGCTCCAGGCCGTACCTGTAAACAAGCTATCTGCTTGGTGTGCCATTCCTGGCAAAACAATTGGTAAAAAAATATAAATATATATATATATATATAATATATATATGTAACCCCCCTGCAAATGGGGGTTCCCAAAAGACTTCCAGGAGCTTGCTTGAATGCTCCAAGCCTGAATGGTGTTTGGCATTTAAGCCATTTATCAGTGAGTGTTTTTAGAGCCTCTGGTACTGTCTCTTTAAGAGCTGTCTGCTTGCAGACATAATTAGTTTGTATGGGGGGACTGTGTGCTTCTCTGTTTGAGTACCACTCGAGCTGCTGCCAATTCACTCCATTTTGCAGTCACTAGGAGTCAAAGGGAACCTATCTGAAAGATGTAACTGTTTGCCAGAAATCATTTAGAGCAATAATGAAATTACAGTTTGTCTAACCTGCTTTCTTTGCAGTCAGAACTGTGTCTGCCTAGTTCCCCATTCTGGTTTTGAACTGCTGAACTGGACCAATCAGTGTGGGTAAGCTAGCTCTAAAATGGTGCCTTGGACGAATCAGAACTTGACTCATAATCTGAGCCAGCCACAAGAGGATTGTATGGGCAGTGACTCTGGGAGATGTAGTTTAGACTTTGGCACCTTTTGGACCAACAGGAGCAGTCTATTGTGAGTGACAGCCAATCCAGTCAAGAACTGGGAGGAACTCAAAGGAAGTGCCGGTTTTGTCTGTTGGAGTTTCAGTTTTAGCTCTGGCAGTGAAGGAAAGGAACCCTGTGCTCCTTCAGTGCACAGTTTTAGTCGGAACGTGTAAGGTCCGAGTTCCGGTCTGCAGCTTGTGTAACTGCTTGTTAGGACTGAATCCATCCTGTGAAGAGAATCAAAGGATATCTGAAGAGTAGAAACCAGGCTCACCCTGAGAAGACTGGAGAAATTGCTGGATTGCACTTCGGTCTGTCAGGAACTGAATCTGCTGTGTGTTCTCCGGTATGTGCAGTAATTGATCGGGACAGAGAAGCAGCCTGCCTGGTATAGTACTTTCTTTTGCCATATAAATGTGTGAGAGAGTCTCGTGAGCTCAAGAGTAGCCTCTGCTGACATTGAAGGACCCTATCTTGTTTGGAGGTCGTGAGTACTAATTCAGGGTCGCTCCTGTTGAATTGCCCATTGAATCCAAATAGAATTACTGTACTGCTGACTGTTTAACTAATTTGTCTTTTCTCTGTGTGAAAAGGGCCCCTACCAGCTGCCACAGTTTGGACTAGCCACTAGGGCTTGGGTACCCAGGGACAGTAACTGGTAGGGATAGGCCTGTGCACAGAGCCATAGGTAGATGAGTAAAGTATAAGCTAATTAACCTGATTTCCTGTCCTTGTTATATTCCCCTAAATAAATCAGAGCTGCTTGTTTCAGCAAAGTTATACTGCCTGAGGTATTTGTTTGTGTTAAAGTATTGTACTGTGATTGTTGCACTGTATCTTATTTTACAGGAGGTCCCAGTGCCTGAACCAGCCTGGGGGTAAAGTGTATACTGTGAAGGTAATTCTGATATATTGTGTATTAGCCCACTAGTGTGGGAAGAAGGGGGGTTGCAGTGTCCCAGAGGGCTGTGACCAAGTAAGTTTAACTATTGCAAACCCTGACCTCTGGGTGGAGGCACCCGCCATTGGATCCAGGCCCCTCAACCTGTTAGTGGCAAATCAGGCAGGGTAGTAGCCCCTGGGATAGCGCCATCTAGGGGTTATATATATATATATATTTTTTTTTTTCATGTCAGGCATGTCACGGGAGCATGGAAATTTTAAAAACGTTAAAATCTTGTATCTCAAGTCAGAGATGACGAAAACAAAAAGAAAAATGGCCATATTGATGAGTTTGCCAGAAAAACATCACATCTGAAAAAAAAACTAGCTGTTCATCTGTATCTTACTGTCTCCTTAAACATTTAGTATGAAATAGGCTTGGACAATATGAAAGTGAAACAAGATTAATCCAGTTCATGAATGTTGATGACATCCCTTTTAATCTTCATATTTTTTTCTCATGTGGGTAGGATTAAAATATCTCATACATTTAGACATTATTCATATCCATCAATAATACTGTAAATCAGAGCTATTTGAAACATCCCAGTGTTTTGTCTTTAGTCCATTTAATCTTTGTACTTGCTTGACCTTGGAATTGTTACGAAACCAGTTGCAAAATTCATCTTTTAAAGTAATACCATGTAGCGGTTTTAGGGTCTGGCTAGCACAGCATGCCAGGCTACATCTGAGTGTACCTCGTTCTTTAGTTTCAGTTGCAGTGGGATGTCACACATGTCAGCTCATGCTGCAGAGCGAGGTTTTTGAGCAACACACTATGCTGGAACTTTAAATACCTGACTTGGAAAGCTGTCTGTATAAGATACTATTGGTATAAATCAAAGGAGATATAAATGGCAAGGTCTGGATTATACTCAGAAACCATGTAATCTAGCATGCAGTGATGCCTTTCAGGCCCTGTCTTGGCTGCTGCCTTGAATTTGAAATGTCTAAGTACCTTACATATTAATGGCAGAGTAACATTGTGTATATTACAAGCGTAGTGCATGCTTTTTCAGTATTAATGAGCTGACAAATTGTGAAATGCAGATTGTCCACGAATGTGTTTGATCTCTGCGGTTTCTGTACTAATCAATGTGTGCAGCTGTTAAAATGATCAGTAGTTCAACATAAATTCTTGAGGCATTTCCTTATGGCTCATAAAGTTGCAAGACACCTGCTGAAACACCAGTGTGTGGAGGTCTCCTGTCCTTGTAAGTTTTAAAATACCTAATGAGACGTCTCACTGTGCTTGTTTCTTAAGCAAGGTGATTAGCACCACCCTCTAGAGTCATGAATTTTGTATCAGTTGTAAATAACATTCAAGGCACCTGATTGACTGAAAAACCAGTATAAGAGTATACGTTTGCTTTTTACTCATATTTCATACAGAAAGAAATATTTTCTAATTAAAAATCATATAATCTTTTTTTAAGTATTATTAAGTAGAAACCATGTTATTAGTGCAGAATGACACTTCAGGGATGTGTAATTATCAAACGTTCCTCTTACGTGTGTAATTTGAGGCATAAGAAGAACTTAACTACACCCTCTTTCCTTGAACTTGGAGAGAAAGTATTCAATATTTCTTCAGTGCAGCATGCATTTGTAATACTGCAGATCTTCCAGTAATCAGTCTTCACCATTGGTTCACACTAATGGGTCTTAGTTGGAGGCACTAGGACACGGCGGGCGCCAGATGCTTTCAGGAAGGCTGGCGGAGAGGCAAGCTGTGCACATGCACGGCTTCATGAGAGTTGCTTGTGGCACCAGGCTTACCTTGGCACCAGCCCTCAACTTCCTAAATTCCTTTTTTCCCTGCCATTGAGTGTGCAGCAGTGGTGTCGCTCACCCACCGGCATTCAGAACTTCATATCTATATGACAGCAGCATTCAGTTCTTCTCAGTTGTAGTGTTCAAAGCTAGCGTTTACTACATTTGAGTCAGTTTAATGTATTTCTGTCAGTTTATCTCTAAGCCTACCAAGTCTGTGGTTGGCAGCTGTAGGGCCTTCAGGCAGACTTCTCTGTCAGCAGGGCCATGTATGGTCCACTTTCCCCATAGGAGAATGGTTCTGATCACGGGCAGTCCTGTACTCAGGAGGAAGGACAGTATTACTGAAAGCACAAAAGGGCAGGCCTGCTGCTGATTCTGGTCAGGTTCTCGGCCCTGCACGGCCTTGAGTTCTTCCTCTTCCCTTTGGAAGGGGAAGAAACAGTGCCACTTGAGGTCGCCCTCTGGGAGGTCTGTGGTGACACTCTTAGGTGTCAGTGTAGCTTAGCTGATAACACAGTCGCCTCTGGGCCAGAAGGTCATAGGTTCTAGCCCCACATGGGATTGGGCTCATACCTGAAAAACGCTGGATGTCAAGTACAGTACTGGGGGTCGTGCTCTACTGTTCAAGCATGCCATCATTCGGATAAGATGTTAAACCGAGGTCCCCTCTACCCATCTCTGGCACTGTCCAGATGGAAATAAAAGAATCCAAAGGCACTTTTCACAAGAGGAGGAGGATTTCTCTGGTGTCCCAAATTCATGGAATTGTCCAGGGCTATGTATGGGTGTTGATGTGCGAAGTGGCTGCCATTAAATGTTCAGGCACTTCACTGCCAGTCTCACATTGCTTGTAAAATGCTTTGGGATACACAATGTATGAAAAGCACTATAGAAATGCTGATTCCGCTGCTGCTACATCATCTCCCAGGACCGGAGGCCTCTGGTACTGGGATGTCAAAGTGTCGGGGCCTGAAGTCCCCCTCTGTCTTTAAGTGGGGACCCCAGTGAGCTGTTCCACCTTGGGCAGCTCTTTGGAAAAGTTGGTGTAGCACCAGACTCATGTGTCTCTGTCAGCGGATCCGGTCCGTGGCCCTGTGGGGTCGGTGGACCTGAAGCTGTGGGCAGGGCCATCAAGCCAGGTAGCGTATTTGTCTCCGGCGACAGCCTTCAGCAGGGTTTTATTTAACTCTAAAAATTGATTAGCGTTTTGATCATAAAAGTGCTAAAACTTTGTGAAAATGCATAGCTCTTGCATCATTGTGTTTAACAAACACAGCACTTCTAAAAAATCTGTATAAATATTTTCTGTACAGTTAGTATCATCCCAAGAAAAAAACTGCTAATCAATTATTTAAAACCCTGCTTCAGCCCTTGGTTCCTTACCTCCATAGGGTGTTGCAAAATCTAGAAGTCTCCACTCCAACCCTGACTGCGGCTGCTGTTCATAGGGCTTTTTTGACTATGAACAAGGCCTAGCCTTCCTTTCAAAGAGCAGAATGCAGATGATCCTGCAGATGGCATGCTAAATTAGCCTTCTCAGTGTTCACAAGTCTACCTGCCATAGTTACATATGAGAATGATTCAGTGGACGCTCAGTACACAGTGGTCATAAGCGTCACATCCTTAGATCTGCTGCTTTCAGGTGACCAAGCCCCTGGTTCAGTCACTAACGTGGCAGTCTCTGGAGGACAGTCGCCTTCAGGTTTCCCTTCTCCTAACTTAAGCCTCAGGTGACTCTCACCATGGATGCCTCCCTGTTGGTGTGGGGAGCCCACTGTCAGGTCCTCCAAACACAAGGTATCTGGGACCCATCAGAGACTCATCCTCACATCAGTGTGTTGGAGATGCAAGCTGTTTTTGTACAGACTGAACCCTAGTGGATCTCATCAGTCACGAAATGGTCCTCCTCCAGACAGACAAGTCTATGATGTATTACATCAGCAAACAATAAGGAGTGCACTCTTATCCTCTCTGCGGGGAAGTGATGAGAGTGTATAAATAGTACCTGGAGCAGGAGTTCCTTCTCCAAGCCTTTTATCTGCCAGAAATCCAGAACACTCTGACAGATGAGCTCAGCCGAACAGAGGCCAGTCATCATGAGATGGCTGTTCGACAAGTGAGGCACCCCAGATATGGACTTTTTTTTGCATCCCCACTCAATGCCAGACTCTTTCTATTCTGCTCCAGAAATCCAGGACATGGCGTTTTCTATCAGGATACATTCAGACTGCAATGGCAGAATCTTTTTCTGTACACATTCCCTCCAGTCCCCCTAGTGCACAGGGTGTTGCTCAAACTGGAGACACATGGGGGCAAGATGATTCTGGTCACCTCCTCCTGGCCTTGATATATGGTTTCCTCCTTTGAACAGACTGGCAGTCAGCATCCGGGGATCCTTGCACTCAGGATGAACTTATTGATTCAGGGTCACATGGTCCATTCCATCCTGTGCTCCCTTCACCTTCATGCCTAACTACTGAAGAGAGAGAAGTAAACCAGTACAAGGTATTTCAAAGGGTCTCTCAGATACTTTTAGCTGCCCTTAAACCTTCCACTAGGAAGACATACACAGCCAGATGGAAAAGGTTTTCCATCTGGTGCTCCGAAGCCCCCCATGGACCCCTTTGAGTGCCCACTTGACAAGATTCTGGAGTACTTTCTGGACCTTTCTGATGCTGGCCTACAGTATTCCACAGTAAAGATCTACTTGTGTGCTATTTCTGCGTACCACAATCCGATCGGTACATAGAAACATAGAAGCTGATGGCAGATAAGGACCGCAAGGCCCATCCAATCTGCCCGTTTCTTTTTCTACCTTATGAATGTGCCATCGGCCTTTGCTCTGTCAATGGTCTGTCTATTCATACTCATCTGTATTGCTCCCTTATGCCTATCCCATGCCTGTTTAAAGCCCTGCACTGCATTCATATCCACCACTTCATGAGGTAGGCCATTCCAGGCATCCACCACCCTTTCTGTGAAAAAGGTCTTCCTTACATTGCCCCTTAATCGGCCTCCCTCTAATCTCATGCTGTGTCTTCTTGTCCTGCTATTTTTCTTACATTGAAACATGTTAGACTCTTTCACCTTGTTAATACCCTTAAGGTGTTTGAATGTTTTGATTATATCACCTCTCTCCCTCCTTTGCTCTAGGGTATACATATTGAGCTATGCTAATCTGTCCTCATATGTTTTCTGATGCAGTCCCTTCACCATTTTGGTTGCCATTCTCTGGACTGCCTCAGTTTGGTTAATGTCCTTGTGAAGGTGTGGCCTCTAGTACTGCATGCAGTACTCCAGATGGGACCTAACCAGTGTCTTGTAAAGAGGGATTATTACTTCCCTCTTCTGACTTGTGATACCCCTACTAATACACCCCATCATCTCCCTAGCCTTACCTACTGCTTTAGTGGTCTGCTTGGATGATTTCAGGTCATCGGTGATGATGATACCCAAGTCTCTTTCTTCCCTTGTGACTGCAGGAACCCCCCTCCCAGCCTATAGGTGGCTTCAGGGTTTCTCTTCCCTATGTGCATGATCTTGCACTTCTTTGCGTTAAACCCCAGTGGCCACTATTCTGACCATTTTGTTAGTTTATCCAGATCTCTTCTCATTCTGCCCACACCACCTGGATCATCTACTCTGTTGCAGATCTTGGTGTCATCTGCAAACAGACAAACTTTACCTTGTAGTCCATCTGCAGTATCACTGATGAAGATATTGAAGAGGACTGGCCCCAGGACTGATCCCTGAGGTACCCCACTTGTGACTTGCATCTCTTCTGACTGTATACCATTTACCACCACTCTCTATTTTCTGCCTGTCAACCAGTTTGCCACCCAGTTGACCAACTTCTGACCTACCCCTAGCCTACCCAGCTTATTAATCAGTTTTCTATGTGGAACAGTATTGAAAGCGTTGCTGAAGTCAAGGTAGGCGACATCAACTGCCCCCCCTTGGTCCACCTCTCTGGTTACCCAGTCAAAGAAATCTATGAGATTAGTTTGACAGGACCTTCCTTTTGTAAACTCATGCCATCTTGGATCCTGTGCTCCTATGGATTCCAGGTGTTGCACTATGCTTTCCTTAAGGAGTGCCTCCATAATCTTGCCCACTACTGAGGTAAGACTGACTGGTCTGTAGTTCCCCGCCTCCTCCCTGCTACCACTCTTGTGGAGCGGGATCACATGAGCCGTTCTCCAGTCTTCTGGGATTTCTCCTGTGCTCAGAGACTCACTAAACAGTTCTGATAGTGGCTCTGCTAGTTCCACGCTTGGCTCCTTTAGTACCCTGTGATGTATGCCATCAGGTCCCATTGCCTTGTCCATCCTGAGCTTATCGAGCTCTTGTAGGACCCTTTCTTTTGTGAAGGGACTAGTGCACACCTCCCTCCCCCCTGTGCCCATGGTGCTGAGCTGTGGGCCCTGCCCTACCTTCTCTTCAGTCAATACTGAGCAGAAGTACCCTTTACCTGGCACAGCTGCAACTGTTCAAGAGGTTTCTTAATGGTATCTTACTCACAAGGCCTCCCATCAGAAAGCCAGTGGCTACTTAGGATATTAACCTAGTGCTGGATATGCTCACCTGCAGGCCTTTTTAGCCCCTTGTGATGTGTGACTTGAAGTTTCTGACTTAGAATGCAGCTTTTCTAGTGGTCATCACCTCTGCTTACTGAGTGTTAGAAGTTCATGCCCTGGTCACAGATCCTCTGTATACTGTTTTCCATAAGGACAAGGCAGTTCTCTGCACACTCCCCAAGTTTCTATTGAAGGTGGTGTCCGAGTTCCATCTTAAGCAGCCACTAGTGCTGCCTACCTAGCTTGCCAGCTTTCGGAATGAGAGCGAAAGCATTCTCCACTCTCTGGATGTTAAGAGGCGCATTAAGTTTTATCTGGAGAGAATTAAGGACTGCAGCCAGTCCAAACAACTCTTTGGCTCCATCGATCCTAATGAAAAATTACAGCCTGTTGCAGTCAAGTGCATTTCTGCCTGGACTGTGAACTGTCAGCACCACTGCTGTGCCATGGTTCAGGTCAAACTGGAGGGCCAGGTGCACGCCTACCCCACCAGAGTGGTTGCCACGTGCCTAACAGAGATTCTTTCTGTGCCTGTTAGAGAGATTTGCAGAGCTGCGACTTGGAGCAAGAGCACACTTCTGTGACTCAGTGTGCCCTGAATATGAATGCTGGGCGGCATGTAGTCTTCGACAGAACAGTTCTGAATGGATTTCTATCTTAACTGATCCCTCAGCTCCTACTGCCCTAGTTCGAGGGACTTTGTCTGAACTCGGTACTGTGGCCCAATAGTGGGAATCAGTGGTGAAGATTGATTCCTGGAAGATGTGAAAATTACGTACTTACCCATAGTTCTTCATTGTCTAGGAATATCTTCACCTTTGATTCACACGCCCACCTGCCATTCTCCAGGCTCACTCCAGTATTTTTGTGTTGGTCTTCACCCCTTTATGTTTGGTTGGGCTGTGAACACACTGTATTACTGGATTTGGTGACTCTTTTTACATGGGTCACCAGGGCTATCTGTATGCCCTTAGGATGCATAAGGTTATGATGCACCTGCTCAGTAAAAAAAGGTACTTAGGCGGTTAGGGGCTAGCTCTGATGTAAAAGGCAGCTGCATGCACTGCCTTGCTGTGCCTCGCATGTGCACTGCTTACGTAGGTAGCAACCCTCTGAAGAGCTCTGGGTTCTGCTGGGTCTTAGTGCCTCGGGCTCAGACCCACTAGTGTGACCGAATGGTGAAGATATTCCTAGAAGATCAAGATTACAGTGAGTACATAATTAAAATTTTTTGTGTCATCACCTCCTCCTTTGCAGGCAGCACATTTTGTTCTGCAAGGGACATCCTTGCAAATGTCTCCCACTACCCAGGTGGACACCATACAGTCACCTGCAAAGTAGTCTGCCATGTAGTAACCGTCAGTGCTAGAAGCTAGCCAGGGTTAGATATAAAGATTTCATTATTTCCTTCGGTGGGGGGTGGGCTTGTTGAAACAAAGATATAATGCTTCTATGTAAGAATGAAAAATTACAATTTAAATTAACTCTGCTGTACTTCTTTTGAGTTGTTTTCTGAGAGGACTAATCTGACTGTTCACCAAGGTACAGTTGACAGTTCTCTCACAGCTTAATCAATGTATTCATTTTATATTAAGTTTTCGCTCTCTGTGTAGCCTCCTGTGTAGGGTAGAGTCTTAGTAAACTACTTTATCGTTCGTTATAGAATACTTGCTAAGAGTAAATATGTTTTACCACAAACATGATGAGTGATTGGAGTGTTCACCTACACACAGATATGTGGAGCACAGGTTACAAAGTGTGATCATTAAGTGCAGCATACCTCTCAACCTCTTGCCTCATGAATCAGAGACAAGGCTTAAAAAAATCAGGGACAAAGATCCAAAATCAGGGACACATCTTAAAAATTGGTACTATTCACTTAGAAAGCTGATTGAATAAGGGGATTTGTGTTAAGATACATTTTCTGAAGAAGAACAAGTCTGTAACTTTAATGTTTGACATTATTTTGTGATTTTAATCCCCACTGCTGTGTCACAAAAATGCAAATTTTCCAAGGGACAGAGGAAAATTTTGCGGCAAAATCAGGGACGTCCCTGAAAATCAGGGACAGTTGAGAGGTATGAAGTGCAGTGTTGATTAGCAAACGGTGGGGAAGCTGCAGTGACACTCTACTCACTGCTCTAAAAACAATGATTTGCAAAATGAAGGCAAAATTCTCCTTTTGGCATTCAGTAATTCTTCTGTTTCAGAAAATAAATGACTTTTGTGCTATCAGATAACTAGCTAACAGAAAATGTCCTACAAGTTTCTTCCTCTGGCCTGAAGCAGGTCTGTTTTGGAGTGTTCTTTCTTGTTTTATGAATCAGCTGCCCAGTAAGAAGAACGTGACACTAACTATTGGTGTTTTGCATAATGCGTAGAAGTTTCAGTCCACATTCAAACAAAGTCTGGTATGTTTCGTTTACTGCAGTGACAAAGTGTTGTTCTGCTGGTATATTTCCTTTCCTTCCTTTCTGTGTTCCAGCAACTGTTGACATTTCTTTAAAGCTGCACAAATATGAAACGCTGCACTATGATGTGATTTGGGCTATAAATCTGCCTTTTGCAGGCTTGCATAAAAATAGTTATGTAGCCTGCATATTATTCAGTGTGCACACTTTGTCTTGTGATTGTGTTTCTCATCTCGTAATCTCCATTTTGTCTACAGTGACATTTGAAATGATGTGGACTTTGTGGAAGATGTTTTATCTGCTCATGGTTGGTAATAAATCTTGCAGCTCCCCCATGCACAGCAGCTGTTTCTAGTAAATTTGCTGCCTCTTTTTGAAGATGTATGTAGTGCTGGTTGGTAACTTTCTTTCCATAGGTATGGCTCCACCATGCAGAGTGGCAGTGCACAACTGCATGGGATACGCAATCTTTACTAAAGTGATTTCTACATGTTCACAGAGTCCATTTTTGTTATAAGATTTTCTTTCTTTCTTTATAGTATTTGCTTTCTGACAATAGCTGGTAGAGGTGCAACTGAAAGATAAAAAAACATATTTTTCTATAGGGAGAATGACTGAGCCATGGAACCAGCTGCCGGCTGAAGTGGTGGGTGCCAAAACTATCAGCGACTTCAAACACAGTCGGGACATAGTTGAGGGCTTATTAGTGGCCCAGAAGTAGTAGTAAGACAGGAAACATTGGTGGTGTGGGGGGGAGGGTGGCCTTGTGCAAGAACCCTTTTATAGACACTAGGGACCCGATTCACAGAGCTCCCAGCACGGCGCAAGGGGCTTGCGCCACAAGGAATGGTGCAAAGTGCCCCTTGTACCAAATGATGCACCGGGACTGATTCTCAAAGGCAGCCAAGGTCAACCGGGCTTGCGCCACAAAAGTGGCTACGGCATGGCGCAAGGGGGCATGTGGACGATAAGCAGCCACATCCCTAAAATGGATTCAGTAAAACACCCAGTTGAGTATCTAGTACTTTTAGACCAGCCAGGGCTGGTCTAAGGGTACTTCAATATATCTCTGGGACAACATGTGCCGCAATATGCTGTGGTCTGTCCTGCAAACCCCGATGCTGCAGTGCTATATAATACATAAACGGGTCCCCTCCCAATCCCTGATGCTGCCCACTGAAGTAAATACAAAAAATATGCCCCCCAACCCCATGCCGCCCTGTTACGTAAGTAGTTATGGCTCCCCGTCCCGATCCCCGAAGTGTCCCAGTTATGTACAGTATACAATGTCCCCCTCCCTGATTCCCAATGCAGTCGTTTTATATGATAAAGAAACAGTACCCCCGAAGTTGCCCTGTTATGTCAGGTATGAAATGCCCCCCCATCCCCGATGTCCAGACAGGGGTGCTTTAGTCTTATTGTACACTGGAACCAGTTAAAATTTCAACAGGTTTGCTCTTTCACAGAAACTGATTGCATCCATTAAACTGAGGTCCCTTCTGCCCATCTCTGGTTACTGTCATTCATTAAACTCATAAGAGAATGATGCTCTTTGTGGGTCACGGAATATGCCTGATCTGTCTAGGCTAGAATTATTTTCTCAGTCAAGTGATATAGAAAGCACCCAAGGTACTGATGATCCTAGGGATCCTCAAGATTCCTGTTAGGGGGACAAGCAAGGAGAATGGTTGTGTAACCCCCCCTGTGCCAAATGGAGGGCTTACCTGCAGCCCTGTAGCTCCTGTCTCAGCCTGCTCTCCTTAGCGCCACCAGGAAGTGCCTGCATAATTTTGTTTTCTGTCCCCTGGTCCCGATCTTCTCTGCCTTTCCTGCCCAAAGTGTAAATCCAGCCCTGCAGGGCTTTCTAAGTTCAGGCTGTGATCTGCCGCTCGGCCATGCACCTCGCAGCAGTGGGGATCGCGCAGACACGAGTGGCACCTTTTTATCTTCCAACTGCTAGTTTTGCGGTCAAACCGGAGAGTGTTCCATCAGACCCAGGATCCCCATCAGTTAAGCGGGACCTGGTGACCACAGACAAGATGCTGAAAGCCCACTTTGTTAAAAATTTAAGGAGATCCACAAAGTGTGTTCGATCGGGGCTCATGAATATTAATAAGCCAGAGCCCCAATCCCTGTAAATATTCATGAGGATCACGTTCTACCCTCAGGGCAGCTTGTTCTTGACTGCAGCCAAAAAAGGAAAAAGAAAATGTTTAAATAATATCGAAAGTACTGTATGTTGGGGAACCTTGTTGTGCAAAAGGGGGAACCGTTTAAAATAGTTAAATATTCTGTTCCTGACTACACCCGAAAACTGATGGGACTCTGAGAGATAGCCTGTCTGCTGCAAATCAGGATCCTTAAAAATTGGCAGCAGTGACAGGAAAACAAACTGAGCAGTTTAGCTAATCTGTGCAGCGACAGCAGGTACACACCCAGGGCTAATGGACTGTGGGGAAATGGAGCAAATATTTTATTAATTCTGGTTGCACCAGAACTTTTATTTGAGACTGTACCTAAGCTGCTCAAAGGACAGTGGGTTAAGTAGCCATTGCAAGAAGTCACAACCAGTTGGAAAGCTAGAATATCAAAGCCAGGACTTGTGGGACATTAGCCAGAGCTCATGGGAAAATACCAAGTACTCATGGGGACTTGTAGGGACCTAATTTCAAGCGCCAAAACAGCAAACCAACAGTGCATCAAGTGAGGTTCATATATTAATTCATTTTCCTGATTGACAGGCCCTCCAGCCAATCTGAGGCCATGCATCCAAAAGCTTCAGCCAGTCAGGAACCTCAGGAGAGCCCTGGCTATAAGAGACTGTGTCTTCCAGCATTTTGCCAGATCGAGAGGGAGATTCGAGCGGGAGCCCCCCCACATGAGTGGGGGCTCAGGCCCCCAGCAGAGTAAATGGGCCTGGTTATCCAGCTAAACCCCTCCACCCAGGAGGGGGGGGTTCTTCTTTTCTTGCAGTTTAAGTTAAAGTAATTTAGTTAATGTTGAACCTGCTTGCCTGGGCGTTGCCAGAATGTCTTCTAGGTGCTAGCTCTCCCTTCCACGTCGGGGAAAGATGTGGACCTGAAACCAGATGACATCAAGCAGCTGTGAGAGAGATGAACAACCTCAGTTGTGAGAGAACTGAAAATCATCAGGCCCCTTGATTGCGGAGAATCTACCGTGAGGAGCCAGAGTGAGTACTTTTGTACCTCCTGGTGCAGGAAAGAAGGTAACCTTGCCAAATTGGGGTTGCCTTGCCCAAGTAACTGTTCAATTGAAGATCATTCTATGGCCTGTACTTAATACTGCTGCACATAACTTAAACCCAGCGAAGGTGAACCATATTGTGGAACGTTCCCTGACCATGACTGTTCTGGAGGTACCCAAAGTGGGCCCAGGACAGAGTAGTAACTTTTGCTGACTGTAACTGTGTGGGGGGACCCAAGTAGCATCTAACTATTTGGGGAACCTATGTGAGCCCAAAAGTATCATAAAAATGTGCTGAAATGTAACTGTGCTAACTGTATGGTCAGGACGTCCAGTGGAGCTGCCAGCCATAGCCACGAGCCACATTACCGGACTGAGACCCTGAAAGTAAAATTCAGACCGTACTTAGTAACCTGGAAATGCCAGATCTTCCTGGACATAAAGTCTTCACCGCTCATTCACACTAATGGGATCTACACCAGAGGCGCTAGGACCCAGCAGGAGCAAGCTTTTCAAGAGGGCTGGCGCCAGAGATGGTGCTACAAGGAGAGGCAGTGTGAGCCCTGGTTCGTGCGGTAAAGACTATCTTGGCATCGACCCTCCAGCCACCTCAGTTCCTTTTTTCCCCGCCGTCGAGTGTGCTTCAGTGAGACGTCACTCACCCACCAGGAGTCTTCAAACTAGCAGCTTAGTTTTCAGTTTTATTGTTTTGTAATTTATTTGCAATAAGTACCGATTATTTAAATTTTATTTATTATAACAAGAAGTCTTCAGCCCTCCATTGATGGAGTCGACCATGAGTGGGTCAGGTGACGGTAGGGAGACTTCGTATGGAAGCTGTTCAGTCAGCCAAGCCGGGTTCAGTCCACCGCCCTCTCTGGAAGGAGGGTCTGACAATGGGCGGTCCAGTGCTCAGGGAGATGGTGAGTCCCTCCAAAAGCATAAAAGGAAACGGTCCCATTCTCAGCACTGTTCGGCCTCGAGTTCTTCTGCGGCAAACAAGTCGAAAAAGAGAAGGCATCACTCAAGGTCGCCTTCTGGTATGTCTGCGAGTAGAAGGTCAGTTATTGGGGCCAGGCGCTGGTCTCCCCCTCTGTCGGAGTCGCCGGTTTCTGTTTCCGGTGGCTGACCTCCTCAACACCTGAGCCCTTCCCCGCCTATTGGAGGGGCTTCCGATGAGCAGTTTCACCAGTGGACTGCTCTTTTGGAGCAATGGACTCGCAGATTGGTCCAGCTGCCTGATTCGGTCACCCTGAGACTGAGGTCTTTGGGCCATTCGGATTCGGAGGGACAGGTTGGGTGGTTGGGTCTTTCTAGTTGCGTGGCGCCTTCCTTGGTGCCATCGACTGCGCGCTTGCGTGTTTTTCCCACCTCACATGGCTGCTACGCAGGGGTCCACACTGATGCCTCTGTCTCTTGCCAGTTTTCCTCCTTCTTCCTCAAATCACAGTTTTCAGACCCTTGGGACTCTCTCAGCACCATCCGAGGCACTGAGGACACACTCGGAGGCCATCTGCAGCATCGGCAGCCATTGGCGCCATGTGCTGGGCTGTTTCCGATAGCACCAACTCCCTTGCATTTGGCGCCGTGTTCGTCGGCGCCGAGGCCTGGTGCGGCGGCGTCCAGCCTCCAGGTGTTCTCGACTCCGGTTCTTTCCTCTTCTGTTTTTTTCCTCCTGATTTTCACTCCTTTCCTGTCCATACAGTCACCACTGGACTGTCAGGAGATGATTATGAGCCTGACCCAGATCTTCGACTGGGTTATGATGTTGATGAACACTGCCTTGTGAGCAGGGATCAATCCTTCTGCAGAGCTTGTGGTCAAAGACCTTTCCTTTAAGTCTCTGCTTAAAAATTTAAATTCTACTCTTTCTCTCCAGACTACAGAAATCGATCCTGGGAAGCTTTTAAGACTCCAATACCTCCATGTCCCAGAGATCCCTATGGATTTAACTCCTCCAGTACAACCCTCTTTCGAGACACTCTCTCAGATGGTATGGAATAATCTGTCTCTCATTCCTTCCGTGGCTAAGTCCATAGATAGGAAACGTGTCCCTCCCAAGGATCGCCCCATTTTGACCTCACAAGTCTTGGCTGATCCCATTGTAGTCTTGGCAGAGAATAAGGCCGTCCTTCCTCAGGCATCTACAGCCTGGCCTATAAACAAAGAATCTCATAAGATAGACACCTTAGGTAAGAGAGTCTTTGCTGCCTCGACCCTGGGTATGCGTATTGCCAGCTACCAGGGCTATTTTTCTCAATATGAGTATAAGTATGTTCTTTGGCATTCGCTCAAACAAATGGTGGACGCTAATTCAGAGCTACTTCAGACCATAACCAGAGGTATCGAGTCCAACAATCAGCAGGTTAAAGCTGCAATGGATGCTTTCGATACCACTTCCCAAGCAGCAACAGCTGGCATCTGCACCCGTCGCCAATCTTGGCTATGTACTTTGGGCTTCACGAATGGTGCCCAACAGCAGGTCATGGCTATACCTTTTGATGGTATATACCTGTTCTGGCCCCGGGTTGAGCAAGCTGTGGAGGCCATGCAGAAGACTAGGTCTACTATTAAGACGGCTAGACCTGCACCTGCCCCCTCTCCGGGGTGCCAACAAACATCAGTTTCACAACCGCTAGTCCTTTTGCGGCAGAGGTAGAGGAGGTTTTAACAAAAACCACAACCCTCAACCATAAAAGAAAATACAACAGAAGGCACATGTGCCTGAAGCGCCCAGTGCCACCTTCTGAGTTTCTGGCCCAGGTCCCACCTCAGCTGTCTGAAGGGGACTCCTCCTCGGCGGTGGGAGGACATCTGACTCAGTTCTACAACCAGTGAAAATCCATAACATCAGACAAATGGGTCCTCCAGATAATCCGCGACTGGTACTCGCTCAGTCTTTCAGAAACCCCTCCGGATCATCCTCCCAAATGACAGCCCAGGCTGTCAACACTACAGTCAGACCTTCTTGCTTTCGAGGTACAAGGCCTTCTGAACAGCAGGGCAGTAGACGTAGTTCCACTGGATCAACGAAACGTGGGTTTCTACTCCCATTACTTCCTGGTCCCGAAGAAAACTGGTGGCATGTGCCCCATTCTGGATCTCAGAAAGTTAAACAAGTTCCTTCACAAGGAAAAGTTCAAGATGATATCACTAGGTACCCTTCTACCTTTGCTTCATCAATATGATTGGCTAGCCTCCCTGGACATGCAGGATGCCTACCAACACATCCCTATACACCCAAAGCACCACAAATACCTAATGTTTGTGGCGTTGGGTCAACACTGTCAGTTCAGAGTCCTGCCCTTTGAGCTATCCTCGGCACTGCAAGTTTTTACAAAGTGTTGTGCAATTCTTACGGCGCATCTCAGGAAAATTGGAATACAAGTGTTCTCATATTTGGACGACTGGCTCCTAGCAAGTCCCTCCAGACAAGGAACTCTGGATGCCATAGCCATGGCTTCAGACTTCCTCACGTCCATGGGAGTCCTACTGAATCTAAACAAGTTGCAGTTACAGCCTTCCCAGAAGCTCCTCTTTATAGGAACTCTTCTGGATACCTCCTTTGCGAAGGCATTTCTCCCAGAGGACAGAAGGAGCGATACATTACAGATAGCACAATATATCAGAGAAAACAACTTGGTTCGAGCTATCTCGATGCAACGAATGCTGGGTCTCATGGCATCCTCGGTGTTCACTGTACCCTTAGCATGTCTCCACATGAGAAGCTCTCAGTGGATGCTCAGTACTCAGTGGTCCCCAACCACTCACGCTCAGTCCTTCCCATCAAGGTGACAGAACCTCTGAAGAGGTCATTTGCCTGGTGCTTGCAGGAGGACAACCTTCTGGAAGGATATACCTTTGCTCCTCTGGATCATCAGATTTCCATTACCACAGACACGTCCCTGATGGGATGGGGAGCTCATTGCCGGAATCTCCACACCCAAGGTACTTGGGCTCAGGACGAGTCCCAGCTTCACATAAATGTCCTGGAAATGAGAGCCGTCCTCTATGCAGTCCGAGCCTTGAAGGTCGTACTCTGTCACAAGAACATTCTTCTTCAAACGGACAACAAAGCAGTGATGTATTACATCAACAAGCAGGGTGGTGCACAGTCTTACCCATTATGCAGGGAAGCTGTGAGAGTATAGGAATGGTGCCTGGAGCACAAGGCTCTAATTCATGCAGTTTTCCTGCCAGGACTACAAAACGAGCTGGCAGAACGGAGACAGATCCTTATGAGTGGTCTCTCGACTTAACCGTCATTCAGTCACTCTGCAAAGAATGGGCAACTCCAGACCTGGACCTTTTTGTGTCCCCACTCAATGCAAAACTGCCTCTCTTTTGCTTCAGAAATCCAGGACCTGGCGTTTTCAGTCAGGATGCATTTAGGCTGTGGTGGACAAGATGCTTTCTATATGCCTTTCCTCCTCTTCCCCTGATTCAGAGGGTACTTCTCAAACTTGAGTCCCAGGAGGCAGAATGATTCTCATAGCTCCCTTCTGGCCTCGGCCGATATGGTTTTCGCTGCTCAACAGTCTGTCGGAAAGCCTCCCGAAGACGCTCCCCCTTCAGACAAACCTTCTGACCCAGGGTCCCGTGGTCCCTCCCAATTTGAGGTTGCTTCACCTTCATGCTTGGCTCCTGAAAAGATAAAGCGAATAGGTTCAATCTTTCTCATAGGGTTTCAGAAATTCTTTTGGCTGTGCATAAGCCGGCCACTAGAAAAACCTACACAGCCAAATGGAAGCATTTCTCGATATGGTGTGCAGAATCCTGTTTGAACCCTTTTTCTTGCCCACCGAATAAAGTCTTGGAGTACCTTTTTGACCTCTCAAATTCAGGTCTACAGTACTCCACAGTCAAAGTTCATCTTTGTACCATTTCAGCATATCATGAGCCAGTACTTTCCATGTCACTGGCTCAGTTACCTGTAGTTAAGAGGTTTCTTAGGGGTATTCTGCATACTAGACCCCCTATCAGACATCCAGTCGCAGCCTGGGACATTAACCTTGTGCTAGGCATGCTCACTCGTAAACCTTTTGAGCCTCTAGCTACTTGCGGCCTGAAATTTCTCATTTGGAATATGGCCTTCCTGGTGGCTATGACTTCAGCCCGTAGAGTTTCTGAAATACATGCACTAGTCACAGACCCCCCCCCCCCCGACACTGTATTTCACAAGGACAAAGTAGTTCTTAGGACTCATCCTAAGTTTCTCCCTAAGGTTGTCTCAGAATTTCATCTAAACCAACCTTTAGACCTGCCTACCTACTTTGCGAACTTCCAGAATGAAGGGGACCGTACCCTTAATTCTCTGGATGTTAAGAGAGCTCTGTGGTTGTGCTTGGCTAGAACAAAAGAAATTTGCAAGGCTCAATAACTGTTTGTTTCCTTCAGTGAGACCCGGCTGGGTCAGCCTGTCGCTATTAGATGCATTTCAGCATGGCTGGTGGCATTCCTTCGCCACTGCTATTCTATGGCACAGGTTAAGCTGGAAGGCAGAGTGTATGCTCACTCTACCAGAGCAGTCGTGTCATCTCTGGCAGAAATCCGCAACGTGCCCATTGCAGATACAGTATCTGCAATGCCGCTACCGGGAGCTCAGTGCATACTTTCGTTAAGCACTATGCCTTGGATGTCCATGCCAGACGACATCTGTCATTTGGCAGGTCTATTCTTAACGGACTTCTGTCCTAAATATGTGAGCTGTTTATTTTCTGCTGCCCGTATTCGGGGATTATTAGCTCAGTACTCTTCCCATTAGTGGGGATGAGTGGTGGAGACTTTATGTCCAGGAAGATATGGAAATTACGTACTTACTGTAAAATTCTTGATCTTCTTGAAGAAAGTCTCCACCACTCATTCACACACCCACCCACACACCATCCCTCGAGCTCACTTCTCTATTTTTGGTCTTCACTCCCTCAGTTGCTGGGCTGTAAAGACTTCATTGTCGACCCTTCTTACACAGGTCATTCAGACTATCTTATGTCCGATTTTTAGGTTAGTCCTTCTAGGTTAGTTATTCTGTACTTCCCCAGAAAAAAGGTACTGAGGCAGTAGAAGGGTAGACGCCAAGACAGTCTTTCCCGCACAAGCCAAGGCTCGCGCTGATGCTCCTCTTGGCACCACCTCTGGCACCGGCCCTCTTGAAAAGTTTGCTCCCCCTGGGTCCTAGCGCCTCCGGCGTAGATCCCACTAGTGTGAATGAGTGGCAGAGACTTCGTCCAAGAAGATCAAGAATTACGGTAGGTACTGTACGTAATTTCCATTTTTCCACCCTACCTGATGTATCAAACCTACAAATGTGCTGTATGTCACAAACGTATAAATGTGCTGAATATTCAGGATGTCTAACTCAAGCTTCAACTTTTGTAGCCGGTAGATTACCCCTACCTGAATTGTTCAGTCTGCCAAATGCAGGGTAACCCCTGCACCACTTCTAAGAGTCTAAAGTTGTTGTTGGTTAAAATTGCATTTCACATTAATTCTTTCCTCTTTAAAATCAAAGCTGGCCAACGCCACCAGCTACAACGTCCACCAGGCCTGCAACTATCCAGGACTTTGGTAACTGGGTACCCAGGGTATAATGTGAGATTGCAGGGTTTCATGCAAGTCTGGGAACTGGTACCAGTGGTGGGGAATTGAAATGTGTTCCATCTGATTTAATGCCGTTCAGATAGCCAGGGCTCTGGGTGTCATTCCCGTTGATCTAATATTCCGATTCTTTTTCTGCTTAACTGGTATCTACCCAGCTGGAGGGTTTGCACCAGCACCAACCAGTCCAGTCAATTGCACATTTTGTAAACAGAATCATTGCATAACCTCTACTCCTCCTGTTGCCCCATTCCTAACTCCTGTGCCCCCTAAATAAATATTGTGGTTACTGTTTTGCAAATGGTTACTGCGAGCATATTATTAGAGAGAACCTTTAATTACAAAAGGTCTGAAATGTGGGGAAATGTTATTGGGTCATGTGTTGTGGTGGCAAATAGTTATAGTGGGTGGCATGACATCCCAAGGGGTTGTACCAGGTAACTGCTAGCCCACTTTGAAGTTAAACTCTGCGTGGAGGCACTGCGCATTGTAAAACCTTGTGAAAGAACCAGTTTTTAAGTAAAGTATGGGAACCCAGACCCCTCAACCTACATCCTAAGTAGTAGGCAGGGGTGTAACTCTAGGAGTAGCGCTACCTAGGAGTTACAGTTGGAGTAGCCTTAAAGTACCTCTGTCCCTCCTTTGTTTGATACTGTGCCTACAGAGTATTGAAATCAGAATGCCTGCAAAATTTGTATCTGTTGTAGACCCAGTCATCTGATGATTTTAAGGTGAACCTGATTATCATTAAGACAGGTAATATGTCTATAAATGGTTCCCAGATTTTCAACATTTCTTGCCAATCAAAATACAAGGAGTGATCCATTGTAAAATAATAGAGAAAAAAGAATTCTGCAGGATTGCAAAGCTGGAACTAGAATTTACTTTTGTGCTGAACTGAGGTGGAGATTTTAGGAAATACTTCATTCCCATTTTAATAAGAATAGCACAACACATGTGGTTGCTATGGGCGCAGATGCACTGCGTGTAAATGGAGGCACTTAGAAATCAGGCATGTTTGCATAGCTGTGTTGCAATTAAGTTTCTTTTATGATGATGAAAAGGGGTTAAAAATGTAATTTGTGCGAAACATGGGGGCCGGAGTATTCAGGCATGCTAAATTCAAATGTTAAAGTTGAATTTCTTAATTAAATGTTGCTTTCATCTGCTTTAAAAGAAATGAAAATTGCCAGTATGTTCTGCCATTTCAGAGAACTGGCATGATGAGTGCACTTATTCCGTGCAGCACTTGGGTTCCTGTAATGGAAATGGACAGTATTTCTAAAGTTATTAAATGCAGTAGGCAGTGTTGCTCTTATGGACTGATATTCTCATTTATTTCCTTCTTTTTCTCTCTCTTTTTTTGTGTGGCTGAAATACCCATGTTACCTAGGTCTTTCCCCCCTGTCCTCCACCTTAACACTCAGGGTGCCATAACTGTGCTTTGCCCTTCGGTTGGAAGGGCAGACAAGCAATTATCTTCCTGGACATAAGTCTCCACCACTCATTCACACTAGTGGGATTAGCACCGGAGGCACTAGGACCCATCGGGAGCAAACTTTTTGCTGGAGGGTCGGCACGAGAGACGGCGCCGCGAGCAGCGGCAATGACTATCTCGACGACGAACCCTCCAACCGCCTCAGTTCTTCTTTTTTCCCTACCGCCGAGCGCGCTTCAGTGACGACGCCGTCATTGTCGAGTCAAACTTCAAACTAGCATAGTTTTCAGTTTATTTTTGTAACATTATCACGATAGTAGTATCGCTTAATTTATTCTATTTTTCTAATATTTTAAATTTAACCACTTGAAGAAGTCTCGGCCTACTGGACGGGTCGACCATGAGCAGGTCAGGTGGCGGTAGGGAGACTTGGTATGAAAACTATTCAGTCAGCGGGCTGGGTCGGTCAGCCTCCTTCTCCTCAGCGGGGTTCCGACAGCGGTCAGTCCGATGCCGAGGATAGGCGGTCCCCGTCGGCATAAAATAGCAGTCGCATTTCTCGGCACCGTTCGACCTCGAGCTCTTCTTGACCCACAGGTCAAAGAAGGCATCACTCGAGGTTGCCCTCTGGTATGTCTGCGTCGGCGGTCAGTTATCGTTGCTAGTTGCCGTTCTCCTTCTTGAATGCCAACTGCGGTGATCGTTGTCGTCGACATCGAACCCCTCCCGCCTATAGGTAGGGCTCCAGATGAGCAGTTTCATCAGTGGGCGCTCTTATGGGCGATGGGCTCGGAGGTTGGTTCTCCTGCTGGCTCGGTTGCCACGGGCCCAGGCTCCTCCGGCGTCAGGTAGGCGGTTGGACCTTCCTAGTGTGCGGCGCCTTCTCGGTGCGGTGACTCAGCAACAGTGTTCCCCCTCACATGGCTGCGGCTCAGGGGGCCACACCGATGCCCTTATCTCCTGTTTTTTTTCCTTCTCTAGCTTTCCAGGTTCCTGGAGCGTTTCCGGCACCTTCCGCAGGGTCTGTCGGCTTGTCGGCGCCGTCTGCGGTGCCGCGTGGTCTTGTGGCGCCGCTTGGTCTGGCGGCGCTGTCGGCGGTGCCGCTTGGTCGGGCGGCGCCGTCGGCTGCGCCGCTTGCGGTGACATGTGCCTCTTCGGCGCCGTGCCCTTCTGCGGTGCCGTTTTCAACCCATTTTGTCTTCTCGGCGCCGGGGGCCCTCGGGGACTCTCCTTGTTTCTCTGCTATTTCCTCCTCTCCTAATTTTCCCTCCTTTCCTGTCCAAACAGTCCTTCCTGGACCATCAGGAGATGATGTTGAGCCTGACCCAGACCTTCGGTTGGGTGATGAAGTGGAGGAAACAGGATCTTTCTTTGCTACAGAGCCTGTGGTGAGGACCTGTCCTTTAAGTCTCTGTTGAAGAACCTGAGATCCACTCTTTCTCTCCAGACTACAGACATCGATCCTGGGAAGATATTAAGACTCCAATACCTTCATGCCTCGGAGATCCCTACTGATTTGACTCCTCCGATCCAGCCTTCCTTGAGACGCTGTCTCAAATGGTATGGAATAATCCTGCTCTTATTCCTCAGTGGCTAAAACCATTGATAAAGTATTCAGCTCCCAAGGATCGTCCCATTTTGGCATCCCAAGCCTTGCGGATCTATTGTAGTCCTGGCAGAGAATGATAAGGTCGTTCTTCCTCAAACTACTACAGCTCGACCTATTAACAAGAGTCTCGTAAGATTGATACATTAGGTAAGAGAGCCTTTGCTGCCTCCACTCTAAGTATGCGTGTTGCCAGTTATCAAGGCTATTTTCTCAGTATGAGTATATCCTGTGGCACTCTTTGAAAAGAATGGTTGAAGCTCTTCGGATTCGGACTCCAAGTCAGAGCTTCTTCTCACCGTTACTAGAGGTATTGAGTCCAATAACAACAGGTCAAAGCCGCTATGGACGCTTTCGACACTGCTTCTCGCTCAGCAGCCGCAGGTATTTGTACTCGGCGCCATTCCTGGCTGCGTACTTCTGGCTTCACGAATGATGCTCAGCAGCAGGTAATGGCTCTGCCCTTTGATGGCTCCTTTCTTTTCGGCCCTCAGGTGGAACAAGCCTTAGAGGCCACTCAGAAGACTAGGCCGGCCATTAAGTTGGCCAGACCTCCGCCTGCTCCCTCTGGGGGGCATGCGAACAGACGTCAGTTTCATAGTCGTCAGTCCTTTCGAGGCAGAGGCAGGGGAAGCTTCCATAAAAGCCAACCTGCCCAACCCCAAAAGCGCAGCAGAAAGTGCAGGGGCCTAAAAGCCCCAGCGCCACCTATAGTGCTGGCCCAAGTTCCATCCACATTGCCAGGTGGAACTTTCTCCTCCGATAGGAGGTCGTCGATGTACTTCTACAACCAGTGGAAGTCCATAACCGGACAAATGGGTCCCCGGATAATTAGCGAGGGTTATTCTCCAATTTTTGAAACCCCCGAATGTCCTCCCAGATGACAACCAGGTTGTCGGCCTCTCAATCAGACCTCCTCACCGCTGAGATCCAGGGCCTTCTAAGCAACAGGGCAATAGAACTAGTGCCCCGCACTCTCACAGCTTCAGGGTTCTCCCATTACTTCCTGGTTCCAAAGAAATCTGGAGTCACAGCCCATTCTAGACCTCAGAGCTAAATAAATTTCTCCTCAGGGAGAAATTCAGAATAATTTCCTAGGTACCCTGTTACCCCTGCTGCATCAACACGACTGGCTGGCCTCCCTGGATATGCAGGGCGCTTACTAGCATATCCCATCCACCACCACACGTAAGTTCCTCAGGTTTGTAGCTCTGGGTCGGCATTATCAGTTCAGAGTCCTGCCTTTTGGGCTATCCTCGGCGCCGCGAGTTTTTACAAAGTGTTGTGCAGTTCTCGCAGCGCATCTCAGGAAGATAGGACTCCGAGTGTTTCCCTACCTGGACAATTGGCTTCTAGCAAGCCCTTCCAGCCAAGGGACTTTGGAAGCCGTGCAAACGACTTCTCGTCTTCTTACGTCCATGGGAATTCTGCTGAATTTGAAAAAATCACAACTGCAGCCCTCCCAGAGGCTCCTTTTCATAGGGGCGCTCCTAGACACCTCTTCCATGAAGGCTTTCCTTCCAGAGGACAGAAGACTCGACATCCTTCGGATGGCCCGTTACATCGGGGAGAACCAATCGGTTACAGCTCTCTCGATGCAACGCATGTTGGGTCTCTTGGCATCCTCGGTGTTCACTGTACCCCTGGCCCGGTTGCACATGAGAACCACCCAATGGATGCTCTCCACTCAGTGGTCTCCGACCTCTCACCCCCAGTCTTATCCCATCAAGGTGACGGAGCCCCTTCGAAGGTCTCTCACCTGGTGGACTCAAGAGAGCAATCTCCTGGAAGGGTTCCCCTTTGCTCCCGGATCATCAGATCTCCATCACCACAGACGACCGCTAATGGGATGGGGAGCTCACTGTCGCTCCTTCACACTCAAGGTGTATGGACTCAGTTCAAACTCATCTCCACATAGATGTCCTGGAGATGAGAGCGGTCCTCACATAATCCGAGCTCTGAAGGATATCCTTTGTCACAAGAACATTCTCCTTCAAGCGGACAACAAAGCTGTGATGTATTACATCAACAAGCAAGGCGGTGCTCATTCTTACCCCCTTTGCAGGGAAGCAGTGAGGGTGTGAGAGTGGTGCTTGGAGCACAAGTCTCTGATTCAGGCGGTTTATCTGCCAGGTATACAAAATGATCTAGCAGACCACCTCAGCAGAACGGAGGCAGACCCTCATGAGTGGTCTCTCGATCCAACCGTAGCTTCGGTCACTATTCAAGAGTGGGGGACTCCAGACCTGGACCTTTTGCATCCCACTCAGCATAAAACTGCCTCTCTTCTGCTCCAGAAATCCAGGGCCTGGCATTTTCTGTCAGGATGCGTTCAGGCTGCGGTGGACAAAGCGCTTTCTTCGCCTTTCCACCTCCTCTAATCCAGAGAGTTCTCCTCAGGTTCGAGTCTCAGGGGACCAAGATGATTCTCATTGCTCCTCCTGGCCTCGCAACTATGGTTTCCTCTGCTCAACAGTATGTTGGCAGCCTCTCCGAGACCACTTCCCTTGCAAATCAGTCTTTTGACTCTGGGTTCGTTGGTCCATCCCAACCTGAAATCACTTCACCTTCATGCTTGGCTCCTGAAGAGGTAGAAGTGAATCGGTTCAACATCTCTCGTAGAGTCTCGGACATCCTTCTGGCTGCACGGAAGCCAGCCACCCGAAAAACGTACGCTTCCAAATGGAAACGCTTTTCTCTCTGGTGTGCAAAGTCCTCTTGGAATCCCTATTCCTGTCCTCCTGACAAAGTTCTGGAGTATCTTTTGGACCTATCAAACTTAGGTCTCCAGTACTCCACAGTTAAAGTTCACCTTAGTGCCATCTCAGCGTTCCATGAGCCGGTTTCTTCCTTGACTCTGGCTCAGCTTCCTATAGTGAAGAGATTTCTTAAGGGATTCTTCATACCAGACCCCTGTTAAGCGTCCAGTTGCAGCCTGGGACATTAACCTGGTGCTGGACATGCTCACTCAGAAGCCTTCGAGCCCCTAGCTACCTGTGAGCTAAAATTTCTTACCTGGAAGACTGCCTTCCTGGTGGCCATTACCTCAGCCCATGGGTCTCGGAGATTCATGCCTTGGTGACGGACCCTCCGTATACTGTATTCCATAAAGACAAGGTAGTTCCCATTACTCATCCTAAATTTCTTCCCAAGGTTATGTCAGAATTCCATCTAAACCAACCTCTGGTACTTCCCTCTTACTTCGCTAATTTCCAAAATGAAGAGAACAATCTCTTCATTCCTTGGATGTTAAGAAGCCTTTGTTCTATTTAGATAGAACCAAGAATTTTCGCAAGACTCAGCAACTGTTTGTTTCTTTCAGCGACACCCGGCTGGGTCAACCTGTCGCTATCAGATGCATCTCATCATGGTTAGTGGCATGCCTTCGACATTGCTACTCCATGGCTCAAGTTAAATTGGAGGGTAGAGTGTACGCTCACTCTACTAGGGCGGTCGCAGCATCTTTAGCGGAGATTCGCAATGTTCCAATTGCGGATATCTGCACGCCGCCACCTGGAGCTCAGTGCATAACATTTAAGCATTGTGCACTGGATGTTCATGCGCAGGCGACATTCCGCATTCAGCAGAACTATCATAATGAGCTTCTATCTTAGGCGCGTGAGCTCTGGCTCTCCTGCCGTCCTTTTGAGGATTATCAGCTGGTACTCTCCCACTAGTGTGAATGAGTGGTGGAGACTTATGTCCAGGAAGATATGAAAATTACGTACCTACCGTAATTCTTGATCTTCTTGGACGAGTCTCCACCACTCATTCACACACCCACCCTCCATCCCCCGAGCTCACCGCTGTGTTGGTCTTCACTCCTCAAATCTTTAGGCCGTGAGGACTTTTGCTGACCCTTCTTATACGGGTCATACGGACTATCATATGTCCGCTTTTTGTGTTGATTTACTCTTACGTTAGTTCGCTGCACCTCCTTGGTAAAAAAGGTACTGGAGGCGGTTGTAGGTCGTCATCGAGATAGTCATTGCCGCCGAAAGGCGCCGCACGGCGCCTGCTCTCGCGCCGACCCTCCAGCAAAAAGTTTGCTCCCGATGGGTCCTAGTGCCTCCGGCGCTAATCCCACTAGTGTGAATGAGTGGTGGAGACTCGTCCAAGAAGATCAAGAATTACGGTAGGTACGTAATTTTCATATCTTGTCAGTCTGTGACAAATCTGTTCTTTGTATGTATTGTACATGTGCACCTCACATTAGTGTCGCTCCTTCAGATGAGACATTAAACCTGTTCTGGTGGTTTTCCAGGTGGATGTTAAAAGATCCCTTGCCATTTCTTGAAAAGGGGGAATTTTCTCAGCATAATGGTTGGAGTCCCTCCATTCAGTAGCTGAAACTGGTAGAACCTCTAAGGAGGCCCCTGATACCGCTACGGCCCTCAACTTGCCTTACAACTTCAGGAAACTAGCCATGACCTCCTCCAGACTCATAGCTGGCCAAGTCATTGGCCCCCAAGTGGGTAATCACATTTGGCTTCTCCCTCGTGTCCAAGTAGCTCCTCTGTCTTAGTAGTTTCCCTCCTTGCTGTAGCTCCTGGAAGACACCTCATTACCTTACTGTCCTGACTGCTTGTACACACCACTTTCTCTGCCCCCCTTGCAACTGAGTCCCCAACCATCATGACTTTTCTAGCTGCTTTCCTGGTTTTTGGCCCCTTCCCCCTTCCAGATATTGCTCTAATGGCAGTCGCTGGAGCTGGAGAAGTTACTGGTACCGTCTCCCTCTGGAGAGTTTCTAGCTAGACTGCGCCCCACAAGTGAGCAAGCAGATTTACGGTCACAAGTCCAGAACTATTCCACCACCTGGAGGTCCTGGTCTGGCCCCCTGCCCACTGCCCTCCATCTCTCTAGGTGAGCTCCTGCGGGCCCACTGCCAGCAAGGGGTGCTAGCAGGGAGTTGTGGCCCCCTTTCCAATCCTCTGTGCAACAAGCATATTTCATCCCGTGCTGCAGCTAACACTCAAGTGAGCTCTGTGAGTCTTCTACACAGTGACAAATGCTGTGTATACAGAGCACCCTGAAGGATGTCCATCTCACAGTCCCTGCAGTTGACTACCCCCCCCACACACACACATGCACCCACATAGACCTGGAGGTCCAGGTCTGATCTATAGATGTGGTACATGAAAGGTTTGTGATTTGTTGTTACAGTTTTGGTAGTGCATTGAAAAGTGATCTTAAGGAATGAGCTGTTTTGGTACAGATTATCCTACACGTGGTGGTGTTAACTGAGTTGATGAGGACTGTCTTTTGGAAACTGCTCATCTGAATTTAAGAAAACTTTATGTGTGAAAGTGTCCTAAGATGATATTATAATTGTGAATAATTATAATTCTCAGCGTTACTTCTTACTACCTACTTTTTGCAGTTAAATAGCAGTGTTAATGAAAGGTTCTTCTGAGGACTTCTCAAACAAATCACTTTAATAATTTATTTAAAATTTGGAGTACCAGGTCAATATTGTGCTGCTGAAACAGCACATGAATTATCGGCAGGACAAAGTCTTGAAAGGACTACACAGCAACGGGGTTTAGCGCGAGGCAATAACCCCTAATCCTGTCGCTGTAGTGTTACATCATGGAGTGTCAAGTATGCTGCCGGTGTGGTGCCTAGCCGAGCCTCTCCCTTGCTGGAGTGGTTAGAGCACCAGCACCCGGCAGGGTCAGAGACCTGGGGCTGCAGTTCAATTCTCCCCACTTTCCTTTGTGTTAAGGCTTAAAAAAAAAAAAAAAAAAAAGATTTTCCACGCGCCCAACTTGAGCCCCATCTCCTAAGTCCACACTTCCTTCGAGTTAGTTATTTTAATTCCAGGGTGGTGTAGGTGGTGAACCTTCCATGTTGGAGAGTGGGGGAGGCAGAGCCCCCTGCAGTAACAAAGATACCATTAGTTGTGCTTATGGTGCGCGCTGTCCGTTATTGGTCGGCATGTTGTTCCAACGTTATTTTGCCACACGCAGTTTAGTGTGCGGCATTGTTGATATGCATGGTTTTACCCATGATATTATGACCCCATGCCAAATTTAGTGACCAGGAAAGCACACTGAGTGTAATCCACAAATACAGAGTAAAACGTAACGATTTCAGCCAATATGGGATACCACAAAGAAAAAAAGAATGACACAACCCAATCTGGGGCCCATGTTACTTAACCAGATTATTGCTTGAGTGAGACAGATGGCGGAGGGAGCATTTTGGCAGGTAGTGAGCACTACCCAAAAGGGGTAGTAGTGGGGGTAGAGAAGAAGTTGCCTGGAGTTTTTTTTTTTCCCTCTCTGTTGCTGTCTCCCTGACGGCCCCCTTCTGCCCATCCCCAGTCCCAGCCATGTCACTCTGATGTCCCCGCAGGTTTTTCATGGGTCCCTCCTTGTTCCCCCAGAGCTTTCCTATTCTGGCATGAGCAATGGAGGCTCCCCTTACCTTCCATCATGGACCAGATCCAGTTAGGGAGGGAACCGTGCCTGAGTAGTCAAGTGCAGGGCATGTGGAGTGGGTGGCTTCATCCTGCCATTGAGGAGTGTTTTCCTTGTTTGTTTTCCCGAGCCTCCTCTGGTCATCGGTGTAAAAGGTGCACCAAGCACATCCCAACGTCAGCGTGTGACATGCAGTGCCTGCTGATGTCCCCCCTTCCACTAGCCGCTCTAGCTGCACTGCCACGTGTGGTCACCCAGGTGGCAGTAGAGCAGTGGAGCCAGCTGCCCTCCCTGTGAAAGGAGAGCATCCATTGGGACATTCGATCCTTCTCATTCCAGCCTATCTCCGCAGCCCAAGTGGGTTCACAAACTCCGGCTGCCAGCGTGGGACAGGTAAGGCACTTAAGCACCTCAGCCCTCTGTGCCACTAGGCCGGATAGCTGCCTGGAATTTTAACTTTGAATCCACTTTTTACAAGCATTCCTTAATATCTGTTGACCGTACTCCCTGCAGGGGTTAAAACAACAGTACTGGTTTAGTTAGCCAGCAGAATAATTCAAGATATCTTTTTCTCACAGTATTGTATTCTTGACATGCTCAACTTCTTCATTGTGGCATTTAAATTCATTAAACCATTTCTGAAATGTTTATTTTGAGTTTTATGTTGCGTGGATATAGTTTTTTTTTTGTATTTATAATTTTGCACTACAAAAACAACAAAATCTTACAGCATAGGAGGAGAACATCAGATTATCATAGAAATGGCAATGTTATACAACATATATAAGCTCCTCCCAAATAGTTACCACAGGGGGGAAGAACCCCATATTTATCTATAATATCAATTTCCACAGCTTACAGCTTAGGAAGCATAAGAGGGAACCAGCAATAATGCAGTTATTATAACATCGAATTCAAGCGCACCAGCTTTTGCTGCTGGTTAGTATAGTTCCCCGATTAGCTGTACCCTTATACTATTTCAACAGATAATCTCCTATCCTCCCGAACCCCTCTTATCAAACTTGCTACATCAAAACACTAGGTAAACATCTAGCGTGTCCCAAATACAACATTAACAAAGATTATGCAGCAAAACGATCTGTTTCATGTTAGTACACCCAAGTTTGAGTCAGTTCTGTGCCCAAGCCATGTCCCACACGCTTAGTTCCAAAGTCTGTAATTTGTGTCCCTTACGAAGCGAGTTAATTAAGGCGGCCTGAAACAAATACATTCTCGATTGTATTCCCTGGCTAGACTAAAGCTTCCTTAATACAGTTGGCTATTTAAAACAAAAAACAGCCCCTTACTAGCCAGAATTATGCCCCAACCCACTCCCACAGACCTCATATAAACTCTGGGCCATGGTAAACTCAGGGCACCTCTTCATCCGATGAAGCAACCTCCTCCTCTCCTGCCTCCAAGTCTCGTTCAATGGTCTTCACCATCTTTTCTGCATCCTTCGGGTCCTGGAACTGGTATTGCTTCCCTTGCCAGGTAATTCACAGCCGAGCGGGGAAAAGTAGCTGATGTTGTATTTTATGATGTCTCAGCCAGCTGTGAACACCATCGCATCCTTTCCGCCTTATACGGGTGCCATACGCGAGGTCCAGGAAAATTTGTATGGAGTTCTCCCCATAATACAGAGGGCGCTTCCGTCTGGCTAGGGCAAGTGCCCAATCTCGATCTCCAATTCCAGTACACACCACCAGGAAAGTCTGTGGTGTCCCCTCCTCTGAAACAGTCCATCTTGGTGTGATTCTATACACTTTCTCCAGGGATAGAGGGGAATTCTCCTCCTCCGAAAGCCCAAGAATCTTTGAAAGCATAATTCTAGCAAAACACAGAGGGTCATCTCTTTCTGCCGACTCCGCCAGGCCCAGTATACGTAAATTTTGTTCTCGAGCCTGGTTCTCAACCAGCTTGAGTCGCTGCCGAAACAGCATGTTATCTTTAATAAGTTTGGTGGTGGAGTCACAGGCCTTTGATATAAGATGTTCAGATTTCTGGACTGATGTCTCGCAGCTGTCCATTCTGGTTTCAAGGGCTGTGACTCGTGGTATGAGGGAGTCCAACTTTTTGTCCATCTCCTGTACAGATCTGACCAATTGATTTAGGGTCATTTGTATAGAGTTGACACCAATTCACTCGAGGCTGTGGCTTCCACGAGTGCCGGGGGGGGCCTCTTTTCCCTCTGTCGTTCAGATTTCTTTGGAGCAAAAAAGTCCGAAGAGGAGGCAACAGCCCCCTGATTTGTCCCCATAGCCGCTGTCTCCGAGACACTACCAGACATCTCCAGTGCCCTGTATTCAGGAGATTAGTCAAAAAAGTATATTTTAAATCAATATAAATATAGAGGCCCAGGAGCTCAGGAAATATGCTGCTTCCTGTAAGCTGCTCAGCAGCACCCCCCGGATATAGTTTTTAACAATATCGCCTCGTCACACTTCAGCTTTGCATGTTGTAATCATAATATGGATACTATATGTCACGTATACATACTGTAGCACTTGTTCAGCATCTGTAGTGGTGGACATGCCAAGGCAGCAGGAACATTTAAAACTTCAAGAACCTCTTTCTTTCTCCAAAAATAAAAGAAAGCTGAATGATGATTTGTACTGTATGTTTTTCAGCTTTTCAGTGGTGGTCTGGGGTGACTTTTACCATCTTACGAACGTCACTGGGTTGTAGCCCTATCTGGAGCTAGACAATTTAGTCATGCATTTGTCATCTCCTGCCTACATTACTGCAATGCTCTCTATGATTGCCTTCCTGCTTATCTTTTTCACGGTCTGCAGCCAGTGCCAATATGCTGCAGCTTGTCTGGTTATTTCCACCTGGAGAACACCGCATATTTCCCCTGCTGTGCACTCCCTGCACTGCGTATGGTTATATGGTGGCTAGATTGTGATTGCTGACTCATCCCTCTTGGCTTTTGTGAAAGTACTGCAACCTGCACTAGTGTTCAGGATCTGCGTTCCACAGATTGCCAGCTCTTAGTCATTCTTACCTCTCATTTGAAGTCTGCAGGTCGAACTGGCATTCAGTAGAAGTGCAGAAATCTGGCAGTTTTGACAGCAGCAGAGCTGGTCCAGACGGACTCTGCTTCACTTTGGCAATTCAGCACTTCAGTGTCATGAGGCCCTTTTTCATACAGAGAGCATGCATTGATTACATGCAAGTTGTTGGCAAGTTACATGACCTGTAGTAGCCAGTCAGCCATGCTGGAGATAGACAACTTGTGCTGAGCACATCTCAGTGCCAATTCCAGCTCTTTCTCCGAGGAGAAGGATACAACTCCTAAGACCAATTAATTTATTTTCAAAAAGAGTGATTTGTGATTGGAATAAGTTACAAATCATTAGAGATCATCAGAGAACTGTGCATTATCAGTTTTGGCAAAAACTGTGGTAATGTCAGTGATCACCTCATATTTAACATATGTCAGAGTAGGCAATAAGACTGTGAAGGAACTTACAGATTCAGGAAGAAGTCAGACCCTAGTGCATGCTGAAGTGGTGGGAAAACACTGTGCAGGATAGCTTTTATACAGCCTGTTCCAACAAAACAAAGTCCTGCCTCTGAGGGTATCTCTAGTTCTAAATTTCAATGTGTCTCTCTACAACAAAAGTTTGCCCTTTTTCTGTAAGAAGTCTTTGCCTGGCATCTCTGCATCCTGAGCTTGTTAAGAGACATCCTGTTTCTCAAAAAAATGTATGAGTTCTTGTCAGTTTCTTTCTTGAGCAGACTTGCAAATTGAACATTGCTCCCAAGCTGGCCTCCTGCTGAGAGTTTTGCAAACAAGCCTGAGGAGGCCAAACTGCATCTCAGTGTTAACCCACTGAGTTCCAAATAGCTTTCTGCAATCATTTCAACAATATAACTATGTGCATTTTCAAGCCAGAGAACCCAGTGTCACATAAAGATTCACATACATTCCTATAACCACAGATAAGCAAGGGGGAAAAAAGAAACAGCAAGTGAAGGCAGGGAGACAGCGGGAGGGAGAGAATCATGAGTCTGTAAAGAGTGATCATTTCCTGGGTCTCACCAAGAGAATTTGATTTTGCAATCAGACATACAAGAAACAGAAAAGAAGAGGATAGAACAGATCCTTGTTTTTAACTCTTTCTGCCTAACAAATGGGACAGGGTCTTATTCAACCCTGTCACAGGCACCTCTTTGGGTTTGTCCTATTAAGTAACCAGTGTAGCATTTCCTGTACATATGTAAATGGCAGAAGACTGTAAAGGACATTTTACCAGCTGACCGAGTGATGTGGCACACTGTGCATCCTGCTGTCGCACAGAAGACCAAAGTTCAGCTCCAGATCTGACTTCTAGCCCCTTAGCTGAGGTACTTTATGATGTGCCTGGTGTCTGTAAGGATGGAGAAAACTCACCACAGAAGTGCCTCCCAGCAGCCAGCTGTGAGCTACTTGCACAACTACCATGAACATAACAAGGGAGGTGGAAGGGGTACACCTGTGAAACAGTGATAAGCTGTGGCAGTAGGTACTAGGTAGCACCAGAGCAGTGTAGATGGACCCATGGTATTTTTCTGTCTGTTTCTGTGTGATCTGTCACCCTCACTGCTGCTGAGAATGATGCTCCAGTTGAATGGAGGGGGTTTAACAAGGGGAATAAAGTAGGTAACTCCTGTGCACAATAGTACCAGTGCTCCCCATCCTCCTGCACCAGACCTGGATCTTGGTTTCCTCGCTGTACTGCCTGAACAAGATCTGCTGCAGGATGCACGCCACAGGGCATGCTAGTGAAATAACTACCCTAGCTGGATTAGTTAAGAGGACGCCCCCCCCCCCAAAGTATGTAATTTTGCCTTTTTGGTTAAACACACATAGAGCAGTAGCATGCTTAAAATGATTAATGGGCTCATTAAATTAAGACTAATGTTTTGTTTAATTATAAGTAAAAGCAAGCATTAAAATTGTTTTACTACAAAGTAGCTGGTTCTGACCCCAGTTGTGACTTAGCTGTCTTATTGTAAAGGAATATCTTTCAACTTGGATTTAAATCATTTAAATGTACTGTCTGGCAAAGTTACAGTAGCAGTAAATTAGTTTCTAAGACAGGAGCAAAAAGCTGATTCAGCTGCTTCTGCTTTCCTCTCACAATTTTTCACTTCTCATATACTCTTGAGTCGACCTTTACCCGAGGATAACTTGAAGATTAGAAATCATTGTGTTAGTTTTTCCAGTCTTCTGATCACCTAAGAAAAAGTATTGCTAATTGTTGCACATTTCAGTTTGACCAGTGGGTTCTCTGATGTGTATTGTCCTAGAAGGGGGTACTGGATTAAATTACTAATACTGTATCATACTGTATTTTCTTCATTTACCGCACACTGTGATTTATTCTGTGTTATATAATCCCGGGTCACCCCTGAAAAAGGGACCTCCGGGGCCCAGTCTGCTTACCCGGTCACCAAAATTTAATAAATAAATAATACTGGAATCAGTAGCTCTGCACCCATAGCTGTTGCACAATGACTTGTTCATAAACTAGTCTGTCAGTGCCATGGTAGTACTACTCCGCACGATGCCAGCAACTCGAGTTTGGGAATGCGCCTGGGTCATTGGAGGGAGAGCCAGCTGGGGGAGGATAGTGGACGCTCACCTCCTCAGGGAAGGTGGGTGTCTGAACTCCGCTGCTGTACCGCACCTGTTTGACCACAGGTGGCAGTGCAGCCAGAGTCAGCAGATCGGGGGGGGAACGTTGCTGCTGACTCATGCTGTGTAATACCACAAGAACCCATGCAAGCTCAAAAGGCTGGGGAGAAAATGGAAAAGTCCATCTACGCAGGATATGGCCTACTGCCCGCCACAGGTCCTGCGCCGCTGACTGGGCCCTGCTCCAAAACCAAAGCTAAACTCCAGTTGAGAAGTTGGACTGGCCTCCGATGACCCTTGGGTGGGGAGAGGGGGGGACATGGAGTCAAGGTAAGTCCCAGGGATGGTGGGTGGCAGGACTGGGTGGAGTGGTAGGGCCAATGGGGGCTGGTCAGGGCAGGGGGCCTTAAAAGCAGAGTAAATTAAAAGAGACTTGTTTATGTCTTCCAGGCTACTTATTGTACTGACCTCAACATTTATAGGTGCAGCTACCACTCATAGAGAATCTGTTGGGTAATCTTCATTCTCACGTCTTCCAGTTATAGCCGCTTAGCACTTATAAATGTTAAAACACTTGTTTCTTTACTGTATCTGAAATAGCTGAATCATTTTCATTACATTTATGCATAGTTATGCCCCTTGTATTAAAATTGTACTTATTAGATTTTGGTGTAGGCCTGATCAAATATATCTAGCCGACTGCTTTCTTTAATATGTCATTGAAATTGTGTGAAGTTGGCCCAGTAGCAGGGTGGTAGAGCTGCTTACTACTGTGCCAGCAATATGGGTTCAAGAGCAGACTCTGGTCAAACAGTGGCCAACCAGGGAGAAAGAAACAAACATCCCAGGGACCATTGGGAAGGGAGGATCTGACACAACACTGTTAACCCACCATCTGGCAGAAGCCAGGTGATGGCACAACCAGTTCGTGTACACAGGGAGTGCTCGCATTTAGATGCTGATCCACACGTATGTTCGCCCGTCCCCTAACCAGACAATTGGGGACAATGCGGCTGCACCATTTCTCTAGACAGAGGTTAAGTGAGTGGCTTTGGGGGCTTTCTTCTCATCTACTTTCATCTGTTGTGGTAGATCAGCATGTTCTTGCATGACCACCCTTTGAACCCTTCTTCCTTATGCTGACTCTGTGTGCACCATAGTTAGAGCAGGTTGCCATCCCACTACAGGGGGCGATGCAGCTGAGAAGCATAGTGTCACGCTTTCTGGTCTGGAATGTGCTGCCATTAGCAGTATTTGGCCCCATCTGCCCTGCTGGAAGCACCAAGTCCATTCCTGAACCCAGTTTTTCCCCTTGGTAGCTCAATATGCTACATTTGGACCCACCCAATGGGCCAAAAAAAAAATTATATATGAGACAAATCAAGAAACATGCTGTCACCTGATTGGATGAAACACACCATGTGACCGTGAATTATCCCACAATGACAGCTTGCCTGCACTCATTCCTATTTTTCACCCACCCTCAAAACTGTTTTGGTTATCTTATAAGAAAGATGCTCCACTACAGGATGTATGGTCATGCTGTAATATTCCCATGCCTTAAATGGTTGAATGTATGCCAAGGCAATATCGGAGCACAACTGCACGCCCTGTAGTGGATTATCTGTCACAACGTATATAAACTGGTTCTACAGTGTACTAATTGAGAGTAGTTTCAATACAATGTTGTATCCTTATCACATCACACACACCTCCGTCCTCCCCTTCATATCATTCTTATATCTTTCTTGCCTGTTAAAGTGTCAGAAAATAACTAACAAATCACAATAACTGTACACACAATATATTCAGAATACGAACACATTCAAACATTATGATTTTGATACCAGCTACTGCTGGTTTAAGCCCAAGGGCTGTTAGGGAAGACAAGTGTGGGTTGGTGGTTGAATCGCAGAACTGTGCAGCAGATACCATGTTTGAATTTGCTCCTAGCCACTGGCACACTGTGTGACCTTGAGCTCATCACTTAACCTCCCTGTGCTTTGGTCCTCCCAGCTGTAAAGAGGGAATGTAGCAGAACTCCACTGAAAACTACATAATGCATCTGAGCTGCTCCATCCAGAGCAAACGCATTTCAAAAAACAAAGAAAATAATAATCATTCAGAGCTATTAGTGAGCTCCTCTAATAAGGAAATGTAACTGCCGTGCTGCCTTTCTTGCAAGCATACCATATTCAAATACCATACATTGTATCATATAAGTAACAACTGCATGGCAGGCCAAAGACCTTTTCATTAATAATAATAATAAACTTTATTTGTTGAGCACCTATCAGGAGCATCAAGGCGCTTTACACGAAAGCATAAATAAGACAGGATAAAATATCAAACACAATATAAAATGGATACACAATAAAATCCATCATAATTAGGCAACATATGCTTGGCACCACAGAAATGTTTTTAGTGCCTGCTTGAAACCCCCCTCCCCCCATGGTCAGACTAGCTGACGGGGTAGAGAATTCCAAAGGGCTGGGGTCGCATACATAAATGCACGGGCCTCGGAAGATTTTAAGGACACCCTTGGGATCTCTAGCAATCCTTTGTCGGTCGAGGGAGCCACCACTCTGGGCTTATAGGGGGGATGAAGCTCTTTCAGATAGTCTGGGTCAAGTCCGTGTAGGACTTTATAAGTCAGAAGGCCAACTTTGAAGGTGATCCGCCACTGAATCGGCAGCCAGTGCAGGTTGTGCAGCATCGGTGTGATATAACATGACCGTGAAGTTCCCGTCAACAACCAGGCTGCCGCGTTCTGCACCAGCTGCAGGCAGCGGATATCAACCTTCGGTAACCCTAGGTAAAGGGAGTTGCAGTAATCAAGGCACGAGGTCACAAAGGCTTGGACCAGTGTGGGAAGATCACCGGATGGAATAAGGTGCTTGACCCTAGCGACGTTCCTCCGATGATAAAAGGACTCCTTGACAACTGCTGACACCTGAGATCGCAGTGTCAGCCCATCGTCAAGCACCACCCCCCAGGTCCTGCACCTGTTCAGAAGCAAGAAACTGGGAGCCTCCCAGGAAAAGCCCCGTAGGCTGACCAACCCCCAACCCCCCTGTCCGGTGACCTGGATCTACTACCATCACCTCCGTCTTACCCAAGTTCAAGTTCAGCCAGCTGGAAATCATCCAGTCCTGGATTTCAGCAAGGCAGTTATTAAATACTGAGAGTGCACTATCCTGGTCGGGTGCAAAACACAGGTAGAGCTGGGTATCATCAGCATAGCAGTGAAACCTCAGCCCATACCATCTTACAATGTCTCCGAGGGGCCGCATGTACACCGCAAACAACATGGGGAACAGCACCGAGCCCTGAGGGACCCCACATGTGAGAGAGAGAGGATCGGAGGAATAAATCCCTGACACCACCCTCTTGCGTTCTGCCAGTGAGGAAAGACTTAAACCACCTGAGGACTGTACCAGATAGGCCACAGATGAACCTCAGGTGCTCAAGCAGCACCCCATGGTCCACGGTGTCAAATGCTGAAGAGAGATCTAGGAGTACCAAGATGGAACAGCTTTTCCGATCTCTCGCCATCAGGAGATCATTGAGCACCCAAACCAGCACATTCTCGGTACTGTACCTCTTACGATAACCAGATTGCAGAGGTTCGTAGATGGTGTGGATGGTCAAATGGTTCTCCAACTGTACGGCCACTACCTTCTCAATCACCTTCCCCACAAAGGGGAGGTTAGAGATAGGTTTGTAGTTGGCAAGGCAGTCTGGGTGCAGAGAAGCTGTCTTCAGGAGGGGTGTCACCACCGCCTCCTTCAGGGAGCTAGGAAACTCACCCGACTCAGTGGAGCACCAGACTATCCATGCCAGGACTGGGCCAATGATGTCACAACAACCAATAATCAGGGAGGTTGGGCCCGGATCCAAACTACAGCATGTAGTGCACATACCATGGACAATCTGCATTACATCCGCGAGCTCCAGCTGGTCAAATGTACTCCAGGAAAAACAGGAGGGAGTGACTGAGCGCCAGTCAGTAGCATCCCCCATAGAGTGTGCTGGATAGATCTCCGCCTTGATGTCAGCCGCCTTATCTGCAAAGAACCGAGCAAGCTCATCACACTCCAGTTGTCAAAAGGCTCTTCGAGACTGCAGACAAGCCGGGTTGCACAGCCTGTCCACAGTTCGAAAGAGCTGAGCTGGTAGATTCTGAGCAGCAGCAATCTCCCCAGACAGGAACTCTGCCTTCTTATGGGTGATTGTTAATTGACAGATAGACTTGATAATGTTCTAGCAATCTAAGATGGTCAGCCTCCAGGGTGGATTTCCACCAGCAATGCTCTAACCTTCATCCAAGTCGCCACATCTCCCTCAAGGTCCCATCGAACCAAGGGGACCGACGGCGAAGGGAGCGAGGATGAACACGGACTGGAGCGATAGAGTCCAGGGCTGTAGTAATGGCCTTATTATAGGCCAGAGCCAAGGTCTCTGGGCTTCTGCCTGCCACAGGAAACTCTGATAGGTCCAGTACCACCACTAGGCCTTCAGGAGTCACATCCCGTAAAGGGTGGTATCTGACCATCTCCACAGGGGCAGGCCTATGAAGGGGGGCACAAAAATTGAATCCCACGGTGTAATGATAGGACCATCCAACAGGTTCCACCCTCAAATCGGAGGCTTCGATCCCTAGGAGGAAAACCAGGTCAAGAGAGTGACCGTGTCTGTAAGTAGCAGAGGAAACAATCTGTGTAAGGCCCAGCGATGTTATCAACTGGAGGAAGTGTTGTCCAAATTGTGAAAGTTCATCATCGACCTTGGCGTTGAAGTTACCCAGGACCGTCAGCCTGGGTGACTCAAACGCCATGTCTATCATGAAGTCCGCAACTTCCTGCAGGAATCGCTTCTCATCTCTAAGTGGACGGTAGATGAGAGCTATCCTACAACCTACACCTGCTACTACAGTACAGTCAAATGACCCGCTTCCTCAACTGGTACACTCATGAGGCCCAATTCAGTCTTGAAACAGACCTCAACCCCTCCCCCCCGCGGTCCAACCTCAAGTGGTGTATCACTGAGTACCCAGCTGGAATTGCAGCCTCCAATATGGGGCCTACATTTTCATCCAGCCAGGTCTCGGTGATGCAAGCCAGATCAGCTGACCCAGCAAGATGTGCAATAATTGCAGTCTTGTTCTTGATAGATCTGGTGTTACATGTACACCACTCAGGTTGGACGGGTCTCCAGGGCCGCCCGAGCTACTTGCCCACCCATAATTGTGGTGCCCTTGGGTATGGAGACCAGGCATGGTAGACCACATTCCAGAATCCATTTCGCCCCAGGGTATCTTCTGGACCAAACAACCCCGATGCGACAGCCCCGCTCATTTGTCCTCTGCTGTTTGCACCCCACCCCTTTTACAGGGAATGCCCAGCTTACAGTGCTGGTAGGTTGAAATGTTATGGGGAGGCACGGAAGGCAGAGGACAAATAGCGTGATGACGGGGCAGGCCTCAACACATAATACTGTCCTAAACAAAAAACAGGCTAGTACAATAAAATACCCCACCAAAAATATGCATAAAACGACAAAAATAAAAACCCAAAAATAAACAAAACAGTTCAGCACACCCGCAACTCTCACCTGTGGAGTAACGAACAAATAATATAAAACTACCGTACAACAAAAACCCTACCCACCCCTTGAAAATTAAATCAAAAATAAGACTAACTAACCATGCACACAAACCTTACAGTATACAAACTCAATATACACACCCATGCACCCATACACACAGTCCTATATTAAATTACATTAAACAAACTATAATAAAATTAAAGTCCAGAACAAATAATGCCCAAGAGTAAAAGATATGTTAAGTAGTTAGCCCAAAGTCTTTCAGCAATGAATATTAGTGGCCCTTCTGGTAAGCTCTCACCCCACCAGAAAAAGAGGGTTAATCTTAATAATAATAATAATAAATTTTGTTTCTAGAGCGCCTTTCCAATTTCAAGGCGATGTACAAAGATTATAAAACACAAATAAAACACAGATAAAAACATCAATCTCAGAATGATACATCACAATCACTGGTCTAAAAAGGCAGACTGATACAAGTGAGTTTTTAAATCCCTCTTGAACGCCTCCATGGAGGTGCACAACTGCAACCGACGGGGTAGAGAATTCCAAAGAGTGGGCTCGGCCCGGGCAGTAAGAAATCAGGAGATCTTTCAGATAGGCTGGACCCTGATCATGTAGGGCTTTGAAAGTCAATAAACAGACTTTAAAGGTGATCCGCCACCTAACAGGAAGCCAGTGCAGATTGTGCAGCACCGGGGAAATGTGGCAAGACCTGCTTGTCCCAGTCAAAACCCGTGCTGCTGCATTCTGCACTAGCTGGAGGCAGCGGATTTCAACCCCAGACAGCCCAAAATACAGGGCATTGCAGTAGTCCAAGCGAGAGGACACAAAGGCGTGGACCAACGTTGGTAACGAGTCAGGCGGAACAAGGTGTTTCACTCTAGCAATATTCCTAAGGTGGTAGAAGGAAGTTTTGACGACCGCTGACACTTGTGACTGTAGTGTCAGCCTGTCATCTAAAATAACCCCTAGGTTACGCACCCGCTCAGAGGTTGGGAGTGATACACCCCCAAGAAAAATCCCTGAGGGTGCACCAACAGGCGACCTCTCTGTCCGACAACCCGGATCCACAACCAAAACCTCAGTCTTTTCTGAGTTCAACTTCAGCCAACTAGAGTCCATCCAATCCTGGATTTCTTTCAGACAGTTGTTAAACACCGAGAGAGCTCCATCCTGGTCAGGGGCAAAAGACAGGTATAGCTGGGCATCATCAGCATAGCAATGAAACCTCAGCTTGTACCGTCTTATAATGTCTCCGAGGGGCAGCATATAACCGCTGATAACATGGGAGATAGCACAGAACCCTGAGGCACCCCACACAACAAAGAAATTGGGCCAGAGGAAAAAATCCCCGGCACAACTCTTTGTGATCTCCCAGTGAGGAATGAGGTGAACCATCCAAGGACAGTTCCTGATATTCCACAGATCTGCTTCAGGAGTGCTAACAACACCACGTGATCCACGGTGTCAAAAACTGAAGAGAGATCACGAAGAACTAGAATAGAACATCTCTTCTGGTCTCTCGCCCTCAAGAGATCATTAAGCACCCAAACCAGCGCAGTCTCGGTGCTATGTCTTTTACGAAACCGATTGGAAGGGTTCGTATATGTCATGGATGGTTAAATGGTTCTCCAGTTGGATCGCCACTACTTTCTCAATCACCTTCCCAATAAAGGGTAGGTTAGAGATGGTTTGTAGTTTGCAAAACAATCTGGGTCGGGTAGCTTTCTTCAAGAGCGGTGTCACCACCGCTTCTTTCAGGAAACTGGAAACTCACCGAGTCCAGGAGCACCAGACTATTTGCACAAGGATTGGACCGATGAGGTCACAACAACCCAATATTAGAAGTCGGTCCAGGATCCAAACTACAGCTAAGTGAGGCATACCATGGATAATCCTCATGACATCAATGAAATCAGGTCTGCTGAAGGAACACCACGAAACTGAGGCACTGTGAACCCACGCTGTTCAACCGCATCCCCTTAGAAGCCGCAGGAGCCAGATTCAGCCCTGATATTGGCCACCTTATTAGCTTAAGAAGTGAGCAGCTTCTCAGCACTTCACTGGGTAAAGCTCTTCAACCCTGTAGACAAGCTGGGCTGACACAGCCTGTCCACAGTTCGAAACAGCTGGGCCAGTCGGTTCCTAGCAGCAGCAATCTCCCTGGACAGGAATTCTGCCTTCTTATGGGAGATTGCAGATTGATAGACAGAGTAATGATCCATCAATTTAAGGCAGTCGGTATCACTGGCGGATCTGCGCCAACAGTGTTCTAATCTTCGCCCCTGTCTGTGCATCTCCCTCAACGTGCCGTCAAACCAGGGCGCCTTGGGATGAAGGGAGAGGGGGCGTACACAACAGGAGCAATAGTATCCAGAGCCGAAGTAACCGGCCTATTATAGGCCATCGCCAAGGTCTCTGGGCTACTGCTCGCCAGTGCCGGGGATGAGAGGTCAAGAACCGCCGCAAGGCCTTGGGGAGAAATATCCCATATAGGGCGATATCTCGCCATCTCCACAGGGGTAGGCCTTCTCAGGGGGGAAATAAAATTGAACCTCACGATGCAGTGGTCTGACCATACGACTGGTTCCACCCCCAAATCAGTAATATCAATCCCTAGGAGAAAGACTAAGTCCAAGGAATGCCCAGATTTATGGGTAGCAGTGGAAACTACCTGTGTAAAGCCCAAAGATATCATTAACTGGAGGAAGTGATTACCAAATTGTGAGAGTTCATCATCGACCCAGGCATTAAAGTCGCCCAGAACCATCAATCTGGGTGACTCCAACGACATGTCAACGGTGAAGTCTGCCACTTCCTGTAAGAACCGTTTCCCATCACCTGGTGGACAGTAGATGAAGTCGATTCGAACACCAACACCCGCTACCACTGTACACTCAAAGGACTCAGTCTCCCCCACAACTACACTCGTGAGGTCCAATTCCGTCTTAAAACAGACTGCAACCCACCCCCACCCCTGCGGTCCAATCTCGGGTGGTGTATCACGAGTATCCGGCGGAGTCATGGCTGCAACGTGGGGCCTGAGTTTTCATCCAACTAGGTCTCGGTGATGCAAGCCAAGTTCACCGAACCAACAAGATCAGCAATAATGCCGGTCTTGTTTCTGACGGACCTAGCATTGCATAACACCGCCCGGGTTGAACGAACCTCTGAGGCTGTCAAGCCCATCTGCCCACCAAATTCTTCCAGCCTGTCTCTCACATAGACAGGATAGAATAACAACAGTTTGAGAAAGTAATGTTTAAATAGAAAAAATGAAACACTCACACTGCTGCCAGTCCTCGGGGAGGTAGAAATGGTTCAAAACGTCCACCACAGTCAGTGCTCTTTCCAGCTCCAGGTTCGCACTCCGCATCCAGCTGCAGGAGCCCCCAAACACGGATTGCCTATCTAGCCGTCCTCCGAGAAGCTGCCAGAGACACCACCCGTGGGCAGCTCAGAGCGAGCAGGCCTTCCAGCCCGACCACCCAAGCCTAGGAATCCCTGGGAACACAGTGCCCATCCTCTGAGAAAACTGGACCCAACTCCCCTCCCAACCCACCAACGGCTGAGACCCCAGCAAATGTCCCCTGGGTTCAGGCAGGATCACAAGGCGAAATGTTCCAGCTCTTCTTCAAGGGAGCTCACAGACTGACTCAGGAAACCAAGAGCTGCCACAGTTTAACAATCCAGGAAAGACCAGTGAAAGAATGGCAATCCAGAACCAACAACCAGCACACAGTTTCCCATTGGATTCCCTATAAACGGACTCCCTCAGACCAGACTTTCCTGGTTACCGGGCAGCAAATTGCACTGGCTCCTCGGTTCCTTCCATGGCTAGTTCCACGTTCTGTATATGGAATTCAGCGCAGCAGCGCAGTCGACTCCGCGCCACTCAGATCAGCGAACAACTGCCGCCAGTTCTTGTTCAGCAAAACCATGCACCAGCACCAGCAATGCAGGTAAGGGACTAAGGGGGGATGTTTCTTCAACCCCCCAACCCGCCGAGATCGAAATTAGGAACAAACCCAACAGTGAAGAGTGTCTCAGGGCTTTTTTAGGCTTTTACCCTCTGGACTATTAAACAGCACTCTCAAACTTAAAATTAAAATAAAACGAAGTAGGCAAAATGAATGAAATAGAACAAAATGAGGCAGAAACAACTAAAAACTAAAGTAAAACCAGACAAAAATCAGCGTGCTAAACGGCTAGCCCAGCGTGGCCGCCATCTTCATCAACACAGAAACATAGACTTTGACGGCATATAAAGGCCGCTTGGCCCACCCACTCTGCCCATGTCCCTACCTATTGGATAAGCTGCAGATCCTAGTTAACCACCAGCCTACTTCTCCATAACCCCCACCAGAATGATCTCAAGAGTGCCAACACTGTCTTGATACATTTTATTTATTTATTTAAAAGTTTCACTAGGAAGGCATACTGAGCCGAATGCTCGTTTCTAGGTGCGTCTTGGGGGAGAGGGGTTGGGAGCAGACAATAATATAATACAGTGTAAAATGACAATAAATTATTCACGTTTACAATAATGCAAGGATCCAGACAATGTACAGAGCAAGCATAAATAGATTAAGCATGGAGGTCAATTGTATATGGCTCAGATCTAGTAGGGAGAAAGAACAGAAGTGTTAGTTGGCAGTGCATTGCAAAAACCTCATGGGGGCTGGGCATGGGGCAGGTCATTATGAGCAGTTGCAGACTGGGAAAATGTTATCAGGGTAGGAAGGAGAATGCTCTGGGGGGAGGGGGCATTGTGAATGGAAGAGGGGAGGGCATTCCATAGTTTAGGACATCTATATGAGAAGGCGGATTGATCTGCAGAGGTGGATCTGGGAGGGAGGACAAGGGTTCAGGGTCCAGTGTTGCGAATGGAGTATGAGGATCGAGTGGGTATAAAAAGGATTGAGTAGAGATATGAGGGTAGAGACCTGAACAAAAATTTGGCTGTAAAGTTATTACAGTGGGCTAGGCGCCTTTCTTCAAGAGATATGAAGGAGAGGGATTTGTATAGGCCACAATGATGAGTTCAGGGGAGACGAGATGGCGTGAAGCAGCAGAAAGAGTGGAAGAGGGTATCCAGTCTGGCTAGGAAGGAATTGGGAGCAGCACTGTAGACTATATCTCCATTGTCAGAAGTGGGGAGGATAATTTTCTGAACGATCGCATGCCGAGCCAGCAGTGGAATGCACCCTCAGTTTCTGTATAGAGGACCAGGCATGGTGTGTAGTTTCTTGAGGATGGCATTCACATGTACAGAAAAGTCCTATTACTAGTCAAGCCAGAGTCCTAGGTACCTAAAAGAGGCAACATCCTCCATAGTCTTCCCATCCATGGTGTGGAAGAGGGAGGGGCACTGAGCCTTAAGAGTCTCTGTCTTGTGCTGAATGTCATGGAGACATTCTTCTTGGTGTTTAAGAACAACTGATTGGAGCAGAAGCAGTTGAACTTTGTCGAAGCCCTGCTGGAGACTGGATGCCACAACAGATGGGGAAGGGCCAGAGGTGAACAGGACAGTGCCGTCCACATAAATGTGGATGGAGGATAAGGAGCATATAGTAGGGAGGTCAATTAAGAAGACCGAGAATAAGAGTGGACCGTGTACAGAGCCCTGTGGGACATCAGTACTGTTAGGGGGAGGAGGGGAGTCACCTATCCTAACAGACTGAGACCTGCCCTTGAGGTAGGAGCAGAACCATGGCAGGATTAACCTGTATGCAAATTACGCCATGGTGTAGGGCCCCGAGGTTCTGGAGGGCCCCCACTGTTAACCTATTTACAGTTACTTTCTTTAATCCTGGCTGTACTGGGTGACCACCGACGGTCCAAATTGCCCAAAGAGCACCCCCCCTTTCTTGGAGTCAGTCAGCCCCCACCCCACTGAGTCAACCTGGTGAGTGGTGACCCCTTCCCCCCGCTCTGGGCAAGCCAGTCTCTCCGACAGGCAGCTCCAACTTCATCTCTGATCCACCCTAACCCCACAACACACAACCAATCATGTCCATCAGAGGTCCTTTGGAGGTGTGGCTACTGGGGAGCTGGAATCAGTACGTTCGTGTGCGTGGCATCAAGAGTGTGTGGCCAGGCAGTGATGAGGAGTAAAGGAGGAGGAGGAGGAGAACAAGAGAGAGCTGTGGTGGTCAGTTGTTGGTGCTGGTGGCTGGTCTCATCTATCAAAGAAGAAGAAGAGTCTCTGCCTAAAGACACAGAAGTAGCGAGAGAGAGAGACAGAGAGTCTGAGCCGGGGGGGGGGGGTGTCACCTGGAGTTGGATTCGGCTTCAGTGTAGCATCGCATGCTGCTGATGTTTTCCGTGTAGCCACTAGCCAGGATCAGTTAGTGCTGCTGCTAGTTGGGCCTTTGGCCCTACTGTGAGGAATCCTCCCATGCCGGGCTGCACTGCAGGGCCGAGTCGTGTCACCGCCGCCTGCGTGATCTTGAGGAAACAATCAAGAGAACAGACTGGACTCATTACGTTCACATCAGTCAGGCCACACCAGGTATGCTGTGTTTACTAGTCGTCTGTGTTCTGCAGTGTCCAAGCCATTTGTGCTGCAGAAATAACTTGTTTTATTGCATTGGAGAAACAAACTAAGTTGTGGTGCCTCTGGTCATGGTCTGTCTGTGAGTGTTCAGTAACCTGAGTAGTGTACTGATGAGTCTTTAATATGATTTGAGTTTGGCACTGAGTGGACCATGGGGTGCTGATAAGTCACCTGAGGGGAACTAACTTGTGGGACTTGCTCTTGCTGGCACAGATTTGTCTTGGTTTGATTGGAGTCATACATTACTGGGAAGTTGCAGTAGGTTGCTCTAGGAAACTTAATCTCTGAAGTGACTGCAGTCAACACCTGCAGGTCCTGCAGGTTTCTTAAGGCTCAGTCTTCTTGGCACAGCTCTCTTTAGCTGCTTTGGCATCAATGACTTGGAGTGGTGGCAAGGATGTGGCAACTCAGCATTGGCAGCAAAGCAACTTTTAAGTTGACAGCAAAACTATAAATGACAATGGAGATGGAGGAGAGGAGACAGTGGGAGAACAGACAGAACTGAGGACAAAGGTAGCTGCACAGAGGGTGACTGTGGCAGATGCATTGCAGAGGCAAGGAGCTTGAGCATGTCCCAGGTTTGGAGCTCGAAGGAGTCTTGAGCAGGGAAATGATGCGAGGGAGCTGTGAGCCCCATTAACTGCTTCAATACACGATTCAGTTTTTTGGCTTTGGCAGAGAGAAAAGGTATTTAAGGAGGCATGAACAGGGAGATTGTGGCAGCTACAATCCCCATTTTTATTAAATTATTTATGTGGAATTTGAATTTGATATCTGGGAAGGCAGGGCACACTCATCGAAGTCTAATGTCCAGGTGTGTCTCGGAGGAGGGACGAAAAGAGGAAGAAAAGAGAATCCATAATTAATAATTAATCCATAATTATTAATAGCAAAAATAGTTACAAGGTACAGTAGTGACAAGGGAAAAACAAGACAAGTAATAGGTAACCAAAAAGTGAACATTTACTAGATGTTAATACTGTACCGACAAAATATTTCTTTATGCAATAATTGGTCATTCTGAATTGTGTTGTTTATAATCAAGGGCATGTGACCTGTTAAGTCATGTGGCATAACACAGCATTATAAATCACATCTTGCTTGAGTACCCTAGTCATTGCTGCCTTGTCAGCCCGGCACCGTAGAAGAGTGGGATGTTGGCATTTAGGGGCCCCCAGGCCACAAAATATGACTTGGAGTAGGGCCCCCACTTCCATTAATCTGGCCATGAGCAGAACCAATTTGTGGTGGGGGCCGAGAGACCTATGTCAGCTAGTTTGATGAGGAGGAGGTGGGATACCATGTCAGAAACCTTGGCTAGGTCAACAAATATCGCCAAGGTGATATGGCCCTGATCCACACCTGAGAGTATAGAGTCAGAATGCTGGGCTAGGAGGTAGTGGTAGAGTGTGATTTCCAGAAACCAGACTGGAAGGGGGTGAAGAAGGAGGAGGAGTCGAGGAAGGGAGAAAGCACAAGGTGTTCTTGAAGGTTAGCAAGGGTGGGGAGTAAGAAGATTGGGCAGTAGTTTCCAGGATTAGAGGGGTCTCCACCTTTGGGTAGAGGGATGACTGTGGCATGTTTCCAGGTTGCACGGACAGAAGCATGAGAGAACAAGAGGTTTGGAAGTGAGGCAAGAGGGGAGGCGATAGCAGGGGCAGAGAGGAAGAGTTTGGCGTTGAGCCCATCTGGGCTTTTTCCCTTGCAAGGGTTTAGAGCTAGGAGGGCATTGAGAATGTCCATCGGGGAGACTGTCCAGAAGGAGAATGAGGGGACTACCTTTGAGCAAAATGCTCATTTATAAAGGTTCTACGTTAAATATATAGTCGCAAAAAAACAGTACGATAAGCAGTTTCAGAGGAATTGCAGTCGAGTCAGGCTCAAAGTACTAAAGGTAGAACAATTGATTACAGTCTTGAAAACAGATCCATACAGACTGTTGTATAAAAAGTCACAAGTTATGTACAGAGAGAAACTAAATAGAACTGTTTAATGGTTACAGTTGCAGATGTCTTACACTGAAGGCAATTTGTTCAACCAGTTAGCGGCCCTGACAGCAAATGACCACTTGCCTAGATGGGTATGTCAGAAAGGAGTCTTGAGGGATTCCTGGCCATGTTCCTGGTGTTGTATTGGTTGGAGACAGTGTGGAAGCAGTTTTTTAAAGCAGAGGGCGTTAGGCCCAAGAGCAAAAAGGTCTGGAGCTTTATTCTGCTGGGTAAAGGTAGCCAGTTAGTGAGTGTGTAAAGGGTACAACTAGGAGTGTGGTTATCTGCACCAAGTGAAAAATGGCACACCTTAAAACAGATCATGTTTTTTATGTTTAACACTGTGTCACAGGCAGCTGTGTAGACAGGGAGCCAATAATCTGTAAGTGACAGAATGGAGCTGGCCACAGTAAGGCATCTGGTGGCATCCCTAATGAGACTGTTCCTTTTCTGGTACAGGGCACCCAGTCTTTTGTTTACTATGGCCACCAGATTTTCAACATGGGGTGTAGGAAAAATAAGGTGTCATCCAGAGTTACTCCAAGGAATTGAAAGGTATCCATCTGTTCAAGGTTAAAAAAGATATAACTTTTAATCATCTCTGGGTGGCAAGAGAAGAGCATGGTCTTTGTTTCTTTGTAATGGAGGACCAGTTTGTTTTTGGAGAACCAGCTTTCAAGTGACCTGATGATGTTAGGAAGTGATGTAAAAATAAAATCTGAGTTTCCAGCAGTAAAAGACACCCTATATACATTAATGTACTGCACCACCCAGACTCCCTTGCCCCCACCGCTCTATCTTTCACATACATAAAATGTCACCTAGAACAGCTAGGGCTATACATGGAAAACGTTACTGTTCTGGTTATGTACAGCTCCTCACATGTAAGTAAAGGATGACAGGAACTTTATGCAAACAGAATGGGCTGGCAACCTCCTCTTCTGTATTTCCCCTAAGCTATATGTAACCCCTAGATGGCGCTATCCCAGGGGCTACTACCCCTGCCTGATTTGCCACTAACAGGTTGAGGGGCCTGGATCCAATGGCGGGTGCCTCCACCCAGAGGTCAGGGTTTGCAATAGTTAAACTAACTTGGTCACAGCCCTCTGGGACACTGCAACCCCTTTCTTCCCACTAGTGGCCCACACAATATATCAGAATTACCTTCACAGTATACACTTACCCCCAGGTCTGGTTCCGGCACTGGGACCTCCTGTGAAATGAGATACAGTGCAACAATCACAGTACAGTACTTTAACATAGACAAATACCTCAGGCAGTATAACTTTGCTGAAACAAGCAGCTCTGATTTATTTAGGGGGATATAACAAGGACAGGGGAAATCAGGTTAATTAGCTTATCACTCTAATAATCTACCTATGGCTCTGTGCACAGGCCTATCCCTATCAGTTACTGTCCCTGGGTACCCAAGCCCTAGTGGCTAGTCCAAACCGTGGCAGCTGGTAGGGGCCCTTTCACCAGAGAAAGGAGAATTAAACAGTCAGCAGTACAGTAATTCCATTTGGATTTAATGTGGCAATTCAACAGGAGCAACCCTGAATTAGTACTCACGACCTCCAAATAAGATAGGGTCCTTCAATGTCAGCAGGGCTCACTTGAGGTACACAAACCTCTTCACACATCCATATAAAGTGTAACCCCTGCAAATGGGGGTTCCTAAAAGACTTCCAGGAGCTTGCTTGAATGCTCCAAGCCTGAATGGTGTTTGGCATTTAAGCCATTTATCAGTGAGTGTTTTAGAACCTCTGGTACTGTCTCTTTAAGAGCTGTCTGCTTGCAGACATAATTAGTTTGTATGGGGGACTGTGTGTTCTCTGAGTACCACTCAGAGCTGCTGCCAATTCACTTCATTTTGCAGTCACTAGAGTGCAAAGGGAACCTATCTGAAAGATGTAACTGTTTGCCAGAAATTATTTAGAGTAATAATGAAATTACAGTTTGTCTAACCTGCTTTCTTTGCAGTCAGAACTGTGTCTGCTAGTTCCCCATTCTAGTTTTGAACTGCTGAACTGGACCAATCAGTGTGGGTAAGCTAGCTCTAAAATGGTGCCTTGGACGAATCAGAACTTGGACTCATAATCTGAGCCAGCCACAAGAGGATTGTATGGGCAGTGACTCTGGGAGATGTAGTTTAGACTTCAGTGCCTTTTTGGACCAACAGCAGCAGTCTATTGTGAGTGACAGCCAATCCAGTCAAGAACTGGGAGGAACTCAAAGGAAGTGCCGGTTTTGTCGGTTGGAGTTCAGTTGAGCTTTGGCAGTGAAGAAGGAAGGAGCCCTGTGCTTTTTCAGTGTGCAGTTTAGTCAAAAAACGTGTGTAAGGCCCAGAGTTCCGGTCTGCAGCTTGTTAGGACTGAATCCGTCCTGTGAAAAGAATCAAAGGATCTCTGAAGAGTAGAAACCAGGCTCACCCTGTAGAAGACTGGAAGAATTGCTGAAAATTGCACTCGGTCTGTCAGGAACTGAATCTGCTGTGTGTTCTCCCGGGTATTGTGCAGTAATTGCGATCGGGATACAGATGCAGCCTGCCGGTATAGTACTTTCTTTTATATGGATGTGTGAAGAGGTTGTGTACCTCAAGTGAGCCCTGCTGACATTGAAGGACCCTATCTTATTTGGAGGTCGTGAGTACTAATTCAGGGTTGCTCCCTGTTGAATTGCCACATTAAATCCAAATGGAATTACTGTACTGCTGACTGTTTAATTCTCCTTTTCTCTGTGTGAAAGGGCCCCTACCAGCTGCCACGGTTTGGACTAGCCACTAGGGCTTGGGTACCCAGGGACAGTAACTGATAGGGATAGGCCTGTGCACAGAGCCATAAATAGATTATTAGAGTGATAAGCTAATTAACCTGATTTCCCCTGTCCTTGTTATATCCCCTAAATAAATCAGAGCTGCTTGTTTCAGCAAAGTTATACTGCCTGAGGTATTTGTCTATGTTAAAGTACTGTACTGTGATTGTTGCACTGTATCTCATTTCACAGGAGGTCCCAGTGCGGAACCAGACCTGGGGGTAAGTGTATACTGTGAAGGTAATTCTGATATATTGTGTGGGCCACTAGTGGGAAGAAAGGGGTTGCAGTGTCCCAGAGGGCTGTGACCAAGTTAGTTTAACTATTGCAAACCCTGACCTCTGGGTGGAGGCACCCGCCATTGGATCCAGGCCCCTCAACCTGTTAGTGGCAAATCAGGCAGGGGTAGTAGCCCCTGGGATAGCGCCATCTAGGGGTTACAAGAAAGTACTATACCAGGCAGGCTGCATCTGTATCCCGATCGCAATTACTGCACAATACCGGGAGAACACACAGCAGATTCAGTTCCTGACAGACCGAGTGCAATTTTCAGCAATTCTTCCAGTCTTCTACAGGGTGAGCCTGGTTTCTACTCTTCAGAGATCCTTTGATTCTTTTCACAGGACGGATTCAGTCCTAACAAGCTGTTACACAAGCTGCAGACCGGAACTCTGGGCCTTACACACGTTTTTTGACTAAAACTGCACACTGAAAAAGCACAGGGCTCCTTCCTTCTTCACTGCCAAAGCTCAACTGAACTCCAACTGACAAAACTGGGCACTTCCTTTGAGTTCCTCCCAGTTCTTGACTGGATTGGCTGTCACTCACAATAGACTGCTGCTGTTGGTCCAAAAGGCACTGAAGTCTAAACTACATCTCCCAGAGTCACTGCCCATACAATCCTCTTGTGGCTGGCTCAGATTATGAGTCAAGTTCTGATTCGTCCAAGGCACCATTTTAGAGCTAGCTTACCCCACACTGATTGGTCCAGTTCAGCAGTTCAAAACTAGAATGGGAACTAGCAGACACAGTTCTGACTGCAAAGAAAGCAGGTTAGACAAACTGTAATTTCATTATTACTCTAAATAATTTCTGGCAAACAGTTACATCTTTCAGATAGGTTCCCTTTGCACTCCTAGTGACTGCAAAATGAAGTGAATTGGCAGCAGCTCGAGTGGTACTCAGAGAAGCACACAGTCCCCCATACAAACTAATTATGTCTGCAAGCAGACAGCTCTTAAAGAGACAGTACCAGAGGCTCTAAAAACACTCACTGATAAATGGCTTAAATGCCAAACACCATTCAGGCTTGGAGCATTCAAGCAAGCTCCTGGAAGTCTTTTGGGAACCCCCATTTGCAGGGGGGTTACATATATATAACAGTGTACTTTTCCCTCTCCTGTCCTTATAGTAACACTAGGCTGAAAGGTTCAGTCTTCAGCGTGTTTTGTACAGTTCTAGAAAATATTTTGAGTTTTAGGAAAAATATGAAAGCTTGAAAATTATACGGATGGCCTACAGAGCATGTAATGTCTTGCTGCAGAGAATACTGATGAATTTACAGTTTGTCTTGCTTAAATTCTTTGTCTTCTCAGCATTCCATTAAGGTCGTGTATGCAATTATGGTTCTACCTGATTAACTCGTTCTGTATGTGTGAAACGTTAGTAGTACTTTTCTTGATTTTGGAAAACTAATAATTGCAGCAAAATGAGTGCACTTCAAAATAATTTTGGACTGATGGCGTCCTTATTTTTGAACTCAAAATATATGGCACTGATCGTATTAGTTAAGGGTCAGTATAACTGAAATTATCCAGCTAATCTGTTCCTGGGTTTCAGAACTCACTTATGATGTCAAAATTAGGCCAGAGACTGTGTCTTTATCATTGTAACTTGCAACTGAATAATAGTAACCCTTGAGCTGTCATTAGGGAGAGTGATAATCTACACCAGAAGAAACAAATATGCCATATCTCTCTCCATCTGACCACTCATACTACTAGAATGTACAGTAAATATTGCATGATTATATATATTTATTTTATTTTAGTCTTTGGTAACCGGATAAGGCCCACTAGGCACAAGTGCCTGTTTTCAGGGGCGACTGGGAGCACCGGGCAGTTAAGTGACTTGCTCAGAATCACACAGTGTGCAGGTAGAGGTTATGAGTATCAAACCCAGGTCTGGACTGCTGGATGTACCAAGCTCGTTTACAGCTCGTTACTCTAACCTCTAGGCTATACTGCCAGCCCAATGTTACATATACTGTATATGTCCCAGCTAAAGAAAGTCTCTGCAACTACAGTATAGCTGCAAGAATGTGTCTTTGGGCTTCAGAATCCATCTCTCAATTTTTGGGATATCTGATTATACAGACCTGGCAGCATTCCTCCTCATACAATATAGTTGCAGGCACATTACTGGCTTTTATAATGTGCTATAGGCAGTTGCTTTTACTACCAGAGAAGCCAAAAGGATACAGCAGTCACTGTGTTTTTTTTCTTGTAATTTAAATACTCATAAGGAGCGATCAAAATCTTCTTGTAGGCAGTCTGTGAAGCCCAGTCAAAATGTTGCCATTCTTGCACAATAAAAACTGAATTACTGGCTCTCATGGAGTGCTCTGTCTGCCTTTGAAAGCATATATTTCCCAGTGGAGTAAGAAAATCAGTTAATGTTCCCTGCTTAGTTCCAGTTGCAGTCACTTATGTGTCTGAAATTTCTGTGATATCTCTAGAAAAATGTCCTGCCTGCTTGCAGTACCACTGTGGGCCTCGAGAAAGAGTTCCTTTAGACTTATCTGGAAATATTTGGACAGCTTGATGGGTTCAACTGTAGGTCCATAAGTACTGCTCTTAGCTTCTTTCATCTTGCTGAATCCTTGAATGGAGCCAGGGAGAAAGGAAGGGCGAGATAATGAATATTGCTTCCATTTGTCATGAATTAAAACAGTTGATTTTAGTGTCAAAACACATTTTTATAGGGTTTATAGACCCCTTAGGGTTCACATGGGAACCCTATTTGAGCCACTGAAACTCTGCTCGACTATATGCTAGAGAAGGCCAGCATTGCCATTCTAAATGGCGCAGGGGTGTACAGTGCTCTGACCTTTCGGATACACCATGCTGCTGACAAAATCCATCACATTATAATGCAGCGCTACTATCCAAACAGTAGGGATTATTATTTGTATACTGTTTTGGGGCTGATACAGTATCATTCATGTCGTGGACATAGCTGTAGCTCTTCAGAATGGCCAATACCATGTACTAGCACTGTGCCTGATCCTCATTGAGCATATGAGGTTTTTGTTTATTTAGGATGTACACATCTAGGATAGCCTTGTTTAGGTGATACCCTTAGTTTCCAAGAGGATCGGGGGGGGGGCATTACAGCAGCAGCGTTGAGCAGTTACAATATTAAATACAGTAGTTACAATACAAGTACGCAAGGTACAATGTTTACCAATGTAGTCATCATAAATATAAGCAGCAATCCTGCATCTAACCAGTGTTAGTCAGCAGAATAGGCATAGATGTTCTAAGAGGCAAGAGATGGAAATAGCAGAAGGGGGGGGGGTTTGAAAGGGTAGCATTGAGAAATTAGAACTATGCACTGGGGGAATGGAAGTGGCCAAACATGGCCTTCCTAAATTGTGTTAAGTCTTTTGCATTTTCAGTGTTATCTGGGATCTTGTTCTGGCTTGTAGGATCAGCTACAGCAAAGGTCTTGTCACCAGTTCCTTTGTAGACTCATGGAATTAGTAACTGGTCTTTGTCCTTGGATTGGAGCTAATATCTTGTTGTCCTGATCAACAAGTTGTCTAGGTAGTTGGTATTGGCTTTCAACACATTTAAGGAGCAGGGTACTTTGTTTATGTTCTCGGCTCATATCTGGCAAGAGTATGCCCAGCTGTTTGTATAATACGCAGTGGTTGGCGAGCCTGTCACAGCCAAGAGCAACCTACAACCATGATTTTGCATGGTTCTCTGAGATGTACTGCTCTGTACATCTCACATATTCAACAGTTAGTAGTACAGTCTACATAAGTAGTAGGCACCTTATTTTGAGGTGTAAACGACTTCTATTGCGACAAGGCAGTCCAATCTTTTGATTGGAACTCCTGAACATTTTAGTGATGTTACCATTGAAGGAAAGTTGTGGCTCATGCTAGGGTCTTTAGTATTTGAATAGGAGTGGATAGGAGATATTGGAGACTTGTGCTGTAGATCATTATTTTTTTTTTTATTTTTATTTTATTTAAACAACAGTTTGGAAAACCTTTAAACCATTAAAGAATGAACATATAATGTCATGAGAAGAAAGTTTCAAAGTTTCTGTTTTTTTGGTTTAATGAGAATTTTTTTGGTGATTTTGCAAGAGGGTTGGGTGGAAGTTAAAACAGCAAAGTGGTTACTGATTGCATTATTAATAAGAAGCTGTGACATAATACAGACATGACCGATACATTCATATTTACAGTAAGACACAATATATACACTTTTACTTGTGAGATACTAATAGATTAGGATTACGGTGCAGGGTATTTGTGTGAGAGTGTCAGAGAAGAGACGAAGAACTATGAACTAATGAAGTGCATGTGTGAATTGGTAGACAGATGTACAGGTAATGAAAGCGGATGTTCTCAGCTTGCTTGGAAGTATGAATACTGTTGGATTCTGTGATGGAGTCAGAAATAGAATTCTGACTGATCTGGGCAGCTTCAGCAAAGGCCTTTTTGCTGATGGATTTATGTACTCTTGGTACATGAAGATTCCTGGCATGAGACTGTAATTGGTAATTCTGAGTAGACTGCCAAGGTACACAGGGTAAAGACCATTTGCAAGTTTAAAAATTAGAACTGCCCATTTGAGATTGTGTCTTTTGTGTGGAGGATGAGGTCAGGACCTCTATACAGTAGGCCATAGTGGGTCTGGCTGTAACAGCCTGCCTAGAGTAAGTCTGCACAAATTATTAAATACTACATAGAATTTGTGTAGCAGTGTATTATTACACTAGCTAATCCGTAAACTTCTGTCCAAGACAGGTGGTAGAGACTGCCTTAGTATTGGCCTTCGGACATTGAGATCAAGATAGCAGTGCTTATGGTTTAGTGACCCTAGTGTTTGTTAAGAGCGGTTGACTGCTTTGCTGATGTGATTCCTGAAGTTAAGTTAGATTTGACTAGTACCGCTAGGCATTTTTTGGAGGGGGGGGTGCAGATTACAGGAGGATCTGGAAACAATTTGCAAAAAGTGTTGTGCTGTTAAAAGCGGCGCTTTAGTTTCACTGTTATGCATTAGCAGTCTGCTGGTGCTCATCCAGAAACATAGAAACATAGAAGTTGATGGCAGATAAGGACCGCAAGGCCCATCCAGTCTGCCCATTTCTTTTTCTACCTTATAAATGTGCCATCGGCCTTTGCTCTGTCAGTGGCCTATCTATTCATAGTCATTTGTATTGCTCCCTTATGCCTATCCCATGCCTGTTTGAAGCCCTGCACTGTATTCATAGCCACCACTTCTTGTGGTAAGCCATTCCATGCATCCACCACCCTTTCTGTGAAAAAGAATTTCCTCACATTCCCCTTAATCGGCCTCCCTCTAATCTCATGCTGTGTCCTCTTGTCCTGCTATTTTCTTATATTTAAACATGTTAGACTCTTTCACCTTGTTTATGCCCTTAAGGTGTTTGAATGCCTCGATCATATCACCTCTCTCCCTCCTTTGCTCAAGGGTATACATATTGAGCTCCGTTAATCTGTCCTCATATGTCTTCTGATGCAGTCCCTGCACCATTTGGTTGCCCTTCTCTGGACTGCCTCAATTTGGTTAATGTCCTTTTGAAGGTGTGGCCTTCAATACTGCACGCAGTACTCCAGATGGGGCCTAACCAGTGTCTTGTACAGAGGGATTATTACCTCCCTCTTACGACTTGTGATACCCCTACTAATACACCCTAACACCCCCCTAGCCTTACCTACTGCTTTAGAGGTCTGCTTGGATGATTTTAGGTCATCAGTGATGATGATGCCCAAGTCTCTTTCTTCCTTTGTGACTGCTAGGATTGTTTCTTGTCACCGGACATGGATTCAATTCAATTCATTTTTATTTTATGGCGTCTTTCAAATACCAAGGTGCCTTACATAAAAAAAACAAAAAAACAACTTGAGCATAAAATGACACATATTACAAAAAAAATAAAAATGAAAACAGTCAGAATTATAAAACTAATCCCCAAAAGCATGACTCCATAGAATAGTTTTGAGCATCTGTTTGAATCCCTCCACGGTCGGGCACTCACGTACCTGATGGGGTAGAGAATTCAAAGGGTAGGGGCGATACATGAGAACATGTGCTCCAGAAGATTTTAAACAGACCCTTGGGATCTCTAGCAACTCCTCGTCAGTCAGAGCGGAGAGATCACCCAGGGCAGTAAGGGACCAGGAGCTCTTTCAGGTAGTCCGGGCCAAGTCCATGTAGGGCTTTATAAGTCAGAGTCCGACTTTGAAGGTGATTTGCCACTGAAGTGGCAGCCAGTGCAGTTCGCGCAGCACCAGCAGTATATGACAGGACCGAGAGTTTCCTGTCAGTAGTCGGGCCACTGCGTTCTGCACCAGCTGCAGGCAGCGAATATCCACCCCCAGGAGCCCTAGGTAAAGGGCATTGCAATAGTCCAGACAAGAGGACACAAAGGCATGGACCAGCTTAGGAAGATCACCAGACAGAACTAGTGTGTTTAACTCTGGAGATATTTCTCAGATGATAGAAGGAGGATTTGACAATGGCCAACACCTGCGAATGCAGTTTCAAGCCCGCATCAAAAATTATCCCCAGGTTTCACACCCATTCAGAGGTCGGGAGTGAGAAACCCCAAGAACAAGTCCTGAGGGTAACCCTGCCTCTGGCCCCTCTATCCGGCAACCTGGATCCACCACCAACACCTCAGTCTTTACCGAGTTCAACTTCAGCCAGTTCAAATCCATCCACTCCTGGATCTCTGCAAGGCAGTCATTAAATACTGAGAGGGCTCTATTCTGGTCAGGCGCAAAAGAAAGGTAGAGCTGGGTATCATTGGCATAACAATGAAACCTCAGCCCATACCTTTTTTTACAATGTCTCAGAGGGCTAGCATGTACACTGTGAATAACATGGGGGCAACACTGAACCCTGAGGAACCCCACATAACAAAGGGGCTGGGTCAGAGGAATAAATCCCTGACACCACCCTTTGAGTTCTTCTGGTGAGGAAAGATGAAAACCACCTGAGGACTGTACCTGACAGGCCACAGATGAACCTCAAACGATCAAGCAGGACCCCATAGTCCACAGTGTCAAATGCTGAAGAGAGATCCAAGAGGACCAAGATGGAACGACTCTTCCGATCTCTAGCCATCAGGAGATCATTGAGCACCCGAATCAGTGCCGTCTCAGTACTATGCCTCTTTCGAAAACCAGACTAGAGCGGCTCGTAGACATCATGGATGGTCAAATGGTCCTCCAGTCTTATGGCATCTACTTTCTTGATGAACTTCCCCATAAAGGGAAGGTTTGAGATTGGTCTGTAGTTTGCATAGCAGTCTGGGTCCAAGGAAGCTTTCTTCAGGAGGGGTGTCACCACCGCCTCCTTCAGGGAGCTAGGAAACACACTTGTTTCCAAGGAGCACCAAACTGTTCGTGCTAGGATGGGGCCAAGAATGTCACTACAACCCAAGATCAGGGTAGTTGGACCCGGATCCAAACTACAGCACATAGGGCACATAGCCTGGACAATACTCAAGATGTCCCCAAGCTCCAGCCGGCCGAAGGAACTCCAGGAAAACTGAGGTGCAGTGTCCAAATGCCGGTCTAGAGCAATGCCAGAGTGTGCCGGAAGGAGTTCCGCCCTGATGTCGGCCACCTTAGCCACAAAGAACCGAGCAAGCTCATCGCACTGAACTTGCGAAAATGCTCTCCGAACCTGTAGACAGGCTGGGTTGCACAGTCTGTCCACGGTTCGAAAGAGCTGAGCTGGTTGGTTCCGAGCGGCCTCAGTCCCCCCCAGACAGGAACTCTGCCTTCTTACGCGTGATTGCGGATTGGTAGACTGGATAATGGTCCATCAATCTAAGGTGGTTGGCATCAAGGACAGACTTCTGCCAGCAGTGCTCTAACCTTCGTCCTAATTACTGCATCTCCCTCAAAGATCCATTAAACCAAGTGGACCGAGGGCGAAGGGAGAGAGGACGAACACGGACAGGAGCAATGACATCGAGAGCTGAAGTTATGGCCTGAGTATAGGCCACAACTAGGGCTTCTGGGTCATTAGTTGCCAATGGAAAAACAGATAAATCAAGCACTGCCACCAGACCTTCAGAGCTTAAGTCTCGTAAAGGACGGTACCTGATCATTTCCACAGGGGCAGGCCTACGAAGGAGGGGCGCAAAAACTGAAACGCACGGTGTAGTGGTCAGACCATCCAACTGGTTCCACCCCCAAATCCGAAGCGTCGATCCCCAGGAGGAAAACCAAGTCAAGAGAATGACCATGTTTATGGGTAGCAGCGGAAACAATCTGTGTAAAGCCCAGAGATGACATTAACTGGAGGAAGTGCTGACCAAATTGCGAGAGTTCATCATCGAACCAAGGTGTTGAAGTCACCCAGGACTATCAGCCTGGGTGACTCAAATGCCATGTCAGTCACAAAGTCCTCCACTTCCTGAAGGAGCCACTTCCCATCTCCGGGTGGACGGTAGATGAGACATAGATACATAGATACATAGACAGTGTCGGCAGATAAGGGCCTATGGCCCACCTAGTCTGCCCATTTGAGCTTGTAAGTTCAGTTTGTTTTCCTAGAAGTCTGTTTCCCCTTACCACTGCCCTCTAGAATTCCTTTATGTCTATCCCATGCATTCTTAAATCCCATGATTGTTTCAGCCCCCACCACTTCCTCTGGCAGGGTGTTCCACTTGTCCACCACCCGTTCTGTGAAGAAATTCTTTCTCATGTTTCCTCTGAATCGTCCTCCCTCCAACTTCATCTCATGCCCTCTAGTCCTGAAACATCTTTTTTGCTTAAAAATAGTGTTTTCCTGCACCCTATTCCTCCTGTAAGATACTTGTATGTCTCTATCATATCCCTCCCTCCTCCAGGAGTACATGTTCAGTTCCTTCAACCTGTCTTCATAGGACTTGTGATGCAACCCATGCACCATCTTTGTTGCCCTCCTCTGAATCTTCTCTACCCTGTCTATGTCCTTACGTAGGTATGGTCTCCAGAACTGTACACTGTACTCCAGGTGGGGCCTCACTAGTGTCTTGTATGACACGTGTTTCGTCCTACCAGGACTCATCAGTATGCCTCGTCTGTTTAGACGATCCTACAACCTACACCTGCCACCACGGTACATCCAAATAACTGGGTCTCCTCAACTGGTACACTCACGAGGCCCAGTTTGGTCTTAAAACTGACCGCAACACCCCACCCAACCCCCCGCGATCCAGTCTCGAGTGGTGAATAACCGAGTACCCGGCTGGAGTTATAGTCTGCAATATGGGGCCAGAATTTTCATCAAGCCAGGTCTCGGTGGAGCACATGGGTTTGGCTTCATTGGGGTCTGGGGTTCCACCTGGAGGGACACCAGCCTATACTGGCAGGATGGTCTGCATCTGTCCAGGAAGGGAGCAAGTCTTTTGAGCAATCGGTTTAAATGCTTCATTGGCAAGCTTTTAAACTAGTCAAGGGGGGAGGCACTGATAAGCAGCAGGAAAATCCCAGCCTGTCCCTACAAAACAGGGTACTAAATGAGAAAAAGACTGAGGTAGAAAGGTCAGTGGGGGATGCTGCAACAGAAGGTAAAGCCATCAAAAAATGGAGAGCAATGAGTACCAATGCCCGTAGTCTGAGTAACAAGCTTCCTGAATTAGTGGCCTTGATGGAGGAGGAACATCTGGATATCATGGCAGTCACAGAAACATGGTACACACAAAGCCATGACTGGGACGTAAACATACCAGGATACACTATCTACAGGAGGGACAGGGAGGGTAAAAGGAGGAGGGTAGCTCTTTACATAAGGGAAGGAATCAAAGCAACAGAACAAAGGGAAAACAGAGAGGAAGAAAGCACTGTGGGTAAATTTGGAGACCGGCAATGGCACCACAATCCGCACAGGGGTTGTATACAGACCCCCTTCTCAGGGGGAGGAAATGGACAAGGAAATGATAGAAAGAATACTTAAAATGGCAGAAAAAGGGGAGATATTGCTGATGGGTGATCTGAATATGCCAGATGTTAACTGGAGTGCAGTTGCAGCAGCCACTTCGAAGAGTGGGGTTATTCTAGATGCCCTACAGGGGCATGCCTTAGACAACTAGTATTGGAGCCCACTCGAGGAGCAATCTTAGACCTGGTTCTCTCAAATGGAGATGAAGAGAGGATCACAGATGTGAAGTTTAGAAGTGGGTAGCCATCTGGGAACTAGCGACCATCGAACAGTATGGTTCACAATAAACACAGCAATAGAGTCAAGCCATACTAAGGCAAAAGTACTGGACTTTAGGAGGGCATGGGTGAGTGCCTAAGGAATGCACTAGCAAATGGGCAGGAAGGAGGGGTGGAAGAACAATGGGGAATACTAAAAACTGCCATCACAGAGATAACACGCCTTTGTGTGAAGCAAATAAACAAAACGAAACGATGTAAGAAACCACTGTGGTTCTCAAAGGAAGTGGCAATGAAGGTTCAAGAGGAAAAGAAAGCATTCAGGAAGTACAAGGAATCACAGAAGGAGCAGTACAGAGAACTGTATCAGTTAAAGCAAAAGGAAGCTGGGAAGGCAGTCAGAACAGCAAAGGCCCAAACCGAGAGAAAGATAGCCAACTCAGTTAGAAGGGGATAAAACCTTTTATAGGTACATCAGGAGCGAAGGAAGACCAAGGGAGGATAGTGAGGCTTAATAAAGGGAGGGAGGGTGGGCAGAGGGTGACTGTGAAAAGGCAGAGATACTAAACAAATATTTTTGCTCAGTATTTACAAATGAAGTGGGGGTACCTAAAACAAACAGTAGAAACACTCTGGATACAGAAGTTGATACCAGCCATTTACAGAAGAAAGGGTTCTGAAAGAACTCTTAAAACTGAAGGTGGACAAAGCAATGAGGCCTGATGGGATTCATCCCAGAATTCTAAAAGAACTAAGGGTAGAACTAGTGACACCACTGACTACCCTCTTTAACAAATCATGGGAGGATGGGGTGGTACCCGAGGACTGGAGGAGGGCAGATGTGATTCCCCTTCACAAAAGTGGGAGCAAGGAAGAAGCAGGAAAGTACAGACCTGTCAGTTTAACCTCAGTGGTAGGGAAAATGATTGAACCACTTCTGAAGGAAATAATTGTCGAGTATCTAGAGGCCAGAGGGGCACAGGACCCAAGGCAGCATGGATTCACAGCGGGAAGGTCATGCCAGACAAATCTGATAGATTTCTTTGACTGGGTGACCAAAGTAGTAGATCGGGGAGTGGCTGTGGACATGGCTTACCTAGACTTTAGCAAGGCATTTGACACAATCCCACACAAAAGATTAATATACAAGTTAGCCAGCCTGGGAGTGGGTCCCAAGATGACAGCCTGGGTAAAGAATTGGCTGGAGAATAGGACACAGAGAGTAATAGTAAATGGAGTCCACTCTGAAGAAAGGGGGGTTACTAGTGGGGTTCAGTATTAGGACCGGTCCTCTTCGATGTCTTTATAAGCGACATTGCAGAGGGACTGGAAGGAAAAGTATGTCTCTTTGCAGATGACACAAAGATCTGCAACAGAGTTGATACAGGGTGGGTGGAAAGGATGAGAAGGGACTTGGCAAGGTTAGAGGAATGGTCAAATGTATGGCAGCTTAGATTCAGTGCTAAGAAGTGCAAGGTAATGCACCTGGGAAACAAAAACCCAAGGGAAGAGTACACAATGGGGGGTGAGATACTAACAACAATCAAAATGGAAAGGGACCTGGGGGTAGTCATATCAGATGACCTAAAGGTGAGCAAGCAATGTGAGAGGGCAGCAAGGAGGGCTGGGGGGATACTGGGATGCATAGGGAGAGGCAACAGCAGTAGAAAACAGGAAGTTATTATCCCTCTGTACAGACAGTTGTTGAGACTCCATCTGGAGTACTGCATTCAGTTCTGGAGACCAAATCTCTGCAAAGACATAGACAGGATGGAAGCTGTCCAGAGGAGGGCAACTAAAATGATGCAGGGTCTGCACTGGAAGACGTATGAAGAGTGACTTAAGGAGCTAAATATGTATAGCCTCGGGGAAAGGAGGGAGTGGGGGACATGATAGAAACTTTCAAGTACCTCAAGGGAATCAACAAAGTCCAAGAGGGTAGCATCTTTCAAAAAAAGAGGTGTGCAAGAACAAGGGGCACAATTTGAAGATAGAAGGCGGCTCAGAGGTAATTTAAAGAAATAATTTTTCACAGAGAGGGTTGTGGATGCATGGAATGGCCTTCCGGAGGAGGTTGTGGAGTCAAAAACAGTGGTGGAATTCAAGCATGCATGGGACAGTCGTAAGGCAATTCTAGGGGGTGGGGGTAGGAAGAAGTAGGCTGCTGGTTAACTAGGATCTGCAGCTTATCCATTAGGTAGGGAAATGGGCAGACTGGGTGGGCCAAGCGGTCCTTCTCTGCTGTCAAAATCTATGTATGTTTCTATGTCAGGTCCACTGAGCCAACAAGATCTGCAATAATTGCAGTCTTGTTTCTAATGGACCTGGCATTGCGTAACACCGCACAAGTTGGATGGACTTCCATGGTCATCTGGACCACCAGAATTGATGGTGCCCTTGGGTATGGAAACCAGGCATGAAGAACCATGCTCCGGGTTCCATTTCACCCCAGGGCATCTCCTGGATCTCACGACCCCAATACGGTGGTCCCGCTCGTTCACCCTCCGCTGTTCGCACACCCCAATACCCCTTCTCCCCTGATGAGCTATACCCAGTGCTCTACAGCACTGGTAGATACCAAACTGCAATTGGGGGGAGTTAAAGGGGCGGAGGGCACAAAGAGTGGAGGATGAGTAGTGCACGACCGTGGGGGCAGGCCACCAACACATTTTAAAAATCACAATAAATTTACGCCACTTCGCTAAACAAAACAGTTCACTAAATTATAATCATTAAATAAAATAAAGCAACAATTTAAACAGTCTAACCCAAATTAACACATGAAACTCCCTCTAATCACAATTAAAATAACATAATCATTCAATCCCAACCAACAAGCCCAAGACAATCCGGAGATGCATATAATAACGAACACCTTCAAAATAACTGTAAAACTAAAGTCCATGAAAATTCAATAGCAGAAGAGGTCCAGGTTTCTCAACCCCTCAGTGGCCATCCCACCATCGAAGGAAGCCAAGAAATTCCACCAGGGTCTCTCACTTCCTGGAGATAACACAATTTCAGGCAAGACCACAAGTCAGGTGAATAAAAAAATATATGGTTGCGTTTATCATTTTATTTTCATCAAATAAAATATACAGAAAGCAAAATGGTAAATCAGACAACTGCTTAGCTTCAGCAGTTTCCAAGGCTTTTTCTTTAGCCTAACACGAATCAGTGTAAAAGCACACACTACCAGGAAGCCTTCCACCTTCCTCAGTCAGTATCCAACTGATCTATCTGTCCTCTCTTAGCACTGAGGTAGGGATTTTTATAAGCTCACTAGAAAGTGGAAAAACAGTTTCCCCTGCCTTTTGAGTAACAGCAGACACAACATAAAACTAACCACTAGGAGCCACTGTTGCACCACAGAGAACAATTATTTGGCACCTGGAGTACACTGCATAACTTGTTTACATCATTGTTAAAGGTCAGAGCCAAGGTCAGAACAGTCTGTGCTCTGCTGCACTCATGCAGGGCAAATTACCTCATGCTGTCTGATGCAAAATATATCTTAAAAAGTGGCTGCTAAGATGTAGAACAAACTCTGGCAGAGCCACTACGACTGTGAATGCATTAACTAGATAAGGGTGTTTCATGGGCTTAAACATAAACATTTATTTAAAAAATATCAGATTTACAAACCTTTGAGTCAGAGACTCATTTACAAAGGCTCCTTGTTGAAACTAATGCAAAGACGACACACTTAAGTCCAAAAACAATGGTTCAGAGAGCAGACCGTTATAACAGTCATTCACTGGAGATACATGGGTAACAGTAGATAAACAGATTACATAGTTTAGGAACACAGGCACCACATCAAGAAGACCAAAGCAGTTCAAACAATATACAATAGCTAAAGCAAATAGACATCAAGAGTCAAAGAGAAGCCCAGAGTATTCTCATGAAGGCTGTTGCATACACTAACTGAATCAAAGCATAGTACATTGAGAAAGGGCATATTTAAGCAATAAGGCATGACAGGGTGTGTGTTATCATGTAATAACGTTACTCCTGGGGTGGGTTGAAGCACAAGGCGAAGCCGAGTATTTATTTGCACATATTTATTTGATCCATTGGATCAGCAATATTTTTACAAGCTGTGCACAGTGCAGAATTTACAGCACTGGTCCTGATCTGGTGATCTGGGTTTTACCCATACCACACTGCATATGGCTTAGTGATATACTGTACAGATGGCTGCAGAGTCTAACCCATTGAAGGTTGAAGTTTCAGAAAAGCATTATGCTACAAATATCAAGACTCACTCCCTCCCTCACCCCCCAGCCACAAGTAATCCTCTACCAAAGTCATGCTTAAATACTGATGTCACTATATCCACGCCACTGAGCTTTTAATGCCAACATGCAGGGATCGACAAATTTCAAAATTACGTGCTTGTCCAGGACAGCTTGCCTTGTCAAAAATGGTAGTCCCAAGATTTTGAGTGATAGTCCGTGGTCGGACAGCTGTATTTCAGGAGAAATTACAGAAAAATAAACTAAAGAGCAGGTAGTCACTTAATACTAGCAATTTTATTTAATGGATGTAGTATAACTGTTTAATAAAGTTTGGCTTGTTACCTTGTGTCTGTAGTGTTCTTTTTTACTTTTAGGCTAACACCGTTGCTCCAAGTAGTAAGCAAAAGTTATCGCTTTGGAAAAAATACTATCCTTCCTGATGTACACGGATTTTTAAATACAAAATTAAGGACACAGATTGGGTCCCGTGGTAGTGGTGTCTTGGGGGCAGGGTGCATTTGCTATTCATGATGGAGTACTGGCTTTCAGGACACACACACACACACACAAAAAAAACTGAGGACAGCAGGTATTTTAGAAAACTTCTATTTAGGTTAGTATTCCAATTCTGTTGCCAGCCAGCCACATGTACTGCTGACTACTAACTAGCAAAACTCACTAAGACTTTTTATAAGTCTGTAAAGTGAGTAGAGTGGGTTGTTTGCTTCTAGTGAGACTGACCACATATTTCATTTTAGTCCTAAAAGTTCATGCACTTGTCTTACTTTGCCTAATAGTGTGAGACTGCCTGTAATATTCAGTCCAAGTCTTACAAGTAAATTTTGGCAATTGCTTTATTGAAGGCTAAGAGCCAAGGCATTCATCTTAATTTTTAAGCAGTCTGCCAGCTTTCTAAATCTATACACTGACTGCCCAGCCTTGATGAAATCCACTTGGGGGGGGAGGGAGTAGAAAACCCAACCACAAGCTTGTTTTTTGCTGCTAAAAATCTCTTACAAAGCCTAACTAGAATTCTGCTGCTGCCTTTATGAAATACTGCCGACAGTACCTGCCTACAAAAAAACTAACGTTAGACATATTTTCTGTATTAAAGTGCACCTCTCTCCTTGTTTAAGATGCGTTTAGCATTATGAGATTGAGCTAAGTCATGCCGTGCTCTTGGGAAAGCACCCGCAGCACTCATGTCTCAGCCCGCTTCAACTACTCCAGTTAGGCATGTAGATGACTCCATCCCTCCTTATTAACTACCGTCAACTTCCAGCTAGCTGAACCCTCCCGCAGTGTCTGCACCAGCGTCATGTCCTGCCCCGTTCATGCATCTGCCTGTCCCCATGCTGCTGAGCTACAGGTGGTCGAGTGAAAGTAAGCCTCACCCTCAGAACTAACTCAACCTCGAAGTCACCACCACAGCCAACAGATTACCTTCCCCTGTAGTGGCTGATCATACTTCATGCATCTGTTGTGCTCGTTCCTGTCGCGGCGCTCCCTGGCACCTGATTTCACTGGCTGCTCTGTCTCCCCCATGCTCGTTCTGCGCGCCATGGCGACATGCCTGCTGAACTCCTGGGCGCCTCCTCATATGACTCTGCTCACCCGCGGCACGCTCCGGTTGGTCACAAGGCCACGTGGACAATTGGACTCAAAACTCTTGTCGGCACTCCTAGTGGAAAAACTGAAAAGTACACTGACAAAAAGCAGTTTGTTTTTTTATGCACTACTTGTCCACGGCCTAGTAGCTATACAAAAAACTGCTTGTCCCCGACTCTGTAGTGATAGCCCGGGACGTCGGGCTATTGGATTTGTCGAACCCTGCCAACATGCTTCTTCTGCTGCTGTGAGTTAAACTCTTTATTTAAATATATTTTGTTGAGAAATGTTTATTTTAGTATATCCATGGTCAGGAAAAATGAATTTGTAAAAGAAACCAAAATCCCCATTTATCAGTTCATTGAATGACAATACAGCATGTTATGAATTTTTCAGATTCTATGTGTAACCTACAGTAAGTCAAACAGAAATTAGACACGGATGCTTACCTATTTGCAAGTGAAGCAAATGTGGTTATTATTATTCAGTTTTAAACACATATAGTCACAGCCAGGATTCAATAAAACAGATGACTGTCATAACTAGGGAGGCAGTATAGCACAGTGGTTTAAGGCTCTTCTCTGCAAATTTGGAGATCTAGGTTTGAATCCCTCAGCCCCCACACAAATGTGGAGTATCTTTTTTAGAAAGTATAAAATACTGTGAAATGATTTTAAAGCACTGCACATGCTAAATCCTACTGCCCCATTCAAAACATCATACCCTACCTACTTACCACATATAAACTCACCTATATTAAAAAAATCATTCTAGGCACTTTTTTTTTAACCAGGAGAGAGACACTAAGTTGAAAGCTTGTTTACAGTTGTAACCTGGGAGCACAAGGAAATTAAGTGATTTGTACAGGGTCACACAGTATGCAAGTGGGGGCTGTGGAAGTCAAATCCAGGTCTCCAGGTTTGTAGTTCAGAGACTTAAACCACTGCCTGCTTAACCATTTACAACACAGTTACACTTATATATAATACATACTTCTCAAACTTTAAAGAAAAAATATACTTTATCATTAAAGTCTGTACTTACCAAGTACTGTGCCCATGTTTAAAATAATTTGAACCCCCCAAAAAAATGTGCCCTGACTTGAAAGTGCATGTTTAACTGTAAAGACAATAAAAAGTTGTATTTCTAAATGCATTACTAACACCAGTGCTTCATGATTAAAACAATTTCAGCCCCTTCCCATGACAGATTGCACTCTGGGATGATTACCTTGGCAAGATGCTATAAAAAAAAACCTGACAAACAGGTTTAATGGAGTGAATGCTGACATCCTATTTCTAGTGTTTAGTTTATTGTTCTAGGAATTACTACCTTTGAGCCAGAGGCTCTTTTACAAAGGTCCCACGTCAGTTAGGTACAGTACAAAAAAGGTTACATAGATAACACAACAATTTGTGCTGTGTCAAGAGCGAGAAAACATATGCAAATACATATCAAATCATTTGTGCAAAAGGACATGAGATAATAATCACATTATTATTACAAGAAAGAGGTCATGCCAGATTAGGAGAAACAAATAGGGAAAAAGTCCAGAACAGAGAGGGTAAGTGAAAGGTGTGGGGAGCAGACAATAGCAGGAGAAAAGGTTTCCCAAACATGTCTTTGTCAAACAACGGAACAGGGTGGGTAGTGAGAAAATAGGAGGTTTAATCAGAGCATTCACAGGAGCTGGAGGTGGCAAGGTGAGAGAACAGCCTTGATTTGAAAATACCTAGAGAGGTAGAGGCAGTAATATGAGTGCTGAGGGCATTTAGCCAGCTGGGGGCACGATAGGTAAATGATCTTTGTCCCTGAGAAGTCCGGCATCAGGGGACTTGGAGAGGCTGGTGTTCTGATCTTCTGGTAAAATGGGTGCTAGCGCTTGGGCATAACAGGTCTTGGATACAAGGTGGAGTGAGGCCCAGAGTGGATTTTTTCACCATCAGGCAGGTAAGGTACTTTATCCGGTTTGAGAGTTGCAGCCAACCTGAGTCAGCATAGAGTTCACATGTGTGGGTACTTCGATGTACACCAGTGAGCAGCTGACAGGCCTTATTTAGGGATGTTGTAATGCGACTAAGTGCTGTAATAGTGGCAGATCTGTATATAACTAAGCCATAGTCAACGACTGAAATGATAGAGGATTGGATGGCAATCCTCAGTGCAGAATGGGTAAGGAGCTGTCGGTTCCGATACAGAATCCCAATTCACTGATTAATAGTTTTTGCTGTACTATCGATGTGAGTTGCAAAGGTTAGTCCTTGATCAAAGTTGATTCCAAGATATTTGAAAATTGGCACTTGTTCAAGGGTATTTCCCAGGTATGTATTAATGGTGTGTGGGACTTGCCGTTTCTTGTTTTGCGGGTTAGAGAAGAGCATGGATTTAGTTTTTTTGTGGTTTAGAACCAGCTTATGTTCAAGTGTCCATGATAAAATAAAAAATAGGTAAGATTTTTTTATGTCAGCTCTGATCAGAATAGCTTTTAAAATCACCAATTGTTTTCTTGTTCAGTGTTTTCTAATACATCTCAAACTTAAAAGAAAAAACACACTATCATCAAAGTCTGTTTTCAGCTTCCTACCATACACTTCATTTGTGGGAAAAAAAATTATCTTGTCACAGACCACAATCAGCACTAATTACTAACAGAATGCTGATACCTACATTTACAATTTAGCAAATACTTGAAATCTGAGTGGGGTTTCTTTAAGAAAACAGCTAGAGTCTGTTAATTACAACATTTTATAGCATTGATGATCTGGGCAGTTAGATCTGGGTTTGAATCCCCCAGCCCCCACAAAAAATTAAAATGAACATTTTCCTACAGAGCTAGATGTGTGTCTAGGTCTCCTTCTGAGGTCCCAGGTGGCTCTGATAATCATTTGTCCCAAATAATTTTTAAGTCAGTTTGAAGGCATTAAATATCTTCTGTTCTGTTCTCCACTGCACTGGCATGTCTGTTGTTTGATAAGGTCCCAAACTAGTGAATCTTGTTACAGCATGCTACAGCTATCTCATGCCCCTCCCACATGAATCAGAAAAAAGTTTGGGATGGAGGCGGAGGTGGATCTTACTCCAAAAAAAAAACTAATACTGCCTCCCACTACTCAGGTTCCAGTTCTTGTACCACTGATTTAAGAAATAAAATAGTACCCTGCAACCATTGACTACCATGAAAGCATATTTATTTGAGGGCCGAAAACATTGCTTGGAGGAGGTTAAGGCGGAGGAGACTGTTTACACCTTCAGTCAGTTCCACAGACAGAAAACATGTCATCACTCCTTTTGTACATGCAATACTCCTGTTGGCTCTGCCCACAGTCGTAAAAAGCAGACACGTTTTTGGTATTCTTATATTAAGACAGCTCTCTCATTTTGTAACTGTACTCTTAGTTTTGTTTTTATGTTACTATGCACAGAAAGCTTTATAAGTACTTAATTTATAGCCAGCCAACCAGCATGTTGGACATTATACCAAACATATAAACTGCTTGGGGAAGGGGTTTCAATTTATCCCGGGATGGCCACTATGACAGGGGTCACCCTGTCACATTTCTTATTAAAGGCTGTTTGTAATGTTGTGCTGAAGCTTTTATTTCTCCCATTTTCCTGCCATAAAGGAACAGACGCTCCTTTTCATTTGTGCCAATCTATAAATACAGCCAGCATGTCCGTCCCACTGCTTGTGGGTTGGAGCCTTGCAACTGGTGAATCCCATCCCTGACTAATGTTAGGAGTAGACAAGACTTTCTGTGTTGCAGAATGTAGGATAGATATGGCCAAGTACCAGTTACTGGTGGCTATGGAGATGGTCCTCCCACTCCCCTGCACTGACTGCTCATTGCCTGCATTCTTGACAGAAAGTCTTCCTTTTGGCTTCAGATATCCAACAGAAGGTTGCCAAACTTTCATTGTATTGGCTTGCCTCTATTTAGTCTGAATGTGAAGTTCCTCACCTGTATCATGGATTTAATAACACTTTTCACCCTGTCTTGGATTTCTGCACCCCATCAGAATCAGATGACAGGCCTGCCTTTCTTCTGTGGTGCATCATACTGTAAGCCATCTAAGAAATACGGTAAGTTAAAGCCAGGCAGGAATAAGAAACCATAGAGGCTCCTTTACAAGTATGAACCAACCTTTACGTCTGGTATTCTTTATCCTTCTCCATCCCAGTTTGGACTTCCAGTAGGTTGTTTATGAACACCCTTCCCCTTCGTTATGGAACGGTGTGTTCTGAAGGTGATTAAGAATGACTTAGTATTAGAGTTCATGGCGAAGCCCCAAATCTTCTCTGCAGAAAAACCCTGAGTCACATATACTGGGGGTATGGTGGGTTATAGGAAGCACTGTACTTGTGTATGACTTGTACTGAATCTTAGGATCATCCTACTTTAAAGCAGACTTTCTCCCACTGGTTAGTTCTCGACATCAAACAATACTACTATGTGGCCTTTTGCCTCTCCAGCAATGGTCTTAGGATTCATTGTGGCAGGCATACAGTAGCCTATGCTACTATATTCAGTAGCAACCCCTTTGCTGAAATCTGCAGAGCTACAGTCTGGGCTGCCAGTCTTGCGTTCCACTAAAGTGTCTATCTGCAGTCCTGCATGGATCTTAGTTCTCGAAAGCCTGTTTCCTCTTGAGCTTTCTACCTCAAGTCCCAGACATTCCTATTAGGCTGCAGAACTGGGGGTGTGGGCTGAAGCTGTGAAGATAGAAGTCCACCTCTTTCACACTACAGTTTGTGATTTCAGTTGCTTAGCAGTGGCTAATACTGCACCAAAAACCATCTGTCATCTTTATTATACCTAGTTGCCAGATATGCAGTACCTGAGAAAGGAAGTGTGTCGGGAACTCCAGGTCCAGCCATGTGAGCCTGTTGCTCAGTGGTTAGAGCACTGCAATGATATTCTGGGGACCTGGATTCAGTTCCCAGTAGGCCACATTATTTCTTTCTCACTACAATTTGTGAAGACAGAAGATAAAGCCACTTACTTGTAACTGATTTTCTGTTAATTGTGTTCATTCCACAGCCATACAGTCCCACCCTTTTCCCTTGGCTGGACTAGTCGCCGATACAACAGGTATGCAGCACAATGTTGAATCTCTGGAGGGAAAGGACCTCTCACATAACAGCTAGTATGGATTCATGAGAGATAGATTATATAAAAGAAACTTAAATGTCTTTTTCAGGGCCGGTGTGTAAGCACTGCTTTTGTGCTATCACTCGCAGTGCCAGCAACCTATGTTCAGGAATGAGCTCAAATCGCCAGAGCCTCGCTAGTGGAAGGAGGAGCAAGCATCATACTAATTGCCAGCAGATTCGGCCTTACGGCAGGGGTCGAAATTAACATACCCAGCGTGTTCCGTATGCAAGTAAGAACAGGCTGGTGCAAGTAGTTTTATTTCTTGCCTGCATCATACTGCATGTGGTGGTTTTTTTTTTTTTTTTTTGCTCTCAGGCAGGCAGTTCCAAGAGGCACCACTAGGGGTCCAACGCCGATTGCACAGGCAGACTATTTTTTTAAAATGACGTTGCGATCGTGCGTGCGCTGCTATGAGGATGAATCGGGAGTGAGCAGTGGTGTCAGAGAGCCCACCTCCTCAACAGCAGCTGCAGTGCAAGCCAGAGCCTCGAAGAGTGCCACAAAGGAGGAGGCGGGATGCAGCACTGGCAGCAGGACTTATCAGAACAGAAGCCGCATCATGGAAGGTAGGCTGGGCTGGCAGTGGCACTATCAATATTAATGACCTGTCAGGATGCTTTTGGTGATTGGTAGGAAGGGGTTGGTGGTGGGTGTTGGCATTGCACTGGGGCAGGGCAGGCTGCAGCATTGAAAAGCAAGTAATCGAAGATGGGAGTTGTACCAATGGGGCGAGAGGTGACATGGGAAAGTCACTCAGGGAGCTGCTCAACTAAGACGGGTCCAAATCTGGCTTGACTGGCATCTGGCAGCATGCTATGTTAACTCTATTGTACCACGTGAGTCTCTTTCTGTCTCACACGTGGTACAATAAAGGTCCACATAGACATACACATCCATTGTAACTACGCAGTTTTGAGAGACTTTCATGGGGTACAGTCGCTAGGTGGGAAGCTCCATGATCGAATCAAATTTTTTTTTTGTGGGCCAACAAAAAATGTTTTTAACTGTTTGTAGACAGGAAGAGGTGTTTAATAAGCTAAAGGTTGCAATTTAAGGAAAAAAAATACTTATATCGGGAAATTAACAGTGGCAGAAACAAAGTAAATCGGGGTTTCACCATCCCACCCCCAAGCAAGGGGATTTTCACTCCTGTGGTTCAGTACCATACTATTAAACATAGAGAGCAGTACCACAGTTGCTTTTTGTTGAATATATTAATCTAAAGAAACTAAGGAGGACTTAGCTGTCTGTCTCAGAATCTGTACTAATAAATTTTGTGGTTAACTTTTACCACAACCTTGCTAAATTTTGATCTCTGATTTTTGTGTGGAACAAAAAATACTTTGATGGACCTGGTGTTTCTTTGCTTCTGTTTGTGGGTGCAGTATATGAACAAAGCTCTTTAATGTAAATTAGCAGAAGCAGCAGCAGTCAGATCCCTCACAGAGTGTGTGTGGGTCAATCAGTCAGTCCCAGGCCAGCAGACATTTTACAAAAAGCAATTAAGCAAAGCACTGTTGCATCCAGTCCAGTTTCTTCTCTGTCTAAAAGTATGTGGGGAAAAAAGCCTGGAAATCATAAAAAATATAAAAAAATACATATGTGAGTGAATGAGTGAGAGTGTGATATAAAAATAACCTATTTAAGCAAAGACTGCCTTTCACTGTCAGATTTGCTGCAGCCTAAGCAAAGGGCAGTTGCTGTTTATTTTCCAATCTAATACTACAGTTGTTCCATATATTACTTTTTCAAAATTCAGTATCTTTTTTTCAGTTTTTATCATTTTTGTCTACTGGGTGCAGGTAACTTTTGTTGACGCATGCACCATAATGCAGGTACTGCAAAAAGTTAATTTCTATCCCTGCCTTACGGTCCATCGGTCTGCTCGAACCTCAGCTCCCTAGTTGGGTGCCGAGGCCCCCGTGTTCCAGAAACCCTATCATCCATCCCCACCCCACTGGACCAGGCCATCATCTGGTACATCCGCTTTCTGTGTCTGTCTCACCCTCTCTTGAAGTCCTCCACTGTGGATCTCTGTACCAGCTCGCCAAGCAGCGCATTCCAAGGGTCCACCACCCTCTCAGTGAAAAACCTCCTCCTCTTCCCCCCTCACCCTTCCACCTTCAAACCATGCCCTCTGGTGATACCTTCCTGCTTTAGTCTAAAGATCCCCTCCATGTTTACCCTGTTTATTCCCTTGAGGTACTTGAAGACCTCAGTCATGTCCCCCCATCTCTCATCTCCTCCAGTGAAAACAGGCAGAGCTCCTCAAGTCTGTCCTCGTACGTCAAATCCCCTAAATCTTATATCATCTTAGTTGCCCTCTTCTGTACCCTCTCCAGGAGCTGTATGTCCCTCTTCAAGTGTGGTCTCCAGTACTGTACACAGTACTCAAGGTGTGGTGTAACCAGTCCATTGTGCAGCAGCAGAATCACTTCCCTGCTCCTAGAGGTGATCCCCCTTACGATGCATCCCAACATCCCGTTTGCCTTGCTAGCCACTCTCCTGCACTGCACAGAGTTATTCATACATGCATCCACCATGACCCCTAGGTCTTTTTCCCCCTGTTGAGGCCTCCAGCGCCTCCCCTTCCAGGGTGTACCTGTGTTTAGGGTTTCCCGGCCTAAGATGTAACACCTTGCACTTGGTGATATTGAAATTTAATTTCCATGTGTGAGCCCAGCTTTCCAGGGTGTCCAGGTCCCCTTGCAGGGCCAACCTCCCCTCTTCCCCCTCAGCTACTGCTCCATCTTAGAGTCATCAGCGAAGAGACTCATTTCACACCCTATACCCTCCTGATGTCCGATATGTATGCATTAAACAAGATCGGACCCAGGACCGAGCCCTGCGGTACCCCACTACTGACCTCTCTAGGGTTCGAGAGCTCCCCACCAACCACTACTCTCTGGGTGCATCCAGCTAGCCAGTTTTCAATCCATCTGACCATAAAAGGGCCTACTCCCAACCCCGTCAGTTTCTCCACCAGACCATTGTGGGGGACAGAGTCCAAGAGAATGTTCTTCTCTTTTGGGGTGGGTGGGATATGAGCCCCACTGCAATACTGCCACCTGGCCAATCAGAGGTGATAGTGCAGCAGGGGACACAGAGGGTGGGGGGATTTTGTACTGACTCCACACAGCATGCATGTGTACTTGTGGTTGCAACTGTTGAGTTGGCAGTCGCTGGTTGGGTGTTTTGAACCTGCAATAAAACTTCTACGGGTTCTTGATATATTTTAGCCTTATGCACACTAGCGCCTGTTAGCCACTCATACTTCTGACAAAATTGCAGTAAAGCTATTGACTCTGTACCATATTGTTGACTGAAAAAGATGGTGAGTAACTTGGGGTTAGGGGAAGTACTCACTAGATGGATTAGGACCTGGTTATGGAGAGGGGAAACAGTTGTTGGTCCTTAATGGTAAGTTCTCTGAGCTAAGTAAAGTTACCAGTGGGGTGTCTTGGGTCAGTTTTGGGATCTCCTCTTATGAATATTTATATGAATGATATTGGGAATGGGCTACAGGGGAATGTTAGTTTATTTTCTGACCATAAAGAGAGGGTGGATTATTACGAACTTATTATCACTGTGAAGTGGGATGCAGAAACTCTGGAGAAGTGGTCAGTCATATGGCAATTGAAATTCAATGCCACAGCCACAGGTGGCACTGAGGGTTGAGGGGCTGGATGCCGCACCTCATACCACACTGGTGACCTGGGTTAGGGAACGAGCCAGGGCCACCAGGGGTCAGCAGGGGAGGGAGAAGATTGAGCATCCGAGGGACTGCTGTCTTCTCCCGGGAGGGAGGAGGGTGCAGACTCGGCACTTGCCTGGCCTCTGGTGGAAGCTGGGGCACAACAAGTGCAGTGCAAGCAGAGAGGGTCGGGGAGTGGTGGACGTCGGCAGTCGCCTTGACATCAGGACATATGCCACTCCCCCAGAACAGGGGAAAATTATGCCGGAACGCCACAGCACAGACCCTAATGGCTCCTGCCTACCTGACCACCGGAGGGCACCTGACGAAATTAGATTGCCTCAGGATGTTTGGGCCCCACCTCATACCCTCCTGGGGGATATAGCCACAGCTCCTTGGGGGTCCACCAGGGATCCAAGTAAGAACAGAGAAGCGGGGCTGGTGCATGAGTGCCTCCCCACTGAGTGGGGCTCTGGCATGGGGGAGAATAAAGTGCAATTAAAAAAAAAAAAAAAAATTCAATGCTAAAAATGCAAATTTGTGCATATAGGGTACAGAAATCCAGATGAAGTATACAGTAGGATGAATGGGGTCAAAGCAGACCATACAAGGGAGGAGTGGGATCTGGAGATAATAATCATACACTGGTCAGAAATTGTCATCTCAGTGTAGCGAAGCATATGGGAAAGCAGATAGAATGCTAGGCTGCATTAGTAGGGATTTCACCACTCATAATAGGAAAATGATACTGCCACTGTTCAGGTCACAGGCTAGGCCACATCTGGAATACTGGGTGCAGTTTTGGAACTCACATGTAAGGAAGGACAAGGTCAGATTAAAGACAGCACAGAAAAGGGCAAAAAAAAAGTTTTCAGTTGAATGTAGGGAAGAACTTACAGTGTAAAGAGAGACTTAAGTGTCTCAGTGTGTACTCACTTGAGGTCAGGAGATTGAGGGGTGTTAAGAAAAGGACGTTATTAATATATATGTCAAGGGGTACAGTAGGGTGGATTGAACTGAACAGTTAAAGAACAGCTCTACCCCTATGGGGCATGATCTCAGGTTTACAGGAGAGAATTTTAAAAAATGACATTTGGAAAAAAATTTTTACAGGAAAGGTGGTGGGCAACTGGAACAGTTTGCCTAGTACTGAAATTAGTAGGGCTATGCAGGTACCGAATATTATTTCCCAAACACCATGAATAGTAGGGCTTCTGAATATTCAGGAGCCATTCCCAAATAGGGGACTATTAGTATTCAGGAAAATTATTCTGCCACCTGCGAAAAAAAAAAAAGAAAAAGGAAGAAATAGCCCAATCCCTCATCCCAGAATCAGGTAAAATGGACCCCGCTCCCCCCACAGCATTCACAAGTGTTTTTTTTTTTTTTTTGTTAACTAAACAGTTAGAATAAAAGTAGATCCCATGATGGACAACCAGCTCAACCCACCCGCCTCCATGGCCCGTCACTGCCCTAATGTAAATTGCTAATTTTTGCTTTAAAAATATATAATTTATGTCCCCAACCCTGCTCCCACCAGCACCCAGTTCTGAAATATAAGTCAGGAAAGTGACTGCTTCAACCTTCACTCGTCCATGGCTGGTTGCCTTCTCATGAATGAAAGTGCTCACTGTAGTAAAACCAGATCAGCTGGTTTTTCTATTGCGAGCATGTTTTTAAAGTGTCCGAATATCCTTTCCCAAATACAGAATGCCTGAGTATTCGGCCGTGTATTCAGGAAAAGATATTCACACAGCTCTAGTAATTTATTCCAAGACCTTAAATGGTTTCAAGGCCCAGTGGGATCATTTCAAGGGTTTCATTTGTAAAGGGAATGTAAATACTGGATTGAGGAAGGGTATTGGGGTAGAGAAAGTGTGGCTAACAAAGCGTAATGTGAGGTAGGGAATCGGGATAGACCCAATGGGCTTGTCTTTTTATGTCCTTACTTTCTGTGTTTCTGTATAGTCCATGTAGTACCACTATCAAATTCACTGGTCTGCAGAGAGTTTTGAGATGGACCATATTTAACCCATAGGCTGCCGCCGACAAGATATCTTGTCCTGAAAACCTATGCATTCTAAATCTTCCGACAGCTACCAGATACTACATAGAAACACAGACAATGATGGCAGAAGAAGACTTGAGGTCTGTTCCAGTCTGCCCAAGTTCCCTATAATCTCTGGAACCTACTGTTCCTGTAGGGCAGGGGTTTTCAACCTTTTTGGGTCTGGGGTCCCCCTGGCCTGATGTCAGTAGTGCCGGGGAACCCCTACTGACTGTGGCTTGAATACTGTGTGGTGGTGCACATAGTGTTACAATTCACATACTGTACCTGTAAAAAAATTAAAATGTATTTATGTATTGGAGTCTCGGATAACACCTTTGAGCTAAAAGCTCGTTTACAAAGGTTGCCCGTCATAAGGCAATTGATAAGGTGCGTAGACATTGCAAAACAGATGGGGCTATATACATCAGGCAAGTACATTATGGTATGTACAGATACAGATTCAAGCAAGTACAGTTAAAATACATCAGGTAGGAGAGGTCAACTTTATTGCAACAGTACTAGGAGCATACCTAAGGTAGACAAGCAGTTGGTAGTGGTAGCTGAGCTTTAGAGTGTGCAGGTAGAGTTATGGAGGGTCAGAAGTGGCGGTGACCAAAGGAGGGGAGGACAGAATAGATGAGAGCAGGGTGGGGGCAGAGACAAAGGGGGTGATGGAATAAGGGGGTTGAGTAGTCAGAGGGGTGGGATTGGATAGGAATCTACCCAGGGTTACGTAAGTACAGTGGTGTGAAAAAGTATTTGCCCCCTTCCTGATTTTCTCTATTATTGCATATTTGTCACACTGGATGTTTTCAGGTCTTTAGACAAAATGTAACATTAGATAAAGGGAACCTGAGTGAACAAATAACACTTGTTTTTTTTTTTTATTTCACTTATTTAATGAAAAAAGTTAACCAACACCAATTGGCACTGTGAAAAAGTAATTGCCCCTTACACTAATAACTGGTTACGCCACATTTAGCTGCAATGACTGCAACCAAACACTTCCTATAATTCAATATCAGTCTTTCACATCGCTGTGGAGAATTTTAACCCACTCTTCCTCGCAGAACTGCTTTAATTCAGTAACATTTGGTAGGTTTTCGAGCATGAACTGCTCGTTTCAGAGTCCTGCCACAGCATCTCTATTGGGTTTAAGTCTGGACTTTGACTAGACCCTCCAAAACTTTAATTTTACTTCTTTTAGCCATTCTGATGTGGACTTGCTTTTGTGTTTTGGATCATTGTCTTGCTGCATGACCCAACTACCTTCAGCTTCAGCTGACGGAAGGATGACTGGACATTCTCCTTAAGAATTTTCTGGTACAGAGCAGAATTCATGGTTCCTTTAATTATGGCAAGTCATCCAGGTCCTTAGGCAGCAAGCATCCCACACCATCACACTACCCACCATGTTTGACTGTTGGTATGGTGTTCTTACTGTGGAATGCTGTGTTTGCTTCTGAACATTATGGGATCCATGTTGTCCAAAAGTTCCACTTTGGACTCATCTGTCCATAGAACATTTTCCCAAAAGGCTTGTGGATCATCCAGGTGCTTCTTGGCAAATGAGAGACGAGCATTTATGTTCTTCTTGGTTTGCAGTGGTTTCCATTGCTACTCTCACATGAAGCCCATTTTGCCCAGTCTCTTTCTGATTGTGGAGTCATGAACACTGACCTTAGCTGAGGCAAGAGAAGCCTGCAGTTCTTTGGATGTTGTTTAGGATCCTTTGAGACTTCTTGGATGATTTTACACTGCGCCCTTGGAGTAATTTTGGCAGGCCGCCCACTCCTGGGAAGGTTCACTACTGTTCCAAGTGTTCTCCATTTGGAGATTATGGCTCTCACTGTGGTTCGATGGGTCCCAGAGCCTTAGAAATAGCTTTGTAACCCTTTCCAGACTGATAGAGGGCAACAAATTTTTTCTGATCTTTTCAGGAACTTCCTTTGATCATGGCATAATGTGCTTGTTGAATCTTTGTGCTGGCAATGTGACTCTGATGGTAAGGGCCAAAATAAGTGAGGTTTATATTGAGCAGGGCTGGCTGTAATCAAGCCTGGCTGTGTTCAATCAGCTGACTCTAATTATCCCTTTAATTGGGTTGATTTAACTAGGGGCAATTACTTTTTCACACAGTGCCAGTTGGTGTTGGTTAACTTTTTCATTAAATAAATGAAATAAGTAAAAAAAAAAAAGTGTTATTTGTCCACTCAGGTTCCCTTTATCTAATATTATATTTTGTCTAAAGACCTGAAAACATCCAGTGTGACAAATATGCAATAATAGAGAAAATCAGGAAGGGGGCAAATACTTTTTCACGCCACTGTAGGTGATAGAGTAGGGCTGGGTAAAATACTGTAACAAAAAACAGACACCAAACCACTATAGACCCTTATTAAAAATCGTTTTTATTGTAATTTATTTCTATTGTAATTTTAATACAACTCTTAATTAATAAAAATAACTGGGGGGAGACGGATGTCCAAAATGCTAACCTGCCTGAATCAGCACTGCAGTGCATCAAACTGCTAACCTGCCCCTGCTGCTTGGGGGTGGGGGGGGGGCACAGGTGTCCAAAATGCTAAGCTCCCTAAACATGATGTGTAAAAAATGGTGCAACCATCACGTTGTCCTATTTCTGCTGTGAGTAAAAATGACTGAACTTACTGTTCCTCGTGCAGCATTAATACACCACTGCAAACAAGACACAGAGAAACCATGAAGCACTGACTCCAAACATAACATCAAACTGCAGCAGAGATTGAGAAGAAAAAGAGCAGCTGTACTTTTTTAAAATGGGCCACAATACTTGAAATGCTTTGGCTACAGAGGCAGATGCAGATGCAGGCGTTCGCCATTTAGAAACTGTAGCCGAACAGACCAGCAAGGAGTGAAGTCGCTAGCTGAAAAAGTAGGTGCTGATGCATACGTGGCTGATCTTAATTAAATTACATTACTGCAGTTTCAGTTTGTCAACCGGAGCGCACAACATACAGAAGGAGTTTGCCAGGATTTAGTATGTGTGCAAGTGAATGGGCACAGCTGATCTTAATTACCCAGAGTGCAGGCTGAATCAATAAAGTAGTAATCAGACATGAATGCAGACTGAAAGCGGTCGGGACAACAGTCAAAACTGAAATTGCAGTTTACAATTTCAGCATGCTTGCTGTTTTCAGTGGGTGATCAGTGGACCACCAGGAGTTGATCGCAGTCTCCTAGTTGAAAACCCATGCTCTAAGGTACTAACCCTCCCTGTCCTATCTCTATTCTCCTCCTTGGTCCTGTTGCCTCTGGTAACCATTATTCCCTTCATATCCCAGCCCGCTTGAATCCCCTGTTTTTGCACCCACCACCTCAGCTGACAGACTGTTCCAAGGTTCCACCATCCTTTCCGTAAAGCAGTACTTCCTCACTTCTGTCCTGAACCTACCTCCTGTTAATTTCCATTCGTGTCCACGTGACCGCAAATTAGTATTTAGGCTAAACAGTTCCCCACAGTTCACTTTGTTAATACGTGTAAGGAACTTGAAGGTCCTTATCATATCTCCATTCTCCCTTCTTATCGCCACTGAGTACATATTTAGTGCCTTGAGGCACTCCTTATAGGATCTGCCCTGCTGGCTCTGAATCATTTTTTGTTACTCTGCGCTGCACTGTCTCCAGCCTATCCTTGTCCTTTGTCTGAGGTGAGGATTCCACAACTGGGCACAGTACTCTAGGTGAGGCCTCAGTGGGGATCTGTAGAGGGGAAGTATTATCTCTTTTCTTCTGCTATCAGTACCCCTCCCGATACATGTCAGCATCCTGTTAGCCTTGTTATAGGCCTTGTTGCACTGACTTAACTGCTTAATTGAGTTGCTAATGGTAACTCCCAGATCCCGTTCCTCAGCTATAGTTCCAAGTCTTTCTCTCCTACCATCCAGTAATTTGTCTTGGGGTTCTTTTTCCCCTAGGTGCATTATCTTGCACTTTCTAGCATTGCATATTATATATGTATATGTATGTATATTTTATCCATTTGCCCCTCCCTGCTCGTGAGCACAAACACGCAGTGGTCCCAGGACACACTCCTGCTGCTTGCCAGCTACCCAACTACACCACCCTCAGACCTCACTCCGAGGCAGTGGAACTATAGTGGGCAACAGGGTGCCTCCCGGAGAGGAGAGCTGCCTTTCGGCTGCTCAATCCTGCTCTCCCCCCCCCCATGCCAACTCACCGATGACCCGAGCTCATTCCCGAACCCGGGTTACCGGCATGACCCGAGGTATGGTGTGCAGCACCTCAACCCTCTTTGCCAGTGGACTGGCTAGCATTGAATTTTAACTGCCAGATCCTTGACCACCCCTCTAACTTTTGTAGGTCTCTCTGCATTTCCCTTCTTCCCTTGTCACTATCCAACCTCTCACATAGTTTTGTGTCATCTGCGAAGAGACACAACCTGCCCTGGATTCCTTCTCTAATGTCACTAATGAACATGTTGAAGAGGATTGGACCCAGGACCGATCCCTGCGGAACCCCGCTCATAACCTCCCTCTCCTCTGATTTAATCCCTTTGACCACCACCCTTTGCTGCCTTCCGTCTAGCCAGTTACCCCTCCCCCTTTCACTATGGATTTAGCTGCACCCATGTCTTCCATCTTCTTGAGCAATCATTTGTGAGGTACTGAGTCAAAGGCCTTGCTGAAGTCAAAGTAGAACAGATCCACAGTGTGGCCCTTGTCTGATTCCTTTGTCACCCAGACAAAGGAAACTATCAGGTTAGTCTGACAAGGTCTTCCTGCCATGAAACCATGCTGTTTATTATCCTGGAGCCTGTTGCTTTCCAGGTAGTCTCTGTTGTCCTCTTTGATCAGTGACTCCATCAGCTTACCTATGATAGAGCTTAGACTTACAGGCTTGTAGTTCCCTGGTTGCTCCTTATCCCCCGCCATCTTCCAATCCCTTGGAACTTCGCTAGACCTAAGTGAGCTGTTGAACAGATATACCATTGGTTCAGCCAGCTCCGCTGCCAATTCCCTGAGTATCCTTGGATGCAACCCATCTGGTCCGGGGGCCTTATCTGTCTTAAGGGCAGCCAGCCCTTTCAGAACCCTTTCACTAGTAAACAATGGCTGCCTCATTTCAGGGATTCCCTTAGTGGCCACTTTGATGCCACTCTCTGGCATGGACCTGCTTTCCTCCTTAGTGAAAACTGAGCAAAGGAAGCCATTTAGGATGGCAGCCTTTGCCCATCCTCCTCTATCACTCTACTCCCCTCAGCTAGCCTTACAATTCCCCACCTTTTTTTTTTTTTTATTAATATATCTGAAAAACTGTTTTACTCCGTTCCTGACCACCTCCACGATAGGCAACTGTGTGTCTGCTTTGGCTTCCCTAATGGCCCTCTTTGCCTCCCTGTTTTTCTGTAGATAATCCTCCCATTCTACCTCTCCCTGCATTTCCTTGTATTTATAGAAGGCCTTCTTTTTGGCCTTTACCGCTTCCCTGACCGTTGCTGAGAACCAGAGTGGTCTCTTAAACCTGTTTTTCTTTGTTACTGTTCTTATGCATACTTTAGATGCCTCAAGGATGGCCCCCTTAATTACTCTCCATTTCCCCTACTAACGTATTCCTGACTCTCTCATCCTATCGAAGTCACCCTTTCTTAAGTCAAGGACTCCAGTTCTCGATTGTGGCTTGCCAGCCCCAAAGGCCAATTCAAACCAAACAGAGTTATTGTCTCTGTTCCCCAGTGGCTCCCCTACTCCCACCATCTCTGAGTTGGTGAGCACCACATCAAGGACTGCGGTCTGCCTGGTGGGGTCCTTGACTAGCTGCACCAGTAGTCTTGGAAGGCATCCATACTGTTTCATATTTAAAGCCTACTTGATTCAGCCTACTGAATAAAGCACTTATTCCTGTTCTTTAAACTCAGTATGCTGGTCCTCTTGAAAATTCCTTTGTTAGTTGCTCTGTGAGGCGTGAAACAATTACAGTTTGGTGAATCAGTTAAACAGTCAAGTAAGTTTCTATCATTTCATTAGCATACTCCTCCAATTATAATATATTTTTAGTTTGCAGATGAGTCCTTGTGCAAAAGTTTACCACTTTTTGTTTGGTAATATTCACAGAACCATAACCTGTCATCTGTTAGCAGGGGACTACATTTAATGAAATGTTGGCTAAACCTGAAGGTGGTTGATATAGCCTTGAATCAGGATGCGTTGTGAAGCTTTCACTTGTAATTCTAACATCTGCGGTGTGCTTGAAAGCGGCAGAATTTTAATTGCTAGGCTAAGCAAATTACATCAGCGAGATAAATGAAAATGTATGAAACAAGTTATTTTCCTTAGAAAATACAATTTTTTGGTAGCTGCCTGTGTTGCCAAGTATATTTATCTTTTTGTTTTCTTTGCATTTCTTGGAGAATTTTTTCATCATTAGCTGGCCTCATTTTTTTCTGTCAGAGCTTTCACTACACAGTTGTTTTGTAAAATAAGTTTTTAAAGTTTCCTGAAATACAGCATTGCTTTATCACTGTACGTAATTCTGAGCAGCTGGTTGGTTTATGTGTTATCAGCATAACATCACACTAGGCAATATTTTAAAATAGTTTGGAAGCCCCTTGCAGATTTCCAGGGGTCTCACTCCAGGACAATACCATATCTAATTGGAAGTATTCAAGAGAATACAAAGTTGATGAAGAAAAATGGTTCATCATGATAATTTATTCACCTTGGATAACCCAGCTGAGATACAGCATCTCATTTCAGTGTGATTTGCTTCTTCCCATTTCCACACCTACACATCCCCATTTTGTTTTCCCAAGAGTCTCACACTAATATCATAGATCCGCAGCCACTTACTATGGGTTTGACAGAAACTCTGCCTTATATTTAATTGAAGTGTTTGTCTTTTTATTTTATTGTATAATGTTTTACTTAAGTTTAATTTCATTTATTGATTTATCTGGTAATCATAGTGAGCACAAAATGCCAGTTTTCACATGTAACCAGAATAGGAAAATACAATAACACATAAATAAAGTAAATAAACGATTAAACATAACGGTCACAATCAAACAAGGATTTAAGATAATTAAATAATCTAAACATAGAAACAGAAATACTAAAAGTAACAAACTGTTATAAAAATGAATTGCTTTTAAAAGCTAAGGATCTTTGTCCAACATTCGTATATTTAAAAGGAGAATAAAAGTATTTCATAGCTGAAATAGTTAACTGCTTATTTTGTAACCTAAATTTCCTTTTGATCATTGCCTGGTGCTAGCACCACATCAAAGTGCCTGTGTTGATGCCCCGGCTAGTAAAAGACTGCAGCTCCCACTGCTGGCTTTCCTTAGAGGCGCCCTACCATCATTTAGAGGAAGTACTCTAAAGATCTTCCCAGCGTCTCTTCTCTATAGAGCACTAATCTTTGGTCCGAGGGACAAGGACCCCACAGGAGTAAAAGATGTGGGACTAACTGCATGTGATGCCAGCATACTTTATACACTCACGCCAGCACTGTTATATGTGCCATTAGCTTAAAAGTCCTTTTTTGTCACTGTTGAGAGAAGACATCAGATAGTGAACTTCAGTTTTGACTGTGTAGGCCTCAGCATCATTCTTTATTATATTTTATCAAAATCTAAAGCGCCGAGTGTGTTTTTTTCCCCCCAGTATCATTTTTATTGAACGTTTTTATACAGTAAATTAATATTATAACAATTACATATGAACTCGCATGTAGGAACAACTCACAACTTCATAACAAATTGACAACACTCAAAAATAACATTTTAAATAAATAATTAAATATTGAAGGCTGACATATCTTATATTTGTCAGTCTTATAAACAAAAATAAAATAACTCAAAAACGGCACATTGCAATTAATAGCAGAACACAATGGAAGATTTACACATCTAGTTTAATTTAATTGTTTGTCAAGGAAGGATTAGGAGAGAGAGTCAGCTCATCATTATAAGAGGAATACATCTCATATGCTGCATGTACAATCAAGGGATAAAGGATGGCCTCTTTGGAGCTATGAAAGAAACATCTCCAGAACAGCTTGAATTTGGGATATGTGTGGTTATGCACTGTGAGCTTTTCTAGATTATAAATCTGAATTATTAGATCCCTTCACATCTCTATATGAGGGGTTGTAGGTGTGTACCAGAGTGTTTTGTTGTAGTTTTCTTTGCCACCACCATAAAAAACTTAGAGCTTCCGCAAGGTCTTCACTCGCAATTCCCCTGGTGTCTCTGCGCTGAGTGTTTTATTACTCATTTATTTGCATTAGTGTCATGTAGTATTACCTTGAAGGATTCCCCCCTCCGTGCCAATGCATCACATCAACCCAAGACCTCATCTGATGAAGATAATGACAAATCAGCGCCACGATGGAGGAGTGGATTCCGTCTTCTGTCTTCATTTCAGTTACTCTTTTCATGTCTTCCGGGGATGGAATTAGAGTCTAGACAGCTAGCATATTTTCTTGCTTGACCCTGTCTGTACACTCATCACTTTTGGCAGCATCCTTTTTGGGACATGATCCAGACAGGTTGTCATGCCTGGTCCTTAAATGGTTTTCAGTACTGGAAGTTCAGGAGCAACCCCACAGGGTGGTCACCCCTCCTGGTACAGGTCTTTGCAGGATTATCTTGTTCTGAGCAATTGCCTCTGTGAGATCCAGCCTATGTGGGACATTGTCTTCTCCTCTGGGGTCAGTCTTCACTAACCCCCTATGCCGATTATGATGGTAAGCACATATGAAGCAGCAGCTCCTCCACATTGTATTGGCACTGTCCGCAATTTTGATAGTACTGTCGAGGGCAGCTTTGGGTTTGACCTTGTCAGTGCAGGCACCATCCTCTGTGCCGGTACAGATGCTTTCACAGGTACCCGTATGGGTATTAGTACTATGTGTTTTTTCTTTCCCTGAGCCAGCCTCTGCACCAGTGTAGGAGCCATTATCATCTTCCTACGTTCTGGATGCTGAACAAGAGTAATCCAAACCTCAAAGATAATTTAGAAGACAATTACAATGGGTTCCCATCTATTCAGGATACCACTCTACCTGCAGTGAGGGTTCCTCATGAGACTCACTCTGTCAGTCACTATTAAAAACTATGCAGAGCTTAGATTTTAAAGATTTACTGTAGCCCTTTCCTCAGTGGGCCCCATCTAGGTCCACTGGTATGGTTTTGAGTGCAACAAATTTAGTTGTAACCCATGGGGTGTTGCCTTTTGAACCTAGATATAAGCTTAAGCTCAGAGTATTTTGGCATTCTTCTACAGATATTCTCTTATGGTGGGGAATTTTACATGCTGTATCCCCATTTACCTTTGCTAAGTAATGAGTGCTTCTCGGTGCGTGAATATAGTTTGCTATCCACACTATGGCAGTTCCAGTGCAATTGATGATTTGTCAAACATCTTGAAGCTAAGTTCCTCCCATTACCCAAGGGATATATCCTCAGCTCCACCCTGTGATATCACATCTTTCTTTCTTTCTGCTGGAAGAACAGGTCACCTCCTTTGTGGCTCCTGCTTAGGATTAGTGCGCCATAGGAGAATCTTACTCTCAAAGTTTTTCAGCTTTAGCAAATTCATTCCTTGATTTCCTCAACCTCTCTGTACATCTCGACAGTAGCACGGTGGAAACTGGGGTTCAAGTTTTGTTTTCATTGCCTGCAGAAGATGTCGGTCACCAGTCCGCAAAATATGTGCCTGTACTACCTGGGTGGGCAACGCAATATGGCTGGGTGTGTGGTCTCTGGACGTCGATGTTACTGGAATCTTGAGAAGATAGAATGCATCACCTCACTCTTAGATGGCCTACAAAGAGGGATCCTAAAGACCATCCCAAGGGCTGCAAGAAGGCCTCTGTGGCTGTTGGGTCAGATCAACAGCTTGCAGCCATCAAAGAGGAAGCTGCACCACTGCAGCAGGCACCTCTTTGATTTTGGCATTGTTCTTGCCTGGATCCAGCATTAGGGGGTCTTTCATGGGGAATTCTGTATGTCTTTGACCCTCCTGACTTAGGGGTAAGACCCTTTCCACCATGGCAGGAAGTACGAATGTTGCCAGTGTAGGTGGTGGAAACAGGAGAGGTCGAGGTCCTCACACACCCTTGATTCTGGTCGAGACCCCCTCAGGTCGAGGGAAAGGTTGAGAGCTCCTTGGTACCCTCATATGGCTTGTCGACCTCAACTCCAGTTGCGCAGGCCGTGGAGATGGTCAGACAACTACTGGACCAGATCGAGGAGTCGATCTTGCAGACCCCAGTGCTCCTGGTTCTCACCCAGGAGGACTTGGATTGATCAGTGTCCCCAACTGGTTTCTTTCTGGAGCGGCCTCTGCCAGCAGTCGAGCCCTCCAAGTCTGTCCTTGCCAACATGGCTAGGCATGTGGTCTACGATAACCAGCCAGAAGTGCTTGTTTTCTTGATCCTGTTCGACCAGGAGGTATTGCCATCAACACTTCTTGCCCTCCTCAGGTAAGGAGAAGCAGTGCCGCAAGATGCGGCGGTGCTATGAGGATCTCTTCTGCCAGTCATGGGCCATTGCAGGGTTGAGTAGGGCACTACTCATGGGACCTCTGGTCACTTGGCAGCCACCAGTGGTGGCCTTGCTGGTCCATGCCACACAAGTGCTTCCCACAACTTCTCCACCACTTTAGGTGGAGCCGCCACCCCTGTAGCTGAAGGTGGGTGCTCTTACCAAGGACCAACTAAGAGAGGGACCAGAGGTATTCCAGGTTCAACTATTGGCTTGCCAGGCTAGTTGTTGGCGAGATCACCCCAGGTGAAGATATGGGGGTGGTGTCTGTGGTGAGAAATGGTTGAGGGCTATTTATGAGGAGTCCTTGAGCAATTCAGTCTCCTCCTCAGTTGAGGACCTTTCCACTGAGCATGGCCTGATGTCTTTTGGTGTGCTTCTCTGCTTAATCTCGGAGTCCATGTGTGTCCTGCTTGAGCCAGTCCGGAAAAGGGCCAGGTATCCCTTTATAGATGTGAATGATTCTTCAGGGGTTGCTTTCCCATGCTGAGGACATTTTGGATCCTGCTGTGGAGCTTTGGCAGCATCCAGCATCCTGCCTGGCACTGTCCACCCCTATGATCCGCAAGTCGGTTGTCCCTACTGGTTCCTTTTCTGAGATCTCTGACCACCCTTCAGCTGAAGGGTTTGTGTCTGACTCAGCCTTTTGCAAATATGGGAGCCCTGGGGATGTGAACAAGCCTCCAGACAAGGAGTCCAGAAAGACTAACCACGCTGCAAGAAAGGTTTACACTGTGGTGTCCTTTGGTCTCTGTCAGGCGAGCTGTGCCATGATGATGGCTAACTTAGTTTAATCACTTCCTGATGGGAGTCTTTGACATAGTCCTCTCTCACCTCCCTGCTGACCAGCAGTTGATGGTGATAGTCATCCAAGACCAAGGTCAGTCACTGGCTAAACACCAGCCCCAGATCACCTTGGACATGGGTGACTGCTGTGCCAGTGGCCATCTCCTTGCATCGCAGAGCCTGGCTGCACCTGTCCACCTTCACAGCACACACCCAGCATAAATTGGCCATTGTCCCTTTCCTCGGTACTCTCCTCTTTGGCCCTGGGGTTGAAGGACATCTCACCCGTATCAAGAAGTCCAGTGCCACCCTTGACTTTGTGGTATCTTCCCAGAAGGACCAAAAGAAGAAGCCTAAGAAACAGGCTTTTCAGTAGCCGTCCTTTCAGCCACAGCCTCCTCAGCAGCAACCCCAACAGGAGCAGTACCAAGCCTGGCATCCCATGCCTAAGTTTGGGACCCAGGACCCTAAGAAAGGTGGGGGCAGGGCTGTGGTGTCCCTCCAGTTGCAGTGACTGGTACCCCCACAAAAACTGCCCAGTGATGGGTTGGTGGTGTCATTCCTCCACCCATTATGTCTCTGTCTGTGCTCCCAGTCAGGGGTCAGTTGAGTCGAATCCTGCTATGTTAGTCCACTATCAAAACAGACAAGTGGATGTTAGAAGTGGTAGACAGAGGGCTGCCTCTGGATTTCAGGGCTCTCCCACCTTACTGACTCCGCACTCCTTGGGAGTCCATGGTGTCACAGGACACACTGTACACCCTTCAGGAGGACATTGCTCAGCTTCTCACAAAATGAGCCATAGCCCATGTCCCAGATGCCCTGGTCAGTCAGGATTATGTGTCCAGATACTTAAGGATTCTGAAGGGACTTGGGGGAAGGGGACTGGCACCCCATACTGGATCTGCACGATCTTAAACAATTCATGCAGAAATGCAAGTTCCAGATGGCCATACTGAATCAGATCATTCCACTTCTGGAACAGAATATGTGCTTCTGCTTCCTGGACCTCCAGGATGCGTTCTTCTACATCACTGTCTGTCTGTTCCACCATCAGTACCTCTGGTTCCAAACAGAAGGGGTCCTGTACCAGTTTCAGGTCATGCCCTTCGGTGCCCAGGGTCTTCACCAAGTGCATGGCAGTGGTGGCAGCCTTCGTGCGGCACTGAGACATCAGACCTGTCGAGACTTGGGGCCTCCAGGCCAAACCGGACAAGTCTGAGCTGGTACCCTCACAGGTGACAAGGTTCATTGGGGCAGAACTAGACTCCCTGCTGGCCAAGACCCACCGCCCTGTGGACTGGGCACTGGGTCTTACTTCCTTTGCCTGATCATTTCAGGTTAGGCTCTTACGCCCTGCCCAGGATTTCCTGCAGCTGCTGAGGAACATGGCATCCTGCACCATCGTAGTCCATTGGGCATGCTGGCGGATGTACTACCTCCAGTGGGAGTTGGGCTATTAGTGGTCCCAGTGCCTAGGACATCTGGACTAGCTGGCCACAGTGACCCAGCCAATGTGGGACATCATCCCATGGTGGCTGATCCCTGAACATCTAGAGGAAGGGAATCCTGTTTGTCCACCCAGAACCAGCCATCATGCCAATGATGGATGCATCTCTGGTAGGGTGGAGAGCACACCTGGGAGACCACAGAAGTTACGGGTTCTGGTCATCCTGGGAGTCCCATCACCACATAAACCTGCTGGAGCTCTGTGCTTTGATGCAGTTTGCTTTTCTGTTAAGGGGTTTGGTCATGCAGGTCCAGATGGACAACACCACAACCATGTACTACCTGAACAGGCAGGATGGAACACACTCCCTTCCCCTGTGTCGAGAAGCTTTCCACAGCTGAACCCTCTTGCGCAGCCTGGGTGCAGATCTCCTGGTGGTCTTTGTCGCAGGAGAGAACAGTCAACTGGCAAATGGTTTCAGCCAGGTAGGAGAGATATTGAATGGTCCCTGAATCAGGAGTTGGTGAACCACCTGTTCTCCCTGTGAGGTACACCTCTGGTGAATCTATTTGCCTCCTGGGAGAACGCCAAACTGAGGCTGTTTTGTGCCCACCTTCCATAGTCCAGGACACTGTTAAAGATGCCTTCCTAAGGCCCTTGATCCCAGACCTTGTGTATATGTTTCCTCCCTTCCCCTTGATCCACAACATGGAGGTTAAGGCCCAAAATGACAAGGTGTGGTTGATCCTGATAGTGCCAGACTGGCCAAGGCAGTTCTGGTACCCTGATCTCCTCAGCTTCAGAAGCATACCTCTGTGGCAGCTGCCTTTTCACCTGGATCTGCTGACCAGACTGCAGGGGATGTTCCTGCATCCAGACCTGACATCCCTGCACTTCTCAGCCTGACTCCTGAGTGGCTAGTGTTTCAGGCCTTGAATCTCTTGGAAGATGTGCTCCATGTTTTTCAGGCCTCCCAAAGGAGTGGACTCGCCAAATGTTATGCAGTCAAAGGAAGAGGTTTTCCATATGGTGTGAGGGCAAGGAGCTTGATCCACTTGCCTGCCCTCTGGCAAGCATCCTAGAATACCTCTGGTCCCTCTCTTAGTCAAGAGTGTGAGTGAAGACCCTTAAGGTGCAACCAGCAGCCATCTCTGCTTACTAGGCACAGGCTGGTAAGCTGATGGAGGTCCAGTAGAAGGAGGTTGGGCACTTTTTAAAAGGCCTGGATCATGTGTCCTGTCCAATGCTTGAACCACCACCACCACCACCATGAGACTTACTGCTGGTGTTGGCTATGCTGGTGGGCAAGCCACTGCAGCCTGTGCACTGGTGTGAGAAGTCACACTTGTCTCAGAAGGTGGCCTTCCTCATGGCCATTACGTCAGCCAGAAGGATGAGTGTCCTCCAGGTGCTCTCGGTGGAGTCTCCCTACCTGATCTTCCACAGGGACAAAGTTATCCTTTGCCCCAACCCAAAGTTCCTCCCTAAGGTTGTATGAGAGTTTCACCTTAACCAGGTGATAAACCTACTAGTATATTTCACCATCCCTTCTTCAGGGACCGACTGCAGGCTTCATACTCCGGATCTGAGGAGGGTGCTTTCATGTTACAGGGAGTGTATGGCGGAAGTTCGAGGAGAGGCTACATACGCTGAAGCTGTGCCTGGCAGTAAAGCGAATAATTGGCAGGCGGATAACATCTTGCATCGACCTCATCTGTAGGTAGTCTGATAGGGAACCTCCTGTAGGGCTTTTCACCCTAGGAATACTCCAATATTCCTAACTCTTATACAGTATGCCTTTAAGCCAGGTCTTGGCCAGCAGGGAGTCTAATGATGGAATCATTGGCTTGTGTCACTTTTTCAAATGCTGCCACCTATCAACTGCCTACATTCTAACCCTCAGATGTCTCTCTCTGCCTGTCAAGACTAGACACTCTGAGATTCTCTTCTCATCTTGCTATGAAACTTTATAAAATACACATCAGTATTATTTTATTTTCATTTGCTGCCCTTATCTTTTGTTTGTAGTAAACCGTTAGCTTTATTTTAGTTAAATTGCTTATTTTTCTCAGTTTTTCCCAGTTCGGTATAACCGATGGGGAACCAAGGTTTATGTCTTAGCAGATTTTTTTCTGACTAAAACTCCTTTATTTGTGGTAAATTATTTATTTAAATTTTATTTTTGGTAACCACTGATATCGGTTACTGAACCGCTAATCCCGGTTCCTTTTCTCTTGGTTCCCAGTTCCGATCGGTTCCCCAGTCGGCTCCTCAACCGACCACAACCAATAGATTTTTTTTTTTTTAAAGTTTAATTTAATCGAGGTTGCAATTTTTGGGTTCTTTTGTTTAAAATGTCAGAAAAGCCTAAGAAAACAACCGGTGAACCCGGTCTCAAAAATTGCACAGAGTGTGGAGAAGTGTTTGCCAAGGCAGATAAACACACTTCTTGGGTTGTTTGCCTGTGTTATGATCATTTAAAGACAGATTGTGAAATCTGTAAAACCTTTCCCAGACAAAAACACATGAAAAACATTTGGAAAGACTTAAAAAGAAGTTATCTCCACTTAAGGGTTCCTCTGGCTCTGACCAGCTGACACCCTCAGTGGCTGTGGGTGAAACTACAGAAGCCAGAATTTCTACCCCTCATACGGGTACAGTGGCCATCGCATCAAAAAGGCCTGCTGAACCGGATAGCTCTCCGGTTCCCATGAAAAAGACCAAGAAGGCAAAACACACTGAACCCCCTACTGGTCAGCCTATGGGGACTTCTGTGTCTGTAAACATGCCTACTCCTCTGGAGAATTGCGGATCTTGCAAGCCTTGCAGGGTCTGCTGCCTGCTGGACAGCAGTCTACAGTTCAGACCCCTGCTGAGTCTACCTAGTCCTCCCTGCATGAGTCAAGGGAAGATTATCAGGAATACGAAAAAGAAGATACAGGAGAGCCTATAGAGCCTGAAGTCTCTCCTGAGCAGGAGTTTGGCTCTCCTCCCAGGTCATCCGAAGACTGTTCATCCCATTTTTCCTTTGTTAGGAAAATGGTAAATGGACTGGATATCTCTACCACAGAGGTGATAGAGGATGAGGAGGAGGCAGAGTACCTAGAAATGATGGGGTTAACACCCACAAAAAAGGTTTTGTTTCCAATAAATAACTTTTTTAAAAGGGATGCAATAAAACTCCTCCAAGCACCTGGGTCTGTCCCACCTTTGGATAAAACCCTGGACAAAAAGTACCAGCTTTACAGGGGAAGGGGCTGAATTTTTATTTCCCCACCCTGACCACCACGGGGTGGTACAAGCTGCAGCCTGTGACAAGGCAAAAGTACATCTTGCTTCTCACCATTCAGAGAAGGATTAAAGAAAAATAGACGGTATGGCCAAAAGGGATATTTATCAGCTTCTTTGGTCATAAGCCAGGCTAATTTCCAAGCCTATGCTGCCCAGTACCAAAAATCCCTCTGGCAGTCTGTCATGGCTATGGCAGGCAAGGCTCCTTCCAATCTTTCAGCAGACCTTGCCGAGACTGACAGATTTGGCTTGGAAGCTGCCAAATATCAGTTTCAGATGGCAGCAGACACCAGTGACACTGCTGCCAGGTGGATGGCCAATATAATTGCCGAGACAAGGTTTGCCTGGTTAAGAGCCACACACCTTACTCAAGACACTCAGAATAAGGCACTGGATTTCCCAGTTGGAACATAGAAACATGAAGCTGACGGCAGTTAAGGACCACAAGACCCATCCAGTCTGCCCATTTTTTGTACTTTATGAATGTGCCATAGGCCTGTACTCTGTCAATGGCCTATCTATTCATACTCATCTTTATTGCTCCCTTATGCCTGTCTCATGCCTGTTTGAAGCTCTGCACTGTATTCATATCCACCACTTCCAGAGGTAGGCCATTCAAGAACTTCCTCACATTCCCTCTTAATTGGCCTCTCTCTAATCTTATGCTGTGTCCTCTTGTTCTGCTATTTTTCTTATGTTGAAACATGTTAAGACTCTTTCACCTTGTTACTGCCCTTAAGATATTTGAATGTTTCGATCATATCACCTCTCTCCCTTCTTTGATCTAGGGTATACATATTGAGCTCTATTAATCTGTCCTCTTATGTTTTCTGATTCAGTCCCTGCACCATTTTGCCCTTCTCTGGACTGCCTCCATTTTGTTAATGTTCTTGTTGTGCAGGTACAGCCTCCAGTACTGCACGCAGTACTCCAGATGGGGCCTAACCAGTGTCTTGTAAAGAGGGATTATAACCTCCCTCTTCTGACTTGTGATACCCCTACTAATATACCCCAACATCCGTCTAGCCTTACCTACTTCTTTAGTGGTCTGCTTGGATGATTTCAGGTCATCTGTGATGATGATGTCTAAGTCTCTTTTTTCTCTTCTGATTGCCAGCAACTCCCCTCCCAACCTATAGGTGGCTTCAGGGTTTCTCTTCCCTATGTGCATGATCTTGCGCTTCTTTGCGTTAAACTCCAGTTGCCATTCTTCCAACTATTTTGCCAGTTTATCTAGATCTCTTCTCTTTCTGTCCACCCCATCTGGATCATCTACTCTGTTGCAGATCTTGGTGTCATCTGCAAACAGGCAAACCTTACCCTCCAGTCCATCTGCAGTGTCACACTGATGAAGGTATTGAAGAGGACGGGCCCCAGGACTGTTCCCTGAGGTACACCACTTGTGACTTGCATCTCTTCTGACTGTATACTGTTTACCACCACTCTCTGTTTTCTGTCCACAACCCAGTTTGCCACCCAGTTGATAAACTTCTAACCCATCCCGAGCCTACCCAGCTTATTAATCAATTTTATATGTGGAACAGTATCAAAAGCTTTGCTGAAGTCAAGATTGGCGACATCAGCTGCTCCCCCTTGGTCTACCACTCTGGTCATCCAATCAAAGAAATCTATGAGATTAGTTTGATAGGACCTTCCTTTTGTAAACCCATGCTGTCTTGGATCCTGTGCTCCTGAGGGTAACTCCCTCTGCGAAACTCACACAGAAGCCTACAGGAAGAAAGTGGACGAGTACAAGGCCGCTTATAGAAGTAACTCTGCCAAAGAGAAGGCTTCCCCATCCACAAGTCCATATGGAAGGAGAGGCAGGGGCAGACAATTTTATTCCAGGCCTTTTTAATTGGGGGATGGGCGTACCCAAAGTGCAACAGTACCCCCAGCAAGGGTACTTCAGAGGCAAGGGAAGAAAGGGTTCCAGGTGCGGTTCCCAATCCCAGCCCCAGGCAAAGCAGGACCCCTGACTTGTCCTCCCAGGTTGCCTCCCCACTTCCAGTGGGGGGCAGACTGACTCACTGTTTCCAGGCTTGGAAACAGATCACCACAGCCAAGTGGGTCCTGGAAGTAGTGAGTTAGGGATTGTCCCTAAGCTTCAAATCCCTTCCCTCCCTAGGAACCAGAGTGTTCAAACCAGCTTCCAATGTGGAAAGAAAGCTGTTGGAAAAGGAGGTTCAAAACTTATTGTTGTCAAAAGCAGTGGAACCTGTTGCTCCACAGCAAAAGGCAAAGGGTTTTATTCAAGATAATTCCTCACAACAAAGAAGAATGGGGAATGGCGGCCTATCCTAGACTTAAGGGTGCTAAACAGGCACCTACTAAAGCCAAAGTTCAAAATAGTAACCTTGTCACTGATTCTGCCAGCTCTTCAAACAGGAGATTGGCTGGCATCCCTAGATCTAAAAGATGCTTATTTCCACATCCCCATAAGGGAGTCTCACAGAAAGTACCTCAGGTTCAGACTCCCATCAGGTTATTACCAGATTTCAACCCTGCCATTCGGTCTCACTTCAACTCCAGAAGTGTTCACAAAGTGCCTAGCAGTGGTTGTGGCACACCTGCGAAGGCAAGGTGTCACAGTGTTCCCCTATCCGGATGACTGGTTAGTGGTGGGAAAATCACCACAGCAGGTAGAGGAACAACTGCAGCTTACCCAAGGACTCATGGAGTCTCTGGGTTTCTTGGTAAATCTCAGAATGTTAGTCCTTCTCTCTCTGCACAAGTGCTGCAGTTCATGGGAGCAGAGTAACATACCCAGGAAGGCAGGGCTTAGCTACCTCTGGACAGGGTAAAAAGCATTCTACAGATGGCAGGTGCTTTCAGTCTGAACAAACTAAAAACTGCAAGACAGTTTCTACAGTTACTGGGCCACATGGCTGTAGCCACTCACACAGTTCTAGGTTCCAGGTTTCAGGTGAGACATATCCAATTCCACCTAAGAGCGCATTGGTGTCAAAAAAAGGATTCTCTCTCAAAGCTAGTCCCAGTAATAAAAATGTTGCTTATGGCCCTTCAGTGGTGGAAAGAGGAAGCCAACCTCAGGGAGGGGGGTTCCCATTCAAAAGGAGCCTCTGTCAGTGATTCTCACAACAGGTGCTTCTCTAATAGGGTGGGGTGCCCACCTAGGAGATCACACTGCTCATGGCACTTGGTGCAGTGCAGAGTTGCTCCAGCACATAAACCTTCTGGAGCTCAGAGCGGTGTTCCTGGCACTCCAAGCCTTCATACCACTAGTTCAGATAAGGATGGTACAGGTCAGAACAGACAATACCACAACTATGTATTACATAAACGAGCAGGGAGGAACAAGGTCAGATCCTCTCTGCACAGAAGCTATGCAAATCTGGACTCTGGTCTACTCTCTGGCAGCTTACCTTAAGGCCATTCATATGCCAGGCAAAGACAATACCCTAGCAGATGCCCTGAGTTGGATCAACCAGGCCCACCACGAATGGGCCTTAAATAAACAGGTAGTGGAAGTAATTTTCAAAAGGTGGGGCACCCCAGAGATAGATCTCTTTGCATCCCGCAAAAATCACCACCTGCAACAGTATTGTTGCAGACCCCCAGATGGGGGAACAGTCCCCCTAGATCCTCTGGTTCTGGACTGGTCAGGGAGGTACCCGTATGCATTCCCTCTGGTGTACAGGGTGCTACTCAAGCTCAGATTCCAGTCAGCCACAGTGATCTTGATAGCACCAGGTTGGGCCAGGCAGCCATGGTACTCTCTGCTGCTCTCCATGTCTGTGGCTGAACCAGTACACCTTCCTTGGAGGCACAACCTGCTAACCTCCAACCAAGGGAGACTCCTGTACTCGAACCTCAAGTCACTCAGACTCAAAGCATGGCTGTTGAGGACCTAGAGTATGCAGGTGTGCATTTCTCTGACAGTGTTCTGGATAGTTTAAGGGGGTACAGGAAACCATCCATCCATCAAGAAAACCTACACCTCTAAATGGAAAAGGTTTTCTATCTGGTGTTCCACCAAGAATATGGTGCCCACTCAGGCAGGGGTTCCAGCTGTGTTGGATTACTTTACTCATTTGCATTCATTGGGCCTGCAGCCCACTACTTTAAAAGTTCATCTAACTTCAGTGTCTGCTTACACTTCAGCTGGGAAGAATGCCTCTATGGCATCAAATTCTATCTTTAAATGGTTCTTTAAAGGTGCAGCCCATCTGCACCCCCCTAACAGGGAACCGGTCCCAGCTTGAGACTTAAATGTCTGTATTGCCAAGCTCATGGCCCCGGTGAGCCCATGTCTTATGCTCCTTTGAAATATGTCACATGGAAAACAGTTTTCCTAGTGGCAGTCACTTCTGCTAGAAGGATCAGTGAGCTCCAGGCTCTCAGTGTGGAGCAGGATTACATTTCATTTCACAGGGACAAAGTGGTCCTGCAAACTAACAGAAAATTTCTTCCGAAGGTGATCTCGGACTTTCATTTGAACCAGTCCATCACCTTTCCTGTTTTGTTTACTGAGCATTCTTGCTCTGGTGAGCATAGACTGCATAGTCTTGATGTCAAGAGAGTGCTTAGCTACTACATGACAGTCACCAAGGCCCATAGACAGGACAGGAAGCAACTGTTCCTGACTTATGGGGATGTGGGAAAAGGAAATCCAGCATCTAAGATGTCCATTTCTTGCTGGATAGTACAGTGTATTCAGTTTTGCTGTTCAAAAGCTGGGAAGGAGGCCACAGCAGGGCTGCGAGCCCATTCCACAAGGGGTACAGCTACTACTATAGCAGCTTCCAGGGATGTTCCTTTGGTGGACATCTGTAAATCAGCTACCTGGAGGACAGTGCACACCTTTACCAAGCATTATAGCAAGGATACACAGGCTAGGGGTGATGCCAGGTTTGGCACAGCTGTCCTACAGAGCCTATTTCCAAAGTAGGCTCTGTGCCCACCTCCAAAGGTACTGCTTCTTAGTCTGCATAAGAGTTCGGAATATTGGAGTATTCCTGGGGTGAGAAGAAAAAATTACTTACCACAGTAATCTTGTTTCTTCCAGGGGATACTCCAATATTCATAACTCTCCCACCCTGCAAGAACCAGTGGCCTCTGCACGCTATGCTGTAATACGAGGGGTATGTGTGCCACACTCTGGCTTTTATACTGGAACTGTGTTTCAGTGTTTTTTCCCCTCTTCAGGTGATTCTGACATGGGGGGTTAATGTTTTTCCCTCCAGTTGGAGGTTTTTCTCAGGGTGTTTTGTTGTTGTTATAGATCATCATTAAATTCTTCTCAAGCCCTGTCTTGTCAGGCATCCACAAAATCTGAGGGTTAGAAAGTAGGCAGTTGATAGGTGGCAGCATTTGAAAAAGTGGCACAAGCCAGTGATACCATCATTAGCATAACGTTCCATCTTCGGGCAGATCTGGCTTAAAGGCATACTGCGTAAGAGTTATGAGTATTGGAGTATCCCCTGGAAGAAATAAGAATACTGTGGTAATTTTTTTTACAGCTCATTCCACCAGAAATACTGCTGCCTCAGTGGCTGCTTCCAAGCATGTCCCTATCCAGGAAATCTGCAGGCCTGCTCCTTGAAGTCAGCACACAACTTCATTTCCCACTACAGCACTGGCCTTGACTCTCGTTGGAATGCTGCTTTTGGGACCTTGGTTTTCCATAAAGGGCTGTGCACCTTGTCTCCTCCTCCCAGAGAACTGTTAGTAGCCTTCCAGGATGTGGGTAGTGGACTGTTTCCACACCCCTATAAAAATAAGTTACTCACCTGTAACCGTAGTTCTAGGAGTGGTATATAGTTCACATCCGTGTAGTCCACCAGGTCTTCCCTGGCAAGTGACACACAGATCCCTGCTTCCAGTACAGAAGACCTGATGTCACAAGGAGGAGTGGGGGTTACCATCCAGGTGGTGGGAGGAACTTAGATTCAAGACATCTGACGACTCAGCAATGCTGGTGGAACTACCAGAGTGTGGATACGAACTATACAGCACTGCTAGAACTATGGTCACAAGTGAATAACCTATTTTTATTTACTGCATTGTTTTTTTATGACAGGGCATAGCCAAGTGCCCTCAGCCATTTATGAGGTCAGTTCTCTTAATCGTTACTTTCTCTTGTCCTTTTTTTTTTTAGGTGGCATAATCCTTATAGCCTGGCATAGGCTGGCACTTGTTTTGAGGTTCACATTCCAGTTTTCTGCAGGCCTAACTGCAGTGTTGTCATTGCTTTGGCAGCAGTAGCCAGACAGTAGTTCTGTCTAGATAAGTGGTGTTTAAAAATGCCATATTTAGCTTTGCTATAGTCTTCTATTTTGTGGTACATAACGGGAGCAGATGTGTTGTTTTTTAGTAGATCTATGTCCAGTCGTCACTAGAACAGGGTCTCTGTGTACTCACTACATAGCTTGAGTTTAGGTGACATTTTTTTCCATCAGGTGACAGTGGGCTCTAGGTTTTCTCATGGGTTTCGTGAAACCTGAACTGTGTGCATTTTTAGGGGCTTTGCAGTGCAGATGAGTTGCACTGGCGCAGATCCGGCAGTGTAAAGAACTGCTGGAGTGTTGCAAGCTGCTCTGTTGTGGCAAAGAGCATTCCATGGTTTGTTGAGAATGCACAGCGGAATGCACTGGTACAGGTGTTTTTTGCAAGCATGTAAAAATGCTGCTTCACCTGCACCGGTGCCACTCCCATTCACTAACCCCCTCCACCAGAAAGGCCCCCAAAACACAGGAAGGCCATCAAGAACACAGTACAGCTGCAGTGTGTAAAAGAAAGGGGCGGCGATGCGAGTGGAGCACAACAGTTCCAGATGGCATTGCTCTAGGGAAGCTGTCATGTAAAAGCAGCTTTTGTCCCTTCCGCCTGTCATTCTCATTAAACCTGTTGCTGCACATTTCTTCCAGGCTTGGGGTTAGGTTACTGAGTTGCATCCCCATTGATACATCCAGGTGAACCCTTTTGAAGTAATATAAAGATCTTCACTTGTCAATCTTCATCATTCATTACTGCTGGGTGTAAGCTGGAGGCGCGCACCTGCACTAGAGCTTTTCTTTGGGGGGGGTCGCCACCCACGAGGCGGTCGCATTGCATGGCGCATGAAGATTGGTCGTTAGGCACCGCAGACACCTCCTCCACCCCAGTTCTGTTTCTCCCACCGTCTAGGTCGCACCTGCTGTGCGAGTTTCAGACGTTTACCACTGCGTCACTAGGCCTTCGCCAATTCTATGGCATTCCAGCTATCTGAGTCTCCATCCCAGCTCTTACCAATGGCACCAGGTTCTTTTTCTGTGAATTTGGTTAAATTTCTTTCACGTCATGTCTGGTTTGGGGGCTAAGAAAAAATTCAAAATGGGCTGTGCCTCTATGCATCGGTGCCCCTGTGGCTGGCACTTTTCCGTGATGGGCCAACATGATGTCTGTCTGCGTTGCCTGGGTCCCAACCACGATATGGATAACTGCAATGCTTGTTTCTTCATGGACCGCCACGTTCTGGAAATCCCCAAATTTAAAGTCAGCAGGGCCCTGCCAACATTTGGAGGACAGCATCGTTCTAGGAATGCCATGACAGGATCTCTTGACCCTGCCTCCAGTTCCCCTCCCGGGTCTATACGGCCCAGTGAGGAGGAAACCTCCTCAGATTCCAGCCTTGCCTTTGAGGAGGTTTTTTCTGCAGTGCCGGAGGAACATCTCGGTTCCCTGCAAAGCCGGGTCGAGAGCACCGCTATGGTAGTCACCTCCTCAGAGGTGCACACTCCCCTGGTGTTGCTGTCCATGGCTGCTGGGTCCAGCACTGGCGGACCCTCAGTTCCACCTGCCAGAGCCACTTCGGATCCCGGGGTCATTTGCGGTGCCGGTGATTGAGGTGGTCCCCTGGCCGGCGCCATTGATAGGAGAGCTCCCGGGGTCGCTAGTCTAGTGGTATGTGTGGTCTCCTCTTCCTTGGAGGCAGATGACTCGCTGACCAATCTGGACTGGTGCCCTGACTCCTTGAAGTCAGGGAGTCCTCTTGGACGCGACACCAGGTGTCCCAGTGTTTGCCTCCCAGGCTCCCTAGAGTCTGTGGTTTCTCCCCCACCACGCCGACTCTGGTGTTGGGAGCGCTGTGGTGGATAGTGGCTCTGGAGGGGCTTGTGTGGTGGTCTCGACCTCGGGGGGGCCTGGGCTGCTGCCATCTCTGGTGCTGCCTTATCCTCCTTGGTGGGGAAGGGGACCTCCTCTTCTGCAGCTTCCCTCGGGGGAGGGGGGCCTGCGGGATTGGAGGACTTCTTAACACTGGGTTCGAGGAAGAGGGAGGCCTCGGATTCCAAGAGGTTGAGAGGCCGGGGTGAGGTATGGAGGTCTTCGGTCACTACCCTGCAGGGGGTCGGGAGGAGCAGCAGTGCTGAGACCCATTTTTCCTCCTCTGAGGCTTCAGGGGTGCCCTTGGTGGGCAGTGCTGAGGATCGCCCTTCTGGAACCATGCAGCCTCAGTCGCACCACAGGGGAGATTATCCTTCAGGGCTCAGACAGGATTTGTTTTCACATTTGCAGCATCCACTGACTAGATTGACCCCCGGATCCCCCCACGTGGGAGGATCTACTGTGGGGTCCCAGAGCCCTGGCAGAGGTTGGGCACTTTTGGTGAGGTGCCCTTCCCCAGTCCCTCTGCAGACACTTCCTTCTCTCCCAGGCCATGTGGGCCCTACAGGACCTATAACCTGGGAGATGTTCAGGGCCACTGCAGCGGCCTTCCCTAGGTATGTTAGAGCCATGGACGAGCAGGTCTTTTGTCTGTCTCCCCTGCCGCAGGAGGACTCTCAACACCCGAGCTCCTCTACTTCCTCATCTGAGGAAGAGAAACATTCTGTCCACCTGTCCTCCAACACTGATTTCACCGAATATTAGCGATTCCTTTCTAGGTTAGTTCAGGAGCTCCACATTTCCCATGTGGTAAGACGCAATACCGAGCGGGAGACATGCTCTTTTGTGAGTGAGTTTCGTGCCACCACCTAGTGGTGCCTTCCTGGCCTACTCCCTTCCATAAAGCGTCCGTCCGCACCTGGCATTCACCAGCTGCCTCAACCCCAGCAGACTGCAGGAGGAGGTATTGCGCTCCCCAGGAGTTTCTTGGTTCTCTGCCTCACCCACCCTCAGGGCTGATGGCTTTGGATACTCCTTCTGGGTTTCAGCACCTGGCGCACGACCAACCACTGGATCCGGATTCCGCAGAGTTTGACCAGTTTGGAAGAAGAGTTTTCTTTTCAACTCGTGTGTTACTCTGCATCAGCTCACATCAGGCTCACCATGCTACCTACAACAGGCACCTGTGGTCGATGCTGGTGCAGATTTTAGCATCCTTGCCTGATTCGGTGGAATCTAAGCAAGCCATTGCCCTCTCTGCACAAGGTGTGGAGCTCGCAAGCCATCAAGCAAGGGCATCATACAACGCCAGTGAGATGGCTTCCAGACTAGCAGGGACAACGATCTGCATCAGGTGGACTGCATGGCTAGATTGTCACCCATTGCCCAGCATAGGGTGATTTCCTCTGCTTTCCAGGGGACCCATCTTTTCTCCTGCAGGGCGAAGAGGAATCTTTAGGGGCGTCTTCCATCCCCCTGGCCACGGGGGACACCTCCTCTGCCTAACCAGCCTTAGGCCATGTTGACCTAGAATGGCAATAGGGTCTCTCCCTCCTGTGTCTTTCCCGCAGGAAGCTGAGGGAATCTGTTCTCTCAGGGTAGTGCAGGTCCCCTCCAGGGGGCTTGGTACTGACCCAGCAGTAATGAATGGTGAAGATTGACAAGGAAAGATAAGAAAATTACATACCTACCATCATTCTTGATCTTCTCTTACATCTTTACCATTCATTACTGATTCCCCACCCACCTTCCCCTCTTGTGTCTTAGCTCCTGGGCGCCGCCTCCACCCTGCTCTCCCTCCCTCTCTTTGAGGCCAGTTGGGGGCAGAGTTCCCCTGGTATCTCAGGGCCTTCTGTTTCCTTCTGTAAAGTCACAGAGCACCTAACCTAGGAGGGTGGTGAGTAGGGTCTTCACCGTGGCCTATGAGGGAACTCCCAGGGATTCTCAGTGGGGTGCACTGTAGGGTCCATTCCACGTCTTGGTATGGATCTGCTGGTCCGTTGTCATCCTTTTAGGGTGATGACTTCGTCAGTGCATCCCATGGGGGGACCCTTGGGGACTATTCCCCTCCTTTCTCACTGTCCCTTTGCTTATAGGGATCATTCTGGACAGAGTCATGTTCCTAGTAAGGGTTTTTTCCCCCTTGGCTAAGCCTTCAGGTGGTAAGCTAGAGGGCCATGCTCCAGGACTTTCATCCCAAATGTGGTTTAGGGGTGGGGGGGGCATCAGACCCCACTATGCTGTATGTTTCCCCAAGACCATCTCAAATTCTCTTCTGGACCTAGGTCCCCAAAGTTGTCAGGATCCTTGTACCTGTGTCTTCATACATCTCGGGTTTTTGAGGCTAAAACTAAGCCAGTTGTCTTCCAGCTTATTTATTTTTATTTTATACTAGGATTACAATTACCTTTGAGCCAAGGCTCTTTTACAAAGGTTCCACATCAGTTAGTGACATTACAACAGAAACAAGGCTGAGAAAATGTAGAATAGGAGGAATAAACATAATAAGCACACTATTATTTGACAATACAATGCAAACCTAGGGTACTACAGGGAGGGAGGAAGGAGGAGTAGAGGGGGATGCAGGAGGGACAGGGGGAGGTATAAGCTGCCAGAGGCATTTGTCAATGAAGTGCTGTAAGCGGGGCTGGGGGGGATGGAAGAAGGTAGGGAGGAGAGGGAAAAGTGCTGTGTGAGGTAGAACAGAACTAGTGGATTGGTGGGAGAGCTGGCTAGGTGTGACAGTCACAGGAGCTAGAGGCAGTGAGGTGTAGTCTAAGCTTTGACTTGAAGAGACCTAGCATAGAAGTGGAGGAGATCACAATGTTGAGGCTATTCAGCCAGCTAGGGGCCCTGTAGGTGAATTATAGCTGACCCAGGGAGGTTCTGCAGCGCGGGACCATCAGGCATTGAGATTTGGAGCCCTGGTATGACAGGGGTTACTACTTGCATGGAGAAAGAGTTTGGACCTGGGGGGGCAAGGCCCATGGTAATCTTCTAGCTTAGTATGGCAGAGGTTCCCCCTTCTTCCCATGGATATAGATGTATACACATTATATCTTTCTCCTTCCTTTCTCTCTCTTTCGCACTTTCTTTCCTGTGCTGCTGCCCAGAGGCTGGGGCCCTAAGGCCAGTTAGAGAAGTTCTGTTCCCTCTGTCCTCTGGTTGGCTTATTTCTTTTTCAGTTTATGTCTTTGCCTTTTCTTTGGTTTTCTTTTTCCCCCTTTTTGTTTCATCTTCTCCAGCAGGCAGAACTGGTGAGGAGGAGTCTGCGGCACCTAATGGCCAACCCTTCTGTACCACGTAATGCATTGCCCTCTTGGGCAGCGTTGACTCCTCCCCCCATACCCCTCAACTGTACCACATTACGAGGAACGTTCCTCATTTTACTTCAGAAAAGGTCCCTGTTCCACATTGTGAGGACTTGTTCCACATTCAGAGTCAACATTTGAAAGCAAATATCCATAGTAAATGATGGAACAAATAACTTATTCTTTTAATAACAGACATTCTCAACATAAATGCAATATTTTAGTAGTGTTTTGAGCTTCTTGGGTAAAGATTTGATTAAGTGTTCCACATTTTGCTCATTTGTTCCACATTGTGCCAGGCAATGTTCCACATTTGAGGGACAAAAGATTGAGAGGTATGCTTCCCCCCAAGGAAAAAAAAAGCTCTTGTGCAGGTGTGCGCCTCCTGCTCACACCCATCAGTAACGAATGGTGAAGATACAAGAGAAAATCAAGACTTACCTTAGGTACGTAATTTTCATTTTTTCTTTCTACATTTGGGGTTTTCACCTCCTCCATTTCTTACAGGACCTGCTTGTTACTCGACCATAGAGTGGGGTTGGATGGAGAAGACTGACTCTAGGAAGTTATGAAAGTTACTTGCATGTAACACTTGCTCTTGCAGAGTATTGTCCCCAAATACCAACATTCACTCCTCCATCTGACCTCCAACTCCTCATGAATATTTTTTCCACCACACTGAAGTGTCAGTATTTATTCTTTCACCATGGTTGGAAGTTTATTCAGCATGTTCTTTTCGTGCTTTTTTTTTGACACTCCATCTGTTTTTATTCACAAGGATGCCTTAGCAATAATGGCAGCATTTGTGCTAAATGACCGTCACTCTGAATCATAGAATGTTTTGGCAGATTACGACCAAGGGTCCATCCAGTCTGCCCACTTTTTGTGCTACCTGTAACGTGCACCTACCATCCACTGGAATCTGTGTCGCTAGAACACTCACAAACAAGAAGCTATAGTACTGGAACATCTCCTTTTAACAATTCCCGGTGGAGTGCATTTCTTTGCTGTTTCTGATGGTGTTTGTTAATCCCATTTTACTCAGTTAATCCTTTCATGATTGGGAAGTTTAGCATGTCTCTCATTCTGATGTGACTACCCTTATTTGGGTAATCCAAATGCATTACATTCCTCATTATATAAGATAGTTTCGAAAATCTCTTCAGCCAAGGTACTGTGTAGCAGGTTATATTCGTGTTCCATTTATTTTCACTATTTTCACCATTGAGAAAAATCAGCAAAAATAAACAGATAGCGAAAATTATCAGGAAGGCCAGGAAGAACATTAGTCTTTTGCTGTAACAAATGAGTTGGGAGCCTTTTCAGCTGTTCACTCTAGTACCTCATTTGTTATATTGAGGGACACCATACAAATACAAAACTGCTGGGAGCATAATAATGCCCTACACTTTCTGCAAGACAAACCCCCGAATACACTAAACAAAAAGTCAGATCAGCAAATGCTGTGCTTTCTCTGTACTATAACATCTTCAGATTAGCTTGCTCGAACATCAGACGAACACAAAACCAAAATGAATGCAGGTTTCACACATCACACTGTGGGCTGACGAGTTCTAGAAAGCTGGCTGGAACCTGGGAGCATAATGCCATACGCTCTCTGCAATATAAACCCCAAGTACAAATAAAGAGTTTCAGCAGATACAGCTCAACTGGTCACTGGGCAAAGAGGTGCTGCAGGAAACGGGCCAAAGTACTGTACAAGACACCGAGAACTGGTTCTTTTGTTTTTGTTAAATGATAGGTGCCAGAGGACAGGAGAGAAAACAGTCTGGGGGGATCCAGTGCCTCAAATGTCACAGAATTCAGACTCCTGAAAGCTCCATGAGCTACAGCACCATCAACAGTATGTATAGGCAAGTCTGGTCCACTAATTCTACAGGACGCAAATATGTGCAGCAGGTTGAATTGCGCTAAATATATCAGACGCGAATTCAACCTGCTATACAGTATATGCTGTACGTTATGGCAGGGGCAAGCTTGTCTCTCGTGAACTTTCAGTGTTCGATTTCACCTTTTGCTGCCCATTTAATGGGTAGCTGCTATAAATAGCCCTGTCTTGTAGCTTTTCTACAGGAGAGTATAGTTTTTTATCACCATCTATATGTTATCTTGTTTGTCCTTTTATACAGAGCTGGTGCTTTAATTTCATTTTGCAGCATCAGTGCATGCATCATGGCAAGGTTCAAAATTGACACGGGCACCGCGTGAGGGTAGTTTTTGTATCACTAGTGCATATACTTTATAGTAACTCTTCTGGCTGGTACTACGGGACTTACCTATAGGTACTTTTGCAGTGGATATACTTGGTGGACCTGTTTTTTTTTTTTCTTTCCTTGCCCCCCACAGAGGCTTGAAGTAGGAGCTTGGAGTAACTGCTGCATGCCTTGTTGGGTAGTTACCCTTCTATCTTTCCTCTCAGTCTTAATTTCTTAGAGTTGTTTCCTTCCTCTACATGTCTAAAGTTTTCTTTTCTCTGCTGTCTCGATTGGTTAGAACAAACTAAGGTGGTTGAAGCTGGCAGTATTTGTAATGGTGCTGACATAAGTGAACACTGCGTGCTGGCTCTGTCCACATGCGCAGTCAGCCCCAAATATTTTACTCCTGCCAAGTCCTAGCACCTTTGATTTGCTGTCTTTCTACTAGGTAAAATAAACAATTAAAGAAATACATGTTTAATAGAAAACTATTGATGGATTTTTTGCCAACTAAAAAATACTGCTGCCTTAAGCTGTTACCTCCACCCCCCCGACACTCTCTTATACTAAGTATTGACCTAGAATAGGTGGTCCCAGCATAAAAACTTTTAAGTCACTAAACATATCACATCTCATACCATTTCCCCAACCTGTGGAATAGCCACCTGTCTTCCTTTTCATTTGGCCTGCTCACCAGTTTTCCTCAAAGCTCATTTCCGCAAATTCATGACTACTCACCTGTGCTCAGATTACTTGGCCTTACCCTCTTCCTTTCCCGCCCTGCACACTGTCTTCCCCCAGCAAATGCACAAAATGTCTGTGCCTCTCTGGTCCCTGACTACCAAATAACTGCCCCTTGTGTACTTCTCCTATTCACTACATACGATTTGCAATTTGCACGTCATATTATATGTTGTATTGTACATAATGTATCCTGTCATATTTTTTTTTTGGTTGATGTTGACTGTAACTAACCCACCTACCCTGTTTGCTCTGTAACCCCCACCTGGAAACAAGCCTCAGCTCAGTGTGTCTTCCTGACCAACACTTATAAATAAATATGATAATGTCAGATGAACCCCCCCCAGGACAACAGCGTCACAAAACTCAGCTGTGTCGTAGCTGGTGTGTCGTGTCTCAGGCATCTCAGCTTGGCCTGAGGTCTCCTGCTGTAGAACATTCTCAACCTAGCCATTTAACCTGCTGTGCCACCATGCCGGCTCATTTGTTAGTTTTAGCTTTCCATATCAGTTTAATACCTTGCCAATATAATTTCAGTATATAATAACTTCTTCTTGTTGACAGCACCCAATTATACTTACTCCGTGGGGAATCATGTAATGAGGTGCATGCCAGTTCTCGGCCATAATTTGTATAAGAACACAAACAAAATAAAATATATGATTTGCTTATGAATGGTTATTACATAGCTAGTGAGAAATGACTATAAATAGAAATTAAACTGATCCTGAGAAGTTGTAATTTATTGAGTAAGAATAACATAAAAGAAAGGAATTCTGTGCGGAGCATTGTGGATGCCACCGGAGAAATGAGCTTCTTGGTTTTACGTTTTGCTTAGTAAACAGGCCACACAATCATGTGGGGGGACTCTTCTTAATTTTCTTGTTTGATGGTCTTTGGGACCAAAATATAGTTTTGCTTACCCATGCAGTACTTCATAAAGCATCATTATTTTGTGGAGCTTTGCAACACAATTTTAATGTTCAGGGCATAGACACCCCCAAATCCCATGTGTATCTATGACTTTCCATGAGATGAAATGGTTTTGACCATTTTTTTAGCATCACTGTTGTGCAGGAGCTAATGATCAGTTAAAAACAAACACTCAAGATGTTTGACTAAGAAATCTGAAAATGATTTTAGTTGTGAGAACGTAGAAATTCTCTTTAAACTTGATTTGTGTTGAGAGATGGAGGTGGTGTTTATAACCGGATACGCGCTGTAGGTGGACAAAAGCCGATGTGAAATAGTTAATGAGCATGCATGGATACAAACCCAGGAGATGATATTAATTAATGAAGTATTCCCACTTCAGACCCAGGAACTCCAAATGGCATCACATTCTGAGTTACATTATTCTAATAAAACGGAAAATGTTAATCGCGGCTGTTCATTAGCATTTCCTCAGGAATGATTAATATCTCCTGTTTAACCAGCAGAGGCATTGGCGGAGAATCAATAAGGAGAGCCAAAGATCTTCATGAAACGTCAAATGTACATCTGTTATTGACTGGAACTCCTGGTTGGTCTGCCAGTTCATCTTGCTGTTAAAATATGTAGCATTTATTGAGTTTATTTCTGAAAATAATATGTTTCTGTTATCAGACGCTCCTTTGTCATTTTTCCATTCTGATTATACTGAATACTAATATCAGAGGGCCCTAGCCATCAACATTTTATGTGAGACTCTTCCTGTAGAAAATACTGTAACAGGGAAATGGGCACATACATGTTAAGCTGATCGATATAAGCAGGTGTGTGTTGTGGGGGGCAGTTAGCAGCGTCAGTGGCTCAGTAGGTAGCACACTCGCCTCTGAGGCCGGGAGATAAGAGGGCTGTGGGTTCAGTTCCCACATCTGGCACTTGGGTTAATATCCCAGTACTGACACTGCAGTGCAGCATGAGAGGGGTGCTGCACTTCTGAGGTGCCGTCTTTCAGATGAGTCATTAAACCGAGGTCCCATCTGCCTGGATTGGTGGTAGTTCAGGTGGATGTTAAAGATCCCATGGCACTTATCGAAAAGAGTAGGGGAATTTCCCCGGTGTCCTGGCCAAATTTCCCTCATTCACTAAAAATACCTCCAACAGCTTAATCTGGTTCAAGGTCAGTTGGCATTCATCTGTATCCCCCTCCCCCGGGTCGTGCCTGAAAATAGGCAGGATTTGTCTAGTGCACTTACCCTGTCAACAAAAACTAAATAAAATAAATAAATAAAAATAGAGGATTGGGAGGTGACGGCTGCAGCAAGCAAGGGAAAAGTAAAGGGAACATTTCTGGGAAGAGAATAATAAAGAAAAAATGCAGATATAATACTGGATAGGGCCCGTAGAATGCCATAATTATAGCTGTATAAATATTGTTTATCTTTAGGTGGTGTCATACAGGTAAACTGTTCACCCCCAGTATGTTAACAGAAATCACTAATACACAACTTTATTTATGATTATATTTATTTATTGAGAAATTTGGAGATTACCTTTGAGCACTACTGCTCATTTACAAAAGTTCCATGTCAAATACATAGTCACAAAAAATATTACGAGTACAATAATAAGCAGTTCCCGAGGAAATACAGTCGAGTCAGGCTCAAAGCACTTAAGACGGAATTATGTTGTTTTCAGCATGGTGAACAGGACAATAGCATCTAGGAAAGGGATCCTGTCATGCTTGGCTATCTCTTTCCTGTCACTCAGAGCTAAACCAAGCTGCATTCTATTGTCTGTTTATTACTTTAAGAAAGGCATTAAAACAGCTCCATGAAATGGGATACAAAACATTAACAGCAACATCCACATAAGCACTATTCAGGGGACACTTGACTTTCATAAAAGGATACTGTATGTTATTAACAAACCATTCCAGCAATTCTAGACCCAGTACAATGAATGAAAATAAAAAGCAGAATGGTACTTTATATTATTTTTATCACTGCATTTCTCTGTGACTCTGAGTGAGTCCTAGTCGAGCACATACTGGCAGAGTTGACATTCCCATAGAGTTGAGGTTCGTACACCTCCCCACTCCCATTCAACTATTGCATTTTGTGCCGAGGAAGGGCTACTATATGAATATGTAAATTCATGCCTTCCGTTCATTCATTTTTAATTGTGTGCCTCTCTCCTCAGAAATTATTTTAGCACGACACCCCTGTATACTGGCTGCTACAATACGTTTCCCTGCACACAGTGCCTGCCTGCTGTCAGTATTGAACTTTGCATCTCAAAGAACTTAATAAAACAGTGTGTTTAAAGGGGAACAGTCAGCACTAAGAGCCCCACACTCAAGTATGAGGCTGGTCACAATTTGCACTTTTGTGTGCAAAACTGTATTTTATACTTACTGTGTACTGCACTATACTAGATTTATCAAGCTGTCTTTGCTGACATTTTCTGTATCTACAAATCTCAGAATCCCCTACAATGACTTCACAGCAGGGCTGCAGCAGTGTGAGCGTCAATAGCTTGTAGTGCATGTTGGAGTTTTTATAGGATCTGATCTGTTTTTTGTTTTGTTTGTGCTGGTCCCACTGTCCTCCCTGGGCTAAGTATAGTCACAGAGGATGTAAAACATAGACTCAATCAATTAGAGGACCCTTTAATCATTACCACTTTGAATAATAGAACTTTATCTCATCCCCCAATATAATTGTTGGGTATTGGGCTTAACTCCCACCTAAATTGGGAGGCCCACATGGAGTATTTGCTGAAGAAAATGGGTCCAAAATTGATTGCTTATGTAGGCACTTCAAATGCCTGTCTGTGGATATTGGGCACCAAATTGCAATGACAATGATTTTCTCACACTTGGAGTATGCAAGTTTTATTTTTGCTAATGACTTTTGACAGTTTTTTCTATAGCGTTTTTTTCCACCCAGACACCTGCATTTTTCAGTGGCTTACCTTGATCCCAGGACTATACTCTGTCAGGTCCACAGCCCCTTGCTCCCCCTGACCTGCTTACCAGCCAGTTACCCCCATGGCTTAACCTCCAAGGCAGGGACTCCTGAAGGAGGGGCGGCCCCAAGGCAGTTTATTATGTGGAGTAGGATCCCTTGCCAGTGGGCACTAGGACCGAGCAGGTAGTTAAGGCCCAGACCAACATGTAGATGGAAGTGAGTTTTTCTTCCCTTTGTGTTATGTTAGTCTCCTCCCCCAACATGAGCATAGCAGACCCTGTGGCAGGAGCAAGCTCCCTGACCCAGCGGGAAGGGTTAATGTCACAACAGAGCTGGCTGCCTCTTGACGCGGTGACCCAAGCTCGCTCCTGAACTCTGGTCATCTGAACAGCTACCACTGGGCCATCATGGTGGCCATCTCTGACTCTTTTAACGAGGCTCAATCTATTATACAGAAGCCTAGCATGATTCACCCCTCACTGCCTTTTTTGCATTTTATCTGTTTGAATGTCTTTGTTTTGTACACCAGGTCGTGCCTCAAAAAGGAGCTTCAGTTCCAGTGCATTTTCTCAGATAACAAAAGAAAACAAAAACGCCCCAGAATATTTGCATTACTACTTACTCTAGCCATGGTCTTGGTTGACTGTCTTTTCAAACGAGGTGATCCATTATACTCGGCTATAATTTGTAAATGCATTCAGGGTAAAGTCCCTGTCTACATTTCTAATCTCCTTGTCCAAAGTTGCTCTAGTTAAGGCCTTCATTCCTTCTTTGATATTTATTTTTGGGTCCCTCATCCTCGATCAAACTATGTCACAAATGCTTTTGCTTGCATTGCCCAAAAATGTTGAACATATTGCTGCTACAGTATGTGCATCCTAGTGAGGGTCCTTTCCTTCATTTCAGAGTAGAAGGAACTTTTTAAATCAGGTTAGCGCTGGACAAGCTGCTGCATGGCATAATTACAAATTACCTTGTTTTACTATGCATGCTGCTTAATTAATATGCAGATTTTTCCCCCCCCTATGCTTGGAAATGTGGTAAATTATGTTGTTTTGTAACATGTGTCAATCATAAAATGTTCGTCTCTGTTTAATGATAGTTTCAGTGTTTTTGTTCTCTGTGAAACAAATATTGTAAGGGATTCAGGACACTTAGAAAATGAACTTATGGCTCGGTATTCATTTTCTTTTCCTTTTACTTACAGCACACGTACAGTAATCCTAAGTGGGGCACTACTCGGCATTTATAAAACTAGAAGATTTGTGTTATAAAGTAATTCAAAGGCCATAAACCCCCAGCAAAAAAATTTTTTTTTTTTTTGTTAATCTCAACATTTTTACTGTTCTGGCTGCTGGGCAGTCCCATCTGACCAGGCCCCACCATCGTTACCTGTCTGCCTCAGGTACTTATTCTGACCACCTTTATCTCAATGACTTGCCTCCCATGTTAGCGGGTTCCCAGGGAGCCGGGGCATACAGTTTCTTTGAACGGTGAAGGATCAGGTCCAAGGGCATGTGTCTAGTAACTAGTTGGTAGTGTGGGGCCTTCATGGGTTTGATTGCCATCCTGTCACTTTGATGGTCTTTCCATCATTTGTCTCTCCCCATGACTGTTGGCATGCAGTGACATGACTTTCGCATAAACAGTTGTGCTTGAGTACGTATCATTGTACATGGTAGTACCTGAACCTGCGGCAGTCTCCACATGTGCTGCCACCCAGCTTCCTCTGGGCGGCACTCAAACGGCAGAGAACAGAATTCCCTCCTCCCTGATGGAGGGAAGCTAACCAGTGGGACCTTCATCACCCCTTCCTCATCCAGCCCCTGGAACCCAAGTCCATTTTCCTGGGTCACCAAAGTAGTGAGCAGAAGCCCTACTGCAGTATTACTTGACCGATCGTAAAATCATTTATTTTTAAACAAAGTCTTTTCAGATTCAGAAATACTTAGTTCTGAGTGAATTTAGATAGTACACATTGTGGTTTGTGTTAATGTGAAAACACTGTCTCATTGTACTACCCCACTATATTAAAACAGTTAGATAATGCTCAGTCTCTGTCACAGGTGTCTCCTAATGTTGTACTGAGCTGAGCCCTGTCACTGATGCCATTTCACAGTCATTTAATCTATATTAATAGTGGCCTAAAGTCTAGAGATGGAATTTTGGGGAGCAGACGTGTTTAGAGGCAGTCAGCTCCCAGAGTTCTAAACTGAACCCTGGGACTCATACAGTATTGACATTTACTTACTGAATGATGGAAGACCTTAGTTTAAGGACTGCACCCCCATTATACCTTAGAGTTCATATAATTCAAATTTAACCTTGAGTGAGTGCCACTTGTGACCCCAAAAAGGACAATCCATTTTTCATTTCTGTGACTCTTGGGTGCATTACTTGAAGTCCCTTAATAGAGTTAGACCACAACAACTTCAGGGACAATGTCCCTTGGACACTGCTGTATTTTAGAAGTATAATTGGATTTTTTTCCAAGAGGCTTGTCCTCATAGTGAGCTCTATCTGAAATCATGAGCACTTCTAAGAAGTAATTTAAAATAGCAAAAGAAAATGTTTCAGAAATCATTCACTAGATTTCTAGAGTATATTCTTTCTTTCCTAGGCATTCTATTTTCGGTTTAGAAACTAAAGGTCCTTATCCCGCCACTGACAAATCAGTTGATTCAGTAGTTATGATATAACCCATCAGTACAGATGTTAACTATTTTTAAGTGAAAATATGATAGGCACATGGTCATTTGCAAGAGCTGAAAACAGAGGAGTGCTAGGTTCCAGTTTACTACTGTTAATGCCTTCTCAACTCCCAGTGCACAGATGTTTGGAAGAAGTGGAGCTTGTTTGCAGCCTCAGGACAGCTAGAATGCTCTTGCCTTAAAATAACCTTGTTCAGTTCCGTGGTTGGTTTGACTAGTTCTTGGAATCAAGAAACTTGCCAGCACCTAGGAGGATGTACAGGTGCATGTGGCTCCTAAGAAAGAACCCTTAGTTGGCTTCTGCTTTACTTGCATGTGTGCAGTAGGAAAAATACATTTTGTTTTGTGGGTTGTGTTAATTTTAGATATAAATCATGTGAACACTACTAATGTGATGAATCATGCTCTGGGGAATATACTCGTACAGCAACGCAAAGATGTCACATAGTGTTATGTCACAGTAATCATCATTGTGTTTGTTGGTTACAGCTATGGTTACTCCTGGATTGCATCGTTATAATCGTAGTTTTGCAAGACTCACGATTAGTTCAGAATGGATGGACAGAAAATGTGTACATACAGTTCACACCTAGTGATTTTTGAATCTTAGATTTCTAAAACCACTCTTTTACGCTGCAGCCATGTACAGCATAAACCTAAAATCTGTATCACTTATTTTTTCAGCCATAGAGTAGAAATAAAATCTAATCGCTTGCTACTTCTGACATTTATAAATTTACACTGAGTTACAAGAATCTCCCTCATGCCACCCATACACCTCAATAAAAGAGAACTAACAAGTAAGAAATAACCCACAATGGGGTTATGAGGATTTAATGCATGGCTGGGTGCGTTGTGAGGCATGAGGCTGCAGGCAGAGTGTCTTCACAACAGCCCAGCCATGCATTAAATCCCCATAACCCCATACCCTGAAGTGGGTTATTGCACTAATAACATGGGTTATGGTTAAAAAAGAAAACAAATTGTCTAGTAAAGTGTTTTTTGCCTGTTTAAACAGACACAGTTTCACTGTATCCTGCCGAGTTGAAAAGTAGTCCCCACAACTCAGGCATATGTTATTTACTTTATGAATACAGAAATGCCACACACATCCTGCTGAACTGCTTTCTCACATTTCTGTGCTCATAAACCACATAGGGGATGATTCTCAAAGGGTCAGTGCAAGTTGCACCAAATGCGACTGGTGCCGATTGCCGATGTGCCTGGGACCCTGTGTCCGATTCTCTATCGGGCAGGGTCCGGGCGGCTAAGTCCTGCAGCTTGCGGCAACCCTAGCAGTGCACCAAACAGAGGGCGCACCTGAACAGGTTGCATTAACCCTGCGGCAGTGTACAGACAAAGGACCCCCAGCCCTGAAAGTATTATTGTAACAGCCCTGTTGGGCTAGTGGACCCAGCCCGATCCCCCAAAATATTTTAATAGCCCTGGTGGGCTAGCAGACCCTTCCCAGCCCCGATCCCTGAAAGTAGTATTGTAATAGTCCTGGTGGGCTAGCATACCTCCCCCAAACCCCGATCCCCCCCATTGTGCAAGCTGAACTAGTCATTGGTGGGCCAATGGATCCCCCGAGCCTGATCCCCCATCACATACATAGGACCCCCCATCACCACCCGACAGTGGCCTACCACCCTGCTCCCCTCACAACCCCTAACCCAGCCGGCGACTAGCACATCCCACCTTTCACCACTGTGGCCAGCCACCAACTGAGCTTTGTATGAGCACATACTGTATATAGTACGCTCTCAGAGAATGACAGAAACAAAGTCAAAGTCAACTTTATTTAAAAAGACGCCCAATCCCGAAGGCTCTGGGCGCCGTACAAAACCTTTACAGTTTATCATACTGTACAAACAGCTGCTGTCATTCACTAAGTGCATACTATATACAGTATGTGCTCATACGGAGCTCAGTCAGCGGCTAGCCATGGTGGTGAGCGGTGGGCTATGTCAGTCGCTGGCTGGCTATGGGTTGGGGAGTGGTGGTAGCACTGTTGGTGGAAGGGTCCATTAGACCACCACACAGGTATGTCATCTATGTATATGATGGGGATCGGGCTTAGGGGATCCTCTGGCTACCAATGACTACTACATTTGGCAAAACGGGGACCGGGGCTAAAGGGGGGCCACTAGCCCACTAGGGCATTTTACTTTTTTTGATTGGGGCTGGGAGGGTCTGCTAGCCCACAAGGCATTATAATTATTAGTAAATGTGATGGGGGCGATATGTAACGGGATCAGCTGATGGCACATTAGCAACCCTCCGATGTCAGACACTTACACCAAGCCCCGCTGGTGTAAATGTACTTCGACGGTTGTCCTCCAGAGGTGGTTTGAGAATGCCAGTTTAGGGGATGTGGCAGCCTGCATCTGCCACAAAGCCCCTAATGCCATGCCACAACCCATTTTTTTATGCAAGACTGGCGCAAGCCCGCTTTGCCACAAGCAGCCTGCGTGTGAGAATAGCCTAGGGCACATTTTTTTGGTGCAGGGTGCCACATGTCTTTTTTTTTTTCTTAATTACAGTGTTATGCCCCTCACCCCTGCTTCCGGTCTCCACTTCTTCAGGAGACGCGTCGCAGTATCCCTGCTCCACAGCCTGCCTGGTCCCCTGCCGAATCCCCATGGAGCCGTGGCTATACCCTGCAAGTGGGTACAGGGTGGGGCGGGTATGCCCCGAGACAATCAACTTTTCGTCGGACTTCCGACAGGTCGCCAGGCAGGTGCAAGCTATCGGGGTCTCTGCATGGTGCTCTGTCATCTAGGAGACTGGCCTCTGATTGGGGGAGTGTTACACACCCCGACGTCATGGTGTTGCTGCCGACGTCACCACTCCCCATCCCCTAGTTGTTGCTCTATGCTTGCCGTGCCCCCAACTTCCGCAAGAGTCTAGTCAGGTGCCGAGAGCGGACTCCTCTCCCTCCTGGGAGAGGAGAGCTGTCCGTCAGACATTCAGTCCTCTCCCTTCCCTGCTGACCCCCAGCTGCCCAGGCTCGTTCCCACACCGGGTCGCCAGCATGGTGCGAGGTGTGGCATCCAGCGCCTCAACCCTCAGCGCCACCAGGCCGGTACTTATGTCTTTTTTTCTTTGATGCAGGCACCTTGCATCCTCTCTGAGGGTTTTGAGAATCTGCCCCATAAACACATAACATGTGCTTCTGGCTCTCTGTGGCTCACTTTCCCTCGGTGTCTCTCTCTCTCGCTCTCTCTCTCTCTCCTACCGAACGTCATGGGTTCCCCTATTGGCACTGCAGAAAGTATCTGGGGTTGGGCGCTGTCCCGGGGAATTGTGCTGTCTCGCTCTCCACATGCACGGTCAAGCAGCTTATGTGGGATGGGGGTATAGCACTGTGACTGTACTTAGCCCAGGGTGGACAAAAGGACTGATACAACATTGCCATACTGCAGTAAACGGTAAGTGCAAATTGGGACCAGTTCCACACCTGCATGTGGTGTTCTTAATGCTGACTGATCCCCTTTAAATCCATTCCAAATGTAATTCTGTTGTTTTGTAAAGAATAGCTGAGAAGAAAAACTATTGGAGGACTCAGTTTTTTATTTTTGTTTTGTTTTTTAATAGAGGTTTTTATCCCAGCCACACTCAGTTATAGAGTTACAGCTGCTTTAGGCTAGAACCCCTGTGCTTTGGCCTGGTCCCCCACATGGCTGATGTCCACCATGGCTCCCCCTATGTCAGGCTCAAGGAGGAGGGATATCCTCCCTGCTAAAGTGGTCCACTTATGTGGACAGCATCGAGTGGCAGTCATCACAAGGACCAGCCATCACACAGGTGCACGGCCGTCTATAGAGGTTTGTATCCCAACCACACTCTGTTGCAGAGAAATGGCCTGCTTTAGGCAGGAACACCTGTGCTCTGGCCTGGTCCCCAGATGGCTGACGTTCACCGTGGCACCTCCTATGACAGGCTCAAGGGGGAGGGCTGTCCTCCCTGCTAAAGTGGCCCACTTATGCAGACAGCATCCAGTGGCAGTCGTCGCTAGAACCTGCCATCACGCAGAGGAGCGGCCGTCGTCTAGACAGCATGTTTCATTTTTCCCTGTGTTTTTTCCCTTTCCGGCTCCTTCCCTTGGTGAGAGCAGAGCTCTGCATTTCCTCAGCGACATCCTTCCCAACCACAGCACATTGCCAAGCAGCTGCTGCTGCAGCCTGGCCTACCTCCTGATGCGGTGTCCCAAGCTCACTCCCAAACCCAGGTCGACAAAACAGCAGTGTGACGAGCTGCCACTGGACCATGGGGCAGCCCAGTTCTGTTTATCTTTGACAATGTGGCATGGTAACAACTCCTTACATATAGCTTAAATATCACTTGGGCTTCCAGGCCAGGGGAGAGTTGTACCAGTCCACAAAGCCCCACTGCTCCCTTTGAATCTGCAGTGGGCTCACTAACCATTACTTTTAACACATTAACTCCATACTAGCCCCTACTCAAATGTATACTGTTGAAAAAGCTGACAATCAGAAGCATTGGGAAGAAAGGGTCCCTAACCCCTAAGGGCTAACCTCGCTGGGGACTCCAAAATAAATGGAAGGCTCACTCTAATTACAGTCAGAAGTTCTTTTAATTGAGGTAGATGTGCACCTAAATTATATGCAGTATATAACGAAGCTGAGTGTCTCTGATGAGTGGTCTGATAATTGAGTCCAAAAAGGTTAAATCTAATGTTTTACTTAGTAAACAGGTCAAAGATCAGGTATTCTGTTTTGTCTGCTAGTAGTAGCATATAGCAATTCTGATCAAGTATGCCAAGAAATACTCTTTGTATAAATATTCATATGACATTATTCTGAATTTGAAGTGTGGCTGGCTAAGTAAGTAGAGCACTTGATTCATGTTTCTAATATTGTGCGTCTGTTAGTGCAAGCTCGAAACCCTGCGGTCTCAAGTCTCAACTTATCCTTACATACTTTCGAGGCCCCTTTCAGATAAAAGACAGTTTTATGTGTGCTTTGTGTATAAACAAACTATACTGAAAACATACAACTCGACTATGCTCTAATTGCACTCAGACTTTCACCTAATGCCCTACAGCACTTGTATCCCCCTTCTGCCCCCACTAGCATGCCCCTTTTTCCCACCTCTCTCCTTTTGCCCCCACCCCTAAGCCTATCCCTGCCCCCCTCTCCTCCTGTCTTGCCCCTTTGATGTTATGAACTGTGATTGTTTTCCTGTTTGAATTTTTATTACAACTGTTTTTTCTCACGTGTACTTGAATTGGACCATGTACCTGTATACCATTACTGCTTGTGTCTTGCACCGTCTGTATTTTGGCTATGATTATGTACATACTGATATAGCATTACCTGTCTACAAATTGTCATTGTATTACCACTGTTTTCTCTCTCTCCACACTCGCCGCCAGCTGTTGGGCGTGCACATATTGTATTTTGTAATTCGCTTTTTGTACCCATACCTGTTTTTTGCCACCTTGTGGCCTGGGTCATGACTGAAATCAGTGCACCTACCCAAACACCAAATACATACATAAATATATTAATTAAAAGGGAGTACCTCAACTAGCTCCATGGCTCTGAGTGATGGCGACCCAGATTCATTCCCAAGGTTTTTGGGAGCAGAAGACAACAGGAAACGATTCAGAGTATCCTCTGGATGCTTCCCTCTGGAAATTAGGGTATCACAGCTCCACTTATCTAGTGGCTTCTGTGGTGGCATTTTGAAGCTGCTCTTCACCACTTGGCAGTGCACACATGGGTAGTAGGCAGGGCCTTGAAAATGGAAAAAAAGGGGTGGCGCAGGGCACGGTACATTATGGCCCATCTAGTAGCACCTGTCACGTCACCAGACACCAAAGCAAACTGGCCTGCTTTCCACGCTGTCAGCAGGCTGATCTAAGGGGCTTTGCACCTGGTAGTAGCAGGATGCCTCCTCCCCAACAGGAATAAGCAGAAATCTAGTTAACTGAGATTTCAGTGCAGGGTGTTTCTGCCTGGCAGTAAGGGATGTTCCTTGTGGGTTGCCCTAAGAAGTAAGTGCCAGGGCAAAAACGGCAAAAAACAAGTGAGCACCTCTACTTATGAGTGGGTAAGTGCTGAGAGCTTTAATCCCTTCAGAATGGTGGTGAATTTATGCCCTACCCCATGTCTAGAATTTTAAAAAGGGGAAGGATGACGCATAATCAGATTTTGATGTTCTTGATGTTAAACCTTTTATTTATTTTGAATTTATAGACTTCATAATTTGTCCTTTGTCAGGTTGACATACTTTTTACAGTTAATTTCTTTCTCCTTGATTTGGGAGGCACACTTTCTTGCCTGATCCCCGAGCCCCGTCCCCTGCTTGCAGCCTACCTTCCGCTGTCCTCCACGGCTTGCTCCCCATGGCGGGGCGGCGGGATCCCTCAACCAGCCAGAATGGATCCGGTGTGGAGGTTACCGCTGTTCACAGGAGTGGGGCCTGCGGGGATCGGCTGTCATTATGCCATGCCCAGGACTGTCTTTTTCCTCTTTCTCCTCCTAGGAGAGGAGGCGTGCAATGACGCCCAATGGAGAGAGCATGCAGTCCTCCACATGTGCTCCTTCAAGCATCTGCCTCCTCTCCTTCCCTTTCTAAGCTTCAGTGTGCTGTCCCCCAGGTACTACTAGGGTCAAGTCGACACCAACTGCTGGTGGGCCCCCCCCTCCCGGAGAAGGAAAACAGTCCCTCGGTCTCTCGATCCTTTTCCTCCCCTGCTTACCCCCGGTGGCCCGTGCTCATTCCTGAACACAGGTCGCCAGCATAGAGCGAGGTCAGGTGTCCAGTGCCACTGGGCCGGTGTCAGGTTGACATATTGATATACCCATGGTGCCTGGAAATGACCCTTGACTTAGTGTGTTTTCCCTGGTTACCAAATTTCAGATAAATATATTTGTGCTGTACTTTATTACTTTCATATTAAAAACTCAATGGTATTTTTACATCAAGTATAGACACACACACACACCCCTACACCTTTTTGGGCTACTGTACTGTCAAAATACATGCACTGGACTCCTGCAGAAACATTGACTGCTGCTGGACCTTTATCAAGCTGTGGATAACCCACTAGTGATGAATGATTTCCTTGAATAAAAGCAGCAGTAAAACAACTCTTTCTGGAGGGGTGTATTGTGTGGTTGCAGAATTGCTTTTATTTTACTGAAATAAAAACTTTTCTCAGTGCAGTTTAGCCCCTGCCAGGCATATATTTTTTTTTTTACATCAAGGATGGAAATGAGAAAGGAAAAGTGTGGCCCACTGAGAATTGAACCTCAGACCTCTGGTATGCCATTCCAGCGCTCTAACCATTAAGCTACAGGCTCACATGGTCAAGGTGCCTGAGGACTTCCTTAAATCCACACATTCATTTTCTGAAGTATATTGTGTAATCCTGCAACTAGGAACGGATCAGGAATACAAACTTCTCTTGATGCAATTTAGCCCCTGGCAGGCATATATATATATATAGATATATAAAATTTTAAATCAAGGATGGAAATGAGAAAAGAAAAGTGTGCTCCACTGGGAATTGAACCTCAGACCTCTGGTATGCCATTTCAGTGCTCTAACCATTAAGCTACAGGCTCATATGGTCAGGTGCCTGAGGACTTCCTTAAATCCACATCCTTGAAAGAATGGATCCAGAAGCTGGTAATTAGTACTGTTTCTCAGTGGTATGTTCCTAATTGTCATCATAAACTAAAATTTTCATCCTTCTTTTTGGCACATAACAGAACTGTTTATCTGCATTCTTTCTTCCCACAGCTTAATTGTATTTATTTATTTAGTTCAGAAGTTTTACTAGGAAGACATACTGAGCTAGTATTGGCTCTTTTCCAGAGGCATCCTGCAGAGAGAGGGAATGAGCGAGTACAGTGCAATTAAAAAATACAATATTCTGAAATTGGAATAATAAGGAAATAAATACAACAAAATGAAAAATTAACAGTTAGTGCTTCTGAGCAGGAATTATAGGATGCAAAAAATGCAGAAAAGGAACAATAAGAACAATATGCAGTGTACCAGACAATGCAGTACTAAAAAGGGAGGTGGTAGTGGCTAAGAACTGGGGGACTGAGGGCTGTTCTAGTGACAGAGAGGGGTGGAGGGCAGTGGACAACTCCAATACACAGTGTCAGGAGAGACTGCAGGAGTGAATAGAGAAATCGTGGAGAAGAGATTTCAAAGCATGAAGGGAAGGAGCAGAGCAAACCGTAATAATCTTTCAAACACGCACATTTGACGTGTCACTCAGTAACTACCACAGCTACTTCCAGTCATGATAAAACAAAAAACAGCCATCTTTCCTCAGTTAACCAAAGATCTTTGTCAGCAATATGTAAAACACTTATGTATCTGACTAGCTGATTTGTCACTCCATAGAGAGGAAGTAATCACTCTAATGCTGGTACTTTATCAGTTCTTTGCTCTGTAGGATATTAGAAAGGGCCAACGCAGAGTCTGAATTAAAGACAGCAATTAACATCATTTAATTTAGCACCATTAAAAGCTGGCTGTGACCATGACGAAGAAGCCGCCACTTAACTACATGCTGTGCACAATATTTCAAAATGTAATTTTGTTACAGGGTACAAGAATGCTCGGTTAGAAGGTGAATATAGCCAATCAGAAACACCATACAACTTACTTGTCGCCTAGGTCACATCACTTTGTTGTTCTGTGTCACACTTTGGCTGACAGCAATGTTCAAAAACAGAGCATACTTAACATGTCTTAAACTCTGTCACTAGTAGTCAAAGCTTAAAGTAAGTCTGCTCGGCATTCACACACATTGTGTCTGAAATTCCAATTGCTTGATTTTGCAGTTTATGCAGCATGAGTTTTGCCACAGATCCGCACAGTGGGTGAATCCTTCAAGCATGTGTAGGCTTTCGGACATTTAATGGTAGTGACTCATTACATGTTCTGTACTTGACCTTCATAATCTCAAGAAGACACCACATTATCATCAAATGTGTTGGTATTTTTCCATTTTCCGCTCTTCTTTTGACTTTTTTTTGTTAGATTGGCAAGTTTGTCTGCCTTTCTTGTTTTTAGATATTGTGTTAAAGGGTTGTACCTAAGTTAGCCCATCAGTGTAACGCCTTAATTTGGCCCATCAGTGTGGCAGCAGGGTTGCCACTTGAGGTGCTTGTGACTGAGCTTTAAGAATGAGCCCAGGGTTTTCGTGGGTGACTGTGAGGGAAGATCCTGCATCCCAGAGGATGCTTTCCTCCAGGGTGGGTTGATGACCTAGAGTGGTGGAGCAGGCTTGAGGAGTTAGGGAAGTAAGATGGCAGCTGGGTCTGCACAGTGCTACCCAGTAAGTCGGCCCACTAGTGCAGCAGCAAGGCATCCGCTTGCAGTGCCGTCATCCCAGGTTCAGTGACTGACTCGGTAGCCGGATGGCCGGCTGGGGGAGAAGGATCGAGCATCTTGGGGACTGCTGTCCTTTTCCAGGTGGAGGGGGGAAGAGTGCCTGGCACTTTATGGACTCCTGGCAGAGGCAGGGGGTACCGCTGCAGCCAGCACCATTACTCAAGGGGGGTTGGCGGACTCTGGACATCATTGCATTCTCCCCTCTCAGAGATCTAGCATTCAGAAAAAAGCTGGCCCCTGGGTATGATGCTCTGCTCCGCTGCCATCTCCACTGCCACCAATGTTGGTTGGGGGGGGTCCCGCTCCCATGGCCCGACCTGGGAGGTAAGCTGGGGTTTGTCTACAGTGTCCGTTTGGGGGGGGGGTGACCCCATCCAGGGGTGCAAGCCTTGGCATGGGGGGATGGTGGATGGAGCAGGGCTGACCTCTGAATGGAGGATCAGGTGGGGCAGCCGCCAAAAAAAAAAAAAAGTGCTACTCATTGTCACAAATGCACTCAGCAGGTCAGGCCCACTGCTCCCACAGTGCCAACCTCCAAGCGCAGTATTGTGAACAGGTAACAGAACAGGGTAATCCTCCTGTGTGCTTGTGGGTCTGAATCACCTTTAGTCTCAAGTTCTGGGGGGATTAAAACTGTGAACCCTATGCTAGCATACGCAAATGTACAGGCTCAGATAATCTGCTCTTCGAGGGGATGCCAAGATATCTTTTGCCTAAGGGCTCCTAACCAGGTATCCAAAATTAATCCTTAAAACCCTGTAAAAGACCTTAAGTATATTCTTACCTTTTCCCATTCTGGTAACACCATCAAGCTTATGAACAGTTGCCCAATTTAACCGTCTATACATCACAAGCAAAAAAGGAACTTCAAAGACACACCCAGGCAGTCTTTTTAAATGAAAGATTTACTTAAAACTGGATAAAATATGTAAAATGTAAACACAGAACACTATATCACAAAGCATACAATCAGTTAAAAGAAAACAAGGAAAAGTACAAACAAACTCCTACCACAATACAATTAGGCTTTTTTTCTAGCTAATGTATTACCTTCTTACAGTGCTCAAGTTAGTTCTTGTTTCTTAAGAGCCCACAAAAGAAAATGTGTCTTAAGCTGAAGCACAGAGTACAGTATAAAATGCTGTGTTTCCACCCCTTCGATTATGTAATCTAGCTCCTCCTTTTAGAATATAAAAATTATACAAGCAATAATCTTCCTGTGAGGAGATATTTTAAATACTGTGACTTCAGCAAAAACTAATTTCCCAGTATGACTTCTTAATTAACATCCCCTCTTTGATCTACAGCTGTTCCTGTTTTCCCAAGGATCAAAGGATTTTTTTATAACCTTAGCACCAAGGTGGGAATATGTTTTTCCTCTAAGACATCATAAAAGTTTACGAGTCCTATATCCTGGTAGCTGGGTCAGTTCTAATTAAGTCTTTCTGGTCCTTAAATTACCTCCTGGTTTCAGGTTAATATATATCCTGTTATTTCCTCTGAAACCTTTGGGGGGGTGCATGGCATACTGACAATCACACACCATATTCTACATTTCAGATATTATAGAACAATCATAACCAGCTGGCCAAGCGTCACACTCAGTATTGAGAGCACTTGCACATGGAATTCTCATTGCTGAAGTTCTCTGGTGTGTGGGTAGAAAATGGACAAAGTCCAGTTTCCTAGAACAACAGCACACAATATTTTTGGAACCTGCACAGTCGGCTGCTACAAAGACAACTGAATTTGGAGTGTCAGGGAGGATATGGGTTGTCCTGAAGGCCCCACCACGAGGGATAAGTCATGGGGCAGCACGGAAGAGGAGCTGGAGTGATGACAGGCCACCATAGGACTAGATGAGCAAGGGTGTGTTAGATGGGTGAAAACAGTAAATGAAACCAAAAGGGGGACGTCAAACAACCTTTATCCGTCTTTGCAGAAATCTTCTTCCTCAGACTTCAGGGCTCCCATATTAATGCAAGTGACATGCTGCCTGTAATTCAGATTCCTATCCTGGAAAGCAGTTCTCTTGGTAGCCTTTAGCTCAGCCAGCAGTGTCATTGAGCAAGTGTGAAGGAAGCAATACACCATGTAAGCCATGGACCAGTTTACATATATATTTCTGGCCTTACCAGGGATAGGTTTATTGCTATAGGTGAATTACACACTCCATTTCATGTAGCCTGCACATCTGAGCTTATTTGCTGATGGGATGGGGGGAGCGTTACAGGGTTGATAACGCCAAGGAAGATCCCAGCCCTGCTTCTCTAGACTTAAGACAGCCAAAATCTTTGTTTTTTCCTTTTGCTGCTGAGGGGGGGGTAAGACCCTAACATCACATTTCCCTACTTTTGTGGCTTTAATCTAATGCATTGACTCAGTTTTTTGCAAAGAATGTATGCTTATGGCCGTTCCTCCTCATGCAAGTTGACCTTGTGACATCATAAGTGGCAAAGCCGTGAGTGATGTCATGAGGTCAAACTGCACAAGAGGAACTATCACAGATATTTCCATCAGAGCAATTGCATGTCTCATTTGTGCAGTGCCTTTAGTTTTTTTGTTTTCCCCATTGGTATTTTGCCTGTTTTGTTTATTTTTGACCATTTCTATGTTTTGGATGACCGAGTGGTATACATGTGACATGCTGATGCTATTATACGTGTCAGTGCATCAGCATGTCTGCAACTCGGGAAGCAGCATGGAATATAGTGGTTCGGGAGAGATGGGGCAGAGGCCTAGTGGGGTGGAGGAGATGTTCAGGACAGACACGTGGATATGGTGAGAGGCTGCTGGCAGGACTTGGAGGGAAAAGTGCTGATTGGAGTGGTGATGGGGGTCAGGACAGAATGGTAAGAGTGGCAATAACAGTCGCATTACTGTGGGTCCAAGGAAGATGAAACTACCTGGAAAAAGTGTTTAAAATTGTTGTTTTTATCTTTTTTATGATGTATCTTTTCTGAGCAAGGCAGCACTGTGGGGAAAAACATTTTTTAACTGACAGAAGTTGGCTGGAGTCTGCATACGAGTCAGCTGGGGGTTATGGAAGTAAAAGTGTGCTGCCGGCTCCAGCCAATCAGGTCCTATTGTGGGAATATTTTTGCCCATGGGACCTTGAGTGAGAATATTTTGACATTTTCACTCTAGGTCTAGAGTGAGCAAAAATGTGACTGATAGGTGCCTCAATATATACTCACACATATTGCTTAAATATATATGAGATATGACATGGGTGAGAGTGAGATAGTAGAAATATCTCCACAAGCTGCCACTGAACTCTAGATAACCACAACTGGGATATATAGAGTTCACTGACTGCAAGTGGAGTTATTTCTACTATCTCACTCTCACCCAAGTCATATTCGATTTGTACAACAAGTGTGGGTCTCTCTTTTTTCCATTTTAAAGTTATTTGAATTTGTTTCAAAAAGTGAAAAAAAACATTTCTGCTGTTTGTTTGCTAATTATAAAACAACTAAAAGCTATCTATAAATGAAACACCACTCATTTTGTAGATATTTTTGTGCCGAACCAATTTTGTGCTTACAGTACCATGCTATAATTTTTCGTTTTATAGTGATTTGCATTTGTTTGTCGAAAAAGTAAAAATAAATTAAATTTTCTGCTGTCTTTCTGTTAATTAAAAAAAAAGGTAGCTATAAATGAAACGCCACTCATTTTGTAAGTCTTTTTGTGCTGAATAACTTTCATGCTCACAGTACCCTGCTATCATTTTTCATTTTAAAGTTATTTGCATTTAAAGCGGTTAGTACCGCTACTGAGTCCGAACATTCTAAATGAGTTCCATACATTTTGTGACATACTCAGCTTGAAGATATCAGTGCCATCTCACATGTGGTCAGTGAAATATCTCTTTTATCTTCCTGAACAGAGACCCACGCATGTTGTATAAATAAATATATATATATATATATCTGTAGTGTGTGTATGTGTGTATATATATATATATATATATGTATTTTTTTAATATAGGGGTATTGAAAATAGGGCAGTAAAGCATACAAAAAAATCGTGGTAATATCACTGTCCAGAAGTGATAGCACTATCTATGCACACTGATAATATTATTGTTCAGAGCCTGTAATACTATTGTTCAGAGCCCTGAACGATACTGTTATCACTAAAACTCAGAGAACCATGACTGGGATGTTAACATATCAGGGTACACAACCTACAGGAGAGACAGGGAGGGTAGAAGAGGGAGAGGAGTAGCTCTGTATGTAAGGGAAGGGATAACAGCAACAGAGCAAAAGAGTAAACAGGGAGGAGAGGAGGCACTGCGGGTCACCTTAGAGACTTGAAATGGCACCACAATCCGCACAGAAGTTGTATACAGATCCTCGTCTCAGGGGGAGTGAATGGACAAAGATATGATAGAAGGCATCCTCAGGATGACAGAGAAAGGGGAGATATTGTTGATGGGGGACCTGAATATGCCAGATGTTAAGCGGAGCACCTTTGCTGCAGCCACATCCAAGAGCAGGGCCATTCTCGATACCCTACAGGGGGCATGCCTCAGCTAGTGTTGGAACCCACTCGGGAAGGAGCAATCTTAGACCTCGTACTCACAAATGGGGACATTGAGAGGATCTCAGATCTAGAAGTGGGTAGCCATCTGGAAACAAGTGACCACCAAACAGTGTGGTTCACAATAAACTCAGCTGCAGAGTCAAGCCATACAAAAGTAAGGGTACTGGACTTCAGGAGGGCTGACTTTGTCAAAATGGGAGAGTGCCTTAGAAAAGCACTAGCAAACAGGCAAGAAAGTGGGGTGAAGCAACAATGGGGAAACATCAAAACTGCCATCATAGAGGCAGTAAGCCTTTGTGTGAAGCAAATAAATCAAAATGAAAGAAAAAGCCACTGTGGTTCTCAAAAGTGGTGGCAGGGAAGGTTAGGGAGAAAAAGATAGCATTTAGGAAGTATAAGGAAACACAGAAGGAGCAGGACATAGAAATGTACCAGTTAAGGCAGAAGGAAGCAGGGAAGGCAGTCAGAACAGCAAAGGCCCAAACTGAGGAAAAGATAGCTAACTTGTTTAAGAAGGGGGTTAAAACCTTTTATAGGTACATTAGGGAGCATAGAAAGACAAAGAGAGGGATAGTGAGGCTGACTAGAATGGACGGTGGGTGGGCAGAGAGGGACAGTGAAAAGCAGGGATACTGAATGAATACTTCTGCTCAGTATTTACAAAAGAGGAGAAGGGGGAGGTACCTAATCCAATCAACAGAAGCACTCTGAATAGGGGGGTCGATCCCAGTCCTTTCACAGAAGAAATGGTTCTGAAAGAACTCCTAAAACTAAAGGTGGACAGAGCAGTGGGACCTGATGGGATTCACCCCAGAACTGTAAAAGAATTAAGGAGAGAACTAGTGACATCACTAACTGCCCCTTTTTAACAAATCATGGGAGGATGGTGTGGTACCTGAAGACTGGAGGAGGGCAGATGTGATTCCCCTTCACAAAAGTGGGAGCAAGAAGAGGCAGGAAACTACAGACCCATCAGTTTGACCTCTGTGGTAGGGAAAATGATAAACACTTCTGAAGGAAAGAATTGTTGAGTACATAGAGGCCAGTGGGGCACAGGACCCAAGGCAGCATGGATTCACAGCAGGAAGGTCATGTCAGACAAATCTAATTGATTTCTTTGACTGGGTGACCAAAGTAGTAGACCAGGGAGGGGCTGTAAACATGGCCTACCTAGGCTTTAGCAAGACATTTGACACAGTCCCACACAAAAGATTAATAAACAAATTAGCCAGCCTGGGAGTGGGTCCCAGGGTGGTAGCCTGGGTAAAACATTGTCTGGACAACAGGACACAGAAGGTAATAGTAAACGGAGTCCACTCTGAAGATAGGGGGGTTACAAGTGGGGTACCGCAGGGTTCAGTACTGGGTCCAGTCCTTTTTAACGTCTTTATAAGTGACATTGCAGAGGGACTGGAAGAAACAATATGCCTCTTTGCAGATGACACAAAGACCCGCAACAGTGTTGATACACAAGGTGGGGTGGAAAGGATGAGAAGGTACTTGGCAAGGTTAGAAGAATGGTCAGAAGTATGGCAGCTTGGATTCAATGCAAAGAAGTGCAAAATAATGCACCTGGGAAACAAAAACCCAGGGAAAGAGTACACAATGGGGGGGAGGTAGTAACAACAACAAAAATGGAAAGGGACCTGGGGGTAATCATATCAGATCACCTTAAGCTTAGCAAGCAATGTGAGAAGGCAGTAGGGAGGGCTGGGGGATACTGGGATGTATAGGGAGAGGCGTCACCAGCAGAAAACAGGAAGTTGTTATCCCTCTGTACAGACAGTTGGTGAGACCCCATGTGGAGTATTGCGTTCAGTTCTGGAGACCCCATCTCTGCAGGAACATAGACAGGATGGAGGCAGTCTAGAGGAGGGCAACTAAAATGGTGAAGGTTCTGCAAGAGAAACCATACAAGGAGGGACTAAAGGAGCTTAATATGTATACCCTTGAGGAAAGGAGGGAGAGGGGGACATGATTGAAACTTTTAAGTACCTCAGTGGAATCAACAACGTCCAAGAGGGTCATATCTTTCAGAAAAAAGAGATGTGCAAGAACAAGGGGACACAATTTGAAGATAGAGGGGGAGCGGCTCAGGGGCAATGTGAGGAAGTATTTTTTCACAGGGAGGGTGGTGGACACATGGAACCACCTTCCTGAGGAGGTTGTGTTGTCTAAAACTGTAGAGAATTAAAGAATGCATGGGACAGACATAAGGCAATTCTTGTGGGGGTATAGGGAGAAGTATGCTGTTGGTTAACTAGGATCTGCAGCTTATCCTGTAGGTAGGGCAATGGGCAGACTAGGTGGGCCAAGTGGTCCTTCAAGCAACATGAAGTCTTGCTGTATTCTGACTAATGCAGTTAGCCCCAGCCTTTAAACTGTCCTGGAGAACAAAGGGTTAACTTTCTATGCAGAGCATAGAATGCTGAGCTCGAGCTTGGTTGGTGTCTCTTTCTGTTTCCCTTTGAAATCTAACCATCAGATTCTTTACTCTGCCTCACTCAACAGTCGCTCCGGAGATTTCTCCTGCAGCTCGGTTCGAAAGTCGGTTGAAGTGTCGGTTTACTGTCTGTTTTTAAACAAACTTTAATTCCGCATAGTCGGTTCAGTCTCTGTCTGTGGTACCGTGAGTACTAGATAGGTTTTGTACTGTTTTTTCTATGTGGAACTTGTAAAAGTATGGATCAGTTCTGCTGAACCGATCAGTTGTTAATTCTTGCATTTTACTTTAGTGTGTGGTTACCAGTCCTTATCGGTTCTAAAAAAAACGTGTTTGGTACGTTTTTTTCCAAGACCCGTGACACGGTTAGGAACCGATAAGGGAGTCTTGCCTGGCAGTTGCCAAAAAAGGTAAGTTGGTTAGTTGGCCATGTCTGAGAAACCCAAGAAAAAAACTGGGCCCACTGGGTTTCAACACTGCAATGAGTGTGGGGAGGTCTTTGCTAAGGCCGATCCCACACCACCTTGTTGTGTCTGGGGTTTGAACACCTCGATTCAGACTGCCAAATTTGTAAAAACTTTCCCAAATCTACCCTTGAAAAGAGATTAGGTAGACTGAGGGGAAAGGAGGCCGAGAAGTCTGCTGGCCCTGATGGCCAGCCCGGTTCGGTTCCGACCGAACCAGAAGGAGTGCCCTCTGACCAGGGCAATACTTCTTCGAAAGGAGAGCCGATCCGAGGGTTCGGTTCAACAAAAAGCATAAAGAAATCGTCGGTTCGGATCCAGAAGCCCATGTTGCGACGCTTGAGAAATAGCGGAGTATTCAGATTGTGAGTGCTTCACCAGTTCCGCCGATCCGGCACCTTTGGTGGGGTTTGGTTCAGGTTGGTTCCCCTGTTTGAGATTATACTCTTGAAGATTTTTATGAACCGGAATTTGAAGAGGAAGGGGAATTTGAGGATGATGATGTAAGTGAGGGTCTGGATGTACCTGTGGGACTGGACATTTCCCCAGACAGACCTTCAGGTGTTTCCCCCTCCTAGGCTTTCTGAGTCCCCTTCTCACTTTATGTTTTACAGAAAGGTGGCTGAAACCCTCAAGCTTCCTATGGAGGAGGCTGCGGAAGATCAAGAGGAGCTTGATTATGTAGAGATGATGGACATCCCAGAGTCCAGGAGATTGTCTGTTCCCCTCCACAAATCTTTTGGGAAACAGACACAAAACATCCTAAAGTCTCCTAACACTATACCCCTGTGGATAGAAGAATGGACAAGAGGTATACACTTTCAAGCTCAGACACGGAGTTCTTATATCAGCAATGCAGCCATGTTGCGGTAGTGCAGGCTGCTGCCTGTGACAAGGCAAATATTCCCTTGGATTCACCCCTCCCAGACAAGGACTCCAGGAAGATTGATGCCATGGCAAAGAAGCAGTACATGGCATCTTCTTTGGGACTCAGGCAGGCGAATTACATGGCCTGTACAGCCAGGTACCAGAAGTCCAGGTGGGACACTGTACTGGCACTGGTTAAACAGGCCTCCCCCTAGCTAGCCAAGTAGCTGGAGGCGGTGGCTGAAGATGGGATTGAGGCATCTAAGGTTCAGTTTCATGCTGCTGTGGACTCTAATGATGTGTCATCAAGAGTCATGGCTACATCTGTGGCTCTTCGGAGGATGGCTTGGCTCAGATGTACTAGCCTCTCGCAGGACACCCAGGTGAGGCCATGGATTTTCCTGTAGTGGGAAATTCTCTGTTTGGGGAGCAGACAGAGGGTTACATGAAGAAAATGGATGAGTACAGGACCACTTACAGGAGTGCTCAGGCCAAGGAAAGGCAGGCAACTCCTCAAAGGCAGCAGTCTAGGGGCAGGGGCAGGCCTTTTCAAAGGTCTTTTTACCAAGCACAGGCCTCCTCTTCCTTTTCTCAGAGGGGTTCTTCAGAGGGAGAGGCAGAAGGGGGATGAGCAGGGCTGCATCCACTCCTCAGCCTAAAGCCCCTGCCAAGCAGACACCCTGATCAGCCTGCCCGGGTCGACTCTCCTATTCCAGTAAGGGGCAGGCTGGCTTACTTTGTCCAGGACTGGATGTCTGTTACATCAGACAAGTGGGTCCTGGAAGTAGTAAGCCAGGTACTGGTTCTCAGCTTCAAAAAATTTCCAAAGATGAGAGCCAGATCTTGTCCACTTGCAAATCTCTTGGAAACCCTTGCCCTAGAGGCAGATGTTTCTTCTCTCCTAGCTTTAAGAGCCATAGAGAAAGTACCTACCCTACACTGGGGCAAGGACTGTCTCAGGTACTTCCTGACCCCGAAAAAAGACAGGGGAGTGGCGAACCATCCTAGACCTAAGATATCTAAACAAACATTTCTTAAAACCAAAGTTCAAGATGGTAACTCTGGGAATAATCCTTCCCTCTCTAAGGCCTGGGGACTGGCTAGCCTCCCTGGACCTCAAAGGTGCCTACTTTCACATTCCCATCAGGTGCTCCCACAGAGAGTACCTCAGGTTCGAGTTGCCCTCAGGCCATTATCAGTTCAGAGCAATGCCCTCTGGACTAACCTCAGCCCCAAGGGTTTTCACAGAGTGCCTGGCAGCAATAGTTGCCTTTCTAAGAAGTCAAAAGATTTTCATTTTTCCATATCTGGTCGATTGGCTAATAGTGGGACAGTCTCCAGACCAAGTCAAGTCTCACCTGCAAGTGACCCAGCAAGTTCTCACTTCTCTAGGATTTCTTCGCAACCTTCCCAAGTCAGTTCTCAAACCAGTCCAACTTCTTACCTTTATAGAGGCAGAACTGGACACACTCAGAGCAAGAGACTTTCTACCTCTAGAAAGAGCAAGGGTTCTTATGGAACTAGCTTCTTCTTCTTTCAGCCTTCAGGTATCTCGGCCAGCAAGGCATTTCCTTCAGCTCTTGGGCCACATGGCAACTTCAGCAGCAGTGGTCCGAGGGCAGGTCAGATGAGGATATTCAGTTCCACCTGAGGCTTTTGGTCTCAGAGGAAGGATTCCTAACCAGACTGATCCCAGTGACTCTGACCTTGATCCAAGCCCTCCAGTGGTGGCAGGATCAGAACAATTTAAGACAAGGTGTTCCTTTTGTTACTCAGCCTTTGTTCAGTGGTCCTTACCATGGGTCTCCTGCCCAGGGGTTGTGGTCCCTCAATGATCCCTTTTCCACACATCAGTCTCCCTAGAGCTCAGGGTAGTTTTCTGGCCCTAAATGCTTTCTCTCAGTCAGTACAGAACAAGGTGTTTCAAGTCAGAGCGGACAACACTACCACCATGTGGTACATCAACAAGCAGGGAGGCACTCAGTCCACGGCATTGTGCACGGAAGCCATGAAGTTGTGGTCATTGGTTTATTCCCTGCAAACCTCTCTTATAGCAGTTTACCTTCCAGGCAAGGACAATGTGCTGGCAGATGCACTGAGCAGAATATCTCAGGACCATCACGAATGGTCCCTGGACCCTCAGGTGTTGAAAGTGATTTTTTCAAGGTGGGGCACTCCAGAGATAGATCTCTTTGCAGCCCCAGACAATCACCAACTCCCTCTCTATTGTTGCAGACCTCCAGTCTTGGGCTCAGTCTCTCTGGACGCCCTGATCCCGAATTGGGAAGGGATATTTCTGTATGCCTTTCCCCCTTTCCCACTCCTGTTCAAAGTTCTGTTAAAAATAAGGTCTCAACCTTGCAAGTTGATTCTGATTGCTCCTGATTGGGCCAGACAGCCCTGGTACCCCATGTTGCTGTCCCTAGCAGTCCATCTTCCCCTGTCTCTTCCCAGGAATTACAACTTGTTAACATCCTCTCAGGGAAGGATTTGGTACTTCAATCTCTCAATCTCAAAGCATGGCTATTGAAGAGTTAGCGTTTGCAAATCTGCATCTTTCCCAAGGGGTTCTGGATATCCTCAAGGCTTCTTGAAAGCCCTCCACCAGAAAGACTTACAACTCCAAATGGAAAAGATTCAGCATTTGGTGTTCTAAGAAGTATATTTCTCCAGACACTGCTGGATTGCCTACTGTTCTGGATTATATGGTCCATCTTAATGGCCTAGGCCTCAGACCAGCTACACTCAAAGTACACTTGTCAGCTGTTTTCTGCGTTTCTGTTCTTTGGGAAGTCTCCTCCTATCTTCCCATCCTGTGTTCTGTATTTTTTAAAGGATTGCTTCACACCAATCCTCTTTAGAGACCCTGCCCCTGCCTGGAATTTGAATGTTTGCATTGCTTATTATACAACCCCCTTTTGAGCCTATGTCTTCAGCAGAGCTTAGGTACTTGACTTGGAAAACTGTGTTCCTGGTAGCCATTACCTCTGCCAGGCGTATCAGTGAATTGCAAGCCCTGTCAGTGGAACCTGATTTTTATCTCATTTCACAGGGATAAAGTGGTCCTTAGAACCAATGGAAGGTTCTTGCCCAAAGTGGTTTCTGACTTCCATTTAAACCAGTCTTTGTCTCTCCCTGTTTTCTTCACTGATCATTCTTCCTCAGGAGAGAGGAGGCTATACAGTTTAGACGTCAAAAGAGCCCTTAGTTACTTACATAGAGCGTACCAAGGGTCACAGGTTTGATTTCCTCCAGTTGTTCCTCACTTATGGAGAAGTGGAAAAGGGCAAATATGCCACCAAAAGATCTATTGCCAGGTAGATTGTGTCTTGTATACAATTCTGCTATGAAAAACTGGGAAAAACTCCACCCTCAGGCCTGAGGGCTCATTCCGCAAGAGGTACAACTGCTTCCCTGGCTGCTTCCAGGGATATCCCTGTCTTAGAAATTTGTCAAGCAGCCACCTGGAAAACAGTCCATACCTTTACCTAGAATTACTCTCTGGATATCCAGGCTAGGAGTGATGCTCAGTTTGGCACAGCAGTACTTCAGAGCCTATTCACAAAGTATGTTCTGTCCCTCCTCCTTGGAGGTACTGCTTGGTAGTCTGCAATTGTCAGAATACAGCAATACTTCATGTTCTTTGAAGAAAAAATTACTCACCTTAGTAATTATGTTTCTTCTAATGGAGTCTTGCTGTATTCTGACCTCCCTCCCTCCCTGCCTCCCCTCTCAGAACCTGTTTTTCGGAAGTGGGTGGGCAGGTGCAGTGTTGCACCCTAGGAGTGTTTTTTGCTTGCACCCTCCTCCTTTTTGTTTGGGTGCTGATTTATTATTGTTATTTGTAGTAGATTGGTTTTTGGTTTTTGGGTTTCCTGACTTGAGTCTTTCTTGGGAATCCAAAACTTTTTTTCAGTCAGTTGGCTAGTAGGAATTTTTACAATTTCCAAATAGAATTATTAGTTTAGTTGGGGTCGTAAGAATCTGACGGTTTAGGTTTGAAACACTCCAGACAGAGACTTCAACCGAGCTCGAGCTCAGCATTCTACGCCCTGCATAGAAAGTTAACTCTTTGTTCTCCGGGGCAGTTCAGAGGTTGGGAATCACTGCAATTGTCAGAATACAGCAAGACTCCATTAGAAGAAACATAATTACTAAGGTGAGTAATTTTTTCTTTTTGTTAATTTTTTTGACAAACGTGCAAAAAATGATAAACAATCAAAAGCAAATGTCCCTACACTGACAGAAAGCATCCCTGTTGCATTAATGAAATATACAATGGTGAGCTGTCAGATAAATGATTTATCTACACTCATGCTGTTTGACTTTGGACATCTCACTCGTGGCTTACGCCACTTGTGAGGTTACCCAAGGTCAAACAGCACTTATGTAGATAAATCATTTATCTGACAGCTCACCATGGTACATCCCTTATAGATTGATAGGAGTCCATTTAAAGGCACCTTTCTAATGCTCAGACTGCTTTACAGAAACTGAAAAATATTACAAACAGCAATACATATATATATATATATATATATATATATATATATATAAAATACAAAGTCACACATGACCCCACAGTGCAAAGCATTATGGGCTGCATATGCAAATCACCACAGAATATTATGCTGGTTCAACTTTAAGCAGAAATGCATGGTGCCGAAAGGCCTCTCACACAGCTTGCAAAGGGTGCCAAAAGAAGACATAGACACGTGTTTCGTCCTACCAGGACTCATCAGTATGCCTCGTCTGTCTGACACCCCAGTGGAATGAACCAGCTACCCTAAGATAGCACAGAGGTTCTTTGTCTTTTAAATGTTTTTTTGTTTTAATTGGGTTCACCACAACATAACCCAGATAGACTATCTTAGGGTAGCTGGTTCATTCTACAGGGGTGTCAGACAGACGAGGCATACTGATGAGTCCTGGTAGGACGAAACACGTGTCTATGTCTTCTGTTGGCACCCTTTGCAAACTGTCTGAGAGGCCTTTCGGCACCATGCATTTCTGCTTAAAGTTGAACCAGCATAATATTCTGTGGTGATTTGCATATGCAGCCCATAATACTTTGCATTGTGGGGTCATGTGTGACTTTGTATTTCTTTGAAACTTGGCTTCCCAGCCAAATGCCATTTGGGGTAACCCTTGCCTCAGTGCTTGCGCACAGATGTTCTTTGTCTCTTATATATATATATATATATATATAAAATCAAGGTCATTTATATTTTAATCAATAATTTAGATGTTACTCTGAAATTATTTTTGTCAGAAAACCAGGATTCTCAAGCTAGACTACTTTGTAAGTACAGTACTGAACTAGAACTGCACACATGATCTGATACTGATAATGTCAAAAGATTTGGAAATGCAAAATGAAAATGATGACTCGTGTTTGCTCAGCATGACATACCCAAAAGAATTTTAAGAATTCTATAGCCCCATTTCTTTAAACGAGAAAACGGAAAGGAAGGGTCACCGAAGACTGCTTGCCACTCAGACAGGAGCATAGCTGGGAAAATAAAGTTGGCATACAACTTCGAACCCCATGACTGTGTTTGTTGCCCCCATTTGTTGCTCTACAGTTAATACTGTATATTCCAGTGTTGGAAGAAAAGTAAAGCAGCTCTCAGTTGTGTTCATTTCATAGCGGTTTGCTTACATAGAACACAAAACATCATAGGCAGATGGTGTCCTATTGGTAGAGCAAAATGTTGTTCTTCAAAAATAAAGATTTTCTGGCAAACATTTGTAAGAAGGCTGCCGTACCAGAGCCCTTGGGGTTCACCTCTCCACCTGTCTTGAGGAGGCCAACCTGGATTCCATAAGAGTGTGCTACACTGGAGTAAAGTGGTGCGGTGCCTCCTCCTGAGGTTGTGATATGGGGTATCTGGAGGCTGAAACACAAGGCAGTCACCCCACAGGAAACAATACATAAAATTGCCCACACAGTCCCTTCCCCAAAGCAAATGAGACTGCAAACAACGACAGTCCCAAATCATAAAATACTATTTAAAACCAATAATTTATTTACCAGGAAGGGTACAGGAACAAAGAAGGGGCAGCAAGGGTAAAAATGGAAGAAATCGGGATAGCAGTATTTCTATGCTCTGTGCAATAAAAGGCAATAACCACTTCAGTTCAATACTTTACCCATCCCCAGCAGTCCTCAAACCCCAGTGGAGGAGGCACCTGTCTTGATTCCCCCAAAAGCCATGGGTGAGAGACCTCTCAAATGTTGCAGTGAGTAACCACACTGTGGGTGCTGATGCTGCTAGCAGGATGGAGATTGGTGGTGTGCTTTGAAATGTTGCAAGAAAACTGCTGTTAAACACACTGTTGCTGAACATCAACTTTAAACTGATATAACACTTGAAAAAAGGGTCCAGGGCTGGCAGTATAGCCTATAGGTTAGCGTAACGAGCTGTGTACAATCTTGGTACATCCAGCAGACCAGACCTTGGTTTGATTCTCACAACCTCCACTTGCACACTGTGCGACTCTGAACAAGTCACTTAACCACCCAGTGCTCCCAGGTCACCCCTGAAAACAGGCAGTTGTGCCTAGTGGGCCTTACCTAATTACCAAAGACTAAAATAAAAAAAAATTGTAATCTATCTGGGATTTTATGTGGCACAGTGGCCTCAATGGGTCTTTGCCTGTGCTTTCTAACAGCTCAGTTCTGCCCAGGACTTACCCTCAACTCCTGACAAAGTAACCAATTTCCCAGTTACAGGGTCAGACCCTGGGTTTTACTCACGGTTCTGATGCCTCACTTGATACCTCTGGTACAACTGGCTACAGCAGGCTTACTGGATGACATGCTTCCAGCTGGAACATTAGCTTCCACAGGCTTACTGGTGGCTGTGCTCTGTTTCTTTTCTCTCTCTCGGCTTACGTAGAAACATAGAATTTGACGGCAGATAAGGACCGCTTGGCCCACCTAGTCTGCCCATTTCCCTACCTATTAGATAAGCTGCAGCTTGTCTTTCTGAGGCTCGGGACCTAGATTAAGGCAGTGAGTTTTTTGCTTGGGGGCGAGATTGGAGTTGATTCTCCAGAGGGGAAAGCCTGTGGAGGGACAGGAAACTCCAGCTCTCTGTTGCCTTTCCAGACACGTTTTGCTGAAAACTTCTTTTCACAAGCAGTCTTGTTAGGGATCCCAGTACTTCTGGTCTGCCATGTCTGTAGTGCCTGGACAGACTGGCAAACTGGCCCACACCTGGATACACAGTCAGTCTCTCTCAGGTCTGACTGAACTGCCATGAACGTTGGAAAACTGTCCCTTTTATGCAGGCTGAAACATGATGCCTGATTGGCCAGGTGTGTTTACAGACAGAATGTCCTGGCTCATGTTGCTCTCTGATAGGCTGAAATTCATGGGCAAAAGGGATCTGATCTTCAACCCCTTCCCATGGTGCTTGTTCTCCATGGGGGTCACCATCTTTGTTTACACTTTTATTTCTCAACTTGGGCAACTTGCTGCTGCTTTTAATAAAAGTCCCCCAAAGTAATTTCCATCATGTCCTGACCCCGCTTGCCGTCCAAGGGCCAGAACTGTTCTTATTTTATTGCATATATTGCCTTTGTTAAAGTCGTGGTGGTTTCTTGGGAAGCGGCCATCCAAGCCGCTCTCCCTGCTACATGCACATACACACAAGCCATCTTTGTTTTCTCTGCCCCGCTGGCAATTCAAGAGCCGAGAGAACTACCAGTGTCACCCTATGGCGTAATTATTGGTGGGCCCTGGCTCCGCTGCCACCCTGGAGCCAGGATAGTGACTAGTTGTGGGCACATAGCCCGATTTAACTCACAGAGCTCTGGCTCCATAAATGCTTTCTTCTGCATATGCGAGGCAGTCTTGATTGCTGCTGCACTCTTCTGGATCCTGTTCCCCGGTCCTCTTTGACTTTGATTACCGGAAGCGCTGGGGCTTGGGTTCTGGCTCTACACGCCTGTACTGCACTTACTTTTGAAGTTGCAATAAAGCACATATTGAAAATATACTGTGCAGCCTACTTTTTGCTGAGTGCAAACCTTTTTTGGAGGACAGGGAAACCGAACCAGCTGCTCCTTCTGCTTTTCTGCCCTCTGCCTCAGCCCCGGGCATTCTGCAGGGGCCCCAAAGACTGGGGGTGACAGGCAGCAGTGTGCGCGCGGACTTACAAGGTGGAGCCCTGGTTCACATCCCACCAGGGCTCCTTGCGGAGTATTCAGCTGAAGCCTTGCAGGTTCCCAGTTCAGCAGTCTTGGGGGACCAGAGGGTGAAGAGTCAGACCGGGGGGAGTGGAAGAGACAAGGAAGGTAAGCTCAAGATTTAAGTGGGATTGCACAATTAATACAAGTAAGCCACTCTTTTCCCTTACACATTTAGTACATCTCTTGGGTATACTGCAGCAAAGTAAATAATTACTGCCTTAAAAGGGTCTCATGGATTAAATAAATTGGACGACATGCATTCCATGGCATGGGATCTCCTCCATACCATCTGCACCATCATTAGGCGAGTTACTGAGGTTTGTAATTTATATACATAAAGACAAACCTTTATTAGCAGAAGTAAAAATATGAGACAAGAGGACCCTTATTTTCTTAATTTATACTATTTTAGGAACTCTAATTACCAATTTTGTTAAACCTTCAATATACTGACTCATTTAATTATTCGGATTTACTGTTCTAAGGTTGGCAATTTACATTTTACAAGTTTTATTGCACAGCATTAATGAAACTTGCAGAAGAAACACTCCATTCTGAACTTAGAGTTCCCCAATACATTTGTATTTACTTGCAAATATAATATTGGTTCAAGTGATTCAGAAACCATCCTGAGTTTAACATCTGTAATAAATATTCTGTAGCTGGAATTCAAAATGCAGTACATACCATTTTAAACTTGTGAACACTAAAGACTTTTTTTGCATTAGTAAAATAAACATGCCAATGTGTTTTCTGCACACAGTTTTCCTTGTCTAACTTTTCTCTGCAGAATTTAAGTCCCTAAAATCAAAAATGTGATGCGTAAAATGCATATCACCTATTGATTTAGTTGGGCTTCAAAACTACCTCTGATCTAATTGTGCTGCAGAACAGCGTAAATGCATAACAGTTTCCATTAAGTTATCTTTTATTCCTTTACTGTTGAATTATCCTTCACTTTGATGTTTTAAGGTGATATCTGGTGAGTGGTTTTGCCGTAAGGGCTGCATTGAATAACAACGTGATCCATCTTTCAAGTGACTTTTGTAGAAAAGAGTAATGAACTGTCATCTTAAGCAGTATGGCTTGCTGAATAGAACTGAAGATTACGGTAATGGCTGAGGTAATTGATGGCAGAATTTCAGATAGCCAAGCAGACAACCTAACAATGGGAATTGTTGACACATAGAAGTAGGACTTTGACATACAGTTAGGTTTAATATTTTGTTAGTGCTGAACGTATTTTGTCTGCTTTGTACGGAATGTGCAGAATTCTTAGCATAAGAACATGAAAGAATGGCATTTGACCATATTTTGAGCCAGTGGATCATGTTTACAGTGCACTTCAGGTTGTGGCAAAGTTGTGCTATATGCTTTTTGCTAAATATCTATTTACTTGCTGTATTGAATTTACTTTTAACTTTTTAATGTTACATTTGACTGTGTGTTGAGTTTTGCTCAGACTTGCTATGGTTTATGGAGCTGAATAACCTATTTGATAGTCCGATAATTCTAAACAAAAAAAAAAAAGTTAAAATATTAATGTTCTACTAGTGTTAGAGCCTACCTCAGTCTTTGGCTCTGTAGGTGGCTGACAGTATTATGACACCTACTATTTTATACTACCGTACAAATAACATCTCTGCCACCACTACATTTTCAGCCTCTTTTATCAGGGATACAACATTTCTGTAATGTTTGACCTCTTTTTAGGGCTGCAGACCTCTTGCAATCAAAGAAGGACTCACTGGATTCTGATGGAAGAAAATTAGAAGTTCTGTCACAGTCTCATCAATGGTCTGTGAAGTACTCTGTTCTCTCCACTGACTCCAGCAGTCACACAGCACTGTTTTTCGTCAGTCAGTTAACTTTCGCTCACGGAGGTCACCGTGTCCAAGATGGCCACCAAACTGTATTGCACCTGCACAACTACTTTAACATGAGCAATAGAGTTCAGTGGCCATCTTTGACATGGCAGACTGTGCTATGCTCTGCTGTGACCTCGACAAGCAAGACTATGGACGAGACTATGCCCATCTTATGCTTCGGAACATGTCACTGAGTAATTCATGTCAGTTTCTTTTGAAGAAGTGAAAAACATATATTTTGGTATTTAAGTGCCACCACTCCTCGCCGATGCAGACACTTCTTTGCAGCTAGGAATAGTTTTTAAACTAACTATATTAGTCTCAGATCAACTAAAATTCACCCCTTCTAATGCCACTGTTCTCAGTTGGAAACTCATATTCATTCAAAATGAGCTTGCATCATGCAGTTAACCCTAAGAATCAGCCTGAATACGAGCAGGCTGCTGTACAGTAAATAGTCTGAATTAAATAGACTTTTATTTACCGAAATTTAAGGACAAAAACAGAATAGGAGTTCAACCCGACGTTTGAGTTTAAGACTACAGACAGAGCGAGGTGCAGCGCTGACATGGGACCACTTGAGCTTTCAGCGTGGATGAGCTACAGTACAACAGTAATTCTGACATTCACACTGCACAGGCTCTTTTACTCTGGTTTGTTTTTGGCTCAGCTAACTGCATGATGCACGCTCATTTTGAACGACTACAAGTTTCCAGATGAGAATAGTGGCATTACCAGGGGTGAATTTTAGTTGATCTGAGACTAGTACAGTTCATTTAAAAACTACTACTCAGAGCAAAAAACTGTCTGCATTGGCGAGGTGCAGCGGTATTTGGAATACCAAAATATATTTTTTTCTTCTTCAAAAGAAACTGACATGACTATGAAAAAATATAGGGAAACACAGATGAGTATCTCCAGACATCTGCTAAGCTGTGCTGACTACATGACATTCTCGCGCTGCTGCCAATGACGTCAGTCCCTGAGTGACGTCACTGGCAGTCAGCTCTCACCAGAGAACATAAAAAAATGGAGAACATTTCAGTGACTGACAAGTCACAAACAGGGGCTTGCTTGCATGGATGTACTGAAAATAATCACAGGACACAGTGTATAATGGTTTATACATAACATTTAATATTGAACACACACAAAACAAAGCTAAAATTTGAAATTTTCATTTCTATATTTGCCATTGATCTTTATTTTATTTGTATTTAGTTCTTGTTTACCAGGTAGGTGTGCTAGCCATAGAATTACTATTTTCTAGGGACATGGATATGTTGTTCATCCACACTGTCTGGCAGGTTCTTTGCTGCTTTAAATCTTGCCGGAAAGTCTTCAAGCTGGCTCCTCCCACCCACCCGGGTGGTAAAACTCTCGGCTCCGCCCCATGACGCCAGATCTTCCTTACCGCTTGGAAGCTCAGGTTCCCTCCTTAATGCTCTGCGTATAAGACTGGTTCCTAATTCTTCAAATTTCAAAATCAAAAGTTTTTTGCTAAACAGACTTGGTCTTCTCTCCTTATGACTCGCGATGGACAAATCGACTCCCGGTTTCCGGACGCCCTGCGGGCAAGAAGATGTCTCGGACGGATGTGCACTCCACGCTGCCTACTGCTTGGGCCTTGAGCACACCCGCAGGCTTGCGACCTGTGCTCTTTCTTTTCGCCCACGCCCCTCGAAGACCGTGCTGCCTGTTTACAGCTGGGGCGCCCCGGAGAAAGATTTCCTCCGTTAAATCTAAAAGAGGCCCAGTTGGCGGTGTCCGCGGCGGTGGGCTCGGGCGGATCAGCTCGAGCAGATGATCGCCGAAGAGGAGGGCGCGGCTGCTTCTACTGCGCCGGCATTTGTCCCACTCTCTCTCGGTGCCTCGATTCAGCTTCCTTTAAGGAGCTCTGTCTGACCCTCTCGACGAAAGGTGAGGGTCCAACTTCTTCTGGACCTTTTTCTCGGTCCAAAAAGAGCAAAAGTAAGTCTCACCGTCGACGCTCTTGGGAGCGGGAAAGATCCCCCTTCCCTTGTTGTCGACAGTCTACTTCGGTCGACCCCTCAGCTTCGGCCACTGGCTTCACGGTGTCCCCGTCAGGCCAGTTGACCGAGACTCCCGTCGACGCGGTCGAGATTTTTCTCGACCCATTAGACGGGTTGTCGGCTGGAGAAGCTGTGAACCCCCTCTCCCCGGTTCCCCCGGTGGGAGTTGAGGATCCCGTCGGCTCGTCTGTGCCTCCGGTTCCGGAGCCTTCGGTGGAATCGTCCGAACCGAGGGGAGTGCCGATTCCCGACACCTCCCCGCACCGTACTCGGCCTAGCCGAGATTCTCGGTCTCGGACATCTTCGCGGTCCAGCCGATCCCACCGTCATAGGCAGTCTCGGTCTCGGCACCGCGGCAAGCGGCGCCGCCGCTCTTCCTCCTCCTCGGACGAGGGGAGGCTTCGGCGCAAGTTGCGTCTGAGGAACTCATGTGGCAACAGCTCCTTCTGACCAGGAATAAGCCGACCCAGTCGTCTTCCCCGGCCATTAAGTGGCTGTCACCGGAGCGGCCGAAACAACCCCTCGTTGTAGCCGAGGATCCTGTTCCCAGGCCGGTTGTTCGGACAAATCCAGCTGCCCCACCGATTCTGGTGGAACCTTCGCCTCCACAGCCATTAGTTGGGGCTCCGACCAAAAGTTCTCGGTCGGCTCGGGGTTTGCCCCATAGGCTGTCTGTCACCCTCACTCCCGATAGACCTCGGCAGGTGGAGGTTGGCTCAGGCCCGAGGCAGTTCTTTGAGGACTCTTCCGAGTCCAAGGATGATTCCTCCCTTTTCTCCAAGCGAATGGACTTGGATTCCTCAGGAGGACAGTCAGTGGATGATAGTCCTTCGTCCTTCCTAGGATTGCTTCGGCTCATCTCGGAGTCCACTGGGATGAAGCTCGAACCCGTTTCTAAATGGGCCAGGTATCCCCTCATGGAGATTCTGGCCCGAGGGGATTCCCCTACGGAGGCCTTTCCGGTGGCCGAGGCCATAGTGGGTCCGGCCTTGGAGCTTTGGCAGCGCCCTGCTTCCTGCCCTGCGCCTTTGGCCAGGATGGCCAGGAAGTATCACGGTCCCGGGTTCCCTGTCCGGGTTGGAGCACCCTCTGCTGAGGGGTGGTTACCGACAGCGTTTTCGCCGCCACCGGAACGCCGAGGATGGACAAACCTCCCGACAAGGAATCCAAGAAATTGGAATATGCCGGGCGAAAAGTCTATGCTGCGTCCTCTCTCGGCCTTCGTCAGGCCAGTTCGGCCGTCCTCATGGCACATTTTTCTCATGCCCTCTTGGGCTCCCTGGATGAGGTCGTCCCTCATCTTCCCGCGGATCTGCAGACTACGGTCAGGCAGGTGCGGGACCAGGGCAGTGGCCAAACAGCAGCTCCAGACTGCTTTAGACATTGGGGACTCATGTGCCAGGTCTGTGGCGGCCGCAGTGGCCATGCATCGTCGGGCTTGGCTGAGGATATCCACCTTTACCTCGGATACCCAGCACAAGTTGGCAGATGTTCCCTTTTTGGGGACTGACCTCTTCGGCCCTGGGGTGGAAGGTCACCTGCAGAGGATCGAGAAGTCCAGTGCTACCTTGGACTCGGTCTCTTCCGCTCAGAAGGACAAAGGCCGCAAGCCACAGCCTAAGCCCTTCCATCCTTCTGCGCTCGCGGCCGCCCAGCCAACGCTCAGGGGCCAGCAGGCTCGGGCTTGGCATCCCAAACCCAAAGCCGTCGGCTTCCTCCAACAGGAAGCAGGGGAGGTAAAGGCCAGGAGGTCCCTCGGCGGTCCCTCTCCAAGCCTACCCAGTGGCGGGCTGGGGGTGTCGCCCCGATCCCGTTACCTCACCCTAGTTCCCCCGGTGGGAAGGGCTCCGACACTTCCTTTCCGCCTGGTCCGCTATTACCACGGACAGGTGGGTACTGGAGGTGGGGGAAAAGGCCTGCCTCTAGAATTCGAGCAGGCCCGCCGTCAGAGCCGTCGCACCTCGGGGCCTCGAGATCCCGTGGCCTCACTGTCGGCTCATCGAGGCGACGCGCCCTCCTCCTCCAAAGGAGGTGATCAGGAGGTGAGGACCCCCGCAGGCTCCAGGTTCGTGTCCAGGTACTTCCTGGTTCCAAAATGGGCGAGGGCTGGCGCCCATTCTCAGCCTACACGACCTGAACAAGTTCCTAAGGTCTCGAACCTTCAGGATGGTCACTCTGGCGCAGATAATACCATCTCTGGAACACGGCGTGTGGTTCTGCTCTCTGGACCTGCAGGACGCGTTCTTTCACGTCCCTATCCGTCCGTCACATCGGAGATTCCTTCGCTTTCGAGCGGAGGGATCCCTCTTCGAGTTCCGAGCCATGCCCTTCGGCCTGTCTCCAGCTCCCAGGGTCTTCACCAAATGCATTGCAGTGGTGACAGCTTTCCTGCGGCGCCGAGGGGTCCGGGTGTACCCTTACCTGGACGATTGGCCCCTCCAGACAGGAGGTGGAGCGTCCAGAGATCTGGCCTCCAGGTTTGCTCTCAGTCGCCTTCTCATCAACGAGGCCAAGTCGGAACTCGAGCCAAGCAGGTGATTCTGTTTATCGGGCAGAGCTCGACTCTCTTCGAGCCAGAGCATGGCCCCAGCGGACAGGGCCGAGGTTCTTACCTCCTTGCCCAATCATTTCTGGTTGGGCAATCGCGCCTGCCCGGACTCCTTCACCTCCTGGGTCTCATGAGGCCTGTACCAGCGTGGTCCGCTGGGCACGCTGGCACATGCGCCCTTTCAGTGGGGACTGGCCAGCCAGTGGTCACAACGCTGCGATCCATTGGACCAGCTAGTGATGGTGACCAGGAGATGTGGAACGCCTCCAGTGGTGGACTGCTCCATCTCATGTGCAGGAAGGCATCCTGCTTTGTCCGCTTCTGAGTCGATGTCTCTCTATCGACCGATGCCTCTGTGATGGGTTGGGGTGCCCATCTGGGGGAACACCGAGTGCACGGCCTCTGGTCCCCGCGGGAGTCCCGATGCCACATCAACCCAGAACTCGGGGGTTAGCTGCAATATGTGGAGGGAGAACTCCTGAAGAGGATCACCAGAGGTTGGTGGAGACTAGGAGACCAGAAGGAGAGGCGGACTGCGGAGTGTCGGTGGGGTAAAAAGATAACACAAAAAAAAGTTAGCTATGATCTGAGTATTGCTGCAGTGAGTACCACTGAGGACCAGGTCATTTGGGGTGATGGAGCGGGTAGACCCCAGGAAGGTTTTTATGTGTGGCCAGAATTTTTGGAGGGTCGCCGAGGCATTCACTATTAAGTTTTTTTCCCAGATATATTTTTTATTTTCCATTCCTCTAAAGCCATGGCATACACATGCGTGTAAGTGCATGCACATGCCAGGATCTGGTGGCTCCTTCCACCCCTTCCCTGACTTTTGTCACCTACATGCCCACTGGACCTCCACCCAGTGAGAGCAGGACTATGGATGGTGGGCATCCACCCCTTTGGAGGGGAGAGCCATGGCTCTATCTCGCTCCTACCCTCTCTCTCCCCACCAAGCCAGCACCCCGGCAACCCAAGGTTGTTCCTGAACCCAGGTCACCGGCGTAGCACGAGGTAAGGCACCAGTGCGTCAGGCCAGTGCACCACCGGACTGGCTTCACCAGTAAGCTTTTGCAGTATGAGCCTTTGACCATTCTTATTTCTTTTTTGCAGGCATTCCACTGCTGCCTGTAGGTGTTATAATCTGCCAGCAGGCCAGAAGACTTAAAGCGGCTCCAGCTCTTGTCCCTTGCTCTTAACTTAGCAAGTAGTTCCTTTTTTAGCCATCTGATTTGTTTCCCCTTAATTCTGCAGGTAATGAGAGGGGAGTGTGGGTCCTGCAGTGCCCTGAATTCTGCCAGAAAAATGTTGAGGGCAGACTGTGTATCATTGGCATTGTAAAGATTGGACCAGTCAATGTTAGATATGTCACATAGAAATTGTTGTGTATCTAAATTAGCATAATCCCAGAAAGTGATGTAACAAGGTTGTGAAGGGGGTGAGGTTGAGCCCCAGATGCAGAAGATAGGGTCTTATGGTGGTGAGGCGTAGGTGTGCTTTGAAGTAGATGGCAACCATCCTCCTCTTTTGGGGATGGTCTGTCCCTCCGTAGTAGGCCATAATTGGGTATGGAATACAAGGAGTCAGAGTTAGAGGACGATAGCCACGTTTCCAATAGGCAAGCCTCAAATTCAGCAAGGTTGCGCTCAAGGCTTCTGTGCGCTAGATGCAGGTTTGCGATTAGCACATTAAGAAAAGGACCCGGCAGTATAGCCTAGAGGTTAGGGTGCAAGCTGTGAATGAGCTTGGTACATTCCGTAGACTTGGGTTTCATTCCCACAATGTGCACTTGCATACTGTGTGACTTTGAGCAAGTCACTTAACTTCCCAAGTGCTCCTGGGTGGCCCCTGAAAACAGGCTTTTGTACCAAGATGACATTACCCAGTGACCAGAGAATAACAAAACAAAAAAAGGACCCTGCTCTACTAAATCTTTCAGCTGCTGATGCTTTTGTCAACTCAACTGAGATAGCTTTGCGTCAGGGCAAAAACAAATTGTAGTGAGAAATAGCGTGGTGAATAATAGCTGTAATTATGCTATCTGAACTGGGCCCTAATCAGGAGCTGTGGCTCATGTGTGTAGGAAGGCATACGCTGATCTCGGGGTCTGGGAGCACTAGGGGCGCTCCTGATGCACCATCAAGGCAAGAAAACAGATGTGTGCCAGCGCGCATGCGGAGACCGCCAGCTCGCACATTCTCTGTGGGGCTACAAGCAGTTCCACCTTTCTGGTCCACCAGCCTCTCTTCCACAACCTCGGCTGTGGCCAGAGTTTGTTTTAAGAGACATCAGTAAAGTCAAACCCCTGTACAGCAGACAGTTTATACAGTAGTACAACTTTTTCTTATTTTGCCCACAGCATTCGCGATGCATGTCACAGAAACCAAACTAGTCATAAGGAAAATTTAACACACCACTTTCATGCATGCTTCTGAGAGTGACTCACTACCTCTGTCCCTACGTCCCTGTAATTCTCAAGTCCACCAGCTGTTAGGTACCATGGTTTGCGCATGCAGCCTCTGAGTGCACCAGAAGTCATTAACTAAATGAGGAAGGAGTAGACTAGCATTGAAGAGTTCCACTTCTTAGGTTATTTGCTGATAAAATGACTCCTGGCATCAATTTCACTGCATCGTGTAATAAAAAAAAAGCTCACTGCTTAATTTGTGGACGTTCACTTATTGCTTGCCAAGTGTTTGCTGTCACCAAACAGATGCACAGTGCAGTTTTTACGCTTACATGATAAGGTCATTGCTTATTCTCACCTGGTGGGAAGACAAGAAGAGAGACTATAAGAGCTAATATTACTGCGGGGTGTTTCAAGAAAAGGTGTCATGCTATTACATGAACCTCAGTAAGTGGTGTGCATCTGATAATGCCTCCAGAAGTCCTACCCGTGCTAGAGTTTTAACACATCTGATTCAGTTCTTAATCCAAGTGGAGGTTCAATACAGCTTATGAGCATAATGGTGAAAAAGAAAAACTTTTTTTGTATATCAGAAAGAACAGACTGAAAAAGTAATGTTTTTGCTTGAAGCTAGCTGTTTTTGGTAGAATATTACATTTGAAAGTACTAAAATGTAATAAAAAAGGTAAATGCTTTTCTTTTTGGACAGCTTCCTTGTAGGCATCATCCCCGCAGGCTGAAATTTCATTTGTTCTGTTATTCCTCCTTGACCACAAAAAGGTGTTTTTAGATAAAAAGCAGTTGCTTCATGCACAAGGACAGTGCCCTGGGCTACGTTTTTTTTAGCTTTGCTTTTTAATCTGGTATTTTCGTGTGCTTTGCTTCTCTTTTAACATTGGCAGAATGCTTCTTTTCTTATTGCAACCTATTACTGTTGCGTACTTGCCCAATGCTATACATGGATCTTAAATGAAGGATAACCAAGTTTGGAAATAAATTTTAGTGGTAGGAAACAAGTGTAACCCCCCTGCAAATGGGGGTTCCCAAAAGACTTCCAGGAGCTTGCTTGAATGCCTGAATGGTGTTTGGCATTTAAGCCATTTATCAGTGAGTGTTTTTAGAGCCTCTGGTACTGTCTCTTTAAGAGCTGTCTGCTTGCAGACATAATTAGTTTGTATGGGGGGACTGTGTGCTTCTCTGTTTGAGTACCACTCGAGCTGCTGCCAATTCACTCTATTTTTGCAGTCACTAGGAGTGCAAAGGAACCTATCTGAAAGATGTAACTGTTTGCCAGAAATCATGTAGAGTAATAATGAAAATACAGTTTGTCTAACCTGCTTTCTTTGCAGTCAGAACTGTGTCTGCCTAGTTCCCCATTCTGGTTTTGAACTTCTGAACTGGACCAATCAGTGTGGGTAAGCTAGCTCTAAAATGGTGCCTTGACGAATCAGAACTTGGACTGATAATCTGAGCCAGCCACAAGAGGATTGCATGGGCAGTGACTCTGGGAGATGTAGTTTAGACTTAGGGCTCTTTGGACCAACAGCAGCAGTCTATTGTGAGTGACAGCCAATCCAGTCAAGAACTGGGAGGAACTCAAAGGAAGTGCTCCGGTTTTGTCTGTTGGAGTTTCAGTTTAGCTTTGGCAGTGAAGGGAGAGAAACCCTGTGCTCCTTCAGTGCACAGTTTCAGTCAAAAAACGTGTGTAAGGCCCAGAGTTCCGGACTGCAGCTTGTGTAACTGCTTGTTAGGACTGAATCCGTCCTGTGAAAAGAATCAAAGGATCTCTGAAGAGTAGAAACCAGGCTCACCCTGTAGAAGACTGGAGAAATTGTTGAATTGCACTCGGTCTGTCAGGAACTGAATCTGCTGTGTGTTCTCCCGGGTATTGTGCAGTAGTTGCGATCGGGATAGAGAAGCAGCCTGCCTGGTATAGTACTTTCTTTTTTTTACCATATAAATGTGTGAAGAGTCCGTGGAGCTCAAAAGTAGCCCTGCTGACGTTGAAGGACCCTATCTTGTTTGGAGGTCGATGCGTACTAATTCAGGGTCGCTCCCTGTTGAATTGCCACATTAAATCCAAATGGAATCACTGTACTGCTGACTGTTTAAGCTAATTTTTCTTTTCACTGTGTGAAAGGGCCCCTACCAGCTGCCACGGTTTGGACTAGCCACTAGGGCTTGGGTACCCAGGGACAGTAACTGGTAGGGATAGGCCTGTGCACAGAGCCATAGGTAGATAGTAAAGTGATAAGTTAATTAACCTGATTTCCCCTGTCCTTGTTATATCCCCCTAAATAAATCAGAGCTGCTTGTTTCAGCAAAGTTATACTGCCTGAGGTAGTTGTCTATGTTAAAGTACTGTACTGTGATTGTTGCACTGTATCTTATTTCACAGGAGGTCCCAGTGCCGGAACCAGACCTGGGGGTAAGTGTATACTGTGAAGGTAATTCTGATATATTGTGTGGGCCACTAGTGGGAAGAAAGGGGGGTTGCAGTGTCCCAGAGGGCTGTGACCAAGTTAGTTTTAACTATTGCAAACCCTGACCTCTGGGTGGAGGCACCCGCCATTGGATCCAGGCCCCTCAACCTGTTAGTGGCAAATCAGGCAGGGGTAGTAGCCCCTGGGATAACGCCATCTAGGGGTTACACAAGTATAGTATGCCCCCTTCCCCACCAAAAAAATAGTAACTTCATACTTCACTGAGTGTTCATCAGTTCATCAGATCCCATTTCCAGGGGACTGAACAGTGGGTGGGTAGCAGCAACCTCTGAAGCTGGTAGCCATGAGAGGAGCCAACATCACTAGGCCAGGTATTTACAGCATTGGCATATGCAGTTTGTTTGCCCTTGCAAATTTGAAAACACTTTATGTCAGAACTGTGTCTGTCCTGATTCTCTTAGGGACATCAACAGAATTCGTAACTACTGTAAACCTACCTTTCAAGCTTTCACAACCCAAATGCATGACAGTGCCCTCAAAATATAAGGGAAGTTGTGTCTCATCTGTACAACAGTTTGTATCATTGCACTACATGTATGTTATTGTTTATGTGAAGGATACACCGATAGAAGGTTTAACAGCAAAAAAATATGAGGGAAGGAGACCAAATGCAGGACACATTATCAAATCCTTGAGACTGGAGCTCAGAACACTGGAAATCTGCACTTCCATGTTCGCAAACCTTTCTGTTCATCTGTGCATTAATGAAATAGTAACATCAAAAAATAGCAGGGTATTAGTAAGGGGATACGCGATGGCCCAGCATGTGATACCATTTGTATCACAACGTGGACATTGGCTCATTAGTGGCAGAGCCACGAGTGAGGTTTCCGAGGTCACTGTCCACTAGTTGTGATACATAGATATCACACAATGGGACATCGCATGTCCGTTTTATACAGTAGGGCTCCAGTGTTTGTTAGTTTTCCTTTTTTTTTTTTTTTGATTTAGTGGCGCGAGGAAGGGGGAAGTGATGTGTACACTATGTTGGTAACCGGCAATGACGTGTACACTGGTTGATATCTTCATGGTGTAAACGTCACAATCTGGTTATCACACTGTGGTTGTGATATGGATTTTTATGTGATACCCTATCACTTCACCTCTATTGTATAATATAAGTTAATAGGGCCTCTGAGGGGTGTCTCTTATGAGATAAAAGGCAATGCGTGTGAGTCTGGGTAAGAGGAGTGCAGCACAGAGCTGAGTGGTTCTGTCTGCCCAAACCTCACAAGAGGTGTCCCTTATATGATAAGAGACACCCCTCAGAGGCCCTATTAATTTATTATAAATCACTCTGTTTAGATTGGGGGATTTATAATAGGTTTAGAATCATTTTTATTTATGTTGTACTCCCCGCTATCGCTGAAGCAGAGTGCTGTCTCTTAACGCTTCCACATGAGAGCACACTGTACACAACATAAGAGGTACTGTAGCTCTGCGCGCTGATTGGCTGAAATCACCTTAGTGATTTATAATTTTTAAAAGTAGCCCTTCGTTGCTTTTTAATTCTGAAGTGTTTTTCATTTTATATGTGCGTATTAGATGGTTTTCTACCTAATAGTACTGGGTGTAACGTGAAAGGCAGTGCTGTACCTGAAAGCAGACATATCTAGTTCTCTTCTCCCATTATATCATCAGCTTGTGACATTACTCATTGTTATCAAAAGCCCTGCTGCCTGATCGGTAACATGTGTCACAAGTTACCAGTCAGACAGCAGGAGATTGGCTCTTCTCGGTTACTAGTGATGTCACGGTCAGTGAGGTCACAGTTCTGATAATGTATAGGGAGGAATAGAACTGTGCCATCCTACGGGTAGAGTGTTGCGCCACAGAACACTCCTAGTACTGCTTGTGACAGGGAGATCCTGCCAATCTTGAGGACCAACCTTTTCTTAAATCAGTTGCAACAGTACTTCTGTTTTTTTAGCCTAATCTGTTCTTTACAATTTCTAGTCCATAAGGTTGGCCACCTCAGCCCGCTGGTGCTTAGGGTTGAGGCGCTGGGCGCCACACCTCGCACCGCACCTGCAACCTGGGTTCAGGAACAAGCCCGGGCCGCTGGGGGTCGGCAAGGGGGAAGAGATTGAGCGTCCGCAGGACTGCTCTCTCTTCCTGGAGGAGGGTTTAGGATGTGATCGCTAGCGGAGCAGCCTCTGGTGGCTGTCGGGGGTGCACGATATAGCGACGCTCTGAACGCTGGGGGCAGAGTTGCGGCATTATGTTACCTTGATAAGCCGCACTCCACGAGGGTCAGGAAACATGGAAAAAGAAGAGAAAGAAAAAAAAAAAATTCCTGGAGATAGATGAAGGCATCTTGTCTGCCCAACAGCCCACACTTCCAGCACCGGGCTATCTCCTATCCACAGGGCCACTCCTGTGCTGGGCACTTTGCCCTATAAGATAGAGTGCCCTGGTTGGATATGGCGGCCCTACCTCTGGAGGGTTCAGACCCGGAGGTGGTGCTCAGTGGGTCGAGGGAGAGGGACTAGTCATGGGGGAAGGTAGAGGCTGGGTATCCAAGGATGCTGGAAGGAGTTCTCCAGGAGTGGAGATAAATAGAGTTTAAAAAAAAAAAAAGGTTGGCCACCTATGGGCGGGCGCCCATCCCCTTTCTTGACTATGCTATAGTGTCCTCTTTAATTTTCCTTTTTCCCTCTCAGGTCCTCGTACAGGGAGGTTATTGTGGTGACCTCCAAGCTGATGTAAAACAACAGGCTGTGTTCCTCATTGTTGGATTTGGTATGCAATAGCACTATGTTATAAAATACCTTGATGTACTGTATATGCCTTATGTGTATGAAACCTGTAAATGTTGAAAATACCACAGCACTAGGTATTTTCGATAAAAGTAAAAAGTTACTAGGGGACTGTATTATAAAAATTAAGTTACAATGGTAGAGATATCAGAAACCCCCCAAAGTGTTATTTAAATGCATGTAAATTACAGATTGTCTGAGAGGCCCTTTGGCGCCATGCATTCCTTCTTTAAGCTGAACAAGCCTAAAATTCCATGGTGATTTGCATATAGATCCCATTGCATTATGGGGGTATGTGTGATGTTGTGTTTCTTTGAAACTTGGCTTTATTGCCAGTGCCCTTTGGAGTAACCCTTGCTTTAGTGCTTCTGCACAGAGGGTTCTTTGTCTTTAGCTTGTTTTTTTCCTCTTTATTGAGCTCCCCATCACCCAAATACACAAGACAAACACAGGGAATGAAATAAAAGAATTTTCACTAAAGAGATAGATCAGTAGTTCAGTAGGTTCTAAGTGCAGAGGAAGGAGTCTGTTGGTGCAAACTGATATATTGAAGATGGGATATGCCATTGCTTAAGGTTATTCTCTGTATTTTAAATAAACATCACGCAGAGACTGTGTGTTGAACCTGAAGTTCTGTGTCTGGTCCTTCTGTTATCCCACACCCCTCCACACTGCCAGGTAGAAAATCGTCTAATTACTAACAGAGAAAAGAAAAACTTCTCCAGATGTAGAAAATTGATAGCCACCTACATCTAAAAGTTACTAATAATTCCACACAGTGCAATGGCTCTTTAAAACACATTTTTCTAGTAGTGCTTTTAGAAGTCCAAATACTCCATTGCTAAACCCTTGATAAAAAATGGCAGCTTCGGCGAGAGTGAGGTATTTAAGCTACATACTGTACTGGGGAGTACTATATGTGAAATTTTGTGTTTCTGTTGAGCAGTATACTGTAGATTACTAGGATTTTTTTTTTTTTTTGTAGCACGAGGAAGAATTTATTCAAGTAAGTACGCTTCCATAACTCAGAACACTGACATACGTTTGCAAATCTACAAAGTAAGATAAGAGGATACAAGTGCAGGCATTCCTTAAAGGAACACTGTCAGCTGTTTAGTGCATTTCTACTCACGACCAATCATCTCTAGCAACAGCAGTGAGAAAGTAAACACTGTACAAGTGCCAGTATGTTAAATAACATTATATTATAGTTTTGAAGAACTTTAATAATTTCTTTTAAGTTGAGTAGTCCGTTTAAGTTTAGCCACCAGAAGCTGCTAGTCCAAGCGAATGATATGAACCGAGAGGAGTGGCCTACAGAGTGACTCATGCTAAACTCATAGATGTCTGTCTCCAAAGAAAACGAGCACTAGAAGTGCTTTAACGGGAAAAAAAAAATGTTTTTAAATGAAGCCGAGATCCTGAGCATGCGCATTAGGGATATTTTATAATATATAACAAATAGCATTTTCTGAGTAACTCTATAAAAAGGAAGTCCTGGCTTAGCTAGTATTTCTTTAGCTTAGATATGAAAATTCCAACAGAGGTGGACAGGTGGATGGTAGCGGGCAGAGTTCCATAGGACAGGGCTTGCCACTATAAAGGCTTGGTTCCCTGCCAGTTTTAAATGGGATGCTGTCACCCACAGAAGCCCCTGACCCATGAACCTTGTTACTCTACCAGGAGTGCAGGGGGTCAGAAGCTCACAGAGGTTTAAAATGTCAGTGACCAATTTGTTACATCATACTGTGTGGGATAGAGGACTTCTCAGCTAGGGGAAAAAAAAGGACTATCTGTCGTAATATGGGAGTGCTGATAGATATGATTGTAAATTCTGGTGATAATTCCAGTCGGGCATTGTTTTGCTAGAGGAAGGATTCCAAATGGACCATTTATTTATTTATTTATCTATTTATTTACATATTTATTTCTTTTTTTTAAATAAATGTGTTGACAGTTCTTTTTTAAATAAAAATTGCATGAGCTGGCCCATCGACACAATGGTAGGGCTAACGCTCGTGACACCGGTAACCTGGGTTCGGGAACTTGCCTTGGTCACTGGGTGCCTGCTGGGGGGAGGAGGATTGAGCATCCCGGATGGCATTTTCTTCTGGGAAAAGAGGGTTGCTGTCCTTGCTGCAGTACTGCCACCTGGGTGACCGCAGGTGGTAGTGAAGATAAAGGTACTGTTTGGGAAGGGAAGATGGCGGGGGACCCAGACTCAGTGTGAGTGCTTGTGCATTGGTCCCCCTTGTGTGCTGACATCTTCAGAGGAACTGTAATGGAAGAAAGAGGTTAGCCCAAGTGCCAGCTTCTAAAGGAGTCGGAACAGTCCCCACCGCCTCCTCTATCACCTGACAACTTGCACAATTGGGTGTATCCTCCCACCCCTGTAATCCACCCAGGGGATATTCTGAGGCTTCGTGAGGTGGAGAGCAGCACAGTAGACAGGGATCGGGGAGGTACTGGGGGGGAATTTCTGTGGGGCCAGGCCAGTGTAACAGGGAAATAAAGTGTAAATTGCAAAAAATATATATTAGATGCATTGGATTGTGTGATACCTTTAAATTACCATGCATTAATGTACATAATTGGATATTTGAGCTCACTAGCTTCTGTTTTCATTTGGGGATGTACCAACTTAAACACCTTGGAAAGGTTAAGAAGGATGGCAACGGTGTAGAATATCAGACCACCTATTTTAGCGTAGCGTAAAGGTACAGAGAATGCAGAATAGTTTCATCGCATGCTTGCCGATTAGTTTTTGTCAGTTTATTTGAGTGGGGCAGGGTTTTAAATAACTGATTAGCAGTTTTTTCTTGGGACAATACTAACTGTACAGAAACCATTTATATAGGTTTTCTAGAAGTGTTATATTTGTTAAATACAGTGAGGTAAGTGCTATGCATTTTCACAATGTTTTAGAACTTTTATGAGCAAAATGCTAATCAACTTTTAGAGTTAAATAAAACCCTGGTGGGGGGCTCTGCCCCCACCCCCCTCTTTGTTTTATAAACACAGGGGGTGTGGGAGGGCGAAGCCTTCCAACTCAAATATACCAATAAAAATTATCAACAGTCCGACATGGCGTACAGCATGCTGTAGGTTAGGTTTTGTCAGTTTATTTGAGTTAGGGGGCTGTGCCCCCAGACCACCCTTTTGTTTTTTTAATACAGGGTGTGTGCAGGGCAAAGCACCCCAACTCAAATAAATGAATAAAAAATAACCGACAGGCCGATCTGGCGTGGAGCGTGTCAGTAGGCATGTAGTGTAACTGGAGTGCTACGCTAATAACGTAGTTCTGATGGTGGTCCGATATTCTACACAATCGCCAAAAGGATAACCATAGTGTAAATGCTCAGGCCTAAGGCTAAGAAGATGTATTATGCAAAGCATGGCAGTGGTGGAGTTTTCAGTCCTGAATCCAGATTGCACCAGCATTAGAAGATCATGCCTGTATAAATGTTCTGGCATATGGGTATGCACTCAACTTTCCAGCATTTTTAGTCTGGTTAAAAGAACAGAAATTGGCCAATAATGGTTCACATTGTATTTGTTTTCCTCTTTAACCCACCCTGCTCTTCTGTTCTTCCTATCTTCTTCAAAAGCCTGGCCCTTCTCACCCTCTCATCCTGCCTTGTTCTGTTCAAATGTCCTATGATGGTGTGCAAACTAGAAGCCCATCTTCTTGGTAAGGAGGGTCTCCCTCAACTGCAGTGCCATCACCTTCTTGACTCCACCCTCATTCGGGCCATCATCAAAAACGCCAGTGGCATCCTTGACCCTGAGCTTACCTTCTCCTCTTACATCTTTAAGATCAACCTTTCCAACTTCCATAACATACAACAGCCTACAGTGCATTGTTCTTCTTTTTTTTTAATGCTCCTCCTTGGTGGAATAGCCCCCAGTTTGTCCTAGGTCCTCTTGAACTGGAGTCCTGACCACTGGCACCGTCTGATAATTAACCTCCTAGCCACCACATTCCCCTAGAGCTTCCTCCTCTAGTGGGATCCCCTCTTACACCTGTAGGGGTGTTGCTAAGTATCCTGAATGGTGTTGGGAGGAGGACTTTGGCAGGTTCTTAAACTCTGGGCTGCCCATTTGGAGAGCTGGGACCTGAGAACATCCACCATTTGCCCCACATTTTTTCTCCATTCTTTCCCACCTCTGGAGGTGGAAAATGCATTCCCTCTAACCATTCCCCCCCCCCAGTGCCACATCTGCTGCTTAAGTTATTCCCCTTGGTCACCAGGGGGCTGGACTTTGGCAAAAGAGATCACCCTTTCTCCCCAGAGAAGGAGATCATCCAGGGTATGTGTCAATCCTCCTGCCAGTAATTAGTGTCCAGGGATCAGAATACAGACCCGGGTTGTCCATACAGCAAGCAGCTGTCCAGTCACTGGGCAGCCTGCATTTTTCAGTGCCTCGGCCGTTTCTCCTCCAGATCTGTCATTTATGCCTTATTTACCCACCATCTCAAATACCACCACTTGCTCCTCTTTCTCCCCGAGTTTCCATTCATCAGTCTATCTAAAATGCCACTCTATACTTTCTCACCCTTAGATACAAAAGTGACAATATCTCCCCTATATTCTGTAACCTTCACTAGCAACTTTATTCATACTGGATCCTTTTCAAACTTTGGCCTCACCCCCTCTAACTCTCTCACCTTATCACCCTTTATTCTCTATCCTCTTTACGCCATTCAAATGCAGACATCTTTATTCTCACCTCCCAACACTGGCCACTGTTTTGGGGGGGCGGGGGCAGATGATCCACCTTTTATGGTTCCCACAGTCTAGGACAGCAACCCAGCCTCTCACCAGTACACTGATTCACTGCAACTTTGCCAGAAAACCCATCTTACCTTGCCTATCAATTCTAATGCTTTCGACCAATAGCTCCCTCTTTGCACAATCTCCACTTTCTCATGCATTGTTTTTATCTGCTCTCAGTTTCTGCATTTTTGTTCCAATTTTTATTTATAGCTCTGTGTTAAGTGCAGTGTTTCCATGGTTTCATCCTGCAGAGCAATTTTTTCAATTACCTGTAATACACCATATTGTGGTACATTATGATTTAAACGCTGCATATAATTGCATTGGACAGGCATGGTAGCACAGCAGTGATGCTGCCTACCATGTCAATGGCCCAGCTCTGCACTCCATGCCCAGAACATTGTGATGCACCAAGAGAAAGAGGAGCAAACATTGCATAATGTGTTTCTTTCTGTATTGCATTAGGTCTGTGGCTCTTGCTACTTTAGTGCCACCTAGGTAATCACAGGTGTTATCGCAGTTGGGAGCACATCCATGGCGGGGCAGGGGGGGCATACATTAGCATTGTTTTTAGGTTCTGGCACTCCATCATAGTATACCTGGGGCCGGACTGGTAGAGGCTGGAGGACAAAAGGAGGCACCATAGACAGGACCCCACATCTGTCGGTGGCACTCTGCCCTCTTCATGGTGGGTGCTTCACCCCCACCATCACCAGTACTGGTCTGTGTCCCAGCTGGTTAGCCTCCCACCATGGGATGTTGTGTGGGGTAAGCCCATAAAGACTTAGAAGGGGGCAGGACAGAGGCCACTTGTATGGATGGTGGTGGGGTTACCCTGGACAAGCGTAGACAAGTGGGTAACCAAATGAGGTTGCCAGCTGTCCATGAAATATTGATGTGATAAAAAAAAAGTTTAAAAAAAGAACTAAAATAACTTTAATTCTATTCTGAAAGTGATACAGTTACATGCACTACCATTTACTAAAGAGGGAGAGGCTAGGATAGGGCATTTTGGGGGTAGTCATGTTTTATTTTTATTTATTTATTGAAATGTTTCACCAGGAAGGCATACTGAGCAACAAGTCGCTCGTCTCCCGGTGCGACCTGGGGGGAAGGAGTACAGTAGGAGTGAGACATTAAACATTCAAGTTACAAGATCAACATTAACATGCAGTTGTAAGGCAGGTGTTACAAGCAGTGTTACAGCAGTGTTGTGTATAATAGGCAGAAGAGTGGACAATAATAAGTGCCGGGTTAATAAGTAAACAAGTGCTTACATGAAAGAAAGGGGGGAAAGGAGAGGGAGGGATGAGGTGGGGGAGGGGGAAGAGTTGTGTCCCTGGAGACCCCTTCAGGATGTGGGGAACCCTGCAAGAGGACTATGGGGCTAGACAGAAAGGGGGATAAGGCTGTAGGGATTTAAAGAGGTAGGAGAAAGAGGAAGTGTGACTTAAATGCTAGGGGGGAATAGGACCTAAACCAAGAGAGAACCCTTTAGGATGCGGGGGTACCCTGTCAGGGGATAAGGATTAAGAGAGTGATAGGAGAGGGAGAGAGTCAGAATTGAACTCTTGAGGGGGAGAGAATTTGCACCATTGGAGGGGATGGGGCCTAATCAATAGTCCATCAGGATGCATGGAGAGCATTCAGGGTCCCCTTACATTCTGTGGGAGATCAAGGGAGGCCAGTAAAGGGAGCAATTTGGGGGAAGGGGAAGAGAGCTAGAAATTTGGGGGATGTGGGTGCTCAGGGTAAAATGAAGGCGACGGTAGAGGGTTAGGGTTTATCAACTTTCCAGTCTCTTTTCTTTGTTTTGGGTTTTGTTTTGTTCTTTACTGTGATTTTTAGATTGATCTTCCATTGCTTAACATGTAAAAAGAGTTGTTTATCATATTCAGCTAACAATCCTATCCAAAAAAGTAATTTCTGATGTGTCTGGGTGTGAGGATTCTGCATTCACATTGCAGTTGTTCTACTTTGATTGAAATCATATCCTCTTGAAGTGCTGCCAGACTGGCCATTAAGAAGGAGAAAAATCAGTATTTCACAGTACCTCGCTGAATTCTTAAAGCAACTAAGAAGTGCTGCAAACTGAGGGCTCATTTTTAATGCAAGTCCTCAGCTGTCCTTGTGAATACAGCTAAGAAAGTATTGGAGAAAAATATTAAAAACAGTGCCACTTTTTTAATAACAGGTATTTTCTTTTGTTAAAAGATGTGAGGAAATACTTATTCACACAAAGGGTGGTAAGCACCAGGAACAGCTTGTCAGAAGAGGTGGTAGTGGCGAAGACGATGGGCAGCTTCAAAAACACGTGAGTCAGGCACATGGGTATAATAAATAGAGGAAGGGACACCAGTGACCAAAGAGAGTCCAGGGTATAATGAAGGCAGAGAAAACAGGGTAGACAAGATGGGCCTACCGGTCCTTTTCTTCTGACACATTCTACGTTTCTTTATAAAATGGGTTGGCAATTTTCTGCTTCCTGATAGGCTGAAGAAGTTCTGAGATCCATATCGTAATTCTCCACAACTGCACAGGTTTGAACAAGTTCAGGCAGTGGGATTTGGAATTTGGGCAACTCACATACAGAATTCATGAGCCACTTCACTATTTCCATCACAAACATAGTTGCTTCCTTTACTCATATATAAAACCTTTGACCAGGCCTTAAAAATAAAAGTTCATTAAACAAAATAAGTAAATCATTGAATTTTCTTTACATTCATTAGCCCCTCCTTAAACAGATACACAGATTTAAAAAATCAAGTATTGTTCAGAGTTTCCATTGCTGGTGTTTATATGAAGGCCATGAAAAATCCTCCTCCTGTCCTTACAAGTTTGCCAGAGAACTCTCTGCTGCTTACCCTTCAACAGATGAAATTGAGGTTCTGGCTCCACTTGAGGTGTGTGTGTCTCTCTCTGTAGGGTGGGTGGAAAGGAGGGAGTGTTTTCTTACTGAATATTGCAGAGTTTTTAATTCTAGCATTCCATGGTAAACAATCACACAGTGTATTGAATGTGTAGAAAGACAGATAATTGACAGGGAAAACCATCTGTGGAGGGGCTATTTTACATTTTTATGCAATAGTTTATTATTTTTTGTGGCTTTTAAAGCTTTTAGAGCATTCATTTTTTAAAAGTTGCCTATGGACCCATTTTATAAGCGCAACAAGACACTTCCAGTCATTGGTTGTGCTGGCTTTACCACACTTCCAGGGGCTCAAGACACCCAGCCAGTGGCCACATGCCTTTATGCCCCTGGACGGGTGGTAAAACCAGCCCAACCAATGCCCCATCGTGTCTTGTTGCTTACATACCCAACATATTAAGATAATATCTTGCAAAGTTGATTATGTCACAGTGCATACTGAATTAATTAGAGAGAAGCTTTCGCAATGCTGATGACCTCACAGTGTACATAAGCATCACTGAAGCCAGCAATTGAAATCAAGGAGAAACAGTTAAGTGTAACTCCCCTCCCAGGTCTGAGGGAAAATACAACAGCTCATTCACTGAGAGGACAACATTACATCAGATAGCAATACTGTGCACTTACTTGATTTCCGGATCTGGGGTGACCTTTCAGAGTGGAAGCTTACAGGGTCGCTGGCAGGCGGCTACCAGGCAAAAGTTAGTGGCAGAACAATTCTTTTAAATAGAAACAAATCCACAATGAAGGTTGGAGTTTAAACAGGGGACCCATTTATTTTTCCGTAGCACAAAAGTAGGGCAAGATGGCAGTTAATTTGGCATACTGGTTGCTTAGTTTTCATTAGGGAGGACAGCAGGCCCTTGCCAGAGTGTGGCATCAAGGTGGCCATTAAGGGGGGTCCCAGAGATGAGGCAAGCAATCTCTACTAGCAAAAGAGTCCTGAAAGGGCTGGAAGCCATAAAGATTGTTAAGGCCCCAGGACCAGATGGGTTACATCTGAGGATACTCGGGGAATTGGCAGCAGAACTGGCTGATCTTGTGGTAGGTCTGTTTAACAGCTGTCTAAGGACAGGGGTGGTTCCCAAGGATTGGAAGGTGGCAGATGTAGTTCCGCTGCATAAGGGGCGGGGTCAAGGAACAAGCAGGGAACTACAGGCCTGTCAGTCTTGCCTTTGCTGTAAGAAAATTGATGAAGTTACTGGCCAAAGAGGATGTCATGGACTACTTAGAGAGCAGCTATCACCAGGATAGTAAGCAGCATGAATGCGTGGCAGGGAGAACTTGTCAGACTAACTAACCTGATAGTTTTTCTTCACTGAGTGATAAGGAAGTTGGACAGGAACCATGCTGTGGATCTGCGGTACTTCGAAAGCAGCGAGGCTTTTGACTTGGTACCCTACAGATGCTTGCAGAAGAAGATGGAGGATCTGGGTCATAGTAATCTGGGTAGGTAACTGGCTAAAGGGTAGGCAGCAGAGGGTAGTGGTCACCGGTGTTAAATCAGAAGAGAGGAAGGTCATGGGTGGTGTTCCACAGGAATCTGTCCGGGGTCTGCTCCTCTTCAGCATGTTCATCAGCGACATCGGTGAAGGGATCCAGGGCAGGCTGTGTCTCTTCACAGATGACACTAAGCTCTGTGGGAGGGTGGACGGTAACAAGGGAATAAAGGAAATGCAGAGAGACTTACAAAAGCTGGAGGAGTGGTCAAGGGTTTGACTGATGAAATTCAGTGCCAAAAAGAGCAAAGTGATGCACCTAGGGAACAAGAAGGTATCCGACCGTATAAGATCCTGACACCCAAGATCACGACCCATCGAAATCCTGATGCCAACATCCCAATGGCATGGCAGACCTCCCGACAGCCACATTTCCCATGGTATGGCGACCCCAGGGTATTTTTATATATATATATATATATATATATATATATATATTTTACGGGAGGTGCGGGCGGCAGAGCCCCCCCCCCCCACCGTGGAACGGTATTGGAAATTGCGCTGTTGGTATTTTCTTGCTGTTGGGATTTTGGAATTGGGATTTCCATCCTTGGAATTTGTACTAGATCCGAACAAAAACCCCAGGATGGAGTACTGGATGGGAGGGGTGTGAGTCTCATTACCGTGGCTGAGGAACAAGACCTTGGAGTTATCATCACTGGCTCACTAGAGCAATCGAATCAGTGCAGCAAGGCAGAGAGAGTGTTTGAATGTATTGGGAGGGGTACTGATAGCAGATAAAGGGAGGTAATACTTCCCCTGTGTACATCCTGGGTGAGGCCACACCTGGAGTACTGCATCCAGTTCTGGGGTCCTCACCTCAGGAAAGATAGGGATAGGCCCAAGACAGTGCAGCGCAGGGTAACACAGCCGCCTTTTCCGGGTAGCCGCGTTGAAACTTAGGCAGTGCTGGCACTTCTCGACCGGGTGATCGGGGCCTAGGCAGAACAGGCACAGGGAGTGGCCGTCCTTGTGCGGTAGTTGGGCGCTGCACGAATCGCACTTATTCTTGTGCTCAGAGGGTGTAGGGGATGACATACACTGACGCTAGTTGAAAAAATAAAGATTTTTGGTGAAAAACCCAACGAAGGTGGGGCCAGTGAAGCACAAACTTTTCTGCGAGCCGCTGCACGAAATATGGCCGGGAAAAAGAACTGGAAGGCGGGCGTCGGGACCCGCCCCGCTATATCGACATCTCCTGATGCGGTCACCTGACGGGGGGCAGTCCTCACAGGGACTGCTAGCTAGAAATTTTTCCGTGGGGTCCTGCCGCCTGCCAGCGTCAGTCCTATATGTAATTACTTACTGCAAGAGCCTCTCTCAAAGATCTACTGTTACGGTAAGTTCTTACGTAACTGTACTTTATTCAGGGCCAGCAGGCATTTCCTGTGAGGAGCACCTCAAGGCGCCGGACATGTACTCATTGGAGTCTGGAAGGGAGTGGGAGATATGATAGAGACCTTCAAATTCCTAAAAGGAATTAACTGGGTGAACTGTGGGGAACTGTTTAACTTGAACAATAATTCACAGTCACGTGAGCATGAGTGGAAGCAAACCAAGGGGAGGTTCAGGAGGGATGAAAAGAAATACTGTTTTACAGAAAGGGTGGTGGAGCTGTGGAACAGCCTGCCAGCCAAGGTGGTGGGTGCAAAAACTGTTAGTGGTTTCAGACGTGGCTGGGACAGTATGAAGGATACAGTGGTTGCTCAGTGCATCAGGATTAGGGTGGAGTGGATTGGCGGGGGGGCTAGGACCCAGGAGGAACAGTAGGCCCTTAGGCTAAATGGAGAACTTGGGCATACTAAATGGGCCTTTTGTCTTTTTCTGCCATCATTGTCTATGTTTCTAGTCCATTTTAGAGCAGTTAGTCTCTAGATGCAACCCACAGAGGCAGAGTCCATTGTTCATAATTCTCAAACTCCAAGAGTTCAGTTGGTGAAACAGAAAGTCTTTTAGGCGTCACAGATACAGTTCAGGTTGAGGCTATTTGGCCGATCCAAGTGGTGCAGTAATTACAAAAAGGCATATCCTTCAATACATTTCAGCATTTGTTGTGCACCACATTTCAGCATTTGCCCTGACCCAAGCAAAGCTTGCACTCGGGATGGACCCCAGGGAATCCAACACTCAACTAAGGGGTGCTGGGGGCTGTTCCTCAAACCTCCATGATGCCACCACCTCCACACCACTCCCATCAAGCGTTGGTCTCCCTACCTCAGGCAGCACAGGTAGAGGCAGATAAAGGTTCTCAACCCTTCCTACAACTCGCACTTAAAAGAAGCTAGGGGTTTAGGTGGTCACCAAAAATATGGCATGCCCTTCCATGTGGGGGAGGGGAGGAAGAATTAGAATTTTGTATTTAAACTATGACTTAAGCCTTTGTGCTTGCTTTCTGTCGCACAGAAAGTTGCCAGTTCATGACAGGCATGGCCTTTCTTCTGAGGGAAGGTACCCTGATCCTAACAGGGGGACCACTGCTGGACCAGGACCTGGGCTGCCACCTCCCACCTCACTGGCCCCCATGGGGCACAGGTCCCAAAAGTCCAAATCAAGTCTCTCCAGTTTTTAAATCAGGTGTCCCAGCTCCCCAGCCGACCGGACACTAAACACAGCTTTTAAATCAGCTACTGATAAAAACAGGGTGTCAAAGTCTGTTTTCCTCTCAAGCCATCAGGCTTTTACGCACTGTTACACAGAAGAGATGACTCTTGGCAGGCTGTGTCCCATCAGGGACTGCACTTAGGATGATGGCTGCCACATGTTTCTGGATCGCTGGTGTTTCTGTCTCACACAGACATTTAGATTTGCAGCAGGAAAGTGAGATACTAGAAGCTCATTGCCCACTCACCCAGCTGTCACTGACAGACTCAGCTGGGGCTTATGCTGCTGCAATGAGCCTCACCCCCTTCAGTGACTTGCAGACTCCAGCTCTGGGGAGTTTACTGTTGGCTGTCCACTCAGCCATAACCTCCTACCTCAGTTCCTTTCTTTGTGATTTTACTTCTCTCTCCTGCAGCTGCTCCTGGTCCCTGACCCTTCTTCCTTCCTTCTCGTGTTGTTGATGTCCCCTTGCCCCCCGCTGACTGTGCCTAAATTGATTAATATTGTCTGGAAATTTCTGCTCCTGAGCCTACCTCATGCACTGACTTTGATTGCTTTTGCACTTTAGCAGTCTGAGCAGTGGTAATCTGATACTATCTGGCATTGCTCCCAGTTCTGTTTTGTACTTGTACCTTAATGTGCATTGTTATTCAGCTTTATTTTGTGTTGTGCAATCTGTCTATAAATCATGACTGTGCACTATGTATTTTGACTTTTTTTATTCTATTTTTATTCTATTTCATTTTTATACATTATAAATTTTCACTCGCACACCCTGCATTGCATTACTCCCCTATCCCCCAGGACGCCATCTGGAAACGAGCTGTTACAAGCTCGGTATAGCTTTTCTGTTAAAATTTTGAAATAAATATAAATGACCAATTTTGCCGTCGGAGGTCAGCGGGGAGGAAGAGAACTGAGTGTCTGGAGGACAGTTCTCCTCTCCCGGGAGGGAGAGGGGTTCACGCTCTGCATTTGACTGGCCTGTGGTGGAACTCGGGACGCACAGCAAGCGCACACCATACAGTAGGGGATGGGGAGTGGTGACGCAATGACATGAGGGTGCATGCCACTCCCCCAGAACAAGAGGAAAATGCTCGCCAGGCTCCAGGAAGATGGAGCACCGGTGCAAACCCCTCATTGCTTGCACCTGCCTGGCCATCCAGTTCCCAACAAGACTTGAATTGTTCAAGGTGTAGCAGCCCCACCTCGTCCCCACCCGGGGGGGAGGGAGAACCGCAGCTCCATGGGGCGAACGGGAAGGTCCAGGTAGGTGGCAGAAGCAGGGACTGGCTCCATTGGTGCTCCCGTTGAAGCGGAGCTTGGAGAGGTGGGATGGATAAAATATGATAAAATAAATAAATGACCAGTTTTGCAGACTTCTGGTGACATCACCGCCCGGGATGCAAGGGTGAAGAACAGCACCATAGACCCTGAGCTTTAAACGGACTCTCCCACAGCTATTAAACTTAAAATAACTACAGAAACTAATCAGGGAGAGTCACAGCAGTGAATGAGGGGCAAAAAATGAAATACCTGCACCCCCAGAGCCAAGGATTCCTCTGGATTCACTCGTCTTCCAGCAAGCCCAGCAGAGAGCCAGATCGACATGGTGGCTTCCAACAGGGCCTCGCAACCCATCAATGCAACAATTTTAATGGAGCTACAAGACTTTAGAACAGAAGTGTGTACATTTCGTACTGAATTGACATCTGAAATGGGTAAACTTACAGCTCGAATGACAGAAATAGAGGCACAACACACAGAAATCGGCGATCACACTGATCGACTGGAGCGAATGGTAGTACATCTCCTGGATGAGCAACATAACCTCAGAGAGAAATATGAGGATCTTGAAAACAGATCACGTTGGAACAACCTGAGGATACATGGGGTTCTGGAAGGGGTCTGGTCAAAATAGCATGTGAAAAATAGCGCACGTCAATAACACGCAGTCAAAATAGCACAGTGACAGTAGTGCTTGCGTCAATATAGCGCGGTCAGAATAGCGTGACAGTATATCACGGGTTCCACATCTAAACTTAATTGCCTAATTAAGGATGCCATAAAACAAGTGACCCTTAGTGTCGTAATCAGATGTGTTTGACCAAATCAGTTTGACATCATGTCTGATGTGCGCTTCATTATTAGCCAAAAGGGCAAGGAGCTTGCTTTGCTGGATGGGTTCCTAAACCGTCGAGAACGTGTAACCAAAGAAAAAGCATACTACAAATGCCTGCAGTATGACAAAGGATGCTGTGGTGCATGTCTACATTTGCAGGGTAGTACTGTGCTAAAGAAACTTGGTGAGCATAATCATGTACTGGACCCAGCTGAGGTTGCTGTGAAGGAGGCAGTGGCCAGTATGAAGAAAAGAGCAGAAACTACTTGTGAGAGCACGCATCAGATTGTGGCACCTGGTGTTTCGGAATTATCCCCTTCTGTGTCTTCGCAACTACCATCAATGTCGCTTATAAAGCATACTGTTCGCAGAAACAGAATGGCCACTGCATGTCCAGCCCCTGACCCAGAGGACACTGCCACACTTGTTATACCTGAGGAGTTTACTGTCACAATTAGAAATGAAAAGTTTTTACTGTTTGACTCTGGTCCCATAAGGCGTCCAATGTTTGACATTTCACTCTGGAATTGCTATGATGCTGTACAGTATGACCTCCCTCGCACAATTAATTCTGTAGAAGCATGGCATCGTAAATTTAATCATTTCATTGGAGCTTACCATCCTTCAATCTGGCGATTCATTGAGTTCTTAAAATCAGAGAGCCGGCCCGGTGGCGCTGAGGGTTGAGGCGCTAGACGTCACACCTCGCACCACGCCGGCGACCCGGGTTCGGGAACAGACTCGGATCGTCGGAGATCGGCCGGGGGGAGGGAGGATTGAGCGTCCCAACGGATGCTCTCCTCTCTCAGGGGTGGATTCTCAACCCTGAGAATGCCGGTGGGAGCACCCGAGCTCAGAGGTTGTGGCCTCCGTTCTCGGAGTCAAGGAGAGACGTCGTTAGGCACTTCGAGGGAGGCGTCGTCAGAAGAGTTCGCCTCCAGGACGATTTCTGTGTGCCGGCGTCCCAGAGGGCGATAGTGGGCAAGAAAAGCGGAAAACAAATCTTCGTGTCCCTAGATGAAGACTGCCCCATCCAGAGACCACCTAGGACAGACCTCGCTGTGCAGGAGAAGGAGAGGACAGGAAAAATGGCACTCTAGGGGCAGATCCTGAAAGGGGGGCTATGTGGATATGTGCAGTCGGAAGGAGGGGGACACCGAGGGCAGGAAGGAGAATAAAGAAATAAAGCAAAAAAAAAAAAATCAGAGCAACATTACAACCGTACTGTCATTGAGCAACTTGTTGCCAGGAGTACGGTGCCAAATACAAAGAATAAGTACAAGGACACTGCAAAATGAATAGCTGGTATTGTGGCTCTATATACCAATCGCTCAAGAAACGAATACTTTAGAGGTATTGCCTACAACTTTCAGCTTCAGGCTTAAACGATAATGAAATGACTGTGCTTATAGTGTCCCATTAGAAGTTCAAATGCAATGCTGCTAATGAATCTTTTATTTTAAGTGCGTGTTGATGAATAACTATTTTGGCTTTACCTGAGATGAGTTGTCACTAGTGATCTGTTTGTTGCTATGCTAGCTCTGCACAGGAAATTTTGGTGTGTAGGGGGAGTAGCAATGTGTAATACATGTGCACTAGCTATTGCGGTCGTAATTCACTTCCCCTGTGATAAGACAGGATTCGACATGAGTCAGAAGCGTGAATATAATACAAAAAAAGATAGGACAACTAGTTTGCTGCAACTTGCGCCGCTATAGCAGAGACGCGGTTATTGCACCGCACTTATATTGATCAACGCTATTTAGTACTTGCTATAGTTGCACACGCGATATTGCATGTGCTTTTTTGACAGTGATCCATTCTGGAAAATGAGGAGGGGAGAGATCTCTTAAAATTTGTAGAAGATTTGCTTAGAGACTCACTTCAACTGGATCCTGCTTTTAAATTTGATATTGAGCAAGTGCACAGAGCCCTCTCGCCATAACCAGCTCAACCAGACAAAAGGCCTCACTCTATCATAATGCAATTTTTGAACTTTGCCACAAAACAAACCATTCTTACTAGAGCCTGGCGAATGCGGGACACTAAATACAAAGATAAGCGTGTGTACTTCAATAATGATTATTCCCCTATCATTTCTGCTAAACGGAGGGCCTACTCTCCAGTACTTCGCCTCTTAAAGCAACTAGAGCTTACGTTTACTACCCCGTACCCGGCTCGTTTAACAATCACGTTTCCAGATAGCCCACAAACCTTTGAGACTCCAGAGGAAGCCACAAAAATACTTCAAGAGAAGGGACTTGCTCAAACTGTGCTGGAAGACTCCTCGACCAGAAAAACACAGCAAGGTCTACACGATGCTTTGCGGGGAAATGACAAGGGACCTAAATGTGAGAAAGAGACAGAGTCAGGCAGCTATGGAATACTTTAAAAAACGTTTGCAAAGGTTCCAGAGATCAGCCCCAGAGTGACTGGTGAGAGGAATCTGGGAGAGTCTTTTTAAACACATATATCTGTTGTAGCAGTTTCTCTGCTTATTGAGGGTTCACAGTATTATGCGGGGGGACTTGGTTTGCGATGAGGGCGAGGGAATTGTAGACTCTTATATTTTCCCAGGTTACACGAGGAAGGGGTCTAAAATTGGAGAGATTCTTATATAGTCCCCCCTTACAGTGGCCCCTCCCCAAGATTCATCAGATAGCCCTGTGTCAACTTCAGTTTAAATAACATATATAGCCCAGGACAGGAGATATGGAACTAATGCAACCCTTAAAGAGTTACATGCCCACCTGACCATTGGTAGGTCAGAGCTCTTTTTAGTGCTGTTGACTTTCATTTTGGCCTTACTGGAGAGGAGGAAGACCATTTCCTGGGGTTCTTGCTTCTCATATTTATTTCCAGTGTGGCTAATCGCCACTTGGTATCAGAGAAACAGTGGTGCTGGGGGCCCTCGGCTCTGCCTTGTAAATCCCCCACAGGGCGTCTTTAGCTGCCCCTGTTTAGGAGAGGTATATTTCCTCTCCCTACCTTGGGAGCCATCTGAAAGCTTAGAGAAGTATAAGAATGTGTTCAAATTGACTTTTCTAATTTGTTTCATCCAGTTAAAGCCCTGTTGGCACTCAGATGTAACTGTAGGCCTCGAAAAGTTACATGAGGCGAGTAGACTTGTTTATAAGGTTTACACATGGTTGAATGTTTTCTGTTTAGTAATGAGATTATCAGACACATGTGTAGTTAAAGGCGCATGGACTGGTTTAAAGTACTTTCATAGTAATACAGGCAGCCAATATAATTTATGTAAGCTAGTGAACATATACATGGCAGTTAAGTATGCAGATATACTGATTTTGGAAATGGCATGGGCATGGTGGGAGGTGGGAGAGGGCAGACATTGATTTATTGTGTATAAACAGGGAAGGCTCATCCAGTGTTCACTTGAAAGTAAAAATGGATAAGTCTTCACTGATTCTGTCTCTAAATGTAAATGGCATAGGAAATCCAATTAAACACACTCGCCTCTTCCAGTTATTTTAAAAGGAAAAAACGGAGATCATCCTACTTAAGGAAACCCATATGTCCTCAGATGAGCATAAAAAGTTCCAGAGATATGGGTACACCGTAGCCACTGAGTCAGCCTATAAGGGTGGGAAGCGGAGAGGGGTGGTGATATTATTGCCTCAGGGGGTGCCTTTTGAAAAGCGGGTGGAGGTTGTTGACTGACCGAAACACCGCTATGCGTGGTGGCCAGGCATGCTGCTACTCACAGAGCTGTTACCTTACATCAGTGTCTCCCTCAGAATATTGTGCCACTCGCTGTAAAATTCTTTGCTGACCTGTTGTCAGTATTGGAGGGTCAGTTGTTAATGGGAGGGGATCTGAATATTACCCTAAATCCTTCCTTAGATGCAGCCACCCCACTTGCCCACAGAAGAAATGCACTACAAAAATACACCAAACAAACTATTTCCTCTCTAGGTTTGGTGGATGTGTGGAGACATTTCTTACCCAAATCACAGGAGTTCACCCAACAGACTCCACACTTTGGGGGGGGCAGACTGGACTACTTTTTTTTACAATAATGGAGCATTTGGATTCTGTGTTGGATATGAGGCATGGAGCCACCTTCCTCTTGGACCATGCCCCACTATACATTAAGTTGGAATTGGGGGCACAATATAAGAAGATTAATTGGCGCCTAAACCTTGCGCACCTCAGAGACCCAGAGTTTTTAAACTTAGTCCAGGAGACTATACCCAAAATTAAACATAACACGCATCAGGATGTACCCCTGACCATCCTTTGGGACACTTTAAAGGTAGTATTAAGGGGGGAGATAATAAAATTCTCAGCTAGAAAAAGAAGACAAAGGGGAAAGAACCTTTAAAGACCTGCAGGAGGAACTAATACATCTAAAGCACTGGCCAGACCAGAACGACCCCCTAATACGACAACATCTGAGACTTATAAAACCAGAGCTGCAAAAAATAATGGACCAATCCACAGAACAAAAACCGGTTTACCTCAAGCTTAGAGATCACGAAGGGGGACCCAGAGCCTCGAGGAACCTAGCTCATAAGCTGAGGGAACAAAGATCCAGAGTGAATGTAAGTAGTATGATAAACCCTAAAACAGGAAATTTAGCAAAAAGGCCCCGGGAAATTAGATCCATTTTAAAGCAGTTCTATCAAGACCAATACACCAGAGAACAGGAAACATCTCTGGAGGAGATTCATTCTTGTCTAGGGACCCTCCCCATACCACATATTAGCCTACAACAAGCAGAGGCCCTTCTGGCTCCGATTCAGAAGGGAGAATTATTCCAAGTACTTAAGAAAGCCCAAACACTTAAAGCCCCAGGCCCTGACAGATACCCCTCAGATCTTTATACTAAATGTAAGAAATTTCTCCTAACTATATTGATCCTGGCCCTCACATGCAGTTCAGGAGGTGACCCCCCACCCTTGGCAATATGCAACTATATCAGCCATCCCTAAACCTCAGAAGGACCTTAAACACCCCTCATCTTACCGACCCATTTCAGTGCTAAACTATGATTACAAATTATTTATGTCCGCTGTGGCCTCTAGAATAGATCATCTACTTCCAGCTATTATTGATCCAGACCAAATGGGCTTCATTAAAGGCCGACAGGCACACAACTCCATTAGGCATACTCATCTGCTTATAGATCATGCCATAGAGAGGAAAATCCCACTAGTCTTATTAGGACTAGATGCCAAAAAGGCGTTTGACAGGGTCAGCTTAACCTTTTTATGGCAGACTGTCTGGCAGTTTAGGTTCCCGGAGCCATTTATAAAGCAACTACAAAATATCTATGTTTCCCCCAAAGCAGATGTTAAGGTAGATGGGGCCCTCTCAGACAGGTTTCAATTATCCCTGGGAACTCAGCAGGGCTGCCCCATGTCCACAATGCTATTTGCCTTGTATCTTAAGCCCTTGGCAATAGCCATCAGGTCCTCATTGGAAATAGAGGGCATCCCATTGGGGTCTGCAGGCAGACGATCTCACTCTTTGCAGATGACATCCTCCTAACACTCATAGAGCCCAACCTATCGATCCTGGAAGTTTGGGAACAGTTCCATAAATTTGGCACAATAGCTGGATATAAAATCAACAAAACAAAACAGAAGTTTTGACCTACAACTATCCCCCCACCCAACTTAAAAGAACTTCCCATTAAGTGGCATAGACAAGAGATGAGATATCTGGGCATAAAGCATACTAGAAACCCCATCCATGCTGAATTACTAAATCTTGAGCCCCTGACCCTAAAGCTAGCAGAAGACTTGTCCCGGTGGTCCCACCTCCCCTTAAGTTTTCTGAGTAGAATAGACACAGTCAAACAGAACGTGTTCCCAAGCATACTGTTTCTAGGGACATGGATATGTTGTTCATCCACACTCATTGGCAGGTATCCTTGCCGCTTTAAATCTTGCCGGAAGGTCTTCAAGCTTGCTCCTCCCACCCACCTGGGTGGTATAACTCTCGGCTCCGCCCCATGACGCCAGATCTTCCTTACCGCTTGGAAGCTCAGGTTCCCTCCTTAACGCTCTGCGTTTGAGACTGGTTCCTATTTCTCCGTTTGCGGATTTAAAAATAAAATTTTGCAAAAAGACTTCAGTCTTCTATCCCTCGCGGCTGCGATGGACAAATCGACTCCCGGATTTCGGAGATGCCCATGCGGGCAGAAGATGTCTCGGACGGATCCACACTCCACGTGTGTCTACTGCTTAGGCCTTGAGCACGACCCGCAGGCTTGCGACCTGTGCTCATCCTTCTCGGCCTACGTCCTCGAAGACCGTGCTGCCCGAGTACATCTGGGCCGTCGAAGCGTTCCCTCGGTGAAGTCCAAGGAGGCCGGGTTGGCGGTGTCATGGCGGGCTGCGGCAGATCAGCTCAGCGGATGGTGGCCTCGAAGAGGCGGCGGGGCGTATCTTCTCGGCCGCATTATCCCGCTCTCTGGGCTCTTCTTACGGCTTCTTTTAAGGCTTTGTCTGTCCCTCTCCACTAAAGGAGAAGGGCCTCCGTTAGCGGGACCTTATTCTCGGTCCAAAAGAGGACAAGGTAAGTCCCTCCGTCGGCGCTCTTGGGAGTCGGGAAAGGTCCTCTCCCGGGCCGTCGACCGTCGGCTTCGGTCGACCGCTCGGCTTCGACCACTGGCCTCACGGTGTCCCCGTCAGGTCAGTTGACCGAGACTCCCACCGATGAAGTCGAGATTTTTCTCGACCCGTTGGACGGGCTGTCGCCTTTAGCAGCCGAGATTCCCCTCTCCCCGGTTCCCCCGGGAGGAGTTGAGGATCCCGTGGGCTCGCCTGTGCCTCCGGTTCCGGGGCCCTCGGATGCACCATCCGAGCCGAAGGGAGTGCCGGTTCCGGCCGACACCTCCCCGCACCGACCTCGGAAATTCCGGGACTCTCGGTCTCGGTCTCGGACCTCTTCGCGGTCCAGCCGATCCCACCGTCATAGGCGGTCTCGGTCTCGGCACCGCGGTAAGCGGCGTCGCCGCTCGGCCTCGTCCCCTCCCTCGGATGAGGGAGGCTTCGCGTAATTACGCCGACGGCACGAGACCTTATGTTGCAACAGCTCCTCCTGGCCGGGAATAAGCCGACCCCGTCGCCTTCCCCGGCCATTAAGTGGCTGTCACCGATCGGCCGACACAACCCCTCGACTTATCCGAGGAGCCTACCCAGGCCGGTTGTTCGGCCAAAACCAGCTGCTCCACCGATTCGGTGGAACCTCCGCTCCACAGCCACCATTGGGGCTCCGACCAAGGATTCGTCGGCCAAGGTGTCTACCCATCGGCTGTCAGTTACCTCACTCCCGATCGACCTCGGCAGGTGAAGGGTGGCTCAGGCCAGAGGCAGCTCTTCGAGGACTCTTCCGAGTCCGAAGATGATTCCTCCTTTTCTCCAAGCGACTGGACTTGGGTCTTCAGGAGGTCAGTCAATGGACGATAGCCCGCCGTCCTTCCTAGGACTACTGCCTCATCTCGGAGTCCACGGATGGAGCTCGAACCCGTTTCCAAACGGGCCAGGTATCCCCTCACGGAGATTCTGGACCGAGGGGATTCTCCGACGGAGGCCTTTCCGGTGGCCGAGGCCATAGTGGGTCCGGCACTGGAGCTTTGGCAGCGCCCTGCTTCCTGCCCTGCGCCTTCGGCCAGGATGGCCAGGAAGTATGCGGTCCCTACTGGTTCCTTGTCCGGTTTTTCGGAACACCCCTCTGCTGAGGGGTTGGTTACCGACAGCGTTTTCCGGCGCGCCGGCAACGCCAGGGATGTGGACAAACCTCCTGACAAGGAGTCCAAGAAATTGGACTATGTCGGGCCAAAAGTCTACGCTGCTCCTCTCTCGGCTTCGCCAGGCCAGTTCGCCGCCCTCATGGCACATTTCTCTCATGCCCTGTTGGGCTCCCTGGATGAGGTCATCCTCATCTTCCGCCCGATCTGCAGACTACGGTTAAGCAGGTGCGGGACCAGGGCAGGCAGTGGCCAAACAGCAGCTCCAGACTGCTTTGATTTAGGGACTCATGTGCCAGATCGGTGGCGGCCGAGTGGCTATGCGTCATGGGCTTGGCTGAGGATATCCACCTTTACTGGATACCCAGCACAAGTTGGCGGATGTCCCTTTTGGGACTGACCTCTTCGCCCTGGGGTGGAAGGTCACCTGCAGAGGATCGAGAAGTCCAATGCTACTTGGACTCGGTCTCTTCCGCCAGAAGGACAAAGGCCGCAAACCACAGCCTAAGCCCTTTCGCCCTTCTGTGCCTCTATGCCGCCCGGCCCAGCACGTCAGGCCAGCAGGCTCGGCCTTGGCATCCCAAACCATGCCGCCGCCTTCCTCTAACAGGAGGCAGGGAGGAAAAGGCCCAGGAGGTCCCTCGGCCGTCCCTCCTCCAAGCCTGCCCAGTGACGGGCTGAGGGTGTCGCCCCATTCCCGCCACCTTATCCCTGGGTCCCCCTGGGGGACGGCCCGCACTTCCGTTCCGCCTGGTCCGCTGTTTCCACGGACAGGTGGGTCTTGGAGGTGGTGGGAAGAGGCCTGCCTCTGGAATTGAGCAGGCACCACCCTTCAGAGCCGCCTCGGGGCTTCGGGATCCCAGCCTCACTGGCGGCTCGTCGAGCCGACATCTGCCTCCTCCAGAAGGAGGTGATAAGAGAGGTGGTGGACCTCCTTCAGACCCAGGGTTTCGTCCAGGTACTTCCTGGTTCCGGCGCGGACGGGGCTGGCGCCTATTCTCGACCTCCACGACCTAAACAAGTTCCTAAGGTCTCGAACCTTCAGGATGGTCACCTGGCTCAGATAATACCATCCTTGGAACGCGTGTGTGGTTCTGCTCTCTGGACTTGCAGGAGACGCTTTTTCACCTATCCGTCCGTCTCACCACCAGAGATTCTTCGCCCGAGCGGAAGGATCCTCTTCGAGTTCCAAGCCATGCCCTTCGGCTTGTCTCCAGCTCCCAGGGTCTTCACCAAATGCATGGCAGTGGTGACAGCATTCCTGCTTGCGCCTAGGTCCAGGTGTACCCTTACCTGGACGACTGGCTGATAGCAGCTCCTCCAGGAAGGAGGCAGAGTGGTCCAGAAATCTGGCCTCCAGGTCTGCTCTCAACTGGGCCTCCTTATCAACGAGGCCAAGTCGAACTCGAGCCGAGCAGGTGATTCTATTCATCGGGCGCAGCTCGACTCTCTTCGAGCCAGGCGGCTCCGGCGGACAGGGCCGAGTTCTTTCCTCCTTTGCCCGATCATTTCTGGTTGGGCAATTGCGCCCTGCCCGGGACTTCCTGCGCCTCCTGGGTCTCATGGCGGCCTGCACCAGCGTGGTCCGTTGGGCCCGCTGGAACATGCGTCCCCTTCAGTGGGGACTGGCCAGCCAGTGGTCACAACGCTGCGATCCTTTGGACCAGCTTGTGTCGGTGACATGGGATGTGGAACGCTCTCCAGTGGTGGACCGTTCCAGATCATTTGCAGGAGGGCATCCCGTTCGTCCGCCCCGAGCCGACGGTCTCTCTATCGACCGATGCCTCTCTGATGGGTTGGGGTGCCCATCTGGGGGAACACTGGGCTCATGGCCTCTGGTCCCCGGGGGAGTCCCGATGCCACATCAACCTGCTGGAGCTCCGAGGAGGTCCGCCTAGCTCTCACCGCCTTTGCTCCGTTCCTCCGGGGTCAAGTGGTCCGAGTCAGGCGGACAATACCACGACCATGTACTATCTAAACCGCCCAGGGCGGGACGCGCCTCCATGCTTCTATGCAAGGAAGCCTCCGTGATTTGGTCACTCGTATGCAGCCTGGAGGCGGATCTCCAGCCATTCACGTGGCAGGAGCCTCCAACACCCTGGCCGATGCCCTGAGCCGGATAGGGGCTGCATCCCACGAGTGGTCTCTCCTGCGGAGGTAGTACAGCATCTGTTCTCCCATTGGGGCACACTCAGGTGGACCTGTTTGCCTCAGGAAGCAGGCTGAGCCTGTTCCATGCCTGCCCCTCAGCAGGGCTTGCTGCAGGGGGATGCCTTCTCGAGGCTGTGGACCCTGGGCCTCTTCTGCGCCTTTCCCCCATTTCCCTTGATTCACAAGGTGCTTCTCAAAGCAAGGAGGGACAAGGCGCAGGTGATCCTGATAGCCCCAGACTGGCCTCGCCAGTTCTGGTACCCAGATCTCCCAGTCTCAGCTCCAGGACTCATGGCAGCTTCCAGCCCGCCGGACCTGCTCTCAGTCAATCAGGGAAGGTGTTCCATCCGGACCTTCAATCCCTGCACCTGACGGCCTGGTTCCTGAGCGGCTAGAGTTCCAGGCCTTGGGTCTTTCCGACGAGGTCCTCAATGTAGTTGAGGCGTCCCGTAAGGAGTCGACCAGAAAATGCTATGCCTTCAAATGGAAAAGGTTTTCCATTTGGTGTCAGGGCAAGGGCTTGGACCCTTCCTCCTGTTCCTTGGCAAGCATCTTGGACTATTTATGGTCCCTTTCTAGTCAAGGGCTTAGGCCGACTGACCCTAAGGGTGCACCTGGCAGCCATCTCTGCTTACGGGCTGGGCAGGGAAGCAGTCGATGGCGCAGGAGAAGGTGGTCTGGCGCTTTTTCAAAGGCCTTGATCACATTCCCCTCCAGTCGGGAACCCCACCTCCGTGGGATCTACTGCTGGTACTGGCAAAGCTCATGGGCAAGCCATTCGAACCTATGCACAGGTGTGCTCTCTCTCACCTGTCGTGGAAGACCCTTCTTGGTGGCTATCACGCTAGCCAGAAGGATGGGAGAGCTCCAGGCGCTCCATCGAGTCTCCTTACCTGGTTTTCCACAGGGACAAGTTGTCCTCGCCCCCACCGAAATTCCTTCCGAAGGTGGTGTCGAGTTTCACCTTAACCAGGTGTTGACTCTGCCGGTGTTCTACCCAATCACACTCGGAGGTCGAATATAGGCTCCATACTCTGGACCCTAGAAGGCGCTTATTATAAGGTGCAGCTGGTTGAAATTGAGGAGAGGTTCGCCAGCTGTTTGTCACCTACGCTGAAGCCGCATCTGGCAGACCTGCAGCCAAGCGGACGATAAGCAGGTGGGTAACCTCCTGCATAGATCTCTGCTATAAGTTGGTGGGCATGGAGCCTCCCAGAGGGATAAGAGCTCATTCTACCCGCCATACTGCTGCAACGGTGGCTGCTTCCAGAGACGTCCCTATCCAGGAAATCTGCAGGGCTGCTACCTGGAAGTCAGCAAACACCTTTATTACCCATTACCACATCGACCTTGAGTCACGCCGGGATGCTGGTTTTGGGGCCTCGGTTCTCCAGTCTCTCTTTCTCAAGTAAGTATTAAAAGTGTTTTGCCTCCCTCTCCCGGAGAAGCTGCTAGGGAGTCTGCCAATGAGTGTGATGAACAATATATCCATGTCCCTAGAAATACAGGTTACCTACCTGTAACAGGAGTTCTAGGAATGGTATATGTTGTTCATCCACACCCACCCGACCTCCCGGCTTCGACGCACAACCTGAGCTTCCAGCGGGCCAGATCTGACGTCATGGGGCGGAGCCGAGAGTTATACCACCCGGGTGGGTGGGAGGAGCAAGCTTGAAGACCTTCCGGCAAGATTTAAAGCGGCAAGGATACCTGCCAATGAGTGTGGATGAACAACATATACCATTCCTAGAACTCCTGTTACAGGTGAGTAACCTGTATTTTTTCTCCAGACTCTACCATTCAACCCTGATAAAACATATTTCCACACATGGGACAGAATGATCTCCCATTTTATCTGGAGTGGAAAGTCTCCTTGAATCAAATACTCTGTCCTGCAGCTTGCTAGGAAGCGTGGTGGGCTTAACCTCCCAGACCTTAGAAAATATGCCCTGGCGTCGCTTTTTAAGGTAGTTTTAAATTGGATCAATACACATTATGAGGCCCACTGGAAAAAACTGGAATTAACTTGGGGTGACCTATTTAATACACAAGAGCTCCTTTTTGGGACCCCCCCCCCCCGGTGTTGAGTGGTGGTGAATTATCCAAAATTTACCAGACAACCTCCAAAAGCATGGCTTAAAATCTTGGACGATTTTCTCACTTAGCCAGAAAGAATGTCCCTTGGAATTCTGAATCATAACATGGACCATAAAGCGGGTCCCCTGAGCCCATACCTAGCACAATGGCAACAGTATGGGATGACCCATATCTTCCAACTAGTGGGAAGGACTGGTCTACTTCCATTTGTCTCCCTGCAAAGGGACTATCATTTACCTCATAAATATTTTATTTCTTATTTGCACCTCAAGTCCTGTCTTTGGCCTTTTGAGGAGGATCTGGTGGAGAAAACACCTCAACTATTACAATTAATAAAGGCTCACATTAAGGGCTCAGCCAGAGATTATTGAATTAGTAAAATTTAGAAGGCTTTAAGTGACAGAAGGGGAGACTCGACTGATTCGATTAGACACATATGGGTAGCAGAACTGCAAGTAGGTATAACTGCATCAGCCTGGAGCGATACTGCACTGCCTGTCTTTAAAACCTTCTTATCCCCATACTGGAGGGAACATACGTGGAAACTCTGGACTCGTTTCTTTCAAACCCATGCCCTATTGGCTAGCATGGGAGAACTGGGGGAAGGAAAGTGTTGGAGGGAATGTGGGGGAGACATGGCAAACCAGACCCATGTTCTTTGGTCTTGCCCAAAGATAGCACAGTTTTGGACCGAGGTCCTCGAGGAGCTGAGAGCAATATATGAAATTGTTGACTTGTTCACACCTACATACATCCTGACTTTTATTAAACCGGAGGGATTACGAATTGACAAAAAAATACTCAAACAAATCGCTTAATTTATAATAGCAGCCCATAAAATCATAACCAAATTGTGGTTTACAAATAAATTGCCCACTAAAGAAGCCTGGTTGTCTTTGGCCAGGGAGATATATGCCCTTGAGCGAGACTCTGCCAAAATGATGGATAAAACGGAGAAATGTAATACACAATGGTGAAAATAGGTATCTTTTTAATTAGATCATTATTCTGATTTTGTGCCTTAGGAGGCTGGTTACAGCCAGCATGCCTTCTCCTTTTATCAGAAATGTACTTTGGAATTTACTCTAAAGACACATTTAAATTTTTCTCTCTGTTGGACATTTGGGAGAAGGGAAGCAACCTCATGCCAGACCATATTTCTTCTAAACAACATGGGATCTGTTCTCCAAATATAGCATTATGTATTTCTGCCATATTGATGGAATAAGCAAATAATGTATTTTTTCATTTTCTGTCTGCACATGTGTACAAGAGAAACCTGGGGGTATATTTACCCTGTATTAATTCATGCTGTCATACTGCCTGTAAAGTTTTTTAAACCCAAAATACCAAATAAAAAGTAAAATTAAAAAATTAAAAATGGCCAGTTTTGCATTGGTGGGGCAAATCGTTTTGCATTTTCAACAGAAAACACTGGTAATAAACAGAATTTGTAATTTTTAAACTAGTACTTGGGAGCCAATTTATCATGAAAAACCCCACTTTCCATCAGTTTTTTTTGGGGGGGGGCAAACACCTCCATTTTAAGCCACATTTATGTACGAAACATGGTGATTTGTCCTCAGTTTGGGGAGGAAGCAAGGGAAAAAAACAGATTATAAGATTTTGCCAAATGAAATTGGCCATTTTTGAAAATTGAAAATCATTTGCTCTGCATTAGGAGCCCATAGGGATCCTGGGGGTTTAAAGCATCTTTATATAAGCAACTGACATAAAAGCTATAAGCAGTACTGGCCTGGTGGCGCTGAGGGTTGAGGTGCTGGACATCACACCTTGCACTGCGCCAGCGACCCGGGTTCAGGAACGAGCCAGGGTCATCGGTGGGGATGGTGAAGGATCGAGCGTCCGCAGGACTGCTCTCCTTCCCCGGGGAGGGGGGAGTGCTGTCACCAGTTCTCTGGTGGCCTCTAGCGGTGGCTGGAGGTGAAGCAGTAGCACAGGCAGCCGGGAGGGCGTGCTGGGGCCGACGCCGGGAAGGTGTGCGTGCGCGCGCCTGTCCCTTGGCATCATTGCACACTTCACACATCATGGGGGGGGGACTGGCACTGGTTGTGGCGGCATGATGGCCATCTCCGATGGGGGCAACGGTTCCAAGGGTACGGAGCGACACACTGGATCCGGTCTCAGCAGAGGGCGGTGGGGGTCCTGCCACCGTCCCACCGTGGGGGGCAAGCCGCGGGGTACTAGCTGCAGGATCCAAACGGGAGCCCGGAGATCCCTGGAGATGGCGGCTGGAAGACCTGAGGGGATGCCAAGATGTGATAGAAAGGTAGGCAGACAAGGACCAAGGGGAGAAAAATGAATAACAAAAAAAAAAAAGCTATAAGCAGTAAACTAATGCTGTATAAAATAAATATGTAATGGTTGAGTTCAAAATATGCAGTGTACCTTCACTTGTCAAGAGGCAGGACTTTTTCACTTGCGGCTCTGCTGCTCGTGAGCTAGGGGCCTGCCCTCCTGCCCCCTAACACGTGAAGATAAATTGCGTATTTTGAGTCAGCCTATTGCATACCCACCATATAATTGCACACATGTTTATAGACAATGTATGTGAGAGTCAAAACTTACAGAAAAATTATATTAGCCACTGAAGCATTGTAAATAAAGATAAAGCATTTGATTAGGGGGCATGGTTGCAAGCAGAATGGCAACACCGTGACTTTGTTCTCAAAGCTGCTACTTTTCAAACTGAGCTTTTAACCTTCTAATTGCTTTTTGGTTCATATTCATTGAGTTTCATAGCTATGTGAACTGTTGAACTGCAGAACTCTGTCCAAGAAAGCACTTAAAGTGGACATGAAAGGAAAAATGGGATTAAAGCAACTTAAATTGTCTATGCTAGTATATACTTGGATCCAGAATGTGTTGTCACAGTAGCATTTCCATTTGTCATATATCAGAACACAGAAATTGCAGTTTACACTGTATTCCAGAGAATGGCTGCTTATGTAGTCTTGTGAGCCATACTTTCTGTCTGTGACGGAAAGGAAATGCAGATTGACTAAGGGTGATGAGGTTTCGGTATGTGAGTCTGCAAGTTGGTGTGCTGCTGGTGGTGTCCCCATCCCATACTTCTCAACTGTCCCAGATTTTCAGGGATGTCCCTGATTTTGCCTAATATTTTCTTCCCTTCCTTCTAAAAAGTGGGTTTCTGTGACTGTGCAGTTGAAATTTTAAGCAGAAAGTGTCAGACATTATATTTACAGACTTGTTCTTTTTCAGAAAATGTATTTCACAGTAGGCTTCTTATTCTACCAGCTTCCTAAGAGGTTGTCATCAGGTTGTCTTTTAAGGTGTGTGACTCATTTTGATGCCTTTTCTCTAATATTTGTATTTATACACACACACATGTTGTACCCCGAAGGTTGCTAAGAAAATTCCAGCAGAAAAACCTTCCAGGAGGGTAAGGGTTAACCCCACCCAACCCATGCAGCAGAGGGCTTGCTGACCAAACTAGCTGGCGACCACTTCCTGTCCCTATCTCCCTCCCCTCCTGGAGTTTTTCCAGGCTTCTGCCATGTGTCCTGGCCAGGCCAGGGCTCCAGCCAATCCTAAAGGGGCCATAAATCAGCCCAAGAACTGGTCTAAGCCAGAGGCCCAATCACATGGCTAGAAGTCAGATCCACCTGTAGACTACAAAGGGTCTCCCTGATAGCCAGAGGGCAGTTTGGGACTGGGTGGCTGACAGAGTGGAGAGCACAAGGGCATGGACGTCTTGAGGCTTACTTGAAGCTTGGGTCCGTAGCTCCTTGGTGGCTGCTCCTCTGTAGCTAGGGGTCCTCCAGGGTCTGCAGCAGCAGCAGTCATCCTACAGTCTGAAGGAGATCCAGTCAGGGATCCAGCAATCCTCCAGCAGCTAGTCCCCTAGGGTGAGTCTACTTCTGTTGTCTGCCTTCTGAGGTGTCCTGTGGATGGGTGCCTAGTATTGCGTCCTGCCTGGAGTGACTATTGCAGCTCTCCTGTCCCTTTTCCCAGTGTGCTGGCTGAGGGTTGTGGTACCTTCCTGGGAGCCCATCTTTATTTATTGCCCCTGGATTTGATTATTTTCCTGGTGGGTTAGCTTGGTTTTGTTTCTGGTCCCTGTTCCCCAGTTGCTGGCTCCCCGGCCTGGTGTGGCCACCTCCTGGAGCTTGCCGTGCCCCTCCAACAGAGCCAGAATCCCTTCAGTCAGGATCGGTGGTGGAGAGTGATACTTCTCCCTCCCACTTGTCTTGCATCCCTCCAAGTCACTCAGCACTTCAAATGCCTCTAGCCTGAGCTGCTGACTTGCGTGGGTCTGGGGCAGGAGGGAACTGTTTTCCTGGAGGACCACAGGGTGCAGCTGCATTTTGGGTCGGGCGGAAGCAACTGCCCATGACTCGAGTTCTGCCCAACCTCCTCGGGCAGCAGTATAGATGCCAGGCAGGAGAGTGACTCTCCAGGGACCCCCACCACCTTCAACACCAACAATCCACCTCGGAGGGCCACATGGTAAGTGGGCTAGTAGCCTAAATTTATTCTCCCTAGCATCTGAGGCACCACCTGAAGTGGGAAAGGGCAGAAAAAAGAGACAGGCAAGTGGACAGAGTTCCCACAACTGAGAAAAGGAGTTATAAGGGGCGCCGTGGAGCATGAGCCCCAAAATAGGGAAACCAGGTGCCAGATCGGCACCCTAGTAGTGCAGTGGGCTAAAATGGTAGAAGCAGGGGTCATTAAGAATCTGCAATGAGAGTGGGGAGGCAAAGGTACAGACCCTCCTGTTTACGCCTAGTGGAGGCAGAGCTAGGTCCGGACTCCATAGGCAGTAGGGCTGCAGCCCTGGAAGTAATATTCATGAGGGGTGGAGCTCAGCCTGGGCCCACGGCATAGGCCAGCTACCCCCCTCATACCTGGGCGATTAGTGTAGGCGGGCCTGGGCACTCCCCGGCTGAGCCAAAAAGAGCCCTCCGGGATTTGAAGGGCCAGCGCCACATTTTGGAGGGAGTCCCCTAGAGGCCCAGGCCCCTCCACCAAGAGCCCCAACCACCCCAGTCAGCCACACTGTTTCTCCCCCTAGATTGCCGCTGGTGGCTGTTGTAACCTGCGGACTGAGAGGATGATCAGGCCTGTGCTGTGCTGCTTGCCACCCGGACCATGGCCAGAAAGTAGACCCAGTACCTGGTAATAACAAAAAGTGTGTAGTGTTGTGTAATTGTCATGTGCATTGTGTTCCTGGGTTGCACCCTGGGGCATTATTTACCCCCACCAGACTGAACTGTTTGCACTGGGGTCCAACTGAAACCGCAGCAGCGCCTGAACTGTCCGCCGTGCAACCACCGAAGACAGCTACCCGCACTGGGCCTGAACTTGCTTCCCCCTGCGGCACAACTAGTTGGTTCCTGGACTGTTCCGTAAGGGGCTTGAACTGCCTACCCCACACCCATCAACTGCATCTAGCTGCCTCAGTCCTCTTTCCTCCCCCAGCCTGAGCTGCTGCTGTGGGGTAGTGGACAGACTTCCCAACCGTGGTAGTCCTACCACCTGAACAAACTAATCATCCTACGACAGACTGCAATTGCCTGTGGCCCTGAGTCTAGGGGCCACCTCCCTTCTGCCTGGCCAAGCATCTGGTGCCCTCCGCCCAGCCTGCCGACAACTCTGAAGACACTGAAGACTGCAGTAGCTAGCATAGAGATAGTTAACCCTCCAGTATAGTCAGCCTAGGAGCCACCCCGAGCTCACAATAGTGAGGTTCCCTCCGCAGTATGTGATTAGAGAACTGTTCCATTTTTATTTTGCTTTTTCGAGGTGGCCATAGCTCCCTTCTTCGGCTGGGCAGCAATTTGTCAGCAGCCTTCCAGAGGACCCCCCCCCATTGCGACAGAAGGACATCGCTTCGACTGCCCTCTATCTTTCCATCTTCTACATCCCCTTTGTCTTCTTCAGCCTGTTGTCTTCAAGTCTTCCTGCTGGCCAGTGAGACTGATCGGTTATCAAGGTACTGTACCCATTCTTTGAAGCTAGCTAGTAACCATCTGTGCCGCACCGAAAAGACTGCTCCTCCTATTGGAATGTCGGACTATAAACTGGTGTTTTCTTTCTCATTATCCTTAGCTAAGGTGGTGGGGTATTGGTAAAGTCAGTACTGTTGACATCTGCAGATGTAGGGCACTAGGTAACCCTTTTAGAGGTGTATACTTATTGATGCTAACTGTTTTTTTTTTTATTCACTGCATTTAGGCTTCTATAGTGGCCTTACGTCACTAAGTATTGAATTGTGCATGACAATCATTGTAGTGCCTTGCCATATATTGCAGTCACCTAACCTGTTCCTTTTCCAGTGGAACAAGTTGTCTGGTTGTACCTAGAACCGTTGTACCTGCCTCTCCTTAACCAGATGAGACAAACCACCCTACTGAGTCCGGTCACCACACATACACAGTGGTGAAATCAGAAAAGCTTAGGTGGAGGTACTTTCACCTCTACATTTGTGTAACTGTCATCCCCAAGTGATGGAACCTGCCAGTAGTATTCAATGAAAAAAGAGGACAGAGGTGCCATAACTCCCATACAGTGTTTCAAGAGGAGGGGAACTGAGTGTCTGCTCAATCGAACTTCAGCACAAAGTGTGCTTTTCTGACATCATCATTCACCAAGTGTTGCTGACAAGCTAATTATGGCCTGGTCAGTTAATAGTCTCTGTGCTTTTTGCCTAAACGAAGATAATCTGATCAGTTTACCTTTTAAAAAGACTTAAAATCTGCTCTGTCCTTCATCATAGGCATCATTTACACACACAGGTGGAGCTTCCTAGTTGCCATGATACCGGCTGCCCTTTGGTGTCAGGTGTGCTGCAGAAGAAGCATCACCTCCACACCCTAAGAGTGGAGTGCAGTCCCTGGGAAAATCAGTCCTCCCTCCTACACATCTCCACGACGCACACTCGCAGTACTGAGATAAAAATAGTTATACAGCAGGTTCCAGTACTGTTTTACAGAAGACACCATCACAGGAGTTCATATAGCTGTCCTTTACCAGGGCATACAAAAATTTCATACCATCTACTTTTTTTCACAAATCAGCTCTAATACACAGCCTAGTAACTGCAGGCATAGGAATGCATGCTCACGGCCGAGTGTGCTGGGACCAGCAGAATGGAGAAGCGGGGCTCTGAAACAACCATGATTTTAAAGTCATGGCAAGACTTTTTCTTCACCTGTTTTCAGTGGAGGCTACCGGAGGATCAGGGGCACTTGTACCACGATATTTAAACTTCTAATGGGGACTACTGTAAAGTGAACATTGTACACCTAAATCTGTGGGGACTGCCACATAGATGTCTATGCTCTCACTAGGTGGTGAGGCATGGACGTCATCACAGGAGCCTGATTTTCTGCAAAGCTGGGCTGAACATAGTAAAAATGGCACTGTGCTTCGGGGGTGTTACTAGTTGAAAAAAATATATTATGGGGCACTAGCACTACCAGTCTTCCCCACGTGGTAACAGATGTGCTGGCAAGGCTTACATATTTACAGTGCGAGCCTGCATGGTACAGATTCCCTTTAAACGTTTTGTTTTGTGCTATGACACTTGTCCTATGATAGCTTAGTAATGGACAGCTATGAGAGCCTTTTGGTTTAGTACCTATGGCCTTCCTCAGACATTGCACAAGAATGTCCACCAAGTTCAATATAGTTGTATTACTTTACTGGTAAATGCCTCCGTCAATGCAAAACCTTGATATATGGAGCCATATGTGTTCTGCAATCTGGAGAGCAATCTTCAGTGGACCTAAACAGATTTCATTAGACTAGTCCAAGATCTTTTTCCCTTACATATTACGTAAACATTGTATACTGGAGTTAGTGCCTCTTTAGAAGCCCAGGTCAGGGTACAGTATTTGGCAGGAGATGACAATATCCCATAGATGTGCTGGTGTTTTCTGTAGGCAGTAAGTGTCCCACTCCCTTGACGCAGTTCGATTTTTTTTTTTCAATTTAAATGCCCAAACTAGTTGTACTCAGCCTTGTTCCTTTGTTCATTTTCTCCTAATGAAGTTAAGATCTGCAGATTTTCTTTGTTTCTCCCGAGGGACTCAGTGAATGTTTCACTCTCTGAAATTAAGATGGCATGCAGTTGCCTTTACTGCAGTGAAGATACCAAGTCCCACATGCCTTTTCTCTTTGTTTAATGCTGAAATTGTGTGCTTTGTTGTTTTTTGTTTTTGTTACATGATTTATTACCCCATGATTAATTGCTCAGCTGAAATATAAATACAATATCTTATCTGCAGATTTGGAGGCGGCACAGAACCCAGTTTGCAGTTGTGAGCAGTAAAACACAGATATGTCCACTGATTTTCTCGGGATCAGTGAGTAAGTTCCCACTGTGGAGTTTGCTCTTCCACGTTGGTGACCCGGATTCTGGAACAGATGCAGATTGCTCAGGGGCTGGCTGGAGGAGGGACGACTGAACATCCCAAGGATAGCGCTCCTGATGCACGCGTGGGTGACAGTGCAGCAGGATGCTAGGGAAGGTGTCCTGCCTGCTTTTCTCTTGGGGTGTGTCTGTGGAGGTTGAACTCCCACATTGCATCCTTGCAGACACTGTGGGCCTGAGAAAAACTGAGTAACCCCTCCCCCCCCCGACTGTGGCAGGAAGAGGGCCCGTAACCCCACAGGCCCCACACTGGTGACTGACCTCCTCTGGGTCCTCTGGCAGAGGATGTATGACAACCAACAACAGGAAGTCCGAGAGAAGCCAGGTGATGTGGCTGAGGGGACCAGAAGGGAATGGACCCATTGGGCAGTCCAGGAGATAAAATCCTAATAAAGAAAAATTTCAACCTGAGATTTCTTGTTTCATTTCTTTATTCTAACAACTGGGAGCACAGTTTTTTGCTTCCCTAATACCTAGTGTTTCATTTATGGAATGTTTCTGAGAACCTACACACACACACACAAACACCTTATCACTTTTTTTCAACTTGTATTTTTGTGTTTGTCATAGCATGTTATAACAAAATATGCCATTTGGGAAGCAGTGGGTATTATAAAACAATCAGAAATGGATGACTGAATTCTAAAAGGGCTAGGTTAATGGCAGCAAACTTTGATGTACAATACAAGCAATTAGAATTTTTGCTATAAAAGCATTCTTTTAAAAACTATTAAAAGGCACTCCAGGGGTTGTTACCTTCCTTAATTCAACCCTAGGGGCTTAAGGCCCTCAGCTTCATCTCGTACCTCATGATTCCTCTATGGTTAAAATAAACTGACATTATACGACATGTACTGTAGCTATTGTAAGCCAGTCAGAATAGAGGAAAAAACATTATTTAATACCCCAGAAATACTACAACCACTCCCTTAGTCTATAATCCATATTTTAGACATGCCTATTGTACTTATCCCAATTTAAGCCAAGTCGACGATAGTTTATCCTTATCTAGTCTACGGAAAAAAGGGGAAAAGGGGAAAAAAGGCACCTTCCACTTCAACTGTCACAGAGCTTTTAAAATCCAAACTCCTAGTCATATAATAGTAACAACATTCAGTTAGCCGGCATATGCTCCGCTTAACCAGCTTCTCCGGTTAATTGAACACCTTGTCCTTCTGCCTTTGGTGCTAAATCACCCACTCCAGATGGTTATTCCTCTGTATACTCCCGCTAACTGAATGTTGTCACTTAAGTATACCTACCCCTGGCTATGCCTTACTACTTCAGGAGTAATACCATTAGGGCATAAAGCTCCTTCATTAAGTAAATGCATCCCCCAAAATGAGGTACAGCAAAGAGTATACAGATATGCATATCCAACAAGAAGAAGTTACTAAGAAGTGTTTTGCTGTGGCTATAAGCCCTGAAGGGGCATGACAGATGTCCAGAAGTCGTACTGTATGGAGCAAGTCCAAAAGTCTCAGCCCAAGCTTATTAACATTGGATTAATAGATGAAATGATAAGAAAGAGTCAAAGAAACTGAAAAGTAGGTTGAGTGTAATTGCAGCATTTTATACCCCAAAGACTGGAGCATTTACTCTAGAGTCTGTCTATGCTGCCATGCGCCTTCACAGACTGCAGCTGGTGCAGAACGCAGTGTCCTAGTTGTTGATGGGTCTTTTGAGGTCCGCTCATATAACCCTGGTATTAGGCGAATTGCACTGGCTGCCGGTCAGGTGGAGGATTGCCTTCAAAGACAGCTTACTCACCTATAAGGCCCTACACGGCTTGGGTCCTGGCTATCTGACTGACCTCCTGACACCTGTCCACCCAGTGCGCTCCCTCTGTTCCTCCACGGAGGGCCTCCTGATGATTCCAAGGGCGTGGCTTAAAACATCCAGGAAATCTGTCGGGCTGCTACCTGGAAGTCAGCAAACACCTTCATTACCCATTACCACATCGACCTTGAGTCACGTCGGGATGCTGGTTTTGGAGCCTCGGTTCTCCAATCTCTGTTTCCTAAGTAGGGGGTGTGCGCATTGCCTCCCTCCTCCCGGAGAACTGCTAGGAGTCTGCCAAAGAGTGTTGATGAACAACATATCTACGCTCCTAGAAAAACAGGTTACTCACCTGTAACAGTAATTCTAGGAGTGGTATATGTTATTCATCCACACGCACCCACCCGGCTTAAGGCGCATCACCTTGCTTCCAGCAAGCTAAGATCTGGTGTCATGGAGCAGAGCCGAGGTATTTACCACTCGGGTGGGTGAGAGAAGCCAACCTGAAGACTTCTGGCAAGATTTAAAGGGGAAAGGGACATGCCAAGGAGTGTGGATGAACAACATATACCACTCCTAGAACTACTGTTACAGGTGAGTAACCTGTTTTTTGTAACATAAAAGGAACCGAAGCATTCTAGTCCTCCCTACGTGATGTCTGCATGCTGATTAGACAGTCTCACAGCTGTAAGAAATGCCAGTGGTTTAAAGAATCCTTGCTCTAGAATGCTTACATCTCTTGACTGCTGAGATGACAAGATTAGAAAAGGTGGTGGATGTTGCCATTGTATTGCTCATTAGTGAGATCCTACCTGGAGTACTGTGTCCAGTTATGGAGGACACACTTCCGCAAGGACGTTGATAGAGTAGAGGCGGCCCAGAGGATGGCTACCAAAATAGTGTGGGGGTTGCATGAATGGCTACCAAAATAGTGCGGGGTTGAACGAGAAACCATATGAGGAGAGACTACTGGAGCTCAACATGTACTCCCTGGAAGATAAGAAAGCAAGAGGGGACATGAATGAGACTTATAAGTACCTCACAGGGGTGAATAAAGTGCAGGATGGGAGTCTCTTTCAGAGGAGGAACACCAGAACTTGGAGGCATGCCATAAAACTTGAAAGGGGGGGCGAGGTTTAAGAGGGATTTGAGGAAATACTTCTTCACAGAAAGCTTAGTGGACACCTGAAACGGCCTGCCAGAAGAGGTGGTGGGGACAAAGACAGTGGGGAGCTTCAAGCATGTGTGGGATAGGCACATGGGCATAATAAGTAGAGGAAAGGGAGTAGGGAAGAACACCTGTGACAGAATAGGTAAAGGGTGTGTAGCAACAGGCAGAGAAAATAGGACAGATTAGATGGCTCTACCAGTCCTTTTCTGCTAACACATTCTACATTTCTTTATTTTTATGTTTCGTTGGTATTTGGTAGGGACTGTGCTCCCTTTGCATTACTAAAACTGAAAACCTCATACTGTAAAAAAAAAAAAAAAAAGATTCCAAGCTGTGAAAGGTGGTGGGCAGTTGCACTCAGATAGTGCCCTGTGCAGTCCGAGCACTCTCCGATGGACATCTGTCTTCCAGATTCGACCTCCAGCCGACCAAACCACTTCTACTTTAGGGGTGTCTCGATCAGTGAGGTCAGAATCTATGTCAAGAAGGTACTTGGCAAATCCAGGATGGGGAGCGATAGTGTTGACATGAAGCTATTGTCAGTTGCACTTGAAGAGCTGCTTGTTCCTATCACCAAAATATTCAACAAGTCTCTCATCTTGGCTGCATTTCCTACAGCATGGAAGCTAGCACTGGTGACCCCTGTGTTTAAAAATGGGGATTGCTCTAGTACGGCCAATTATCGGTCTATCTCCTTTCCACCCCACCCCCATATCGAAAACCCTGCAAAGAATTGTAATGGATCAGATCACTGAACACCTCCTGAAATACGATCTACAGTGTCAGCAGCAACATGGCTTTCGCAAAGGTCACAGTAAACAACGGCTCTTGTTGAATTTACAGACTATATCCATAAGGCCTTGGACAGCAGCAAACTAGTGGGATCCATATTGATAGATCTCACCAAGGCCTTTGACACTGTTAATCATACCATACTCCTGCAACAATTACACCACTTAGGTTTCTCCTCTGCAAGTGCCCACTAGGTAAAAGATTACCTCTCTAACCAGTTGTCAGGATCGGGTCAGTGATCTCCCCAGCCAGGGAAATCAATATTGGAGTCCCTCAGGGATCCATCCTGGGTCCCCTCCTTTTCAGCCTGTTCTTGAATAGACTACCAAATGCATGCAATAGCAAGATTATTCTTTATGACGATGATGCGGTCATTCTGGCTGGAAGTACCCAGCTTGATCAGTTACAGTATGAACTGCAGTCCACCTTCCACTCCCTGGAAGATTGGTTCAGTGTACAGAAAACAAAAATATGCTGTTCTCTAGTTCCCAGCACAAGAAATCCTACCCATACCTGACATTAGTCGATAATAAGGCCACTCCCCTTGAGCAGGTGCGTGCTTTTAAGTACCTGGGGTTTTTCATCGACGACACCCTTGCCTATTCGCAACATACCGATAATGTCGTCAAAGCAGTCAGTGTCAAGCTGGGTGTCTTAAATAGGCACAAACAATACCTTACACCCACTGCCCTCCGCCTGTCAGTCTCCAGCTCCATATTGTCAATAATTGACTACGGCCTGGTAGTCTATGGGGCTGCATCGGATGCCACACTTAAGCATATCATGATAGCCCTCAATAAAGCATGCAGACTAGCCTTGGGAGCTGACAACAGATATCACACATGTTCACTCTATGAACAAACCAACTGGCTGAACCTCAGTAACAGGATAAAGTACCAGACGTGCCTTCGGAGCAAGAAAACCCTACTTAAGAAAGCTCCCCCCTTTCTCAAACCCATGTTGCAGATGACCCGCACCTCTTACCACACCAGGGGTGTGACCAGAAACTCTCTTGCCATCCCTTTCATGAGAACCTCTCTGGGACAAAGGTCCTTTGCCTACAGAGCACCCCTATGGCTAAGTGAGATCCCAACCCTCAGCACTAGCAACACCTGCATCTCAGCATTTAAACTATTGCTGAGGCAGCACCTCTCTGATGCCTCCATCTGCACCTGTAGGTAATCCTGGAAGATGATGCCTAATTCCCCTCAGGGGTACCTCCTGGCCACTCTTCTAAATGACATTCAACTACTATAACTTCCCCTCCATCCCCTCTCTCCCTCTGTTTTCCGTGACGATGCCTGTTACCGGCAGCTCTACCCCATGGATTATTAACATGATTAAATGCCTCCCAGCCCCCAAGGAATTACCTGACTACCAAGTCTCTCAACCATACCTCTCCCTTTTACCTATTCTCCAATCTCTCCCTCCTGCCAATTCTCCAATCTCCTTAGAACATGTTCTACCTGCTTTGCATTTTATTACCACATGTATAGTATTATTATACCATCCTTATTGTTCCTGCATTCCATGTTTAAACTTAACAGGTCCTATCTGTTGTGTTATGTTGTATTGTAAATGTACGTGCCATGACGTGGAACCTTTGAAAAAGAGCATTTTGCTCAAAGGTCTTTTCCGAAGAATTAAATAAAAAAAAAAAGCCAGGATGTCAGATTCCAATCAAAATTTTGGGGACCCAGTGTTCGAGGGGTCAGGTGTCTGGATCCGGGGTGGGGTCAGATTTTTGTAGCAGACCCACAGATACTTAAGGCCCAGTGGGATACGACTGTTTGATCCAGTTGGATCATATGGTTCTGATCAGATCCATGCATGGTGTCGGAGGAAATTGGATCCACGGTTGGATTCCATCAATATTCGGTGGTATCTGAAATCCGGCTAGAACAGTGGTATCTGCCATTATACAACCTCAGCGAATACTATCTGAGCACCATTAGTGGTAATTCCTGAGGAACTGGAGGCCAAAGTTTGTGCCATTGTAGCACTTTAACTCCTGAACTTCCCATTGCTTCCATTCCTTGAAGAGTTTCTGGTGCCTTATTGAAAATGTTAAAAAACATAGTATTATGCTACATGTCAGCTTATATTCCATGTATCTTCTGTACAGTGCAGTTCTTCTACCTGTTAATATTTGATACATAGACCAGTCCAATGGTGTGAAGAGATGAAGCATCATGCCTTATTTCCTGCCACACCGGTGACCCGTGTTCGCAGTGCGAGCGGGTCGGCCAGGGAGGGAGAGGATCGAGCGTCCAGGAGGACAGCTCTCCTCTCCCAGGAAGGGGTGGGGACCGAGTCCGCTGCTTGACTGGCCCCTAGTGGTGGCTGGGGGCCGGCGCAACGGACACACATAAGGGAGGCGGAGCCAAGCAAGACACCCAGCGTGCGGCTCGGTCATTGGCATCATTGCACGCCTTGGGACAAAAACCGGAGGAGAAAACAAGCCGACCAGCAGGATAAAGCCAGTCTCCCCCACGCACCAGGCCAGCTGGTGCCTCAAATTGGAGCGAGGTGATGGCTGGCATGACATCTGGTGGTGTGATGGGGGGGCAGTGGAAGAGGGCTGGTCAGTGGGGGACAAAGAAATAAGAAAAAAAATATATATATTTGATAAGTAGAAAAATTGCCCGAAAGCAGGGTCCTAATCCAGTTCTCTGCTCCTGTAATCCTCTGTTGTAACACAGTCCATTGCTGTGATAATAACTGTAATGCCTCAAACAGTGTACTGTGGCCTAGGTGAGTAATAAGCAACAGGAACATATGAACTCTTAAGGAACAAAGATCCTTATTTAATACAGACGACCTCAGTCATAAATAATAGGGAAGTAGAAATACAGAATGAGTGTGAAATATAAGCTGAATTTTGTTTAAATATTATGTTTTTTGGATGTTTCCCTGAAGGTCTTGACTGCTCTTTCAGGTGAATTTAAATATAAATTAAAGATTTCAAACTGTCAGGGATTAAGTGAAACAGTATAAGGGTCTTGCATAATTCTTAACATTTTGAATTCTGATGCCCTCCGCACCTTATGTCTGACTCTTATAGACGGTGTCGGCAGAAAAGGACACAGAGGTCTGTCTAGTCTACCCGGTTCCCTGCCTAGCTCCATGCTTGGCCTAACACGGGGCTGGATTTACTTGCAAGATCTTTACTGCAGCTGTGCCCTGCTGGTACCAGCTGTGACTCCAGCAAGTGGAAAAGTTTGCAGTTCTGTGAGCCCCCCCCCCCCCCGCCATTAGTTTTCCCATCTTCAATAGCTCCTACCCTACTCCCCGGAGTAATCACAAGTGAAGCCACCCTTTAAGTCAGACATAGTGTTGCAGGAATAAATCTTGTGTACCATTTAAAAAAAAAACATTAGATCTGAATTATTAGGTTATGAAACTGGTAAAGAAATATTTTTGAGGGAAAACAATTATATACCAAACAATTATTTCAAACTGTGTTAGTCTTTACCAGCAATATCTACAGCTATTTAATATGTGGTGAACTGATGGCCTCTTCAAAGCAAATACTTTAAGGAACTAATACAATAAAATATAGTAGTTCTTAAGTGACTGCGGACACTTTCTGCAAATAAGAAAAGGAGTAGAAATCATTCGATCAAAGTAGAAATGTTGCTGTTTGTCGGAACAAGATGATTGATTGGATGTGACTTAAGTTTATAACCTTGCAAGTAGTTTAATAATAAAGACAGGAAGTGACAATGATTAGCTGTTGTGAAAAATGGCAGTTTTTTTTGATGATCTAGGCATCTTGAGAGAAATGGCTGTGGATGAACCGACAAACTGTCTATAACATCAAATGAGCCGTGAAATGAATCGGTCAGAAGTAAAGGGATAGTATTCAGAATAGCCATTCATTTTGCTTTGCCATAGATCTGCCCTCCTATAATGCTGTAAGTCTCTTGCATAGCGTTAAATCCTAATGGGTATATGTCAAAGAAAACGGATAGCATAGTAGAGCATAGAAGGTCATTTTATACAGCTAAATATGTTGATATATATTACATTGGAGGTGTAACTTTGTATTAAACTGAACTTTGGATGAAACTATAGTACTGTAGTGCTATGATTTTATGTGCCAGGTTTTATAATTCTAAAATTATCCTGTTCTCCATTTCATTTCATTTAGACTAAATGGCTTGAGTCAGAATATGTAGTTTAAATTCAGGTGTTTGGGAGAGGGGGGTATAAGACTATAACTCATAAGTGGCAGAGCCATGAGTGAGTTAAGAAAATGCTGCTCCTTCAAGTGATAAACTGCATATTCAGAGCCAGTCTATTGCATGTTTAGTTTATACGACATCAGTTTGCTGATAGTAACTTTTAAAGAGCACCTTTCCTGCAGTCTGTAGATTGTTTAAACAAGAAACAGAATGCCTCCTTACCTGAATAGAAGCTCATTTCCTTATAGTTGTAAAATTATTTATACCCCATGAAGGGAAGGGATTGCAATTTGCCCTCAAGGGGCTGCCCACTCAATACCTTACACTTCCATACTCAGCGGCTCTGCCCTGTACCAAGACATTTTCTGATGTCAGTATATTGAGAGTGTGCGGGCATGCTCCATGCAAATCTAAATATATACAGAACATCTTTTTAAATACTATTTCTTTCAGAATTTAAGTGGAGTTTTAGTAAAAATTCTAGCCAGGGTTTAACTAGCGAGCCATGTTAGTTGAACCCTGGCTACAATTTGGACCAAAATTCCACCTTAATTCTTAAAAAAAAAAAAAAAAATTTAAAAAAAGGCTCCAAAGACTTGCATGAGTGTGTCCCCCGCTCTGTCCAAGTACCAACATATTAAACTTTGTGCTCTATGTGAAATGGAGCTTTTTGTGAGACTGTCTGCAAGCACTACAAAATGGCCGCAATGCTCAGATGCCTTTGACCTACCTCGCCATAACAAGGGTTTTGAAGGGCACTGCTTAACCAATATAGAGTGTTTGCCACTCTGAGGAGCCACTGGATCTCGTGATCTGTAGGTGGACGTGATTACTTCAGTCACCTTTTCACTTGCCAGTTGCCTCCAAAAAGCAGGCTTCAGGGACCGCCTGTCATTAGTAAACATACTGTTCAGACCAGTTGGATTTTTATGTTGTCCCATTAAGTACATGGACTAATTTGCCCTGTGTTCTGATCTGAGTGAGAGATCTCGTAGATGTGGGACCGCTGCCGGTAGAGCCTGAGCTATGCTGAATTAGATTACATGTCTGCTGTAGACAAACCATATGTGAAAGTAGGGTTCACTGCCAGCAAAGGGAGGCATTTTTTGTGATAGCCAGCACATTGCTTGACACTGAATATTGCCAACATTGTGAAGGGGTGAGAGAGAGGTGACCAGCTGCCCAGAACTGCTGTGGGGTATGCTAGTGAGTATCAAAGCCTAGTACTAAGCTAGTACCGCCCTAACGCTTTGGAAGCTTTGATGTGTGGGTTGGTGCAGAAACACCATGGCCTGATCAATCAGAGGAGAGCTGTGCCTCTACCTGCACCGCCTTCACAGATGCCAGAAAGAAAGTGTGTGAAAGTGGGAGAGCGGGGAGATGATCCAGCTGACTAAGCTGAACTGCTGAAGGCTGCAGCATTAAGCCCTGCATTGCAGTGGATGACCCTGTGTACCCTGGAACTGTGAGCACTGTGCAGGTTTTGCCCTGTACTTGAGTGTTGTGTGCAGTAGTTACTTGCTACCCATGCAATTAGATCTGGCACTCCTAGCTTCTAAGGTTCAGTTTGCCAGTGTGAGCAATTGCATGGTCTCTGGGTTTGGGTTTAAGTAAATTCCTTTGGCATTGCTGATATTTATTTTAAAGTGCACCACCTCTGGCCACCCAGCTGCAATATCTATGGGCCTATGCCTATTCAGCCACTAGGTACCCAGTAACTTCTGTGGGAGCTCCCTGGAAATTGTTAAAAAGGGAAACACTGGCTCCAGTGGGGGAAGGTAGCACCTCCAGCACAGGAGAAAGAGGGGTCAGTATTGTTGTGCACACTGTGTTGTGGGGGCAGTCTAAGTGGGGCTGTGCCCTACTGTGCCTTGTTACAGACAGCCCAAGAGGTGTTTATCTTGGCTGTGCTTCCATAGGGCACCAGATGACTGGCTGAGCAGGCACGGCTGTACTTCTTATCGTGCTACCCCTTCTTTTCCTCTCCTTAGAGTTAATGCCTTAAATACATTGTGTTTCTTTAAAGCAGCTGGTCATCTTTGGTGACATAGATTATCAGTGTATGCTGATGGGGGAACTGTTTGGTATTGCATGGGGTCCACAGGAGAAATTACCACACTGGGGAGGTGAAGAGGTACATCTTTCCAGGGTGTCGTATTGACCTGTCACCAGGCCCAATTGAATCTTTCTCTGAATGAAGGCACCACACTATTTCGATTATCAATTTGTACCCCATTCATGAAGATAATTGTCACCGAGGCACAGGTCAGGAAGTATAGGAAAAACCAGGAGCAGTTGTAGAATTCGCAAAAAGTGTTTATTAATAGTAGCAGTAACATAAACAGAATAAAATTGTTCAGAATAACTATTTACAAAGGCAGAATAAACAGAGAAGATCCATCTGAGTTTTTCTACAATCTCTGTGTCTCTCTCAAAACATTTCTGCTCTCTCTTACAAGTCTTTGCAACCCCCTCCTCAAGAAGCATCCTGTTTTCTTTTTTCCTAAAATGTTCTTGTAAATTTCAGGAGGTGCAGCAAGAATACAGAGTCCCAGAACTGAGGCCCTTCTCCACAGCTTCTGAAAAGGGCTTAAAACTGCTCTAGGTTAACCCCTTGAGTTCCCAATAGCTTCTTACAATCATCTCAAACTATAATTACATACATTTCAACAGTAACACTATGTAATTACTAAATAAAGGGATCCCAATATCAGTTATATGTTCACATAATGATTTGCATATATTTTTATACCAGCAGATATGCAAGGGAGGAAAAGGCAGAACAGCAAGAGAAGGTAGAGAGATAACGAGAGGCAGAGAATTGCAAGACCGTCGGTGTGATCAAGTCCTAGGTCTCACAAGAAAATCTGGTTGTGCAACCAGACAGACACGAGACAGGAAAGGAAAGAACAGAACAGATCCCTTCATTCAAACTCTCCTTAACAACTGGGGCAGGGTCCTATTCAACCCTGTCATAATAGTGAACCAAGGAGCCACCATGACAACATGGTGGTGTTATAAGGTACTGACATCCCTCTCACCCAATGCCATTGTTTGGGCGGCCCCTGCAGGAGCCTTACACCAGCATTACACATTTAGTCATGCTTTTTACAGAAAACTATCTGAACATTCTCTTAGCTTGAAACCAGTACTACTAGAATGGTTTATGACAGCAGATGTACTTTTATATTTAGACTCAGCCAGATAAAGAATGTGTTTAATATGATTTCTGGCCATCATCATTGTATCTGAACGTGCGCTGAATTGCAGAGTAGGCCAGTCACCATGAGCATAGTAGTGCCTGCCAATTTTAGTTCTGAAATAAATGTTACTAAATAATTTGATGCACCTAACCATCTGGCTAAGATTTCCTGTAGTTTGCAGCATATTTGCAGTAATTGTGTTACCGTAACTTAATTACCGTTAAATGCCGGCTGGGTTGCAGTCATTTTTAACAGTACATTGTCCTTCTGTACAAGCACTCCTGAAGTAACTACTTGTTCTAGGTACTGTATGTTCCTGCCTGTGACTTTAATCTTTAGATGTCACAGCCATGTTGAATTTAGGCTCCTGTTGTGCAGTGCATCAATAAAGATTCTTCCAGAGTTCCAATCCTATTGTCAGTGCTCCAAACTATGATTATAATTTCTAGTAAGTTGCCAGCATCTTATTGTTGAGTAATGTGCAGCATCATTGATTTCTGGTTTCCTTTTGCAGTTCAGTTAGAAACTGTAAGTGTGTTTACGTTTATGTGTGTGTTGTGTGGTATGTGTGTTGCTATGGCTATGACATTACTACTCTCACAAAGAGACAGAGTTTAAAAAATAATTGGTTCCTTAGTGATAGTATCCCATTTGACCTCAGTCAATCCATGCAAATGTTACAGCCCTATTAACCATAAGTCTCTAACTTATTGCCTAATAATCATGAATGTGGTCCATAAATCTGTTGGGGAATGTGGGCAATAAAGTCATGTGACCTTCATCATTAAATCTGTTATTTTAATTATCATCATGTTAACGGACCTTGCATTAATAGTTCAAAGTCAGTTGCCGTGTCATAGCACTTTTGTTGTTATTAATGTGAATTTTCCATTGCAATATGTCTGTGTATTAAAAGCCATCCGGTAAAGAGTAGTCTGGGGTCATTCTGAAGTTTGGTTCATTATCAGAGTGTTTGACTTATAACAGGGGTGGGACTTTGTTATAGAATAGTCATCATTGCAATATGGCAAGAATTAGAATCACTGATTCACAGGGCACATTTATTAGTGTCCTACATTGTTGGACGCACCCTCTGTCCAAACCTTTAGTCACTTGAGGTATTTAGTTATTTTCTGTACACACTTATAGATGAACTTACAGCTTTTCATATCAATTCAGGCGTTTTCTATGTCACTTAATACAGCTACACCATAATATGACTGGTGGCTGCAAGATATAGATACTGTTGTAGCCAACATTGTCCACTTGTAACCTCCCTACAAATGGGGGTCACCGAAAAGCCTTCCTTGGGTATACCTACATGCCCTCTGCCAGGCTGGTGTCCTGCATTTAGCGTTTAAATGTGTTGCCCGTGAGTGCTGTTAAAGCCTCCGTGTTCTGTCTCTTTAAGAGCTGCCCATTTGCAGAAATAATTAATTTGAATGGGGAGGTCTGTGTGTTTCCATGCTCGAGTCCCGTTCGAGCTGCTGAATAATCGCTCCGTTTCTGCCGTCGCTAAATGTGCAGAGGGAGCTCAGCTGAAAGATGTAACTAATTGCTGGGAATTGTTTAGAGTAATAATGAAAATGCAGTTTGTCTAACCTGCTTTTCTTGCAGCAGGAACTGTTTCTGCTTGGCCCCACCTTTTTGATCCTGAACTGCTGAATTGGACCAATCGGATTGCAAGGACTCTAAAATGGAGCCTGCTTTGGGCCAGTTGGGACTGGGACTCTCATCTGGAGCCTGTTGAAAGGTGGCTGTATGGAAGATGCCTCTGGGTAATGTAGTTTTGGACTGTTGACACCTTTTTGCACCTATAGAGGGAGCTCTACTGTGACTGACAAGAGAATCAGCCAACCGAATCTTTTGGACCTAAGGGAAATTACCCTGCAGCCCAGGGCCAGAAGGAAGATGGAGCTGGAAGAGTGAGCAGCTTGTGGAGCTGCTGCCCCATGGGACAGCATGGGGGCTTGGTGGGAAGGCTGAATCTGGCCTTCCTGCACTCGGCTCTCCTGCAGGGGGAGAGAAAAAGGACAGCTTTATTTTGGACCATGTCTCCAAATTACTTTGTTGTGCCTCGCGTTATGGGCACGATGAGCAGAGAGGAACAGAAGAAGGGAATCTTCATGTCGGACTGCTTTTCCGAAACAGTGCTGAGTGTGCGAGCAGCCGTGTGCACCGTAGTTCGCGCAGGAGAGTCGTGGATGTGCCCTGAAATGGAACTGAAGCAGATCCAAGTTAGAGAGTAAAGAGTGAAGGAGCTCAGCTCCGCTCTGTTCGAGCGGCGTGGTAGATCACGCAGGAGGCGCATGTGAGGCCTGAATCTCGGCCTGCTTGCCGTTGCGAGAGGAAGAGAAAGAGAGAGAAAAAGGTGTTTTTGGACTGAATCCGAAGTTTGTGAGGAAAAAGCAAGCTGCTGCTGTTGGGACCAGGCTTACCCTGTTGAAGACCGAAGATTTTGCTGAAAGCGATCGGCCTGTCAGGACTTTAGCTACCATAGTGCTCCCAGGTAATTGCAGTGTTCTTTGCGATCGGGACTGAGGAGTCACCTGAATGGTACAGTAAACTTTCTTTTACATATAAATGTGCTATGTGCTGGAAGGGGATTGCGATCTGTTTTCCCCCCTTGCTGTAAACTGTGTGCTAGTGGTGGAAGTAGTTTTCCCAGTCAAAATTGGACTGAATCTGTGCTGCCTGGCACAGATGAGCCCTTCCACGAGGGTCTTGCCTCACTACCTTGCTGCACAGAAAGATCCATTGTCGAGGGGCCAAGCTTCCTCTGGCAATCCAGAGAGTTTATCCATCAGCCCTCCTGTGTTTAGCCTGGGTATCGTGAGTAATTATCAGGGTAGCTCCCTGCAACTTTTGTCTAATCAAAGTGTGTCATCTGATGTCTTGTGCTTTTCTTTCCATGAACTGAGCCATCCGGCTGTGGAATACAAATTGTGTGTGTGCATGTTTCCTTTTCCATTGCAGGGACCCAACCAGCTGCAACGAACCTGGCCAGTCCCTTCTCCAGCCTGGGTACCCAGAGACTGTGACTGTGTGGGACTCTTAAGTGTATGCACAGTTCTGTGATTATTATTGTGTTTATACCAATTTACCTGATTTCCCCCCTCCTTGTTACAAGCTCCCCTGAATAAATCAGATCTGTTTGTTTCTGCAAATTTATATTGACTGTGGTGTCAGTTTATGCTAAAGGTATTGCATTGTTGCTGTTGTATTGCATCACCTTATTTTACAGGGGCTCCCCAGAGTCAAGCTGAAGGAACCAGTCCTGGGGGTCAGTGCCAAGTACAAGTGTATGTGGTTTGCATATCTGGGGTATTGGGAAAGTTACTGTTGTGTACGGTGTGTGCCACTAGTGGGAATCAAGGGGGTCACAGTATCCCAGAGGGCTGTGACCTGGTTAGACTAGCCACAGCCAACCCAGACCTTTGGGTGGAGGCACCCATTTTAGAACTCAGGCCCCTTAACCTGTTAGTAGCCAAGCAGGCAGGGGTAGTAGCCCAAGGGATAGCGCCACCTAGGGGTTACACACTGTTTATAGGTACCAATTAAGCAGTGCAGCATAACCTCTGAATATTAATGTCCACTATTTTATTACCATTTTAATAATTTAATGTTTATTCATGGCATACATCAGCCAATATAATGATGTCCAGTTTTTCCCCACATAATCTCCTCCTCTATTGCTCATTTGCCTACAGCAGTTGTTGTTTGTTGTGCTGCTACTACAGTTGAAGCCAGTGACAAGTTGCAGTACATCCACACACTTACAGTACATAGATAGATAGACATACAGATGGACGGATAGATAGATAGATAGATAGATAGATAGATAGATATGTGACAGGGTTGGGCAAGACCCTGTCCCATGTGTTATGCAGAAAGAGTTAAACGCAAAGATCTGTTTTTCTCCTTTCCTATTCTGCCACTTGTCTGTTTCTTGCCTGTCTGATTGCACAGTCCAGTTTTCCTTGTGGCATATAGGAATTGGCCACTACAATTGTCCCACAATTTCCCTCTGTTTTCTCCCTTCCTTCACTTGCTGTTTCTATTCTTTCTTTTTCCCCTTGCTTCACTGTGGTTAAAAATATATATGAATATGTATGTGAAAGTGGGATCACCTAGTTTGCAAATGAAAGTAACTGTATTGTTGAAATGAATGCAAAAAGCTGTTTGGGTTTCTTTTAAAATTGACAGTCTGTAATACAAGGGGTTAATCCTGAGCTGTGTTTTGACCTCCACAAGCTTGTTTGCAGAATTATTAACAGGAAACTAGCACTGGGACAGTATGTCTTAATTGGCTGCACCTGTTACGAAGACTAATGTACTCTTCAGGCTGATCACAGGAAAGTCAATGAAAAAAAAGTCTTGTTGCTGCCAGTCAAAGGCAGGGGGGAGACAAGGAATCCCAGCATCAGAAGCTTCAACACTTGGGGGTGTAGGGCTGGTGCAGGGAAAAGGGATATGGCTTCAGTGGGGACTGGGGACCCACCTGGAATGATGTGGGCCTGTACAGGGGTGATGGCCTACATCTGTCCAGGAAGGGGACAGCAGTCCTCAATGAACAGTTTAAATGCTTCCTGGGCGAGCATTTAAACTAGCCGGGTGGGGGCAGGGGGAACAGGGAGACTCAAGCAGCCCACCCCCACAGATTCGAGCAGTCAGAAAGGAGGAGCAGGAAGGGAAGTTGAAGGCAGGTACACCTGAACCAGTCATAAAGGGTAAGGCTGGGGAAGGGAGGTGGAGAAAGATGGATTCTAGGGATGGAGGGAAAAAAACAAGGGGCCAAAAACAGGAATAGAAGAAGGGCAGGCAGTAAAACATGAAAGGTCATGACTGCAAAGGCCTGCAGCTTGGGAAACAAATTACCAGACCTGGTGCATTTGATGAAGGAGGCTGACCTGGACACAGTGGCAGTAACCGAGACGTGGTACACCGCAAATCATGACCGGGAGATAAATGTACCAGGTTATGCTGTATACAGGAGAGATAGGGAATGTAAAAAAAGAGGGGGGAGGTGGCCCTGTATCTCAGAGAAGGTATTAAAGCAACTGTGGTACAGGGCAGATAAGGGGCAGGTGAGGCACTGTGGGTTACCATTGAGCCAGACAATGGCACTGCAGTTGACACTGGGGTGATCTTCAGGCCTCCAGCTCAGGGAGAGGAGGTGGATAGAGGGCTAGTGGATGAAATACAAGAGATGGCAACAAAAGGTGAGGTACTTCTGCTTTGGAATTTTAATATGCCTGACATAGACTGGGCTATCCCAGCAGCTGCCTTAGCCAGGAGACGAGACATCTTGGACTCCCTGCGGGGAGCAGGCCTCAGGCAGCTAGTGGTTGAACCCACCAGGGGCAGAGTGATTCTGGACCTAGTGCTGGCCAGTGGAGACAGAATCACAGAAGTTTGGGTGGAAGCTAACCCGGGGTCCACCGACCACCTAACTGTGGTTTAACATGAGTACAGGGTCACAGTCAAGCCACACAAAGACGAAGGTCTTGGATTTTAGGAGGGCGGACTTTGCCAGGATGGGGATAGGTATTTAAGAAGCCCTGGCAAGGAGGGAGGTGGGGGGGTGAGGAGCAGTGGTCACACCTAAAAGGAGCCATAGTGGAAGCAACAATCCAGTACATTAGGCTGAGGCACAAAGGCAAGAGGAGGAGGAAACCACAGTGGTTTTCAAAAGAGGTAGCAGAGAAAGTAAGCGCCAAAATGTTGAGTTTCAGAGAGTATAAGGAGACACAGAAGGAAGAGGATAGGGTGGCGTAACTAAATTGTCTGAAGGAAGCAGGGAAAGCTGTTAGGAGCACAAAGGTGCAGACAGAGGAAAGACTATCACAGACAGTGAAGAAAGGAGACAAGATATTCTATAGGTACAACAGTGAAGGGGGGGGTGGATTGTAAGGTTGAGGGGGGATGGGGGAGACGTGGAAAAGGCAGAAATACTGAATAAATTCTTATGTTCAGTATTCACTGAAGAAGGGGAAGGGCAGGGACCAGAACTGGGCACCAGATACAAAGAGGGGAGGGAGCTGAACACCAGTTCATTTGCAAAAGAGAGAGTCCTGGGGGAACTCACAAAGCTGAAGGTAGACAAAGCAATGGGGCCAGATGGCATACATCCCAGGATTTTGAAGAAACAACTGAGGGAGCTAGCTGCACCCCACTGGCAGTCATGTTCAGTGCGTTGTTCAACAGAGGAGTGGTTTCAGAGGACTGGAGGAGGGCACATGTAGTCCCTTTTCACAAAAATGGTAGCAGGGAGGAGGCAGAAAACTATAGGCCAATCAGCATCATCTCGGTGGTGGGTAAGATTATGGAGGCACTGCTTAAGGAAAGGATTGTGAAACACTTGGAATCCAGTGGGGCCTAGGATCCACAGCAGCATGGATTCACGAAGGTCATGTCAAACTAATCTGTTAGATTTTTTTGACTAGGTAACGAGGGAGGTTGATCGGAGGGAGTAGTAGATGTCGTCTACTTTGATTTCAGCAAGCCCTTCGACTCCGTCCCACATAAAAGACTGGTGAACAAGCTGGGTAGCATAGGTGTGGGCCACAAAGTGGTAAACTGGGTTAGAAACTGGTTAGGGGGGCAGGAAGCAGAGTTTGGGAACAAATCCTAGATGGCAAAATTATTTTATAATAATTTTATTATGCATTATTATTGTATTAGATGATTATACTATTAGGCCATGGGTATAATGGGAAGCATACCAAGACAGCTGTTTTAGATTCCTGTCTACATAAGCTGTCTAAACAAGAAAAAAATGTCTCTGAGAAGGGGTTTAAAATCCTGCCTAGATGGAATTGGGGGGGGGGAGGGATCTGTGACTCTGTATTTAAAATAATAATGTATCCTTAAACTGGGCCGCTTTGAGAAAGCAGTATTATAGATCCTTGAATCTTCGTTTGGGAGCAGAAGAAACAATCTGATAATGTTGCCTGGTAACTACATACCAGGTGTCAGAAGTAGAATTTGTGGCTATGTGGTACTGCCTTACACCAAGCAGCTGTCTTCAAGAAGAGAAAAAGACTTGGTTGAATCTCTGTAGAAAATCAAAAACACAGAAAAGGCACTGCTCATATAACAGTCTTAGGCCGGGATATTCAGACTGCGCCAGGCAGTGGCGCAGTGCAACTGTGATGTGCCGGGGCCAGGTGCAGGTGATGTTCAACAGTGCTGTGCCATGGTGCAGCACCGTTGAATATGGCACGGGCAGCGCACAAACTGCGCATGGTGTAATGACACTGCACCAGCGCAAGCCACAGATAGGGGAGCATGGGGATGCGCAAGTGCAGTTGCGCTAGGCGCATCACCCGATATTCAGCAGGGCATGCGTGAGGCTAATATAAGGTGCAATGGGGCCATTGTATGTCATGGTCCCGTTGTGCGCTCGCGGGCAGTCGCTACTGCGCTGTCACTTTGCATGCGACGGTGCTTTGGGGACCGAACAATGCATGCTATAAGATGTCAGAGATCCCTGGTAGTCTAGTGGTCCCCCAGTCCCGAGCGAGGAACATGATGAACTCTGGGGTCCAGTGGTCCCCTCCCACCTGATGCCCCGATACATGAATTATGATGTCCCTGGTGGTCCAGTGGATCCCCTGCCTGTTGCCGCGTCGTGGTAAATTCCCGCCCTTGAAATACCCTGGTGAGCCAGTGGCACCCCACCCACCCACCCACAGAGGACCGCGCCACCCCTGTCATTGGCAGGCGGTTGCACCGTCACGCGTCAAATGAAGGTACAGCATGGGCTGTAACCCATTGGTCCCAGTGGGGACCAATGGGCTTACCTAACATACTGTACTAGACAGTCCCAAATCTGTGACTGACCTCTTCACATGTTTGGGACTCGTCTAGTACAATATGCCCTGCAAGCCCGCTGGTCCACACTGGGGACCAATGGGCTTACAGCCCATACTGTACCTGCTATTCGGCGGGCAGCCCAGCAGTGTGCAGGCGGAAGCAGCTGCTCACGATGACCTGGGGCGCCACTGGATCACCAGGGCATTTTCAAGACGGGATTTTACCGCGGTCATGGCAACGGGGGTTCCACTGGACCACCAAGGACATCATAATGTCATGTATTGGGGACTGGTGGGAGGGGGACCACCAGAGTTGGTCATGTTTCTCACATTGGGAATTTAGGGACTGGGTGGGGCCACTAGACTACCAAGGATCTCATTATTAACATATTTGACGATCGCATCTACTGGTGGGGGTCACTAGACCACCAGGGGTGTGTGTGCTGCGGGGTGTTCTGTGGCGGGCGGGTGGCCACCAGGCTGGGTTGCTGTGTTGCGCCCTGCAATACAGCAACCGCCTGTGGGTGGCCAAGCTTTGTTCCATTTGGCACGGGCTCAACCTTGAGCCAATTCTATGCAGCGCAGTGCAGGGTGCACCAACATATGCGCCCGCATATCCTGGGCTGACTATCGACAAAGCCAGACATGCATGGGCACGCCCCCCTGCATCTGCGCTGCATACATTATCATTGTGCCCTGGCACATTGGGATTTGCATTGCGCCAGGCAGCCACCTCAATAATCCACCTGGGCACAATGTGGGCGCAACCCCTTTGAATATTCGGGCCACAGTGTTTTTCAGTACTTTGTACATATCAAACCAGCATGAAAGACGGTGCACCTTACCAGGACAGTTCAGTAGTACAGCACACTCCAGTAACCCGGAAGAGAGAGCACACCTGAGTTGATTGCAGTTATATTTATTCATGAAAAACTAGAAGACAAACGGCAGCAGGATAAAACAACCGTTCTGTGATCTGGCATTTGGTACTGTCTGTAGTCCACAGAACTAGAATAGCTTTTTGCTTGTTTGAACCGCTTATGGACTGTGAGAAAATGGTTTAATACTTGGACCATCGCCTGTTTTATTCTGCTGCTGTTTGTCTTCTAGTTTTTCATGAATAAATATAACTGCAGTCAGTGGAGGTGTGCTGACCTTCTCTCTCGGGTTACCGGAGTGTGCTGTACTATTGAATCTCTATAGACTTTGTTTGTTACTAGAGGATGCAACATGCCAGCACCAAATTAAATCAGTTGATCAAGGATCAAGCATCCGAGACAGCTCTCTTCCCCAGGGGAGGGAAAGTAAGCGCAGCATGCTGTTGCCCGACACCCAGCAGTGACTGGTTGTCAGCACAGGCATGCTGTCAGAATGGGGAGAGCCCACATTCAGAGCGTAAGGCTGCCTCCGTGGAGACAAACCCCTGACACTCCACCAATTGCATGATCGTGGTCCCAGGGGAAAATATTGGAAAAACTGAGCTGGCAGGCTCCATGATGGCCTGGCTGCCTCCACACCGGGAGTAGAGAGATGAGCCCCTCCGTGGGAAGGGCCGGAACCACTAAGAGAAGAAAAAAGAAAAAAAAATCAGTTGATAAACATTTCAACCTATCAAATGGTTGAGTTTGAGACTTGCAACTGCTGGAGAATGTGAGTTATTTAACCGTATATTCTGTGTCCAAAGACAAAGAGCTGGGATACCTGAATTTAGTCTTAAAGAAGGACTCTGGTAAAAAGTGCTACATTGCAGAATTAGAATAAGCATACCCCCAATAAATCTCATACCAAACATTAGGTTTCTGTGTTACTTCATTTTAATGTTATGGGCTATTTTGTAACCCTGATTTCACTACCTGTTCAAAAAAGCCAGTTTCATTGAAGAGGTGCTGATGATGTCATCTCCTGAACTCACAGTCTAGCCCTCCCTGTCGGCAAGCTTATATTGCCTGTTCCTCCAAAGTTAAAAGATCATTCTGCAATGGTTTTCACAAGTAAAACAGGCAGCCCCATTCTAAAAACAGTGCTACAGAATCTACGTGTTTCAGGTTTTGTAACAAAGTTGACAAATTTGTATTTTAATGCCTTTTTGGTGTGGTTCATTTAATCATTTCTCTAGAGTTGCAGGATGCTGAGTCAGCATGCCTCCAAGCTGCTGATAGCATGTGAAGTGTTACTCTGAAGTACCTGCTTGGAAGTTGTTTTGCTAGAAGTGTTGCAATGCTGGTACCTGCATTGCTGTTTCTCAGTGTCTGCTTTACAGTAAGTTTTAATAGGGGCCTTATTTGTGTTAATTCCTACTAGGGGTGGACGTAGTTGCCCTGGTAAAACAATCACTGTAATGTGGAGTACAACGCAGATGAGCCTGGATATAGCTCAAGTAACAGCCTGTCACTGAGAAACCAAAAAATGAGCTCTGTTTAACTGAGTATCGCATTCATTCATGCTTTGATGATGAATAAAATATTGACTGATTGAGTGATTAATCATTGAGCTGGTACTGCATTGAAACTCTAGTAAGGTTTCAAAATAGCACTACCTCTCCCACCCCCATTTACAGGGTGGTGAAATAATTGATTTAAAGTGCCGTCCTGAGAAATCACCTCAATTGAATGATAGGTGTGAATAATCATAGCCTTTCACCACATCAGAGATATCCAGTCTGCAAATCTCATATTAATGTGCTGTGACTTAGCATCCAGCAACCCAGGAGAATAGGACCACAACAAAAAACACCAAAAACGAAACTGTGAATTTGTCCATTTTGTTACAAAACCTGAAACACACATAGGTTTTAAAGCAATGTTGATTGAATGGTGCTGCCTGTTTTACTGGAGAAAACCATTTGCACATAGTTTTTAAACTTTGTAGAAGCAGATCCTGTAAGCTTGCTGACAGGTAGGGCTAGACTGTAAGTTCAGGAGATGACATTATCAGCACCTCTTCACTGAAACTGACTTTTTTGAACAGGCAGAGAATTTAGGGTTGTAAAATGATTTGTAACTTTTAAACAAAATAACTTCAGGATCCCAGTTTAGGAATGAGGGTGATTGAGGCTATGTTGATCCATATTCTGGATTTATTGATGCCAGTAATGTGTGACCATAGTCCCTCTTTAAATGAAAGCTGGTATCATGACAAATCTAAAAATATGACTTGTGTGCATGTTCATGGTAGCAAAGAAAAGTTACACCACTTTGAAGACTTCTCTAACAGTTTGGCTGAGCACAAGGAAAGAAAGATCTCTTTAAGAAAAATTTTCTGTCTTCTGAGTAACTTCCTGAAGTGTCATCTACAAGGAAAATATATCATCTTAAAGCTTGAAACACAGGGAGCAGAACGATTATTTCATGTTTTAAAGATTTTGCTGAGAACTGGTGATCATCCTGGACTTAAAGTCTTCACCATTCATTCATACTGCTGGATACTACGCCGGAGGCGCTAGGACCTAGCGGGAGCCAAAAACCTTCAGGAGGGTCCGTGCCAAGGTTGGCCAAGGCTGGCTCACACCTGTGTAGGCTGTCTTGGCATCAATCCTCCAACTGCCTCAGTTCCTTTTTTCCCCGCCACCGAATGCACTTCAGTGACAACGTCGCCAACCTGCCAGGAGTCAAATCTTCACGTCTATACGACAGCAGCTATAGTCATTCAGTTTTGTTTAGTTGGTTTAGTAGCATTATAATTTTAATAAAAAACATTTTTTTTTAATTTCTGAAGAAAGAATTTCTCTCAGCCTTCCATCGACGGAGTCGACCATGGACAGTATCAATGACGGTAGGGAAACTTCCCAGGAAAGCTGTTCTGGCAGTGGTGCTGTGTCTTGTCCGCCACCCTTTATGGAAGGGAGGTCCCTCCATGGGTAGTCCAGTGCTCGGGAGGGAGGACAGTCCTCCTGGAAGCACAAAAAGAAGTGGGCCAATTCCCGATCTCGGTCTGGGACCCGGTGCTGCTTGACCTCAAGCTCTTCTCCTTCCCATCAGAAGAAGAAGAAACAGTACCACTCGAGGTTGCTGTCTGGCATGTCTGCGAGGGAGTCTTCAGTAGTGGAAAGTGGAAAACCCATCCTGATCCCTCCGAGGTCTCCATTCTTAACGTCCAGGATTCCTGACATAGGAGTCCCTCTCTGTCTTCTGATGGGGTTTCCGTTGAGCAGTTTCATCACTGGGCTGTCCTTATGGAGCAGTGGGCACGGCGTCTATCTCAGTTGCCCTCACTGGTGGACCCAGTTGCCAGGACTTCAGGTCTTAGAGCCGCTGGGCCATAGCCAGGACAGTCAGGACAGGATGTGCGTTCGGTGCCGATGAGAGTTTTTTCCCTCTCTGGTATCAGCACCTCAAATACCGGTTCTATGTGCCTTGCCCCCTCACCAGGTTTCCACACAAGGGCTGGCACAGGTACCACTTTCGTCCCCCTTCTAGGTCTGATGGGTCCAAGTGCATTGATGCGTTCAGCACTGGGTTCCTTGGTACCATGTGCAGCTGCGAGTTCTTTGGTGCCACACTCGGCCTCAGTGCAACGTTGGGTTCTTCAGTGCCGCATACGATGATGAGTTCTTTGGTGCTACGTGCAGCACCGAGTGTTTGGGTGCCGCATGCGGCATCAGAGTTTTCAGAGCTGCGGGTGGCATTAATGCGTCGGTACTGCATACTGTATTGGGCGCTTCAGTGCCACATCTGGTGTCAGGTTCCTTGACACTGATGTGGGTTCTGGTGTCTCCTGTGTACCCTTTGCCTAGCCCAGGCTTCAGTCTTGCAGGATTAGCTCCTGACATCTCGGAGTGGAGGTAGAACATGATGAACATGATCATGACCAGATTCTGCCTGACAACGTAGAAGATGACTCAGTCTATGGCTTGGAAGGCAAGCTTTCTATCTCGGCTGAATCCTTTGTCGAGGACCTTACTTTCCAGTCCCTCCTTAAGAATATAGGATCCACCGTGGCCCTTCAAACCTCCTCTGTGGACCCAGGGAAGCTTTTACACCTTCAGTTCCTTCACATTCCCGACATTCCTGTGAATCTTATGCCCCCATTTGAGCCCTTGTCACAAATGGTATGGGCCAGGCCGGTGTTTATCCCTTCTGTGGCTAGGGTCATAGACAGGAAATATGCCTCTCCCAAGGAAAGACCTTTCCTGGCATCACAACCTGTTGCACATGAATTAGTGGTGCTTGTGGAGAACAACAAGGCTGTCCTCCCCTAGGAGGCTTCGGCATGGCCTATCAATAAGGGGTCTCACAAGACTGGCACTTTGGGGAAATGGGCCTTCGCAGCTGCAATCTTGGGCATGCGTATTGCCAGTTATCGGGGCAATTTCTATCAATACGAGTACACCCTTTGAAACTCTCTTAAGTCAGTAGTCGATAACCTCCCAGAATATGACGTAAACATGGAGCTTCTCCAGACTATCACTAGGGACATTGAGTCCAGTAGCCATCAGCTTAAAGCTTCTATGGACGCCTATGACACTGCGGCTAGGGCGGCTGCCACTGGCATCTGTATTAGATAGCACTCCTGGCTCAGAACATTGGGTTTCTCACCCGATGTTGAGCAGCAGGTCATGAATGTCCCCTTTGATGGTGCTTGTTTGTTCGGCCCGCAAGTAGAGCAAGCACTAGAGAACGGCCAGAAAACCAGGACTGCCATTAAAACAGCCAGGCTCCTTCTGCCCCTCAAAGGGGTAGGAAACATCAACAGTATCGTAACAGGCAGTCCTTTCAAGGTAAAGACCGAGGAGCCTTTTACAGAAATTGGACTCCTCAGTCACAAAAGAAAACACAGCAGAAGGCACAGGGCCTGAAAGCGCCCAGTGCAAACCCTCTGAAAATCTGGCCCTGTACCACCTCAGCTGCCCGAGGTGGACACCCCCATGGCAGTGGAAGGTCATTTGACTCAGTTTGTGGAAGTCCATTACAATGGACAAATAGGTCCTCAGGATTATTTGAGAGGGACACTCTCTCAGTTTTGCAGAGATCCAACAGATCTTTCACCCAAGTGTCAGCACAGTCTGTCTAATGCTCAGTCAGACCTTCTCACTTCCGAGATACAGGACCTTCTTAGAAACAGGGCAGTAGAAATTGTTCCCTGGGCAGAATGGAACATGGGTTTCTACTCCCATTACTTTCTGGTTCCAAAGAAGACAGGTGGCATGCGCCCGATTCTCGACCCCAGACAGTTAAACAAGTATCTATTCCGGGAGAAGTTCAAGATGATTTCCCTGGGAACCTTGCTTCCACCCCTCCATCAGTACGACTGGCTGACATCCCTGGACATGCAGGATGCTTACCAGCATGTCCTGGTATATACAAGTTGCCACAAGTATCTTTGCTTTGTGGCCTTGGGTCAACACTACCAGTTCAGAGTCCTGCCCTTTGGGCTGTTGGCACCATGAGTCTTTACAAAGTGTTTCGCAATTCTTGCAGCACATCTTTGAAAGCTTGGCATCCAAGTCTTCCCCTACCTGGACAATTGGCTCCTAGCAAGTCCGTCCAGTTAGGAGACACAAGAAGCAGTTTCCACAGCTTCACTGTTTCTCACTTCCTTGGGAGTTCTGCTAAATCTGAAAACATTCTAGCTTTAACTCTCTCAACAGCTCCTCTTCATAGTTGCCCTTCTGGATACATCAAGGGCAAGGGCTTTTCTTCCGGAGGACAGGAGGAACAACATTCTCCAGATGGTTCGCTACATCATAGGTTTCATAGGTAGAATACTGAGCAAAAAGACAAGTGTACATGGTGCTTGCCACTTAATTATGAGAGAACCTGATTTTTATAAGTATCCAACCTTGATTTGAAGCATTCCATAGAGGGGCTAGCTATGACTTCTTGAGAAAGTTCATTCCAGGATTTCACTACCCTTTGATTGTACCACATTTTCCTTCTCCAAGTTCTAAAATGTTCACTTTTTAGTTGTAGTTTTTGTGCCCTAGTTGTATAATGTTGATCCCGGAATTCCAACCCCAATCTTTCCTATAGATCTTGATTGCTAATTGATCTATACAGCAAACACATGTCTTCCCGCCCACCTCCTGTATTCCAGAGTGTAAAGCCCCAATTAATTCAGTCTCTGTTGATATTCCTTGTTCTTCATACCCCTTATCAACCTAGTTACCCTTCTTTGAATTCTCTCAAGTCTATCGAGTTCATTTCTGTGGAAGGGGGACCAAATCTGTGTGCCGTACTCCAGAATAGGCCTCACCAGGGAGCTAAACAGTGGCATAAGAACGCCCCTATCCCTACTGGAAATGTGCCTAAGAATGCAGTTTAAAACCCCATTTGCCCTTTTTGTGATGATGTTGCAGCGGGATTTGAACTGAAGGCCATTTGTAATAATTATACCCAGGTCTTTCTCCTCTATTACAATGTGCAACTTATTGTTTCCTAACATATAGGGCATTTTGAGATTGTTCTTACCCAAATGCATGACTGTACATTTATCCGGGTTGAGTGGTAATTTAAACGTGTTACACCAAGTTTCAGTACACTCCAGGGCTTCCTGCATTCCTGAGCAAGGTGAATACTGACTTGGTACCCCTCCCAACCTGCAGTCATCTGCAAACTTTGTCAGCCACACTCCTGACTGCTCACACTTAAGTTGTGATAACATACTGTAGATACTGAAAAGACAGGGTCCCAAAACTGAACCCTGTAAGCTCCCTTGATGCTAAACCTCTGTCTTCTTTCACTTAACCATAAATTAATCCATGACACAATATTGACTTGTAGCCCTATAGAATTTAGTACTGCAATTATTTCATGATGTGGTAGTTCATCAAATGCCTTAGTAAAATCTAAGAAAATGACATCTATTGTAAAGTTCCTGTCTAGGGATTTGCTGACCTTATTATAGAACTCTAGTATATTCATCTGGCGTGATCTACCCTTGGTGAATCCGTGTTGTGAATCATCGTTCAGGCAGTTCTCTTGTATATGCTCCAATATATATTCTTTAATTATGCCTTCTAAGATTTTACATAGAAAGCTTGTAAGACTGACAGGTCTGTAGTTTGAAGTGTTCCTCTTCTCACCCTTTTTAAACAGGGGAATGACAGTGGCTTCCCTCCATGCCCTTGGAACTTCCCCTTTATTAAATGTTAGCTGTAAAATATAGCTTCTTGGTGTTGCTAATTCCTCTGCCAGTTCTGTAAATATTCTTTGGTGGCATTCATCTGGACCTGGTGATTTATTCTGGTTAAGTGTTTCCAATTTCTTTCTGATTTCCATAGGGCCTATAGTAAAAATGATTATCCACAAAAATAAAGGCTTCTGCCTTATAAGTAATGTTTTCCTGGTTGCTTAATGAAATGTAAATAATTTTGTTATGATAGCTAACAAATTAAAGGGCGACAAGGAAAAAAATAAAAATGTTGCTCACAGCTTCAGGAAAATGCCAAGCAAAATTCAAGGATCAACATGTTTATTTTTTCTGGCCTAATTTATACTACAGTTTTAACTGCCTTGCTACAATCTTCTTAGAAGATAAAACCAGTGGGTTCCCCTACTTGAAAACATAGGACAAGCCAACTGATAAAAACAACTGTGACTTTAAAATGTTGCGAAGAAGATGCAGTGTTATTCTGGCGGTAGAAGTTTTTGAGGTTGAGGTAAAGGCTAACATAACTTGCAACGTGCTGTAAGTACCTGAGTGAGTACTTAATCAAGTTGCATGTGCAGATAAAATTGACATGCTTAATTCACTATGCAGATGAGGATTTGGTTAAGTATGACTGGTTGAAACACACTGCTGAAAAGTACTGTCCTTTATCTTGTTAAAGAGGAATGCTTCATTTACACCCAGATTTCCACGGTCTTAAGCAGCTGATAGAAAAACTGCTACATCAGCAGTTGAACACAGTGCTATAAACTGAATGGAAACAAGTTTAACATTTAGGAAGTTAGGATAAAAAAGTAGTAAGGAGCAACAGAACTAGCAAAAAACGTATCTTTTGTAAGAGTGCTGTCATTAGTCCAAACGTACATACATAAATGAGGATTCACAACATTTCCTTTAATAATGCAATGAACAGTTTTACATGTATTTACGTACAAGGGCTGAGTAAAGCTATGAGGGAGCAATGGGGCAAACTCACTGGACCTTTAGCCTTTTTCTCTCTTTTACCATTTATGTTCTGTATCTTTGTATTGCTATAGCCCATCAGTGCGTCTGGAAAAATGAAGGGATAGTATTAACTTTCATGTTCAGTTTGTATTCTTGGAGCTGCTCTGTTGCTATTATCTGGGGCAGTCTTTCAGAGTTCCCACCAGTAGCTCCAGCTGTTACAAAAACCTGGCCCACAAGTTTGTAATTAGAACTGCAGGGTTGATTGGGCTAATCTGGCTGAGAAAATAACTGGTAATTTCTTACCATCGCCTGGAGAGTAGAGATACTGTCAAGATCTTGTCAGTTACATGGTGAAGCGTGAACGCACATTATCCCTTTAAGGCCCTTGCTCATATGACCACAGATGAGATTTTTATATCGCTGCAGTACAAAACACATAACAACTACTATAGTTTACTAGCATGTTAAGAAATCTGAATGAATTTTAGAGCCTAAAAACAATGCTCACAGTAAGAGGTCTCTTTCTAAATCAAGGTGCAGGGCCTTAATGTGTTTACTGTAACTGAGCTTGCAGCAGATGAGCTATTGTAGGTTACAACATCTTTCATAGATTTTGTTGACAGAAAAGGACCGCAAAGCCCAAAATTCTGCCTCAACCCTATAGTACTTACCTAGGTGGTAGTAGTAAGGGGCCCTATGTGGCCCCTAGCTTCCCCTGCCTTCTCTAGGGGATTTCTCATTTCAGTTATACATATGTGCCTATCCCACACATGCTTGCTCCTGTCACTGTCCCCACTTCCTCTCTAGGCAACCTGTTCCATCTGTCTACCACCCTTTCCATGAAGAGATGCTTCCTCACCTTGTTCTTGACTCTTCCCCCACTAGCTTCATTGTGGTCCGTTTTGTAACCACATTCGTGCTCAACCTGAAAAGTTCCCCACAAGCACCCTTATTTATCCCTTTGAGGTATTAAAAGATCTTAGTCATGTTCCCCCTTAGGCTGTCCTGTTCTCTAAGGTGTACATGTTAAAGAGCACCTTTCCCGGAAGCTGTTAAATTACAAAAAGATTAAACTGGGAGCTCCCTTACCTCTTGGGGAGCTCCTCAGGCTATCTTTGCCTTTTCAATATAGGCACCAAGGGAAGGGATCGTAATTTTCTCCAGAGAGGGGCTGGCCGCATGATTCCTCTCCACTCCCTGAATAGCCGATCTGCCCAGCACTCTGATGTTTTGTCACGTCTTTATAGGTTAGAGCGCGAGGGTGCTATTGATGGCAGAGTTCAACTATCAGAGCTCTTGTTAGTTGAACTCTACCATCATTGGGTACCAAAACCAGATTTATAATCGGGAAATTACATTTGAAAAAGACGCTCCATTCAAGTGAATGGAGCACACCCCTGCGCTCTACTATAAAAACATCACAGTTGGTCAGAGCGGAAGGACGGATCGTAGATTCAGGAAATGGAGAGAGACCGTGCAGTCCATCGTTCGGGGGCAAATTACGATCCCTTCCCTTCCTTTGGGGTCAGTATTATAAAAAGCAACAATAGCCTGGAGGAGCTCCCCATGAGGTAAGGGAGCGCCCTGTTTAATTTTCTTGTACTTGAAGAAGGTGCTCTTTAAGGCCCTTCAGCCTTTCCTCAGTGAGCTTCCCCTGCTGGCTTTGTATCATTTTGATTGCCCTCCTCTGCACAGCCTCCAGCCAGACAATGCCTTTTCAAAGTTGAGGGTTCCAGAACTGCACATTGTTCTCATGGTGGGGTGAATTAATAACTTGTACAAGGGGAGTGTAACTTACCTCCTTCTGCTTGCTGTACTCCTCCTTCTTATGCAGCACATCATCCTATGTGCTCTTCCCTCTGCCCTGGACCACTAGGCCACTACTTTCAGGTTCTCCTTAACTATAACCCTGAGGTTCCGTTTCTCCGAGGTATGTACCATGACCTCCCCTCCCATCCTGTACCTGGCTGTAGCACTGGAACAGCTCGTCTAGAAGCTGAAAGTATGGTCCAGGTCTGGAGCCACCAAAAGCTCTTATCATCTGATGGCAGTTAGCAGTCTTTGTAACATGATTTGTGATGGTCTCTGCGTAGTTTTTAGGGAGCAGGTGTCCACGTACTTTTTTTTTCATTTAATATAGTTTATAAATTTGAAATTGGACATAGAAAATCATACAAAAAAACAAGAATACAAACAAACTATAAAACTCCAAACAGACAAGTTGCAAACCCAACAAATCTGAGAAAAAACACCTAGCACCCCTCCAGGAGCATCTCACAGGAGTCCACATCCTAAAAACCTGGCAGTTTCACAGAGGCCAAAGACTAATAAATAAGCATGGTGTCTTGTCTTCTCATGCACTTCAGGTGGCCCTTCTAGGATAAGGCTGAGGCTCATTGATGAAGTTAAGTTGGGAATCTTGCACTGTGAATGCTTGTGCTGTACCTGTCATGTTGGATAATTTTATTCTATGTAGCTGTCAGTCTGGCACCTGTCACAAGCACTTACTTCACCACAAAAAAGCTATTATTGGAAGGCATTTCAATTACTGGACTCATCTGACATTTGATGTAGAACCGTTGCTCAAAGGTAATCTCTGAAGTTTTCAATAAGATAAAAATAAATCTGCCATCCATTGAAAACTCCTCCCTAGACTAGGCAAACTGTACTGCATCCTTCTATCTGCCCTCCAAGGGATCGTTGTTAAAATGGTCTCCCTGCATTTGACTATGGGGACACGCTATGCAGTTGTGCCTGCAAATCCGCTGGTCAGACTTGAGCCCCGCTTTCACTTTTTCTGCTGCTTTTCTCTTAACTCCCCGTGCCCAGCATATACACTTCTCTGACCTCACCCTCTCTGACCTGGAATTCACAGCATCTCTTACATATCTAAATTGTGGTATAACTTCCTCTCATGCTACCTCACTTCTCTTCGCCCCACACCCTCTATCTGTCCCTCCTTCTCCCTTCCCTGTACTAAAACCTCTGTGGGGCAAGTTGCTTTGTCCTTCATACTCTCCTCTGGTCCAACCTACCTCTCTCCCTCCTTTCCTCTCTCTCTCTTTTCCATAAAACCACACTCCATGAGCAGGTTGGTTGGTTAGTTAATTCACAAGTTTCACTAGGAAAAACATACTGAACTGTTAACAGTTCATTTCCAGATGCATCATGTGGGTGGGGGAAGTGGAGATAAATCAAGAGATGGAAAAAACTTAACAGTAATACTATTACATTACAAAAGTAGGAGTTATATACAGCAGTACAGTATAGCAAAAGAGTATAACCATAAATATTGAAGGCAAATCAACACAAGAGATTCATGAAGTAGATAAATTGAGTTATGATAGGCAGGAGGAAAACTACACATACAGGTAAAGCATGCAAATGAGAACAAAATAATATGAGAAAACTATCGGAAGTTGGGAGAGACAAGTGGTAAAGGGCATGGACAGTTGTAGGTGGGAGAAGAAATGTCATGAAGAAGAGACTTTTTATTCAAGTTTCAGAGATGCACCATTGAGCAAAGTTTTTTTTACAAAGGTTCCACGTCATTCTGTACAGAGCAAATTATGTATTGAGACACTGAAATTGCATAGTAATAATGAACAAATATTTCTATGAAATATTACAGATGATCAAGAAACAATTAGCCGCTTAGAGAAGCATTGTCAGAAAAGGCTGAAACAGAGGGGAGAATGAAGGGGGAAGTAGAGAGGGAGTTGGTATGGGGGATGTGGGGGGAGGAGTACTGGTGGCTAAAGATATATGATTGGTTAAGTAAGATTGTTAATTGCAGTTGCAGGCTACTTTTGATGAAAAGTACTTTTTCAGGACAGATTTAAAATGTCTGGGGGTGGACAGGTCCCTTATGTCTGTTGGGAGCTCGTTTAGCCAGTTCAGTGACCTAACAGAAAAGGAGCGCTAGACCTGAATGGTCCTACAGAAAGGGACTAGTAGGGATGGTGCTCCAGGTGGCGTGCTTGTTATGAGCTGAGTGGGTAAGCAAGTTAAGAGACTGGGAGGAGAGATCCAGGAGGGCCTTTTTACTAAGTAGGCACGCTTAGTATTTGATTCGGAGGTCTAGAGGTAGCCATCCTTTGTTGGTGTGGAGATCGCATGTGTGTGTGGCAACCTGTCGGCACCTAGAATTAGGCGACACGCTTTGTTAAGTGCGACATTTACTCTGTGCAGTACTGAGTCAGCAGCTGTACCATAGATTACTAGCCCGTAGTCAATCACAGGGAGAATTTAATTCAGTTTAGGGAGAAAGCAGAAGAGGCATAGTGGATTGAGAGGGGAAGGGAGGACCAGAGTTTAGGAAAGTAATATGAGAAAGCAGATTGACCAACAGTAGATTTTGTAGAGGGAATGGGAAGTATTACTGTGGAGAGGGTAGGAGGAAGAAGAGGGAGTGGATAGAAAGGATGTAAGGTAGGAGGGATGGGAACCATTACTTACTCCTGCACCTAAGCCCCTCTCTGTTCTTTGTTTACTGGCCATGTCCTCCCCACTTCCATTCCAATTTCTCCTCTCACTCCCTTTACCCACCCCCTTCTTATTGCCCTAGGCCCCTTCCAAGCATCTTGAGGTTTTCAAGATCTGCATTCCTGTTGGTCAGCTTTTCTCAAAAACTCTACTCTTGTATTACATTTACAACCGTCTGTGGCTTGTATTTTTTCATACATGATTCTGCCTCCCTGTAGTCCTTTTCTACCATTATGATAAGATAGTGTAACTTTGCGAAAAGTCGTATACTGTAAATGCTTTTTATATTTTTGCGTTTATTCCTGGACCATGTATTTTATTGCATAGTAGCTTGCTGTTCTTATTTCCTTTGTCTGCTCCCCAGGACACACCTGGAAATGAGCTGTCTGCAGCTAAGTGTACCCTCCTAACCAAGTACTTCTAATAAATAAATATGGGATATGCTGTTGCCAAACTCGGAATATGCCATTTATCTGCATGAGTTAGGGAGCAGGATTATAACTGATGAGTGGCAGAACAATGAATGAGTAATGAACGTCCTATTCATACTATCAGCAAGGTCACTGGTTGTTCAATTTACACAATATAATATTAATTGTAAAGCATTTTAATTAGTTCTTGTTATGAAGATTTAAAGAGGACAAGAAATAGTTTCCAGTTGGCAGTTTGTAAGTTTATGAATGCACATATAAACATACAATTATGCCTGCTGATAAAGGCCTTGCGGTCAGTCTATTCTGCTTGAGTGTGCAGGTCCCCCCCTCCATGTTTACAGAGTGACCTGCCCCCCCCTCCAGATTTCCCTGGCCCTCCACCACCCCTCCAGGACCAGCAACTTTCCCCTTTACTCTGTCCCATTCTGTCTTGAAGTTATCCACTGTTTTAAGAGACCACCTCCTCTGGCAACTCATTCCACATGGCCACCACCCTCTCAGTGAAAAAGTGCCTCCTCATCTCTCTTCTGAATCTTCCCCCTGCTATGCCCCCTGGTGGACTTGTTCCCACTGAGGCAGAAGAAGTCCCCCGTATTCACCCTGTTAATACCTTTCAGGTACTTGAAGGTCTCGATCATATCTCCCCTCTCCCTTCTGTCCTCAAGAGAGTACATGTTGAGCTCCTTGAACTTCTCTTCCTAGGTGTTGCCATGCTGACCCTGGGTCATCTTGTTCGCCCTTCTCTGGACTGTCTCTTGCAAGGTAGTATCCTTCTTAAGATATGAGCTCCAGTACTGCACACTGTACTCCAGGTGCTGGCTGGACAACAGGATGCATAGGGTAATAGTAAACGGAGTCCGCTCTGCAGAACAGGGGCTTACTAGCGGGGTACCATAGGGTTCAGTACTGGGATCTGTCCTCCTTAAAGAGGGACTATGGTCACAAGTTACTGGCATCAATAAATCCAGAATATGGATCAACATAGCCACAATCACCCTCATGCCTAAACTGGGATCCCTAAGTTATTTTGTTTAAAAGTTACAAATCATTTTACAATCCTAAATGTTCTGCCTGTTCAAAAAAGCCAGTTTCAGTGAAGAGGTGCTGATGATGTCATCTCCTGAACTAACCGTCTAGCCGTCCATGTCAGCAAGCTTACAGGACCTGCTTTTCCAAAGTTTAAAAACTATGTGTAAATGGTTTTCTCCAGTAAAACAGGCAGTACCATTCAATAAACATTGCTTTAAAACATATGTGTCTTTCAGGTTTTTTTTTTTTTATTTGGCCGGTCCAACAGGCATATTTTTTTTTTCAGCCCTGGTCACGGCCCCAGGAAGCCTCAGCCACCATCTATGGCTGCCGGGGTCCCCCAGTCACCGCCGGCTTACCCCCCAGAGGGTGGGGCCGTGGCCACGTTCTTCCGTGGTCATGGAACTGTAACTAGTCAGGGGACCCGCAGCGATGGTAGCCTCTCGAGGTCTTCCCGGGAGGGCTTCATAGAGACTGTGGCCCTGCCCCGCCTGATTTTCTTTGCTTTTTCCTTCATGGAGGTGGGGACGTGCAATGACGCCTGCGTCTGCCCCACCTCCCAGATATTAAGCGTCGGCAGCGTGAGAGCTCCAGGCCTCCGCCAGGAGTCCTCAGTGCTCCAAGCGCTACCCTCACCCTCCTCCCGGAGAAGGAGAGCAGTCCGTAGGACGCTTCATCCTTCTCCCCCGGCCGGCCCTCCGACGACGCGGGTCCGTTCCCGAACCCGGGTCGCCAGCGTCGAAAGCGGAAAACCCACCGTTGCATGTCTTTCAGATTTTGTAACAAAGTTGACAAATTCATATTTTTGTTTTTGGTGCTCTTTTGTTATGGTCCTTTTCTCCTGGGTTGCTGAATATTAAGTCACAGCACACTAATGTGAAATTTGTAGACTGGATGTCTCTGATGTGGTGAAAGGCTGTGATCATCCACACCTATCATTCAATTGAGGTGATTTCACAGGATGGCACTTTAAATCAATTATTCCGTCTCCCTGTAAATGGGGGTAGGGGAGGTAGTGCTGTTTTGAAACCATACTAAGAGTTTCTGTGAGGTAGCCAGCTCAATGCTTAATCACTCAATCAGTGAGTCAATATTTTATTTATCATCAAAGTATGAATGAATGGGATACTCAGTAGAGCAGAGCTCATTTTCTGTTTTCTCATTGACAGGCTGTTACCTGAGTTATATTCAGGCTCATCTGCTTTGTACTCTACATTACAATGATTGTTCTACCAGGGCTAATACTTCCACCCCTAGTAGGAATTAACACATATAAGGCCCCTATTACAACTTGTTGTAAAGCGGACACTGACAAACAGCAATGCAGTTATCAACATTGCAACACTTGTGGCAATACAACTTCCAAACAGGCACTGCAGAGTAACACTTCACATGTTATCAGCAGCCTGGAGGCATGCTGTCCCAGCATCCTGCAACTCTGGAGAAATGAACCACACCAAAAAGGCTTTAAAATACACATTTGTCAACTTTGTTATAGAACCTGAAACACATAGATTCTATAGCACTGTTTTTAGAATGGTGTTGCCTGTTTTACTTGTGAAAACCAGTGCAGAATGATCTTTTAACTTTGGAGAAACAGGTCCTGTAAGTTGCTGACAGGGAGGGTTAGACTGTGAGTTCAGATGACATCATCAGCACCTCTTCACTGAAACTGGCTTTTCTGAACAGCCAGTGAAATCAGGGTTACAAAACAGCCAATAACTTTAAAACGAAGTCACACAGAAACCTAATGTTTGGTATGAGATTTATTGGGGGTATGCTTATTCTAATTCTGTAATATAGCACTTTTGGCCAGAGTCCCTCTTTAATGTCTTTATAGGTGACATTGTGGAGGGACTGCAAGGAAAAGTATGCCTCTTTGCAGATGACACAAAGATCTGCAACAGGGTTGATACACAAGGGGGGTGGAAAGGATGAGAAGGAATTTGGCAAAGTTGGAGAATTGGTCAAAAGTATGGCAGCTTAGATTCAGTGCAAAGTAATGCCACTGGGAAACAAGAACCCAGTGGAAGAGTACACAATGGGGTATTAACGACAACAAAAATGGAAAGGGACCTGGGGATAGTCATATCAGACAACCTAAAGGTAGGCAAGCAATGTGAGAAGGCAGTAAGGAAGGCTGGGGGGATACTGGGATTCATAGGGAGAGGAATCACCAGTAGAAAACAGGAAGTTGTCATCCCTCTGTACAGACAGTTGGTGAGACCCCATCTGCAGTAGTGAGTGCAGTTTTGGAGACCTCATCTCCGCCAGGACGTAGACAGGATCGAGGCAGTCCAGAGGAGGGCAACTAAAATGGTGCAGGGTCTGCACCAGAAGCCATACGAAGAGAGACTAAAAGAGCTTAATATGTATACCCTCGATGAAAGGAGGGGGAGGGTTGGACATGATAGAAACTTTCAAGTACCTCAAGGGAATCAGCAAAGTCCAAGAGGGTAGCATCTTTCAGAAAAAGAGATGTGCAAGAACAAGAGGGCACAATTTGAAGATAGAGGGGGGACGACTCAGGGGCAATGTGAGGAAATATTTTTTCACAGAGAGGGTGGCGAATGCATGGAGCGGCCTTTCTGAGGAGGTCTTGGAGTCAAAAACAGTGGGGGGAATTTAAGAATGCATGGGACAGACATAAGGCAGTTCCAGTGGAAGGTAGGAGGAAGTAGGCTGTTGGTAAAACTAAGATCTCCAGCTTATCCAATAGGTAGGGAAATGGGCAGACTGGGTAGGTCAAGCCGTCTTTTTCTGCCTTCAAAGTCTGTGTTTCTACGTCTCGACAGTGACCTGTACAATGACAGTATAACCTCCACCTTCCTGCTGGTAATCCCCATAGCTATGCAGTCCAGCATCCGAGTTGCTTTGGCTGCTGTTCTCCTGCAGTGCGCCAAGTGCTTCAGGTTACTTGTGATGATTACCCCATGTCCTTTTATCCCTCTGACTTGGTTACCTGCACCCCACCTGACCAGTATTTGGTCTCGAGGTTCTTCGTCCACATGTGCCTAACTTTACATCTTTTAATGTTGAACCTCAGTTGCCAAATGCCAGAGCACTTTTCTGACCTATCCAGGTCTTCCTGGAGTTCCTGTCTCCCCTTCTACGTGTTCACCTTCCCACAGAGTTTTGTGTTATCTGCAGACAGACAGATTTTGCTTTTGATCCCATCTGCTATGCCACTGCTGAAGATGTTCCACTGGACTGAGCCCGGTATGCTGACCGGAGGTCGACACCATGACCATGAAGACCAGCACAGCAACAGATTTAGTCTGAAATTGTTGGGTTGTTGTGCTGGTCCCTGCAGACACTGGCAGTGCCTTTCCCGGTATTGCACCCCCTCCCCGAGACAACTCCGATTTGGAGTTGTATATCTAGAGACTGGGTGGTGTGGGAGATTGGGGGGGCACAGCCTCCCGAAGAAAACACACTGGCATCCCAACAGTACAATGCCAACACTCGACACTGTGTCTGTTGCTGTTGGGGATGTCTGCATCAGCGCTGTCGCAGCGCTATAGTAAAACTGACTGAGCACAGTGGGACCCCACAGGTCAGTGGCCTAGCTTCTGAGGATTCCACCCACCCCCTGACTACAACCTTTTGGTGGCTGTCTTGCGGTCAGTTTTTGACCCATATAGCAACTTGGCCCCCAACTCCCAGGTCTTCCAGCTTTCTAACCAGTTTCCAATGAGGCACAAAGTCAAAGGCCTTGCTGAAGTCCTGATATGGGGCAATAACCACTTTGGCCTTTATCCACTGTCCTGGTCACCCAGTTGAAAAACTCAATCAGATTAGTCTGACAGGACCTTCACAACACAAAACTGTGCTGCCGCTTGTCCTGCAGCCCATTTTCCTTGAGGAACCTCGCCAGTCTTTCCTTCAGGATAGTGTCCATCATCAGTTTCCCCACTGTTGGTCAGGCTGACCGGCCTGTAAATCCCTGGTTCATCCTATGAACCCCTTTTATGGAGGGGCATCACATGTGCAGTTCTTCGGTTCCGTGGCACTCTCCAGACTCCAGAGGAGGTGTTAAACAGTTCCACCAGGGGGCCTGACAGTACCTTTGTCAGTTCCCTTGGGTACACACCATCTGGCCCTGTGGATTTATCTGCCTACGGGGCCCAAAGGTCCTTATGCATTCTGTCCACCTGTATAGCGCTGTCCATGATCCCCCCCCAACCCCCTCTCCCACTCCCTTGCACAACTGGTCTGTCCTTCTCTCCAGTGAAGACAGAGCAGAAGTACTTGTTAAGCACCTCCACTTTATCTTCACTTCCTTCTGCCCAGCCCACCTCTTTTTTTTAATCAGACATAGAAACCTAGAGAAATGACGGCAGAAGGAGACTCGTGGTCCATTAAGTCTGCCCATGAGATGCTCAGGATCTAGCAACTGTCCTTGGGGACTACGTCTGCCCTAAATTACTATATTCTTGCTTCGATGTCTCAAAACTGCTCTAGCTCTGTCCCACCTATGCTTGAAACTTGTCAGAGTCTCTGGCCCCACCACCGCCACCGGCAGACTATTCTGTGGCTCCACTACTGTTTCTGTGAAGTAGTATTTCCTTGGATCCCGCCTGCCACCTGAACCCCCCCCCAAAAAAGCTTCTGTTCATTCCCTCTAGTTGTTGTGTTGGTGACCCTATGGAACAGCTCCCTAGTGTCTGGCACTTAGTTTATGCCTTTTAGAAACTTGAATGTTTCCATCGTGTCACTCCTCTCCCTCTCGGTTTTCCAGCGAATACTTATTCAGTTCTGCTAGCCGTTCCTCATAGGATAGTTCCTGCAGAACCTGTATCATCTTTGTTCCCCTCCTCGGCACTAATTCCAACCTGTCCCTATCCTTCTTCAAATGCTGGCCTCAAATCTGAACACAGTACTCTAGGTGTGGTCTAACCAGGGATCTGTAGAAGAGGATGATCACTTCTTTCTTCCTGCTATCAATCCCCCCTGCCTATACACCCCAACATTTTGTTCGCCCCACTGTATGCTTTATTACATTGGCTCGTCTGCTTTATGGCGTCTGTAACAGTAACTCCCAGGTCCCTCTTTCCTGCAAGGTGGTCAGTTTAACCCTACTGAGCCAATATTCTCTCCCTGAGTTCCCTTTACTGAGATGCATCACTTTGCACTTTTTTGCATTGAATTTCAGCTGCCACAGATTTAACCACCTTTCCGATTTTTAGAGGTCTTCTTGTAGGTCCCTAACTTCTTCAAGAGTGTCTACCCGCCCTCCGAGCTTGGTGTCGTCTGTGAACAGGGCTCGCTTACCCTGGATACCATTTCCAATGTCACTGATAAATATGTTAGAGAACAAGGCCCAACAAAGATCCCTGTGGAACCCCACTAGTGACCACACCCAGGGTTGACCTCACCCCATTTATCACCACCCTTTGACTCCTGTCTATCAGCCAGTTGCCCACCCATCTGACTATACTTTTTACAGCCCGTGTCCTCCAGCTTCCTCAGCAGGTGCTTGTGTGGTACAGAATCAAATGCCTTGCTGATATAAAAATACATAAGCTCCACTGCATGTCCCCTATCCAGTTTCCTTGTCACCCAGTGGAAAAAGGTAATGAGATTTGTCTATGAACTTCCTGCCATGGATCCATGTTGTTTGGTGTCCTGGAGCCCAGTCTCCTCTAGGTATTGCATGAGGTCTTGTTTAATCAAGGTTTCCTTTAGTTTTCCCACTACAGAAGTGAGGCTAACTGGTCTGTAATTCCCCACCTCTTCCCTGCTTTTCCCCCCTTCTGAAACGGTACCAGGTCCTCCTCCCTCCATTCCCTCAGAACCACTCCCATACTCCGTGATCTGTTGAATAGGTGTGCTGGGGACTGACTAATGCTTCTGCTAATACTTTTAGTACTCTTGGATGCACTCAGTCATAGAAACATAGAACATAGAAGTTGTCCACAGATAAGGACCTCTTGGCCCACCTAGTCTGCCCAGTTTTCCCTACCTACTGTGCCACCTCAGACCCTACTCGATCTCCTCTCATCTCTTCCCCTTGCCTCACTATCAAGGTCTCCTTGTATCTGTCCCATGCATGCTTGAATTCCGTCACCGTTTTGGCACCCACTACGTCTGCTGGAAGGCTGTTCCAGGCATCCACCACCCTCTGCATGAAAAAGTATTTCCTCCGCTCTCCTCCCCCCAACTTCATAGGGTGACCCCTTATCCTCGAGCTTCTTTTTCTGTGGAAAATGCTACCTTCCTGTACCTTTATTAATATCTATTAGGTATTCAAATGTTTCTAGCATATCCATCCCTTTCCCCTCCTCTCCTCCAGAGAGTACATATTCAGTTCCTTGAGTCTCTTCTCATAGGTAGTCTCATCTTTAATATCACCCTTTTCCCTTATATATTTGAAAAAGGCCTTCTCACCTGATTTTTTTTCTCCGTGTGCAAGCTACACCTCCCTTTTAACCTTTGCCTCTCTAACCATTCTGCTTGGCACCCTAGCTTTTGCATAATAAACCAGCCTAGTCACCTCTTTCTGAGTATGTTCATACTTCCAAAAGGCTGCTTTCTGTTCCCTTATTGCAGTTTCCACTTCCTTTCCAAACCATCTAGGCTTTTTGGTCTTAAATTTCTTGCTTTTAATTTTGGCACACTTGTTAGTGGCCTCCATGAAACCCTCCTTTATTATGGCCCATCTCTGTTCCATATTCATCTCCTTTCTGATCCAAGCATGGTGTCATTCCAGAATTTCTCCCATCATATTAAAGTTGGCCTTTCTTAAGTCCAGAATCCTCATCTTGGACCGGACCAATCCCTCTGCCCATGTCCAGGTGGAACAACACCGTATAGTGGCCACTTTCTGCGGGAGGCACTTCCACCTTTACATTCTGAACATGTGTACAGTTGGACAGGACCAGGTCCAGTACGGCCGTCTCCCTAGTGGGCTTCATGACACCCAATGTCTGCAATCCACTCTGAAATGCATCCAGCAGTACTTGCTCCCTGGTGCTAGAGGTAGCCAGGATTTTCCAGTCCTCCACAGGCAGATTGAAGTCCAGCTACAACTATTGCCTTCCCCTTGCCTGCCATTTCCATGATTTATGACCCCAGTACCTTGTGTACCCCCGTCCTTAGTTTCCTCCCCTTAGTGGATAGTGCCTGCACCCATAACACATCAGCCTTCATATCTGCCCCTTCCTCTCTGATACAGATTATCCCCTCCTTCACGCACAGAACCACTCCCCCACCTCTTCCCTTCCCTTCTCCATATCCTTCCATACATTTTATAGCCAGGGATTGTGAGGTCCCAGTCGTGGTTTAGTGTGGCCTATGTCTCTGTGTTGGCAGCAGTATCCACCTCCCCATCGGCCATCAGTGCCTGCAGCTCAGCCATTTTATTTCTTAGGCTTCTGGCTTTCAGAGATACCACTATTCACTGAAACCCCCTGGGGGGAGGCCATTCCTGAGACTCCGGGTGGGCCCATCCCTGTCCTGTCCTTTCCTTTCCTGTCCTCTAGTCCCCATTTCCCTCTTCCATGCCACTTCACTAGTTACCCTGTGTTCTGTCCTGATTGGGGGGAATGCCAATCCACCTTCTCCACCAGGCGACTGAGGGTACTTTGCACACTGCTGCCTCCCCCCTTCCCCAATCAGTTTAAATTGAAGATTTTTCCCCCATGGATTCCTGCAGCTTGCCCTTCAGGACCCTGGTGCCCTCATCACTTAGGTGTAACCTGTCCAGTGCATACAGGTCTTTGTTATCCCAGGTCCCTCCCCAGTCAAAAACAATCCCATGCCCCTCCATCTCACGCCACTGTCTGAGTCATACATTCAGTTCCTCAATTCTAACCTTCCTTGCAGTGCTAACCCTTGTGACCAGTAGCACCTATGAGAAGGCTACCATCTCCCTACCTAGCTTTAGATACTGTCTGCCTCCCTCCCATCCTGAGCCTCTCTTGCACCACTCTACCTCACATCCTGCAAGGTTGTTCATACCCAGGTGCATTGTTCTATGAGGTTTCCCTCACTTGTACCCCAGTTGCTGGGCTGTCAGAGATTCCTCTCTCCCTGCCACATCCCTGGCATACATTCTACCTTCCTACAGGTTGCCCTGGACCCCTTCCCAACCTATCTCACCACCCTCACTATTGAGTCCCCCAAGGTCATCACCCTTCCCCCACCTTCTTGATCTACTGCCCCCCACCCATACCGCTGCCCATTCCTGCCTGTCCCTTCCGCTCATCCTGTATTCCCTCAACCCTTTGCACCAGCTACCCCCTCCCTGCCCCTCTGTCTGAATCAGTTTCCCCTTGCTCTCCCCCTGGCTTTACCCCCTCACTCAGCCTCCTTTGCTGCTCCCCCTCGCCTGAACTTTTTCCCTCTTGCCTCCTCTCCTTATCATTCCTGAAGTCCTTTCCCCAACTGTCTTCTTCCCTCCCCATCTCACTGTCCTTACCATCTCTCCAAGTTCTCCCACTTGGGAGGAACATGTTCTGTACCAGCACCCCTGGTAGTGCTCCTATTGGACACCTCCCCAAAAAACTTAGCAGTACTCCTTACCTTTATCCACTCCCACTGAGTCTTCTTTCCCGCTGGGAGAGATGGACCCTGAGGACCTGACTACTCCTATCCTCTTTCCTTTCCCACCTGAGTGGTGCCCCCCCTTCCCACTTTGGCTCCCCTCCTGTTCTCTCCCCTTGCCTGCCTCCATGCCCTGTGGCATTTCTGGAACCTCCCATCATTACCTTACGACCACCACCACCAGTTCACTTATCACCTGCCTCAGCTGGCACACTTCCACCCTCGGCTATTTAATATGCTGGCAAACCAGGCATCCCCCTATCTTTCAGGGGTCTCCCAGAAGCACTGCTTCCCCCCACCCCCTGCACCCTTCCACCCTACCTGCCTCCCCCTGCCTCCACTACACATATTAGCATTCTAGGCACTCCTTAGCTCAGACCTCCTTTTAATGTTTTTTTATGCCCCTTGTACACCTACCCTAGATAGAGTGTTACTGATATTTCCTATTTTGGCCTACCCTTTAGCCTCTACCCATCCCTTATGTACCTTTACTCCTGATAGGGTGTTTCTAGTTTTCCCTTACTGTTGTTTGTTATTCCCCTTTTTTACACCTACCCTAGGTAGGTAAGCACATCATGGGTTGAATACTTACCCTAAATAGCTCCTGTTTTCAGAATTCACATTCTTTCCCCATTATGATCTGTATTGAACGGTACCTGAATAAACATCTATGCAAAAACTAACTTTATTTTGTATTGTTCTGTTTTTGTACACTGCATTCTGTACAGAATCAGTCATTTATAGTTTTGCCTGTCATGGTTTGCATACAAAACTCAAGTACTGTTCTGACAGATTAGTAGCTCATGCTTGGCATTCTGACATAGAGTAGGCCATGGCATAGTAAGAACTCCAGATGCCAGTTCCATGAAGAGAATTGTATAGAATGTTTTCTATCAAAAGAAAACAATACAAAACACAGCTTTTTCACATCACTCTGTATTTGGGCGTAGTTAAATATGGATGATTTGTTGGAATAAATATAATTTCTGGTAATAGGAACATTACAGATAACTGCAAATTAGCACAAATTACCTGTCCCATTTAACTGTTGCTGTTTGATTTCACTACTTGAGTGCCACCGAGGCCATTGTGATGTCATCAGGCACTGTGCTGTGACCTATGCAAAATAAAAAAATAAGAGAATAATGGATAGTACCGCACCATCTCTTCACCTCTCGCACGCCCTCCCGCTGTGAAGTTTGCTAGGTAGTCCTCCTACCTTACATGTGGAACGTAGGCTCAATGATGGTGAAAAAAAGAAATCTAGTTCAAACAGCTGTATAAAAAAAAACACGGAGAGTTTCTGTAGTACAGTACAGTCTCTACGCTAGCGAGGCTACCTTTTTTTTAAGTATTCCACCACTAGAGTGAGAAGGCGGCCAATCAAAACCCGTTTTGAATATGGGGCGTTTTGTTTGACTGGCAGTGGTAGCGTAGCCTGGCGTGGGAGACTCCTGCTCTTGTGCTGTTCAGTTTTTGTGATGATAATATCGTTCAGAGATCCAAACGATACTATTACGGGATCTCAATGATAGTATTATCACTCTCGAAGTATGGTATTATCACTTTGGGTGTAGGAGTATTATAGTATTACCGCAAATTTTTTGTATGCTTTACAAGCATATTAAATTCATGATCCATATAGTAAATGCTGCTAATGCACCCATCCTGGAGTTAACTCATTACTTCCAATAGCTTCATATGAAGTCCGAACTATACATGGTTTACCTGACCCAAAATGGCTGCCCAGGTAATAATGAGTTAAATGATTATAATGTATGGGAGAGGGTTGTTAAGGATGGAATTTGATGAATTCCCATCCTTGTGACGTCAAGAGGTTGTTATAACCTCTTGACTACATCATAACGATACCATAACAACATTGGCACCTTTGTACATGCATGTATCTTGGTGTTCCTGTGTGCTTGTTTCTTTGATTAATGCCGACACGGAGTGACTGCTGGAGGAAAAAAAGGAAAGGTACACATATTTACAGGGGGCTCGGGCACTATCGTAATAGTGCTGGGAAGTGATCGGGGCTTGAACATGGTTGGGGGGTGACTGAAAATTGAAAACAGTTGGTGGCAAGATTGCTGATGAGAGGCAGAGCGGGATGGGCAGGATGGGAGGGTAAATTCAGTGTTTTTTAAATGCTGCCCATACACTGTAAAGGACAATGAATAGGAAACATTTCACAACAATGTTGCATTCCCTTCTTGATGTTGTCATGTCAACGGTAAACCTCTCGAGCTTCATTCTTGAGGTTTACTAGGTTGGCATAACAGCCTCTCGAAGGGATCATAGCGTTGTTATTAACTGTTCCCCATTTATTATCCTCTGTCTTATAAATGGGGCTTGAAAATCCTGTAACCTTACTGGTCAAAACAGGTCTTTTCAGTGTTAATTATTTTCTTATAACCACACACCTTAACCAAACCATTTTTTCCCCCCCAAACAAACTCATTAAGTGGGATAATACACTCATCAGGGAATAATGGCTTTTGTGGCACTGAGCTACAACTTGTACAAAGCAACCATGCTAAAGAATTCATTATGATCACAACACTATCATGTGTTTTCGTTTTGGATCTGTCCTGTGTGAAAATAATACAATTATCGGAAGTCTTTTACTCCTACCCTCATTGTATAAATAAAATGACAGAAGGCAGTGGCATATATATTATTTTCCTTAGCAGCGGGTTTAATTATTTTTTTTTATTTATTTTATAATCTGTTTGTCCACAATAGAGACCTAAGATGCAGCATTTCATTTTTTTCTTTTTTATAATTTATTGTTGTGGTTCCCACTGAATTTCAGCCTCTCCACCCAGGTCTGACCCTGCCCCACCCACTGCCCAAGTACCTACTGCTTATATTCTTCTCCCCTCTGAGCCCCACAGTTTTATACCCCCCCCCCTCACCTTGCTACGTACAACTTCCCATCGCCTCCTTAGTGCAGAGGCAGGAGTTCCTGGGGAAGGGAAAGGAGCAGACATTGTCAAGAACTGAGGCCTAAGCACACTCCTTTGTTCTGGTCTCCACCTCTTGGGACATGGGCATGTTTTCCTCCCACGCGTTTTACATACAGAGTGTGCAGACTGGAGCTCAGCGGCTTCCCTCCTCCATGCTGCATTGCCGCTGTACTGCCACCTGTGGTCACCCAGGTGACAGTATTGTAGTGGCTGCAGTGACCCTCCCTTCCCAGAGGTACTGAGGTTCCTTGGGGCCACTTTATCCCCACCCCCCGAAACTCAGGTCACCATTGACACAAGCGGCACCCTTACCACTGTTGATGGGCTAGAACAGCATTTCATTTTCAGTTGGATCTGACTGAACCATTTTACAGCTGACTGGAGTAAACCACTGAGAGGTGATGTGATTTTCCAAGGCTCACATAGCGAGTATGTGGCTGTCATGGGATTTGATCCTAGGTTTCCATATTCCCACAACAGTACTGGAGCTACAAGACCACACTGTCTTATGTCACTGTTTTCTTCGTAGCATTTGTTGCTGTAGTTTGATCTAAAGAATGCTTAGAATTATTTTAAGTTTACTTTGAAATTCATTCATATACTATGCATTTGGTTCTGAGGTTTCTGGCAGTTTTCCTTTGTAGGAAGTTTAAATGTTAATTCTCTTTCAGCAGAACATTTTGCTTTATCTACTGGTACAACTGTGATGCACTCATCTGATTTATATTGACTTGACTGTAATTAGGCTCAAAGTTGAGAGCGCTATCATGGATGCATACAGTTGGTCACTGCATTAAGAACTGCTCATTAATGCACTCTGACACTCAATCTCTTTGTTGAATATTCGGTCATCTATTCCTCTGTTCAGTGAAATGATATTAATGCCTCTAATTTGTGCAAGAGAAAGCAAATCATTTTCTAATTAGGTCAAACGAAAGATTGGAAGATTAAAGGCATTTCAGTAGAGGAATACTGAAGTGGTCCAATGCCTTTGGGGTTGAAGGTTACACTGCCAATAAGCAGTCTTGGCTTCATGTCTTCAATTTAATGATGCTGAAAGGTCATAATAATTAGTTTAATTTAGAGGGACCAACCTAGTTAAATAGTAATTTATAGACGCCAAAACAACCAGCATCCTACAGGAATTCAGTTGAAAAACTGATTAGCTCCTAGACTGTAAATTAAGAGTAATCTGGTTCTATTTCATTTCAGCAGTTCTGATAATTAAACTTTAATATCTTAATGTTTGTCTTCATCCACTTCATGACATTAACTGTGGAAGTTTTAAATGAGAAACTATATTGTGCCACTAACACTGGTGGGTATTTAGACAAGTCTTTATTAGACAGAGGCTGATGGGACTATATCAGGAGCTTTGTAAAATCTTTCATTGCCCTTTGTGATTCAGTTTTGACCAAGTGTTCAGCTGCATTTCGCCGCCAGTTCTGTTTTTTCTCCCTCAGTAATGTATTTATTAGAGGCCAGCCTGTTGGCACTTAGGGTTAAGGCACTGGATGCTGCACTTCGCTCCACGCTGGCACCTCACATTAAGAAAATGAGCACAGGTTGCTGGGGATTGGCGGGGGGAAGGGGAGAGGATTGAGCATCCGAAGGACTGTTCTCCTCTTCCAGGGGGAAGGACTGCCTGCTTCGCTGAATGACTACCACCAGGTGGCAGTCTGGTGATAGTGTAGTGCAGGAGCAGCAGAAGTAGGGAGGTGCTACAGGACTCCACAGCGTGCGCATGCCTCCACATGCACATGTTGACAAATGCACCCTAGCGTTGGGAAAGGGAGAAAAAAAATGAAGCAAAATGGGTGGTAAAACAGGTATATATGAGGCCCACCTGCCACATCACCAAGACCCAGGGACCGGAAAGTTGGATTTGTACTTCGGGGAGGGGGGCCCTTCTGGTGGGCCCTCCCCATCATAACCCCACCACGGGGGGGGGGGGAAGAGATCCGCAGGGGGGACTCCGGTACTTATATAAGTCCTGGGGAGGTGTAGGACGGTGGGGGCCGGTGGGGCAGCGCATATGAGGGCCTAGCCTGTCCTGGTCACAAAAAGGAGCATAAACAGTTGTATGAAAAAAATAATGTATTCATTAGTGGAACTTAAAAGTTTTTCTTCATTGGGGTAACCTCACAAGATGTGGCTACTTGTTTTCAAGAAGATCCCAGGGGACAGCTATCAGATAATCTTATAGGAAGAAAAACACAGAAAAGGATAATTCACATTTAGTATTAAAAGTCATCAGCACTGATTCAGCCAAATGTATGTAGCAGTGGTGAGGACTATCTTTTTTGGTTTTCTTACATTTTATAAGACTTCTAAATTAAAGTTTATGATTTATAATATGTTGGTATGGAGAATCGACATTGTCTTATGACTGTGTGTTGCCTTATGCACCTAAGGGTGCCAGAACCCACCCACCTTCCATTTGCAGTACTGTAGTAGTAGTAGTGATTAATTCATAAGATGCCCTTCCTCAGGGCTCAGGGCATAGTACAATAAATAATTACCACTTAAATCTTCAGTGCAGGACGCAATTCAAAATTCAAATAAATAGCACATCACAATACATAAAATATGATGTAGCATCAACAACTCAGTCAGTCAGGAAACAGATGGGCCATCATATATTATTGAAGGCTTCTTTTAAAAGGTTAATTTTAAGATCTGTTTTAAAGGCCTCTGATGCAGGGGTCACCCTCAAAGCTCTAGGGAACAAATTATTCAAAAGAAGACCAGCCACTTGAAAAGGCTGATCCTCTGACGATTTCAGCCTTGCTCTGGGAACAGATAGGAGGCCAGCTTCAGTGGAGTAGAGAGAGCATGAAGACCGATAAGGAGACTGGAGCTCTGCCAAAGAGCCCAAGCCCACCCCATGTAGAGCTTTATAGGGTAATAATCCAACCTTAAAGGTGATATGCCCCTTCACAAGCATCCAGTACAGTTTAGAGAGGACCAGGGTCACATGACACAACTTAGGAAGGCCTGTCAGTAACCTGGCCTGGCCGTTCTGCAGTAAATGCAGGTTCCATAGCATACCACCATTGACCCTGAGGTAGAAGGCATTACAATAATTGAGAGTTAACATCACAAATGTATGTACTAGAGGAAGGCTGCAGTTCTGCAGCCATATATGTGTAGCTAGTGGGGTTAGCATTCAGTGGAGGAACACAGCAGCATCAGTGGGCTGATGCTGGGGGGTTACCACTCTACAACCATGGAGAATGTTACAAGAGGAAGCAGGAGGGGGCCAGTGCACCTTCTTGGGGGCTAGCTGTCAGGATGAGGAAAAGAAGAATCTCTTACCCAGTGGCCACTAAGGTGTAGATGGGCTAAGAAGGGGGAATACCCCTGGGCAATGCACTGGGTTGATGTGTATCAGAGTGCTGTGCAACTGGTAAGTGACGCTAACCAGTATGGCTGTTGGAGACAAATTTTCTTTTTTTTTTAATATAATAAATCGAAGAAAAAGTGGCACACAAGTGTGTTCTCTGCAAAGACTTTTACTATGTCTCAAAAAAATATAAATCAGATGCAGAAAAAAGAACACACAAAGCAGCACAGTCAGACTAACATGATCCCAGCGCTTTGACTCTTAAGTCTTCATCAGGTTTTTTTTTTTTTAATATAAGCTGCTGCATTAAAAGGAGTGTGTAGTATAAGGAGCACCACAGCAAGTAGTGTTATGAATGTATTAGAGTGGGAAGTCACTAGTAAGGTTTTCATCACTAAAGGAATGAGATCACTGGGATGAGATGTTAGAAGAGAAGTACAGTGTGATCTGGTATCACTGTTCAGTGGTACATCATTTAGCGAAGACCTGGAACAGAGGAAAAACTACCCAGCAGATAACCTTAAGGACTGCCCTACCAGACTGGGAAATGTCTGTCCTAAATTATCTGATGCTGCAGGCAGAAAGGTGTTAAGCTATTTACACATGGAACAAGAGACAAAACCCCCAAGCATTTATTTATTTTAGTTTATTTTTAAACTGTATTTCAGTAACACTGTCAGACCTCCAGTACAGGGAGAAGAGTTGGATAAGGCATTGTGGGAGAACATCATCAGGATGGCATATAAGGGGGGAAGTGCTGCTAGCTGGTAACTTCAGTCTGTTAGATGTGGATTGAAGCCTTCCAGCTGCAACATCAGCAAGGAGCTGGGCCACCCTTGACTACCTACTAGAGGCCTTTCTCAGGCAGCTAGTCATTGGACCCCCTAGGGCAGCCCACAGGGAGACTTTCTGGAGGCTGTGGTGCTGTCCCATCTGGGTGTGCCTCTCTGGGTGGAGGGAACCAGTCTCAAGGCTCCAGACAGTGCTGGCAGTGTCAGGAGAATGTCACTAGACTCAAAGTCGCGTTGACGAGGAGTCGGACCATATCTCCCGCCCAGGGACCACCTATCCAGACACCACTACCTCATAGGTTGCCTGTTAACATTAGGATCGGCTTACTACACAGACATAAACACAGCATGACACCTGATGTCCTTAGACTGGAAATCCACAGCTCTGTCACCTCTGTCATCGACTACGGACTGGTCATATACGGCTCTTCTTTTCCTACTGCCCTCCGTAGGATATCTGTGGCTCTCAACAATGCATGTAGACTCCTCACTGGCATTGCCCATCTAACACACATGTGACCTGTATGCGCAGTCTGGGTGGCTTCTGCTCCTTAGCAGGATTCAATATCAGACCTGCTTGTTAACCAAAAAGGTGCTCCTTGGTCTCACACCACCTGGTGTTGAAAAGCTGTTCAGTGCCCCCAGTAGCTCTCAGCATACCCAAAGTTCTCTCTATCAAACCTTCCAGGTTCCCAGAAGTCGGACCTGCATGGGACAGAGGTTGTTTGCCTACAGAGCTCCTCAGTGGTACAATGTACTAAACAGAGAAATCCTGTCTACTCCCAAACTTGGCCCCTTCAAACGGTTGCTCCGGCAACACCTCACAACTAACAGTAGTTGTGGCTGTTTCTCCTAAGGGGGCTCCTCTCTATGTACTCCATTGCCATTCAGTGCTCTTCTGCACCCAACTGATTGCGCCTGCAGTCTCCCCTGTTTGCCCATTTCCACCCCCTCCTTCTCTCTCCGCACTGCTCTCCCCCAACCCTACTACTCATTCCCCCTCCCACTCTCCCTCAGACTTGCACTACTCTGACCCCTGTCCACATTCTGCTACCAACCTGAGCACTTCTTTGTACTCTCTTCCACGATGACAGTGGCCTTCCTGCCTGCCTGCTCTTCCTGGGTCCACCCATTTCTATTCACATATTACCTGTGCTCTATCTAATGGCATACCTTAGCACTCTGTATAAATCTCAGTCATGTTAATCTCTTCTCATGAATTTTTAGTATAGTAATCATTTTGCCTTCTCTGTGTTATTGGATACCGTGCAACTGTTTTTGACCTTCGTATGTTTGCTACCCTCCCTATTGACGTGGAGCCTTTGTAAATGAGCTGTTCTTGCTCAAAGGTATTGTAGTCCTAGAATTTAATATATAAAATAAAAAAATAAAAGAAGGAAAGAGTGGTTGGACTATGGTGGGTTCAAGAAGGGCAGGGGTGGTAGGATCGGGAAGGCTGGGGCTAGGGTTAATAGGCACACACTTCATCCAGTCCCACTAAGAAACTCCTACGCCATTCTGGCAGAGCGGGACTGCCATGAAAGGGCATCTGAGGTGGTGGGCCATGAGGATGTGAGAGACTGCTCGAATGGAGTTCGGAGGCGCGCCTCCAGAGCGGGACTGCCATGAAGGGGCATCTGAGGTGGTGGCGGTGAGATTGTGGAAGACTGCCCGAATGGAGTGGGGGGACCAGAGAAGGAGGAAGCAACTTCTAGTGGGGGACTCTATAGTCGGGGCTAGAGTTGGGTTAAGGAAAGGAGGGTAGAGAGGGAGGTAAAATGCCTACCTTGCGCATCAGCTCTGAGGAATGGAAAGCATATCCAGCAGATCGTGAGGGCTATAGGAAGGAAGGGGAGCTGGATGTTATTGTCCACCTGGGGATGAATGACCTACGTCTGGAAGGGACAGGGATAGTGCAGGAGCAGTTTAGGGAGCTGGGGAAGGGTTCTAGGCAGGTAGCACACACTGTAGCCTTTACAGAAGTGCTGCCTGTCTACAACAGGGGAAAGAGAGGGTGCCCCGCACTAAGGCCTTAAACTCATGGTTGAAGGACTGATGCAGAGAGGAGGGATATGGCTACATTGGGGACTAGGGCTTCACCTGGAGGGATCAGAACTTGTACCAGGGGGACAGCCTGCATCCCTCCAGGAAGGTAACGGCAGTCCTCAGTGGATGGTTTAAGTGTTACTTTGACGGACATTTAAACTAGCCAGTGGTGGAGGTAGAAGGCAAAGGGGTGGCAGAAACTGCCTTCCCCCACAGGCTATGATGGAGGGTAGAGAATTTCTGAGGAAAAAGATTTCCACCAAAATGAAGGTCAACCAAGGGTGCAAGGGATCAACATGGGAAAAAGAGGCAAGAGGATTAGCCAGTATGAAAAGGAGAGGAAGGGGGAACAACTAGAAAATATGAAGAGTAAGAGTAACAAAATCTAGACAGCCATGTGTGCCAATGCTAGAAGCCTGGGAAATAAGATACAAAACCTGGAGTCAACCATGGCTAAGGCAGGCCTGGACATTGTGGCCATCACCGAAACATGGTGCACTAACAGCCATGACTGGGAAGTGGTCATACCTGGCTACATGATGTTAAGAAGAGACAGGGTAGGAGGGAAAGGTGGGGGAGTGGTGCTTTATGTTAAGGAAATATCAAAGCGATGGAGGCACAGGGAATTCGGCGGGGTCGAAGTGTTATGGATCAACCTTGAGTCTGAAAATGGAGCCACCATTTAGATGGGAGTGGTATACAGGCTTCCGACACAGGTCGAGAACTTAGAGAAAAAGATGTTGGAAGACCAATGCAAATGGCTAAGAAGGGGGAGGTGGTGCTGGTGGGGGACTTTAATCTGCCCGATGTAGAGTGGATCCTATGTTCAGCAGCATCAGCTAGAAGCAGAGACATCTTGGACTCCCTGCATGAGGCACTCCTCAGGCAGCTGGTCAGTAAACCCACTCGGGATGGGGCAGTACTGGATCTGATACTTATGAACAAGGACAGTGTTGCAGACATCAGAGTGGGAAGTTATCTGGGGACCAGTGACAATTGCATAGTATAGTTTAATACAAGAATAACATTGGAATCCAGCCACACAAGGGCTGGGGTCCTGGATTTAAGAAGGGCTGACTTTACCAAGATGGGGGAATACCCCCAAGAGGACCGGGGGGGTGGACAGCAAATGGGCCACATTGAAAGATAGCACTGTAAAGACAACAAACCTGTACATCAAGCAAATAAGAAATGGCAGGAGGAGGAGGAGATCTTATGGTTCTCGAAGGATGTGGCAGAAAAGGTATGGGCAAAAGCAATGGCATTCACAAGGTATAAGGAGACCCGGAGAGAGAAGCACAGAGAAGTGTATCTGGGGAATGGATGGAGGCAGGCAAGGCAGTAAGGAGCACAAAAGTGCAAGGTGAGGAAAGACTAGCCCAGACAGTATCGAAGGGGGGGCAGGACATTTTTCAGGTATATCAGTGAGAAAAGGAAAACCAAGGGAGGGATTGCACAGTTTAAAAAGGAGGGAGGGGTCTATACTGAGGAGGATTGAGAAAAAACAAACATCTTAAACAAATATTTCTGCTCAGTGTTCACAGTTGAGGGGGAAGGGGAGGGACCACAAATAAGCACCAAGAGCTTGGACAGAAGGGAAGTGGACCCCAGTCGCTTTTCTTATGAAAGGCTCAGGAAAGCACTCACTAATCTGAGGGAAGACAGAGCCATGGGCCAGAGAGGGTGCATCCAAGAGTGTTGTAGGAACTCGGGGAGGTGGTAGCTGCACCCATGACAGACTTGTTTAACAGTTCACTGAAGCCCAGAATGGTCCTGGAGGACTGGAGAAGTGTGGGCATAGTCCCACTTCACAAGAGTGGTAGTAAGGGGGAGGCGGGAAATCACAGGCTTGTCAGCCTGACATCTGTAGTAGGGAAATTGATGGAAACATTATTAAAGGAAAGAATCGTGGAACACCTAGAATCCAAAGGACTGCAGGACCTGAGACAGCATGGCTTTACGGCAGGGAGGTCGTGCCAAACAAATCTGATAGATTTCTTTTCACTGGGTAACCAAGGTGTTGGATCAGGGAGGGGCAGTGGATGTGGCCTACCAGGATTTCAACAAGGCCTTTGACATCGTTCCACATAGGCTGGTAAACAAGCAGGGTAGCATGAGGGTGGGCAATAAGGTGATAACCTGGGTAAGAAACTGGTTAGTGGACAGAAGGCAGAGGGTCGTGGTAAATGGAGTTCGCTCTGAGGAGGGGAGAGTGACCAGCAGTGTACCGCAGGGGTCACTACTGGGGCCAGTCCTCTGTAATGTCTTCATTAGCGATATAGCGGAGGAACTGGAAGGGAAGGTTTGCCTCTTTGTGGATGACACCATGATCTGCAACAGAGTGGACACTCCGGGGATGTGGGGGGGGCTGCATATGATTTGAATGAGATTTAAAATGACTGGAGGAGTGGTCAAAAATTTAGCAGTTAAGGTTTAATCTAAAAAGTGCAGAATAATGCACTTGGATCACAGAAACCTAGGGATGTAGTACAGAATGGGGGGATACTGGCAATGACCAAGCAGGAAAGGGACCTGGGGGTAATCATATCGGATGACCTGAATGTGGCCAGACAATGCAACAAAGCGATCAGGAGAGCTAGTGGGATGCTGGGGTGTATAGGTAGGGTTATTACCAACAGGAAGAGGGAAGTAGTATTGCCACTGTATTGGTCCATGGTAAGACCCCACCTGGAGTACGGTGTCTAGTTTTGGAGGCCATAGCTCAGGAAGGATATAGGCAGGGTGGAAGTCATCCAAAGGAGGGCTACCAAGATGGAACGGGGTCTACATCAAAAGTCCTACGAGGAGAGGCTAAAGGACCTAAACATGTACATCCTGGAGGAGAGGAGGGAAGGTGGGGATATGATCAAGATGTTTAAATACCTCACAGGGGGTGAATAAGGTACAAGAGGGAGACATTTTTCAGAGGAAAGGGTGCTCTAGAACAAGGGTCCGCAGTGTGAAGCTGGAGGGGGTGGGTTCAGGAGAGATGTGAAGAAATACTTCTTTACAGAAAGAGTGGTGGATGCCTGGAACAGTCTTCCAGTGGAGGTAGTAGGGGTGAAAATGGTGGATTCAACAAAGCCTAGGATAAGCACAAGGAAATCATAATGGTATGTTCCACTGTTGATAATACTGTATGTGGCCCTGTGTATGTCATATTTTAGGGTCTGATCTAACCAGATTTTCAGTTGTGATTAAGTTGTTCAAGGGTGATGCCACTGGTGATTTTAATTACATGTGGCTGTATCGTTTCTGTAACTTGTAAGTTGAACCATGTATCATGATTGTGGTTTTAAGTTATTTAAATACCAATTCATTAATGAAATACAAGCCTCAGTTTTTCTAAAGTCATCTTGCAGGCTGCTCAAGACCTGGTGTAGGGACAAAGCAAATAAAAAAAAAAAAATCTGTTTATTCACAGGAGTGGCACAAGGACCCAACCCCTATATTACACTCTTTCTACTGTATGTGTTTAAGGGCAGAGATGACATTGATAATGGGCAGATTTTGAATACAGGTTGTAAGGTAGCCCATGGGCCATTCAGTTGCTTAGGCAATCATCCCTAATTCTATAAGCTGAACAGATGGCGCTTCACCAAGTCAGAGGCCGTAGATGAATCTATGAATATTGTCTTAGTGTACCACTTCTGATCCTTAAACATAGCAGAGCTTTCATGTCAGTGCCCCTCAGAGGAAGGAGAACATCTGATTGTGACTGCTAAAATCAAGGTGTTTTTCACAGGATTCTGACTTATGTTCCTAACGGAATATAAGACTGTGGGGCTGTCTGAGGCAGCAGTTAGCTGGGTTAGGTGCTATTTGTCATCTCGTGTCTTTATTGTACAAATGGGAAACTTTAAAGCTGCAGTGACAATTTTGACTTACACTTTTTTATTCTATTTTAGATTGCTCCTTATTTCCTGAATTGTATGATAACCCTTCTTTACCCATGTTGAGTCCACTTTAGCACTTTTTATTACAATTGAAATATTAAAAGGGGCACTCTTTTAATTATGGTTCGAACCCAGTTTTCATCAGTGTTTTGTACACCTGTTGAACTATAAGGTCAGGAAGCAGTGTTTTCTGCATGCTAGCTCATTATAGTCATACGAAAGGTGATAAACAACAGAGAATAGGGATGAAAACCTGGTCCAAGTGATATTAAAAGGAGCGCTTCCTTTATTATTTCAACCGTAAAACAAAATGGTGAAGCAGACTCAGATTTAGGCAATAAGGGTGTCATACAAGTCAGAAGACAGGTGGAAATCTAAAATAACATAGTATATTAAACTGTTCACCTCTGTCATGCCATGCTGCTTGAAGTCATCCTCTAAAGTAGTGACATTGAGTGTTCTGTAAGGATCCTTATTAAAACCCATTTTGCTCAACATTTATATGTTGCCTTTGGGAGATATAATTCAGAAGTACAATATAAAGTTCCTTTTCTATGCTGATGATACACAAGTATATTTCTCTGTTAAGACATGGTCAACGAATCTTATTGATAACTTAAAAGCCTGCCTCTTTGAATTAAACATGTGGCTGGCTGAAACTTCTTTGCATTCCTCTCAACCTCCCAGCATTAAAATGCATAGCACTGGCATTTAAAATTCAAAGCAAACAGCCAGAATGTGTAGCTCTTTCTCATTTTAAAGAATGTCTAAGAATAGTAAGGCCCATATGTTTAGTGTTAAGGAATGTTTCTGCCTGGTTAGTTCAGTGTTTTAATAGTTTCTATGTCCAGCAATAGCTCTAACATTATGAGGAACATCAGTAAACCTTCATAGAGCAAGGATAGATTTGAGCGTACAAGTCATAGCACTATGCAGACTTCATAGCAGTTGGGAGGTATGCTTTTTTGCAATTGAAAATCTGGGGCCCCATTTTCAAAAGGTTTGGGTGGCGCATCCTGGGATGCGCCGCCCAAACCTGGAAATGCGCTGGCTGTCAGGGGCGTGCCCAAATTCAGAGGGCACAGATGTGCAGCACAGTGCCAAGGCGCACAATATTGTGCTGCACCTGTGCAAATGAGGGGTCCCCCATGCATATGTGGCGCGGCACAGTACTGAAAAGTTTCAGAAATGCAAATCAGCCCCCAGCAGTGGCGTAGATTTACACTTATGAAACCCTGTCTTAACTAGTGTGCAGACCTGGCTGAACACTAGTAAAGGCAGGGAACCCTGGCAGTAGAGCGGTCCCTCCCTAGCCCTGAGCAACGTGCTGTTATCTAACAGCCCTCCCGATCCTCGTTTCCCCTGGTAGTCTAGTGGTCCCCCATCCCCAGTTTTCAGAATAATAAACACATCCCCATCTTTCCTGATAGTCTAGTGGTCCCCCCTCCCCAATCCATATCTGAATGACAGATTCCCCGATCCCTGGTAGTCATGTGTCCCCCCACCCCGTAAGGCAGTGACCCACCACCCAGCTGCCCCAGCCCAACCAGATCTGGCATTTGGCACAGCCCTCCTCATACTGCACCAGCCAGCCGCCAACTGAACTGTACAGAGCGAGTACAGTATTCAGTACGCGCCATTAGTTGACCAGTCAACCAGTTGGCATGTACTGAATACTGTACACATTCCAGTACAGTTCAGTTGGCGGCTGGCCAGTGTGGTGTGAGGTGGGCTGTGCCAGTTGCCGGCTCTGGTCGGGTTGGAGGGGGAGCGGGGTGCTGGGTCACTGTCTGTTGGGATGGAGGTCTACATGAGTACCAGGGATCAGGGAATTTGTCATTCAGACATGGATCGGGGCTGGGGAGGGGGCACAACTAGACTACCAGGGAAAACGGGGATATGTTTATTATTCTGAAGATCAGGGCTGGGGAGGGGGGAACCACTAGACTACCAGGCATAAGGGAGTGGGGTCTCTGTTATTATACTACTGATCGGGGCTGTAGGGGACTGACCCGGCGCACTTCATGGCAGCGCACGAATGCAGATGAGTCCATAATAAGCATGCAAATGGCCCCCATTGCACCATGCCCAGTGGGCTCATCTGCATATTTGGGCTGAATATCGTGCATGGGGGCCATGGTGCACACCAGTATGCGCCACACAGTACCCCTATGGGTGGTCCTCAGCCCTGCACCCTAGTTGTGCTGCATGGAACATGGTGATCCCTGCTGTGCGCTTCGCATCCATGGTCCAATATTCAAACAGATTGCATGGTCTGTTCGGATCGCGCAGTCTGTTTGAATATGGCATCAGATCCAGCTGGTCCTTTTTTTTTGCAGCGCACCATTTTGCACGCACAGCTGTCCAGCTCTGCATATGGGGGCCCTGAAAAGCAATTTGTTTTGGTGCAGAATGTCATTTAAACTTTTTGGCAATACGACAGTTGCATTTTCCAGATCTGGGATGTAAGCTGGAAGCAAAATCAGTTAGCAACATTTTGGGGGTTTTACTGGATTCCACCCTTTTGTTTGACTCGCATATAATTACAGTTAGATTAGCATTTTTCTATCTCGGGAGAATTTCTAAAGTTAAAAAAACATGTTAGTGACTCACATTTAAAACCTTGGTAAATGGTTTTTGTCATTTCAAGAATTGACTATTGTAATGCTGTGTTCTAGGGACATGGATATGTTGTTCATCCACACTCATTGGCAGGTATCCTTGCCGCTTTAAATCTTGCCGGAAGGTCTTCAAGCTTGCTCCTCCCACCCACCCGGGTGGTATAACTCTCAGCTCCGCCCCATGACGCCTGATCTTCCTTACCGCTTGGAAGCTCAGGTTCCTCCTTAACACTCTGCGTTTGAGACTGGTTCCTATTTCTCCGTTTGCGATTTAAAAATAAAATTTGCGAAAAGACTTCAGTCTTCTATCCTCTGACTGCAATGGACAATCGACTCCGGTTTGGAGATGCCCATGCGGGTAGAAGATGTCTCGGACGGATCCACACTCCGCGTGTCTACTGCTTAGGCCTTGAGCACGACCCGCAGGCTTGCGACCTGTGCTCATCTTTCTCGGCCCTCGTCCTCGAGACCGTGCTGCCCGGTGCAACTGGGCCGTCCGAAGCGTTTCCCTCGGTGAAGTCAAGGAGGCCGGTTGGCGTGTCCGCGTGGCGGGCTCGGCGGATCAGCTCGAGCGGATGGTCGCCTCAAGAGGAGGCGGCGCGGGCTTGATCTTTCCTCGGCACGGCATTTATCCCGCTCTCTGGGCTCTTCTTACACGGCTTCTTTTAGGAGCTTTGTCTGTCCCTCTCCACTAAAGGAGAAGGCCTCGTCTCGGGACCTTATTCTCGGTCCAAAAGAGGACGAGGTAAGTCCCTCCGTCGGCGCTCTTGGGAGCGGAAGGTCCCTCTCCCGGTCGTCGACCGTCGGCCGAGTCGACCGCTCCGGCTCGACCACTGGCCTCACGGTGTCCCGTCAGGTCAGTTGACGAGACTCCCACCGATGAAGTCGAGATTTTTCTCGACCGTTGACGGGCTGTCGCCTTTAGCAGCCGAGATTCCCTCTCCGGTTCCCGGGAGGAGTTGAGATCCTGTGGGCTCGCCTGTGCCTCGGTTCCGGAGCCCTCGGATGGACCATCCGAGCGAAGAGAGTGCGGTTCGGCCGACACCTCCCGCACCGACCTCGGAAATTCCGGGACTCTCGGTCCGGTCTCCGGACCTCTTCAGCGGTCAGCCAATCCACCGTCATGGCGTCTCGGTCTCGGCACCGTGGTAAGCGGCGTCGCCGCTCGTCCTCGTCCTCCTCCTCCGGACGAGGAGGCTTCGGCGTGAAATCGCCGGCAGTCGCGAGGACCTTATGTTGCAACAGCTCCTCCTGGCGGGAGTAAGCCGACCCGTCGCCTTCCCGGCCATTAATGTAACTGTCACGGGCGGCCGACACAACCCTCGACTTATCCGAGGCCTATACCCAGGCGGTTGTTCGGCCAAAACCAGCTGCTCCACGATTCGGTGGAACCTCCGCCTCCACAGCCACCAATTGGGGCTCCGACCAAGGATTCTCGGTCGGTTAAGGGTCTACCATGCGGCTGTCAGTTACCCTCACTCCCGACCGACCTCGGCAGGTGAAGGGTGGCTCAGGCCAGAGGCAGCTCTTCGAGGACTCTTCCGAGTCCAAGATGATTCCTCCTTTTTCTCCAGCGACTGGACTTGGAGTCTTCAGGAGGTCAGTCAATGGGCGATAACCCGTCGTCCTTCCTAGGACTGCTTGGCTCATCTCGGAGTCCACCGGGATGGAGCTCGAACCCGTTTCCAAACGGGCCAGGTATCCCCTCACGGAGATTCTGGACCGAGGGGATTCTCCGACGGAGGCCTTTCCGGTGGCCGAGGCCATAGTGGGTCCGGCACTGGAGCTTTGGCAGCGCCCTGCTTCCTGCCCTGCGCCTTCGGCCAGGATGGCCAGGAAGTATGCGGTCCCTACCAGTTCCTTGTCCGGTTTTTCGGAACACCCCTCTGCTGAGGGGTTGGTTACCGACAGCGTTTTCCGGCGCGCCGGCAACGCCAGGGATGTGGACAAACCTCCTGACAAGGAGTCCAAGAAATTGGACTATGTCGGGCGAAAAGTCTACGCTGCGTCCCTCTCTCGGCTCCGTCAGGCCAGTTCGGCCGTCCTCATGGCACATTTTCTCTCATGCCCTGTTGGGCTCCCTGGATGAGGTCATCCCTCATCTTCCGCCGATCTGCAGACTACGGTTAAGCAGGTGCGGGACCAGGAGCAGGGCAGTGGCCAACAGCAGCTCAGACTGCTTTGGATATAGGGGACTCATGTGCCAGATCGGTGGCAGCCCGCGGTGGCTATCGTCGGCCAGGCTTGGCTGAGGATATCCACCTTTACTTCGGATACCCAGCACAAGTTGGCGGATGTTCCCTTTTTGGGGACTGACCTCTTCGGCCCTGGGGTGGAAGGTCACCTGCAGAGGATCGAGAAGTCCAATGCTACCTTGGACTCGGTCTCTTCCGCTCAGAAGGACAAAGGCTGCAGCCACAGCCTAAGCCCTTCGTCCTTCTGTACCCCGGCCCGGCCCAACAGCGTCAGGGCCAGCAGGCTCGGCCTTGGCATCCCAAACCCAAGCCGGCTTCCTCAACAGGAGGCAGGGAGGAAAAGGCCCAGGAGGTCCCTCGGCGGTCCCTCCTCCAAGCCTGCCCAGTGGCCGGGCTGAGGGTGTCGCCCCAATTCCCGTCACCTTACCCCTAGGTCCCCATTAGAAGAGGCAGCTCCAACACTTCCGTTCCGCCTGGTCCGCTGTTACCACGGACAGGTGGGTCTTGGAAGGTGGTGGGAAGAGGTCTGCCTCTGGAATTGAGCAGGCACCACCCTTCAGGCCGTCACCCTCGGGGCGAGATCCCCAGCCTCACTGGCGGCTCGTCGAGCCAACATCGCTCTCCTCCTCCAGAAGGAGGTGATAAGAGGTGGTGGACCCTCCTTCAGACCCAGGGTTTGTGTCCAGGTACTTCCTGGTTCCGAGCGGACGGGGCTGGCGCCCCATTCTCAACCTACGACCTAAACAAGTTCCTAAGGTCTCGAACCTTCAGGATGGTCACTCTGGCTCAGATAATACCATCCTTGGAGCAGCGGCGTGTGGTTCTGCTCTCTGGACTTGCAGGGCCGTTTTTCACGTCCCTATCCGTCCGTCTCACCAGAGATTCCTTCGCTTCGAGCGGAAGGATCCTCTTGAGTTCCAAGCCATGCCCTTGGCTTGTCTTCCAGCTCCCAGGGTCTTCACCAAATGCGGCAGTGGTGACAGCATTCCTCTTGGCGCCGAGGGTCAGGTGTACCCTTACCTGGGCGACTGGCTGATAGCAGCTCCCTCCAGGAAGGGCCGGGTGGTCCAGAGATCTGGCCCTCCAGGTCTGCTCTCAACTGGGCCTCCTTATCAACGAGGCCAAGTCGGAACTCGAGCCGAAGCAGGTGATTCTATTCATCGGGGCGCAGCTCGACTCTCTTCGAGCCAGAGCGCGGCTCCCGGCGGACAGGGCCGAGGTTCTTTCCTCCTTTGCCCGATCATTTCTGGTTGGGCAATTGCGCCCTGCCCGGGACTTCCTGCGCCTCCTGGGTCTCATGGCGGCCTGCACCAGCGTGGTCCGTTGGGCCCGCCGGAACATGCGTCCCCTTCAGTGGGGACTGGCCAGCCAGTGGTCACAACGCTGCGATCCTTTGGACCAGCTTGTGTCGGTGACACAGGGGATGTGGAACGCTCTCCAGTGGTGGACCGTTCCAGATCATTTGCAGGAGGGCATCCCGTTCGTCCGCCCCGAGCCGACGGTCTCTCTATCGACCGATGCCTCTCTGATGGGTTGGGGTGCCCATCTGGGGGAACACCGGGCTCATGGCCTCTGGTCCCCGCGGGAGTCCCGATGCCACATCAACCTGCTGGAGCTCCGAGCGGTCCGCCTAGCTCTCACCGCCTTTGCTCCGTTCCTCCGGGGTCAAGTGGTCCGAGTCCAGACGGACAATACCACGACCATGTACTATCTAAACCGCCAGGGCGGGACGCGCTCTATGCTTCTATGCAAGGAAGCTCTCCGCATTTGGTCACTCGTGCGCAGCCTGGAGGCGGATCTCCTAGCCATTCATGTGGCAGGAGCCTCCAACACCCTGGCCGATGCCCTGAGCCGGATAGGGGCTGCATCCCACGAGTGGTCTCTCCTGCCGGAGGTAGTACAGCATCTGTTCTCCCATTGGGGCACACCTCAGGTGGACCTGTTTGCCTCCAGGAGAGCAGCGAGCTGAGTCTGTTCCATGCCCGCCCCCTCAGCAGGGCTCGCTGCAGGGGATGCCTTCTCGAGGCAGTGGACCCAGGACCTCTTTCGCCTTTCCCCATTTCCCTTGATCCACAAGGTGCTTCTCAAAGCGAGGAGGACAAGGCGCAGGTGATTCTGATAGCCCCAGACTGGCCTCGCCAGTTCTGGTACCAGATCTCCTCAGTCTCGCTCCAGGACTCACGGCAGCTTCCAGCTCGCCGGACCTGCTCTCAGCCAATCAGGGAAGGTGTTCCATCCGGACCTTCAATCCCTGCACCTGACGGCCTGGTTCCTGGGGCTAGAGTTCCAGGCCTTGGGTCTTTCGCGAGGTCCTCAATGTAGTTGAGGCGTCCCGTAAAGTCGACCAGAAAATGCTATGCCTTCAAATGGAAGGTTTTCCATTTGGTGTCAGAACAAGTCTTGGACCCTTCCTCCTGTTCCTTGGCAAGCATCTTGGACTATTTATGGTCCCTTTCTAGTCAAGGGCTTGGGTCGGCGACCCTAAGGGTGCACCTGGCAGCCATCTCTGCTTACAGGCGCGGGCAGGAAGCAGTCGAGTGCTGGGAGAAGGTGGTCTGGCGCTTTTCAAGGCCTTGATCACATTTCCCTCCAGTCGGAACCCCACCTCCGTGGGATCTACTGCTGGTACTGGCAAAGCTCATGGGCAAGCCATTCGAACCTATGCACAGGTGTGCTCTCTCTCACCTGTCGTGGAAGACCGCCTTCTTGGTGGCTATCACGCCAGCCAGAAGGATGGGAGAGCTCCAGGCGCTTTCCATAGAGTCTCCTTACCTGGTCTTCCCAGGGACAAGGTTGTCCTCGCCCCACCGAAATTCCTTCGAAGGTGGTGTCGGAGTTTCACCTTAACCAGGTGTTGACTCTGCGGTGTTCTACCCCAATCACACCTCGGAGGCGAATATAGGCTCCATACTCTGGACCCTAGAAGGCTCAGCTATTATAAGGAGTGCGGCTGAAATTCGGGGAGAGGTTCGCCAGCTGTTTGTCACCTACGCTGAAGCCGCATCTGGCAGACCTGCAGCCAAGCGGACGATAAGCAGGTGGGTAACCTCCTGCATAGATCTCTGCTATAAGTTGGCGGGCATGGAGCCTCCCAGAGGGATAAGAGCTCATTCTACCCGCCATACTGCTGCAACGGTGGCTGCTTCCAGGGACGTCCCTATCCAGGAAATCTGCAGGGCTGCTACCTGGAAGTCAGCAAACACCTTCATTACCCACTACCACATCGACCTGAGTCCGCCGGGATGCTGGTTTTGGGGCCTCCGGTTCTCAGTCTCTCTTTTCCCAAGTAAGTATTGGGGTGTGCGTCTTGCCTCCCTCCTCCCGGAGAACTGCTAGGAGTCTGCCAATGAGTGTGGATGAACAACATATCCATGTCCCTAGAAATACAGGTTACTCACCTGTAACAGGAGTTCTAGGAATGGTATATGTTGTTCATCCACACGACACACCCGACCTCCCCGGCTTCGACGCACAACCTGAGCTTCCAGCGGGCCAGATCTGGCGTCATGGGGCGGAGCCGAGAGTTATACCACCCGGGTGGGTGGGAGGAGCAAGCTTGAAGACCTTCCGGCAAGATTTAAAGCGGCAAGAATACCTGCCAATGAGTGTGGATGAACAACATATACCATTCCTAGAACTCCTGTTACAGGTGAGTAACCTGTATTTATCAGGTCTTCCAAATTTTAAACCTGACAAACTGATTAAGGACATACTGATGAAAGTAAACCAGCTAAGGAACCCTACAATGCTGTCTTAATCACAAGGCAGTTTTTCTTTTTCTAATTGTTGCTAAAACCCCTCCTTACTCGGCTGGTGTGGGGGGGGGGGGAATTTGAATGCCCAAGTGACATGCCTGGATCTGTATGAATAAGCTGAATCCTTTTACATAAAAGAAGGTCATGCTGCAATTATGGATGCATTAATGGCACGAGTGACCCTCCGATGGCGGACAGTTTGTCTGGCTGGAGGATCGCACGGTTGCAACTTCTCTGTCTGTGGCCCTGGTGTGCTGGTTCCCCGTCCTTTGCTCTCCTCGCTCTCTTCTGCCTACTCTGGCGACTTGGCCTTCTGGATGGGTGAGCCATGATCCTGATCGGGGTGGGTGGGGTTAGAGGGGGCAACGAACGATAGCTGAAAGACCTATCGGGAGACACTGAACGTTTGAGACATTGAGGCTGTGGGTTTTTTTGAGAGCCTAAATATATTGTGGGCTTATCTTCCACGGTTGCTAAATATTTGTTTTTCAGAGCGATGGTTTTGGTATATGGAGGAGCTAAAATCTGCTTTATAGGAGAGGTGGAGGCTGTTCGGTGAGGTTTTCTGAGAAATGGACAAGTAGAAAGGACTACTATAAAACAAAAAGCCTCTCCAGATGAAAAAAAAAATAAAATAAAAAGGACACACACCAGTAATTTGATCAATGCTGACCTCTCCACTGTTCATATCTGCGGGGGGGGGGGGCGGAATGAGACTAAATATTACTAGAAATGGGGGTTGGACCTGATTGGATGGCACCCCCTTTTCTTCCCTCCCCCCTTTCTATTTCCTTCTCCCCCTCCCCCATTGCCCTGACCCCAGAGACACCATTTTGGTGATACTGGTGGGAACAACAAATTAATGTGGAAATGCAACCACCATGCAGCTCTGTGGAGGGAGCCACTGGAATCAATTAACTTTAGGGGCTCCATACAGGACCAACCACAGACTGGATCCCTTACAGGGCTCCGAGTCCTCATGGTGTTTTTCCTACTGATGGGTGGTTATTGTGCATACCTGGGTATCAGGATGATCCCAGCTCCCACCTTGTTAGGGCGTCGGGATGAGAGCTTACAGAAGTGACAGGCAGTCGTTGATTCACAGTTGGAAGCTAACAGATATAAAGTTGATGTTACTGTAATAGTTTATCTACCAAACGTTTATTGGTATTTTATTATGTATATAGTTCATTTCAACCAAAGCTGGCAAATACGGTTGAAAGTTAATAAGGTTTGTTTAATTAGGTTACAAAGAAACAGGAGACAAGACATATTCATTGTTACAAAACCTTTATTACACAGGAAGTGTGTAAGAAAGAGAATCCACTGGTCGACTGATGGTGGGCTTCAACTTGGTTTGCTCTGGCAGGGTTCAAGTAGTTATTGGCAGAGGGAACATGGCTGTTGTACACAGGCTGAGGTGTGCTGCTGTTGAGGCTTGAAGTGGGCGGAACTGAAGCCACTAGGTGTTTCCAGCCTGAAGAACAAAAAAAAAAAAAGGGATAAAATTACTCCTGGTGCTAGTTACAGCTAAATACTAAACTAGATCAATGACGACCCATCCAGTTACAATATACTCCCAAAATATAAATGGACTTCACAGTCCTGTTAAGCGTGCCTGCTTAATGCAACATTTAAAGAGGCAGAAGACGGAAGTCTTCTTTTTACAAGAAACTTATCTTCCTGACCTGGAGCATCAAAACTTAACTGGGGTGGAAGATATGCTGTTTATGCATCCTCATACCGTAGGGGAAGGAAAAGAGGGGTAGCCATCTTAATTCCATCGACTACACAAATGGAGGTGAGGGTGGTACATAAGGATGGACAGGGACGTTATGTGATATTCAAGGTAGGCTATATTCAGGAGAGGTGACCCTGGTGAATGTCTGTCCCACCTCAAACAAAACTACCAGTCCTGAGGCATGTCCTAGCCAAAATTCTGGATCATCTTAAAGGCCAGTTAATACTAGGAGGTGATTTAAATATTATAATGCAGCCTAGTTTGGATTTGTCCAGCCTGCGAAATCATCGCCAATCCAGCACAGCGAAATATCTTAAGGTGCAGCTGGAACAATTAAGCATTATGGACATTTGGCAGAAACTTTTCCCATTCTCTCCTGGATATACCTATCAGTCCGGTAGATTTCACACTTGTTCCAGGCTGGACTATTTTATTACCACCTGCAAACTCCTAACCACAGTATATGATATTATTCATCCAAAAATACTGTTGGACCACCATCCCATCTTATTAAAACTTGAGCTGTGTAAAATAATCCAAAAATACACTTTGGGGATTAAACCCCTGATCTTAAAAGATAAAAAATTTGTAGAAAAAATAAAAGACAGACTGAAACAATTTTGGGGGGTAAATGCCTCCCCTGAAGTACCAGAGGCTATCCATTGGGATGCCATGAAGACTACAGTTGGTGGTGGGGGGAATTATCTCCTATACATCCTATAGGAAAAAGAAATAAGAAAGCGAATACAGGGACTTAATGACAACTTTACAGAACTACCAATTAATGTATAGGGAAGGAGATGGAGATCTCCAAATAAAAATAAGGGATACCAAAGTGGCAATTCAAAGAATATTAGATGTCAAGATTCAACAGTCACTGACCTATCTAATGCTGTCGGAATATGGGGGGGGGCAAGGGGGATGATACGATTGGCCCATCAACTGCGAGCCCCCCAAAAAAGCAGCTACAATTCTCAAAATTAAAAATCCCCAAACAGAGCGAATTACTCATAGAGAGGATGATATACGTTAGATATTTGTGAATTATTATTGGGACTTATATAAGAAGGAGGACCAGGCCACCCCCGAACAGTGGCAGTGTTTTTTGGGACAGTTGAAACTCCCAACCTTATCGGAAACACAAGCCCAAGAGTTGATGGCCCCAATCACAGTGGATGAAGTTGCTACAGCCCTTAAGAATTAAGCCATTAATCGTTGCCCAGGGCCAGATGGCTTCCCTAGTGAATGGTATAAATGTTTCCAAATAGAACTACTTCCCAGATTCCATCCCCTGTTTCAGGAACTAGCCGGAGGAGCCTCCCCACCGCCATCATGGGACTTTGCCATGATTACGGCTATACCTAAACCAGATAAAAATCAAATTGAACCATCCTCCTATCGCCCTATCTCCTTATTAAATAATGACTACAAAATCTTCACGGCTATTTGGGCAGGGAGGATGGAACACATCCTCCTAACAGTAATACATTCGGACCAGGCGGGGTTCATAAAAAATCACAGTATGACTGATAATGTACGGAAAACTTTAATATTAATAGAATATACACAACAGCGACAGATCCCTGCAGCCTTTCTTTGTTTAGACATGGACAAGGCGTTTGACAGGGTGTCCTGAAATTTCCTATGGGTTATATTACGGGCCCTTAATTTCCCGGAGAGCCTGGTCAAGTGTCTTATGCTTATCTATGACACACCCAAAGCTTATGTCCGCATCAGTGGCGGGGTTTCTTCCCCTTTTCCACTTTATCAGGGCACCAGACAAGGTTGCCCACTATCACCACTTCTTTTTGCAGTTTATATAAAACCCCTGGCGATTGCGCTGAGATCGGCCCTGGACCTTGAGGGTGTCCCATTTCATCAGAATGAATATAAGCTTAGTCTGTTTGCTGATGACCTTCTCCTTTCTCTCCTATCACCAACCTGCTCAATCCCAACAGCATGGAAAATATAACAGCAATTTGAACAGGTAGCAGGGTTCAAATTAAATATTACAAAAACTGCGGTGCTTCTGTATAACTGTTCACCTCCTGCTTCTTTAAAACAAGCCCTCCCCCTAAAATGGAGATCTACTAAAACTAAGTGCCTGGGAATTCATATTCCTGTGGACTTGGGAGTCCTGGACATACTGAACTGTGAACCAGTAACAAGGACGTTTCAGAAGGACTTAAAGAGTTGGGGAAAATTAACTCTCACTTTCTTCCAAAGAACAGAAACAATTCATATGACTGTCCTTCCCCGTCTGTTATATCTGTTTCAGAATATTCCCTTTTTCCCCTCTGCATTTCTATTTAAGTCATGAGATACAATGATTTCTGGCTTTATTTGGGGACATAGCCGCCCCCCGGATATGGCTGAGCCTATTAAAACTGTCTTTAAAACAGGGGGGAGCAAATCTGCTGGACCTGCACCTTTATGCAGAGGCTGCCTTTATGCGCCTTCACCTGTTGTGGTTATCCCACAGTTATGTAGCACAGTGGAAAACATTAAAGTTTCATATCAATGATCTCCATGATATTAAAAAAATATTGTTTTCCTCCCCAGGGCAATCTTTGCCATTAAAGGACTTTTCTAATAGAACGGCACAAGCCTAAAAACATGGTTTAAAGTCAGGAAATCAAAAATCTTTTTCTCTACATATGAATACTGTACAACTCTTTCGGAGGAGGATTTATTTCTTCCATCTAAATCCGACTTGACTTTTGCTAAGTGGCACCGGCTTGGTCTGGAGCACATATTCCAGTTTTTGGGGCGCTCTGGTGTCTTAACATTTGAAGAATTAACCCTAAAATATAACATTCTGAGCTCCAATTTATTTAGATATTTTCAGCTTAGAAATTATATTCTATGGAATAGGGTGATCCAGGCCAAGTTTATATGCCCAACTCCTCCCTTGTTCAAATTATACTTGGACCATATGCAGGGGAACCATTGGGATCATTTAATAGGGTCCCTATACAAAATCATGAGGGACCTAACTTCTGAGTCTGTGGACTCGGTCCGACAGATCTGGAATAAGGACCTTAGTCTGGAAGTTACTGGGGAGCAAAGGGAGGAATCAGCCCTAGCAGTGGTGAAAATTACCTCTGCTAACATATGGAGGGAATTTTCATGGAAGTGTCGCTACAGATATTTCAGATCACCTGCGAGGCTTACCAAATATATGCCAGCAAGTTATGGGAAATGCTGGAGGGGTTGTGGGTGCTTGTTAGCAGACTTGGGTCACATTATGTGGGAATGTCCAATTCTCATGCCATTCCGGATGTATTTGCAATAAGATATGTCAGCTTGTTTGGGGGAATTAATTGAGCTTACAGTAGAAGTGTTTCTATTACATATATACCCAGAGCATATGCCATCCTGGAGGGGAACACTGCTCCCGGTCTACTTCCTAGCTGCAAAAAAAGCCATTACAAGACGGTGGATGACCCAGAAGGTCCTTACCATATAGTAATATAGAGATATCCTGGTGAACATTTATAAAATGGAAAGTTTAATAGCTAAAATGAAGGAAAGGGAGCAACAATTTTGACTTAAGTGGCAGAGATTTATCATCCATCAAATGGCAGTGGACCGGAACTTTTGCCCTTAAATTTGGAAAACAATGGATTCAGGGGAATGGGGGGAGAAATTGTAAGGATCAGAAATGTATGTATTGCCTCCATTACTATTTATCTACCTACTGTATATAGATGTATCTTCCTATAACGTATGTGGATTATGCACACACCTGTAACTATAAGGAATGTCTGTGTTCTATTTATGTCATTATGTTTTAAAAAAAATAAAATAAAATACTTAATAAAAAGAAATTAAAAAAAAAAAAAAAAAACTGACAAACTGCAGTATGTCCTTAACACCGCAGCAAGGCTTATTTCAAAGGTGGGTAGCCGAGACCATATCACTCCAATACTCTGAGATCTTCATTGGTTACCTATGAAATTCAAGATTGATTGCAAGGTGCATCGTCACATACAAATGTGTTCACGACTTTGGCCCAGTATACCTTTCTGATTTACTTGTGGAATATTGTCCCACAAGAGCTCTGTGTTTTGAACTGCTTGCCGTCTTGAAATTGAATCTCAAAACAGTTGGGGGTCAGGCTTTTGAGACTGGGGTCCCTCAGTTGTGGAATGCCCTTCTGATAGGCCTCAGGAAAGTTGACTCTGAGCAGTTTTAAAATCTTTGAAAACCTTGTTATTCTCAGGCTTTTAAATGAGTGTGATGCTAAGGTGGGTCTTTTAAAATTTCTGTCTTAACAGTGACTGTACTGTTTGCTCATTGTACTGTACATATGATGTTCTTTATGCATTTTAAGATTTTGTACATTGTTTTAAATTTCTGTACAGCGCTCAGAGCTATCAGTATGAGCGCTATATAAATAAAGAGGGATTAGATTGGACTGGATATGATGGTGGAAATTTAGCACCTGACCCATTAAACAACAGCAGGAACATTTTTATTCTAAGGATGTTTGGTGAATTGGAATGGAGCCCTACGATTCTTGATTTTCGGCCCTCAGTAAAATGAAGTGATTTTTCAGTCATGCATTGGCTGGTCAGTGTTCTTTTTCCCTCTGTGCCTCCATGTCTAGAATGCCATTGTACATCATCTCAAATCCGTAACTAGTACAAATACTTCTAATGTGTCTTTATAAACCTATTCTTCGTAATCAGAGGACATGTGCTTGTTTTACTTGACATAACTTTGTGTAATGTTGTCAGTTGCGCCAGAGTTAATTTACTGAACTGTAATGTATATTTTTGGTTTTGAAACTTTTTTTTTTTTGTTAGGGAATCTGGTTTACTTTTGAAAAAGGAATGAAATGTCCAGTTTGCTTACCCAGTTAATACCATAACTAACTAAGCAGGGGTATATAAAAAATTTGGCAGAAAAAGAGATACATTTTGATACACTAGGGCGGTGTACACATATATGGAACCCAGACAAACAGAAGAGAGAAAGAAATAAGTACCTTAGCTGGAATTGGAACCTAGATCATCCAGATTCCTTTCCTGGTTTCACTACCAGCTGCGCCACCAAGGCAATTGGAAACCTGTGACTCCCAGAAATACTTTACCCATTCTCTAATGCACAACTTGGTGCTGCACAGATAATGAATTACATTTTCATACACAAGGGTGAGGTGTGCAGATAAGTGAAAGCCAGACGGAAGAGAGAAAGAAGTAAGTGCCTTAGGTAGAATTTGAACCCAGACTGCCCGCATTAACATTCTGATTTGAGCCCAGGCCACCTGGATTATCGCTGTGGTTGTGCTACCTACTGTGCCACCAAGGTAACAGGAAACCTGGCACTGCTAGAAGCATCTTACTGTTTCTCTAATGCACAACCTGGTGCTGCACAGATAATTACATTTTTGTGTACAAAGGTGTGATGTGCACATATATGGAACCCAAACAAACAGAAGAGAGAAAGAAATAAGTGCTTTAGCTAGAATTTGAACCCAAGCCACCCAGATTACTGTTCTGTTTGCGCTACCAGCTGCTCCACCAAGGTAACTGGTAGCACAACCGGAACGGTAATTCGGGCAACCTGTGTTTAAATCCCAGCTAAGGCACCTATTTATTTTTCTCTTCTCTTAGTTCAAAATAAGAGTTACCCCAGAAAATGGGGAGACTTGGGAGGTAAGACATTTATATGCTGTATATCTTTGGTGACTTTTTGTAGAGTGGTTGTAGGAGAGTGGGCTATAAAACCAGATTAAATCCCTATAAATTAGAACATGCTAACACAGTATACTTAGTCATACTTTAACTGCTAATGAAGCAGAGGGGCAGACATGATGGACCTCGAGTGGTGTTAGTATGTATTGCATGAGAGGAAGTAAGATATTAAGAGAACTTGCATTCTACAACTTTAGCTTTCGGGATACAAAAGGAATTCTGTACATAATCACTTCCTCTCCAACTACATTTCTTGAGGATCTGTATTTCAAAAAAGATAAATATTCCACCTAGCTTCTCTCAGATTTATTTCAGTAGTTGGTTATAGACACCTAGAGGAAGGAAACGCACGATGCGTTATCAAGTAGTTGTATATTTCGTGTTGATAGTAAAAGTATTGCTTTTTGAGGGAACTGCATTAGTAAATGAAACTTGAATACTAAAGATAGTGTTTTTATATTATTCATGAGAAAAATTAGTGTAACCCCTAGATGGCGCTATCCCAGGGGCTACTACCCCTGCCTGATTTGCCACTAACAGGTTGAGGGGCCTGGATCCAATGGCGGGTGCCTCCACCCAGAGGTCAAGGTTTGCAATAGTTAAACTAACTTGGTCACAGCCCTCTGGGACACTGCAACTTCTCTTCCCACTAGTGGCCCACACAATATATCAGAATTACCTTCACAGTATACACTTACCCCAGGACTGGTTCCGGCACTGGGACCTCCTGTGAAATGAGATACAGTGCAACAATCACAGTACAGTACTTTAACATAGACAAATACCTCAGGCAGTATAACTTTGCTGAAACAAGCAGCTCTGATTTATTTAGGGATATAACAAGGACAGGGAAATCAGGTTAATTAGCTTATCACTGTAATAATCTACCTTGGCTCTGTGCACAGGCCTATCCCTATCAGTTACTGTCCCTGGGTACCCAAGCCCTAGTGGCTAGTCCAAACCGTGGCAGCTGGTAGGGGCCCTTTCACACAGAGAAAAGGAGAATTAAACAGTCAGCAGTACAGTAATTCCATTTGGATTTAATGTGGCAATTCAACAGGGAGCGACCCTGAATTAGTACTCACGACCTCCAAATAAGATAGGGTCCTTCAATGTCAGCAGGGCTCACTTGAGGTACACAAACCTCTTCACACATCATAAAAGAAAGCACTATACCAGGCAGGCTGCATCTGTATCCCGATCGCAATTACTGCACAATACCGGGAGAACACACAGCAGATTCAGTTCTGACAGACAGAGTGCAATTCAACAATTTCTCCAGTCTTCTACAGGGTGAGCCTGGTTTCTACTCTTCAGAGATCCTTTGATTCTTTTACAGGACTGATTCAGTCCTAACAAGCTGCAGACCAGAACTCTGGGCCTACACACGCTTTTTGACTAAAACTGCACACTGAAAAAGCACAGGGCTCCTTCCTTCTTCACTGCCAAAGCTCAACTGAAACTCCAACCGACAAAACCGGCACTTCCTTTGAGTTCCTCCCAGTTCTTGACTGGATTGGCTGTCACTCACAATAGACTGCTGCTGTTGGTCCAAAAGGCACTGAAGTCTAAACTACATCTCCCAGAGTCACTGCCCATACAATCCTCTTGTGGCTGGCTCAGATTATGAGTCCAAGTTCTGATTCGTCAAGGCACCATTTTAGAGCTAGCTTACCCCACACTGATTGGTCCAGTTCAGCAGTTCAAAACTAGAATGGGGAACTAGCAGACACAGTTCTGACTGCAAAGAAAGCAGGTTAGACAAACTGTAATTTCATTATTACTCTAAATAATTTCTGGCAAACAGTTACATCTTTCAGATAGGTTCCCTTTGCACTCTAGTGACTGCAAAATGAAGTGAATTACAGCTTGAGTGGTACTCAATCAAAGAAACACACAGTCCCCATACAAACTAATTATGTCTGCAAGCAGACAGCTCTTAAAGAGACAGTACCAGAGGTTCTAAAACACTCACTGATAAATGGCTTAAATGCCAAACACCATTCAGGCTTGGAGCATTCAAGCAAGCTCCTGGAAGTCTTTTGAGGAACCCCATTTGCAGGGGTTACACCCTTCCTGGCCTGGGAAAGCTTGGCGTCCGCGTCAAGCAAGTAACCCATAGTTTCAACTGCAACCATATACATTTGCATTAGGCTCGCACATGTAATCATCAGTCAATATATCATTTTACAAGAACACATTTCTGAAACATTGCAGTACGTCCTCTTTACACAGTATTACATACACATTGTACCATAACTCAAGTTATTACCTCTTGTACATGAAACCTGAGAGAGGGGCCCTTCCTATCAGTTACCTTGGGGCTGGATGGGGCAAGGGCACCATACTTAGAGGGCAACACAAGTAACTTGGAGTTAGCACTGATGCTCAGTTTGGCAATGAGCTCGGGGACACACACTCCTTTATGGACAACATTGAGAGGCAAGTCCACAGGCCTCCCAAGTGAATCATAACTGAGGTGCACCACAGGCTTTACAGCTCGACCAGTCTTTCTAGGGGAACTGTTATAGTCTCTGCACTCTGAGCCTCATTTTCAGCATTGTCCTCACTTGTCAGGGAGTCTCCATGGGGTAGAGAGGCTAGAACTTGGGGCACTTTCAGCTCCAGGAGTTACAGTTTCTGAGTCCACAACATTTGGCTCGCATGGAGAGCTTTCGGACACTGGCAGTGGACTGTCAGGGCACTCAAAATACTCTTCTTGTTCGGTGTATCACCAGTCTGCCCCAATCTATAATTTTCCTCCCTGAAAGCTCAAACAGTTCAACCATGCACAATGATTCCATTTCATCTGATCTAATGCTTTACTTCACTTTCTGGGAGCATTGGCTCCAGGGATGAAGCTGGGGGCTTAGACAGTCCAGAAGGCCCAGCTTGTCTCCAGTATTGACTAGGGATTGCCCCAAACAATTGACTCAGTTCGTAAGAAGGATAGTATTCAAAGTCACTCTCACTTTCTTCCGATATGGACTGACAGTCATGCTCAACTGGGACTTGTGGAGGGAACACTTTAACTTTGCTTCTGTAGGTGCAGACTTTCTTGATCTTTCTTAGCAGCAGCTCTAGTCACTGGTCCAGAGGGGCATCTTCTAGGGCTCAGACTCAATTAAGATTTGTCCAATGGGCAGTAAATGATTTCTATGCATTGTTTTTACATCTTTTGAATTATTCTCAGGCCTTACTTTGTACACTGGCAGATCATCTAGTTTGCCCACTACAATGTGAGGAGATGGTGCCATCTGTCAGCAATCTTGTGCTTGCCATGCAGTCCCAGATTTCTTAGCAATACCCGATCTCCCTCCTGGAGTTCCTGTGCTTTCACCTTTTATCATACCTTTCTTTGTTGGCCAGATTTCTTTTGGCAGCCATGGTTTGAGCCAGTTGGTACGCATGAGTTAGCTGGGCCTTTAACTTTTGCACATACTGTAAATAGTTGTCAGCTTGAACCCCATCAGGAGAGACCCCAAAACACACATCTACTGGTAGTCGAGCTTCTCTTCCAAACATCAGGCGGTAGGGGGGAGAATCCAGTGGCATCACTTTTGGTGCAGTTATAAGCATGTACCAGGGTGCTAATTTGTTGGCTCCATCTAGGCTTGTCCTTTGGGTGCAGGGTGCCTAGCATATCTAGCAAAGTGCGGTTGAAACGTTCAGGTTGTGGGTCCCTGGGGTGGTAAGGAGTGGTTCTGACTTTCGTGACTTCACAGAGAAAGCATCTCTTGATCAGACGACTCTCAAAGTCTCTCCTTGATCAGAATGGATTCTTTGTGGAGCCCCATAGTGAACAAAAAGTTTTCTACAAGTACTTTGGCCACAGTGGATGCTTTCTGGTCTTTGGTGGGAAAGCTTGGGCATATCTCGTGAAATGGTCAGTGACCACCAGCACATTACTGATATTTCTTTGATCTGACTCCAAACTCAGAAAATCAATACAGACCAGCTCCATGGGTGCACTGGTGGTGATGTTAACAAGGGGGCAGCCCTCTGGGGCAAAGCTTTCCTCTGTAATAGCGACTACAAGTTCGAATGTGTTGCTCCACATCAGCCCCCATCTTAGGCCAATAGAATCTGGATCTCACCAAGTCAAGTGTTCTGTCTATACCAAGGTGCCCCATGTGGTTGTGCAAGGACCTCAGTACTGAGTCTCGAAGGCAGTGGGCAGCACTAGTTGTTGTTGTCTACTTGTCCCCTCTGTCTACTGTTTCTCTGTATAACAGTTTATTGATCAGTTTCAACTTAGGACCTTCTTTGTATAACAGTGCAGTTCTCAAATCAGTGGAGCGTAATTTGGACACATCTTTTCCTGCATAGAGGGCTTCTAAAGCTGCTTTGATCATGGGATGCAGGATTGAGCCCCCGAATACTGTCATTGTCCAGCTGAGGCTGTGCACCAATGTCTATTGCAGAAAAGTGGCAATAAGCAGCAGGTATGCAATTCTCAGAGGCTCCCAAGCAATCCACCATGCAGTCCACTGCGTCCGTGGACATTTGTTCCTCCCTGTCAAACTTCCGCAGTGCCGAATGTCAGGTTCTGCCAATCGGACCCAATCATTCTGGGGAACAGGCCTCCGGGAGAGAGCATCAGCATCTATGTGGTTCAGACCTGCTCGGTATTCGAGAGCATAGTCATATGTAGATAATGCAGAAAGCCACCTATGGCCAGTGGCATCCAACTTAGCTGAGGTCTGCACATAGGTCAAAGGATTATTGTCAGTTTTTACTAGTATTTTAGCCCCATACAAGTACTCATGGAATTGGTCAACAATAGCCCACTTCAAAGCTAGGAACTCTAACTTATGTACAGGATAGTTCTTTTCGGATGGGGTCAGGCTTCTACTGGCAAAGGCCACTGGTCTCAGGCCATTCTCGTGCTCTTGGTACAACACAGCCCCCAACCCTTGCAAGCTAGCATCAGTGTGCAGGACGAGTTTTCTTGGATCGGCTATAGGCCAGCACTGGAGCATGGGTAAGTTGATATATGATCTCATGAAAGCAGTCTCACAATCAGGAGTCCAGCGGGCCCCAAATACTTCACCGGATGAAAATACACTCTTTCAGTCTTGAGGACGCTGACTTTTGGTATTTTTGTGGGTTGGGGATACCCTTGAGTAAGGTTAAGTAAAGGCGGATCACTCTTGAATAGTCCTTGATGAGCGCCGATAATAACCACAGAATCCCAGGAATCTTTGCAGTTCTTTTAGATTTTTGGGCTGTGGCCAGGTGGTCAAGGCCTCAACTTTACTTGGGTCGGTCTCTATTCCTCGGTGGATACTATGTGTCCCACATACTTTACTGATGTTTGAAAGAATTGACACTTATCAATGGACAGTTTAAGGCCAAAGTCCTCCAGTCGGTCCAATACCTTAAATAATCTGCTCTCATGTTCCTCCAGTGAGCTGCCAAACACAATAACATCATCTAGGTATACCAGGCACTCTAGTAAGTTCATGTCCCCACTGCACGCTCCATCAATCGTTGAAAAGTGGCTGGGGCACCTGAAATCCTCAGGGCATCCTCATGAATTCATAGAAGCCAAGCGGACAGATAAAGGCCGTCTTCTCACGGTCCTCTGGGGCCATGGGATCTGGTAGTACCCACTGCGGAGATCCAGCACAGAGAACCACTTGCTCCTGTTTAGGCAGTCCAAAGCATCCTGAATGCGGGCATTGTGTACTGATCAGGGATAGTCCGCCCGGTTTAAGGTGCGATAATCCACACACATCCTTACTGTTCCATTCTTTTCCTCACTACCACAATGGGGGAAGCATAAGGGCTTCTGGATTCTTGTATTACACCAGCAGCTAACATCTCTTGCAGATGCCGTCTCACATCATCTATGTCAGCAGGTGCCAGGCGTCGAGACCTCTCACGAAATGGTCTTTTGTCATGCAGCCGGATATTGTGCTCAGCTCCTTGCACGCATCCTACATCCCATTCCTTTAAAGAAAACACCTGGTCTCTCTGGGCAAGCTTCTCACTGATCCTCACTTTCCATTCAGCTGGCAGCGGGGAGTCACCGAAATCAAACAAGTCAGGCTACTCTGTCATTCTTCCTTGAACTCTTGCTGCTGGGTAGCACTGCAGTGTCTGCACAATGCACATTAGCCAGGATGCAACCTCTGTTTACTCGAATGTCTCTTTCAGACACATTATGAACTTGGACCATTACCCTTCTGGCATAAGCATGGGCTCTAGCGGGCAAAATACTAGGCTTGACCAGCAGTCCCTCTGGCAATTTTCCATCGCCTGGTGCATCCAACATTAATATTTTATTCTTAACATCCTTTCTGAAACGGACCTCTCCCTGTAAGGTACACTGGGCATTTGGCGCCAGGATCAGAGACTCAGGATCCTTCTTCCATACAATTCCGACCGGTTCCTCTGGTTCTGTTTTTCAGCATCTCTCTGTGCCTCATAGGCCTTCTTAATTAAAGCGGAACTCTTAAAGCTCTACTAGTCTTTGACCCTGTTTTCATAACACAACTGTGCCAGCCTTCCGAACATATGAGCATTTGTTCCAATCAACAAAGGGACACCATCATACAGTCCAGTGGGGGGACACACTAAGGCTAGGGTCTCTACTTGTTCAGCCACTACAGCCACGGAGGTGGGGAAAGACAGCCAAATTCGGATATACCCGGAATAGGGGTAGGCCTTCTCACTTAACCCCCATACATGCAGTCCTTCTAATGGTTGTAAGGGTACGTCTGACAAATGCTTCTGATACCAATCCTGGAACATAATTGTCACTTGGGAGCCACTGTCTAATACAGCTCTTGTAGACACTTCATTCACCTTTACAGTGGTCTCCATGGAGGACCCACTATTCTGGACCAGTCTGGAGGCGGTAGTGGGGGCCTGGGCAACTGACCTTGCCACAAAGGACGTGAATTAGCATTTTTGGTGCCCTCACTGGGATCATGTCGCACCTCTAACCACTGATTTCTTCTCCAAGCTCTCCTTGTAGCCTATATGCAACTTTGTCAGTGTCTTTTGGGACTGGCATTCCTTTTCATGTGCCCATCTTTCCCACAATTATAGCAAAACATACTTTCTGGAGTTTGAGCTGGCCGAGGCGCCACACTGGGAGCCAGGGCGGGGGTATTACTAACTGGAAACCTGGGTGCCATCTCTGTCTGCGGCGTGATAAGCATTTGGAGACATCTCGTCAGTTTCTCCACTTCCATGGTCAAGGATTTGAGTTTGGAGCTGTTATCAGCAGGAGATACATGGGTGGGTACCCCCAACCCCATAGCAGATGCAGTCGGATATAGGTCAGGGCCCGTACTTGCAGGCGTGGCCTTCATAAAGGGACTGTTTTTGAATTCCCGGATCTCTCTCAACAGTTCGTCCCATTGTGGCATATCTTTTTCCTTGTCAAAACACTCATTGACTGTCAACCTCTGCCCCTGAACTTCACTTGATGGGTCACCCTCAGTCACTCGGGTCGTAGCCACAGCTGTTGGTGCAGGTACCTCCCGAGGTCGCCTTTTCTCAACTCCTCAATTTCTCTCATTAACTCATCATAGGAGGGTGGGATTCCAGTCGATTTGCCAGGCGTAACTGAAGCAACAGCAGTTCTGAGAAGGGGCAGACTTAAGAGTTCTGTCCAGTCTGGTTCGGTCCAGTTCAATCGCTGAGCAAACTACCCTTTCTGAGGATTCTTGCAACAATTTTTCCAGCCAGAGACATACACAGACAACAACTCCCTTGGTACTGTTGTGCATTTCTTACTCTCCACCATAGGTCCTCATCAGAATCTGGGCTCCCATACACATTCTCCAAGGCCTCAAGATAGGCCTGTGCAGTCGCTTCAGGGTTACTGCCCGTTTAGCGCGGATGGTAGCCAGGGCAGGACCTTGGAGGCTCTCACTAACCCTCTTTCGGCACCGCCTTCCGAGCATTGCCATTCTAGCACTTGGGGGCAACATAGTCTATCCAGGTCTCCCAGTCATCCTCCCTTGGGGGTGGGGAGGTGCCAGAAAAGATCCTCAACCTTGGTAAGAGTCGTGACTAATGGCAGGTGCAGAAATAGGAGTCTGCATTGGTTCAGCCACCATTACAGGCACTGGAGCAGGAGAGGGTGTTGGGGAGGAACACCCCAGGTGGCAAGAATAGTTTCTTCAAGTCCTCCACAGTTTTCCCTCTCCCAGCAACCATTCAGCAAATTTCTCCTCAAAGTTTCAGATAGTGGTGGGGGCTGATTCCCCCGGTCTTTACTGTCCTTAGTTATCCTCTCCAAGCAGTGAGGCTCCCTCTGGGGTAATGGTCTGTGGCACTTGGAGCTATCTATGGGGTCCTTAAACTCTACTAGGGCCAGGAAAGTGTGGGTGAGCAGATTAGCATGCCGACCCACCACCACAGGGTTTTGTAAACCTTCCACCTTGGAAAGTACTCCTGCACAGTGTCCGTATTGATACCCAGGGGATGTCCAGGATAAGCATAGCATTTTGGGGGCCGATCTCCTCCCAGTACACCACTCCACCAGCCGTGCACAGCCACTTCTGTCGGGGTACCCATTTTTTTCTTAACAGTGGTTCATAAATATGGCCACTAGAGGACACACAATCCCAGCGGTGCCTCCAAGATGTAACCCCTAGATGGCGCTATCCCAGGGGCTACTACCCCTGCCTGATTTGCCACTAACAGGTTGAGGGGCCTGGATCCAATGGCGGGTGCCTCCACCCAGAGGTCAAGGTTTGCAATAGTTAAACTAACTTGGTCACAGCCCTCTGGGACACTGCAACCCCCCTTTCTTCCCACTAGTGGCCCACACAATATATCAGAATTACCTTCACAGTATACACTTACCCCCAGGACTGGTTCCGCACTGGGACCTCCTGTGAAATGAGATACAGTGCAACAATCACAGTACAGTACTTTAACATAAGACAAATACCTCAGGCAGTATAACTTTGCTGAAACAAGCAGCTCTGATTTATTTAGGGGATATAACAAGGACAGGGAAATCAGGTTAATTAGCTTATCACTCTAATAATCTACCTATGGCTCTGTGCACAGGCCTATCCCTATCAGTTACTGTCCCTGGGTACCCAAGCCCTAGTGGCTAGTCCAAACCGTGGCAGCTGGTAGGGCCCTTTCACACAGAGAAAAGGAGAATTAAACAGTCAGCAGTACAGTAATTCCATTTGGATTTAATGTGGCAATTCAACAGAGAGCGACCCTGAATTAGTACTCACGACCTCCAAATAAGATAGGGTCCTTCAATGTCAGCAGGGGCTCACTTGAGGTACACAAACCTCTTCACACATCCATATAAAAGAAAGCACTATACCAGGCAGGCTGCATCTGTATCCCGATCGCAATTACTGCACAATACCCGGGAGAACACACAGCAGATTCAGTTCCTGACAGACAGAGTGCAATTCAACAATTTCTCCAGTCTTCTACAGGGTGAGCCTGGTTTCTACTCTTCAGAGATCCTTTGATTCTTTTCACAGGACGGATTCAGTCCTAACAAGCTGCAGACCAGAACTCTGGGCCTTACACACGTCTTTTGACTAAAACTGCACACTGAAAAAGCACAGGGCTCCTTCCTTCTTCACTGCCAAAGCTCAACTGAAACTCCAACCGACAAAAACCGGGCACTTCCTTTGAGTTCCTCCCAGTGCTTGACTGGATTGGCTGTCACACAATAGACTGCTGCTGTTGGTCCAAAAAGGCACTGAAGTCTAAACTACATCTCCCAGAGTCACTGCCCATACAATCCTCTTGTGGCTGGCTCAGATTATGAGTCCAAGTTCTGATTCGTCCAAGGCACCATTTTAGAGCTAGCTTACCACACTGATTGGTCCAGTTCAGCAGTTCAAAACTAGAATGGGAACTAGCAGACACAGTTCTGACTGCAAAGAAAGCAGGTTAGACAAACTGTAATTTCATTATTACTCTAAATAATTTCTGGCAAACAGTTACATCTTTCAGATAGGTTCCTTTGCACTCCTAGTGACTGCAAAATGAAGTGAATTAGCAGCAGCTTGAGTGGTACTCAATCAAAGAAACACACAGTCCCCATACAAACTAATTATGTCTGCAAGCAGACAGCTCTTAAAGAGACAGTACCAGAGGTTCTAAAAACACTCACTGATAAATGGCTTAAATGCCAAACACCATTCAGGCTTGGAGCATTCAAGCAAGCTCCTGGAAGTCTTTTGGGAACCCCCATTTGCAGGGGGGTTACATTAGAACGTCATAAATGAACACTAATAAAACCCCTGACACCAGATTAATTGTTGTACTTAGATAATTTAGGGAGCATTTAGTTAGATAAAAATATTTTTAGCCATACATACTGCTATTTGTTAATAAACAAGAGAGTGGAGTTCATACAACCTAGACCAAGTCACAACTTATGCTGCACTTTATGTTATTGATAGACTGGTGATGAACGGGTTAACTGGAATGAAAACATATTCTGCTTGATTTACTTGGTGCTTTTGGCTACACTGGTGCTTTTAGAATACTTTTGGTGGTTCGTTTACAAAGTGGGACTTGCCATGTATTAGCACCAGAAACTGTGGATATACCCTTGAATGTTTAGTCTGGCATTAAAATTCCGTCCACACATAACCCTAGGCCATTTAGGTTTCTTGTACTATACTTTACACTTGTCAGTAGAAGCATCATCTAACATCCCTTGGCTAAATCTGACCTTTACTACTGATACTCTGAGCTGAATTACTTTTTTTTTTTTTTTTTTAAGGAAGTATAACATTTTTTATATTGTTAATTCAATTCATGGAGTACAATAAATGAAAATTACATACCTACTGTAATTCTTGATCTTTCTGTGTATTTTCACCATTCATCACGATGTGGGTTATAGCCATCTGGAGCCAGGACCCCGTGGGAGACTTTTTGTGTGTGTGTGTGTGGGCGGAGCCGACACAGGGCGGCGACGCCCTCAAGGCCGACGTACTACGTGGCGCTTGCGGGTTGGCCGTTAACTACTGTCGGCTCCACCCCAACCTCTGTTCTGTAACGCCGCAGAGTGAGGAAGAAAAAAGGGGGTGGAGGGGTGGGGCAAGAGAGCCCAAGGGACATATAAAAGGAAAGGATCTAAAAAATCAAAGGAGGAGTAAATGACGGCGATGACAGAATAAGAAATTAGAGGACAGTTTGGGGATTGGGAGGGGCCCCAATCTCTAGGAGAAGGGGTGAAAGGGAAGGAGAAGGAAGAAGGAAAAAGAGGTAGAAACATTGGGAGGAGAAGAGGACTGCGTCATTCGGCTCTGCGGATCTGGACCCCCAATTTTAAGGGAAAAGAAGACTGAACCAAAGGTTCAGCCACTCTGCCCATGAGGAGTGGATTGTTAAGGAGGCAAAACCTGGCCAAGGCAAGCGAGGTTTAACTGAGTCAAAGACTGATAGAACTCCTGGCAGACAGATGACCAACCCGGAGGGGTTAGCCGCAAGGTTTTAAGGAGCAGCTTGGGGGAGCCAGGAGATGAAAACGTGTCCTCCCACCCATCCTAAAAGATAGGAGGGGGCACTTCAGGAGAAGAACACCCCCCAAAATGATAATAACTCTAAGGGATTAGTCCCGAAGGACAGCAGAAGGGAGAAACAGAACTGAAGGAGAGGGGGAAACAGGGGGGTCCCAGTCCCACCGCCCCACCCCTAACAAGGGGCTGGGAGGCCACAAGCAATAAGAGGGAAGAGACCCCCTTCCACTATTCAAGATCCCAAGGGATGAACTCCACCCTGTGTGTCTCCAGGGTCACCTCCCTCCTGGACACAAGGGAAGCAGAGAAGGGAGAGCTGAAGACAGGGAGGCACACAGAGGGAGGAGGAACCCAGAGACTGAGGCCCAAGGGGGACAGTGGGCGGGATTTAGTGATGAATGGTGGAGATACACAGATCAAGAATAATGGTAGGTACATCATTTTCATATCTTATCTGTGTAAATCTTCACTATTCATCACTATGTGGGTGAGTACCGAGCCCCCCAAAGGGGGCCCAGTTCAACTCTAAGGGACTAAATCCCTTTGCCTCCAGTGGGGGAGACACCAGAGGGGAGAACCCTTACAGGCCTGGAGAGGCCCGAGACTGGTCTGGGTGAGATGGGGAACCCCCAGTGGGAGAAGGAAGACGCCCTGAAAGTTGCAGTCTCACTCTACAGGAGAAGAGATGGGTTCTCCGGTAGGTGAAGAAAATCACCCTACGTTGGGCCAAGGGTGACAACTGGGATAGACGAAGCCATGCCATCTGCTTAGTGCAGATCGCTGTCCCCAAAATCCTGGAAGCCACCTTGTTGGCGTCGTAGGACGCCCTTGCTTGGTGCCTTGCTAGCTCCAGGCCCTGAGCAGAGAGGGCGATGGCTTGTCTGGTTACCTCCAAATCAGGCATCAGAGCTAGGAGTTGACCTAGCCTGAACCACAAGAACCTGTCGTAGGATGCATAGTGGGCCTGATGTGAAGAAATGGACATAAGGATCCGTGCCGAGTAGAAGGTCCTCCTCCCCCAGAAATCAAAATCCGCAGAGTCTGAGTCTGGGGGCCAGTCACGGTGAGGGTTGAAAGTCCAGGAGGAGTGTCCAGCTGCATCAAACCCGAGGGGGGTGAGGCATGTGTCCTGGAGGTTCTAGGGGAGCGCAGTACCGCTGGCGCAAATCTCTTGGGGCTGGAACTGTGGAAAAGGGATGCTGCCAGAGCCGCAGTGACACTTCCCAGAAGGGGACAAGTCAGGCGGGAACCACCAGGTTGGCCGCACTGTACTCACCTAGGAAGGTGCACGTCACATGCTCAGGATTGCTTTCTGAAGAAGGGGTAATCCAGAGATTGTCCAACATCCTTACGAGGAAGCACTGATACGTAGAGAGATCAGACGCAGGGGAAATGTGGACAGAGAGTTCCTCTCCCCCCAAAGAGGGGGATGAGGATGTGGACAAGTCTGGAGAATTAGGGTCAGGCTGTGTGGGAGCATGGTGGAACACCTGTTCATCCACGGCCCTAATGTAAGATGGGAAATGCGCAGCCAAACCCCTAAATTGCTCCCAGGTCAGAGGCCCCCAGGGCCGGAAATACCTGGGAGAGAAGGGGATGGAGACAGAGGAATGGGGGCCAAACTCCTCGCAGGAAGAGAACGTCCTCTGCCTGGGCAGGGGGGTCTAGCAGAGGCTTCCAACTGGGAGGGAGACCACAGTAGTCCGCAGCTGTTCAGCTGGGTTGGAACGTCTGTGCTCTAGGGACAAATCCCTCCCCCTGAGGTGACCAGGACCGTGTGAGTCCAGAGACGGTCCCTAGCCTCCAAAGTAGAGGTCCCTCTCAAGGAGAGAGAAGGGGAAGGAAAAGGTTCTGCACTACGACTCCTCCCAGAGCCTGGATGAGTTCCAAGGAGAGGCCGCTGCACTGAACCCAGGCCCCTCGACTCCTCAGACTCCTAAAGAGCCCTGTGCCTTGAAACCACCAGCCTAGGCAGCTGGCAACGCGGGACGGACTCCAAAGAGTCCACCCAGGGTGCAGCGCCCTTCCCCACCTTGGGTGCCCCGGGCTGTCCTAAACTCTGACTGTCCAGGTACACCAAGGAAGGGAGTGTCCCAGCTGAAGGGACAGACAAACCCCTAACTCCAGGCTGCGCAGCAGTGGCCACCTGGAACACCGCTGGCTCGTCAGTGCCACTGACCCCAGAATCAGGAGGAACTGTCCACCCCACAGAGGGAGGCCGAGTGGGGGCTGAAGTGGTGGACACTGAGGGGTCAGAGGACTCCGAAGAGTCCAGGAGCCAGTCTACATCAGACTCATTGTCCCCTTCTGAGGAAGTGGCCACAGAGGCCCGATGCCAGACCACCCTCTGATCCCTACCAGTTCCTGGGCCACGAACGGTTCCAACCTCAGCCTCGGTACTGTAAACCGCAGCGGAGCTGGGCACAGTACCGCAGCCGGCGCCACATACGGCACCAAAGTTGGAAGTGATGCCAGCCACGACACTGCCCTTCTCTTCGGTGCCGCGAATGGAGCCAGAGGCAGTGGCGCCATCCCCTTCCCCAGTGCTGCGAACGGTGCCATCCCCAGCACCACGCATGACACCAAGACCAAGAACGGCCCCAAGAACAACATGAACACCTCCTACGGCACCAGGAATGAGAACAGTGCTGAGGGACTGCACGGCAGCGCCACCCGGGTCTGTGGCACCGGAACCCAAAACGGCGCTGACAGACAGCATCAAGGATGGTGCCGGCTCGGGCCCCAGGACACGATACCGGGGGAGCCCTCGCCTCCAAGGAGACGATTGCCAAGGCAGTGCCTCACGCCCAACCTCCAAAAGGGACGGACTGGGCCTCCTGTACCGCGGAAGGAGCCCCCTCCTCCACAGGCTGTATAGAACTGGGAAGGGACCAAATAAGGGTCAAGCGTCCTGGCCTTGGCCCGCCGACTGTGAGTCCGTCCCCCGAAAGTTGACGGTCTACGCCCTACTTTCAACGTGCGTAACTCAAGAACACAGCGGTCCATCGAGAAACTGGCATTGCAGTTGTCCATGTCGTGGGCTGGGCCGAGGCAGGAGAGACAACAGTCATGCTGGTCCGTGACGGAATACTGGCGGCTGCAGGGGCACCAGTGCATGGGAGGCCGCCCCGCCTTCAACGACTTTTTGGCCCCAGAATGAGACATGACTGGTCGGAAAATTAAACAGAAACACAGTTCTTGAAGTCGCTGATAATAAAAAGAACAGTCTTACCGGTAAACAGCAACGTCGAGTAACGAATTGGGTGAAACAGAACTGAGATCTAATGCGAAAACTAGCGTGAAAACTATGCCACAAGAGAACTGCAAGTTGCTTGAAAAAGTTCTCCTCATGAGGTCCTTACTCGACGGCAGGAGAAGGACTGAGATTGGAGTGGAGCCGACAGCAGTTAACGGCCAATCCACGAGCACCACGTAATACGTCTGCCTTGAGAGCGGCCCCGCCCTGCGTCGGCTCTGCCCACACACAAAAAAAAAGTCTCCCGCGGGGTCCTAGCTCCGGAGGGCTATAACCCACATAGTGATGAATGGTGAAGATTGACATAGATAAGATTAGCACTATGTATACTAGAAATGTTCAGTTTTTAAATTGACTAAACTCCGTGCACACTCCAGTGGCTGCTGTTTAAACAGGACTCAAGGGTATATGGGGGGGAGCATCATCTGCACAACAACTTTTTTCTAACCTCATGTTTTCTTCCCTTCCTCTGACCCACCCAAAGGTGCCTTGGCACACTCATGCATGTGGAGGACGCAGAAGATGCTTACACCCCCTCCACCTCCTTGAACCATGACAGGGGTCACTGCAGTGGTGGGATCCCTTCCCTGACCAGGAAGCACTGCCACCAGCTGTAGCCCCTAGCCAAGGATCCCCCTGACAGTGGGAAGCTTGGGGTCACTTCTGAACCCAGGGCGCCCACATGGTGGCACATCTTGCTACTGCCGAGCCATCAGGAGGCCCAGGTGTGCACTTTTCAAAACAAAATTTCAGTACATGTTCTATGCTGTAGTCTGCTTTCTGGTGTCTCTGTTTAATGAAGTTTTCATTGGAGCCTACCTTGATTGAAAGAAGGATCACTATACCCAGTGTTAAAGTTTGATTTATTTTTTGTTGTAGTATGGAATATAATCTGCAAAGTTACAATTTTAAATTGCTTAGGAGTGTCCCAAGATCAGTTTGTGGAGAGACTGCTAATAAAAAAAAATGTTTTAGGCTAGCAGCTGGCTGAGTGATATTGCTGCTCTTGGTTGTACAGTTGGTGCTATGGTACACCTGAAGTTTGTAGCAGGGCTGAGCACCAACAGAAGATAAAAGTGGCCTTCAAGATGGTAAAGGTCAAAGCTTTGTGCACTCCTGGTCTCCTAGAGGCAGGATCTATGATCTGACTGACCTCCACCACTTGGAAGTGCCCTTTCCTTTGGAGTAAACCAGTTGTGTTATTGGGCAGTAGTTTGTGGGTGGGGAGGACTGGTGTTGGATGGTGGCTGACCAAACAATGAATGAAACGCTGAAGCCATTCACCTTCACTGCAGTTGTAAATCAGCTTTATTGAATTACTTTGAGGTCAGGGGTGATGCTTTTCCAGAGCAGTACCATATGTTATATTCTTCTCACAGCAGCTAAGTATTGAGCCATATTGATCCATAATCTTTAGCAAGACTGGGCAATAGTTAGATCATATGTGTAGAACGATAGTCTATGGTTGAATGGTATTTATGAGGAAGAATGGATAACCTAAGAGATAGTATGCAGCATTTACGTGTACAGTAGAAAAATCATTCTGTACTGATTATTAAGAATTAGAAAATATTCTATACTGATGTCCAATTGTGCGGTAATAAATACAATTTAAAATATTACACAATAGGAGTGAAGTGATATGGCATCACATAAAAATTTCTATCACAACCATAGTATGATAACCGGATTGTGACATGTACAACTTGAAGATATCAACCGCAGTGAACACATCATCACTGGTTATCAACACAGTGTACGCATCACTTTTCCCTCCTCATGCCACTAAACCAAACAAAAAAAGAAAAGTAACAAAAAATGGAGCCCTGTTGTATAAAACGGATGTACAATGTCCCGTTGTGTGATACCTACAGTATGTATCACAACTCGTGGACAGTGACTTCGGAAACCTCGCTCGTGGCTCCGCTGTGCTCTGCCACTTGTGAGCCAAGGTCACTGTCCACTCATTGTGATATAAACAGTATCACGCCGGGCCATTGCGTATCCCCTTAATAAAAAGTGTGCTTCCTAGATTTAAATACATTCTTCAAACAACATGAAGTCTTGATGTATTCTGACAATTGCAGTGATTCCCAACTTTTGAACTGCCCCGGAGAACTAAGGGTTAACTTTCCATGCAGGGCATGGAACGTGGAGCTCGAGCTCGGTTGAAGTCTCTGTCTGGAGTGTTTTGAACCTAAACAGTCAGATTCTTTACTCCGCCTCACTGAACGGCCGCTCCGGAGATTTCTCCTTCAGCTCGGTTCGAAGTTGGTTAAAGTTTTCAGTTTTTCATCAGTTTAAACCGAAAAAAAAGTATCCGCATAGTCGGTTCAGTCTCTGTCTGTGGTGCCATGAGTACTAGATAGGAATTGTTCTATATTTTCTGTGTGGAACTTGTAGAAGTGCGGTCCATTCGGCTGAACCAACCATTTGTTTGTGAAATTTGCTGTATTTAGTGTGTGGTTACCGGTTCTTATCGGTTCTAAAAAAAAAAAAACACGTTTTAACTGTTTTTTTCCAATACCCGTGACACGGTTAGGAACCGATAAGGGAGTCTTGCCTGGCGGTTGCCGAAAAAAGGGTAAGTTTGGTTAGGTTGGCCATGTCTGAGAAACCCAAGAAAAAAACTGGGCCCACTGGGTTTCAACACTATAGTGAGTGTGGGGAGGTCTTTGCCAAGGCCGATCCCCACACCACCTGTGTTTATTGCCTGGGGTTTGACCACCTTGATTCAGACTGCCAAATATGTAAAAATTTTTCTGAAATCTACCCTCGAGAAGAGATTAGGTAGACTGAGGCAAAAGGAGGCAGAGAAGTCCGATGACCCAGATGGCCAGCCCGTTTCGGTTTCGACCGAACCAGAAGGAGTGCCCTCTGACCAGGGCGATACTTACTTCGGACAAAAGGAGAGCCGATTCTGAGGGATCGGTTCCGACAAAAAAGAAAGCGCAAAGATAAATCAAGCGGTTCGGATCCAGGGGTTCATGTTCCGACCGCCGATGAGATAGCCAGGGCGATTCAAATTATGGAATCGCTCTGTCCGGTTCCGACCGATCCGGCTCCTTCTGGCAGGGGTTCGGTTCGGTTGGTTCCCCCGGTTCAAGAGTATACCCTTGAAGAATTTTATGAACCGGAGTTTGAAGAGGAAGGGGAATTTGAGGATTATGATGTAAGTGAAGGTCTGGATATGCCTGTGGAACCGGACATCTCCCCAGACAGACCATCAGGTGTTTCTCCTCCAAGGCTTTCTGAGTCCCCTTACCATTTTATGTTTTACAGGAAAGTGGCTGAAACCCTCCAGCTTCCTATGGAGGAGGGTGTGGAAGATCAAGAAGAGCCTGATTATATAGAGATGATGGATATCCCAGAGTCCAGGGGACTGTCTGTTCCCCTCCATAAATCTTTTGGGAAACGGACACAAAAAATCTTAAAGTCTCCTAACACTATACCTCCTGTGGATAAAAGAATGGACAAGAGGTATACACTTTCAGGTTCAGACACAGAGTTCTTTTATCAGCAATGCAGCCATGTTGGGGTAGTGCAGGCTGCTGCCTGTGACAAGGCAAATATTCCCTTGTCTTCACACCCTCCTGACAAGGACTCCAGGAAGATTGATGCCATGGCAAAGAAGCAGTACATGGCATCTTCTTTGGGACTCAGGCAGGTGAATTACTGTACATGGCCTATACAGCCAGGTACCAGAAGTCCAGGTGGGACACTGTACTGGCACTGACTGAACAGGCCTCCCCCCAGCTAGCCAAGGAGCTGGAGGCGGTGGCTGCAGATGGGATTGAGGCATCTAAAGTGCAATTTCATGCTGCTGTGGACTCTAATGATGTCTCATCAAGAGTCATGGCTACATCTGTGGCTCTTCGGAGGATGGCTTGGCTCAGATGTACTAGCCTTTCGCAGGACACCCAGGCTAAGGCTATGGATTTTCCTGTAGTGGGTAATTCTCTGTTTGGGGAGCAGACAGAGAGTTACATGAAGAAAATGGACGAGTACAGGACCACTTACAGGAGTGCTCAGGCCAAGGAAAGGCAGGCAACTCCTCAAAGGCAGCAGTCTAGGGGCAGGGGCAGGCCTTTTCAAAGGCCTTTTTACCAGCACAGGCCTCTTCTTCATTTTCGCAGAGGGGGTTCTTCAGAGGGAGAGGCAGAAGGGGGATGAGCAGGCCTGCATCCACCCCTCAGCCTAAAGCCCCTGCCAAGCAGACACCCTGATGGGTCTGCCCGGGTCGACTCTCTGATTCCAGTAGGGGGCAGGCTGGCTTACTTTGTCCAGGACTGGATGTCTATTACATCAGACAAGTGGGTCCTGGAAGTAGTAAGCCAGGGACTGGTTCTCAGCTTCAAAAAATTTCCAAAGATGAGAGCCAGATCTTTTCCACCTGCAAATCTTTTGGAAACCCTTGCCTTAGAGGCAGAGGTTTTCTTCTCTCCTAGCTTTAAGAGCTAAAGAGAGAGTACATACCCTACACTGGGACAAAGGACTGTACTCCAGGTACTTCCTGACCCCCAAAAAGACAGGGGAGTGGTGACCCATCCTAGACCTCAGATATCTGAACAAACATCTTTTAAAACCAAAGTTCAAGATGATAACTCTGGGAATAATCCTTCCCTTTCTAAGGCCAGGGTACTGGCTAGCCTCCCTGGACCTCAAAGATGCCTGTTTTCACATTCCCATCAGGTGCTCCCACAGAAAGTACCTCAGGTTCGAGTTGCCCTCAGGCCACTATCAGTTCAGAGCAATACCCTTTGGCCTAGCCTCAGCTCCAAGGGTTTTCACAAAGTGCCTGGCAGTAGTAGTTGCCTTTCTAAGAAGGCAAAAAAGATTTCCATATTTCCTTATCTGGACGATTGGCTATTAGTGGGTCAGTCTCCAGACCAAGTCAAGTCTCACCTGCAAGTGACTCAGCAAGTGCTTACTTCCCTAGGATTTCTTCTCAACCTTCCCAAGTCAGTTCTCGAACCAATCCAGCTCCTTACCTTTATAGGGGCAGAACTGGACACACTCAGGGCAAGAACCTTTCTTCCTCTAGAAAGGGCAAGGGCTCTTATGGAACTAGCTTCTTCCTTCAGCCTTCAGATATCTCGACCAGCAAGGCATTTCCTCCAGCTCTTGGGCCACATGGCATCTTCAACAGCAGTGGTCCAAGGGGCAAGATTCCAGATGAGGGATATTCAGTTCCGCCTGAGAGCTTACTGGTCTCAGAGAAAGGACTCTCTTACCAAACTGATTCCAGTGACTCCGACCTTGATCCAGGCCCTCTAGTGATGGCAGGATCAGGACAATTTAAGGCAAGGTGTTCCTTTTGTTGCTCAGCCTTGTTCAGTGGTCCTTACCATGGATGCTTCTCTTCTGGGCTGGGGAGTCCACCTGGGGTCCCTTACTGCCCAGGGCCTATGGTCCCCCCCCAAGAATCCCTTCTACACATCAGTCTTCTAGAGCTCAGGGCAGTGTTTCTAGCTCTAAAAGCCTTCTCACAGTCAGTTTGGAACAAGGTGGTTCAAGTCAGAACAGACAGCACTACCACCATGTGGTACGTCAACAAGCAGGGAGGCACTCGGTCCATGGCCTTGTGCACAGAAGCCATGAAGTTGTGGTCCCTGGCTTATTCCCTGCAAGCCTCTCTTGTAGCAGTTCACCTTACAGTCAAGGACAATGTGCTAGCAGATGCACTGAGCAGGATTTCTCAGGGCCATCACGAATGGTCCCTGGACCCTCAGGTGTTGAAAGTGATATTTTCAAGGTGGGGCACTCCAGAGATAGATCTCTTTGCAGCTCCAGACAATCACCAACTCCTCTCTTTTGTTGCAGACCTCCAGTCTTGGGCTCAGTCCCCCTGGATGCCCTGATTCTGAATTGGGAAGGGAAGTTTCTGTATGCCTTTCCCCCCTTCCCATTCCTGTTCAAGGTTTTAGTCAAAATAAGGTCTCAGCCTTGCAAGGTGATTCTGGTTGCTCCGGATTGGGCCAGACAGCCCTGGTACCCCCTGTTGCTGTCCCTAGCAGTCCATCTCCCCCTGTCTCTTCCCAGGAATTACAACCTGTTAACATCCTCTCAGGGGAGGATTTGGTACCCCAGTCTTCAGTCCCTCAATCTCAAGGCTTGGCTCTTGAAGAGTTAAGAGTTTGCAGATCTGCATCTTTCCCAAGGGGTTCTGAACATCCTCAAGGCTTCTCGAAAGCCCTCTACCAGAAAGACTTACAACTCCAAATGGAACAGATCCAGCATTTGGTGTTCTAAGAAGAATATTTCTCCAGACACTGCTGAATTGCCTACGGTTCTGGATTATATGGTCCATCTTAATGGCCTAGGCCTCAGACCAGCTACTCTCAAGGTACATTTGTCAGCTGTTTCTGCATTTTTGTCTGTGGGGAAGCCTTCCTCACTATCTTCCCATCCTGTGTTGTGTAAATTTTTTAAAGGATTGTTTCACACCAATCCCCTCTTTAGAGACCCTGCCACTGCCTGGGATTTGAAAGTTTGCACTGCTCAGCTTATGCAACCCCCCTTTGAGCCTATGTCTTCAGCAGAGCTTAAGTACTTGACTTAGAAAACTGTGTTCTTGGTAGCCATTACCTCTGCCAGGCATATCAGTGAATTGCAAGCCCTGTCATTGGAACCTGATTTTATCTAAAGGGATAAAGTGGTCCTTAGAACCAATAGAAGGTTCTTGCCCAGAGTGGTTTCAGACTTCCATTTAAACCAGTCTGTGTCTCTCCCTATTTTCTTCACTGAGCATTCTTCCTCAGGAGAGAGGAGGCTACACAGTTTAGATGTCAAAAGAGCCCTTAGGTACTACATAGAGCGTACCAAGGGTCACAGGTTCGACTACCTCCAGTTGTTCCTCACTTTTGGAGAAGTGGGAAAGGGCAAACCTGCCACCAAAAGATCTGTTGCCAGGTGGATCGTGTCTTGTATACAATTCTGCTATGAAAAACTGGGAAAAACTCCACCCTCAGGCCTGAGGGCTCATTCCACAAGAGGTACAGCTGCTTCCCTGGCTGCGGCCAGGGATATTACTCTCCTAGAAATTTGTCAAGCAGCCACCTGGAAAACAGTCCATACCTTTACAAAGCATTACTCTCTGGATATCCAGGCTAGGAGTGATGCTCGGTTTGGCAGTACTTCAGAGCCTATTTCCAAAGTAGGTTCTGTCCCTCCTCCTTGGAGGTACTGCGTGGTAGTCTGCAATTGTCAGAATACAGCAAGACTTCATGTTGTTTGAAGAAAAAATTACTCACCGTAGTAATTATATTTCTTCTAGTGGAGTCTTGCTGTATTCTGACCTCCCTCCCTCCCTGCCTCCCCTCTCAGAACCTGTTTTTGGGAAGTGGGTGAGCAGGTGCAGTGTTGCACCCCAGGGGGTGTATTTTCTGGCACCCTCCTCTTTTTTGTTTGGGTGCTTATTTATTATTGTTATTTTTTAAAGTACTTGGGTTTAGATTTTGGGTTTCCTGACTTGAGTCTTCCTTGGGAATCCAAAACTTTTCAGCCAGTCGGCTAGTAGAATTTTTACAATTTCCACATATAATTTTTAGTTTAGTTGAGCTCGTAAGAATCTGACGGTTTAGGTTCAAAACACTCCAAACAGAGACTTCAACCGAGCTCGAGCTCAGCGTTCCATGCCCTGCATGGAAAGTTAACCCTTAGTTCTCCGGGGCAGTTCAAAGGTTGGGAATAACTGCAATTATCAGAATACAGCAAGACTCCATTAGAAGAAATATAATTACTATGGTGAGTAATTTTTTCTTTCCTCATATCTGAATGGATTTCTTTTTACCCTGGATCTCTTACACTCATTTTCCCTTTCTTTTGTTGCTGTAACCCCCAGAGAAAAAGAATTTGTGTTATGAAGCATTAACATAAAAGCTCTTCAGAATTCCTTTTATCTTAATTGGCAATGCATGTCTGACTTGCATGTACAACTGGGCTAAATAAGCTCCTCATATTTTCCTTGGTATATTTCCAACTGAAAAAATTATTATTCTGATATTTCAGAGCAAACCTTTGAGCTGTACAGCATCACAGAATTTGAAATGGGCGTGCAGTTCCCCCAAACCACATATTTTTGCCTGTCACTTCCCAGTGTGGCAGTGTTATCTTTTTTCTCACCTAGCCCTCATTTGTCTATGTACGTGTACCCTGAATGCAGTTACCTTGGTGGATTAAACTAATATATCTCCACATGTAAAGATAATGCCTGTACACTCATGAGTGGGGAAGCTACAAGTGTGTTATGTAGGGAATAAGACATGGCAGAGTAGATATTACACTACAGTACTATGGCGAGGAGTGAGTTTGCTGTTTGAGCCAGAGGCAAGGGCCGTATCCCACTTCAAGGCATGTTATAAGACATAATACCTACACTGTAATGTCTTTATTTCATTTATACATTTTTTATGATAAATCATGCTGCGTTAAGGGCATTTTTGATGACTATGTTGGACTTACATGCTTGGTACTGTGGCTTTAAAGGCCTTCCAGAGCCTTGCCTTCAAGAGCTAGTAGTGCCAAACAGTAGCAGGCACAGTATTTAATCATTTTTAAAATAGCCAGTATTACTTTATATTACTTTATGAGGATTGTCCAGGGGATGCGCCCCAGGTGCTGTAGTTTAGATCCGGGCCCTACTTCCCTAAGTTTCGGTTGTAGCGATGTTATTGGCCTGGTCTTAGTTCAGATTGTCCGGTGCTCCCTAAAGGAGGCAGTGGTGACTCCCCTTTTGAAGAAAGCTTATTTGGACCCGGAGTCTCTGGCTAACTACAGACCTATCTTGAACCTTCCTTTTGTGGGAAAGGTTATCGAGAAAGTGGTGGCAATCCAACTGGAGGACCATTTAACCATTCATAATTTATACGAACCTCTCCAGTCGGGTTTCCATAAGAGGCATAGTACCGAGACGACTCTGTTTCAGGTGCTCAGTGGTCTCCTGATGGCGAGAGATCGGAGGAACCGTTCTATTTTGGTACTTCTTGATCTCTCCTCAGCTTTTGACACGTTGACCATGGGATTCTGCTCAAGCGCCTGAGGTGCATCTGTGGGCTGAAGGGTATAGCGCTCAGATGGTTTTCATCCTTCCTCACCAGTCGAACTCAGAGAGTTGTCTCGGGAGTATTTACTTCCGAGTCTTTCTCTCTGCCTTGTGGGGTACCTCAGGGCTCGGTGCTGTCCCCCATGTTGTTTGCAGTGTATATGCTGCCCCTCGGAGACGTTGTAAGGCGGTATGGGCTGAGGTTTCATTGTTATGCCGATGATACCCAGCTCTTCCTGTCTTTTGCGCCCGACCAGATATGTGCCCTCTCGGTATTCAATAGCTGCCTCGTTGAAATCCAAGACTGGATGAGTTCCAGTGGGTTAAAGTTGAACGTGGGAAAGACTGAGGTTTTGGTGGTGGACCCTGGTTGCAGGATAGAGGGATTAGGGATGGACTTGCCCTCTGGTTTATTCCTAGGAGGCGAGCAGATCCCTACCTTTGAACGGGTGCGTGACCTGGGAGTGATACTTGATGATAGTTTGACCCTTCGTCATCAGGTGTCTGCTGTCGTCAAGTTAGCCTTTTATCATCTTAGGAACATTGCCAGGATCAAGCACCTTGTTCCGTCCAGCGACTTGCCAACTTTGGTCCATGCCTTTGTGACCTCGCGCCTTGACTACTGTAACTCCCTGTACCTAGGGCTTCCTGGGGTTGATATCCGCTGCCTGAAGCTAGTGCAGAATGCAGCGGCACGTTTACTGACTGGGGCATCAAGAAGATCTCATATAACCCCAGTGCTGCGCAATCTGCACTGGCTGCCAGTTTAGTGGCAGATCACCTTTAAGGTAGGTTTGCTAACTTACAAGGCCCTACACAGACTGGGTTCTGACTACTTGAAAGAACTTCTGATTCCTTACAACCCTGTGTGAGAACTCCGCTCGGCTGATGAGGGGTTGTTAGAGATTCCGAGGGTTAGGTTGAAGTCATCTGGGGCTCGGGCTTTTATGTTTGCTGCCCCATCCCTCTGGAATTCTCTGCCTTGTCAGCTACGGGAGTGCAGGACGGTGGGGAGTTTTAAGCAGGCACTGAAGACCTTTCTTTGGGTTAAAGCATTTCCTGATTTTCAATGATTTTATTCTTATTTATTGTTTAATTGTGTTTGTTCTTATCTGTTGAAGCGCCTTGATGATTTGAAAGGCGCTATACTAAAAAAAATTATTATTATTCATGACATTTTTTTTAAGTAGCCATTATTACTTTATATTTGTAAAATGTTTTTCTTTTTCTCTGTGATCAGTAAATCGTTTTCTACCCAGTAGTATTGGGTGTGATGTGAAAAGCAGAGTTTTGCCTGGAAGCAGCCATATCTGGTTCTGTTCCTCCCACTACATCATCAGAATGTGATCTCACTCATTGTTGCATCACAGGCTCTGCTGCCTGATTGTTAATAAGTGTCACAAGTTACCAGTCATGCAGAAAGATGTTGTCTCTTCTTGGCTACTTGTGATGTCACAGTCAGTGAAGTTGCAATGTTGATGAAGTATTGGCAGTGTTGGGTAAGTTACTTTTTCTATTACTTTCTGTTACTTTTGGAAACTTGTTTCAGAAAGCTCTGTGCAGTCACTAGCAAGGATGGAGAAGTACTGGAACAAGTAATATACCTTACAGTTACAATTACTTATGTATTTTTACACAAAAGAAATACGTAACTGTAACTGATTACATTTATTTGAAAGTAACTAGTAACTAACCTATTACTTTCAAAAAATGTAATCTGTTACAGTTATTTATTTTTGTATTGTTTTTGTATAAAAAGAAATAAGTAACTATAATTGTAAGGTGTATTACTTTTTCTAGTACTTCTCTATCCTTGCTAGTGACTGCACAGAGCTTTGTGGAACAAGTTTCCAAACATAATAGAAAAAGTAACTTACCCAACACTGAGTATTGGGAGAAATAGAACTGACAGTTAGCCTCCAGGTAGGGTGCTGTTCCACACATCAAACCTAGTACTACCAGGCAGAAAATATCTAATTAGCAGATTAGAAAAGAAAATATATGTTTTAGATATATAAGAAGTGATAGCTGACTACTTTTGAAAGTTACTGTTAATTTAAGGCAGTACTCTAGCTCTTTAAAAAGGTAGAGTTTACTTCTGGAAGCAGTGGCAGCTGACCAGTTCCTGTAGAGCTTCCCTCAGGAAGTGATGGAATGTGACCGTTTCTTTCATAGCTTATTTACAGATAAGGAAGTGATGAATATTACTGCTTCCTTTTTAATTTAGAGTTCAGGCATTGAGGAATGGTATATTCTGCATGAACCTGCATGTTGTCACTGTTTTAAATTATTATTTGAATTGCTTTATGTCTATCTTTGTTGATTTCTGTGCTTTGGCACTGTTTTAGAGGTAGCAATAAGGTATGGATAAAATAATTTTGAATAAAGCAGTTCTAGTGATTGTGTGCTAGCTTTTTTACTGTGCAGTAGTTTTTCCTTTAGCATATGGGATGTGTAGGTTTTTTTCATTATTTCTTTTTTTACTCCTTGGTGTAAGGTTGCTTTTTTATTTTTGAGGGTTGTGTCAATGTAGGCTGTGTTGGCTTTCTTTCTGAAGGTTGTAGGTCATTCGAATTTTGAGGTTGATTACTGTTTGCCTTTTTGTTGGGGGTTTCTTATAGGTAACATATATTTTAGGGTGGCCGACTTTCGTTCTGAATGTTACATGTAATTGGACTCTTGGTGAAAGTTTCTCTTTGTGTTGGTGCACTTGATTTGTATTTTTTGGTTGCTTTTTGTCTTTTGTAGGGTAGAGTGGTATGGGATTGTTTTTTGTTTTTTTTTGTGGTGGGGTTGACTGGTGGTGGGGTTGACTGGTCTCATAGAACTGGGGATGAGATTTGTGATGGGTCATTGTTGTGGTTGTGTTACTTGCATACTGATCTTTGACCTCTACTTGCTATTTCTCTGATAACATGCCTTTTGCATATGTCATCTGTAGTTTTGGGCAACTCCTTGTGGCAACATTTCGACCAGGGAGGAGGCCACATTGGTCAGAACCCTTCGATAAAGCGATCTATTTTTACTTCTGGGGGTGCAATTTGATTATCGTAAATAACCCATATTGTTTGCTATTTATACAACAACATTTTTAAACCTGTTCAGTAAATTAACTCTTTACTTACTGTTTTATGCCTCCTGTCATTATACCAGCGCAGTCCTTCTCTTGGGGACTCCAGTGGCCCATCCCCGAGCCCTGATGCACCTTTCTAGCTGGAGCCTGTGTCCTCCATGGAGCGTTTTCTTCACCCTTCCAGGGCAGATGATAATAGAGGGGATGTACCCCAAAATTCCTTAGTGTTGTCAGGTGCAGTGGGACCTGGATGTACCGATGTCCATCATCCTACATGCTGGGGTCCATTTTCCAAGTTTCTGCTCCCTGCCCCTGGATGTGCACAAGATAGAAGTGTCTACAGTGATGTGCCGGCCATAAGCCCAGCCGACATTCACCCACTCACATAGCCTTCGGCTGCTCTACCACGTGTGGTCAGCAAGGTGGTAGCATTGTAGTGGACAAAGCTACCCTCCCATCTCCTTAGAGGAGAGCATCCTCTGGGACGATCAGTCCTCCTCACCCCACCAGCCCACTTATGTGGCAGACTTGTTCCCAAACCTGAGTCGCTGGTTTCATGAGTGGTAGCCTTACTGCTGTGCCAGCAAGATGGCCCCTTAATTACAGTGGTAGTTATATAAAAGTTTAAATTTACTGCGGTATAACACAGTTGCGTTAAAAAACAGTACTGCAGTTTGATACAATTGCAGTAAAAAAAATGTTTTTTTTGGTTTTTTACCACAACTGTATTATACTGCTGTATTTTTTTTTTTAACCACAACTGCTTATACTGCAGTACTATTTACCTTTTGTATAACTACCACTTTACCTCTTCAGTGACAATTTGAAGAGGAGCTCCAGTCTCCCACAAAAAAGGAAAACAATCACGGCTGGTATCAGCAGAGCTTGGTTAAACTGCATTCAGAAAGGACTGAATGGCAGGCCATCCTGTTCTTTGTGGCCAAGGACATATCGTAACCTGGTATGGAAATCCTGTAAGGCCTCCTAGTCCCCTGCAGACCTGCACAGGTATCGCACCCTGAGACATTCTTGCACCAGTGCCACTAGGTTAGCCAAAGCTGAGTTTTTTTCATCATCTTTCCAGAGGAACTTGAATCACCCCATGAAGTTCTGGAAAGTGATACATGCCCTAGTCTCCCCCCCAACCCAGTCCGTGCCTCCCCCTTACTTATTTAAGGCCTCCCAGAGCCTCTGACCCTCCTTCTGTGGCCACTGCCTTCAACACTTATTTCACCACTTGTGCCTCTACCTCCTGTCCTCCCTTCCTCCTACCCTCCTCATCATCCCCTTCCCCACCTCTTCTCCTCCCTTCTTTTTCACCTGTTTCCCATTTTCCTCTCTGAAAGCCCTTCTAGCCCTCAACCACTTACAAAGCAGCAGTTCTGACACGCTTGACCCTCAGCTCCTACACCTCTCTGCCCCTGCCATTGCCTCTCCTATTGCCTCCCTACCAAGTCTCTCATTCTCTCTGGCCTCTGTTCCAGCATCTTGGAAGCATGCTACTGTCATCTCCCTCCACAAAGGTGGCAACTCCTCCTCTCCTGGTAACATCTGATCTATACCCCTCATCCCTACCCTCTCCAAACTCCCAAGAACACGTAGGTCTATCCCAAATCTCTCCTTTCCTTGACTCCTCTTCCTTTTCCACCCCTTTCCAGTCTGGCTTTTGAAAATTCCACTCCACTTCCTCCTCCCTTCTCCAACTAACAGATTCCATCCATACAGCTATTGACCAGGGTCTTCTCACTGCCACCGTTTTCGTCGATTTAGCAGAAGCATTCAACACCATCTCTCATTCACTCCTACTCCACAAACTAAGTTCAGCTGGTCTCTCTATCTCCACCACCCACTGGTTCAGCTCGTACCGCACAAGTAGATCTCAATCTATGAGGCTAGGAGGAGCCATATCCCCTTCCCTCCCTATTACCACCGGTGTCCCCCAAGGCTCCGTACTTGGTCCACTTTTATTCTCCATATTTCTAAATGACCTTCCATCTGCCTACTCATCTGTGTCAATATACATGTATGCAGACAACACAGCCCTATTTGCCTCCGGTTCATCACCAGCTGAGCTAGTGTCCAAGCTCCAGCAAGATTTTGACTCAGTCCAGAAATGGTTTCAGTCAAATCAGTCATCTCTAAACGCCAAGAAGACTGTCTGTATGTGCTTTGGCACTAGACCAAGGCTTTCTAAATTCCCGTCCCTCTCTTCCTTCCACACCCTAGATGGCATCCCAGTTGATGACGTGACTGCCTTCAGATACCTAGGTGTCTGGCTTGACTGTCACCTCCAATGCTCCCAGCACATAGACGCCATTCATAAAAAGCTCCACCTTAAACATGGTAACCTCTACAGGCACAAGAGCTGCATCCCCCTCCCCGCCCCCGAGACATCCTTACTAAGATGATTCCCCCCATCTTTGACTACGGTGATATTGACTATCGTGCTGTCCCTAAATCCACCCTGGCCAGACTGGATCCCCTTTTCCATGCCTTCTACCGCTTTGCTGTTAACTGCCTTACCCGCACCCACCACTGTACCCTCTACTCTGCTCTCTCCCTCCCCTCCCTTCCCTGGAGGATCGCCGTCTGTCCCACTGTGCCTCCTTCATTTCCAAACTCTGGCTATCCTCCCTTCCCCCCTACCTCGACTCCCTACTCTGTCCATCCACCCCCTCTTCCTACTCCCTTCAAAAATCTGGGTGTCGCTCCCTTCCTGTAAAACTCTTGCTGGTCACTCAGCCTTCTCTGTCTGCTTTATTTATTATTTATTTATTTATTTATGAGTTTTACCAGGAAAGCATACTGAGCAACATGCTCGATTCCAGATGCGACCTGGGGCCGAGACCCAAATACATAGCATGAAATTAATACATAGACAGTACAAAATGGGAAACAAAGGCTTGCACCTTAAACACTTGGGAGAAAATTTCAGACAGGGGTAGAATACATACAGTGTAACAAATCTGAGGGTAGTGTACTTTACAATACATTTAGGTTATAACAACATGATATTAAAATTGTTAATTGAAGCAGGAGCAGCTGGAGGAGAAGTGTGCTCTGAGTAATCGGTTGCGCAGGTAGGGGTTTGGTGCGTGTCTTATGGGGGCAGGTAGGGCATTCCAGATCCATGGGATTTGGTAGTTAAAAGTGGCCTGGCCTTTGGTTGTGCGCATAAACGGGACGTGTAGTAGTCCTGGGTCCATGCTCCTGAGGGAGTATGCAGGTGGAGGTTGTTGGGAGAGGGCAGAGGACAGGTAGTGGGGAAGGGAGAGGGACCAATATTTGGCTGCGAACCTAGCACAGTTAGTTAGTCTGCAGTCATGGAGGGACGGCAGGGTTAAAGAGCTGTATAGGTTGCAATGGTGTGTTGATTGCGGGCAGTCGAGGATGAAACAACAGAAAGACTGGAACAGGGTGTCTAGGCTGGCCAGGGCAGACACGGGGGTGATGGAGTATACCATATCGCCATAGTCGAGTACGGGAAGAATCATTTTTTGGACAATGGCGTGCCTTGTCTGTGTGGGGAGGCAGCTTTTGTTACGGTATATTGCACCAAGTTTGGGGAGCAGCCTCTTGTGTAAGGAGTTGATGTGAGGTGAAATCTAGGTATTGGTCTAGCCAGACGCCTAGATATCTGAAGCTAGTGTAATTCTCCAGAGGAGTCCCGTCCAAGGTTTTGAAAGGGGGGCAGGGGGCTTGGCAGGAGAGTCTTTGTTGGGAGCCAAATGTTAGTGATACTTTTTTTTAGAGTTCAGAAATAACTGGTTTGACCTAAACCAGTTCTGGATGACTTTGAAATCTTCCCGGAGGAGGGTTGCTACGCTGCATGTTGTGGGACCAGAGGCGTATAGGACAGTGTCATCCGCGTACATCTGGATGGATGAGTGGGAGCACGCTGCTGGGAGGTCGTTTAGAAAGACGGAGAAGAGTAGAGGACCTAGGACTGAGCCTTGGGGGACACCTGCAGAGACTGGCAAGGGGTGAGAGGTGTGAGAGGCTAGTTTGACTGCTTGTTTCCTGCCCACCAGGTAGTCATGGAACCATTCAGTGGCTGGTATAGAGAGCCCTGCATCTGTGACTTTGGAGAGGAGTAGGGAGTGGGAGACTGTATCAAAGGCCTTGGCTAGGTCAGTAAAGATGGCCGAGGTGATGCTTCCTTTGTCCATACTTGTGAGAATGTCACCAGTGACACGTAGCAGGGAGGTGATGGTTGAGTGGGATTTTCGGAAGCCCGATTGGAAAGGTGTGGAAAAGGAAGAGGCATCCAGATATGGAGTGAGTTGGGACAGGACCAGTCGTTCCTGCAATTTGGCCAGGATAGGGAGTAGGGAGATGGGTCGATCATTGCCTGGGGAGGAAAGGTCTCCACCTTTTGGTAGAGGTATAACGGTGGCCAGCTTCTAGGCCGTAGGTAGCTTGCCCAAAGAGAAGGATAGGTTGAAAAGGTCAGCTAGAGGGGCGGCTATGGCTGGGGCGGATAGGAAAAGCATCTTAGCGTCTAGGGATGTTGGGCATTCCCATTCCCTTTTTATGAATGGCTTTCCTAAACTCTAGAATTTTCTCCCCTTAAACATTTGCTCAGCCTCTTCGAAACCATCACTAATCTCTCTTCTCCATTCCCCGTTCCCACACCTCTTTCTCCTGCCACTGTCCTTAAGCATAGGCTGACCCTTCCCTTGACCCCCAGGGACCTAATTACTGTCGCTGTGTATTGCACTTATTGTATATACCTACCAGTACATTGTATGAACCCATGTACCTAACTGCTGCCTCTGCATATTGCACTTATTGTATATTCCTGCCTACTGTATTTCTGTTGCAATCTGTATATAATATTCCTCCCCTGTACTCATTGTATTCTCTGTATTTCTGTCTGTGCAATTGCATATATTTTACTGAATATTCTTAAGCTTATCCTCCCCCCCCCCCCCAGGACACAACTGGAAATTAGCTATCACAAGTCCTATGAAGACAGGTTGAAGGAACTGAACATGTACTCCCTGGAGGAGAGGAGGAGAGAGGGGATATGATAGAGACATACAAGTATCTTACAGGGAGGAACAGGGTGCAGAAAACACTATTTTAAGCGAAAAAGATGTTTCAGGACTAGAGGGCATGGGATGAAGTTGGAGGGAGGACGATTCAGAGGAAACATGAGAAAGAATTTCTTCACAGAGCGGTGGTGGACAAGTGGAACACCCTGCCAGAGGAAGTGGTGGGGGCTGAAACAATCACGGGATTTAAGAATGCATGGGATAGACATAAAAGAATTCTAGAGGTCAGGGGTAAGGGGAAATAGACTTCTAGGAAAACAAACTGAACTTACAAGCTCAAATGGGCAGACTAGGTGGGCCATAGGCCCTTATCTGCCGACACTGTCTATGTATCTATGTATCTATGTATTTGTGCTCAGTATGTTGTTTCCTGGTGAAATGCTTTAATAAATAGATTAAAACTGGATCGTTGTCCCATACAGGTCCTCTACAGCTGAGACTTATTCAGGAGCTGAAGTCATAATCCCCCTGCTTGTGACTCACTGCCTATTGCTGTGGAAATGACTATGATGTCACAAGCTGGTCATTATGACTTCCGCTACAGAACAAGCTTTCAACTTTGTATGAATGTATGGGTCAAGTCTCATATTTTCATTTAAATAACCTTAATAAAAAAGAATGGCTTGAAATATAAGGGTTTTTTTGTAGGGGGGAGGGGGATATAATGGATTCAGCAGTTGTAAACTGTGGTTTTGTTCCTAGTGATCAGACCTCCTTTTAATTGATTCTTTTTTTTTCTTATTCTTCTTTCAATTTTGGGGCTGGGAAAGGCATGCTGAACTGAAATTCATTTTCAGAGCAGCCCAGGAACACAGGGGAGTTAAGTGACTTGGTCAGTGTCCAATAGTACACAAGTGGAGGTTGTGGGACTCAAAACCCAGCTCTGTTGGATGTCAAGCTCATTCATAGCTTTTATTGCTCTACCCTCTAGGCTGTACTGCCAGCCTCAAGCTATATTACCTAAGTTCAGCTGCTGAAAGCTTTGAAAGCAACAGGGCTTTTGTGGTATCATCAAGTACTGTTAGAGCATGTCTCCCATTGCTTAGAAATGTCAGTATGCCATACATACATACAGAAGAAATAACATGCTATTTCTTCTGATTATATGTCACCAGTCCCAGATAATTATCTTACCATTTCTATTTGACTGAAGTTGAAAAATAATTATATAATATGGAATGCTAAAATCAATAATTTAATTTGTCTTCTTGCATCCTCCCCTATTTTATGTTGAACCTGTCTGATGCAGAGTGCTTTCCCTTTTCACAAACCTCAAATACTCTAGTTGATTACACACACGTGTGTTTGGTGACCCTTTGTTAATATTCCTTCAGTTACCAGCAGTAGGTTTACAGTGTATGTCGCTGCAGCCTTTCGGCAGAATTCTGAATGTGCTTGGTCGGCAGTTTTCTCTCTGTCCCAGCACTGTGAAGTCAGTAGGACAATCCAGTACAACATGAACCGCTGCATTGTGGACATCGGGAAACCCAGAGTTTTGATACTTACATCAAGCTGGGAGTTGAAACAAAATTCTGTGGGGTGTCATCCTCGGGTGTTTAGGTGTGGAATTTTCTGGACTACAGGATATACTCCAGTGGGTTTTATTTGATTAAATACAGTGATACTCATGCCCCAGTTGTCTGTGTAGTAATTAATATTGAGACATACAGTAATTAACACTGTTCACATGGTACTAATTAAACTAGACTGTTTATTACTATTTATAACTTGATACTTTCCACAGTGCCTGCTAAAAAAAAATAAATAAATAAATAGCCATTCTCAGCTTTCAAGCATGTTTATTTGGCTTTTAGAAGCATTAGACCGCAGTATATTGATAAATGTCTTTAATTTATGGATGTAAATAACCTTAATTAATTGTTATATATTATTGTATCTAACATGCAGAATATAATCACATAATGGGGAACTGAGTCTGGGTTACTTGCTTTAAACAGGCTATATAATTTAAGCTACAGTAAAGCACTTAACAACTGTTAAGTACTAGCCGGCCCAGTGGAGCTGAGGGTTGAGGCACTCGACGCCACACCTCGCGCTACGCCAGCGACCCAGGTTCGGGAACGGACCCGGGTCGGCTGGGGGAGGGAGGATGGAGCGTCCCAGCGGATGCTGTCCTCCCATGGGGTGGGATGCCAGGGGCGCTTTGGGCGCCTGGCGTCCTGAGAGGGTCCGGTGGATGCACAGACTCTCGAGAGAGGCCGGCCGTCTGCCGGGGATGTCGTTAGGTGCTTGAGAGGAGTGAGTGCCAGCACGCAGACTCTCTGCGCCGGTGTCTCAGGGGTGAGCCAGGGAGGAAACTACTTGGAGGAAAAGCCCTCCAGTCGCTTAGATGAAGTCCCTCCGGAGCCCGTCTCACCATCCACCGAGCAGGGCAGACCTCAATATGCAGCTACGCGCAGAGAAAGGGGGTAAAGGTGGGTTCTCTCCTCACTCGGGGTAATCCGGCCGCCAAAGGGCCCCAATGACAGTGTGGCACTCTAGGGCAGACCAAGCTGGTCGGTAGAGGTTGGGAGGTCATCACTCCTTGTAGGACGGAAGGAGTGGTGGTTGGAAGGGACAGTAGGAGTGGATAAAGAATAAGTAGAAAAAAAAAAACATCTATTAAGTACTGTATGCTGCCTGAACAGTAGAGATTGCTTCAACTCAACAGGAAAAGGACCTGGGGTAATGGTCAGCAACAGCTTTCAGCGGAAGCAACAGCAGGGTATTAAATAAGCTGAAAAAAATGATTAACAGTTCTTTGCATGAAAGTGCTAATCAGCTGTAAAAATGCATAGCACTTAGCACTGAATGATTAGCAAAATTTAAAAAATATAAATTGTTTTAATTCATTTTGTCTATTGTTTTATTTGTTTATTTATTTATTTCTCGGATTACAAGACCTTAGAGGCTCTTTTACAAAGGTTCCATGTCATTAGAATGAACAATGAACACAGAAAATAAAACAGCAATATACACACAATTCTCAGCAATAATATACAGGATAAAAACAATAATAAGTATGGCAACCTGATAAAGTGACAATGGCAAAGGCAGTAATTTTTTCAATAGGTAGGATGCAAAGAGTCTGGCAACACGGTAAACCGACAAACGAAAACTTGATTTGCGTCTGATTGACGTGAAACGTCGGCAACCAGGGGTGCTGCTGCTCATTGTTGTTTTTATACCATGTAATAAATGTAGTTTTAACTTTATCAAACAATGCTTTGGTTTGTCAGTTTACTGTGTTGCCAGACATTTTGCTTCCTACATGTCCTCTTCACATCATGGCACCGGTTGCAGATTTCATTAGCCACCTTCACAATTATTGTTTTAATTATTTCGATAGATTGTGCCATGGACTTAGTCAAAAACTTGTCAGCAGTCTACTGCTACTCATTTCTAGAAATGGTTAGTAATACCTCCTGTTTTGCATAGTGTTTTGCTGTGCTATACCACCTATTTAATACCCTGAACAATGTGGGACAACTGCTAGCACAGTAAATAAAATCATGGCATGCATTAAGGGAAATGTCAAAAGCAGCTCAAGAGATACTGTAATTAATCTCCTGTACAGATCATTAGTCAGACAGACCCTGTCTTGTGTTTTGTGTACAGTCCTGATCCCCATACAGTATCTGATGAAAGATATTAACAGGATTGTGAAGGTTCAGGAGGGAGAGTGACCAAGGAGGTTAGAGGCTAGAAAAACATGGGCTGTGAGGATTGACTGACAGAACTGGGACTGTTTTCCATAGAAAGAAGACTCGGCGGGGTGACATGTAAACAGTATTCAGATATCTTAAAGGCATAAAGCCAGCAGATCATATTCAGCTATTCGGGATGTTCAAGGTTAGGAGAAGAAGAGGGGACTCCGTTTTGCTGAAAGGAGGATGATTTAATGGAATTTTTTACTTTATAAAGTACTACAGTACTTCATAGAACGAGTGGTGGGCACTTGAAACTGACTTCCAGAACAAGTGGTGTCAGTTGGCTCAGTTTCTTCTCTCAAGCTTAAACTAAACAAGTATCTTGACGAAAAAGGGTTGACAGAATTTCCACTGAATTTTCGGAGGAAGGAGCTCAATGGGCGAATGGAAGTTTACTCACCTGGTAAAGGTGATTACAGGAGCACCTTTTTACAGCACTCCAGTTTTCCAACAAACGAGTAGTTCTGCCACCTCCTCTTAGGCTGATGCACAAAAACTTCTAGAGTTGTAATCTGACCTGTCTCCTCCTTTCTCAGTATGACTTCTTCCATAGCTTAGGGATTCCTGATGATAAAGAAATTTACCAGAAAAAAACACCACCTGACAGTCCCTGACGGAACTCATTTTGTTATAACAAACTTTTCAGAGATTATGTATATTATTTCAATAATTTTTAATGAATTAAGATTAACATATGCATTACAAAGGTCACCATGAAAGTGAATATCTACCCCTACTGGGTAAATAACAAAGTCTACATCAATACAAAAAAACTTCTGATACCAAGTACATTCTTCCTGTCATCTTTCCTCCTCTCTGAGTGGGATACGGAGTGCTGTAAAAAGGTGCTCTCATAATCACCTTTACCAGGTGAGTAAACTTCCATTATCTATCACACCTTTTTACAGCACTCCGATTCTCCACTAAATGGGTGATTGTACAGCAGTGTCCAACCTCTAATGGGTGGGAGGAGGAAGACGACTAAACACAGCTTGCAGTGCTTTTCTGCCAAACTCTGAGCTGTTGGTTAACCCCATATCCAACCTGTAGAATCTGGTGAAGGTATGGGGTGATGCCCAAGTAGCTGTCTGGCGGATTTTGGCTATAGACGCTGAGTTACACTCTGCCCATGAAGTAGCCATTGCCCTGGTTAAGTGTGCTCTGATTCATTTGTGCATGACTGACTCTTCTGCCTTGTTGGCTTTAGAAATGGTGGACCGTAGCCACTTTGCAGTAGTTGACTTGGATGCGGGCAGGCCCTGCTTCGGGTCTTGTGGAATAATGAACAACTTGTCAGAACGCCTTGTTCTGGCTGTCCAGTCGAGGTAGATCTTAAGAACTTGTTCTGGCCTAATTGTAAGAGAGTATCCCTTTGGGGATTATCCTTGCTTGGATTAAACATCAGAACAGAGATCTCTTGGGAGAGAAGAAATCGGGGTCGCCACTTTGGGCACAAAGGAGGGCACCATCCTAAGGATTACTCTGTCAGGATAAAATGACGTAAATGGTTCTCTACATGACAGGGATTAGATCTCACTGATCCTCCGAGCTGAGGAGATGGCCACCAAAAACACTGTTTTCAGAGTTCGGATAGGTAAGTCAAGGGTGTCGAGGGGCTGAAGCAGTGATTTGGTTATGGCATCCAACACCAGACTGAGGTGCCATGGAGCCGTAGTAGGCCTCAGTCTAAGTGTGATATTGGAGGCAACTTTCAAGAATGTTTGGATCAAGGGAAGTGCTCCCGGCCAATGTCCATCCGTCTCGCCTTGGATTGCTCCGATAGCTGCCACTTGCACCCATAGGGATGCTGAAGCTAAACCTTTGTCTAAACCCTCCTGTAAGAAGTCCAGAACATGAAAACTGGAACAAGTGGAGGGCTCTAATTCCCTTAATTCACACCATGCGGAAAAAAACAAACCAATCTCCGCTGTATGTTTTGTTAGTGGAGAGCCTCCAAGCATTGTATCAGCCACTGTGGTTCCTTGTGATGAAGTGGACCCTGCCTCAGAAGATCCGGCAGTGGTGGTAATGTCATTGGTCTGTCCATTAACATTCTCTGTATAGAAACATACCATGTCCATCTTGGCCAGTCCGGTGCAATCAGAATGACCTCACTGACAGTCTCCCTTATTTTCTTAAGTACTTGCCCAATCATAGGTAGGGGTGGAAACACATAGACCTTCTTAAAGTGCCATGGGATGGACAAGGCATCCACTCCTGCAGTTCCTGCCTCCTTGTATCTGGACAGGAAGGTCGGCAGCTGGGCATTCTTTGCTGATGCCATGAGATCTATTTGAAAGGGTTCCCATCTTTGCTGAATCATTTTGAAGACTTTGGGATTCAATTGCCACTCCCCCTGTTGGAGAGACTGTCTGCTGAGCCAGTCTGCCTTGGTGTTGAAATTTCTGGCCAGGTGTACTGCTGTCAGGCTGAACAAATGTTTTTCTGCCCATATCATCAACCTTTCTGCGTCTCAAGCCATAGACCTGCTCCTTGTACCTCCTTGTTTGTTGATGTACGCCATGGCTACTCTGCTGTCTGCGCGTACTTTCACTTGTCTGTCTTTGATCTGTGTTTTGAAATGTTTGAGTGCCAGATGTATTGCCCTGGTTTCCAGGATGTTGAAGGGCAGGCCCTTCTCTGTTTTGGACCATCTTCCCTGAACAGATTTATTGTCCAGAATCGCTCCCCAGCCTATAAGGCGGGCATCTGTTTCTAGTGTTCTTTACACTTGCTTTTCCAACTCTGCCCCTTGACATAGGTTGTGTGGGTCTGCCCACCATCTCAGCACTCTCTTTACAGCCAGTGAGAGCGTTACTTGTGTGCTGTAATTCTGAGTTTTGTAGTTCCAGTTGGTAAGGAGTAGGTATTATAGTTGCCTCATGTGAGCTCTTGCCCAGTCATGTAGGTCTGTACACACGGCCATTAGCCCTAGTAGCTCCATCAGCTGCCATACAGTCGCTGTTCTGTGTTTTAGCGTACAACCAGATTTTGTATGCGTGCCTCTGATGGCCTGACTATTGCCTTTGCTGTGTCAAATATTGCTCCCAGGTGTTCGAGTGTCATCACTGGGGATAGGTGACTTTTTGCTCGGTTGATGGTCCAGCTGTGTTTCATTAGCGGATCTTGAGCCCGCTGGGTTGCTATCTGTATCTCATTAACCGATCTGGCTCTGATCTACCAGTCATCCAGGTATGATATCACGTCTACTCCTTTCTTCTGTAGTGCCGCAGCTAGAGGAGCCATCACCTTCGTAAACACCCGTGGAGCTGATGCTAGGCCAAATGGTAGGCATTGATATTGAAAGTGGTACCCCAAGATACAGAACTGGAGAAATCTCTGGTGACTGGGTCTGATCGAAATGTAAAGATAGGCATCCTTCAGATCTATGGATGTGAGTTGGTCTCCCTTGCAGACTGCCACTATCATTGATCGTAGTCTTTCCATCTTGAACTTCTGGTAACGGACAAAGTTGTTTACAAATTTTAGGTCCAGGATCGGTCTTACGTCGCCCATCTTTTTTGACAAGAAGAAGAAGATGGAGTAAACTCCTGAATGCCATTCTTGTTTTGGGACCAGGATTATGGCTTTGCTGTGAACCATTTGTTTGAGAATCGATCTGACCTTGGCTACGGTTTCTTTTTTTTTTTTTTTTTTTTTTATTTTATTTCATTTTATTGAGTGAGACAAGTCATTACAAGTTGTAGATCTCTACAGACTCTGCTTCTATGGCATGAATATACCTTAGTCCACAATAAATGAAATAATAAATTAGCATATATCAGTTGCATCTCCACTGTTAATATGAAATAAAGTGAAAGTATCGGTGCTCCATAGGCCAGTCCCAGAAGAAATAAATTAAGACACCCAAAGCAAGGGAGGCTACAACCTTCACCTTCACATGTAATTTCATACCTGGTTGCTCCGAAAGGATGGCAGGGTTGCCAGCTTCCCTTGGTTGTCTTTGTCATTCCCTTGCTTAACAGTGAACTCTTTAAGACCCAGGCCAGATACTTTGTCACCAGAGAAGTTTAGTTTCAACATCCTGCTCTTTGATTCTTGATCTGCGTTCCATAGCTTAAGCCAGATGTGTCTTTTGGCTCTGTTGATCGATGCTGCAGACGTGGATGCCATTTTAAAATTGTTGATAGTGGCATCGGCTATGTATTTAACGGCCTGTATAGCGTAGTCCATTGTAGCACCATATGAGCTCATTGAGGGGCTGTCTTGTCGTGCCACTTCTAGCCATTGAAGAACTGCCCAGGAGGAATAGATGGCCGCTGTAGAAGCTCTAATGGACATCGTGAGCATGTCATGTACTTTTCTGATGATATGCTGTACTTTCCTGTCTGTTTGGTCGTTGAGGGCTAATGAGGACTCTGACGGGAGCACTGTTTTATTGCTGAGTGAGATCACTTCTGAATCTACTTTGGGTGGTGCTGCCGAAGCTTTTTCCTTTTCTTGCACTAGGGGGTACCTTCTCCCAAAGGTCCTCTTTTCTCGAGTTTTTATGGGGTCTGTTGCCTCCCATTCTTTGGCCAAAATGCTTTCTAAGGCCTTACAGATTGGGAAGAAGGTCGTGGACTTCTTGCGTTCCCTTACTATAGGGTGAAGCTTGCTGTCTGGTTGTTCAACAGGTTCAGCAATGCGCAGAGTCTCACAGACCACCCTGATAATCTCAGGGATAAGGTCAAATAGGCACAGTCTGGCCGACATATCCTTTCTGAGCTTGTCCTCTTCCTCGGAGAGCTGCTTCTCCTCAGAATCTGAGGAGCTCGAGTGGTCATCTGGGTCAGCCCCGCTTGATTTCTTTGCTTTTGGGTACCATTATCAGGTGCTCTGGGCCACTTGTTACCCTCCAGAGAATATATTTTGTCCAGCAACTTTTGAAATAAATCCACCATGACGTTTTATGAGACTGTGGAGATGCTGTCGTCCATGGTTTCTTCCATTGTGGACCCTGAGGTCTGAGTTATTGTCTGCAGTTCTGCGTCCACTGCCCAGAGAGAGCAAAGATCTCCTGTTGCCTTTGTTAACATATGTTGGGGCATTTCCTGCACGTCCTGCGTGTCTTGCCCATGATGGACCCTAGGAGACATGATGGGACATGGGCCAACCCTAATTACCACCCTGTAGTGTAACCATTTTTTTTTTTAAATACATTATTTATTACACTCCATGAATTCAGAAATACCCAATTGGGCCAATCTGCTAGCTTAAATCCCCCGATTTAATCTTTTTTGAACTGTGAGTCAGCCTGGCCCCTTTAACAGAGCTGTTCGTGGCATGCTAGTATTCTAGTGCCTGGCCTCAAAATGGCCGCTGTCTGTTGACATAACCACTATTTTGTGTGTGTGGTCAAGTAATTGTAGGCTTGTTGTCCTGGGCGACCTTAATATGGCTGCCACGGGAAGGAATAGTCGCCATCTTGTGTGTGGCAAAAATGGTGCCTCGTAAATATTATTATTTGTTTCTTGTTTAAAAAAATGTTCATGGTTTTTATTTGACCTATAGTGTGTGCTTATATAATTTTCCCCCAGAGCTGCTTGCTATAAGTGCTGACCCGATTTGTTGTTTAGGGTGTGGTTGCTCCTTGTACTCAGTCTAGCTCCACATGAAAGCGAATGGGCCTCTGGGACTGTGGGAAGATGGCCGCACCCTTCCAAATGCCGTGTCTTGCTTGCAGCGCACTGCAGCAAACAAAGGAATTGAATTTCCATCCCCCCGCTGTTGGCGGTCGGAGACTATGTCGGCAGTCCAGTTTACCAGACAGTAAGGGGTTCTTCGATCCTGGGCTATCCCCGCTTCTGATCCAGAGCAGCTTCTGTTGGTGCCATTTCAGCAGCGTGGACCACTGCAGGGCTCAAAAAGTTAAATACCCCACTCCGAGCTTGCGCAAACCACATACTGTAGGTGGAGCTTTTGGCGTGTCTCAGTAAGGAAGCCACTTAAAACTTTATAAAATGCCCTGCTAAGCTGGAAATACCACTCCTGGCTGAACAAGGTGACCCCGGGGGGGGGGGGTCTGAGGGCTGCATTCCTTTAGGGGAGATTGAGGGTGGAATTTTGTGTTTACACTGTTCCCCCAGCTGAACGAAGTGAGTCAGGGGGTTGCTTGAAAAATCATGGTCCTCTTAAAGGCTTGGACACTAGACCCAACCCCCAGCAGAAAGCAAGGTAACCTGGTCGGGGGTGCTTCCCAGTAACTTTTTCAGATTTATTTCTCCTTCTCTTAGCTGACACCTCGGTCGCTAACCTTTCCTGAAAGAACTTACTTAATTGATGTAATCTGCGGTTGGAGGCATAGATTCAGGCAGCTAATAATGCCTTGCCAACCGGTAGTGGTTATAAGAAAATCATAAAAAAGAAAAATGAAAAACTTATATAAAGTCAATGGCTCTTACCTTAGCTGATATTGGCACAGCGCCAAGATAAACATGACCAGCCTGGATGAGATGCAGAAAAGAACTGTGAAAGGAGTGACCAAAAGAGGGAGGAGACAGGTCGGATTACAACTCTAGACATTTTTTGTGCATCAGCCTAAGAGGAGGTGGCAGAACTACCCATTTGTTGGGGAACTGGAGTGCTGTGGAAAGGTGCGATAAATAATGGTCTTTTTTTCCCTAAATATGTCTTTTTCCTAAATATATCTTTTTGTATAGTTTAGTGTCAGCTTTTCTATCAAGAACACCACTGTGGCTCAAAATCAAATGCAGTATATTATGCATTACCCCCGGGTGACGCAGCAGGTCTGAGGATGGTAAAAAGCTAACATATTGGTGGTGCAGGGGCAGTGTAGAGGGCTGTGAAGGTGTGTAGAAACACTCTGGATACAGAAGTTGATACCAGCCCATTTACAGAAGAAAGGGTTCTGAAAGAACTCTTAAAACTGAAGGTGGACAAAGCAATGGGGCCTGGTGGGATTCATCCCAGAATTCTAAAAGAACTAAGGGTAGAACTAGTGACACCACTGACTACCCTGTTTAACAAATCATGGGAGGATGGGGTGGTGCCCGAGGACTGGAGAGGGCAGATGTGATTCCCTCACAAAAGTGGGAGCAAGGCAGAAGCAGAAAACTACAGACCTGTTAGTTTAACCTCAGTGGTAGGGAAAATGATGGAATCACTTCTGAAGGAAAGAATTGTTGAGTATCTAGAGGCCAGAGGGCTCAGGACCCAAGGCAGCATGGATTCACAGCGGGAAGGTCATGCCAGACAAATCTGATAGATTTCTTTGACTGGGTGGCAAAGTAGTAGATCAGGGAGGGGCTGGACATGGCCTACCTAGACTTTAGCAAGGCATTTGACACAGTCCCACACAAAGATTAATATACAGGTTAGCCAGCCTGGGAGTGGGTCCCAAGATGACAGCCTGAGTAAAGAATTGGCTGGAGAATAGGACTCAGAGAGTAATAGTAAATGGAGTCCACTCTAAAGAAAGGGGGTTACTAGTGGGGTACCACAGGGTTCAGTATTAGGACCGTCCTCTTCAATGTCTTTATGTTATATTGCAGAGGGACTGGAAGGAAAGGCATGTCTCTTGCAGATGACACAAAGATCTGCAACAGAGTTGATGCACAAGGTGGGGTGGAAAGGATGAGAAGGGACTTGGCAAGGTTAGAGGAATGGTCAAATGTATGGCAGCTTAGATTCAGTGCTAAGAAGTGCAAGGTAATGCACCTGGGAAACAAAAACCCAGGGGAAGAGTACACAATGGGGGAGTGAGATACTAACAACAACAAAAATGGAAAGGGACCTGGGGGTAGTCATATCAGATGACCTAAAGGTGGGCAAGCAATGTGAGAGGGCAGCAAGGAGGGCTGGAGAGATACTGGGATGCATAGGGAGAGGCATCACCAGCAGAAAACAGGAAGTTATTATCCCTCTGTACAGACAGTTGGTGAGACAACATCTGGAGTACTGCGTGCAGTTCTAGAGACCCAATCTCCGCAAGGATATAGACAGGATGGAGGCTGTCCAGAGGAGGGCAACTAAACTGGTGCAGGGCCTGCACCGGAAGACATATGAAGAGAGACTTAAGGAGCTGAATATGTATAGCCTCGAGGAAAGGAGAGAGAGGGGGGACATGATAGAAACTTTCAAGTATCTCAAGGGAATCAACAAAGTCCAAGAGGGTAGCATCTTTCAAAAAGAGGTGCAAGAACAAGGGGACACAATTTGAAGATAGAAGGGGGCGGCTCAGAGGTAATTTAAGGAAGTATTTTTCACAGAGAGGGTTGTGGATGCATGGAATGGCCTTCCGGAGGAGGTTGTGGAGTCAAAAACAGTGGTGGAATTCAAGCATGCATGGGACAGTCATAAGGCAATTCTAGGGGGTTGGGGTAGGAAGAAGTAGGCTGCTGGTTAACTAGGATCTGCAGCTTATCCAATAGGTAGGGAAATGGGCAGACTGGGTTGGCCAAGCGGTCCTTATCTGACGTCAAAATCTTTGTTTCTATGTGCTGTATTTGGAAATGCATTTAGAAATGCAGGAGGCGTGTTACTCAAAAGCTAATGCTGAGAAGGCTGATAATGGCAGTGTTGAGCTGCCTTATGAGCTTAAACATTTTGTAGTTCAAAGGATGCAGGTACACCAATCACACTGGTTTTTCGCCCATTAGTCAGCTAACAGACATCATCATCGGGCTTTGACGATGAACATCAAGCCGCACAGTCTCTCCTCAAATGTGTTTTTTTTTTCCCGCACTGTTAGTGGTTTACCCTAGTTACAAACCAGAGTCTGGAGAGTGTCTCTTTGAAAGCCCTAAACTAAGTTGGGAAATATGTTAACAGCATGGCATAAATGAACAGAAAACACCACGAATAGTTTATTTAAATTACACATTGTTTATGTTGCATTTAAAGCTGTGTTAAACTGCAAGCAGACATTCAACATTGAAAAATGCTAGTTAATTGTAACACTTGAGGTAGGGCAGAGATCATGTTTTAGCTCCCTGGAGCTGACAGCCTAGTCCCTTCCAAGTCTCTGTCATAAGCTAAGCACCCACATGCAAACATTTTATGATGAACACGTTTGGTATGTGCTCCAGCACTCCCCTTAGGAGCTAATAGGGCATCCTTTCAAATACATGTTTAGTATTATATAGTGCAGTTTGTTTCAGATAAACTCTCTGCTCAACTAACAAGAGCTCTTGCTAGTTAAATAAGTGATGTGGTTTGAAAAAAACTGTATTCTGAAGTATTAAGAAATGTATTTGATAAAACACCCTATTCACTCCAATGGAGAGAGCTGGCGTATGCTCCAGACATTTTCTTCACAGAACATTGCGTATAGGGGCGTGGCTTCTGATACAGAAGTGGAAGGGTTGGGAAGTTGATGCTACAGATCCAAAATACAATTCTTTACCTCCATAAACTGCTGTAATTAAACAGTTTAAGCATTAGACCTCCCTGCCATACCTGGAGATGAGGCAAATTCTAGTTAATTTGCAAAATTGGTTCTCCTCAATTTTTGTTTCACATGGCCAAAGTCTTGATTTATCCAGTGCCCAAAATATTTGTAGGCATGCAGTTTTGCTGTACCAGTTCAGAGCTCAGACTTGCCCAGAAGCATGCATGCAGTCTGACTCATGTAAATCATGCTTGGGACCTGTCCACCAATCATAGCCCAGTCAAGAAAAGCTGTAAGTGGACTTCAGAGGGGAAAATGTCAACTCAGATTTGCTTACTCAGGAAATTGGAACTGTAAGTCACAAGAGTGACCAGGGTTCAAGAAAAGACTGATAGACCTGAAAGGTACCACTTCAGCTTGAGTATCTGATAAATGGAAAAGTGTGACTTCTACTGAAGCAAAGAGAGAGGCAGTCACTGGAAGAGAGAGAGAGCAGGCTTGCTGGGAAGCAGTGTTCCAGCATAAGGTTCCTTGTGCGACAAGGCCTGGAGTTCATCAGTCCTCCTGGCTGAACACATAGAAACTAAAAAAAACACCTTGTAGGACAACACATCCAGGGGTACCGATGATAGCGGTTTCAAAGGTTCCTTACAAAGAGCATTCGATACCAGAGTCGGATCCCATGGAAGGATAGGGGATTGGAACAAAGGTTGGCTCCTGCAGACAGCTCACAAAAAATTGATAATCTCCTGGTTGGTCCCCAAGGAGGGTCCAAGGGCCGACACCCAACCTCTCAAGGTCAAACCTTTTTCCACTCCTTCCTGCAGAAAATTCCAAACCTGCAGAACCGTGGCTTTAGAAGGCCAGACACCTTTCTCTCTAGTCCACACCAAAAAGATGGCCCATATGTGGGCATAAACTGCCAACGTGGAATTCTTTCCGGCAGCCATCAGGGTGTCCACTACCTTTTTCAAAAAGCCTTTTCAGGAGTGTCTTTCTTTCAGGAGCCAGGCCGCGAGCTACATCTCCTCCAGATTCAGATGCAGAATGGGACCTTGGGAGAAAAGATCCCCTGTACTGGGAGTCAAAACCGTGTGTGTTGAGCTAGGTTCACTAGGTCTGAGAACCACGGCCTTCTTGGCCATTCTGGAGCTATCGGAAGAAAGCTTCCGGGTGAGTGCTTTATTTTGTGTATGACCTTGGGACAGAGGGGGGAAAGGCATATGCCCTGTTGAAATGCCACGTCTGTGACAGAGCATCCACTGCCTCCGCCTGTGGACACCGGTAGCGGCTGAAGAGCCGCTGCACTTGAGCATTCTGACTGGAGGCAAACAGGTTGATCTTTGGATGACCCAATATCTTGAACAGAAGTCCAAACACCTCTAGGTTCAGCTTCCACTTCCCTGGGTGGGCATTCTCACAGCTTAGCCAGTTGGCTTGAATGTTCAACTCACCCACCAAGTGAACTGCTGACAGTGAGAAGATTCTTCTCCTCTGACGACAGCAGAAGATCAGTTGCTTCTTTTAGAATCTCTCTGTTCTTTATGTCCCCTTCATTGTTTACATACACCACCATGAAGGCATTGTCTGACCTTCCAATCACCACTCTTGACTGCACCTGATTTCAGAAGTGAAGGAGAGCAAGACGTACAGCCCTCGTCCCCAGGATGTTGATGTGTAGGTGTTCCTGCGCAGACCGAGTCCTCTGAATTGGAATGTGGTCCAGCACTGCCTCCCACCACCCTGATAGGCTGACATCAGTCATCAGAATCAACTCTGGAGGGGCTTCCAAAGGAGACTCTTTGTTCAGATTATCTAGACTCACCCACCAACTCAGGGATTGTCGCAGGAGTGTGGAAATTGGAATCCTGGGCTTATAGTCCTCCGAGGTCAGATCCTAGGCTGACAGCAACTCAATCTGGTGGGGTTGCATGTGAAGACAAGTCTGTGGAACCAGTTCTGTTGTCACCGTCATGAGGTCCTTAATCCACAAAAGGCTGTGAGCTGACGCCCACGATTTGGCTTCTCAACCAACCTCTCTCATCAAGGTCTCCTTCCTGGCAGGCCAAGAGGAAGATCTTCCCCTCGTCCATCTTGAACACCGCTCCCAGGTGCTCCAGGGTCTGTGATGGCTCAAGAGAGCTTTTCTCCTGATTTACCACCTAGCCATGAGACTCCAAAAACTCCAGAGACCTGACCACTGACTTCAGCAGAGCAGACGATGCTCAAATGAGCAAGTCGTCCAGGTATGGCTAGATGTGATGTCCCTCCTGTCAGAGGTGAGCCACCAGGATTATGAGCACCTCCAAAAACGTTCTGGGGGCTGTTGCTAGCCCAGCTGGGAGCACCCTGTCCTGGAAGTGTTGCCCCAGAACTGTGAACCTGAGGAACCTCCGATTAGACTGCCAGATGAGAATGTGGAGATATGCATCCCTCAGGTCTATGGATGCTAGATAATCCCCCGGCTGGACAGCCCGGTTGATTGATCATAAGGACCCCATCTTGAAAGTCATGTTGCGTACAAACTTGTTTAGGTATTTCAGATCTAGAATAGGTCTGAAACCCCCTGACTTTGTTCACTGGTCAGCACTGAGACAAATGCCCCAATCTGTGAGAGGTGATTCAATGTCTGCGACACTGCTTGTTTCTTTACAAGGTCTTTTGGTACAGGGGACCACAGAAAACATCCCTTTGAGGGAACAGTAGAAAACACTATTGCACAACCTAACGCCAGAATATTCATAACCAAGCATTTGTTGTTATCTGGGCCCATCTTGTGTAAAGACTGTGTAGTCTTCCACCAAGGGAAGGGAGGCAGAGATGGGCCTGCATACCCTCATTGAGAGAAGCTGCCTCTTCGACCCAGGCCTCCTTTGCACCTGTAGGCAAGGGCTCCTCTGCTGCTGTTGCTCTTGAATCCAGACTAGTATCTTTTACTCCACCAATTCCAGAAGTTTCGAAAAAGATGAAACCCCCCTCAACACTCCTTCTGACAGCTGCCTCCTTGGCCTTTTGAGGTGGAGCTGGCCTTTTGCTGTTGTTTTGTCACCGGAAGTTGGCCCTTTTTATCCTGGATATCCTTCAGAATGTCATCCAGGCCTGAACCAAACAATAAGCCTCCCTCAAAAGCTAAGTTAAACAACTTGGTCTTTGACACCTGGTCAGTGACCCAATGCCGAAGCCACATACCTCTCATGCCGGACACAATATGATAAGTGAATTGAGCAGACATGTATAAATTCTTCACCATGGCATCCCCAGAAAGGTGGAGGCCATGATACCAACTGCAAAATACTCACCCCTTCAGAATCTGTGAGAACGAAGCTGCCCAGCATTGTAACCCACAAGTTTAAAGCTCTGGCAACAGTAAAGGAGGCATAGGAGATAAGGAAGTTTGAGCCATTGGAGGCAAAGGCTCATCTGCACGAAGCATTCACTCACATGTCATGCATATCCCCTAAGGCCAGAGACAGTTCAACTGGGATAGTCATGTGCCTTATGAAGTTATGTGTACTGCCTTATCAGCCAGGGGCGGGGGTCTCCCACTTGTGGGTATTTTCGTCCATAAAGGGGAAACACCATAGCATGGGTTCTGGCAGATATTTCCACTGGTCTGCACCTGCCTATTCTTGCTCAATTCTCACAGTGAATAAAGTGTGGAAAACACTTTGGAGAAGAGGAGGACATGGACAGGATAGGATTCACATCTAAGTCCTCCATGGATTGCACCCCCTTCAGTTATAAAGTCCTACAAGCCTCAGTTATCAGATAGGACAAAAATTTGATATCAAAGTGAGGAGGGATAAGAATCCTCCTTTTTGGCCCCATTCACTCCTCTTCCTCCTCCTCCTCAGAGGGTTCATCCTCATCCTCACCCAGTAACTGTTTTAGGTCAGGATTTTTCCCCAGGATCCTGACCTCCTCATCCTGACCCTCTGGAACGGTCACGTTCGGGGTCTGCCTGCAGATCCATATTAGCAGACTTGTCCTGCTCTGGTGCACCCAAATATGCCTGTGTGCCCCCACCTGAGGGGCCTGGCTTGGGCTTGGGGTTGGGTGTGTCTAAAGGGATGTCCTGCGGACCATCGGGGCTCAAAGCTCTCCTAGGAGCAACCACAAAGATTTACACAATTCAGTTTTGCCACTGCCAGCTGGTACACCAGGTGGACCCACCCCACCCCAGCTCGGAGTTCTGACTGGAGGGAACTGTAAGAGACATATTAGCTTGAGTAACACAATGGGGGCAATAGGAACCCAGTCAAAAGGATTGCATTACCTTTTTGCAGGTCTTACATCTTTTGAGCACTAGCAGTCTCCAAAAAAACAATGGTGCCACAACACTAGTCACACAGATGCCCAAAAAGGAAAATAAGCTGAAAAAGTATCTGGAGTTTCCTTAATATAAAGAACAAATAGAGAGACACTGCCATGACCCCACCACCTCCCTCTGTGGAGAGAAAACACAAGTAGAAAGTGTTCCTACCAGCCTAGAATATTCTAAAGACTGTAAAAAAAACAGTCGCACTCAGCCAGCAATTCCCGAGCTAGCAGGAAAATACAACCGACACGCCTAGCACTTGAGAAAGTGCAGGTGCATGCATGCTGACGTGAAAGTGCACTTGCGTGACATCAGCACGTCGGGATGGGTGCACACCCAAGCACAGGTGTGCATAAAAGATGAGCAGAGGCTTGGAGAAAGCCTCTCGAAAGGAACTGCATGAACCCAACAGCCAGGGCTCAGAGAAAACAGCAGGAAACTGCTTGGCTCAAAGGTGCCATTGAAAACACTAGCAACACACAGTCTGGCCAGATCCCCCGAATACTGCAGGAAAGACACCAAATCTTCTCAGAGTCTATGGGTCTCCCTTGCTTTCTTTTCTGTTTAAAATCAAGAAAAGTATCCCGTCACAGAGATCAAACAAAAACACCTGCAAAGAATTAAAAAAAAAAAGGCAAACACATACAATCAAATAATCAATCAATCAAAATTTTTATTTAACCAGGCGATCACCGTTGAGCAATGCTAATTTTCGAGGTGGACCTGGGGTTATTTAGTATAAACAATACAGCAATAATACAATACACAAAATACCAAAAAATATTCAAGGACATTATACAATATATACAGAAGTAATGGTAGGAGACAATGACAGTAAGAATGTAAGTTTAGATTAAGGTCAGGGATACAATAATTATAAACATTGCTGTGAAGATATATACAGGTCAGGTGAGTACCTCATAAATAGACAGAATGTACAATATAGAAATGATCAAAGATGGGGGTGAAGATGGCAGGGCAGTCCTAGAGGGTAATTCTGAGGGAGTGATTTGGAGCTCAGGGATACTCGCTCTCGCTCTCTCTCTCTCTCCTTATCCTTACTCCCACTTGATGGGACCAGGGAGGGTGGAAGAGGAGATAGAGGAGGAAGCGTATGGAATTGGGATGTGGGATGGCCTCAAGAGCTAGCATTAAAGACTCAGCCAGTTGGTGGATTCAGCCAATCAATCAAAATCTTTATTTAACCAGGCGGGCACCGTTGAGCAAGCTCATTTTCAAGGTGGACTTGGGACAAACAATAGGTAATACAATATAGGTGAAATCAACATATGATTTCAAGTATGTGTACATCAAATTACAATTTAGGTGAGATGAACATACGATGTATTCAGGAGGGGAAGACAAGAACAGGGGGATTGGGAGATCTAAGCTGATTCCAGGGACCAAGTGGGAGTAAGGATAAGGAGGGAGAGAGAGAGAGAGAGAGAGATGAAGGGAAGTGGAGGTGGGAGTCAGGAATTAGCTGAAACCAATCGTAATAAATCTGATGGCATGAAGACATAGTACGCTGAGGTGATGCTAGTACACAGTAGTACCCCTATGGTCTTTGGGGTGTGGAGGCTGATGCCCAAAGATACAGGGAACGTCCTGAATCAAAGCCCTAAAAATAAGCCCCCAACAGGTACTTACCTGAAGGCACCATGACAAGGGAAAAATTGGAGACCTGCTAAAAAAACACCCTTATACTACTGTGACAAATGTGGCCCTGAATCCAAACACAAACAGGCAGTGGAAATGGGGGGAAAAGAGGGGTAGTTTAGCCAATTAGAAAGCCGCATCTTAACAGGCACGATTTTAAATTTGTGGTGCTCCCTGCCACCAGGTAGCCTCAACCTGCTACAGTATGCAGATTCACAGCCCCAAGTAAATACCAAAGAAAATGTCCTCTGGCTCTGTTTAGCAGCACGATGGCGGTAGCGTTTTAAAAGTGCTCCGATTTCTCTATTCAAAACTATCTAAATTTACGCTTCTTTAAAATCTGAAGTCCTTAAAAACTGCAGTGCGAGCTACCGGAGAACATTTGCTATGCAATGGGACCCAAAAAAGATGCAAGGCATGCAGGACAGAGCTTGGATGCATTCCTGTCACCACCGAGTTCCTCCACAGGAGCGGAGCCTGCTATAATAACTGGCCCTACGGTACCTGAGCTACCCACAGCGCAAATTCTTGCCATGCTGGCCAAAATTCAAGCGACAGGTGAGGACACCAATAAACATCTTGCGATTATGGAAGCGAAACTGTCAGATAACAATCACAACATACAAGAAAATGCTGCAGCAATTAAGGATCTGCATGAGGCCAACAACCAGCAGATGGAATGCAACACAGCCTATACCAGGGACCCTTTGTTCTTAAAAGCTAAGGTCGAGGGTCTGGAAAATGCCTAAAGGCAGGCAAATGTCCGAATTGTGCCCCCCCCCCCCCGCTTCGATGGAGCTGCAGAGTTTATGCCAGCAGTATCCAGGTTGATTTTCTAAGACCTGTAGCTTTTGCCTACAGATTCCGGAATTAAAATAATTAAAGCCTTTGCGATTCCTCAATGACCCAGGAAAAGAGTGGATATCCAACTGAGTCCATTAACTGCAGCAGTGACTTTATCTGCTCCAGATGCCAGACTACACCTCCTGCAGGTGGCTAGAGCTCAAGGGGACATAACCTAGGAGGGCAGCAGACTTGGTTTCTTCACAGACCTCTCAGCTCGAACCCAAGCCAAGAAAAAAGAACTTCAGCAGATCAAAAAGGATCTTTTGTAGCATGGGGTGGAAGCCAGCTGAATTTCCCTGGATGACTCCATATTCAGCATGCCTCAAAATCGCACATTTTTGTGAACCCAAATGCAGCCGCTCAGTTTGTGGAGAACCTTATTACGAAATTAAATCCACCGGAATCTGCGTCAGATGAAGATGGGTGAAGTACTGATAACCTCATACTACTGGTTTTTCAAACTGTATTAGCTCTGGGGCTTGAGTTTAATACTGCCCTATACTAAAGTTTTATTTGCAGAATGGACATGAATATATCTGTAATAGTGTTTTGATTTTCTTTACTCAGGTTGCATTTTGAGTCTGCTGATGTAGACTTATTATAATGTATAAGATGCTGTATAGTTTAAATTGTGAGCACACAGATATGTGATGTTCTTTGATAGTTGGCTAGAAATGCTGCTCCAAATAAAAAAAATCTAATTAGAAGTTCCTTATTTGACTACCATTGTAGCTGTTTCATTGTTGGTGGGATAAGTCCCCACTCAATTTGTGGACTTAAACCAAATCCTGTAAAGTTAAACTGTACCCATAGGGCATGTCGTTGTGCTTTGCCTAAAGCTATGGGTTTTTCTAGATAACTTAACTGAGCTCAGCCTATCATTAGATTGATTTCTCTTTGGATTATGTCACTCGGCTCCCCACGCTTCTTAATTCTGCATGGAATCTGATATCCTGGTTTTACTGTCTGTTTGTTGTAATTGGGGGTGAGAGTGGCGTTACACTACAGGACACTCAGACTGGACTTCACTCCTTTGAATCTTTTACTGACAGATACTCGCATGGACGTATGAACATAGATATACTAACAGATAAGTTTGTAATATTTCTGTACAATGCTGTGAAGGGGTCAACGTACCTCACATCTATATTTTATGTAATACAAGTCGTACTGTAAGATCATAAAAGTCAAAATAAAAAAGTTAAAAGAAAGAAAATGTCCTCTTCAGAGAGATTCTAAACTGTTTCTCCTTCCACGGAACAGCAAAGACTGGAGAGTTGCTGCAGTCTGAAATGTTTACATGCCTAGGATTCAAAGCTTACAGCCTTGGGCTTTGCCATTTCCCCTGGTGGGAGTGCACATCACCCATTGATTATGAATACCCATTGACAATGTGGAGCACTACAGAAAGTTACAGCTGAATATTTCTTAACATGTGTAACATTTTCCTGTCCGCTGTTTTCTGTTCTACTAGCTCTTTACATTTGGAAAATACTATATATGAAATATAAGCTGAAGTGTGTACTGCAGTTGAATTTATTCCCCAAATGTCCCTTTGTGACAGCAGCGGCTCTTTAAATTATGCATATAATTAGAATGTTAAATGTAGCATTTCACATGCATGGCTTGAAATATTGATTTGATTTTATAGTTTACTTATAGAGATAATTTAGTTCCCATGTTAGTATGTTTCAGCCAAATTAGCAACAGAATTAACATCTCAACTGTATCGTCTGCACAAAGAAGGCATGAATAAGAGAGTGACTAGGCCTTACCTTCATGCAAAATAATTTTTTACATCGTGCTGTTTCTCCCATATTAGTCTGCTTCTCTCCTCTTGTACACCATCTGTCTGATGAGCAACAGCTCCCACAGCCACTCCTTCTGCCATTGCTGCTGGCAGATATCTACGGGGAAGTGTCTGCTTGGGGGGGGGCGGGGACTCAGAGGAGATGCGAGGAAATATTTCTTCATAGAAAGGGTGGTGGAAACCTGGAACAGCCTCCCAGCAGAGGTGGTGGGTGCTAAAATGTTAACAAGATTCAGGAATGCATGGGATAGACACAAGTGGACCTTAGAATTAAGCTGGGGGTGGGGGGGGTGATGAGATCAAGTAGGGTCTGTGGTGGCACAGTAGGTAGGGAAAATAGGGCAGACTAGGTGGGCCAAGAGATCCTTATCTGCTGACAATTTCTATGTTTCTGTGTGTGTGTGTGCTGGTGTCCATCATTTTGAGAGCAATAGAGGAATTCTGTTTTTCCCGTCTTACCCCGTGACTCTTCCAACCTCCTGCATGGCACAGAGCACTGCCTTGACAGGCTTCTCACATCCAGGAGCAGGCTCTCTGACTTACTGTAGGGGTTTGCTGCTGTGGCCGAAGCTTAGCACCAGCCCTCCCTGCTGGCAGTGCTCCTGTGCAGCAGCGCCCTTTCTGAGATGCTAGGCTTGCTTCATAAGTTTGCTTCCAAGAGCTGGTCATAGCACGGCAGTATAACACCATTGGGCATCCCCCTGCAGTACACTTTGATTGTTTATTATAGCCACCTATAGTAAGTGCGTAAAAAAAAATGTTATTAGAGTGCTCTTTGTTTTTTTTTTTTTTTTTTTGTCATTTATCCATTTCCGAACAGCTCTTCTATATTATTAACTAACCATTAAAAAATGGAAGTTTCTACTTTGTTTTTAGTCCCACACTGATTTGTTTGTGTGTCCTTTTTGTAAGATTGTTTCAGGTAAAAAAAAAAAAAAAAACAAAGTATTTAATCACTAGTGTTCTGGAGTTACATTTTCTGCTACAGACCAAAAAAATCTCACAATTCATGCTACAGAATTCCAGTCAGTACCTTTTCACTGTCACTGCCTGATTCACCCTATCCTAATACACATCAGGTCACATCCACCCCATCTGTTTTAGAATAGGTATGTTGATGTGGCAGTGATGGTTAACCCTTTCTTTATTGTGTTCCTTTTTTGTCAGTATTAACAGGGCTTGTAAATAATGATATTTCACCATGTTTTGCATACCAGGTTTTCAAGGCAGAATATTGCATAAAATCAGATTTGGGGGGTTGGCATTCTGCCCCCTGTACCACATTATTGCCTTAATTTCTACCCCTGGAGAACATTCTGTGAAACAGAAGTAGATGTAGGGACCTGTTTAAGTAGCCCTTAATATTCTTACAACCAGGTTCCTCAAGTGTAGTAATTCTCTCCGTTTAAGCAACAGCTACCAGGGGCAACTGTTGTTAGCAAGAAACTGCACCATGTAGTGTCACGCTGAAGACACATACTGTACATATTGTTTTTCTGCCTCTTAGTAGGTAACTCACTTCTCTGGTTTGTGCTCAGAGGGAAAAGAGTGACCCCTTAACCAATGTAAGCAAAAGCTGAATTTCACAGCTCTCTATCTAGACTATGTCATAGCAGCAGCACTGGGATAGAAACTCATAACTATCTGATATAGAGGATCAGTTTGTTAATGCAGTAAAACATAAAGACTCAAACTCTCTGCTCTGAATTTAAAAAGATGTCACCTTCATTCTGGTTGCAGCACACCATATGTGTTTTTAAATAATTTCCAGTTAAATACTGCAAGTATAGTGTACGCAGTAGAGTTAAATCAAAGTGCTTCATTCTCTTCTAGCTTGCCTCTCAAATGTTGTCAGGAATCTTCTCCTTCTTGACCTTTGAAAAGTCCAGGTTGCAGGGGCATGCTTTGTTACTTGAAAACTGTTTAAAAGGATGCTAAATCTGCCATTTTTATGGTTAATTTTGACAGGGAGAGATTGTTTGTTTAGTTTTTATTGATGGGGAAAGGAAGGCTAGGCAGTTCTGCCATTTTTAAGCCTCATTTGTGGGCGGCATATAAATGCAAGCTGACATATTGAATAAGATTAAGCAGTTAGTGGTATTTTTAATGAATGGGTGATACAGTATTTGGCCAGGACACTAGGGAAATTACTCTTTAATGTCCACCTGAACAACCTCCAAAACAGGCAGAGAGGACCTCGGTTTAAACAGCAACTGACATCTGCAGTCTTGGACAGGCAGCTCATACTAAGGAATTCATTTAGCCAACATTAGAATGGTTTGGTGCAGTAATAAAAGAAGAACTTACATTTGTATGCTCAGCTCATTACTTCCGAGTATGAGCCGAGCGGCTGCAGAGCATTGCAGCACTGCCCCTAATAATAGCACTTTGATGACGTGAAGTAGGGGAAGGGGCTACAGACACATATATGTAAGCATTAATGCCCGGCAGGGAGAGTCTGCTGGGGAATTAATGCATGGTTTGGGGGAGGAGGTTGTGGCACAAGGCCTTGGCGGTGCCTCACAACCGTGCATTAATTCCCAGTAGAAGCCGACTCAGAGGGCATTAATGCCTCATGTAACACAGAATACTTGTTTCAGTTTTTTACAGTTCTGTTCGGCTTTGTGTCAGCGCCTTAAGATCCTGGATTTTTGCTTCGATGTGTATTCTGTTTGCTGCTGTGATGGGTAGTGGTGCTAGAGCCTGACCCTGTGACCCTGTGATTAATAGTTGGAGCGGGCATTACCAGTGATTAATCCCCGCTCCAACTTTGATCATGTGATGTGTTTTGTTCAGTGATGTTGCCTTATTTCAGGTTTCTCTGTTTTGCCGTGTTGCAAATGTATATAGTGCAGTGAAATCGGTGGTGGTGGCCTTTAAACATGCATACAGTTTATTTGCTTCCAGTTATACATGTATAGGGCTGCAGTATATGTCATATATTAGCCCCATACCTGTATAACTGGAAGCAAAAGAACTGTATGTCATGTTTAAAGGCCCCCCATTTCACTGTACTATATATACATTCGCCTGCAACCCTGTCCCTCCTTCATGTCATCAAAGTGCTATTTTAGGTGGGGCAGCATCGCTGTTACCTGCCTGCACTCAGTTACAAGCCGGGTACAGATTTACATTTTTCTTTTATTACTGCACCAAACAATTCAGTTGTGGACTAAATTAGCTCCTCAGGCAGGCACCTCCTTAGTATGAGTTTTCTGCCCGGAACATGTCAGTTGCTCTTTAACATCGCATCCAAAAGATGGCACCTCAGAAGTGCAGTCCCTGTCATGCTGCACTACACTGTCAGCATGTCACCAAATTCCTGGTGTAAAGCTAGACCCCACAACCTTCCAGTCTTCTGGCCTCAGAGGCAAGTGTGCAACCTGCTGAACCACTGACAGTGCAATCATACAGTAGGTGAAATTGATTCAGTCCTGTCAATAGTTCACCAGTAGGCCAGATCTTAACTGACTTTCAACGCTATAATGCTGTTGCATATTATATACCTTCATCAACAGTATGAGTCCAGATTCCATAACAGAAACAGAATGCTCACAAACCTAGCTGAAATGTACTGTAATTCTCTTTTCCAAAATCCACCACTGCTGTAACTTCTGCGTGGAGTAGAGACATAAAGCAGTGCTCCAAGCGGCAGCAGTTCTTTATGACTTAGGCTAAAGTCATAAAATACAGTAATGTCATCAGTGTGCTAGGAAAATGTTTCCCCCTAGCTAATAGAATGTTTCTCTTATCTGTGTTTTACAGCTTGCATTGAAGGACCCGGTGCACAGTGTGTCGCTGCAGCAGTTCGTCTATGAGAAGCTCAAGAAACAGCAGGAATTACTTGGGGAGCAGGGTTTTCAGGCCCTAATGGAAACTGTGGACACGGAAATAGTTAGACAGCTGCAAGAGTTCTTACAGGGTTTGTGAGGAAACGGCATTCATTCACCTCTGCAACAAAAAGTCGAGCTGTGCACTACCAAAGCTTCCATCTTTGCATATACACTGACCTAAACCCTCATCAGACAAGTAGAGAAAGGGAGAAGACAAGGGTTACAAAAGTTAAAGGAGTTTTGAGCTGCTGCAATGACTAGGATACAGATAAAAGTCACACAACCAATGTTTACAATTGTACAATTAAGGAGAGTGTCATTTTCTATTTATAAGGACTCGAAGTTTGCATTAGACTTTGGATAACAGAGTAAAAAAGATGGGGGCCTCAGTCAGTGTGCGAGTTTTACTTTTTCGTAAGCTGTCTCACCCCAATGCCTGAGGAAAAAGTGAAGGAGGGATATGGCATGTTTTGCCAGAAAGCCCAGAAGGCATCCAGGATAAAATTACATAGCCAAAAGGGTAAATGTGCTGCAACTTTTGTTTCAAATATCTATGCTCGCTAAGTCAAATCCCTTTATAATTTTAGAGTGTTTAGAAACACAAATGTGGAAGATTTTTATGCTTATCTGCAGAAATGGATCAAATGAGGTACAGGGTTACCCCACAGATAAATCCTAAATTAAGTTTATCTTTTCTTTCATGAAATTGAAAACCAATGTTTAGAAGAAAGTTTTCTTATTAGTTTTATTGGCAAACTGATTCAGATATTGTATTTGCAGCGTGCATACAGGAAGCCTTACATTTTATCAGCCTTACCTTGACTGAAAAAAAATCCATTTTTAGAAAGTTGTTTAAAGCTTTATATATATATATATATATATATAACCTTGGTATCTTTCTATAGAAAGCTGGTTGTGTTAGTATAAACATCACCATTTCTGCAAGCGGATAAATAAACTGGAAATCACAAGCCTGAACAACATGAAATGTGCTACAAATGCCAATGCTTCCAGTACACGTAAAGCAACAATAAAGCTTGAAGTTAAACATTTCACAAATGCCTGGTGGTTAATTCCCTTATGGTGGTAATCTGGGGTAAACAGACTCAGACACAGAGGAACTTGCTTGCAGCCATCTTTATTCTTTGACTGGCACACTCTACCCACCTCCCCCCTTGCCCCACTGAGCATGACGGGCAGTGCACAGTAGGACTACAATACTGATAGGCATGAACTACAACAGTTATGGCTACCCGAGTACTTCCTGTGGTAAGTATATATATATACTACACCTTACTTTTTGTGTCTTTATTAAAAAAAAAAAACTCCGTACGTATGCCTACCAGCCACATGGCCTATTCTCTAGGATGTGGAGCTGGTGGGGTCAGGAACATCAGAATATAGGTTAGACCAATATAATGGGTTGCAGCAACTTTGTACCGTACGTACTTGGTTAATTCCGCAACCATATGAGTAAGCAGTTACAATATGAGAATTAGTTCCATATAACTCTCACATCTTTCAGTACATACATGATTAAGGAATGATTTTGACATCAGTGGAAGTAAAATTGTACGGCTGTGAAGCCTGACAACAGAATTTACAAAAATTGTGAACTCTGGTCTCATAAGCCCTTAACATAAGAAAACTGACATGGTTTGTCAAGGGTACCATTATACCCCAAATCCCAAATGATTAAGGATCCTACAGCACTGTGGTCTCTAAAGAGTTTTGTCTGTAGAACAGATGACCACAACTATTGTCTTTACCTAGAAATTCTTTCTGTGTTTTTATTTTGGCTGAAGCCTAGAAATTGCAAGTTTTTCCTCTGTGTAGCTCATAACTAAAATATTGTTGCTTCAAGGGAACATAAACTATGTTAACATTTTTCAGTAAAACTGTAAATTTGACCATGTGGAAAGTCTGTTTTTATTGCCCCAGTGTATTGCTTTATGTTTTGAAATACTATAGTCCTATTTTTCTTATTTAGGGACCCATATTAATGTAGTATTTTTCCTGCCCAGTATTTTATTTCTGTAATTACTTAACAGTTCCAGAACCTAGTCTCATCAGTTGACCTAAAGACTACAATAAGGCAGAACACAATTACATAAGCTTAGCCAATGTCACTGTGTTCTGCTTCGTAGTAGTCTTCCACTCAACTTATGTCACTGGATTTTAAACTGCTAAGTAATTAAAGAAATACAATATTTGGACAAAGGTTGTATTAATATGGGGCCCTTAATAAGGAAAAAATTGGACTGTTCAAAAAAAAAACATGATCTAAAGGGGCGATAAAACAGACTTCACACATGGCCAAATTAACAATTATATTAAAATATGTAAATGAGATTGTTTATGTTCCCTTTAAGAAGCACATTCTCTTTGGAACTTTTCTTGTAGTTTTTCCACATTTCAGATCGGCTACATAGAAACATAGAATTTGTCAGCAGAAAAGGATCATTTGGCCTACCTAGTCTGCTTAGATGTTCCCTGCCTAATCTATCTCCACAGACCCTAACTGGTCTTCAGCGACCCTCCTTCACCCTTGCCTGCTTCCTAATACAATGTCTATCCTATGCATGCTTGAAGCCCTCCGCTGTTTTTGCCTCCTCTATTTCTGCTGGCAGTTTGTTCCAGGCATCTACCACCCTTTCGGTGAAGAAATATTTTCTCACCTCTCTCGTAAACTTCCCCCATTCAGGTTCATTGGTGCCCCCTTTTCCTGGTGCTCCTTCTCATTTGAAAGAGACTGCCCTACTGCACCCTGTTCACCCCTGTGAGGTACTTGAAGGTCTGTATCATGTCACCTCTCGCTCTCTCTTCCATGGTGTACACGCTGAGATCCCTCAGCCTCTCCTCATAGGGCTTCTTGTACAACCCCAGCATCAGTTTAATTGCCCTCCTCTGGTCTGTAGCTCCCCTATCTGTCTTTTCTGAGGTGTGGCCTCCAAAATTGAGCACTGTACTCCAGGTGGGGGGTCCCACCAGTGAGCAATACAGTGGAAACACCACCTCCTTCCTTCCTCTGGCTATAACCACTCCCTATGAACCCCAGCATCCCACTAGCCCTGCCCACTGATTTGTCACAACCCCAAGGTCCCTATCTAGATGGTGATTCTTTGTTTCCTCCTTGATTGCATATGGCAGGCAAGAACACAACTATCTTGCCTGGAAATAGGAGACATGGCAGATTGGTGTGTGAATTGTCAGGTCCCTGAACTGTCTGTTAGCCTGCTTAAAAGGTTGAAAAGACTGATCTTCCAGGAATCAATCTTCACCATTGATTCACGTGAATGGGTTCTGAGCCAGAAGCGCTAGGACCCCGCAGGAGCCAGATCTTTTCAGGAGGGCTGATGCTGAGATAAGCTGTGTGCAAGCGTGGCACTGTTAGGGGAAGCTCCTGGCACAGGCTTACCTTGGCACCAGCCTTCAGCCACCTTGGTTCCTTTCTTCCCCGTTGCCAAATGCGCATCAGTAACGACGTTGCTCGCCCACTGGGAGTCAAAATGTCACATCTGTACAACAACAGTGTTCAGTTCTTCTTTATAATTTTTATAATCATAGGTTTTATTATTTTTGTGTCAGTTTAATTTAAAAAAAAAAAAATTCAGCCCTCTTAGCCCTACTGAGCAAGGCAGGCGGCTTCAGCAGTGGGGCCATGTCCAGTCCACTTTCCCCTCTGGTGAGGGTTCTGATGACAGGTGGTCTTCTGTTTGGAAGGGAGGACAGCTTTTCTGTAAGCACAGAAAGAAGTGGGACCATTCCCGAATCACGATCCCAGTCGGGAACGTGGCACTGCTTGGCCTTGAGTTCTTCCTGTTCCTGTCAGAAGGGGACGGAATGGTACCACTCAAGGTCACCCTCCATGAGGTCTGCAGCAAGGTGCTCAACATCCTGGAGCAGAAGGCCCTCCCTGGCACCATCAGTTTCACCAACGGACTCTGCTCGTGGGAGGTCTCAGGCACTGAGTCTCTCCCTGTCTGCGGTGGGCAGTTTTACCACTGGGCAGCTCTTATGGAGCAGTGAGTGCAGTGTCTGGCTCGTTTGCCTCTCCTTGCAGAGCCAGCACCAGGCCTTTCAGGGTCATGGGCATTGGAGCCGCAGCCAAGACCCTTCTAGCTGAGTAGAGCGTTTGGCTGTGTCAGTGTCCGCTGGGTCCTTGCCGATGACCACCAACTCCTGCCTCATTGCCCACACCCATTCGGTGTCACTGCTTTGGGACTGGCCCCGGTACCTCTGCCAGTCACTTCGGTGCTGGCAGGAAACCTTCTGCAGTGCTGGGTTCAGTGCCAAGTTCAGGCCTTTTGGGGCCTAGCTTAGCACTGAGAAGGCCCTGGATGCCGGACCTGGTTTTGGCTGCAGCACTGGTTCCCTTTCTGCTTGTGCCAGTGTCGCTGGTGTTTCCTACTCCTCAGACTGGTTTAAGGAAGCTGCATTCCACCCCCTTCTGGACACACACACACACCCCCAGGGAGGACTTGGAGAGGGACGGGTCTGACCCCGAATTCATCATTTCTGAGGGCGACGACAACAACTCCTATATCCTGGAGTCAGAACACTTTGGATCTAGGCTCTTCTCCTGTTGCCCAGTAGGACCTCTCTTTCCAGGCCCTTCACCACAGCATACATGGTATGCTTGCTTTTGAGACTTCAGCTAGTGACCCAGGTTAGCATCTCCATCTGGAGTGGCTCAACGTTTCCATAATGCCGATCAATCTCATACCCCCCCATTCCCCATGCATTTGAGACACTTTCAGACAGGCCTGCATCTGTCTCCTCTGTCTGTAGGCAGATAGACCATAAGTACACTACCTCTAATGATAGGCCTATCCTTGCCTCTAAGCCTATTTTTGACAACATTGTCATTTTGGCTGAGAATGACAATTCTGTTCTTCCTCAGGAAGTGACTGCCCACTCTATTAATAAGGGGTCATGCAAAATAGACACTACAGGGAAAAGAGCTTTCACTTAGCATGCGGACTGCCAGTTGCCAGGGGCATTTGTCAAAGTATGAGTATTGAGGACTTCCTTTTAGTCTCTAGCAGAATTTCTGCCTGAATCCAAAATCAAACAGGAGACTGTCCAGATTGTCACTCATGGCATTGTGTCTAACAGTCATCAGCTCAAGGCAGCTTTGGATGCCTTTGATACTGCCTCCTGTTCTTCTGCTGCAGGAATTTGTATCAGAAGTTATTCCTGGCTTCATATATCTGGTTTCTCTAACAATGTCCAACAACAGGTTCCGTTTCATGGTTCTTACCTGTTTGGACAACAGGTGGAACGGTCTCTTGAGGCCTCTCAGAAAACTAGAATGACCATCAAAGTGTCCAGGCTTGCTCCCTGTAATCCTCAAAGGGGGGAAAGGATGAAGCTTCTACCATAGTAAGCAGTCCTTTCAAGGAAGAGGCAGGGTTTCTCCACTCAAGTCCCTGCTTCCCCAATCACAGAAGAAAGTGCAGCCGAAAGCACAGGCCCCAGAAGTGCCTAGTGCTACACTCTAAAGCTCTGGCCCCGGTTCTGCCTCAGCTGCCATAGGCAGACCTCTCTTCTCCAGTAGGAAGGTGTTTACATAGTTTTACTGGCAATGGGAGTCCATTACAGTGGACAAGTGGTTGCTCAGGATTATCTGAGAGGGATGACCCCTTCTTTCTGCTCACTTATCAGAGCTGACAAAAGAGATTGTGGGCCTTCTGAGCAACAGTGTAGTAGAAGCAGTGCCAGAGGCGGAGTGCAACACATGCTTATACTCCCATTACTTCCTAGTTCCGAAAAAGTCAGGGTGTGTGTGCCCCATTCTCAGTCTCAGAAACTTGAACAAGTTCATGCTATGAGAAAAGTTCAAAATGATCTTTCTGGGAACTCTGCTACTGGACCTCAAGCCTCAGAACTGGTTAGCCTCCCTGGACATGCAGGATGCTTACCAGCATATCCTAGTGCACCCCAGCCATCACCTATTCCTCCGCTTCTTGGTGCTAGGTCAACATTTATCCGTTCCAAGTCCTGCCCTTAGGGCTATCCTCAGTGCCTTGAATCTTTGTGAAGTGCTTTGCCATTCTCACAGCACACCTAAGAAAACTCGGACTCCAAGTTTTTCCATATCTGGACGACTGGCTCCAAGCCAGTCCATCCAAGCAGGAGGCAAAATGAACAGTGGTCACAGCCTGTCAGTTCTTTAGCTCCATGGGAGTCCTGTTGAATCTGGAGAAGATGCAGCTTCAGCTCTCACAGCAGCTCCTCTTTATAGGGGTCCTTCTGGACAGCACTAGAGTCAGGGCCTTCCTTCCAGAGGGCAGAGGGAAAGCAGTCCTTCAGATGGCGCATTACATAATGGAGCGCATATCAGTTCAGACACACTTCGTGCAGCGCATGTTAGGCTCTTATACCCTCCTCAGTGTTCATAGTGCCTCTGGCATGACTGCACATGAGGACAACCCATTGGATGTTCAGCACGCCGTGGTCACCAGCATCGCACCCTCAGTCTTACCCCATCAATGTGACAAAGCCCCTGCTTTGCTTTCTTGCATGGTGGACATCGGAGAATAATCTCTTCCAGGGTCTCCCCTTCTCTCAGCCAGAGCATCAGGTAACCCTCACCACAGATGTATCTCTAATGGTGGGGAGCACATTGTCAGGGGCACCACACTCAAGGAGTTCAGAGTCCTGCAGAATCCCATCTCCACATCAATGTGTTGGAAAAGAGAGCAGTTCTCTATGGCCTTTGAGCTCTTGTGGACCTCGTCAGCCATAAGATAGTACTCCAGACAGACAGGAAGTCCGCCATGTACTATATCAACAAGCAAGGGGGAGCATACTCCTACTTTCTCTGCAGAGAAGCGATAAGAGCATGGGAGTGGTGTCTAAAGCATGGTATTCTGATCCAAGCAACCTACTTACCAGAGGCTCAGAACATTCTAGCGGACATGATGAGCCAAACAGAAGTCGATTCTTACAAGTGGTCTTTGGCACCAGACATCATGCAATCACTGTTCGACGAGTGAGGAACCTCAGATGTGGACCTTTTTACATCTCCATTCAATGACAAACTGCCTCAGTTCTGCTCCAGAAATCCAGGACATGGTGTTTTCTTGTCAGGATGCATTCAGGCTGCAGTGAACAAATCGTTTTCTATACACATTTCTTCCAATCTCTCTAGTTCAGAAGGTACTGCTTAAGCTGGAGGCACACGGGGGCAAGATGATTCTGGTTTCCCCATGCTGTCCTCGGTGGATATGATTTCCTCAGCTAAACAAACTATCAATCAGCACTCCAAAGACCCTTCCCCTCAGGATGGACCTGCTGACTCAGGGGTCCATGGTCCATCCCAATCTGTGCTCTCTTTGCCTCCAGGCCTGGCTCCTAAAGAGATAGAGGTGAGCAGCTGTAAGGTATCTCAGCGGGTCCCTAAAATTCTTTTGGCTACTTGTAAACCTTCCACTAGGAAGACCTACACAGCCAAGTAGAAACGTTTTTCTGTGTGGTGTTTCAAAATGCACATGGACCCCTTTTGGTGCCCACCATAGAAGGTTTTGGAGTATTTACTGGACCTCTCTGATGCAGGCTTGCAATACTCTGCAGTTAGGGTCCACTTGTTTCAGCATGCCAAGAGCCTGTAGAGGACCTTGTTTCTATCCCAGCTGCCTCTCTTCAAGAGGTTCTTGAAGGGCATTTTGCATACAAGGCCCCCAGTTAGAAAACCTGTGGCTGCCTGGGACGTCAACATTATGTTGGATGTGCTAAACCGTAAGTCCTTTGAGTCCTTGGCTATATGTGACCTGAGTTTCCTAACTTGGAAAACAGCTTTCCTAGTGCCATCACCTCTGCCTGCACAGTTTCTGAAATTCATGCTTTGACCACGGGTCCTCCGTTTACTATTTTCCACAGAGACAAGGTGGCCCTCCGCACACACACCCAAATTCTTGCGCAAGGTGGTGTTGAAGTTTCACCTAAATCAGCCTCTTATGCTGCCTACCTAGTTTCCTAACTTCCAGAACAAAGGAGAGTGCATTATCCATTCTCTGGATGTCATAAGGGCCTTGAAGTTCTACCTTGACAGAACTAAGGACTTCAGGCATTCTAGGCCGCACTTTGTTTCTTCTGATCCTAAGTGGATGGGACAGCCTGTTACGATCAAGAGCATTTCTGCTTGGATTGTTAATTTCCCTCATCACCTGCTATCCTATGGTGCAGGTGAATTTGGAAGGCCAGGTATGTGCCAGCTCCACCAGAGCAGTTGCCACGTCCTTGGCAGAGATTTGCCCTGTGCCTGTAGGTGATATTTGTAGAGCTGCCACTTGGAGCACAGTGCACACCTTTGTCAAGCACTGTGCCCTGGATGTCCATGCCAGGCAGCATGCCTTCGTTGGTAGGGCCATCCTCATTGGACGTCTGTCCTGAGCAAGCCTCCCACCACCCTGACCTGAGAGACTTTCGTTTCAGCTTGATACTCTAACATATGTGTATGAATCAATGGTGAAGATCGATTCCTGAAAAATATAAAAATTACGTACTCACCGTAATTCGTGATCTTCTAGGAAAATCTTCACCATTGATTCATACACACACCCACCTTCCCCTGGGCTCACTTTAGCCTGTTTATTGGTCTTCACCCCTTGTTCCTGGTTTGGACTGTGAAGACAGTGTGTTTATTTGCTGACCCTTCTTACACCAGGGTTATATTATGCTCTTAGGTTAGTGCATAAGTGTTTGTTAGGTAATGCTGCACCTCCTCAGTGAAAAAGATACTAAGGCCATTGAGGGCTGTTGCTGAGGTAAACCTGTACTGTAAGCTCCCCGTTATGGCGGTCACACATGCCCACAGCTTACCTCTATGCCAGCTGTCCTGAAAAGGTCTGGTTCCCGGAGGAGTCCTAGCACCTCTGGCTCAGAACCCATTTGCGTGACTCAATGATGAAGATATTCCTAGAAGATCAATATTTACAGTGAGTACGTCATTTTTATGTCTTCCAAGAATCAGTCTTCTCCAAAGATTCATACTAATGTCTAATCAGGAGGTGCTAGGATTCTTCAGGAGCCAGAACTTTTCTGGAGGGGGCTAATGACACAAGTAGGCCCCACACATGTCACTGCATGCACCTGCTGGTATACAGTGGCACCAGCCCCCAACTGCCTCAGTTGCTTTTTACCTGCCATCGAGTATGCAGCATTGCCGCTCTCCTTGTTGGGGTCAGAACTTCATCATCTGTATGGCAACAACATTCACTTCTTCAGTTTTAGTTTTAAGTACAATAGAGTTTGTTGTTTTTGTGTCAGTTTAGTTTATGTATTCACCAAAGTTTACAGTTTTCTCTCAGTTGTACCTCGTGGAAGTGGTCATCGATCGTGGAAGGCAGGGAGTTTTGAACAGACAAGTTGCTCCATCAGTGGGGCTGTACCCTGCCATTACCACCTCTTTCTGGGTGGTGCTGTTACAACAGGAAGTTTGGCAACCGAGGGGATGAATGATCCTCCCATAATCGCACAAAGAAATGGACTAGGTCCTGCACACACTCTGTGTTGGGATCTTGGCACCAGTCGAGGTCATCCTCTTATCATTCTGCTGTGAAATGCTCAAATCCTGTGGACCTAGGTACCACTATCTCTGACAGCACTGGGGTTGAGGTTTCCATCCTGGAACCCCTCTCTGTCCAATAGAGGACACTGCGGTGGACAGTTCGGCCATTGGGAAGCTTGTATGGAGCAGTGGGTGCAACACATAAGTTTAGTGGTGCTGTTGGTGCCAGTTCCTTTCGAGGTTAGTAGAGCTGGCGCCATCTTTGGTGCTGTTGGACTTGGGCTTTGGACTTTGGCCTCTGTGCCGGGGCCATCGTCGTGCTGCTTTTGCCTGACCCCCTTGTGGAGCCACCTCTGACTCCAGTAGGAATAAGGCAGCCGAGATCAGGCCAATGCCAAGATCAGGTCTTTCAAGGCCTTCCTCTGTGCTGACGCCAGTGCTACCTTGGGTGCTATAGGGGCCCTTGGTGCCAGGGTCAGTCCTTTCAGGGCCAGACCCAGGCCTGACCTTGGTTCTGTTGACAGCTCCATTCCCAAGAGCCTACCCAGGGCCGGTGTCATCTATGTTGCTGAAGCTGTGGCCAGTGGTGTCACCCATTAGGGTCCCCTTCTTCCCTTCAGTGGAAAGAGTCAAGTCAGATACAGATCTCCTCATCATTATTGGGGAGGCTAATGACGCCTGTGACTCAGAGAACCCTGACCCTGTTCTTGGTCATTGTAACTCAGGAGGTTCTTTCCTTTCAGGCTGTGTTTAAAAAATATGCATAGCGCTTAAAATTTTGAGCCTGCAGTAACAGACCAGGCTAGGCATCTCCAGATGTATTTAACTAAATGTGAGGCAGTTATTTCTTTCTCTCTTCTGTTTGTTTGGGCTCCATATATGTGCAGACAACACTCTTGTGAATGAAATTAAGTTTTCATTCACAAGCGTGTGGTGTGCACCTATATGGAACCCATACAAACAGAAGAGAAAAAGAAATAAGTGCCTTAATTGGATCTGAACCCAGGCTGCCCAAAATACTGTTTCAACTGTGCTACCAGCTGCATCACCAAGGCAACTGGAAATCTGGGACTCCCAGAAGCACCTTTCTCTTTCTGTAATGTACAACTTGGTGCTGCACAGATAATTACATTTTTATGCACAAGGATGTGGTAAGCACATATATGGAACCCAAACAAACAGAAGAGAAAAAGAAATAAGTACTTCAGCTAGGATTTGAACCTAGGGCGGTCGGAATACTGTTATGATTGTGCTACCATGTGTGCCAGCAAGGCAGGTGGAAATCTGGGACTTCTTGAAGCACCTTACTCTTTCTCTAATACACAACCTGGTGATGCATAGATCATTACATTTATCTGTGCAGCATCAAGTTGTACATTAGAGAAAGAGTAAGATGCTTCTGGGAGTCCCAGGTTTCCAGTTGTCTTGATGGCACAACTGGTAGCACAGTCAGAATGCTATTCTGCCGGCCTGGGTTCAAATCCCAGCGGAGCCATTTATTTTCTTCTTCTGTTTGAGTTCCTAAACATGCCTTATATCCCCATCTTTGTAGTTCCTCCCATCCAGCCAGATTTAGAGACCCTCATAGAGGTGGCCTGGAGGAGTCCTACTAATATGGCAGTTTTCCCCAAACAGGCAGTCAGAAAATGTGTGGCTCCTAAGTCTAAGCCCACATATTTTACTCAGCCAGTAGCAGATGCCATTGTCAGTTTACCTGAGAATGACAAAACTGTAGTTACCAAGGAGGTCACAGCGCACCCCATTGACAAGGATTCACGCAAGGTGGACACCATGGACAAGTAGGTGTTTGCCTTTGCTACCCCTGGTATGAGGATAGCTAGCTACTAGGGTCGCTTCTCTAAGTACAAGTATGCCCTTTGGTGCAACTTAAATCTCTGGCAGAGGCTCGGTCAGACACGGAAGCAAAACAAGAGATGCTAATGGCTGTTAAGCAAGGTATTGAAGGCCAACAGCTTAAACTCTCCATGGTTACCTTTGATACAGCAGCCCGTTCCACGACTGCAGGTACCTGCATCAGATGGCACTCCTTCCTGTAGACTGCTGGCTTCACCCCTGGTGTCCAACAACAGATTATGAATGTGCCCTTTAATGGCACCTATCTGGACAACAGGTGGAAAAGTCACTTAAAGAGTCTAATGAAATGAACAACTTTTAAGACTTCAGGGCTGGCTCCCTACAACCTACAGAGGGGTGGAGGACACGACTGTTTTCATAACAAGCAGTCCTTTCTTGGCAAGGGCAGAGGAGGCCCTAAAAATAGAGCACAGCAACCTCAAGTCCAAATAAAAATGCAGCTGAAGACACAGATGCCAAAAGTGCTCCATACCGCCATCTGAAGCTCTGGCACCAGGTCCACTTCAGCTGCCTGGAGGAGGGCCACTTCAACAGACAACTGGTTCTAAGAATCATCAAAGAGAGGTACTCCTTGAAATGGTTGGAAATCCATTCTCCCCCGGATAATCCACAGAGGAAGCGATTCCCCTTGTCTGCTCACATGCCAGAGCTGTCAAAACAGGGAATTGCAGGCCTGCTGAAAACAGGGAGTGGAAACAGTGCTAGAGTCAGAATAAAACAAAGGATTCTACTCTCACTACTTCCTGGTACCCAAGAAGTCGGGGGGGGAGCCCCATTCTCAACATCAGGAAACTGAATAAGTTCATAGCTTGTGAAAATTTCAAAATGGTTTATCTGGACTCCTTGCTGCCTTACCTGAAGCAGCAGGATTGGCTAGCTTATTTGGCTACACAGGACATACAGTATACCAGCACATACTTGTGTACCCCAGCCATCACAGGTACCTCTGGTTCTGTGTGGAGGGGCAGCAGTTCAGAATCCTGCCATTTGGGCTTTCCTGTGCAGTGAGTCTTTACGAAGTACTTTGCAGAACTCTCAGCGCATCTCAGAGTGCTACGACTGCAGATTTTCCCATGTATAAATGACTGACTTTGGACAAGCCTGTCCAGACAGCAGACAGAGCAGGCAGTGGCTACTGCCTTTTAATTTCTGACATCAGTGAGGATCCTGCGGAACCCTGCCAAGTCCCGGCTGGAACCCTTCTAGTAGCTTCTGTTTCTACAAGTTGTTCTGGATATGACATGAGCTCAGACCTTTCTTCCAGACTGCAGAGTGAGAGCAGTCTTGCAGATGGCATGCTTCATCATTGAGCACAAAACTGTGTCGGCACACTACATGCAACCCATACTAGGACTTATGATATCCTTGGTGTTCACAGTGCCCCTAGCAGGGCTGCATATGAGAATGAATCCATGAATACTCAATGCCCAGTGGTCTCAGGCATCACACCCTCTAAACTATCCCATTCAGGTAACCAGTCCCCTGATGAGGTCCCTGCTGTGGTGGTATGTGGAGGAAAACCTCTTATAGAGCTTCCCATTCTCCCCACTGGAGTCAGAGGAGACTCTCACCATGGATGCCTCCTTGCTGAGGTGGGGAGCCCCTGTCCTGGGTCTCCAGGCACAGGGGTCTGGGACTTGTCAGAAGCACATCTTCATTAAAATGTTCTTAGAGATGTGTGCAGTTCTTTATGTCCTAAAAACCCTAGTGGACTTGGTCAGTCAATAGACATTCCTCCTGCAGATGGACAGCAAGTCTGTCATGTACGCTGCCAGTAGGAAAGGGGAAGCACAGTCATACCCTCTCTGCAGTGAGGCATTAAGAGTGTGTGCGAATGGTGCCTGGAGCAAGTGGTCCTGCTCCAAGCAATCTGTCTGCCAGGAGTCCAGAACACACTAGCAGATGAGTTAAGTTGAACAGCAGCAGATGCTCAGGAGTGATCAGTAGCACCAGACATTGTGAGATCGCTATTTAGTGAGTTGGGAACCCCATATGTGAACCATTTAGCATCCCCACTCACCACCAAACTGCCTCGATTCTGCTCCAGAAATCTAGAAGGCTGTTATTCAGACTGCCTTGGCACAGACTGTTTCTATATACATTGCCTTCGGTCCTAATCATTTAGAGAATGCTGTTCAAGCTGGAGGCATATGGGGGAAGGCGATTCTAGTGGCCCCTTTCTGGCCTTGGCAAATATGGTTTCCACAGTTGAATCAACTGTCAGTCAGCAAACCGAGGACTCTGCCACTCTGGATAGACTTACTGTCCGCAGTTCAGCGCCAGCTAGTCCATCCTAACCTGCATTTCATTAACCTTCATGCCTGGTTCTGGAAGAGATAGAAGTGAACAGGTGTAAAGTGTCTCGGAGAGTCTCTGAAATCCTCTTGGTTGCATGTAAACCTTCTACCAGCAGAACATACACAGCCAAGTGGTAATGTTTGTCCATCTGGTATTCTAAAACCCATACGGACCCTTTCAAGTATCTACCTAAAAAGATTTTTGTGATACCTGTTGGACCTTTCTGATGCTGGGCTGCAGTGTTCCACAGTTAGGGTCCATCTGTCTGCTATATCAGCGTACCACAGACCTGTAAACAACCCTCTCTTTGGCATAGTTGCCACTGCTTGAGAGGTTCCTCAGGGGCATCTTGCACATGAGGCCCCCATTAGGAAGCCAGTGGCTCCATGGGTCCTCAGTCGTGCTGGATATGCATATTCGCAAGCCTTTCAAGCCTTTTCCAACCTGTAATATAAAGTATATGACTTGGAAAGCAACATTTCTGGTGACCATCGCCTCTACATGCAGTGTCTGAAATCCATGCTTTGGTCATAGATCCTCAATGTACTGTTCTCCATAAAAACAAGGCAATGCTCTGTACGCACCCCAAATTTCTACCTATGGTGGTGAAAGAATTCCACTTGAATCAGGCCCTGATTCTACTCACCTATGTTGCCAGCTTCCAGAATGAGGGAGAAAGGACTCTCCACTCACTGGATGTAAAAATGGTCCTTGGATTTTACATGGACAGGACTGAGGACCACAGACAGGCAAAGTAACTTTTTGTCTATGTCAAATGCAATCAGAAAATGACAGCCTGTCACAATCAAGTACATTTCAGCCTGAATTGTGAATTGCCTTTGCCACTGCTGTGCCACGGCTAGGGTAAAGCTAGAGGGAAAGATGGATTCCCACTCCACCAGTGCAGCAGGCACTTACCTGGCAGAAATAGTGCCAGTTGCAGAGATTTGCAGGGCTGCAACTTGGAGCACTGTGCATACTTTTACCAAGGACAGTGCCCTGGATGCCCGTGCCAGGCAGCATGCTACCGTCAACAGGACAATTCTGAATAGATAGCTGTCCCAAGTGAGCCCTGAGCTCCAGACTTCCTAGCCTGGGAGCCTTTCAAACCCCAGGAAATCTTACTGTATTCTGACAAGTGCAGTATGGTCTCACCATAGGACTGCCCCGGAGCTGAAATGGTTAATAGAACCTATGCTAATAGTGGAATGTTAGGCTGGAGCTCTGTTTTCAAATCACCGCCCCTGGTTGCAGTTCCTGCAACCGTCAGATTCTTTAACCCGATTGCCTCAGTAAGACGTCTCCGGAGAGCTCTCCTTCACTTTAACTGAAGAAATAATTTCTTGGTTTAGTTTTAAAGTCTGTTTTATTTTTTCGATTTTTGAAGCACTGTCCTTGGTTCACAGGTAGAATTAGTTAGATTAGTGTAGTTTTGGGTAAGTCTTTCGGTTCCTCTTCGGTTTTTCCAACCGAGAAGGAACCGAGGTCAATTTCTGTATTTGTTTAAATTTAAACTACTGTGGCCATTCGGTAAAGTGGCTTTTGCTTAAGTTTAAACCTACTGGGGTAATTCTCGGTTTTACTTCGGTTTAAAAAAACGATCAGTGTCACAGACCAAGAAGCGAACGGGCCCCACAGGTTTCCAGCAGTGTACAGAGTGTGGGGAACCGTTCGCAAAGGCAGATCCTCATATTATTTGTGTGTTTTGCTTGGGGTTTGACCACCTCAAAGGGGACTGTAAGATCTGTAAAAATTTCCCTCAGTCGACGCTTGATAGGCGTTTGAAATGACTGCAGGAAAGGATGTCTGAAAAGGCTGCTGAACTGGCTGCAGACAAACCGATTTCTATTCAAAAAGAACCGGATGATCAGCCCTCTGACAAGGGTGACAGTTCTTCCACCAAAAAGAAACCTGCTGACCCGGCGGCCGCAGGGAAGAGAAAGAGAAAAGAAAAGCATTCAGTGGTTGAACCGCAACCGAGCACTCTGGTTCCAACCGCTGAGGAGATAGCTGACGCTATCAGAATAATTCAGTCGCTTCAACCGGTAACACCGGTTCAGGTTCAAAAGCGACTGCGTTTGGATGCCTCAAGTTCCCCTCTGGTTCCCGGTTCATTGAAACCAGAGGTGGACACTTTTGATGAGGATTATTATGATGATGATGATGATTTTGAGGATGAGGACTACGGTGAACCCATTGACTGGGACATTTCACTGGATCATCATCGTCCTGACTCCCCTCTCATTTCAAATTTGTTAAACAGTTGGCTTTGCCCCTGGACCTCCCCACACAGGAATCAACCAATGAGGAGGAGGAACAGGACTACAGGGACATGATGAATGTTCAGGCTCCAAAAAGGGTTTTGCTCCCCATCCATAAGTCCTTGAAAAAGCAGATGATGAAAATCCTGTTTACCCCTACTTCTATTCCACCAGTTGATAGAAAGGTGGATAAGAAATATTGGGTGGCTAAGGGTGGGGCCGAGTTTCTGTTTGGCCACCCTAGCCATGAGGGTATGGTACAGGCAGCAGCCTGTGATAAAGTAGGTATTCCCCTGGCATCCCATCCTCCTGACAAGGATTCCAGAAAGCTGGATTCTATTGCAAAAAAGATATATCTGGGTTCCTCACTGGTAATTAGGCAGGCTTCGTACATGGCCTATGTTGCCATATTTCAAAGAACACTCTGGGACACTGTCCTACAGCTTATTAAGTCAGTGCCAACACAAATGGCTACAGATCTGGAAGAAGCTGCCAAGAGAGGGATAGAGGTTTCCAAAGTCCAGTTCAGAATGGCTGTGGATAACAATGATACTGCAGCCAGACATATGGCTTCCTCAGTGTCATTGAGAAGATTTGCTTGGCTCAGGACTACCTATCTGACCCAAGACACTCCGTCCAAGGCCATGGACTTCCCATTTGAGCCTTCATCTCTACAGCAGACTGAGGCTTACATGAAGAAAATGGATGAATACAAAACAGCATATCAAAGTGCTGCTGCTGCTAAGGAGAAAGCTCCTACTCCACAAAAGTAGCATGCTAGGGGGTCATGGGGCAGACCTTACAGGCCATTCTTCCAGCCTCAGGCATATCCACATTACCAACAGCAGAGAGGTTATTTCAGAGGCAGGGGCAGGAGAGGCACTAACAGTACTAACCCCAGCATCCAGTCAGCACCTCAGACTAAGCAGACACCCTGAGGGATCTGCTCGGGTCGCCTCCCTAGGCCCAGTAGGGGGCAGGCTGACCCACTATCTCCAGGAATGGCAATCCATCACTACAGATCAGTGGGTCCTGGAGGTAGTGGGTCAGGGCCTTGCACTCAGTTTCAAAATCAGACCAAGACTGAGGGGAAGAGTTTTTCAACCTTCCTCCCCCCAGAGACATTTTTACTGGAAAAGGAGGTGCTAAATCTGCTTTCACTAGGAGCAGTGGAGCCAGTTCCTTTCTTACAGAAAGGAAAGGGCCTTTACTAAATATGCTTCCTTACAACCAAGAAATCAGGGGAGTGGCGACCCATATTGGATCTCAGGTACCTAAACAGGCATTTACTAAAACCAAAATTCAAAATTGTCACCTTAACAACGATTCTGCCAACTTTAAGGCAAGGGGACTAGTAGGCATCTCTGGATCTAAAGGATCCTTATTTCCATATCCTCATAAGGCACTCTCACAGAAAGTCCCTGAGGTTCAGGCTTCCATCAGGCCATTATCAGTTCAGAGCTATGCCTTTCGGACGTACCTCTGCCCCAAGAGTGTTCACAAAATGCATGGCAGTAGTTGTGACACACCTACGGAGGCAGGGAGTGACAGTCTTTCCATACTTGGACGACTGGCTCTTAGTGGGACAGTCTCCCCAACAGGTCAAGCAGTCTCTGGCATTGGCACAGAAACTGTTACAGTCTTTGGGTTCCTTGATAAACCAGCAGAAGTCAGTACTGCAACCAGTATAGCTCCTGGAGTTTATAGGAGCAGAATTGGATTCAGTCAGAGGAAGGGCTTTTCTTCTCCAGCTGAGGGCAGATCCTCTCAGGCAGCTGGTAGGTTCTTTCAAACCTCACAGTCTCAGGCCGGCCAGACTTTTTCTCTAGTTGCTGGGCCACATGGCAGCTTCAACTACCACACTGTCAGGAGCAAGATTTCAGATGAGGGATATTCAATATCATCTCAAACACTACTGGCATGAAAAAAAGGACAAATTGTCAAAGTTGGTCCCAGTCACTCAAACATTCGTGCAGGCGCTCCAGTGGTGGCAAAATCTGAGAAACCTCAGACAAGCGGTCCCATTCCTACAAGAGCAACCATCTCTGGTGCTCACTAAAGATGCGTCCCTTCTAGGGTGGGGAAGCACATGTAGAGGAGCATACTGTCCACTGTACGTGACTCAAGCAGGAGTCATTGCTGCACATCAACCTGTTGGAGCTCAGGGCAGTGTTTCTGGCACTTGAGGCATTCACCAATATGCTGCAGGGAAAAGTGGTCCAGGTCAGGACAGACAACATGACCACAATGTATTACATCAACAAACAAGGAGGCACAAGGTCCACACCCCTGAGTACAGAAGCTATGAGAATATGGACCCTGTCCTATTCCCTAAACATTGTGCTGTCAGCAATCCACCTTCCAGGGAAGGACAATATGCTGGCAGACGCACTAAGCAGAATAAATCAGAACCATCACGAATGGTCCCTCAACATGCAAGTACTACAGTTGGTGTTCAGAAGGTGGGGCACACCAGAGGTAGACCTCTCTGCTTCCCCAGACAACTACCAGCTCCCTCTGTACTGCTGCAGACCTCCACTGAAGGGCACAGTACCGCTGAATGCACTGATCCTGGATTGGACGGGAAAGTTCTTGTATGCCTTCCCTTCCTTCCCATTATTACTGAGAGTCCTGAACAAGATCAGGTCACAACCAGTCATAATGGTCCTCATGGCCCCAGATTGGGCCAGGCAACCATGGTATTCCCTATTCCTGTCCCTATCGGTAGCCAAGCCAATCAGCCTACCCAGGAGGCACAATCTGCTGACCTCCTCCCAGGGCAGGATCCTTTATCCCAACCTTCGGTCCATCAGACTCAAAGCATGGTTCTTAAGGACCTACAGTATGCAAATTTGAATCTCTCAGAGGGGGTAATATAGGTCCTTAGGGTACCCAGAAAACCTGCTACCAGAAATATTTATACTTCTAAGTGGAAAAGATTTTCTTTCTGGTGCAGAGACAAAAGTTTAGACCATACCCAGGCTGACTTATCAGTAGTTCTTGACTATCTTACCCATCTTCATTCCCTAGGTCTCAGGGCCTCTACTTTGAAGGTTCATTTGGCTGCAGTATCTGCTTATCTGTCAGCAGGTAAACTTTCCTCTGTGGCCTCTAATGCAGTGTTTCAAAAGTTCTTTAAAGGATTACTGCATTTGCACCCTCCTCATAGGACCTCTACCCCTGTGTGAGATCTAAACATTTGCATAGCACAGCTTATGCAGACTCCTTTCAAACCCACGTCTTCGTCTGACCTTAAGTACGTAACTTGGAAAGCTGTGTTTTTAGTGGCCATTACTTCTGCCAGAAGGATTAGTGAGATTCAGGCCTTGTCCATGGAGCCCAATTACATGGCCTTCCACAGGGATAAGGTGGTACTCAGGACGAATAACAAATTTCTTCCTAAGGTGGTATCTGACTTTCACATTAATCAGTCCATCACCTTGCCAGTTTTCTTTGCTGATCATTCCTCTTCAGGTGAGCGTAGGTTACATAGCCTGTATGTCAAAAGGGCTATTAGCTACTATCTCGATCACACAAAAGGTCACAGAGGGGATAGAACCCAACTCTTTCTGACCTATGGAGAGGTTGGCAAGGGTAAACCTGCCACAAAGAGATCCATAGCAAGATGGATCATCTCATGTATACAATTCTGTCATGACAAGGTGGGTAAGTAGCCCCCACAAAGGCTTAGGGCGCATTCTACTAGGGGGACTGCTGCATCTGTAGCAGCTTCCAGTGATATTCCTCTATTGGAAATCTGTAAGGCAGCTACCTGTAAAACAGTTCATACATTTACCAAGCATTATTGCCTGGATACCCAGGCCAGAAGTGATGCTAGGTTTGGCACAGCAGTTCTGCAGAGCCTGTTTCCAAAATAGGTCCTCTGTCCGCCTCCAAAGGCACTGCTTGGGTAGTCTGCACTTGTCAGCAAACAGTAAGATTTCCTGGGGTTTGAAGAAAACATTACTTATCATAGTAATCTTGTTTCTTCTAAGGGAATCTTACTGTATTCTGAGCTCCCACCCTTCCTCCCCTGCTAGGACCTACAGGGCTCTTATCACTCCTGTGTCACTGACATTGGAAGCCTGTGGGTATCTGTTAGTTTGTTGGGCATCTGTTGACTTGAGTCTTAGAGATGCCTCCTGTTGTTGGATTTTCTGTTCCCCTAATAGGGGTATTTAGGGGTAGTAAACTTAGTTTGGTTAGTAAATATTAGCTTATGCACACTTCGTAAGAATCTGATGGTTGCATGAAGTGCAATCAGGGACAGTGATTTAAAAACTGAGCTCGAGCCTAACATTCCAGTATTAGCATAGGTTCTATTAACCATTTTGGCTCCGGGGCAGTCCTATGGTGAGACCATACTGCACTTGTCAGAATACAGTAAGATTCCCTTAGAAGAAACAAAATTACTATGGTAAGTAATGTTTTCTTCTCTGAGCTTGGTACTCTGACCCACCTTCCTGTACAGCGTCCTAAAACTGTACCTTTAATACACTTGTTAATTTTATTACTGTACCCTCTATTAATTGTGATGTGTGCTCTGTACCATGTACCTTCCTGTTCATATGGTCACCTGTGAAAAAGGACTATGGAGCTCATCTTGCTGTGCAATAAAAATGAAATTAAATGAGTGCAGTTCTGGGGCACGTTCCAGGGCATGGTGCAAAGAAGCTGGGCTCTTAACAAAACCTATCTGGGGGCTCTATGGTGGATCAGACAGAACATATTGGGATCCTATGAATGGAGCCCAAATGGTTGATAGGCGTCCAGTGTTTTCCTGACAAAGTGTGACATTCTGGTCATAGTAGCCAAGGTGTGAACTGCAGAGAGCCACTGGCTGTAATTTGGAATTTTATCTGTCTGCCAGCTTTGTAGCATCAGGCACTTGACCTCGATGCTGACTATCAGGAGCCAGTGAAGGTGTGATCTGTTTAGAGTGATGAGGGAAGCTGTAACAGATACACTAATGGACCAGCTAGGCTAGGTACTTGCAAGATGTCAGAGCAATATTTATGAACATTTTACCAAAAAGGAGCACGTTTACTGCAGGACCGAAAGACATGCATCAGGTCCACCTCAGGGAGCTGACACCTACAGCGCATATAATGGGATAACAGACCAAGCTGTTGATCAAGTCAGAGTGCCATAACAGAAATGCACAATTTTGTTTTAAGTAAGCTTCTTGTGTCTAGACAAGATGTGGACAAGGATCCATACTTGATGACAGGTATCATCAGTGATGCTAATACCAGGGTAAGTTTGGATTTCACTCTGGCTCCTGCTGAGGGTTCAGGGATGTTACAAATGATGGACTTGTAAATTTTTCCTGCATGCCTTCTCTGTAGTTTGACCCAAGACTCAACATCTGAGGAGGGGTAAGGGAGTATACAACGGCATCTGCCTGTGCAGTTTACCCACAGCACTATGAATTTGGAAGTACTTCCAAAAGTCACTCCGGGGAAGGCCATACCTCTGTCTTAAGGTTTTCAGAAGAATGTACATGCAACTAGGGGATTGCAGTAGATCCTGAACTCTGCAGATTTTCTTTTCCTCCCATGAGCGCCAATGCAGCATACGCCCCTGACTTGGATCTGGGGATTGCCTCGGAGGGGGACAGGGGAGTGTGTACCCAGTGCTTTAACTTTCTGCAGGTTTTCTCCGATGGGGAGAAAGTGAGGCTTCTGCAAAGCAGGCCCCTGTCTCATAGTGAAAAAGAGAGGAGGGATGCGTGCCCCCCCCAGCGACCAGTCTCTATGTCCAGCCACTGTGGAGGGTTGTGAGGATGAGGGCCTAGCCACTGCAACATCTGTACACTCCTGAAGGCAATATAGTATGCATAGACCCATGGTACGGATCACCCTTCCCTGTGCCAGTGTAGTCAGAGCTTAGTCCTGTTATATCTGGAGCATTTCCCTTCCCATGAAAAAGCACCGAGCAATCTGTATATTTTAGTGAATCATATAGATAGTATGTCAATGGCCAGATGAGCTAAGCAGTGCAATAGCTTGGAGGATGTGATCATTTTGTTGGCAGAGGATTTACCCACCGAGACATGAAGGGGTTTTCACCTGTCACATTCCATTTATTTCGGCAGGAGAGAGAGATTGCTGTTGATTGTCCCTGCAGGATCAGAAATAACCCAGATCCCCAGGTACTTAATACCCTTTGGTGACCACTGCAGGCACAGTTTAGCCAGTGTGCAGGTGGAGCACAACAGATTTTGGGGGAGAATCTCTCTTTTAGTAATGTTTGTCTTAAGGCCGAAATGGCATGAAAGCTTGAGAGAAGGTGCATCAGGGAAGGGATGCTGCACAGAGCATCTTTCAGCAAGACCCGTCGTCCACGTACAACATAGTGCAATTGTTTTGATTCCCCAACTCTATGCCCAAGACCAGGTGATGTTGGATAGCCATTGCCAAGGGCTCTATTGCTAGAACAAATAAGGGGGGGATATGGGTCAGCCCTGGCATGTCCCTATATGTAGGGAAAAGGTGGGGACATTGAGAAATTTGTCAGGAGCCTTTGCCATGGGTGACGTGTACAATGTTCTAGCCCATCCCCCAAGTACTGAGCCAAACCCCATTCTCTTCAGGATCAGGTAGCGGTATCCCCACTTCACCCTATCAAAGGCTGAAAGTCTATAGTTCTCTTTGTTAAATTGGCACATAGCAAAGAAATCTAATAAGTATTATGGCTGATTATATGTTAAAGGCTACCGATGGGCCATTTAAGAGTAATAACAATAAATATGTAAGCAGGGAGCTGATGAAGCCTCCAGTTCCCAGCCAATAAATATAGCTTCCAAAGGGACTGATGAAGTTCCTCACAAATTACAAAATTATTAAGATGAATAAAGGAAGCTCTATTGAGCTGCTATGAAGTTGCTAAAAAAAAACTCTGTCAAGAAAAATGTTGTTTATTTATTTAGCTTTTGTTAAGCAGGTAAGTACACTAGACAAACACATGCCTATTTTCAGGCACGACCCTCCTGTTCCTCCTGGGAAAGCCAATAGCAAGCAACAGGCATCTTAAAGAATAAAGAAAAAAACATTCAGCACTGTCTGCGAAGGTAATATTTTTGACAAAAAGTATGGCACGTCCTTCAGATCTTACAAAGATAGGGTTTATGTTTACATGGGCTAGTATACACTTTTACACAGTTCTCTTTCCCACAGACTGTGAAGGTGATACAGTTGATGATGAATAATTTTATGATGCCCCTGCTTACAGGGGCTGCTAACACTCTTCCACAGTTCTCGCTCCAGAGACTGTGAGAGTGATACAGATGATATGAATATTGTTATGATGCCCCTGTTATGACTTTGGAGGGCCTAGAATCTTATGTGTCCACAACCGTCTCCTTGGAGCTTCCTTGGCTATCCAGGAGGATTCCTCTTCTATGCTTTTGTTTATCCAAAACATATTGGACACTCTGGACCTCACTTCTCAGGAGTCCATCCAAGGTGAGGATGAGGATAGAAAAAGGATTATAGGGAGATGAAAGGTCTTCCACTTCCTAAAAGACTGGTTGTGCCTATCTATAAGAAAAAATATAAATAAAAATACCACAAAACTGCTTCAAACCCCCACTTCTGTGGCAGAGGTTTACAAGCCGTCTGGAAATGATAATAAATATATAATGCTGAGTGCCTGTCTGTACATCCCAGCCATGTGAGTTAGTGCAGCAGGCAGCTTGCAAGAAAGCTGAGGTCTCCTTGTTCTCCTTACCCCCGGACAAGGACTCCAGAAAATAGATTTCATAGCTAACCACAGATGCTTGTCAAAATGTTTTCCTACATGGCTTTTTCCGCCAAACATCAAAAATAAAAAAAAAGGCACTGCGGTCTATGGTGAAGAAGCCAGTGGATACGACATACCTGGCTTAGAACTACTGGTCTGCTCTCAGACTCCCAGTTTAAGGCCATGGACTTTCCCTGTGATCAAATCATAGTGTTCGATTCCAGAACATCTGACTGCAACAAGGCTTCCTGCCCAAGGGATAGGGTAGGCAGACCTCATGTGTACCCAGGTGTCTAAGCCTCTATCCCCAACAAAGGTGTTACTGTTGGAGTGGGAGGTAAAAACCTTCTAGCTTTGCAAATGGTGGAGAGGGTCCCAGCCCACAAAAAGGGGAAAGGGCCTCTACTCCAGATATTTTCTGACACAAAAAGACAACTGGGGAGTGGCAACCTGTCTTGCTGTTAAAACCCAAATTCAAGATGGTCACTCTGTTACTAATCATAGTGTCTTTACAGTAGGGAGACTGGCTAGCCTCCCTGGTCCTAAAGGGCTCCTTTTTTTTTCCATATACCCTTAATAAGGTCTCACAGGCAGTTTATCAGGTGCGGACTCACTGCAGCCCTTCGGCCTTCCTCGGCTCCAAGAGTCTTTACAAAGTGCCTGGCAGTGGTAGCAGCACACCTCAGGAATCTGGGCATCTCTAGCTACACCTAATTTGCCAACTGGCTCATAGTGCTAAAGTCTCCTTGTTAGATCAAGGAGTCCTTTTCCCTTTCAGGGCTCACTCTGGAGTCTTGGGGTCCGGGTAAATCTAAACAAAGTCTCACCTGGAACCCTCCCAGCACTTACCTTCCTTCCACAGGTGAGAATTCAAGCTGTCCCTCAGTGGCAGATTCCTTCATCCTGGGACAGCGAAACCAGCCAGCAGGTGCTTGACTGGATTAGAATCATTAACCCTCACTTGTTTAGTATATGATGCGGCCCTGAACAAATCACGTAACTTTGACATTTCCTCAGGCTATTGGTACACATGGCTTCAATGCCTGCCGTGGTCCCAGGGTTCAGATACAAGATATGACACCTGCAAACCTCCTTATAGCTTGCTGGTCTCCAAAAGTAACACTTTTTCAAAGCTGAGACCTCTGAAAGAGCAGTGCCACAGATCCCTCCCTCCTGTGATGGGGAGCACATCTGGACAGTGCCTCAGTAAGTGGCACCTAGACTCTCCCAAGAGCTCAGATACACGTAAATCTTTTGGAACTCAGAGCAATCTTTCTAGCTGTCAAAGCATTTGCTCCTGTCACAAAAGGACAGAATGCACAATGTCAAATAGACACCACTGCAGTGTTTTTCACAAACAAGCAGAGTGGACCAGATCAGGAATATTCTGTTAGCAGGCTCTATAAATCTGGTCTCTTGCCTTCTACCTGGGAGTCAGCTTTTCAGCTATTCACCTCCCAGGCAAACACAATACTCTGGCAGATGCTCTAAGTCACTTCAGTCAAGGCCAGAGTGAAGGGACTCTGAACAAACAAGTACTAGCCACAGTGTTCAGGCGGTGGGGCACACCAGAAGTGGATCGGTTTGCCTCTCCCCTCAACTTCCTGCTTCCTCATTCAAACAACATGAAGTCTTGCTGTATTCTGACAATTGCAGTTAGCCCCAGCACTTGAACTGCCCCGGAGATGAAAGAGTTAACTCTATGCTAGGAGCATAGAACGTTGGGCTCGAGCTAGTTCAAACCACTGTCTGCTGCACTTGAAGTGTAACCGTCAGATTCTTTACTCCGCCTAACTGAACAGTCGCTCCAGAGTTTGCTCCTCACTTTTGGTTCGGCAAATGTTTTTCGTCGGTTTAATCCGCAGAATTTCTTCATTTTCTCTTGGTTCAGATCCCTGTCTGTGGTACAGTAAGTGGTATATGGTAGTGGACTTAGAGTACAATGGTGAGGAAATTGAAAATTGCGATCGGTTCAGCTGAACCAATCGATTGTTGTTTAAAATCTTAGTGGGGTGATTCCGGTGCCTATTGGTTCTTAAAAAAAAAAAAAAAAGCATTTTTGTTTTTTTCCCCAACACCTGTGACATGGTGAGGAACCGATAGGTTTGTCTTACCTGGCCTGAAGCCATGTAAAGGGTAAGTTAATTTTGTGGTTGGCCATGTCTGAAAAACCCAGGGAAAAAAATGGGCCCACTGGGTTTCAGCACTGTAGTGTGTGTGTGGGGAGGCCTTTGCTAAGGCTGATCCCCACACCACCTGTGTATATTGTTTGGGGTTTGGCCACCTTGATTCAGACTGCCAAATTTGCAAGAATTTCCCAAAGACCACCCTAGAAAAACATTTGGGTAGGCTTAGGGATAAGGAGGCCGAGAAGTCCGCTGACCCGGATGGCCAGCCTGGTTCTGCTCCAACCGAACCTGAGCGAGTGCCCTCTGACCAGGGCCAGACTTCCTCGGGCAAAAGGAAAGCCGAGTCCGAAGGGTCGATTTCTTCGAAAAAGAAAAGATAAATCGACCGGTTCGGATCCCGAATCTCTCCATCCGATGGCCGATGAAATTGCCTGGGCAATTAGCATTGTTGAATTGCTCCGTCCAGTTCCGACAGAACCTGCCCCAGTTGGTCGGTGCTCAGTTCAGTCGGTTCCTCTGGTTGCAGATTATTCTCTGGAGGAATATTACGATCCGGGATGGGAGGGGGAAGGTGAAGAGGATAAAGAAGATGACTATGATGGTGGGGAAGGTCTGGACGAGCCTATTGAACCGGACATCTCCCCAGACAGACCTTCTGGAGTTTCCCCTCCTAGGCTTTCTGAGTCCCCTTCCTACTTTGTGTTCTACAAGAAAGTGGCGGAGACCCTCCAGCTCCCTGTGGATGAAGCTGTTGAGGAGGAAGAAGAGCCTGATTTTGTTGAGATGACGTACATCTCAGAGTCCAAGAGGCTGTCTATTCCCTTGCATAAATATTTTGGGAACAGACACATAAACTTTAAAAAACACCAAATTCTCTGCCTCCAGTGGGCAAGCGTATGGACAGGAGGTATATGCTGTCAGGCTCTAGTTCGGAGTTCCTATACCAGCATTGCAGCCATGTTGGGGTAGTACAGGCTGCAACCTGTGATAAGGCTGGCATTCCCTTGGCTTCACAGCCCACCCACCCCCCGGATAAGGACTCCAGGAAGATAGATGCCATGGCCAAGAAACAGTATTTGGCATCTTCCTTGGGACTCAGACAGGCTAATTACATTTCCTATGCTGCCAGATTCCAAAAGTCCAGGTGGGAGTCTGTTTTGGAACTGGCTAAGCAGGCCTCCCCCAGCTGGCCAAGGAGCTGGAGGAGGTGGCTGCTGATGGGATTGAGGCATCAAAAATTCAATTTCACGCTGCTGTCGACTCCAGTGATGTGTCATCTAGAGTCATGGCTACATCTGTGGCTCTGCGGAGAATGGCTTGGCTCAGATGTGCTAGTCTATCACAGGATACCCAGGCTAAGGCCATGGATTTCCCTGTCGTCGGTAATTCTCTGTTTGGGGAGCAGACAGAAAATTACATGAAAAAGATGGACGAATACAGGACCACCTATAGGAGTGCTCAAGACAAAGAAAGACAAACCACTCCTCAAAGGCAGCAATCTAAGGGCAGGGGCATGCCTTTTCAAATGCCTTTCTTCCAGGCTCAGGCTTCCTCTCCTTTTTCTCAGAGGGGGTTCTTTAGAGGGAGAGGAAGAAGGGAGATGAGCAGAGCTGCATCCTCTTCTCAGCCCAGAGCCCCTGCCAAGCAGACACCCTGATGTGTCAGCCCGGGTCGACTCCCCCATCCATGTAGGAGGCAGGCTGGCTTACTACTCCCAGAACTGGAAGTCTGTTACCTCAGACATGTGGGTCCTGGAGGAAATAAGCCAGGGACTGGCTCTCAGCTTCAAAAAGTTTCAGAAACCGAGAGCCATATCTTTTCCACCTGCAAGCATCTCCGAAACCCTTGCCCTAGAGGCAGAGGTTTCATCTCTCCTGGCCTTAAGAGCCATAGAGTTCCTACAGTCCACAGGGGCAAAGGTCTGTACTCCAGGTACTTCCTTACCACGAAAAAATCAGGAGAGTGGCAGCCCATCCTAGACTTAAGATACCTTAACAAACCTCTTTTGAAACCAAAGTTCAAGATGGTGACTCTGGGATTAATTCTTCCCTCTCTAAGGCCAGGGGACTGGCTAGCCTCCCTGGACCTAAAGGATGCCTTCTTTCACATTCCTATCAGGTACTCCCACAGAAAGTACCTCAGGTTCAAACTGCCTTCAGGCCATTATCAGTTCAGAGCAATGCCTTTCGGCCTGTCATCAGCTCCAAGGGTGTTCACCAAGTGCCTGGCAGTAGTAGTGGCTTTTCTAAGGAAGAAAAATATTTCCATATTCCCCTACCTGGATGACTGGCTCACAGTGGGCCAATCTCCAGACCAAGTCAGGTCAGATCTAAAATGACCCAACAGGTGCTCACTTCTCTAGGGTTCCTTCTCAATCTTCCCAAGTCAGTTCTCGAGTCTGTTCAGCTCTTAACTTTCATAGGGGTAGAAATGGATACTGTCAAAGCAAGAGCTCTTCTCCCCTTGGCAAGGGTAAGGGCCATTATGGAGCTGGCTTCCTCTTTTCACCTTCTGGTGTCTCGACCAGCAAGGCATTTCCTTCAGTTTCTGGGCCACATGGCAGCTTCCACCACAGTGGTCCAAGGGGCCAGATTTCAGATGAGAGACATTCAGTTTCATCTGAGGGCTTTTTAGTCTCAGAAAAAAGATCCTCTGACCAAGCTGATTCCAGTGACTCGGACTCTGATCCAGGCCCTCCAATGGTGGCAGGATCGGGACAATCTCAGTCAAGGGGTCGCATTCATTCCACAGCCCATTCTGTGGTCCTAACCACAGATGCCTCTCTCCTGGGTTGGAGGGCCCATTTAGAGGCTCTTACAGCTCAGGGAGTGTGGTCCCCTCAAGAGTCTCTTCTCCACATCAATCTCTTCTGGTCAGGCAGTGTACCTGGCTCTGTGCAGGCTTTATCACAATCAGTAAGGAACAAGGTGGTTCAGGTCAGGACAGACAACACCACTACCATGTGGTACATCAACAAGCAGGGAGGCACTCGGTCCATGGCCTTGTTCACGGAAGCCATGGAAATGTGGACACTGGCTTACTCCCTTCAGGCCTCTGTAGTAGCAGTTCATCTCCCAGGCAAGGACAATGTGCTAGCAGATGCATTGAGCAGGATTTAACAGGGCCATCACGAATGGTCACTGGATCCCCTAGTGTTGAAAGTGATCTTTTTAAGATGGGGCACCCCAGAAATAGACCTCTTTGCAGCCCCAGACAATCACCAACTCCCTTTGTTTTGTTGCAGACCCCCAGTCTTGGGCTCAGTCCCTCTGGATGTTCTGACACTGAATTGGGAAGGGAAATTTATGTATGCCTTCCCTCCTTTTCCTCTCATTTTCAAGGTATTGGTGAAGATAAGGTCACAATCTTGCAAAGTGATCCTAATTGCTCCAGACTGGGCCAGGCAGCCTTGGTACCCACTCCTATTGTCCTTAGCAGTGCATCTTCCCCTTCTCTTCCCAAGAATCACAATCTGTTAACCTCCTCTCGGGGGAGGATTTGGTATCCCAACCTTCCGGTCTCTCAACCTGAAGGCATGGCTCTTGAAGAGTTAGAGTATGCAGTTTTACACCTGTCTCAGGGGGTTCTGGACATTCTCAAAGCCTCTCGAAAGCCTGCCACCAGGAAGACTTACAATTCTAAGTGGAAGAGATTTAGTATTTGGTGTACCAAGAAGCATATACTCCCAGATACTGCTGAATTGTCTACAGTTCTGGACTTTATGGTTCATCTCAATGGCCTAGGCCTCAGACCAGCTACTCTCAAAGTACATTTGTCAGCTGTTTCTGCTTTCTTGTCAGTAGGTAAACCCTCTTTATTTTCATCTCATCCTCTTTTCTGTAAATTTTTCAAGGGATTGCTTCATACCAATCCCCCCTTTAGGGACCCTCCCCCTGCTTGGGATCTTAACGTTTGCATTGCCCAGCTTATGCATCCTCCTTTTAAGCCTTTGTTTTTAGCAGATCTCAAGTACTTGACTTGGAAGACTGTGTTTCTGGTGGCTATTACCTCTGCCAGACGTTATCAGTGAGTTGCAAGCTCTGTCAGTGGAGCCTGATTTTATCTCTTTCCATAGAGATAAGGTGGTCCTGAGAACCAATAGGAGGTTCTTACCTAAAGTAGTTTCAGATTTTCATTTGAACCAGTCCATGTCTCTCCCTGTATTCTTCACTGATCACTCTTCTTCTGGGGAAAGAAGATTACACAGTTTGGATGTTAAGAGGGTACTTAGTTACTACATAGATCGTACTAAGGCCCACAGGTTTGACTCCCTTCAGTTGTTCCTCACTTATGGAGAAGTGGGGAAGGGCAAACCTGCCACTAAGAGAACTATTGCCAGGTGGATTGTATCTTGTATACATAGATACATACATACATAGATACATAGACAGTGTCGGCAGATAAGGGCCTATGGCCCACCCAGTCTGCCCATTTGAGCTTGTAAGTTCAGTTTATGTTTTTCAAGAAGTCTGTTGCCCCATACCCCTGACCTCCAGGATTCTTTATGTCTATCATGCATTCTTAAATCCCGTGATTGTTTCAGCCCCCACCACTTCCTCTGGCAGGGTGTTCCACTTGTCCACCACCCGTTCTGTGAAGAAATTCTTCCTCACGTTTCTCTGAACTCGTCCTCCTCCAACTTCATCCCATGCCCTCTAGTCCTGGAACATCTTTTTCGCTTAAAAATACTGTATTCTAGGGACATGGGTATGTTGTTCATCCACACTGTCTGGCAGGTTCCTTGCCACTTTAAATCTTGCCGGAAGGTCTTCAAGCTGGCTCCTCCCACCCACCCGGGTGGTAAAACTCTCAGCTTCGCCCCATGACGCCATATCTTCCTTACCGCTTGGAAGCTCAGGTTCCTTCCTTAATGCTCTGCGATAAGACTGGTTCTCAATTCTTCAAATTTGGAAATCAAAGTTTTGCCATAAAGACATCGGTCTTCTCTCTCTCGTGGCTGCGATGGACAATCGACTCCGGTTTCTCGGAGATGCCTTGCGGGCAGAAGATGTCTCGGACGGATCCGCACTCCACGTCGTGCCTACTGCTTGGGCCTTGAGCATGACCCGCAGGGTTTATGCGACCTGTGCTCTTCTTTTTTCGCCTACGCCCTCGAAGACCGTGCTGCCGTTTACAGCTGGGGGCGTCGAAAGATTTCCTCCGTTACATCTAAAGAGGCCCGGTTGGCGGTGTCCGTGGCGGCGGGCTCAGCGGATCAGCTCGAGCAGATGATCGCCCTCTAAGAGGAGGTGCGCGGCGGCCGCTTCACTCACTGCGGTATTTGTCCTGCTCTTCCTCGGTGCCTCAGATCTTCCTTTAGGGAGTTCATTCTGATCTCTCGACGTAAAGGTGAGGGTCTAACTATTCTGGACCTTTTCTCGGTCCAAAAAGGCAGTGTAAGTCTCACTGTCGACGCTCTTGGGAGCGGGAAAGATCCCCTCCCTTATGTTGTCGACAGTCGGACTTCTGCTGCGACCCTCAGCTTGGCCACTGGCTTCACGGTGTCCCGTCAGGCCAGTTGGCCGAGACTCCGTCGGCGTGGTGATTTTCTCCGACCCGTTAGACGGGTTGTCGACTGGAGGAAGCTGAAGACCCCTCTCCCGGTTCCTCTGGTGGGAGTTGAGGATCCCGTCGGCTCGTCTGGTGCCTCCGTTCCGGAGCTTCGGGAATGTCCAACCGAGGGGAGTGCTGATTCTTTACACCTCCTTTTGGTCTCGGCCTGGCAGTTCTTCTCGGACATTCGAGTCCAGCCGATCCTCGGCCTACAGGCGGTCTCGCACTGCTGCAGGCGGCGCCGCCACTCTTCCTCTTCCTCCTCCTCTGAGGGGAGGCTTTGCTGCCAAGTTGCGTCGGAGGTATGAGGAACCCTGTGGCAACAGCTCTTCTGACTGGGAATAAGCTGACCCAGTCGCCTTCCCCCCCGGGCCATTAAGTGGTTGTCACGAGCGCGAACAAACCCTCATTGTAGCCGAGGAGCCTGTTCCCCAGGCCGGTTGTTCGGCCAAATACAGCTGCCCTCAATTGCATTCTGGTGGAACCTCCGCCTCCACAGCCGTTAGTTGGGGCTCCACCAAAAGTTCTCGGTCGGCTCGGGTTTGCCCCATAGGCTGCCTGTCACCTCACTCCCGGATAGACCTCGGCAGGAGGGTGGCTCAGGCCCGAGGCAGCTTTTTGAGGACTCTTCCGAGTCCGAGGATGATCTCCTCCTTTCTCCAAGCGAATGGACTTGGAGTCCTCAGGAGGACAGTCAGTGGATGATAGCCCTTCGCCCTTCCTAGGATTGCTTCGGCTCATCTCGAGTCCACCGAATGAAGCTCGAACCTGCTTTAACGGACCAGGTATCCTCACGGAGATTCTGGACCGAGGTCTCTCACGAGGCCTTTCCGGTGGCCGAGGCCATAGTGGGTCGGCCTTGAGCTTTGGCGGCGCTCTGCTTCCTGCCCTGCACCTTCGGCCAGGATGGCCAGGAAGTATGCGGTCCTCACCGGTTCCTGTCCGGTTTTGTAACACCCTCTGCTGAGGGGTTGGAGCTACCGGGAGAAGCTTTTTGGCGTGGCCGGAACGCCAGGATGGGACAAACCTCCCACAAGGAATCCAAGAAATTGGATTATGCCGGGCGTAAAGTCTATGCTATGCTTCTCTCTCGGCCTTCGCCAGGCCGTTCCGCCGCCCACATGGCACATTTTTTCACATGCCCTGTTGGGCTCCTTGATGAGGTCGCCCTCATCTTCCCACGGATCTGCAGACTCAGGTCAGGCAGAGTGCGGGACCAGGGCAGGGGCAGTGGACAACAGCAGCAGCCAGACTGCTTTAGACATTGGGGACTCGGTGCCAGGTCTGTGGCAGCCGTAGGTCATGCGGCCATCGGGTTTGGCTGAGGATATCCACCTTTACCTCGGATACCCAGCTCAAGTTGGCGGATGTTCCTTTTGGGACTGACCTCTTCGGCCCTGGGGTGGAAGGTCACCTGCAGAGGATCGAGAAGTCCAATGCTGCCTTGGACTCGGTCCTTCCTGCCAGAAGGACAAAGGCGCAAGCCACAGCCTAAGCCCTTTCATCCTTTCTGCGCCAGCTGCCGGCCCCCAGCAACGCCAGGGGCCAGCAGGCTCGGCTTGGCATCCCAAACCCAGCCGGGCCAGCTTCTCCAACAGGAAGCAGGGAGGTAAAGGCCCAGGAGGTCCCCGCCGGTCCCTCCTCCAAGCCTGCCCAGTGACGGGCTGAGGTGTCGCCCATCCCCTCCCTCACTCCTGTTCCTCTGTGGGGGGACGGCTCCAACACTTCCTTTTCCTACTGGTCCGCTATTACCACGGACAGGTGGGTACTGGAGGTGGTGGAAAGGCCTGCCTCTGGGAATTCGAGAGGCAGGCCCCGCCTTCAGAGCCGCCGCACTGGGGGCCTCGGGTCCGCAGCTCACTGTCGCTCGTCGAGCTGACATCGCTGTCCTCCTCCAAAGGAGGTGATCAGGAAGGTAGAGGACCCCCTCAGACCCGGGTTCGTGTCCAGGTAGTACTTCCTGTCTTAAACGGATGGGGACTGGCGTTCATTCCCACCGCGACCTGAACAGGAGTTCCCTAAGGTCTCGAACCTTCAGGATGGTCACTCTGGCGCAGATAATACCATCTCTGGAACCACGGCGTGTGGTTCTGCTCTCTGACCTGCAGGATTTGTTCTTCACGCCCCTTATCCGTCCGCCACATCGGAGATTCCTTTGCTTTCTAACGGAGGGATCCTCTTCGAAGTCTCGAGCCATGCCCTTCGCCTGTCTCCAGCCTCCCAGGGTCTTCACCAAATGCATTGCAGTGGTGACAGCTTCCTGTGGCGCCGAGGGTCCGGTGTACCCTTACCTGGACGATTGTCTGATAGCAGCCTCTCCAGACAGGAGGTGGAGCGGTCCAGAGATCTGGCCCTCAGGTTTGCTCTCAGTTGGCCTTCTCATCAATGAGGCCAGAGTCGAACTCGAGCGGAAGCAGGTGATTCTGTTTATCGGGGCAGAGCTCGACTCTCTCGAGCCAGAGCACGGCTCCCGCGGACAGGGCGAGGTTCTTACCTCCTTTGCCCAATCATTTCTGGTTGGGCAGCCAGCATGCCGGGACTTCCTGCACCTCCTGGGTCTCATGGCGGCCTGTACCTGCGTGGTCCGTTGGGCACGCTGGCACATGCGCCCCCTTCAGTGGGGACTGGCCAGCCAGTGGTCACAACGCTGCAATCCATTGGACCAGCTAGTGATGGTGACCCAGGAGATGTGAAACGCTCTCCAGTGGTGGACCGTTCCATCTCATCTGCAGGAGAGCATCCCATTTGTCTGCCCTGAGCCGACGGTCTCTCTATCGACCGATGCCTGTCTGATGGGTTGGGGTGCCCATCTGGGGGAACACCGAGTGCACGGCCTCTGGTCCCCGTAGGAGTCCCGATGCCACATCAACCTGCTGGAGCTCCGAGCGGTCCACCTAGCTCTCACCGCCTTTGCTCCGTTTCTCCGGGGTCAAGTGGTCCGAGTCCAGACGGACAATACCACGACCATGTACTACCTAAACCGCCAGGGCGGACGCTCCATGCTTCTATGCAAGGAAGCTGTCCACATTTGGTCACTGTGGCAGCCTGGAGGTGGATCTCCTAGCCATTCATGTGGCAGGAGCCTCCAACACCCTGGCGATGCCCTGAGCCGGATAGGGGCTGCATCTCACGAGTGGTCTCTCCTGCCGGAGGTAGTACAAGATCTGTTCTCCCATTGGGGCACACCTCAGGTGGACCTGTTTGCCTCCAGGGAGAACGCGAAGCTGAGGCTGTTTCATGCCCGCCCCCCTCAGCAGGGCTCTCTGCAGGGGGATGCCTTCTCGAGGCTGTGGACCCCGGGCCTCTTCTACGCCTTCCCCATTTCCCTTGATTCCCAAGGTGCTTCTCAAAGCAAGGAGGGACAAGGCGCAGGTGATTCTGATAGCCCCAGACTGGCCCCGCCAGTTCTGGTACCCAGATCTCCTCAGCCTCAGCTCCAGGCTCCCGAGGCAGCTTCCAGCTCGCCTCAGACCTGCTCTCAGTCAATCAGGGAAGGTGTTCCATCCGACCTTCAATCCCTGCACCTGACGCCTGGTTCCTGAGGCTAGAGTTCCAGGCCTTGGGTCTTTCCGACGAGGTCCTCAATGTTGTTGAGGCGTCCCATAAAGAATCGACCAGAAATGCTATGCCTTCAAATGGAAGAGATTTTCCATTTGGTGTCAGAACAAGGGCTTGGACCCTTCCTCCTGTTCTTTGGCAAGCATTTTGGACTATTTATGGTCCCTTTCTAGTCAAGGGCTTAGAGTCGGTCGACCCTAAAGGTGCACCTGGTAGCCATCTCTGCTTGCAGGCGCGGGCCGAGAAGCAGTCGGTGGCGCAGAAGGAGTGGTCTGGCGCTTTTTCAAAGGCCTTAGATCACATTTCCTCTCGGTGCAGAACCTGCACCTCCGTGTGATTTACTGCTGGTACTGGCAAAGCTCATGGGCAAGCCATTCGAACCAATGCACAGGAATGAACTCTCTCACCTGTCGTGGAAGACCGCCTTCTTGGTGGCTATCACGTCAGCCAGAAGGATGGGAGAACTCCAGGCGCTCTGCATTGAGTCTCCTTACCTGGTCTTCCACAGGGACAAGGTTGTCCTGCGCCCCCACCCGAAATTCCTTCCGAAGGTGGTGTCAGAGTTTCACCTTAACCAGGTGTTGACTCTGCCAGTGTTCTACCCCAATCACACCTCGGAGGTCGAATACAGGCTCCATACTTTCTTGGACCTTGTAGTACGCTTATTATAAGGTGCGACGGCTGAAATTCGGGAGAGGTTCGCCAGCTGTTTGTCACCTACGCTGAAGCCGCACCTGGCAGACCTGCAGCCAAGCAGACGATAGGCAGGTGGGTCACCTCCTGCATAGATCTCTGCTATAAGTTGGCGGGCATGGAGCCTCCCAGAGGGATAAGAGCTCATTCTACCCGTCATACTGCTGCATCGGTGGCTGCTTCCAGGGACGTCCCTATCCAGGAAATCTGCAGGGCTGCTACCTGGAAGTCAGCACACACCTTTATTACCCATTACCACATCGACCTTGAGTCACGCCGGGATGCTGGTTTTGGGGCCTCGGTTCTCAGTCTCTATTTCTAAGTAGGGGTGTGCTTGCCTCCCTCCTCCGGAGAACTGCTAGGAGTCTGCCAGACAGTGTGGATGAACAACATATCCATGTCCCTAGAAATACAGGTTCTCACCTGTAACAGTAGTTCTAGGAATGGTATATGTTGTTCATCCACACACCACCCTACCTCCCTGACCGACGCACAACCTGAGCTTCCTGACCCAGATCTGGCGTCATGGGGCGGAGCCGAGAGTTTTACCACCCGGGTGGGTGGGAGGAGCCAGCTTGAAGACCTTCCGGCAAGATTTAAAGCGGCAAGGAACCTGCCAGACAGTGTGGATGAACAACATATACCATTCCTAGAACTCCTGTTACAGGTGAGTAACCTGTATTTCCTGCACCCTGTTCCTCCCTGTAAGATACTTGTATGTCTCTCTTATATCCCCTCTCTCCCTCCTCTCCTCCAGGGAGTACATGTTCAGTTCCTTCAATTTGTCCTCATAGGACTTGTGATGCAATCCATGCACCATCTTTGTTGCCCTCCTCTGTACCTTCTCTACCCTGTCTATGTCCTCACGTAGGTAAGGTCTGCAGAACTGTACAGTGTACTCCAGGTGGGGCCTCACTAGTGTCTTGTATAGTGGAATTATGACCTCCCTTTTCCTGCTGGTGATACCTCTGCCTATGCATCCCAGCATCCTATTTGCTTTACCTGCTGCCTTGTCACACTATTTCCCTGCCTTTAGGTCATCAGAGATGATAACCCCAAGATCCCTTTCCTGCTTGGTGCATGCTATATCCTCACCCCCCAACTGATATATTGTGCCAGGGTTTTTGTGCCCCATATGCATTATCTTGCACTTCCTTGCATTGAATTTCAACTGCCAAACCCCTGACCATTCTTCAAGTTTCTGCCGGTCCCTTCTCATTCTGTCTACACCCTCTGGTGTGTCTACTCTGTTACAGAGCTTTGTGTCATCAGCGAACAGTGAAATTCTGCCTTCTAGGTCCTGCGCTATGTCACTGATGAAGATATCGAATAGGACCGGTCCCAGCACTGATCCCTGTGGTACCCCACTGGTCACTCTTCCCTCTGTGGAGTGACAGCCATTTACCACCACCTTCTGTGTCCTGCCACCCAGCCAGTTACCTACCCACACCCATATTCCCCAGTTTGTGCAATAGTCTTCTGTGTGGCACAGTGTCAAAGGCCTTGCTGAAGTCCAGATAGGCCATGTCCACTGCCCTCCCCTGATCCACCTCCCTAGTCACCCAGTCAAAACATTCAATGAGGTTGGTCTGACATGACCTCCCCCTGGTGAAACCATGCTGCCTTGGGTCCTGTAGTCCATTGACAACCAGATGTTCCACCATTCTCTCCTTCAGTAGTGCTTCCATGATCTTCCCCACTACCGTGGTGAGGCTGACTGGTCTGTAGTTCCCCGCTTCCTCTTTGTTCCCACTTTTGTATAAAGGGACTGCATCTGCTATCCTCCAGTCTTTGGGTACCTCCCCTGTTTCCTGTGATCGGCGAAACAGTTCTGCTATGAAAAACTAGGCAAGATTCCACCCTCAGGCCTGAGGGCTTATTCGACTAGAGGTACAGCTGCTTCCCTGGCTGCTGCCAGGGATATTCCATTGTTAGAGATATGCAAAGTAGCCACCTGGAAAACTGTTCATACATTCACCAAGCATTATTCCCTGGATATGCAGGCTAGGAGTGATGCTAGGTTTGGTGCAGCTGTGCTGCAGAGCCTATTCCCAAAATAGGTTTGATTCCCTCCTCCATGGAGGTACTGCTTGGTAGTCTGCAATTGTCAGAATACAGCAAGACTTCATGTTGTTTGAAGAAAAAATTACTCACCTTAGTAATTGTGTTTCTTCTAATGGAGTCTTGCTATATTCTGACCTCCTTCCCTGCCTCCCCTCCCAGACCCTGACTTTTGGGAAGTGGGTTGGCAAGTACAATGCTGCACCCCAGGAGTGCATTGCTTTCTGCCTCTTGGTTTAACTTTTGTTTAGTCTATTTAGTTTACTACCTGGTTTTTGGGTTTCTTGACTTGAGTCTTATGAGATCCAAAATATTTGATTGCCTTTTGGGTATGACTTTTACAATTTCCTCTTTAGAGTGTAGCTACTTAGTAGTGCTCGTAAGAATCTGACGGTTACACTTCAAGTGCAGCAGACAGTGGTTTGACCCGAGCTCGAGCCCAACATTCTATGCTCTCAGCATAGAGTTAACTCTTTCATCTCTGGGGCAGTTCAAGTGCTGGGGCTAACTGCAATTGTCAGAATACAGCAAGACTCCATTAGAAGAAACACGATTACTAAGGTGAGTAATTTTTCAAACAACATAAAGTCTTGTTGTATTCTGACTATTGTAGTTAGGTCCTGCCTTTCAACTGCCCTGGAGAACAGAGAGTTAAACTTTCCATGGCCAGCATGGAATGTTCACCGTGAGCTCGATTGAAGCCCCTGTCTGCTGTTGTTTAAACTCCAACTGTCAGATTCTTTACTCCGCCTCATTGAACAGTCGCTCCGGAGATTTCTCCTTTGCTCGGTTCAAAAAAGTCGGTTAAAGTGTCGTTTTTCGCTCGGTTTCTACCGAATTGCTGCTACCGAATCTGTCGGTTTAAGTCTCTATCTGTGGTATCGTGAGTACTAGATAGGTTTTGCATTTAGTTTCTGTGTGGAACTTGTAAGTGGTGGATCGGTTCGGCTGAACCAATCAGTTCAGGTAAAAAAGTTTGTGAATTTACTTAGAGTGTGGTAACCGGTCCGTATCGGTTCTAAAAAAACGGATTTTTATTACGTTTTTTTCCAAGACCATCAACATGGTCAGGAACCCGATAGAAGTCATCCTGGCGGATTGCTGAAAAAGAATGCGTTTTGGATAGGATTGGCGATGTCTGAAACCCAAGAAAAAAGCGGGCCCACTGGGTTTCAACACTTGCAGTGTGTGTGGGAAGCCTTTTTTGCCTAAGGCTGATCCCCACACCACCTGTGTTTATTGTCTGGGGTTTGACCACCTCGATTCAGACTGCCAAATTTGTAAGAATTTTCCCAAAGCTACTCTGGATAAGAGGTAGGTAGACTGAGGAAAGGAGGCGAAGTCCGCTGACCAGATGGCCAGCCCAGTTCGGTTCCGACCAAACCAGAAGGAGTGCCCTCTGACCAGGCGATACTTCTTCGGGCAAAAGGAGAGCTGATTCTGAGGAGTCGGTTCCGGTTAAAAGAAAAAGAAAAGATAAATCGTCCGGTTCGGATCCAGAAATTCATACTCCGACTGCTGATGAGATAGCCAAGGCGATAAGAATAGTGCAATCGCTTACTTCGGTTCTGGCGAAACCGGCACCATCTGGCAGGGGTTCGGTTCGGTCAGTTCCCCCGGTTCCGGATTACACTTTAGAAGAATTTTATGAACCAGATGAGGAGGAGGGAGAGTATGAGGATGATGATGGTGATTACGAAAGTCTGGATGTGCCTATTGACCCGACATCTCCCCAGACAGACCTTCAGGTGTTTCTCCTCCTAGGCTTTCTGAGTCCCCTTCCCACTTTATGTTTTACAAAAAAGTGGCTGAAACCCTCCAGCTTCCTATGGAAGAAGCAGTAGAGGATCAGGAGGAGCCTGATTTTGTTGAAATGATGGACATCCCAGAGTCCAGGAGACTGTCTGTTCCCTCCATAAATCTTTTGGGAAACAGACAAATAAAATTCTTAAGACTCCCAACTCCATACCTCCTGTGGTCAGACGAATGGACAAGAGGTACACTCTTTCAGGCTCAGACACGGAGTTCCTTTCTCAGCAATGCAGCCATGTTGGGGTAGTGCAGGCTGCTGCCTATGATAAGGCAAATATCCCCTTGGCATCACACCCCCTAGATAAGGACTCCAGGAGGATTGATGCCATGGCAAAGAAACAGTACATGGCAGCATCTTTGGGACTCAGGCAGGCAAACTATATGGCCTACACAGCTAGATACCAGAAGTCTAGATGGGACACTGTGCTGGCTCTGGCTAAACAGGCCCCTGACCAGCTTGCCAAGGAGCTGGAGCAGGTGGCTGCAGATGGGATTGAGGCATCCAAGGTGCAATTTCATGCTGCTGTGGACTCCAGTGATGTTTCATCAAGAGTCATGGCTACATCTATGGCTCTTCAGAGGATGGCTTGGCTCAGATGTACTAGCCTATCACAGGATACCCAGGCTAAGGCCATGGATTTCCCTGTTATTGGTAATTCTCTGTTTGGGGAGCAGACAGAGAACTACATGAAAAAGATGGATGAGTACAGGACCACCTACAGGAGTGCTCAGGCCAAAGAAAGGCAAGCCACTCCTCAAAGGCAGCAGTCCAGGGGCAGGGGCAGGGCTTTCCAAAGGTCTTTTTACCAGGCCCAGGCCTCCTCTTCTTATGCTTAGAGGGGGTTCTTTAGAGGGAGAGGCAGACGGATAATGAGCAGGCCTGCTTCCACCCCTCAGCCTAAAGCCCCTGCCAAGCAGACACCCTGATGAGTCTGCCCCGGGCCAATTCTCCAATACCTGTAGGGGGCAGGCTGGCTTACTTTGTCCAGGACTGGAAGTCTCTGACATCAGACAAGTGGGTCCTGGAATTAGTAAGCCAGGGACTGGTTCTCAGCTTAAAAAAATGTCCCAAGATGAGAACCAGATCCTTCCCACCTGCAAATCCATCAGAAACCCTTGCCTTAGTGGCAGAGGTTTCTTCCCTCCTGGCTGTTGGAGCCATAGAGAGGGTTCCCACTCTACACAAGGGCAAAGGATTGTACTCCAGGTACTTCCTAACCTCCAAAAAGACAGGAGAATGACGGCCCATCCTGGACCTAAGATATCTGAACAAACACCTTTTAAAACCAAAGTCCAAAATGGTGACTCTGGGAATAATCCTTCCCTCTCTAAGGCCAGGGGACTGGCTAGCCTCCCTGGACCTCAAAGATGCCTGTTTTCACATTCCCATCAGGTGCTCCCACAGAAAGTACCTCAGGTTCGAGTTGCCCTCAGGCCACTATCAATTCAGAGCAATGCCCTTTGGCCTAACATCAGCCCCAAGGGTTTTCACAAAGTGCCTGGCAGTAGTGGTTGCTTTCCTAAGGAGAAAAAAAGATCTCCATCTTTCCATACTTGGACGACTGGCTCATAGTGGGTCAGTCTCCAGACCAAGTCAAGTCACATTTGCAAATAACTCAGCAAGTGCTCACTTCCTTAGGATTCCTCCTCAACCTTCCAAAGTCAGTTCTCGAGCCAGTACAGCTCCTCACCTTCATAGGGGCAGAGCTGGATACAGTAAGGGCAAGAGCCTTCCTTCCCCTGGACAGGGCAAGGACCCTTATGGAACTGGCCTCTTCATTCACCCTACAGGTGTCTCGACCAACAAGACATTTCCTTCAGCTTCTGGGCCACATGGCAGCCTCCACAGCAGTGGTCCAGGGAGCAAGATTCCAGATGAGGGACATTCAGTTCCACTTAAGAGCCTTCTGGTCCCAAAGAAAGGATTCCCTTACCAAACTAGTCCCAGTGACTCAAACCCTGATCCAGGCTTTGCAATGGTGGCAGGATCAGGACAATTTGAGACAAGGAGTTCCTTTTGTCACTCAGTCTCATTCAGTGATACTCACCACAGATGCCTCCCTGCTGGGCTGGGGAGCCCACCTGGTGGATTTTACCACCCAAGGGCCGTGGTCACCTCAAGAATCTCTGCTTCACATCAATCTCTTGGAACTCAGAGCAGTGTTTCTGGCACTGCAAGCCTTTTCCAAATCTGTACAGAACAAGGTGGTCCAGATCAGAACAGACGACAACACCACCACCATGTACATCAACAAGCAAGGAGGCACTCGGTCTACGGCCTTGTGCACAAAAGCAATGAAGTTGTGGTCCCTGACCTATTTCCTGCAAACCTCTCTGATAGCAGTTCACCTCCCAGGGAAGGACAATATCCTAGCAGATGCTCTCAGCAGGATATCCCAGGGCCATCACAAATGGACCCTAGATCCCCTAGTTTTGAAAGTGATTTTCTCGAGATGGGGCACTCCACAGATAGATCTTTTTGCAGCCCCAGACAATCACCAACTTCCTCTCTTTTGTTGCAGACCCCCAGTCTTGGGCTCAGTCCCCCTGGATGCCCTGATCCTGAATTGGGAAGGGAAATTTCTGTATGCTTTTCCCCTCTTCCCTCTCCTGTTCAAGGTGTTAGTCAAGATAAGGTCACAACCATGCAAAGTAATCCTGATTGCTTCAGACTGGGCCAGACAGCCCTGGTACCCCCTGTTGCTGTCCTTAGCAGTCCACCTTCCCCTGTCTCTTCCCAGGAATTACAACCTATTGACATTCTCTCTGGAGGAGTTGGTACCCGAACCTCAGGTCTCTCAATCTCAAGGCATGGCTCTTGAAGAGTTAGAGTTTGCTGATCTGCATCTTTCCCAAGGGGTTCTGGATATCCTTAAGGCTTCTCGAAAGCCTTCCACTAGAAAGACTTACAATTCCAAATGGAAAAGGTTCACTATTTGGTGTTCTAATAAGAATATTTCTCCAGAATCTGCTGGGTTGCCTACGGTTCTGGACTATATGGTCCATCTCAATGGTCTAGGCCTTAGGCCAGCTACACTTAAAGTGCATTTGGCAGCTGTTTCTGCCTTCCTGTCAGTAGGCAAGCCCTCTCCTCTGTCAGCCCATCCTGTGTTTTGTAAGTTCGTTAAGGGATTGCTGCACACCAGTACCCCCTTTAGGGACCCTGCTCCTGCTTGGGACCTTAATGTTTGCATTGCTCAGCTTATGCAACCACCCTTTGAGCCTTTGTCCTCCGAAGAGCTTAAGTACTTGACTTGGAAAACTGTGTTTTTTGGTAGCCATTACCTCTGCCAGGCGTATCAGTGAATTGCAAGCCCTGTCAGTGGAGCCTGATTTCATCTCTTTCCATAGGGATAAAGTGGTCCTAACCACTAACAGGAAGTTTTTACCTAAGGTGGTTTCAGATTTCCACCTTAACCAGTCTATGTCTGTCCCTGTTTTTTTCACTGACCATTCCGCCTCTGGAGAGAGGAGGTTGCACAGCTTGGACCGTTAAAAGGGCCCTCAGCTACTACATACAGTGCACCAAGGATCACAGGTTTGAGTCCCTCCAATTGTTCCTCACATATGGAGAGGTTGGTAAGGGCAAACCTGCCCCTAAGAGATCTATTGCCAGGTGGATTGTTTCTTGTATACAATTCTGCTATGAAAAACTGGGTAGAATTCCACCCTCAGGCCTGAGGGCTCACTCTACTAGAGGTACAGCTGCTTCCCTGGCTACTGCCAGGGATATTCCTATCTTAGAAATTTGTCAAGCAGCCACCTGGAAAACAGTCCATACATTCACCAAGCATTACTCTCTGGATATCCAGGCTAGGAGTGATGCTCGGTTTGGCACAGCAGTACTTCAGAGCCTGTTTCCAAAGTAGGTTCTGTCCCTTCTCCATGAAGGTACTGCTTGGTAGTCTGCAATAGTCAGAATACAGCAAGACTTCATGTTGTTTGAAGAAAAAATTACTCACTTTAGTAATGTTGTTTCTTCTAATAGAGTCTTGCTGTATTCTGACCTCCCCCGCCTCCCCTCTCAGAACCTGGTTTTGGGATGTGGGTGGTCAGGAGCAGTGTTGGCACCCTAGGGGTGTCCCTTTTTCACCCTCCTTTATTTTGGGTGAGTGTTGTGTTTTGGGATGTGTTTTGTTTTTTGGGTTTCCTGACTTGAGTCTTTGCTTTGAAACCAAAAAACCCTTTTATATAAATTTAGTTGCCAGTTGGCTAGTGTGAGTTTTACAGTTTCCACACAGAACTTCTAGTGAGTATTGCTCATAAAGATCTGACGGTTGGAGTTTAAACAACAGCAGACAGGGGCTTCAACCGAGCTCGCGGTGAACATTCCATGCTGGCCATGGACAGTTTAACTCTTTGTTCTCCGGGGCAGTTGAAAGGCAGGAACTAACTGCAATAGTCAGAACACAGCAAAACTCCATTAAAAGAAACAACATTACTAAGGTGAGTCATTTTTTCTTTCATACTGTTGCAGGCTCCCAATCCCAGGAATGCTTCCCCTTGGTGCCTTCATCCTGAACTGGTCAGGGAGGTTCCTATATGCATCCCCTTCCTTTCCCCTGATACTCAGGGTATTGCAGAAACTCAGACAACAGCCTCCATCAATGATTATGGTGGCTCCAGATTGGCCCAGCCAAGACTGGTACCCTCTCCTTCTCTCACTATCCTGCAGCAGGCCCATTCACCTGCCACCAACTCACTCTCTGCTGACCCTTCCTCAAACAGGAGTGCATTATCCAGACATACACTCTCTTCACCTCAAGGCCTGGTTCCTGAAGAGTTAGAGTTTCCATCCCCACAGTATCCTGAACAGGTCCTTAAGATACTGAGGATGGCTAAAAAATGAACACTAAGAAGACTTATGCAGCCAAATGGAAAAGGTTTTCCCTCTGGTGCAAGAGCAGAAAGGTCGAACCCCTTTCAGCTTCAGACCCTCAGCTGCTAGATTACGTGGTACACTTACACGCATCAAGCTTGAAACAATTTTCCCTCAAGCTACACCTGGCGGCAATTTTGGCCTACCTTTCAGAGGGAAAGAAAAAATCAGTTTTTTCCCACGCCATATTTAAGCACTTTTTCAAAGGCCTCTTGCACCCCAGCCTGCAATCAGGGAGCCTTTTCCTCCTTAGATCCCGAACCTTTGCAAAGACAGGCTTATGAAACCACCCTTCAAGCCTATGTCCACTGCTCACATCGAGTTTGTAACTTGAAAGACAGCCTTCCTGGTAGCCGTTACCTCTGCCAGGAGGATTTCAGAACTACAGGTCCTGTTCACTGAGCCAAATTACATCATCCCTCACAACGATAAAGTTGAGTTCAGGACAAATAGGAAATTACTGCCAAAGGTGATTTCAGAGTTCCACTTAAACCAGTCCATTACTCTGCCTGTCTTCTTTACCGAGAAATCCACTCCTGGCGAGCAAAAGCTCCACAGCTTGGATGTCAAAAGAGCCATGTTTTACTACCTAGAGCATACTAGACAGTCCAGAGGCTCTTCCACTCAGTTGTTCCTCACCTACGGGGATGTAGGCAGAGGAAGACCAGCTACCAAGAGAACTATTTTCCATTGGTTGGTCTCTTGTATTAGATTCTACTATGAGAAAGCTGGTCACCAACCTCCAGTGTGGCTCAGGGCCCACTCCACCAGGGGCACTGCAGCCTCGCTTGCAGCAGCAAGAGACATCATTCCCCTCCTGGATGTCTGCAAAGCAGCTACCTGGAAATCTGTGCACACATAGAAACATAGACTTTGACGGCAGATAAGGACCGCTTGGCCCACCCAGTCTGCCCATTTTCCTGCCTAACAGATAAGCTGCAGATCCTAGTTAACCAACAGCTTACTTCCTCCTACCCCCCACTAGGACTGCCTTATGTCTGTCCCATGCATTCTTGAATTCCCCCACTGTTCTTGACTCCACAACCTCCTCAGGGAGGCTGTTCCATGCATCCACAACCCTCTCCGTGAAAAAATACTTCCTCATATTACCTCTGAGCTGTTCCCCCCTCTATCTTCAAATTATGCCCCCTTGTTCTTGCACATCTCTTTTTCTGAAAGATGCTACCCTCTTGGACTTTGTTGATTCACTTAAGGTACTTGAAAGTTTCTATCGTGTCCCCTCTCTCCCTTCTTTCCTCAAGGATATACATATTAAGCTCCTTTAGTCTTTCTTCGTATGTCTTCTGGTGCAGACCCTGCACCATTTTGGTTGCCCTCCTCTGGACAGCTTCCATTCTGTCTATGTCTTTGCAGAGATGGGGTCTCCAGAACTGCACACAGTACTCCAGAAAGGGTCTCACCAACTGTCTGTACAGAGGGACAACAACAACTTCCTGTTTTCTACTATTGATGCCTCTCCCTGTGCATCCCAGTATCCCCCCAGCCTTCCTTACTGCCTTCTCACATTGCTTGCCCAACTTTAGGTCATCTGATATAATTACCCTCAGGTCCCTTTCCATTTTTATTGTTGTCAGTATCTCACCCCCCATTGTGTACTCATCCCCTGGGTTTTTGTTTCCCAGGTGCATTACCTTGCACTTCTTTGCATTGAATCTGAGCTGCCATACATTTGACCATTCCTCCAACCTTGCCAAGTCCCTTCTCATCCTTTCCACTCCATCTTGTATATCAACCCTATTGCAGATCTTTGTATCGTCTGCAAAGAGTCATACTTTTCCTTCCTGTTCCTATGCAGTGTCACTTATAAAGACATTAAAAAGGACTGGTCCCAGTACTGATCCCTGCGGTACCCCGCTAGTAACCCTCTTTTCTTCACTGTGGACTCCATTTACTACTACCCTTTGCATCCTGTTGTATAGCCAATTTTTTATCCAGGCTACCATCTTGGGACCCACTCCAAGGCTGGCTAAGTTGTGTATTAATCTTTTGTGTGGGACTGTATCAAATGCCTTGCTAAAATCTAGGTAGGCCATGCCCACAGCCCCTCCCTGGTCTACTACTTTGGTCACCCAGTCAAAGAAATCTATTAGATTTGTCTGACACGACCTTCCCATCGTGAATCTATGCTGCCTTGGGTCCTGTGCCCCACTGGCCTCTAGGTACTCAACAATTCTTTCCTTCAGAAGTGATTCCATCATTTTCCCTACCACTGAGGTCAAACTAACTGGTCTGTAGTTTCCTGCCTCTGTCCTGCTCCCACTTTTGTGATGAGGAATCACATCTGCCCTCCTCCAGTCTTCAGGTACCACCCCATCTTCCCATGATTTGTTAGCGAGTAGTCAGCGGTTTCACTAGTTCTACCCATAGTTCTTTTAGAATTCTGGGGTGAATCCCATCAGGCCCCATTGCTTTGTCCACCTTCAATTTTATTAGTTCTTTCAGAACACTTTCTTCTGTAAACGGACTGGTATCGACCCCCGTCTTCAGAGTGTTTCTCTTGTTTGGTTTAGGTACCTCCCCCTCCTCTTCCTTTGTGAATACTGAGCAGAAATATTCAGTTCAGTATCCCTGCTTTTCGCTGTCACCCTCTACCCATATTCCTCCTTTTATTAAGCCTCAGTATCCCTCCTTTGGTCTTTCTTGGCTCCTAATGTACCTATAAAAGGTCTTATCCCCCTTCTTATCAGAGTTGGCTATCCTTTCCTTGGTTTGGGCCTTTGCTATTCTGACTGCCTTCCCAGCCTCTTTCTGCTTTAACTGATAAAGTTCTCTGTCCTGCTCCTTCTGTGTTTCCTTATATTTCCTGAATGCTATCCTTTTCTCCTTAACCTTCCCTGCCACCTCTTTTGAGAACCATAGCATAGAGAAACACTACAGTTTGGATGTGCAGACCAGATCTGATGCCAAATTTGGCAAGGCAGTTCTGCAGAGCCTCTTTCCTAAGTAGGTTCTCTGCCCACCTCCCACTTGGTACTGCTTGGTAGTCTGCTAAAGTTACTGATGCTAAAGGACTCCTGAGATGATAAGAAAAAATTACTCACCACAGTAATCTTTTTTCCAAGGGGTCCTTTAGCACCAGTAAGTTCCCACCCTTCCGCCCCGGTTCACCTGTCGAATAAGGGGTCTTTATCACATCTCTTACCAAATCTGGAGTTTCTTATTGATGAGTTTTTAACCCGTGTTGTTGTTTCTATTTCCACTTTTGTGGACATTGCATGGTTTTTGAATCCTGTTGATTCTTTTTCGGGGCATGTGCCCTCGTTTTCCTTCGAAGCAATTCTGAAGCGTTCAAGCAGCTCCCACTCAGCTCACTCCCCCTCCTGTTTTTTCATTGTCTCTTGCCCAAAGCTCATTTAAATAAAATTCTCTTAAAGGCATACCTTCAGGGCAGTTGCACCTAGCCAGCTAACTGCTAAAGTTACTGATGCTAAAGGACCCCTTGGAAGAAAGAAGATTACTGTGATGAATGATTTTTTCTTTCTGCCGGTTAAGACATTTAGTTGCATGTGTGGGGATCTTACGTTGTGCACCAAGGAGGTGTCTGCCTTGTTCCCAGAGGCTGTCTTGTTTTTCTTTTGCCTCCAATTGTTCCTTCAATGCCTTTTGCTCTGTCTCATGCTTTCTCTTGTACGAGGCCGAGTAGGATGTCATATGACCACAGATCGTGGCCTTAAATGCCTTCCACACTGTACCTCTGTGGATGTCCCCCCATATCACTTATCTGAAAATATGAGGTAGCCTCCCCCCTAAGCCAGTCTACGAATGACTTATCCTGTAATATGTAAGGGTCTAGGCACCAGGATGGAGACCTAGCCAGAGCAGGTCTCCATAATAGAATTAGATCTTATCTGTGTCAATCTTCACCATTCATCACCTTTGGGTATAGTGGCCGGTGGTCACAATCCTGCGGGAGCTCTTTTTTTTTTGATGGGCGAGTCGATGCACCATCGGCGCCACCCTTGAGGCCGATGCACTGTGTGGCGCTCGCAGGTTGGCCGTTACGCCAGTTCTTCATCCCACCATAGAGGTTGCACCTCGTGGAAGTTCTACTAGCAAGAGGCCTGCTGCTTAACCGAAGCCTTCGGCTCCGTTATCTCCATTTCTCGATGCCAAGTCTGTCAACACCACTTATTGAAATTTTCTGCCAGTACCGTTGTCTGCCACCACTTGACGTTGCCTGGTAAGAATGTTCCTTTTCTTCTTTTAGCGACGTGGAGTCTTGTTTTCAGTTGATTTTTCCGTAGGTCATGTCTTGGTAGGGGGGGCAAGAAAACTTTGAAGATGGGATGGCCCCCCTATGCGTTGGTGCCCGTGCAGCCATAAGTACTCCATCACCGACCAGCATGACCATTGCTTCGCGTGTCTTTGCCCGCTACATGACATGGATTCTTGCAACGCCTGCTTCTCCATGAACTGTTGTGTCATCGAACAGGGCGCATGGAAAATGGGACAGGCTCCACCAACTTTTGGGGACAGGTGCGCACTCGTCGGGCCACGCCACGATCTCTCGGCCTTTCCTCGGGGTCCCCTCCCGGTTCTGTATGGACCGCAGAGGAGGGGGCTTCTGCTTCTTGTAGCCTCGCCATTGCAGAAGCCCCTTCCTTGGTGCAGGAGGCCAAGTCTGTCCCTCCTGGGGGGCGGGCGGGAGGCACCACCTTGGCAATCGCCCCTTCGGGGGTGAAGGCTTCCCTTGTGTCGTCTCCTTGGGCTGGGAAGCCTGGGTCAGCACCATCCTCGATGCCGTCAGTCGGTGCCGTCTTGGGCCTCGGCGCCATTCGCGGTGCCATGGGCCCTGACGGCGCCAGTCCGTCGCTTGGTGCTGTCTCTGATGTCGGCACTGTTCACGGTGCTGATGGTGCCGTGGGAGGCTCTACGGCACCACCCTTGTCTGTTTCTCACGAACGGCACCATGGTTGAGCATGGTGCCGTGTCCAGCTCTGGTGCCGCTTGTGGTGCTGAGCAACAACACGGTGCCATGGGGGTTTCCACGGCACTGAGAGTGCGGTCGAGGCTGTCTTCGGCATTGTCTCTGGCCTCGGCACCGCTTGCAGGGCGCCGTGGGTCAGTACGGCACCGTGGCAACTTCCGGCTCTGATGCTGCTGTCGTCCTCAACACTGTGTCTTCTTGCACCGCTCGTGGTATGCTTCAGGGCTTCTGCACTGACTCTTGTGCAGTCCCTCGTTTTGGTGCCCCATTCAGTCAGGATAGCAGCAGGCGTCCACGTACCATCTGGCACAGGACTTCAGTCTCCACCTCCTCAGAGGCAGAATCAGACTCTGAGTCAGATAGGCAGTCTGACTTTTTGGAGTTGGCTGCTCACGTGGACACCTTGGTAGTGTCCTCGACAGGCCGGAGCCAGCCCCCCTCTGAGGAGCGAACAGTGGCTCCCGGTCCAGGTTCAGGAGTTCTGACCAGCAGGCAGTGGTGCAGGCCACCATTGCCCTGCAACCTGGCCTCGGAGGGTTTTCTGACCCCTCAGTGGTGGTACCCCCTCAGGTGGAGTGCCTGGATCACCCAACTGTGGGGCGATGGAGCACCCACAGGAGGGGGGAGGGTGCTGCTCCCTGGATAGTTCCTTTGGGGACTGACCAGGGCTGCCAGCTGCCTAGCTGACTTTTTCAAGGAGAAGGGCTCTTTCAGACTCCGGGGGGTCGGGGGGTAGGGATTCGACATGGTGACCCTTTGGGACCCACCGGGTTCCGGAAGGAGTCGTAGTGCAGATCTCCACCCTTCCTTTTCAGTTTCCTCAAGAGGGCCCTGTTCTTTGGAGGTAGGGGACCATCCTTTTGGACTCTCACAGCCCAGGTTACTTCACAGGTGGGATTCTTCAGGGTGCAGCCTAGGCAGTTTCAGTATGGTTGATCAGCTGTCGGCTGTTGAGTTTTCCGGAACTCCCTCTTCCCTTGGGGCTCCAGGTGCGCTCTCTGGCCCAGGCAGAGGACAGCCGATTCCTGTTGTCAGCTCTGTCCCCGCTCCTCTGCCATGTTCTCCTGCTCTCCCAGGTATTCTTGGTCCTAGCGGCCCTCTCTCGGAGCAATTCAGAGCTGTAGCTGTTCAATTTCCCTCTTACATCATGGCCATGGACAGACAGGTTTTTCAACCTCCCCCTGAGCAGCCAGCTTCTGAACTCTTGAGATCCTCTGATTCTTCATCCCCCTCTTCTGGAGGAGAGGGACTGTCTGTCCACATCTCCCCAGCTGCTGATCTCACAGAGTATTAGCGATTCCTCGTGAGGATGTTGGAGGACCTGCACAACACCCCCACCCACGCAGCACAATCCGGAGCACTCGACGCTTGCCTTTTTAGGTGATTTCAGTGCGGACACCCTTGTGATGCCCCCCTGGCCTGCTCCCTTTCGGGAGGCATCATTGCATTTCTGGCTGAGACCCTTTTCCGGAGTCCCAGCCCCTAGGGATATCTTCGAGGTATTGTGCTCCCCCCCCCCCGAGTCTCCAGGTTCTATGCCTCATCCTCAGTCGGGATTGACACAGCTGGACACTCCTGATGGGCTTCGCACCCCTCACCGTGACTGGCCCCCAGATCAAGATTCTATGGATTTTGACTTCTAGGGGAGGAGGACTTTCTACTCGGCACGGTTGCTGCTTTCTATTTCAGCACATCAGGCCCACTATGCTACCTATGATAAGTTCCTGTGGTCCAGGTTAGGTCAGCTTCTAGCCACAATGCCTGACACAGAGGTAACCAGACAAGCCATTGCACTCTCTGCACGTGGCCTGGAGCTAGCAAGGCACTAAGCGAGGGCATCCTACCACGCCAACGAGGTAGCTTCCAGGGTCGTAGGGACAGCGATCTGCACTAGTCAGACGGCATGGCTGTGTCTTTCCCGGTTGTCACCCTTGGCCCGGCCTAGGGTGATTTCCTCCCCTTATCAGAGAACCCATCTTTTCTCCCGAAGGATGAGGCGTCGTCTGTCAGGGAAACTTCCTACTCCTTCTGAGGAGTCCCCATCTCGCTCTCCCCACTCCCAGGCCTCTCCAAACCTGTGAAGGTTCTCTCTCTTGGTGAGTCACCCACTGAGAGCTAAGGGACTTAGTCCTTTAGGGTTAGGGCCCTCTTTGGGGGGGCTCGGCACTCACCCAAAGGTGATCAATGGTTAAGATTGACACAGATAAGATATGAAAATTACGTACCTACTGTAATTCTGATCTTTCTGTGTATCTTCACCATTCATCACAATCTTACCCTCCATTCCCCTGGGGCCTCAGTCTCTGGGTCCCCCTCCTTCTCTGTGCCCTCTCTTTCACCCTCCTTTCTGTTAGTCAGGAGTGGGGTGACCTTGGGCGCATAGGGAGATGTTTTTCTCTAGGGGGAGAGTGCCCAGGATGGGGGGCACTCCTTCCTCAGTGCTCGGCTCCACCCCGTGGGGTAGGGTTGGTAGTTACCCTCTTTTCTGCTCTCTTTCCCCTTCTCCCCGTCAGCTGTACTTAAATTTTCTTAGATTTCCTTGTCCTTTAGACCCAACCTCAATTTAATTTAAGAAACTAGTTTTCTTATGCCAAAATCTGATTTTGGGGGGGGTTGGGGGAGTATTCCCTGTATCCTGTCTTTTCTTCCAGAATAGTCGATTCTGCTCATGTTGGAGTTATTTCCAGTGATTCTATGGCTTGAATTCTGGCAGTTTAGCCTTCTTGCTACTCCTTCGCAGTTCCTGTACAAGCTTGAGACAGGTCAAGGTTCCAGGGTATGTTCCCTCTTCGCCCTTCCTCACATCCTTACTTCTAAATTCCCTAATCCTCCCTCCCTCCTCCTTTTCTACTTCCAGATATTGGGGCCCTCCCAATCCCCTTAGTTTTCCAGCTTTGTTCTGTACTCTCAGTCATTTATTTCTCCTTTTAGTTTGTATATCCTTTCCTTTATCTGTCCCGTGGACTCCCTTGTCCCTCCCTCCCAACCTTTGCTTACTCTACGGTGACTCAGAACTGGCGGGAGAGCGGGGTCGACCACACATAAAGGCCAACCCACGAGCACCACGCAGTGCGTCGGCCTCGAGGGCAGCGCCAATGGTGCGTCGACTCCGCCCATCCCCCCCAAAAAAAGAGCTCCCGTGGGGTCATGACCTACGGCTACTATATCCAAAAGTGATGAATGGTGAAGATACACAGAAAGATCAGAATTACGGTAGGTACGTAATTTTCATTTCTTCCAGAGCATGATCGGAGATACATAGGGGGCTATTCTGGATGTAGACACCATCTGAGTGGCAGCCAGTGATGACAGCCAGACATCCAGGCCACTAGAGATGGTGTAGGTGGCCAAGAAACAGGTATAGTCATGGTCCTGAGGGTGGTGCAACCTCCATATGTCAGCAAGGGACAAGAAGAAATTGGATGTCCAAGAGTTCAGTGAGGGCCCTGAGGTTCTGGTTTACCAGAGTTTCTGTTCATGTGGATGTGCAGGGAAGATTAAAGTCATCCCCACAATGAGATGAGTGTCAGGGTCTGCAAATGGAGCAGTGGTGTGGCTCAGGGAGGCGAAGAAGTTGGGGCAGTCTTAGTGCCATAGACATAAACAGTCAGTGCCCTCCTGGGTGTCCATACAAGCAATTGCCCACCTGCCCATACTATCCCTCCTGACCTTCAAGATTGTTCATTTAAGTCACTTATGGACCAAAACTGAGACCACAGCCTTGGATGAAGGGGCACTGCTGTGGATTTCTAAACCCACGCATCCTCTTAAGAGCTATACAGCGTCAGCTGAGCATAACTTTGTTTCCTGTAATAAGGCCACTCCAGCTCCCATAGATTTAAGCTTCATCAGAACCGTCTTCAAACAACATGAAGTCTTGCTATATTATGACATATGCAGTGAGTCCCAACCTTCGAACTGCTCCGGAGGTCAAAGAGTTAACTTTCCATGCCAGGCATGGAACGCTGAGCTCGAGCTTGGTTGAAACTCTGTCTGTTGTTCTTCAAACTCAAACCGTCAGATTCTTTACTCCGCCTCACTGAACAGTCGCTCCGGAGATTTCTCCTTCTGCTCGGTTCATTTTGTCGGTTAAAGTATTGTTTTTCTCGGTTTTCGACCGAATTTAAACCGCAACCGGTCGGTTCAAGCTCTGTCTGTGGTACTGTGAGTACTAGATAGGTTTACATTATTTCTATTCTGTGTGGAACTTGTAAACGGTTTATCGGTTTGGTTTGAACCGATCAGGTTGTTTAAAGTATCTTAATCTGTGATTTAGAGTGTGGTTACCAGTTCTTATCGGTTCTAAAAAAAATGGATTTTATTACGTTTTTTTCCACGACCCGTGACACAGTTGGGAACTGATAAGAGGGTCTTACGTGGCGGATTGCCATAAACGGGTAAGTTTGGTTAGGACTGGCACTATGTCTGAGAAACCCAAAAGAAAAACTGGGCCCACTGGGTTTCAACACTGCAGTGTGTGTGGGGAAGTCTTTGCCAAGGCTGACCCCCACACCACCTGTGTTTATTGTCTGGGGTTTGACCACCTCAGTGCAGACTGCCAGATTTGTAAAAATTTTCCTGCAGTTACCCTGGAAAAGAGAGTTGGTAGGCTCAGGGAAAGGGAGGCCAAAAAGTCCGCTGAACCGTATGGCCAGCCCGGTTCGGTTCCAACTGAACCAGAGGGAGTGCCCTCTGACCAGGGCGAGACTTCCTCGGGCAAAAGGAGAACCGACTCTGAGGAGTCGGTTCCAGCAAAAAGGACTAGGAAATCAGCTGGTGTGGAGCCAAAACTTTCCTCTCCAACCGCTGAAGAAATAGCCAAAGTAATTAAAATTGTCCAGTCGCTTCCCCCGGTTCCGACCGAACCGGCACCTTCAGGTAAGCGCCCGGATCGGCCAGTTCCACCGGTTCAAGATTATGATTTAGAGGAATATTATGAACCGGAGGAGGGGGAAGAGGAGTATGAGGAGAGTGAATGTGGATTTGAAAGTCTGAATGTGCCCATTGACCCGGACATCTCCCCAGACAGACCTGCAGGAGTGTCTCCTCCTAGGCTTTCTGAGTCCCCTTCTCATTTTATGTTTTATAAAAAAGTGGCTGAAACCCTCCAGCTCCCTATGGAGGAAGCTGTGGATGATCAAGAGGAGCTTGACTATGTGGAAATGATGGATATCCCAGAGTCTAGGAGACTGTCTATTCCCTTGCATAAATCTTTTGGGAAACAGACATTTAAAATTCTAAAAACTCCTCACACTATACCTCTTGTGGATAAGAGAATGGACAAGAGGTACACATTGTCAGGCTCTGATACGGAGTTCCTTACACAACAATGCAGCCATGTTGGGGTAGTGCAAGCTGCAGCCTGTGACAAGGCAAATATTCCCTTGGCTTCACACCCCCCGGACAAGGACTCCAGGAGGATTGATGCCATGGCAAAGAAACAGTACATGGCAGCATCTTTGGGACTCAGACAGGCAAATTATATGGCTTATGTTGCTAGATATCAGAAATCCAGATGGGATACTGTTATGGCTCTAGCAAAACAGGTCCCTGGCCAGCTTGCCAAGGAGTTGGAGCAGGTGGCTGCTGATGGTATTGAGGCATCAAGGCACAATTCCATGCTGCAGTGGACTCAAATGATGTGTCATCAAGAGTCATGGCTACATCTGTGGCACTTCCAGAATGGCTTGCTCAGATGTACTAGCCTGTCAGCAGGATACCCAGACTAAAGCCATGGATTTTCCTTGTTGTGGGTAATTCTCTGTTTGGGGAGCAGACAGAGAATTACATGAAGAAAATGGATGAGTACAGGACCACCTATAGGAGTGCACAGGCCAAGGAAAGGCAGGCCACTCCTCAAAGGCAGCTTCCCAGGGGTAGGGGCAGGCCTTTTCATAGGGATTTTTACCAAGCCCAGGCCTCCTCTTCTGCTTATGCCCAGAGGGGGTTCTTTAGAGGGAGAGGCAGACGGGGTTCAAGCAGGCCTGCTTCCACCCCTCAGCCCAAAGCCCCTGCCAAGCAGGCACCCTGATGGGGTTGCCAGGGCCAATTCTCTGCTACCTGTAGGGGGCAGGCTGGCTTACTTTGTCCAGGACTGGGAGTCTCTGACATCAGACAAGTGGGTCCTGGAAGTAGTAAGCCAGGGACTGGTTCTCAGCTTCAAAAAGTTTCCAAAGATGAGAACCAGATCCTTTCCACCTGCAAATCCACCAGAGGCACTTGCCCTCGAGGCAGAGGTCTCTTCCCTCCTGGCTCTCAGAGCTGTGGAAAGGGTTCCACCCCTACACCAGGGCAAAGGGTTGTACTCCAGGTACTTCCTTACCCCAAAAAAGACAGGAGAATAGCGGCCCATCCTGGATCTCAGATACTTAAACAAGCACCTTTTAAAACCAAAATTCAAAATGGTGACTCTGGGAATTATTCTACCCTCTCTAAGGCCAGGGGACTGGCTAGCGTCCCTGGACCTCAAGGATGCCTACTTCCATATTCTCATCAGAAGCTCCCGTCGAAAGTACCTCAGGTTCGAGCTGCCCTCAGGCTATTACCAGTTCAGAGCAATGCCCTTTGGCCTCGCCTCTGCTCCAAGGGTATTCACCAAATGCCTGGCAGTAGCAGTTGCTTCCCTAAGAAGGCAAAAAATTGCCATCTTCCCTTACCTGGACAATTGGCTCATAGTAGGTCAGTCCCCAGACCAAGTCAGGTTACACCTACAGATAACTCAGCAACTGCTCACCTCTCTAGGTTTTCTTCTGAATCTCTCAAAGTCAGTTCTAGAGCCTGTACAGCTCTTCATCTTCATAGGTGCAGAGCTGAACACAGAGAAAGCCAGAGCCTTCCTTCCTTTGGACAGGGCAAGGACCCTGGTCTCTCTGGCCTCCTCATTCACCCTGCAGGTCTCTCGACCAGCAAGGCATTTTCTACAGCTCCTGGGGCACATGGCTGCCTCTATAGCAGTAGTGCAGGGAGCAAGATTTCAGATGAGGGACATCCAGTTCCATTTGAGAGCCTTTTGGTCTCAAAGGAAAGACCCTCTAACCAAATTGATCCCAGTGGCTCGAACCTTGATCCAGGCCCTACAGTGGTGGCAGGATCAGAGCAATCTGAGACAAGGGGTTCCTTTTGTCACTCAGTCTCACTCCTTAATCCTTACTCAGATGCATCCCTCTTGGGGTGGGGAGCTCACATGGGCGACCTCACTACCCAGGGGTTGTGGTCCCCTCAGGAATCTCTGCTCCACATCAATCTGTTGGAACTCAGAGCAGTTTTTCTAGCACTTCAAGCTTTTTCCAAATCTGTTCCAGAACAAAGTTGTACAGGTCAGAAAAGACAACACCACCACAATGTGGTACATCAACAAGCAGGGGGCACTTGGTCTCGGCCTTGTGCACTAAGCAATGAAGTTGTGGTCTGTGGCTTACTCCCTGAACACCTCCCTTACAGCAGTTCACCTCCCAGGCAAGGACAATGTCCTGGCAGATGCTCTCAGCAGGATTTCCCAGGGCCATCACGAATGATCACTGGACCCCCTGGTTTTGGAGGTGATCTTTGCCAGATGGAGCACCCCGCAGATAGATCTTTTTGCAGCCCCAGACAATCACCAACTTCCCCTTTTTTGATGCAGGCCCCCAGTGTTGGGCTCAGTCCCTCTGGATGCCTTAGTCCTCAATTGGAAAGGGAAGTTTCTCTATGCTTTTCCTCTCTTCCCGCTCCTGTTCAAAGTGCTAGTCAAAATCAGATCTCAGCCCTGCAAGATGATCCTGATTGCTCCAGATTGGGCCAGACAACCCTGGTATCCACGCCTACTGTCCTTAGCAGTCCATCTTTCCCTGTGTCTTCCCAGGAAGCACAACCTGTTAACCTGTGCTCAGGGGAGGGTTTGGTACCCAAACCTCAAATCTCTCAATCTCAAGGCCTGGCTCTTGAAGAGTTAGAGTTTGCTGATCTACACCTCTCCCAAGGTGTAATGGATATCCTGAAGGCTTCTAGGAAACCTTCCACCAGGGCTACTTATAATTCCAAATGGAAAAGGTTTTCCATATGGTGCTCTGGAAAGCATATTTCCCCAGAATCTGCTGATTTACCCTACAGTCCTGGATTATATGGTCCACTTGAATACCTTGGGGCTGAGACCAGCTACCCTAAAAGTGCATTTGGCAGCTGTGTCTGCTTTTATTTCAGCAGGTAAGCCCTCTTCTCTTTCAGCTCATCCTGTATTCTCCAAGTTTTTCAAGGGATTGCTTCATACCAACCCTCCATTCAGGGACCCTGCCCCTGCCTGGGATCTTAATGTTTGCATTGCTCAGCTTATGCAACCCCCCTTTGAGCCTTTGTCTTCAGCAGAACTTAAGAACTTGACTTGGAAGACTGTGTTTCTGGTAGCCATCACTTCTGCCAGATGCATAAGTGAATTGCAAGCTTTGTCAGTGGAGCCTGATTTTATCTCCTTTCATAGAGATAAGGTGGTCCTCAGGACTAATAGGAAGTTCTTGCCTAAGGTGGTTTCAGATTTCCACCTTAATCAATCCATATCTCTTCCAGTGTACTTCAGTGACCATTCCTCCTCTGGCAAGAGGAGGTTGCACAGCTTAGATGTGAAGAGAGCCCTTAGTTGCTACATAGAGCATACCAAGGGTCACAAGTTTGACTCCCTCTAACTGTTCCTCACTTATGGTGAGGTTGGTAAAGGGAAACCTGCCACTAAAAGATCCATTGCCAGGTGGATTGTCTCTTGTATCCAATTTTGCTATGAAAACTGGGTAAGGTTCCTCCCTCAGGCCTGAGGGCTCACTCTACCAGAGGTACAGCTGCTTCCCTGGCTGCGGCCAGGGACATCCCTATTCTAGAGATATGTCAAGCAGCTACCTGGAAAACAGTTCACACTTTTACCAAGCATTACTCCCTGGACATCCAGGCTAGGAGTGATGCTTGGTTTGGCACAGCTGTGCTTCAGAGCCTATTTCCCTAAGTAGGTTCTGTCCCTCCTCCATGGAGGTACTGCTTTGTAGTCTGCATATGTCATAATATAGCAAGACTTCATGTTGCTTGAAGAAAAAATTATTCACCTTAGTAATGTTGTTTCTTCTAATGAAGTCTTGCTATATTATGACCTCCCCCCCGCCTGCCCCTCTCAGAACCTCTGTTTTTGGGATGTGGGTGGGCAGTGCAGTGTTGGCACTAAGTAGGTGCCCATCTTGTTGTTTTCACCCCTCCTTTCTTGGGGTGACTTGGTGGTGTGTTTTTCATTTTTTGGGTCTCCTGACTTGAGTCTTTGTTTTGGGACAAAAAAATGTGTTCTTATGTTTAGTAGCCAGTTGGCTAGTGTAGGTTTACAGCTTCCACACAGGACCTCAGTGAGTTTAGCTCATAAAGATCTGATGGTTTGAGTTTGAAGAACAACAGACAGAGTTTCAACCGAGCTCGAGCTCAGCGTTCCATGCCTGGCGTGGAAAGTTAACTCTTTCACCTCTGGAGCAGTTCGAAGGTTGGGACTCACTGCATATGTCATAATATAGCAAGACTCCATTAGAAGAAACAACATTACTAAGGTGAGTAATTTTTTTCTTCCTCTTTATGAAGTAATTCAGACCCCTCACATTCCAAGAGATGCAGCTTATGGCCGCCATAAAGGGTAGTGCAGGAAGTCGGTTCTGAATGGTTGGGATCCAAGTGCTATCAGGGATGCAACCAGTATCCCACCCCCTCCCTAAAACCCTTGTCCCCTTGACCTTGTAACCCACACCTGTGGGTATACCATATGTACATTCAGAGTTGCGCGGGAGATAACATACACAAAATTGTTCATAGTTTGCATAAACACTGAGAACAATGAACTTCTCTGCTGGAAATTGACCAGTCCCGAGGAACACTTGTTAGAACCAAGAAAGCACTCAGTGCAAGATATGGGGAATAAAGTCACTTGGGAGGTCAAGTAAGCCATGATTACTTTACAAGTGAGAGTCGGCGGATTATTCCAGTGAGCTCTTTTAGATATAAGCAACAGAAACCACCAACCTGAGGAAGTGATGAAGCCACAAAACATCATGTTGTATGTGATGGAAGATAAAGGGATAATTTCTCTGCAAATACGAGTTGAACCTTCATTATTGGCTATTTCTGGATTGCATTCTACTTGGAAGTTTCTGCGGACTTTGTTTTTGCTTTTCAGACTGTGTCAAGCCTTGGGTTTCCTAGTCCTTATTATACACGTGAACAATCAAAACATAACCAGATATGTAATATGAGAAAAGTCTTCATGAACAGTAACTGGGTCTGGCTGCGCAGACAACAGAAATCCATCTAGCACCATCCTGGCCTGTAGGCCCTGCAGCCAAAAGGTCACCACGAGCCAGGTCGGAATGGAAGCGGAAAAATACCTACCATCACAAGAGAAGGTAAGAAGGGGGTAAAATGGAGCAGAGTGCCTGCCCATGAAGAACCAGTGGCATAAGTATCCAGTAGCATAACGAGTAGTTGTGTCGATTAAACAGTAAGACTCTGGTGGGTGGGAGTGACCTAGTCATCCCAGTGTCCCATACAACCTTGTATGTGGGCACACATAACATAACATGCCCATGTGCAATAGTGAAAGGAGATCCTGGGGGGCCAAGCCAAAGGGAGGAGGGGACGAGAGGAGTCAGAGTAGGCTATCAGAGCTGAGGCTGAATCATCTGTGCTTCCCCATCCCAAGAGAGCAGCGGAGTGGATAAAAGGGAGCGATAGTTTCTGAGCAGTGCCAACAAGGTACTGGGGGGGGGCACTAGAGGAGCAGCACCAGTGAGTCAAGTAGCACAGATAAGGCAGCTGGCAGCCAATTGGTGGGGGGTCACAACATTTCTAATATAGCAGTATCTGGGAGAAAATTTCACCCCATCCTCAGGCTACTAAGTGGGTGAGACCCCAGGTGGAAGGAAAAAATATAATTCCAAGGTGCATTGCACCTATCTAACAAGCAGATCCCCACCTAGGCAGGGCCCAGACAGAACTCCCATACACCATCGCTTGAACTATCCATGCTGCCACTGGTGCCAGCGCTCCCCCGCCCTCAGGATTGCCATAAAAAATGGCATAATTGGCTGTCAAAAAGAGGCACACTGTCACAGCTGAGAAAGCCATCGGCTCCTATAGTTGCCATCCATGCATAACTGGTAGCCCTGGAGAGGGGGTGTACGAGGGGGAGGATCCCTGCCATAGGGAATCAAATATTCAAAGGCAGGCAAACAAGTTTCCTATTTGAAAGTAAAAAGAAACAGCAGTAACATTGCGAGCCGAACCCAAGTGTATAACTGAATTCAGCTCTCAAAAAAACAGTACAACACATCACCATCAAAGGGTGTGCAAAAACTGGCTTGTAAGCAACCAGTGGCTGCAAGAAAGATCAAAACTGTGGACACTTTGTAATAACAAAGTATGGTTCATGATGGGTGGAGAGGGTCCCTTGTCAGTGCCCTCTCACTGCCGCCATCAAGAAGAGCCAACCAAGATGCAAAGTACCTCCTCCTCCCCTCAAACAGTATTCCACTATGGTTGAAGCCATCTTCAGAAAAGCCTGAGGCCTGAGCCATGAGATGTAAGCAGCTCAGAGACCAGGAGCCTCAGGGAGAAAGTCCCAAAAGGGGGAATGAGACACAAAGCTCACATTGCAGTCACATCAGTCCACATGTCCTCCCTTGTGCAAACCAAAGTAGAAAGAAGAGAGTTTAAGGTTTCGTGTTCATCCTAGCTTTTTCTGTAGAGCCTGCTGCTGCTGCTTGGGGAGGGAGTTGGCATATTGGAGGAAGGAGGGTATGCCAGCAGGAATCTGGTGGAGAAGTCACTCTCTGACCAGGATTTTGGTGGATTCCTGGGCTGTGTCAGTGGATGTGGAATGGCATCATAGGCTGGGTCTGCCATCTCCATGGTGACTGCGTCACACTGTTTGTGAGATCTAGAAGCGTCTGCCGCAGAAGCCGGTTGCAGTGGTTCAAACCTGTAGTGGGTAGGGAGGCTGGAAATGGTCATGCGGCTGCTCGATGATGCAGAGGAGGGTGAGCTGAGATGGACGTTTCTGGAACAGTTGGCTGGTTTACCATCAGTCAAACGTCAGCTTTGTAGTGGTTTCTGCCTCTTCCTCTTTTCTATTGTATTAAGATCCTGTTTCCATTACCTATCGTAGAAGAGTCTTCTGCTTCACCTGTTCCAGGGTGCTCGGTGGTGTCCATGGAAATGGGGAGGGGCCGGGACATGACTTACCATAAGGTGAGGAGGGGACCTTGTCATTTGACCATTGACTCTGGTTGAATTCCTCCATACCTCTGCAGTATCAAATTGCTACTGAGTGGCATTGACAAAGATCTCGAGTTGTGGAGGGTATCGAAGGGGAGTTTTAACACCCAAATATGAGAGCGTACTCTTAGCTGTAGCATAGACCCTCTAGCGATGAGATCACTCACGAGAAAAGTCCTGAAAAAAGGATATTTGATGTCCTTTCCACCAGAGTGGACCATGCTCTCTAGCCAGTCTTACAATGTTTTCTTTCACTGGGTGCCTCAGTAGTTTTAGTAATACCGGTCTCGGCTTGTCACCTGGCTTTGGTCTCGTGACCAACTATTTGTGTGTATTTTCAATTTCAGCAGGGGTAAGTTCTGCACGTTTCAGAGATCTGGTATCGACTGAAAGATTCTTATAATATCTGCCCCCCTCTGGGAGTCCAACAAGCTGCAAGTTATTTCTTTGGGCCCAATATTCTAGGTCATTGACCTAAGACAGGTGGTACCTTATCAGTCTATCTTGTTCCTGGAGCCAGGCCTTCACATCAGCCTCCCTGCCTCCAACTGTCCAGTTCATTGTCCTGTGCTCTCAACTCCCATGCCTAGGTGAAGCAGGTTCCATTTGGTTTGCACTGCTGCCTTCTTGAGATCCACCATGTCACTGAGGATCTTCTGTAGTAGCTCTGTAATGTGAGGTAGGTTGAATGGAGGACCCACCACCAGTGCCATAGTTGAAATCAGAGGGAGCACAGTAGCAGGATCATGCAGGCCAGATGACGGACTTGTAGCAGATGCAGTTTTACTTTCACAGTCAGATGAAAGTGTAGGATCTTGAGTCATAGTTTTCTCCCAGTTGTGAGCATTTCCCAACAAAATAAAAACACCAGCCAGTGCCTCAGGCTCAGGGCAATCACAATCTGTGCACAGAAACTGCAGGCATTGATATGAGGCACGCAGATAAGCGGCAGTTTTTCCAGGACAAGAAGCAGTGAAGAGATTAAGCTGCCATCTTGCTGGCAGCAAGCCACGCCAGTGTGATTTACTTCTATAGCTGGAGGGGGTCAGGTGCTCAAGGTTATAGGTCAGGTTCATGCTATGGGCTCTAGCCAGTGGTTTTCCTTGGACTTTGTACATTCTTAATGGACTTTGCAATTGTGTGAATATGACTAGAATGCCCAAAGCACAGGAGACCTATAACTACAAGCAGGTAACAGTGTTGTACTTGATTAAAAGGTTCAGAACGGAAAATAAATCTGCATAGATTGTTCTTTTAACAGCTGATAATGAAATCGTTTTTTTACAGCACCATTGATAAGCAGTATAGACCACAGGTAAAGCTATCTACTCCAAGTCAAAGGCGAGGGCACTTGGTGAGACCCAAGGGCTGTGCCAGTTTGTATTGCTTAGTATGAAGGCTACTGCTGATATTAACCATAAATGGGAAATAAAAGTTAAAAAAAATGTTTTAAAGGCTTAAGAAAATACTGTCAGTAGAGCACTTTAAATCTAGACTTTGTTATTCAGAATGTAGAAAGGGAACCCACTGGTTAATATGAGTTTGAATGGATTTTCTTAGTCAGTCTCCTCCATAGAGCTCCATTCTTTGATCTTAGCACAGAGACGCTAGGACCCTGTGAGAAGCAGAACTTCTGAGGCTGGCAATACTGACTACCGCACCAGCGTATGGTGCTATATGCACATAAGCAGTGTATATAGCACTGCTGGTCCCAACTGCCCCATTTTTCCCCCTGTCATAGCTCAGTCTACCTTATCAAAAACCCAAAGTGTTTTCTTTGATTAGCTGTTCTGTGCATTTCCTTGACTTTCTCTGTGGGTTCAACTTTTTTCTGTTACTCAATGTCGTCTTTATTAATTTCAACAGTTTTTTTTTTTTTTGTGCCATTGCTCTCAGTTCATTGTTGGGCCTAGCAAGCTTGTCATGTCCAAGATGTTGATTTCTATGCATTGACACTCAAGATTTTTGATTGCTGAAGCCTATTTAGACATCTGACATTGCGCTGATTGTCAGGCAATGGTTTCTAGGACACAAAGGATCCAGGATGGAGTCTTTCAGGACAATCCTTCGGTAAGAGGAGATCTTGACTCTGGTCCCTAAGGCCTGTTGCTTACAAAGACCCTTCAATTTATTTATTTTATTTATTTATTTAAAATTGGGGTGACTGGGAAAGGCACACTGAGCCGAGACTCATTTCCAGGTGCGACCCGGGTACAAAGTGTACAATGTGGAAGGCAGAGAAGTACAAGCAATATCAAGTTTCAGATGAATAGTACAGTATAAGGACATTTAATAGTAGTAGGCAGTAAAGTAACAATTTTTGTTGGAACAGTCGATGGAAGAACATCGAGACATTTAATTTCTACACAATTCGTATATATAGTATAATACAAGTGCATGTATAAACATATTTACAGTAGTTATCTCATCCACATTCATGCTATGCCCTCACATTGATGTAGACAGTAGTGCTGATATCTATCTTTCTGTCTGTCTATCTAGATCTTACTTCGAGAGGGCTCTTGCAGTAGGTAATTACATATAGGACTGACGTCGGCAGGCGGCAGGACCCCATGGAAACATTTCTAGCTAGCAGTCTCTGGTGAGGGACTGCCCCCATATCAGGTGACCAGCATCAGGAGACGTTGGTATAAAGGGATGGTCCCTCACACCCACCTTCCAGTTCTTTCCCACCGTTAGCGTATGCCAGCGCCTCGTGGAAAAGTTCCCTGCTCGTCAGGCTCCTTCGTCGGTAGTTTTACCAAGTAGTTTAGATTTTTTCTCAACCATCGTCGGGTATCCGTCAGTGTACGTCATCCCCTACACCCTCCGAGCACAAAAACAAGTGCAACTCGTGCGGCGCCCAACTCTCGCACAAGGACGGCCATTCCCTGTGCCTTTTTTGCCTAGGCCCCGACCATCCGGTGGAGAAGTGCCAGCACTGCCTCAGCTTTAACATGGCCACCCGGAGAATGCGGCAGCAGTCCCTGGAAGCCCACATTTTGAAAAAGAAAATGAGCTCCATGGAGAAAGAACTGAAAAAGCTTCGGCAGGTGTCGACTTCCCCTGAAGGCCATCGCAAGAAAAAGGATAAGGAGATGCACCGGGACAAGGGCTTCTCTCCCAACGCGTCTTCCTCGGGAGTCGCCGTGAAACAGGGTAGCGTCCCCGAGACCACTCCATAATGACGCCTGGGGCTTCTAGGCGGCATCCGGACCTGTCTGGCCCTGCATCTCAGGCCCTTCGGCGCCTCTGGGCTCGTGGAGCCTCGCTCCCAGTAAAGCAGGGGTTTCGTGGCCTACTGTGTGAGCTGCTCTGATAAGCCGGACATCAGCTCCTCCGACGCCCGCACGGAGAAGGTCGGTAAGTCGCCTGACCCTTTGGGGCGGCGAACGGCCCCCATTCCGCCCGAACATGCCACCCCTCCATCGCGGCCTGCCTCCGGCGAAGGGTCCATTAAGTCGGACGCTGGCCCCTCCGGTGTCCGCCCGGATCCCGCTGCTAAGCCGCACGTCGGTTCGTCCAACATCCGCACAGCAGATGAGCCGATGCCGGACACCCCCACATCCATCGTTCCCGGCTCCCCGCAGCCTTTGCTGCCCTCCGGGGATCCTGAGTCTCCTCAACCCGACCCCGAGGATTTCTCCCCCATCCCTGGGCGACGCTGAGGTTTCTGGTCCACCTCCGTCTGACCGTCCACCTTCTGGTCCAACTGATCTGACGTCAGTTCCCTGGATGCCGGCTCCGACACCGGCCCTTTGGCCACTGGCTCCGACGCCAGTCTTGCCATACCTGACAACATCCCAACCCCCGATTTCGCCCCGACACCGGGCCCTCCGCCCCCTGGGTCTTCCGCTCCAGAACCGCCTGTGGGGCCTCCGGCCGGGTCGTCTGCTCAGGCAGCTCCTCTGGCTCCTGGGTACCCGGTTGTATCCGACGCCGCCATACCTGGGACTGCAGTATCTGGCGCCGACATATCCGACTCCGCAGTACCCGGCTCCTGAATACCCGATGCCAGGCTTCCCGCCATCGGGTTATGGATACGCGCCCTTTGGGTATAGTCCATACCCGTATCCCCCTCCTCCTCCTCCTTCTCCACCGCCCTCTCAGCTGTCGGTGGACTTGCAGGAGACTCTGGCCTTCTGGTGGGCTGAGGCCAAGGCTCAGCTCACCAGAGAGGTGGAGAGTCGTCTTCTGATGATGGTGCCGGTTCCTGTAAGTCCACGACAACACACTCCCTTCCCACCTCTGGACACCAGAGCTAAACCCTCTGGGTCCAGAGAGGGGCAGGTCACGCTTCCCCGAGGGATTCCCAAGGGGTCCATTCCTCCCCCTTGTCAGGAGAAGGAGTCTACCTCTTCCTCATCATCTTCTTCCTCAGACACCTCGGATCCTTCCAATGGTTGTTCTGAGCAAGACGACGAGCCACGCTCTCCGTCCAAGCCCCGGCCAAGGACTCCTTCGAAGTCTCCGGAGGATCCTTCCTTCACGGAGTTGCTACGGAAGATCCAGGAAGTACATAAGTGGCAATCCTTGGAGCCAGACCCCCAGCGTAAAAAACTCGCTGAGCATCTGGATCTGCCCGTGACAGCTCCCACTTTGGTGTCATCCTGGATCGAGCCTCATGCCGACCTTATTACCACCATATGGAAACAACCGTCGGCCTTAGCCCCACTTCCCAGGAAGTCGAACAGGCTATACCAGGATCCAGAGGGTGTTGACTTTTTAGACTCCCACCCTCGTGCTGACTCGGTTGTGATTAGCGCCACTCATGGCCAGTCAGCTCAACCCAAACATCTTAGCTCGTCTCCACCTAACAAGGAATCCCACCTTCTGGACCAGTATGGCAAGAAGGTTTTTGCTTCTTCCACTCTGGGTATTAGGGCCTTGAACTACATTGGCCACATGGGGGATTACCAGAAGGCGATTCTTAGTGAGGTGGAATCGAAATTGGACTCCCTTCTGGACTCTCAGGTCAAGCAGAAAGTGGCTGACCTCGTCCGCTCTGCACACTTCGGCCAGTCAGCACATTCTTCATGCGACCTACGATGCAGTGGACATTGCTGGTAGGAGCTCAGTTTTCGCCGTAGGTCTACGGCGTCACGCTTGGCTCCAAATGTCAGGGTTGGTCCCAGAAGTGCAGTCCGCTATCCAGGAAGCGCCCTTCCGGGGTTCGGTGCTGTTTGGGGGTTATGTCAAGGACATCACCGACCTGCAGGAGAAGGGGACGGCACTAAAGTCTGTCAACTCTATGTATCATCCCCATCAATCGCAGCGCCATCCCTTTCGCAGACAGAATTGGCCCAAGGGAGACCACAGGAAAGAGGGCCATTAAACGTCAGGCCCCCAGCTGCAAGCCCCCACCCAAAAAAGCAGCGGGAGCTTCAACTGCGGCGCTGCCCCACACCACCTGACTCCTTCCCTCTCCCACTACCTCTGGGCTTCCCGGAGGAACCGGTAGGAGGGAGGTTTTCCCTCCACCTTCCGGGCTGGGAGAGGATAACATCAGATTCATGGGTGCTCCAGCTAATCGCAGAAGGACACTCAATAGAGTTTCTGCAGAAACCACCTCGTCACCCTTCCCCAAGGTCGTCGTACTCTCGGGAACATCTTCTTCTGGTCCAGAAAGAAATTTCAGCACTTTTGCTGAAAGAGGCGATAGAACCTGTCCCCCTTCCCTTGCAAGGAACGGTTACTATTCCCACTTCTTCCTGGTCCCGAAGAAGACAGGAGATGTAAGACCTATTGTAGATCTCAGGTCCCTAAACCTTTTTGTGGAGTACAAGAGGTTCAGGATGCTCTTACTGCAGAGCCTTTTGCCTCTCCTCCACTCGGGCCAGTGGCTGTGCGCTCTGGCTATGCAGGACCCTTACCTGCACATAGCTATCTGCCCGTCTCACTGCAAATATCTTCATTTTGCTTTCCAAGGGGACCACTACCAGTTCAAGGCACTTCCATTTGGCCTCTCCTCGGCCCCTCGAGTATTTACCAAATGCCTTGCGGTGGTGGCGGCTGACCTGCGTACTCGGGGGTACAGGTTTTCCCATACCTGGACGATTGGCTCCTGGCGGCCTCGTCCAGGGAGGAACTCCTGCACTGCCTCTCTCTCACCCAGCAGGTCTTTGCCTGTCTGGGTATTACCATCAGCCATTCCAAGTCTCACTTGATCCCATCCCAGAGGCTTCAGTTTATTGGGGCGATACTGGACACGACCCTAGGCAGGGCCTTTCTGCCTCCGGACAGGGCAGCCACACTCCAGACTCAGATAAGCCAATTGTCCAGCTGCAGGCGGGTCAGTGCAAGGTCAGTTCTTCGCCTCCTCAGGCTTATGGTGGCTGCTATCCCAACAGTCCCTTGCGCTAGGCTCTACATGAGGGTCTCTCAGTGGACGCTTCACTCTCAATGGGTTCAGTTGGTGGACGACTTGGACCAATTGGTCTTCGTCTCCTCTCCCATGATTCAAGACTTACAATGGTTCAAGAGAACCTTCTTCAAGGAGTTCCAGTTTTCCTTCCTCCTCCCTCCCAGACTCTGACCACAGATGCCTCAGGCGAAGGTTGAGGAGCCCATCTCGGTCCACATTGAGCCCAGGGCTCTTGGTCCAAGCTCGAGCAATCACTGCACATCAATGTGCTCAAGCTTCGGGGGGCGCTCTACACTCTCCAGGCCCTCCACCTGCATCTTCTTCCAAGCCACCTAGCCGTCCAGACGGACAATATGTGTGTGGTATGGTACATCAACAAACAGGGCAGGACTCAGTCCTACCCTCTTTGCAGGGAAGCGATGAGAGTCTAGGATTGGGCAGCACAACACGACCTTCACCTCACGGCAATTCATGTTCCGGGGGTCGAGAACTCCTTGGCAGACAAACTAAGTCACTCGTCTGCTCAAGCTCATGAGTGGGAGCTGGATCAGGGGGTCCTAGACGATACCTTCCTACGTTGGGGAACACCTGAGGTGGGCCTGTTCGTTTCACCTCAAAACGCAAAGCTTCCTGACTTCTGCTCGCTCGTTCAAGAGTGAGGCATTTTCTGGAGAGATGCTCTGTCTCTAGATTGGAGGGACAGATTTGTCTATGCCTTCCCCCCGATTCCTCTGATCCCGCATGTCTTGCAAAAACTAGGTTCAGAAGGAGCACGAATGATTCTGATCGCTGCTCTCTGGCCCAGGCAAGTTTGGTTCTCTCTTCTGCAACAATACTCAGAGGAGCCTCCTCTTCCACTATCACGGACTCTATTGACCCAGGATCAGGGGCCCTGATTCATCCAGGTCTCAAGTCCCTTCAACTGCATGCGTGGCTCCTGCAGACATAGCTCAAGCCTGCTTTGGGGTTTCTCCCCAGGTGGCTGAGATCTTGGTGGAGGCTAGGAAGCCCTCCACTAGGTCTACTTATGCCATGAAGTGGAAACGGTTCTCAATCTGGGCCGCTTCAAAAGGATTCGAGCCTTTCTCTTGCTCAGTTGGGTGACTGCTGGAGTACCTGCGCCACCTCTTCGACCTAGGTCTTAGTCACTCGTCTCTGAAGGTACACATGGTGGCCATTTCGGCCTACCATATTCCCTTCGCAGGTAGGATGTTTGCTCAACCGGAAGTCTCTAAGACTTTCCTCAGAGGGGTTCTTCACTTGAGACCCCCATCCGAGTTCCCACCCCTCCTTGGGATTTGAACTTCGTTCTTGAGAAACTTGCTTTGCCTCCTTTTGAACCGGCGGCCTCAACAGACATGAAGTTCCTTTCATGGAAGACACTCTTACTAGTGACCATTACCTCTGCTCGGAGGATTTCCAAGCTCCAGGCCCTGATGTGTAAAATCCCGTACTTGATTTTTCACAAGGAGCGCGTGGCTCTGCACACCAATCCTAAGTTTCTCCCCAGGGTGGTAGCGGAATCTACATTGAACCAGTCCATAGAATTACCCGCCTTCTTTACACAGTACTCCAGTCAGGAGGAGTATCTACTTCACACTATGGATGTTCACCGCATTCTGAGATACTACACTAACAGAACAAAGGATCTGAGAAAGACTGATCAACTTTTTGTCTCTTTTGGCCCCAAAAGAGAAGACAATGCTGTTTCCAAGCAATGTCTGTCTAAATGGTTGGCCCATTGCATCACCTTCTGTTATGACAAGTACAACAAGATCCTTCCGGGTCAAATAAAAGGTCACTCCACTAGAGGGGTTGCTGCTTCTGTGGCATGTTTCAAGAATGTGTCAGCGGCAGACATTTGTGCTGCCGCCACTTGGACTTCTGTCCATACATTTACAAAACATTACAGTTTCGATATTGCCTCTCTCCGTAGAGCAGGCTTCAGGCTCGTTGTTCTGCAAGGCCTTCTTTCTTAAGGCCTTCACAGCTAGAGGATCTGCTTTGAGTAGCTTTCCTCCTCCCGTTTGCTTCTTCTTGTTCCAGACTGCTTGGGACTCAGTCCTATATGTAATTACCTACTGCAAGAGCCCTCTCGAACTAAGATAGTACAGTTACGTAAGAACTTACCGTAACAGTAGATCTTCAAGAGAGGCTCTTGCAGTAGGTAATACCTTCCCACCCTCCATCCCCCTAAGCTTTTTCAGCTCCTTTTCCAGTGAGGGAAATATCTGCTTCTCTCTTGTCTGGTCTGTTGTGGCCTGTGGCAAGAAAGAACTGGAAGGTGGGCGTGAGGGACCGCCCCTTTATACCGATGTCTCCTGACAATGGTCACCTGACATGGGGGCAGTCCCTCATCAGAGACTGCTAGCTAGAAATTTTTCTGTGGGGTCCTGCCGCCTGCCGACGTCAGTCCTATATGTAATTACCTACTGCACGAGCCTCTCTCGAAGATCTACTGTTACGGTAAGTTCTTATGTAACTGTACTTTATTTATTTATTTCCAAAGTTTTACTGGGAAAGTTATACTGAGCTGGTGTTTCCAGATATGTCCTGGGGGAGGGGCCCTTATCAATTTCTCCAGGCAAGAGAGACCTTTCCTTTTGCAGAATTACAAGTTCAGTTTGCAGTGCAACAGATGGGCCACTATCATTAGCTGCAGGTGGATATTTTTCTGAACGCTTCTCTCCAGGTATGGCTGAAAGAAAGCGATATCCCTCTCTTCAGCAACTGCTTACCAGAGTTCATAGAGGGGAACAGATTATCTCCCTCATTTCACAACTTTATCAGTCTTTAACTCAGATAACTAGCTGGAATATAGATAATGTTCGTATCCAACAGGAAGTGGATTTACAGATCCAGATGACCCAGATGTGGGACAGATACCTTGCAAACATACATAGAGGAACCTCTTCTCATATATGTAGAGAATTCTAATGGAAGACGGTTATCTGTTTTTTTAGCCCCATATAGTCACCAAATTTCATCCAAGCAAAACTGCTGCATGATGAAAAGGCTTGAGGTACTACCTTGGCTACACATGGACATATATTTTGGAACTCTCCTTTGCTCTAACCCTTCTGGACTCAAGTCATAATGGTCCTTCAGATTATTTTTGGTGACAGTTTCCAATTGACAGAGGGAACTTTAATTTTCATAGATCCCCCTATAGGCTTGCGTGATCCTAACACTAGAAAACTATTGTATGTTTTCATGGTTGCTGCTAAGAAGTCAGTTATGAAATTATGGCATACTAATCAGATTTCTAATCTACAGCATTGATAAGAGGTTATGTTACAGGTCTATGAGATGGAGAAATTGACTGCAAAATTAAAACATTGTGGCCCAGATATTCAAAACGGTTGCGCATGGCGCAACAGTGTACCACCACACAACCCACTAGTGCGTGTAGCGATATTCAAAAGGGAAAAGTGTGCGGCACAAATCCCGATGTGCTGGAACGCATCAGTAATGTATGCAGGCACAGGTGGGGGGGCGTGCCCATGCATTACCTGCACAGCCCGATATTCAGCCCGGGATGTGCAGAGCCATGCATGTGCAACCCCTACCTGTGGCAGCACAAAGTTAAGCCAAAAAAAAGGAACAACTGATGGCCACCCATAGGTGAGCTGCCGCATTGCAGGGTGCAACATGGCAGCTGCCACCTGTGGGTGGCCACCCGAGTTCCGGCTGCACCTGGTGGCGTCCCCCCATGCCTGATCGTGGGCATTTGTATAAAATAGAATAATTCATCCAATATCCCTGGTGGTCCAGTGGACTGCTGTCTGCCCGATCTCAGGCATCCGTAAATAAAAAAAGTGCTATATCCCTGGTGGTCCAGTGGACCGCTCTCTGCCTTATCTCGGGCATCTGTAAATAAAAAAAGTCCTATATCCCTGATGGTCCAGTGGACCGCTCTCTGCCTGATCTCGGGCATCTGTAAATAAAAAAAAAGTCCTATATCCCTGGTGGTCTAGGGTACCCCCTCCCACCCGCCCACTGAGCCTAGCGCCTGCCCCCGGTCGGCGGTGGGCGGTAGCACCACCAGCCTGCTGCCCGCCGATTGACACCTGGTAGGGCTGCACGCCCGATGGTTCCAGGGACGGCAGCCCCTCATTATAATATACATTCCAGATATGTGAATGACATATCTGGAATGTGCTAGTATAGGGCTGCACACCCATTGGCTCACACTGTGAACCAATGGCATGCAGCCCTACTGAGGTGTCAGTCGGCGGGCGGCGGGGCAGGTGGGTGGGGTGCTGCGGGGATCGGCGCACCTGCATGCAAATGGGGCCATAATGACATGCAAACGGCCCCATGTGTGCTTTGCATACATTATGGCCCCCTTTGCATGTCAACTTTTGAATATCGCTGGTGCTGTGCATGGCGCAATGGAACTTGTGCTAGTGCATCTCCATGTTCCACTCTGGCCACTTGCGCTGGCGCAGTGCCACTGCGCCATGCACATTGGGAGTGGCCAGGGTGTGATATTCAAAGCTGCTGAGCCATGGCGCAGCTCCGTTGAATATTGCCCAGTCCACACCCCTGCGCAGCCAAGTTGAGCTGCGCCCAAGCTTCCACCACAGTCTGGCGCAGTTTGAATATCCGGGCCAGTGTGCCCAAATTTGAGACTGTTTGGGCCAGATGGGTCCAGGATGAAGAAAAAAGGTTCAGCACATACAAAATACTGCAAAAGTTAAATTTATTTCATTAAAACAGTGCACAGACAGAAAATTACACGACCAACTTTGCCCCAAAGTCCTTCTTGCGATTTTCTTTTTGTGCACATTTTTGATACTTTGTTGAACTTTTGCAGTATTTTGCATGCACCAAACCTTTTTCCTTCGTGATCATATCTTTTGTTTTTGTGTTGCACACAGCGTACCCGTGTAGCGCATTGTTTATTCTACATCCAGATGGGTCCAGTATATTCTGGACCATAGAGCAGACATTGTGCCATAAACTGGGATACAGCTGGACTGATACCAATATTATTTTTACAACTTAAATTGCCACATACTGGACACTATTTATGAAATATCAACAGATGCCTATTGTTTGTATGTTGTACTGTCTTCCTGTCTTGTCTGTGTTTACTGACAAAAGTAATTTGAATAAAGAGTAATTTAAGAAAATGGCTAGAAAAAGAACAAAATGAGAGAGAGAGAAAAAGAAAATGCTTAAAAATAAAGATGGGGGAGGCGGAGTCAGCAGTCAACATTCTCGGACATGCCCTCAAGAGCTCTCTTTAGTGTGCCTTAGTTTTATCATTTCTTAATACTCAAAGTGAACAATAGATTCAAACAACATGAAGTCTTGCTGTATTCTGACTAATGCAGTTAGCCCCAGCCTTTAAACTGCCTCGGAGAACAAAGGGTTAAACTTTCTATGCAGAGCATAGAATGCTGATCTCGAGCTCGGTTGATGTCTCTGTCTCTGTCTCTGTCTGTTTCCCTTTGAAATCTAACCGTCAGATTCTTTACTCCGCCTCACTGAACAGTTGCTCCGGAGATTCCTCCTGCAGCTCGGTTCGAAAGTCGGTTGAAGTGTCGGTTTACTGTCAGTTTTTAACCGAAATTTATTTTCCGCATAGTCGGTTCAGTCTCTGTCTGTGGTACAGTTGAGTACTAGATAGGTTTTGTACTGTTTTTCTGTGTGGAACCTGTAAAAGTGTGAATCGGTTCGGCTGAACCAATCATTTGTTGATTCTTGTATCTTACTTTAGTGTGTGGTTACCGGTCCTTATCAGTTTTAAAAAAAATGTGTTTGGTGCGTTTTTTTCCAAGACCCGTAACACGGTTAGGAACCGATAAGAGAGTCTTGTCTGGCGGTTGCCAAAAAAAGGGTAAGTTGGTTAGGTTGGCCATGTCTGAGAAACCCAAGAAAAAAACCAGGCCCACTGGGTTTCAAAACTGCAGTGATTGTGGGGAGGTCTTTGCTAAGGCTGATCCCCACACCACCTGTGTTTATTGTCTGGGGTTTGAACACCTCGATTCAGACTGCCAAATTTGTAAAAACTTTCCCAAATCTACCCTTGAAAAGAGATTAGGTAGACTGAGGAAAAAGGAGGCCGAGAAGTCCGCTGACCCGGATGGCCAGCCCGGTTCAGTTCTGACCGAACCAGAAGGAGTGCCCTCTGACCAGGGCGATACTTCTTCGGGCCAAAGGAGAGCCGATCCCGAGGGTTCAGTTCCGACAAAAAGAAAACACAAAGAGAAATCGTCCAGTTCGGATCCAGAAGTCCATGTTCCAACTGCCGAGGAAATAGCCTGAGTGATTCGGATTGTATAATCGCTTCGCCCGGCTCCGACCAATCCGGCACCTTTTGGCAGGGGCTCGGTTCGGTCGGTTTCCCCGGTTCACGATTATACCCCTGAAGAATTTTATGAACCGGAGTTTGAGGAGGAGGGGGAGTTTGAAGATGATGATGGTGATGGTGAAAGTCTGTATGTGCCTGTTGAACCAGACATCTCCCCAGACAGACCTTCAGGTGTATTCCCTCCTAGGCTTTCTGAGTCCCCTTCCCACTTTATGTTCTACAGAAAGGTGGCTGAGACTCTCAGCTTTCTATGGAGGAGGCAATGGAGGATCAAGAGGAGCCTGATTTTGTGGAAATGATGGACATCCCAGAGTCCAGGAGACTGTCTATTCCCCTTCACAAATCTTTTGAGAAGCAGACACAAAAAATCCTGAAGTCTCCCAATTCTATACCTCCTGTTGATAGAAGAATGGACAAGAGGTATACACTTTCAGGCTCAGATACGGAGTTTTTATATCAGCAATGCAGCCATGTTGGGGTTGTGCAGGCTGCTGCCTGTGATAAGGCAAACATACCCTTGGCTTCACACCCCCCAGACAAAGACTCCAGAAAGATTGATGCCATGGCAAAAAAACAGTACATGGCATCTTCCTTGGGACTCAGACAGGTGAATTATATGGCCTATACAGCCAGGTACCAGAAGTCCAGGTGGGACACTGTACTCGTACTGGCTAAACAGGCCTCCCCCAGCTAGCCAAGGAGCTGGAGGAGGTGGCTGCAGATGGGATTTAGGCATCAAAAGTTCAGTTTCATGCTGCTGTGGACTCCAATGATGTGTCATCAAGAGTCATGGCTACATCTGTGGCTCTTCGGAGAATGGCTTGTCTCAGATGTACTAGCCTCTCGCAGGATACCCAGGCTAAGGCCATGGATTTTCCTGTAGTGGGTAATTCTCTGTTTGGGGAGCAGACAGAGAATTACATGAAGAAAATGGATGAGTACAAGACCATTTACAGAAGTGCTCAGGCCAAAGAGAGGCAGGCAACTCCTCAAAGGCAGCAGTCTAGAGGCAGGGGCAGGCCTTTTCATAGGCCTTTTTACCAAGCACAGGCCTCTTCTCCCTTTTCACAGAGGGGGTTCTTCAGAGGGAGAGGTGGAAGGGAGATGAGCAGGGCTGCATCCACTCCTCAACCTAAGGCCCCTGCCAAGCAGACACCCTGATGAGCCTGCCCGGGTCGACTCTCCTATCCCAGTAGGGGGCAGGCTGGCTTACTTTGTCCAGGACTGGATGTCTATTACATCAGACAAGTGAGTCCTGGAAGTAGTAGGTAGGACCGGTTCAGCTTCAAAAATATTTCCGAAGATGAGAGCCAGATCTTTTCCACCTGCAGGTCTCTCAGAAACCCTTGCCCTAGAAGCAGAGGTTTCATCTCTGCTGGCTTTAAGAGCCAGAGAGAGAGTACCCATCCTACACTGGGGCAAAGGTCTATACGCCGGGTACTTTCTTACCCCCAAAAAAGACAGGGGAGTGGTGACCCATCCTAGACCTAAGATACCTAAACAAACATCTTTTAAAACCAAAGTTCAAGATGGTAACTCGGGGAATAAGCCTTCCCTCTCTAAGGCCAGGGGACTGGCTAGCCTCCCTGGACCTCAAAGATGCCTATTTTCACATTCCCATCAGGTGCTCCCACAGAAAGTACCTCAGGTTCGAGTTGCCCTCAGGCCACTATCAGTTCAGAGCAATGCCCTTTGGCCTAACCTCAGCTGCAAGGGTCTTCACAAAGTGCCTAGCAGTAGTAGTTGCCTTTCTAAGGAGGCAGAAGATTTCCATTTTTCCATATATGGACGACTGGCTAATAGTGGGCCAGTCTCCAGACCAAGTAAAGTCAGACCTGCAAGTGACCCAGCAAGTGCTCACTTCTCTAGGATTTCTTCTCAACCTTCCCAAGTCAGTTCTCAAGCCAGTCCAGCTTCTTACCTTTATAGGGGGGCAGAGCTGGATACGGTCAAAGCAAGAGTCTTTCTTCCCCTGGAAAGGGCAAGGGTTCTTATAGAACTAGCCTCTTCTTCAGCCTTCAGGTATCTCGACCAGCAAGGCATTTCCTCCAGCTTTTGGGCCACATTGCAGCTTCTATGGCAGTGGTCCAAGGGGCCAGATTCCAGATGAGGGACATTCAGTTCCATCTGAGGGCTTTTTGGTCTCAGAGGAAGGATTCCCTCACCAAACTGATCCCAGTGACTCTGACCTTGATCCAAGCCCTTCAATGGTGGCAGGATCAGGACAATTTAAGGCAAGGGGTCCCATTTGCCACTCAGTCTCATTCAGTGGTCCTTACCATGTATGCTTCCCTTCTGTGCTGGGGAGCCCATCTGGGGGCCCTCACTGCCCAGGGATTGTGGTCCCTTCAGGAATCCCTTCTCCATATTAATCTCCTAGAACTCAGGGCAGTTTTCCTGGCCCTGCAAGCTTTCTCTCAGTCAGTACAGAACAAGGTGGTTCAGGTCAGAACAGACAACATCACCGCCATGTGGTACATCAACAAGCAGGGAGGCACTCGGTCTACGACTTTGTGCACAGAAGCCATGAAGTTGTGGTCCCTGGCTTATTCCCTGCAAGCCTCCTCTCTGATAGCAGTTCACCTTCCAGGGAAGGACAATGTGCTAGCAGATGCACTGAGCAGGATCTCACAGGGCCATCACAAATGGTCCCTGGACCCTCTGGTATTGAAGGTGATTTTTTTCAAGGTGGGGCACTCCAAAGATGGATCTTTTTGCAGCTCCAGACAATCACCAACTTCCTCTCTTTTGTTGCAGACCCCCAGTCTTGGGCTCAGTTCCCTTGGATGCTCTGATTCTGAACTGGGAAGGGAAATTTATGTATGCCTTCCCTCCCTTCCCTCTACTGTTCAAAGTTTTAGTCAAGATAAGGTCACAACCTTGCAAAGTGATTCTGATTGCTCCAGACTGGGTCAGACAGCCCTGGTACCCTCTGTTGCTGTCCCTAGCAGTCCATCTTCCCCTGTCTCTTCCCAGGAATTACAACCTGTTAACCTTGTATCAGGGGAGGATTTGGTACCCCAATCTTCAGTCTCTCAATCTCAAGGCATGGCTCTTGAAGAGTTAGAGTTTGCAGATTTGCATCTATCTCAGGGGGTTCTGGATATTCTCAAAGCTTCTTGAAAGCCCTCCACCAGAAAGACTTATAACTCCAAATGGAAGAGATTCAGCATTTGGTGTTCCAATAAGGATATTTCTCCAGATACTGCTGAATTGCCTACAGTTCTGGATTATATGGTCCATCTTAATGGCCTAGGCCTCAGACCAGCTACTCTCAAGGTTCACTTGTCAGCTGTTTCTGCTTTTCTGTCAGTGGGGAAGTCTTCCTCACTATCATCTCATCCCGTATTCTGTACATTTTTTAAAGGATTGCTTCATATCAATCCTCCCTTTAGAGACCCTGCCCCTGCCTGGGATTTAAATGTTTGCATTGCTCAACTTATGCAACCTCCTTTTGAGCCTATGTCCTCAGCAGAGCTTAAGCACTTGACTTGGAAAACTGTGTTTTGGTTGCCATTACCTCTGCCAGACGTATCAGTGAATTGCAAGCCCTGTCGGTGGAACCTGATTTTATCTCCTTTCACAGGGATAAGGTGGTCCTTAGAACCAATAGAAGGTTCTTGCCCAAAGTGGTTTCAGATTTCCACTTGAATCAGTCTGTGTCTCTTCCTCTTTTCTTCACTGATCATTCATTCTTCCTCAGAAGAGAGGAGGCTACACAGTTTAGATGTTAAAAGAGCCCTTAGCTACTACATAGAGCGTACCAAGGGTCACAGGTTTGAGTCCCTCCAGTTGTTCCTCACTTATGGAGAAGTGGGAAAGGGCAAACCTGCCACCAAGAGAACTGTTGCCAGCTGGATTGTGTCTTGTATACAATTCTGCTATAAGAAACTGGGAAAGATTCCACCCTCAGGCCTGAGGGCTCACTCTACAAGAGGTACAGCTGCTTCCCTGGCTACTGCCAGGGATATTCCTTCCTTAGAAATCTGTCAAGCAGCCACCTGGAAAACAGTCCATACTTTTACCAAGCATTACTGTCTGGATATCCAAGCTAGGAGTGATACTCAGTTTGGCACAGCAGTACTTCAGAGCCTATTCCCAAAGGAGGTTCTGTCCCTCCTCCATGAAGGTACTGCTTGGTAGTCTGCATTAGTCAGAATACAGCAAGACTTCATGTTGTTTGAAGAAAAAAATACTCACCACAGGGTTCAGTATTGATTCCAGTCCTTTTTAATGTCTTCATCAGTGACATTGCAGAGGGACTGGAAGGAAAAGTATGCCTTTTTGCAGATGACACAAAGATCTGCAACAGGGTTGATACACAAGGAGGCGTGGAAAGGATGAGAAGGGACTTGGCAAGGTTGGAGGAATGGTCAAGTATGGCAGCTAGGATTCAATGCAAAGAAGTGCACAATAATGCACCTGGGAAACAAGAACCCAGGGAAGAATACACAATTGGGGGTAGTAACAACAACAAAAAGGAAAGGGACCTGGGGTAACATATCAGATGACCTTAAGGTTAGCAAGCAATGTGAGAAGGCAGTAGGGAGGGCTGGGGGATACTGGGATGCATAGGGGAGGCATCAGCAGCAGAAAACAGGAAGTTGTTATCCCTCTGTACAGACAGTTGGTGAGACCCCATCTGAGTACTCGTCCAGTTCTGGAAACCCTATCTCTGCAAGGACATAGACAGGATAAAGGCAGTCAGAGGAGGCAACTAAAATGGTGCAGGGTCTGCAAGAGAAGCCGTATGAGGAGAGACTAAAGGAGCTTAATATGTATACCCTTGAGGAAAGAAGGAGGGGGGGACATGATAGAAACTTTTAAGTACCTCAGTGGAATCAACAAAGTCCAAGAGGGTAGCATATTTCAGAAAAGAGACGGCAAGAACAAGGGGACAATTTAAAGATAGAAGGGGGCGGTCTAGGGCAATGTGAGGAAGTATTATTTCACAGAGAGGGTAGTGGATGCATGGAACAGCCTTCTGAGGAGGTTGTGGGGTGTAAAACTGTGGGAGAATTCAAGAATGCATGGGACAGACATAAGGCAATTCTTGTGGAGGGTAGGAAGAAATAGGCTGTTGGTTAACTAGGATCTGCGGCCTATCCTGTAGGTAGGGAAATGGGCAGACTAGATGGGCCAAGCAGTCCTTATCTGCTGTCAAAGTCTATGTTTCTATGTTTCACCTTAGTAATTATGTTTCTTCTATTGGAGTCTTGCTGTATTCTGACCTCCCCCCCACCTCCCCTCTCAGAACCTGTTTTTTGGGAAGTGGTGGGCAGGCGTAGTGTTGCACCTCAGGGGTGCTCCTTTACACCCTCTGCTTTTTTGTTTGGGTGTTTATTTTGTTGTTATTCTTATTTGAATTGGTTTTGTGTTTTGTGTTTCCTGACTTGAGTCTTCCTTTGGGAATCCAAAACTTTTTGTTACCAGTTGGCTAGTAAAAATTTTTACAATTTCCACATAGGATAGCTAGTGAGTTTTTGCTCGCAAGAATCTGATGGTTAGATTACAAAGGGAAACAGAGACATCAACTGAGCTCGAGCTCAGCATTCTATGCTCTGCATAGAAAGTTTAACCCTTTGTTCTCCGGGGCAGTTTAAAAACTGGGGCTAACTGCATTAGTCAGAATACAGCAAGACTCCTATAGAAGAAACATAATTACTAAGGTGAGTAATTTTTTCTTTTGGTACTCAAAGTGAACGGTAGACTCCTGCAGCCTTTCCTAATCTGTAGTGTAAGGGTATTTTGATAAATATTCTGCATTTTGCCTTCTTTCAAGATGGGACCACTGGGAAGGGAAATGTGTCCCAAAATAGAAGAGAGCAGCACTCCAAAAACTCAGGTGCTAAATCAGGTTAATTGCAAACAGGTTACAAAAGCTGCCATACCTGCGCTTTAAGGTGCACTGCCTCTTTGTCAGGGGAGGTGTGGCCACCCCCCCCCCCGACAAAGAGGCAGTGCACCTCAAAGCACCGGGTATGGTGGCTTTTGTAACTGTTTTCCAATAAACCTGATTTGGCATCTGAACTTTGGAGTGCTGATCTTTTCTTATTGTTTTCGACAGCTAGCCATTTTTTCTGGCTGCACCATTTCCTACTGAGCACGCCACAGTGTGAGTTGTATTTCAAGAGGAAAATGCCACCATGCTTTACCTCTTTCACCTGATTGCTTGCTTTGTCAGGTGTAGCACTTACAGTGCGCATTGTACTTCACAAAGATAGCAAGAACAAAATGTATTTGCCAGGACTCCAGCTATTCAGAAAATGTCTTTTAAAGCTATTTTTATTACGTAAGATATGAATTTAGACAGAAAGAAATGTGGTCAGCCTCTGGTCTGAAGAAGGGAGTTTTATCTCTCTCAAAAGTTAGTCTCAGAAATAATTTTGTTAGTCCAATAAAAGGTATGACCCGCAATGAATTTAGACAGATAAATCAAAAGCTTCCTGATTGCTGCACACTTACTGGTATCTTTGACTTCTCTTTCCCTGATTCTGGCATGAATATCCCATTGGAACCAGAGTTTTTCTACTTACTAGGGGCACCACCTCCAATGAGCGTCAATGAACGTCTCAGCTCTCTCCATATGGAGAACACCAGCTCCGAGAGTGCGAGGATTTTTGAGTCTGAAACCTTTAAATTAGTTCAGACATCAGAAGGGAAAATGATAAACTGTGATGAACAAGTGTGCAAATCTTAACTCAGTTTTCCCGTTTTAACCAAACGTACAACTGTATTGCTACGATCAAGTTCTTCAGTGATTTGGTTTTAAATTGTTTTCGTTTTCAGTTTGAACCAGGTACTCTTTTTGCCAGTCTCTCTCAATTACAAGAGTACTGGTATGGTGCTCAGGGGTACAGGTTTTGAACATTAAAAATATGAGTTGAATGGATAGCTTAAGGAACAGTGTAAGGATATGGGGCACCACTTTGTGAAGGACTGAGGGAACTTCCAGGACAAAAGGCTCTTCAAGGGTGATGGACTTCACCTGACCAGAGGGGGGGGCCTACACGCTGGGGCAGATATTTTACATCTATATCAGACATTTAAATTGATTGTAGGGGAGACTGGGTCTAGGGGAACCTCAACGGCAGAGGAGAAGAGGGGGATTCCAGCTAGTACTCCTCCACATCTGAGGTGTAGCAGCATAGCAGATACAAAGAACACTATGGCCCATACTGGACAAGGTGAGAGGACTTTGGATAGGGGAAACACATTAAGGGAGCAAGCATGATGAGGGATGAGAGGACACATGAAGCGCAAGGGTGGTAGCAAAACAGGATCAATGGTCAGATGGAAGGGGGTATGCCTTAATGCCAGGACCCTAGGTAAAAAAAAATCAATGAGATTCAGGCACTGATGGCAGACACTGAGGGGGACATTGGGGTCATAACAGAAACATGGGCTTTGGAAAATGACGACCAGGAACTGATGGTACCTGGATTCCTGATGTTCAGTAGGGATAGAAGAACGATTGGGGGGGAGGAGTAGCCCTTTATGTCAAGGGGGCATAAAGATGGGTGCATCAGAGGTAGTAATGGAGAGACTGAGTCACTGTGGGTACAACTCATGGTAGCCACAGCAAGCAACTGCATTTGATGGTAATCTATAGACTGCCAGGGCAAGGGAAGGAGAGGGACAGAGAGCTCAGGGAAGAACTGGAAAGAAGGAAAGCTAAGGGGGAAGCAGTGATGGTGGGTGATCTGAACCTGCTGGACATTGATTGGGATCTTTCAGTGGCCAGGAGCACCAGAAGCTAAGTTTTGCTGGATGCATTCAAGAACTGTTTGCTGATACAGTTAGTTAAGGAGCCCACAAGGCAGATCACAATTCTCAGTGTGGTGCTCACCAACTCAGAGGTGGTAGGAGATGTAGGAGTAGGGGAGCCATTGGGAAACAGTGACCATAACTCTGTTTGCTGTGAACTGCCCCTCAGGTCTTGTAAACTGCAATCAAGAGCTGAAGTCCTTGATTTTAGAAGGGCAGACTTCAATAGGCTGAAGACGCTGGTCAGGGATAAGTTAATAGGGGTGGACAACATAGATGGGGTGGAAGAGAGAGATGGTAGCAATTAAGAGGGCCATTACTGCAGCATCTAAGGTGTGCATGAGAACGGTAACCAAAACAAACAGGTTCAAGAGACCGCTGTTGTTCTTGGCAAGAGTCAGGGCTGTGGTGAGGGCCAAGAAAAAGGCCTTCTACAAATGTAAAGAAAAACAGGAGGAGGAGGAAGAATGGAAAGAATATTTGCTGAAAAACAGGAAGGCAAAGAGGGCGGTTAGGGAAGCAAAAGCAGACACAGAGCTGCATATTGTGGAGGGGTCAAAAGCAGAGAAAAACAGTTATACCAGTATATTAGTGAAAAAAGGAAAAAAGAGGGGGAATTGTGAGGTTAACAGAGGGGAATAGGGGGATTGAGGCAGATGTGCAAAAGACTACCATCCTTAATGATTACTTTTGCTCAGTTTTCACTAGGGAGGCTGGTGGATCCTTGCCAGAGAGTGGCATCAGAGCAGCCATTATGGGTGTCCTATAGATGAGGCAGCCAGCACTTACTAGTGAAAGGGTCCTGAAAGGGCTGGCAGCCCTAAAGACATACAAGGCCCCAAGACCAGATGGGTTACATCCAAGGATACTCTGGGAATTGCCAGTGGAACTGACTGATCCCCTGGTAGGTCTGTTCAACAGCTCTCTAAGGACAGGGGTGGCTCTGAAGGATTGGAGGGTGTTGGAAGTACTTCTGTTCCTTAATGGGGATGGGGACAAGGAGCAAGCAGGTAACTGCAGATCTGTCAGTCTTACCTCTGTTGTAGGAAAACTGTTGGAGTCACTGGTCAGAGAGGATCTTGTGTACTACTTGGAGAGCACCGATTTCCAGGATGGTGAGCAGCACGGATTCATGGCAGGGAGGTCTTGTCAAACTAACCTGATAGTTTTCTTTGACTGGATGACAAGGGAATTGGATAGAGGCCATGCTGTGGATTTGCTCTGCTTCAACTTCAGCAAGGCTTTTGACTCGGTACCTCAAAGACACTTGCTGAAGAAGATGGGGGATCTGGGTGTGGCTGTCATAGTTAACAAGTCCCAGCTGAGGTACTTACTTCTTTCTCTTCTCTGTTTGAATGTGTTCCATAAATATGTGCACCGCACTCTTGTGATTGAAAATCATAGTGAACTGAATAAGTAACTGGCTAAAGGGGAGGCAGCAAAGGATAGTGGTCAGTAGGGTGAAATCAGAAGAGGGAGTTAACGAGCAGGGATCTGTCCTGGGTCCAGTCTTCTTCAACATGTTCATCAGTGACATTGGTGAGGGTATCCAGGGGAGACTGTATGACTTCGCAGATGACAATAAGCTTTGTGGGAGGGTGGATAGTGATGAGGGAATAAAAAAAATACAGACTTGCAAAAGCTGGAGGTGGTGGTCAGGGGTTTGGGAGGTGAAATTCAGTGCTGCCAAAATGTGCAAGGTGGTGCTGCACCTAGGGAAGAAGAACCCAAGGATGGAGTACTGGATGGGAGGGGTGAGACTCAGTACCATGGCTAAGGGACAAGACCTTGGAGTTATCATCAGCAACTCCCTAAAGCAATTGAGTCAGTGTAACATGGCTTATAGCAAGGCAAATAGGATTCTTGGATGTATCAGGAGGGGTACTGATAGCAGGAAAAGGGAGCTAATACTTCCCCTGTATAGAAACATAGAACATAGAAACAGAATTTGACGGCAGATACAGACCACTTGGCCTATCCAGTCTGCCCATTTCTTCTTACCTACACTACTACATCAGACCGTGCCCGATCTACAGCCTTTCTCCCTTCCTTGGTGAGGCCACACCTGGAGTACTGCACCCAGTTCTGGGGTTCTCACCTCAAGAAGGATAGGGATAGGCTCAGTGACAGTGTTAAGGGTTTTAAAACATGGGTCAAATCAGACCCATTGGTGTAAACAATGTGGGTCAAAATGAGAAATAACTGGATCAAAATCTAACTGGAAGTACAAATTTCATCAGTACAGAAGCTGAAAGTTGTCAAGTAAAAACACTTTACTATTGTTCAGTTTTCTATTTTTCAGCTACTGTTACAAAACTTGGTGTACCACTATGGACCCACTGTCAAACAAAAAGTGTATCATTTCTTTTTTTTTTTTCAAATTGTTTAACCAGGTGAGACACACTAAGCTGAAAGCTTGTTTACGGGTGCAACCTGGGAGCACAGGGAAGTTAAGTCACTTGCTCAGGGTCACACAGTATATGCAAGGGGGGCTGTGGGATTCAAACCCAGGTCTACAGATTTGCAGCTCAGAGCCTTAAACCACTGTGCTATACTGCCTCCCATTTCTGAGCAGGGTGCAACTTTTTAACCTTTTGCCCTTTTTAGCACTGTCCCTGGATAGGCTCAAAACAGTGCAGTAAAGGGTGACAAAAATGATTCAAGGGCAGCAGGGCATCTCCTATGAGAAGCACCTCAAGGCAGTGAACATGTACTCACTGGAGACCAGGAGGGAGAGGGAAGATATGATACAGACCTTCAAATTCTTAAAAGGAATTAAGCGGGTGAATTGTGGGGAAGTGCTTAAAGGGGCACTATCAGCTTTCCCCTACGTTTTTGACTACCTGAAGTCTGTAAGCTTGTACCACACACTTAGTAAAACATGTTCATTAGAATGCCCCCATAGATGTAAAAACAACAAATCGTATCCTGTTTTTATTAAATTTAAACCAAAATCCCCTTTCACTCGGGCCACCGAGAACTGACCCGCCAACGGAAGCATATATTGGACGTGAACGCGCACCATGAACACTCGCTGTCCCGAAGTGTGATTTGATACCATTACACCACCAACAAGATAATCCCTTTGTGCCATCTACTAATCCAAAACGCTCCTGGTGCTTAAAATCCCAAACCGAGCACTCGGAATATCACAATTTATAACTGTAGACTTGAGCCGAAATCCCGCGCATGCGCAAAAGAGACATGGGTGAAGATCCCGCGCATGCGCAATAACATGCCGCCTTAGAGCATGCGCGGGATTTCAGCTGACATCTACAGTTATAAATTGTGATATTCCGAGTGCTCAGTTTGGGATTTTAAGCACCAGGAGCGTTTTGGATTAGTAGATGGCACAAAGGGATTATTTTGTTGGCGGTGTCATGGTAACAAATAACACTTCGGGACAGCGAGCGTTCATGGTGCACGTTCACATCCAATATATGCTCGTATGGGTCAGTTCTCGGGCGTCCGAAAGTGAAAGGATTTTGGTTTAAATTTAATAAAAACAGGTATGATTTGTTATTTTTACATCTATGGGGGCATTCTAATGAACATGTTTTACTAAGTGTGTGGTACAAGTTTATAGACTTCAGGTAGTGAAAAACGTAGGGGAAAGCTGATAGTGCCCCTTTAACTTGAATACCAGCTGCAGTCACATGGTCACGAATGGAAGCTAAGAGGAGGGAAGTTTGTGAGGGACATGAGGAAATACTATTTTACAGAAAGGGTTGTGAAGGTGAAATATGCTGCCAGCTGAAGTGGTGGGTGCAAAAACGTAGTAGTTGCTCAGGGCGTAAGAATCAGGGAGGAGAATGGGGGGGTGGCTAAGACCCTGGAGGAACAGTAGGCTTCAGGGCTAAATAGGCAACTCAGGCAGACTGGAGGGACCTATGAATGAATCCACATTAACATTTAACTAAACTAATCGGGAATACCTCACACTGAAAACAAAAATAAATTAAAAAGAGAAAGGAATTATTTGGCAATATTCAATCAATCAAAATCTTTATTTATCCAGGCAAACATCATTGAGCAGAGCTCTTTTACAAGATGGACCTGGTTAGAACAGGGTCGGGTAACATCCATCATAAAAACATATAAATACATGTAAATAAGTATATAAACACAAACACAGTGGTGCAGTAATAGGGGAGTCAAATGATAAAAGGAAGACAAGGCAAGCCATAACAGAGGAGGATTCAAATATAAGGGGGCAGGTCCACCATTGAACCATGCAACTGTATATAAACCATGTTCTCTGTATAGAAGTACCAGTTAGTTCATTTACCAGGGGCAATCACTAGTACTAACCATGAAAATGGCTTGGAGAACCACCAACTAATGGCAGATGGGAGTGAAGGATAAACATTGTGAGAAGTGAAGTCCCAAGGATAGGTCGGTAGAACTGATGCGGCGGTGGGGGCCTATGGAGAGAGGGAAAGGGGAGTTAGGACATTTATAGTATGATTGCGTGTAGATTGTGGATGAGTGCAGTATAGAGTTGTGAAAAGAAGGCTGGAGAAAGTGGGAAGATACACCAGTATCAAAGGGAGGACAGAGTCATTAAGATGTTACATGAAAGCATGATGACAGACCAGGGCCAAGGAGGAGACAAGCACTAGAAGTAATTTGTTCATTGTTAAATGGTATAGGTTAGCATGATGACAATTCATGGTCATGGGAAACAATTGCACTGATCATTTCTGAGACGTGAATATAAGAGCTTGAAAGATGAGATGCCAATGGGGTGACCTCAGTTTCATTTTTTTTTTGCAATTTATTCCACAAGAAAGACGGTGTAAAGCTTATAGCAGCCCTGCCAAAGTGAGAGTTAACTTTGGGAACCATCAGTAGGAGAGATTTGCAACTTCTCAGGGCGTAATTGCCTATTGGTTTTATAGGAAGACAGTCTGTAATGTATTGGGGCAGTTTTTTGGAGATGACTGTCAGGGTCCATAAGGCTGCATTTTTATCACGCCTGAATTGAAGAGAACTCCACCCCACTGATTGATATAGGGAGCAGTGGTGAGTGGAATAAGGCAGGCCTGTGATGAACCTCAAAGCTCTATGATATAATGTGTCAAGTTTGGTGAGGTAGGAAATAGGACAGTGACTGTAGAGGATGTCAGCATAATCTATCAAGGTTAGAAAGGTTGATTGTACCAGTTGTAGTTTGGCATCTCTAGTTAAGAAGCGGGCTATCCTAAAGAACAGGCCAAGTCTCTGTCATAATTTTTTGAGTAATTCTTCAATGTGCTCTATAAAGGAGAGCCTATGGTCCAGCCATACTCCCAGGTATTTGAATTTAAGGACAAATTCTAACTTCTCGCCAAGAATTGTAGTAATCTGCGGCACAGGATCTGATAGGGCTGAATTTACCATTTGGGCAGAGGGAGAAAAGAGCATTGCTTTTGTTTTCTTGACGTTAAGTAATAGTTTTTTGTTTCGGAGTTGGTGTTGCAGCAGGTTGAACTCCGATTGAAGGTCATTACATGCAGACTGTAATGATGGGCGGCTTACGTAAAGAACTGTGTCATCTACAAACAGATGAATGTTGGCCTTAGTTATGCTTTCATCAATATTGTTGATGTATATTGCAAATAAGATCGGTCCTAAGATAGAACCCTGGGGAACACCTCTTGGGAGAGGTTTGAGAATTGAGAGACCTTCCGCTTTCACCTGCTGAAAACGATCAGAGAGGTAGTTGTTGAACCACTGTAAAGATAATGGGTCAGCACCTAGTGAGGTCAGGGAAGAGAGTAGCAGAGAATGGTCGACAGTGTCGAAGGCCTTGCTCAGGTGCAAGAATATGGCGCAGGTGTAATTCCTGTTGTCTTGCACTCTTTGCCAGTCATTAGTCACTTTGGCAAGTGCTGTGATGGTGCTATGTTTAGCTCTAAACCCTGATTGGACTGGATTAAGCAGGTTATTAGCTTCTAGATACTGCCTCAGCTGGTTACTTACGACTTTTTCCAGTAATTTTGACAAGACCGGGAGAATCGAAATTGGTCTGTAATTATTTAGATCACAGGGATTTCAGGACTTGAACAGGGGTATGATGTGCGCTGTTTTGCATATTGAAGGAATGGATCCTTGAGTTAATGATAGGTTAAATAAATGGGTTATGGGCACGGCTAACACATGAATGGCCACCTTCAAAAAATATGGGTCGAGGGTATCCGCTCCAGCAATTTTTTTTTTCACATCCAGTTTTAGCAATAAAGGTCTTCAACTTCTTTCAGAGTAGTAGGACGCAAGGAGAAGACTGAATCGGTGACGCTAGGATCTGCACCTTGATTATCCATCTGAGAGCGTATCAGATTTGCAGGGGAATTGTCAAAGGCTAAGCCTGCAGTTGCAAAGCGATTATTGAAGGCATCCAGAACTTCCAGTCTGTCACTAATGGTGTTATTATTTAAGGAGAGTTAATCAGGTAGTGAGCCACCGGACATGTGACCAGACAAGTCCATGACGGTTTTCCAAATTTTTTGTAGGATTTTGGAGGCAAGAGAAATTCAGAATGATAGTATGCAGCTTTGTATCTATAATCATTCTAGTACATGAGTTTCGCGCTTCTTGAACTTCTGCACCAGTCCGCAGCAGACTGGGTTTTTGCGTCTTTTTCCATAGGTTATCTCTCTTTGGTCAATGCAGATTTTAATAATGGTGTGAACCGTCTACATGTATTTTTTGCTATTTGCACCTTAACTATAGGGGCATATTTATTTAGGGCGTCTAGGATAATTTTGCTGAATATGTCGAATGCTGATTGCATGTTTTTTGCCAAATAGAAATCTTGCCAATACAAGGAGTGTTTCAGTTTGTTTATGTAGGCAGTGAGACCAAAGTTCCATCTAGATCTCTTGGCAGCAAACTTCGGCTAAGTAGTAGGTTTGTTGCTTGATCTTATGCAAGCAATAAATGAGTGATCACTGATATCATTGAAGAAGGTGCAGGCAAAGGAGAAGAGATGTGGTTTATTCACTAGGATAACATCTAGCAGGGAGCTGTTATCTACGTTCTTTTTATTTACTCGTTTTGGTTCGACAATGAGTTGCAATAATCCATGGGTGTCACAGAAAGCTATGAGAGGAGCAGCGGTTTTAGATAGCCAGTCTAAATTAAGATCCCCAAGAATAATTATTTCTGAGGATTGTTGTTCTATGATATTACTCAGATGAGGTAACAATTGTAGATTGGCAGAAGGAGGTCGATAGCACCATATGATACATAATGTTGAAGTGTGTGAGATGGTGACTTGAAGAGACAGACATTCATAAGCATTTGCAACAGATAAAGCACTCAGACAGGATGCCGTATACCTATCCTTGACATAGATGGCAACCCCTCCGTGCCTGGAGTGTCTGTCTGCTCTAAATAGTAAATAGTTAGGGATATTGACTTCCCTGTCGGAGGTGGCCAGTCTAAGCCAGGTTTCTGAAACCACTAGGATGTCTGGTCAAATATGTAGAACTTTTTTAACAGACTGCATACATTAATGTGGAGGAAACTCATGCTTTTCAGTGTGGCAAGGTCAGAGGGTGATGTAATTGCAGCTGGTGGCCCTGGATTGAGCTTCACATTTTCTGAGCACAGGAGAAGAAGGAGTAAAAGTTTTCTTAGAGTGGCAATAGTAAGCTTCGTACTGGTAACCCCTTTACATCGTTGTGGGCCATCGTCCTGGGGGGGCACGCCCCAACATTTTTTGCCCTTCCCACTAAGGGTGGCAGAGACGAGTACTCTGACTGCTATCTGTAGAGGTGACGCCTCTATGATGTTGGCAGAAGTCATAAGCTGAGGTGGTAATTAATTTTGTGTACCAGCGTTAAAGGTAATATGAAAATAGTGTTGAAGAATTGGGGAGTTGAAAAGGCATATATCCACGTAGGGACAGGAACTAGTTACAGAGCAGATCAGATTAGTATCCACAGTAATAAAGACTTGAGATGGCATATATTGGGCATGTGATATGAGATAGAAGAAGGACCAGAACGGGATCCACAATTTGACACACATAGTGGAATAAGGATGGGGGGGCTAGAGAGGAGAGAGCTAGAATGCTGGAGCAGGGTTTATGTGTATTTAATCAGGACCGGGGGTGCGTGGGTGGGTGAAAAAAATTGACAGCTAGGGCTCCCTTCCTGGAGGTAATCAGTCCCTGAGGACAAGTCCGTACCTGCGTTTCTGTGAGGGGCTGGTGGCTTCAGACCTTGACTGCAGGTGGCAGTCTGGCAGGCCAGGTTCATCAGAGAACCACGGCTGTGGCTCTCAGACTACCTGGAAGGAGAAGGCAGAGGAAAATTAAATAAGAAAGTCAGAGGGGGGTGGGGCTGCTCGTGGAGCTAAAACGAAATGCAGACTGGCTTAAACAGGGTGGGGGTGTTGCAGACCAAGATGTTAGGCAAGGTGCCTCCAAGTCTGAGTGAGCAATAACAAGGCTATTTAAAACACAATACTAGCGTAAAAAGGTGAAGGGGGGTTTCAAAGGCCTGAGCTGAGATCGCTACTGGTCTTATGAGGAACACAATACAGGCATTTACATTAAATCAGAAAACTTCAGCTATAAAATACAAACAAGACAGTTTTAACAGAAAACATAATCTAGCACAATATAATCAAACATTAACAGTGCAGAGCTATATGGAGCCAATTGGAGTGCTCCTGGAGCTGACTGCAGCCAGTGGACTACAGCAGTAAAAGACTCTGGATTTAAACCCAGAGACAACTGTCCTCATGTAAAGAAAGCAAACATTGGCAGCTAGGGCTCCCTTCCGAGAGGTAATCAGTCCCTACCTGCGTTTCTGTGAGGGGCTGGTGGCTTCAGACCTGGACTGCAGGTGGCAGTCTGGCAGGTCGGGTTAGAAACATAGACTTTGACGGCAGATAAGGACCACTTGGCCCACCCAGTCTGCCCATTTCCTATCTACTGGATAAGCTGCAGATTCTAGTTAATCAACAGCCTACTTCCTGCAACCCCCCACTATAATTGCCTTATGTCTGTCCCATGCATGTTTGAATTCCTCCACTGTTTTAGACCCCAACCCTCTCCAGGAAGGCGGTTCCATCGTACACCACTCTCTCCCTGAAAAGAATTTCTCACATTACCCTGAGCAGTCCCCCTCTAACTTTAAATTGTGCCCTTGTTTCTTACATCTCTTTTTCTGAAAGATGCTACCCTCTTGGACTTTGTTGATTCCCTTGAGGTACTTAAAGTTTCTATCATGTCCCCCTGTCCCTCCTTTCATCAAGGGTATACATATTAAGCTCTCTCAGTCTCTCTTCATATGGTTTCTGATGCAGACCCTGCACCATTTTAGTTGCCCTCCTCTGGACTGCTTCCATCCTGTCTATGTCCTTGCGTAGATGAGGACTCCAAAACTGCACGCAGTACTCCAGATGGGGTCTCACCAACTGTCTTTATAGAGGGATAATCACTTCCTTTTTTCTACTTGTGATGCCCCTTCCTATGCATCCCAGTATTCCCCTGGCTCTCCTTACTGACTTCTCACATTGCTTACCCACCTTTAGGTCATCTGATATGACTACACCCAGATCCCTTTCCATTATTGTTGTCGTTAGTACCTCCCCTGCTATTGAGTACTCTTCTCCTGGATTTTTATTTCCCAGGTGCATTACTTTGCACTTCTTTGCACTGAATCTAAGTTGCCATATGTCTGACCATTCCTCCAACCTTGCCAAGTCGCTTCTCATCCTTTCTACCCCTCCTTGTGTATCAACTCTGTTACAGATCTTTGTGTCATCTGCAAAGAGGCATACCTTTCCTTCCAGACCCTCTGCAATGTCACCTATAAAGACGTTAAAGAGGACTGGACCCAGTACTGAGCCCTGAGGTACTCCACTAGTAACCCCCCTTTCTTCAAGATGTGTTCCATTCACTATTACCTTCTGTGTCCTATTGTGCAGCCAGTTTGCTGCCCAGGCTACCACCCTGGGACCCACTCCCAGGCTGGCTAACTTGATTATTAATCTTTTGTGCGGGACTGTGTCAAATGCCTTGTTAAAGTCTAGGTAGGCCATATCCACAGCCCCTCCGTAGTCAATTACTTTGGTCACCCAGTCAAAGAAATCGATTAGATTTGTCTGACATGACCTTCCTGCTGTGAATCCATGCTGCTTTGGGTCGTGTGTCCCGCTGGCCTCTAGGTACTCAACAATTCTTTCTTTCAGAAGTGATTCCATCACTTTCCCCACCACTGAGGTCAAACTAACAGGTCTGTAGTTTCCTGCTTCTGCCATGCTCCCACTTTTGTGAAGGGGAATGACATCTGCTCTCCTGCAGTCCTCAGGTACCACCCCATCTTCCCATGATTTGTTAAAAAGTGTGGTTAGTGGTGTCACTAGGTCCTCCCTTAGCTCTTTTAGGATTCTAGGGTGAATCCCGTCAGGCCTCATTGCTTTGTCCACCTTGAGTTTTAGGAGTTCTTTCAGTACTCTTTCTTTTGTAAATGGACTGGCGTCAACCCCACTATCCAGAGTGCTTCTACTGTTTGGTTTAGGTAACTCCTCCTCTTCTTCTTTTGTGAATACTGAGCAAAGGTATTCATTCAGTATCGCTGCCTTTTCACTGTCTCCCTCTGCCCACCCCCCCTCTCCTTTATTAATCTTCACTATCCCTCCCTTAACCTTTCTATGCTCTCTAATGTACCTATAAAAGGTTTTATCCCCCTTCTTAACTGAGTTGGCTATCTTTTCATCAGAGAACCACGGCTGTGGCTCTCAGACTACTTGCGTTTCTGTGAGGGGCTGGTGGCTTCAGACCTGGACTGCAAGTGGCATTCTGGCAGGTCAGGTTCGTCAGAGAACCATGGCTGTGGCTCTCAGACTGCCTGCATTTCTGTGAGGGGCTGATGGCTTCAGACCTGGACTGGGGGTGGCAGTCTGGCAGGTCGGGTTCATCAGAGAACCATGGCTGTGGCTCTCAGACTACCTACGTTTCTGTGAGGGGCTGGTGGCTTCAGACCTGGACTGTGGGTGGCAGTCTGGCAGGTCGGGTTTGTCAGAGAACCACAGCAAAGTAAAACTAAAATAATAAAATAAAATTCAATAGCAACTGAACTAATGTCCTTCCAAGCTCAGTCTCCCAAATTGGTCTTTATTATTTAAAGTTCACTCCTTTTTTTAATTTTTTTCTGCAATAAAAATCAAAGTACCCAAGTAACCAAAAGATACCAAACACAATTTCCTAAAGTATTAGTTGATGACATAAATAGAAAGAAATTGTATTTCCTCAAACCAGATAGCTAGTCAGCCATGCACCATGCCTCACCCCCCCACCAATATACTGTCTGCACCATTGCGCTGTGCTCCACACCCGCCACAGCATGGTGCTCCACCGAAAGCACTGTCCCTTACCCCTACCACAGCACTCCCTCCTCAACAGGGACAGGTGGGTGTACTGCAGAATGTCTACCAATAAAAATTGATTCCCAAACACCAGGGTATAGGGAAAGTATAGTTTTATTCTCACACACGCTACTGCACCCCACAAATTTACCAGTATTTAGATCTCATTGGTAGTACAAAGAAGCCCATTTTTGTAATTACATTTTATTAAAGTTTTTCGTATAATTTCGCAAATGACAGACAAATCATATGAAAGCAAAATACGTGACAATTAAAAAAAGACAGTCTTGACATGAGATCTTCCTATAAACGTATAATTAGTGTCCATGTCAAATCTCTTAAACCTAAACATTACGTAAATAAATAAAACTCAAATAAAGTTTGAGGACACAACTTATCAAGAAGCCCATTTTTATTTAACTTTTTCACCAGCACAGAGGTTAAGTTGCCCAACAGGAACATGAGTGCCGTAATGTGTTATGTGTGGGCAGAAAAACTAAATTTTTTCCTATATCCAGGTTATAGGAATCAAGTTTTACTGATACTTTTGCATTGCAGTACACCAACCTGACCCTGTTGGGGAGAAGTGCTAACATGGGAGTGGGGGAAAATATTGCTGTGGGATTAGGGACAGTGCTATGGTGAGGGCAGTATAGTAGTGGCAGTGGGGTGGGGTGACAGGGTTGAATAGTACCCTGTCCAGTGTGTTATGCAGAAAGAGTTAAAAGCAAAGATCTGTTCTATCCTCTCCTTTTCTTTCTCTTGTCTATCTGATTGCACAATCAATTTTCTTGTGAGACCTAGGAACTGATCACTCTGACAATCTCACGATTCTCCCCTTCCCGCTATCTCCCTGCCTTCACTTGGTGTTTTTTGTTGTTTCTGTCTCTTCTTCCCCTTGCTTATCTGTGTTTATAAACATATATGTTAATCTTTGTGTGAAACTGTTTGTGTAAAACTGGGATCCCTTGGTTTGAAAATGTATATAGTTATATTGTTGAAATGATTGCAAAAAGCTATTTGGAACAAAAGAGTTAACCCTGAGATGCAGTTTGACCTCCACAAGTTCATTTGCAGAAATGTCAGCAAGAGATCAGTTCTGGGATACAATGTTCTATGTTGTTGCACCTATAGCACAAGGTAAGAAATTGACGAAGTTTTGGCACACTGTGTGAAAACAGGAGATATCTTAATGAGCTCAGGACACAGAACTTAATTGCCAGGAAAATACATTCTATATAATGTGCAATATTTTGTGTGTGTGAGAGAGAGAGAGCAACGAGGAGAGAAGGGAGAAAGAGAGAGAATTAGAGATTCCCCCAGAGGATAGACTTTGTTTTGTTTGAACTGCCTGTATAAAAACTGTGCTGTACCATTTTATCTATTATTTTATTGTTTATTGAAAATAATAAAATGCTACTTGCAAGTTTTATAACTGCTCCTTGTTTTTTCTGTGCTTCCTGACCTTTTATTTATTTTATTTATTTAGCTTTTGTTGACTGGGTAAGTGCACTAGGCAAATTCTGCCTGTTTTCAGGCACGACCCGGGGGAGGGGGGATACAGATGAATGCCAACTGACCTTGAGCCAGATTCAGCTGTTCGTGGTATTTTTAGTGAATGAGGGAAATTTGGCTAGGACACCAAGGAAATTCCCCTACTCTGCAGTAGGGGGAACCTCTGGCCGTTCTTCAGGATGGCCAGTCTCTCAGAACCTGTGGAGGAGCCGGTTGTGGCTTTGGAGGGTGAGAAGGTCTCTCCCTCGGCTGTTTCTTTGTTACCTGACCTTGCAGTTTCTTTCCTACCTGAACAGGTTGCTTTACCTCCAGGACCTGTGGATGGTGTCGTTTTGGCTGATTTGATGGACGCTGCTCCTTCTTCTGCTCCTGCTTTTTCTCAACTCCCGGTTCAACCTCAGCCTTTTCAGCACCCACCCGATGCTGTCCCTCGGGATGTGATGTTGTCCCACCTTGCATTTCTCCATTTGGAATGGACGAAACAGCTGCAGAAGTTGTGGGAACTTGATACAGCTCTCAGTCTCATTTCTTCTTCTAAGGTCGATGCTGCTGCTGCCCCGGATTCACAGGATGTAGTTGTTTCTCCACGGCTTTCTCCTTCGGTGGACCGCTACCCAGGAGCGCCTGGTCACAGTACTCCCCTGGGACACATAGTACACGAGGCTGGCAGTGAAGACAGGTCTGTCCCCGTGTGCCTACAGCCTCAGGATTCTGGCACTCAGCTTTTGCATCCGCCTTCTGCTGGGCGACGTCTCGGACCAGGTAAACCACTTCTACCTTCTGCTCAGTCTTTGCTAGAGCCTGTTTGTCCGGCTCCAACTGTACTGCCACCATGTTCCTTGAATTGGGGCGACCTTGTGGACTCAGATGTGGGTTCTGTTGAGTGGACTCCGGAAAAGGCATTGCAGGATGCAGGATGGGTACAGCCGCCTTCCAGTTCTTGGACTCACGATACTAAGATCGGTCCTTTCGGGACCTGTCTGTGGCTTTTTCCTCTCCTGTGACAAAGGATTCTTCGACAGGCCTGAGCTCCAACTCATCCCAGGGTAATGACTCTGTTTTGTCTCCTACTGCTAATACAGTGTCTTTCCATTCTGTGTCTGTTGTTCCCCCGCTGCAGGACACCCCCCAAGCGGTCCCTGCGGTTGGTGAACCTGTGTCTGTTTTACCTAATAAGTCTGTACCTGATCCTTTGTTTAAGTTGGCTGACCTCTTTTCGACTAGGGGTGAGCCGGCCCCTAGGTATAATACAGTCCGTCTCCTTTACAAAGAAGGCTTGGAGGATCCCCCTAATAGGTTGTATGTTGCTAAGGAATTGTTGAAGAAATCGATGCATTATTTTTCTTCTGAAATTTACGCCCTTATAGATTTAGAGAATGGGAACTTCGATGTGAGTTTCAAGCATATTCCTAATTTAGATAGGTTCTGGGCTCAGTATCAATCTTTGAAAAATACCCCTGTTTGAGTCCCTTTTCGTGCAGTTCCCCTCAATAAACCCTTGATGAAGACAATTACAGTCATGTTTAAAAATGAGGGTGTACAGTTAGAGGATATCTTGTTTTGGTTAAGGCACTGTTGTGAAATTTTAGGTAAGCCCTTTCCTACATTAGATAGTGAACAAATCTGGGATGGTGGCTGGAAGATTAAGGTTAAGTTGCACTCCATTAATGTAGGCCCAGTGCATCTGCCTAATGTTTTTTTTCTGGGGAGGGACAGGGGGTTCCATCTATTACAGCGGGCAACCTAGGTCCTGCTTCAAGTGTGGTTCCCGGTTACACCTTAGCTGTGCTTGTGACACCATGCGGTGCAGCCATTGCTTGGACTTTGGTCATGTTTCCTCTGCCTGCGTTAACCTCTTTAAATGCAATCTGTGCAAACAGACAGGGCATGCTTATGGTCGCTGTCCTTGGGTTGCGCATAACTGGGCGGATTGTCCTAATCATGATGGTCTCATCAATTTGGCCCAGCACCAACATGCCTTGTGAGTGTCGGCCTCTGAGAACCTGCCAACTGCCCCTGCTCAGCCTGGGACTGACACTTCTATCCCTCTAGTTCCAGACCCCTGCATGTCTACAGACGAGACCCCTGCAGCGCCTGGTACGGATGCTGTATTGCTGGCCCCTATTCCGATTGTTGCTCCCTCTTCTGGGGTGGGCGGTACTATGCCTCTCCCCCCAACCCCTGAGTCCGACGCACTCCCCTTTCAATTAGTTTCTACCAAAAAGCGACCCAGGCAAGGGCGAAAGGCTTCTCAAAAACTTAAACATATGGAGGTTACTCAGCAGGTTGAGACTCCCTCTTGGAAGAAAGGCAATAAGTTTGTGGCTCTTCCATTGATGGAGATGGAGGGGGACTCTGAGGATCATGGGATGGATGCCTCTTTAGTAGCCTCGAATACTGATACTGAACAAGATACTGACGGCTCCATTGTCAAACGGACTAGGCAACGGTGCAAACCACCCTAAGCTGTGTTTTTAGTTCCATTTGGTTCATTTTTTTCTCCTATGCCCTTATGCATGCTCTCACTTTGAGCACTATTAATCTCAGTAGCATTAAAGCTCCGTGGAAGAGAGTTGGTGCTCTGCTCTTTTTGCGTACTTTGAGCAGTGACATCATATGTCTTCAGGACACTCGCCTTAAAACCTTTTTGGACCTCCATCAAACCTCTAAGGAGTGGACCCTGGGTCCCTCCTTTTGGTCCACTGGAATGGATACCTGTGATGGGGTGGGTGTTCTGTTTGCCAATTCGGCTCTAAAGGTCTTCGGACTGGTTGATATTCACCCGGGTAGGGCCCTTGTATTAGTCATTTCATATTTTTCTGTCCATCTTTGTCTTATTACGATTTATGCCCCACAAACTAAAGCATTGAGAATGGCTCTGTTTAAGGAAATACGTCCTTTTTTATTCACCTCCCGCCTCCTGTTCTGGTCCGGGGATTTCAATTGTGGCCTTTCCAGGGCAGATAGGGGCCTACAAACTGATAAGTTGTTTTGTGACTCCAATTTTTTGAATACCACCATATGTTCTTCTGGACCGGTGGATGTTTATAAGGCTGCCTAACCATCTGGTGGGTACACCTTTTTTAAAGGTCCTCTTCGGACACGTATTGACTTCGTTTTTGCATCCTCAGCTTTGGAACTTTCGGATGTGAAATTACTACCTTGCAAATTTTCAGATCATTTTTTTCTTCAGCTGACATGCACCTGGACCTCTGCACCTCGATGCAATAAAAAACAGTGGCAGCTAAATGAATCTGTGCTTTCCACTACCTCTGTGCAATTGGCATGAAAGAGAGAATTCCTAGCCCGGCTCTCGGTAGTTGAATGTTACTCAGATATTCTACATTGGTGGGAGGACACTAAACAGTCTTGGCATAGTTTTTTCAACAGAGAGCGCATCTCCAAGTCTCTGCTGCGTATATACGTTATCTCCGGCTTAGACACCAATTACAGCACCTTATATTTTTGTCTAATAGCACTCATTTTGGCTAGTGAGAACAGATTACAGTTGTAAAAAAACAGATGACGGCTTTACAATACGATAGGGCTCAGTCCTTACTGCAAGAGCTTCGTTTTGGGACTAGCACCCAGAAAGGTTTTTTGGACCCCTTTCTGGAATGTAAGAGATGGACTCAGAATAAAGTTGTCATGGCTTTAAATACTCCCTCCGGGCAACTTGCCACTTCCCCCCAAGATTTATTAGATGTTGTGGACTCCCATGTTACTGACCTTTTTAGCACTTCTGCATTTTTCGGTCTTTACATCTGCCCCAGGTCACGTACTCAGATGTGTCCCTCTTGGTTGCAGAAGTTTCCTTAACGGAAGTGGAATCTGCTATTTCCAGACTTTCGAGTGACACTGCCCCTGGATCTGATGGTATTAGTACAGGATTTTATAAAACCTTTAGATCAGAGTTGGGCCCGGTCCTTGTAATCCTGTTTAACCATATGCTGAGTTCTAATAAATACTCTGCATCTATGCTGGAGGCTATTTTGATTTTTCTCTACAAAAAGGGTGAACGTCAGAATATCTGTAACTGGAGACCTATTAGTCTTTTAAATTCGGATTTTAAAATCCTCAGTAATAGATTAGCTGTGGTTGCCCCTTATTTAATTAGTTCCTCCCAAACCTGTGCTGTTGTAGGACGTACGCAGCATGATAACTTAGTTCTGTTACGAGAACTATTTTTTCAAGGGGAGCATGATGTAGTTTCGGGTTATATTTTAAGTTTAGATCAGGAAAAGGCCTTTGATAGGCTTTCTCATTTCTTATTTGTTTTCTATGTTATTGGCCTTTGGTATCCCTCCTGCTTTTGTGTCTTGGTTGCAAACTATTTATGAATATTCCTTTCTTTGTCCTAATGTCAATGGCTGGTTTGGTAGAAAGGTTAAAATCAGACGGGGAGTGAAGCAGAGATGTCCCCTAAGCCCACTTCTTTATGTTTTCAGCATAGACATCTTACTGAGACTTCTGAACACTAATGATCACCTCGTTGGTATTCAGGTTTTCCCTATTCAGCGCCCCATAAAGGTTCTAGCATATGCAGATTATCTGGTTTTAACTTTAGCTCCTGACTCTTCTCCAGCATCTTTACTGTCTGTTTTGGATTTTTTCTCACAGGTATCTGGATTTAAAATTAATTTGGATAATTGTAAAGGGGTGGTACTTGGGAATGCCCCGTTTCCTGTCTCTAGCCGGTTAGCAGGCATTTTTGTCTCTACAGAACCCATCTCTATTTTGGATGTGCAATTTGGTCCTGGGGAGTTGGCATTATTGAATTGGGAGGGTAAGTTAGAGAAGGCCTCTAGATTGGTCAGTACATGGAAGGGGCAACAACTCTCGAAGAAAAAACAAGTGGTTCTTATTAAGACTTTGCTTCTTCTGATTTTTGTTTATTTGTGTTATGTATACCCTCCCCCACAAGCTGTTATTGTTAAATTGTTTAGTCTTTTTTTTTTCAATCCTTTTGGGACTCCCGATTAAACCCACTTCGGAAGGACACGACCTATCATCCTATCCCTGAAGGTGGGGTTAATATGGTCAATCCAGTGGCCTTTTATTTTAGTATATTTATTTCTTACAATATTTGTATGACCTTGAAACCTGGTGACAAGATTTGGAAACCCTTTGTGCATGTCTGGCTCTCCCATTGCTTGGGCCGTTGGACGCACCGGTCCCTTCGGGCACTGTCTCATTCCTTGCCAGTACCTTCATATGGTAGAGATTTTTTTGGAATATTGTTAAATGGGGCATTTCCCCATCTCAACTTGTTACATTGACCAGAAAACAACTTTATAAACCTACTTTGGTTTCTGAACAACAAGGTTTTCCGGGGTCCCTTTTGTGCTCCACCAATTAAGTAACCCACGTCTCCCCCCCTTTGTTTGGGATTGTACTTGGCTCAGTAATTATGGCTGTCTGGGGGTGAAGGCAAACGGTAAACATAAACAGCTTTCTGAACAGTATTATGTCCCAGGATACTTGTCCACAGCTTCTCAAAACCCAGTTGCATTTATTCCTTGATTGTCCATATGCAAGACCTTTTGCTGGATATCTTGCCCCGTTGGTCTATCCCTCAACTCTACTTTGTCATATTTAGATTTATTGCATGGACCCCTAAACAGCTCTTTCATCAACCATGCGTACAGTTTATTATTGCTGGTTATTATAAACTATTTTTGTAGCATACTAAATCTATGTTAATTCTTCAAAAAGGACTACTCGTAAGTGAACTATTTTCAGTATTCAGTTTTTACAGTATAATAAGTTTTGGACTAGCGATTTTCCGTGAAAAAGCTCAACACTTACGGATTTATTGTGATACATGGTTTTCTTCTGTTTAATTCCTATTGTTAACCTTTTTATGTGCTCATTGAATATTGCATGAACTGTTTTGTTTCTGTATTTTCCTTGTTTGTTCTGTATTGAAGCCCACTTTTTCAATAAAAATTCCTCTACTCTTTGCCATGGGATCTTTAACATCCACCTGAACTACCACCAATCCAGGGAGATGGGACCTCGGTTTAACGTCTCATCCAAAAGACGGCACTTCAGAAGTGCAGCACCCCTCTCATGCTGCACTACAATGTCAGTACTGGGATATTAACCCAAGTGCCAGATGTGGGAACTGAACCCACAGCCCTCTGATCTCCCGGCCTCAGCGACGAGTGTGCTACCTACTGAGCCACCTTTGCCTCAACGATAGGTGGGGACAGTGCTGTATTGGTATCTGGACTGGGGAACTACAAGATTAACACAGCAATCCAGCACTCACCACCTTATAGATTAAATAATGCTTCTTTCAAGTTTTATTCAAAACGGTGCCAAAACTTTATTGCAGTTACCAAGATTAAAAAGTGCCTATCTTGACACATTTCAGAGAAACATAGAAACATAGAAGCTGATGACAGATAAGGACCGCAAGACCCATTCAGTCTGCCCATTTCTTTTTCTACCTTATAAATGTGCCATTGGCCTTTGCTCTGTCAATGGCCTATCTATTCATACTCATCTGTATTGCCCCCTTATGCCTATCCCATGCCTGTTTGAAGCCCTGCACTATATTCATATCCACCACTTCCTGAGGTAGGCCGTTCCATGCATTCACCACCCTTTCTGTGAAGAACTTCCTCACATTACCCCTTAATCGGCCTTCCTCTGATCTCATGCTGTGTCCTCTTGTCCTGCTATTTTTCTCATATTGAAATGTTAGACTCTTTCACCTTGTTAATGCCCTTAAGGTGTTTGAATGTTTCAATCACATCACCTCTCTCCCTCCTTTGCTTTAGGGTATACATATTGAGCTAAGTTAATCTGTCCTCATATGTTTTCTAATGCAATCCCTGCACCATTTTGGTTGCCCTTCTCTGGACTGACTCAATTTGGTTAATGTCCTTGTGAAGGTGTGGCCTCCAGTACTGCACGCAGTACTCCAGATGGGGCCTAACTAGTGTCTTGTAAAGAGGGATTGTTACCTCCCTTCCTCTTCCGACTTGTGATACCCCTACTAATACACCCTAACATCCCCCTAGCCTTACCTACTGCTTTAGTGGTCTGCATGGATGATTTCAGGTCATTGGTGATGATGATGCCCAAGTCTCTTTCTTCCCTTGTGACTGCCAAGCAACTCCCCTCCCAGCCTATAGGGGACTTCAGGGTTTCTCTTCCCTATGTATGATCTTGCACTCCTTTGCATTAAACTCCAGCTGCCACTCTTCCGACCATTTTGCTAGTTTATCCAGATCTCTTCTCATTCTGCCCATCCCATCCCATCTGGACCATCTACTCTGTTGCAGATCTTGGTGTCACCTGTAAACAGACAAACCTTACCCTCCAGTCCATCTGCAATGTCACTGATGAAAATATTGAAGAGGACTGGCCCCAGGACTGATCCCTGAGGTACCCCACTTGTGACTTGCATCTCTTCTGACTCTATACCGTTTACCACCACTCTCTGTTTTCTGCCCGTCAACCAGTTTGCCACCCAGTTGACCAACTTCTGGCCCACCCCGAGCCTACCCAGCTTATTCATCAATCTTCTATGTGGAACAGTATCAAAAGCTTGGCTGAAGTCAAGGTAGGCGACATCGGCTGCTCCCCCTTGGTCCGCCACTCTGGTTACCCAGTCAAAGAAATCTATGAGATTAGTTTGACAGGACCTTCCTTTTGTAAACCCATGCTGTCTTGGATCCTTTGCTCCTATGGATTCCAGGTGTTGCACTATCCTTTTCTTAAGGAGTGTCTCCATAATCTTGCCCACTACTGAGGTAAGACTGACTGGTCTGTAGTTCCCTGCCTCCTCCCTGCTACCACTCTTGTGGAGCGGGATCACATGAACCCTTCTCCAGTCTTCTGGGACCTCTCCTGTGCTCAGAGACTCACTACAAAGTTCTGATAATGGCTCTGCTAGTTCCACCCTTAGCTTCTTTAGTACCCTGGGATGTATGCCATCAGGTCCCATTGCCTTGTCCACCCTGAGCTTATCGAGCTCTTGTAGGACCCTTTCTTTTGTGAAGGGACTAGTGCTCACCTCCCTCCCCCCTGTGTCCATGGTGCTGAGCTGTGGGCCCTGCCCTACCTTCTCTTCAGTAAATACTGAGCAGAAGTATCTATTTAGGATAGATGCTTTTACATGGTCCTCCTCCTCACACGCCCCCTTATCTCCTTTGATCTTAGCAATAACCCCTCTGGACTTTCTGCTTTCACTAATGTATCTATATAAAGTCTTTGCCTGCCTTACTGCCTTCCCTGCTTCCCTTAGGGAAGTGTGGTATGCCTCCCTATCTTCATCCCACTGTGTTCCCTTATATTTCCTGAAGGCTAGCCTTTTGGCTCTGACCTTTTCTGCTACTGTTTTTGAGAACCAATGTGGTTTCCTTCTTCTTTTGCACTTCGTTTTCTCTCTAACACAGTGGGATGTTGCTTCAGGTATTGCATCCTTAATGCTTGCCCACTTTGCCTGCACCCCCTCACCTGTATTTCTTTTTGCCAGGGCTAGCTTAACTCTGTTGGCCATCTTATCAAAGTCAGCTCCTCTGAAGTCTCATATTTTTACCTTGGAATGGGATGATTTAGTTGTAGTGGCCAAATTGAACCATACCATGTGACGGTCACTGGCCCCCTGGGACCTTCTACCTGGAGATCTGTGATTCTTTCCCTGTTAGTCAGTACTAGATCTAGGATAGCCCTGTCTCTTGTGGGTTGTTGTACCAGTTGTTTGAGGCCCTCCCCCTTCAGGGAATATACCATGTGTCTAGTTCTGGCAGATGTTCCTGCTGGTATTGACCAATCTGTATCCGGCATGTTGAAGTCTCCCATTATCAGAACCTCCCTTTAGCTGTCATGTTTTGTATATCTTCTAACAGTAATGTGTCTATGCCTCCCTGGTCTGGGGCCTGTAGACAACCCCAGTTCTTATGGCTGTCCCATTTCCTGTTTCCAGGGTGACCCACAGTTCTTTTGGCTCCTTATGTGTATTCTGAATTTCTGTAGCTTTTATATTTTCATTGACATATAGGGCCACTCCACTGCCCCCCCTTTTTGCACCTCAGTCTCTTCTGAACAGTACATAGCCAGGTACTGAAGTCTCACAAGTGTGGTTACTGGTAAACCATTTTTTGTTAATTAATACTATGTCCAGTTTAGCTTCTGTCATTATTGCCTGCAGGTCTGGTATCTTGTTTATGGGGTGCTGCAACCCTCTCCCCATTTGCTAGTTTAAATATTCTGCAAAGACATCAAACTTCTGCCCCAATGCACTGACTCCCTCCTTAGTCAGATGCAGGCCATCAAATTTAAAGAACTTTCGCTCCCAAAACTGTTGCCAGTTCCCTACAAATTTGTGTCCTTTTTCCTGGCACCAGCCCTTGAGCCACATGTTTAGCTCCCCTATCTTCCCTTCTCTGACCTTCCGTCCATCTGCCCCCCTCTTCCAGACTGGCAGGATCTCAGAGAAGGAGATGCTGGACAAAATGGATGGTAGTTTGTCACCCAGCCTGGTCAGGTGTTCCTTGGTCTCCACAACTGACCGGCTGGCGAGATCATTAGTTCCTATGTGTTCCAGGACGTCAATGTTTTCTCCTGCTTCCTGAACAATTTTAGCAATACGGTCAGTGTCATTCCACGCTGATGTACCTGGGAGACATCTGACCAGTACCCCTGGCTGGAGATAGGTATCAACTCCCCAAATCATGGAGTCTCCTATGATCAGCAGTTTTTTTGATTTCCTTGTTGCGTTTTTTGTTTTGGTTCCTGTTTTGGGCGAGTTTTGTTGTACTAACTCCTGTGTTGCAGTGTCCTGCTCTGCATTGTCCTCTGCTCCTTTGTTTGATTTTGGAGATAGAGGCAGATACCTGTTTGTAATTTTTATATGGTTTGTGGAGGTAATATGTTGGAGAGCACCGAGTGATGGGGCACCCAATTTGTCCCTCCTAACCACCTGCCAACCTCCTGGACCAGCTACCCGCTGCAGTTGAGGTGCTTCTGTTGGATGTTGGGGAAATGGTGGGTAGTTCTTGTAATATATTTCCTCTTGAATATGAAATTTGAGGCACACAATCTTTGCCCATGCTGCCTGGAGCTGAGCCCTAAGATCTCCACTGGCCCAGCACGTAGGACAGTGTCCTAAATCCTGTAAAACTGCCTTTCTGAAAAGTGTCCCGCAGTACCTGCAGTTAATCATATCCATTCCAGATAACTTGCTGGGTTTATAACCTGGTCAGAGTAATTAGAAGGAAGAAAATGAAAGCAAACGATTGCACCCACTGAGTTAAGGAGCACTCTTGCTGTATCAATAAATGTATTTTGATTTTGTGTTTTGTTTGTTTATTTTTGTATAACTTGTTATAACAAGTTAAAGTTCTAGTGCCCCTGTAAATGAGGTCACTGTGTGACTACCCCACTGATCCGCCCCTTCTTGCTTTGCCACAGGAAATGTCACGACTGTACTACCCTATAAAAGGTGTGTAGTGTGGGGTGGTTGGGGATGGGGGTGGGTGGCTGGGCCCTTCCCCTGCTGAAAAAGAAGAACCATGGATGAAAGAAACAAGGAGGTAAGAGCAGAAACAGTCTGCAACAAATGCAGTAACCCTGAAAGCTTATCCTAATGATAGATAAAACTGTAAAAACTGTAAAGCACCACCTGTAATAATTTCACAGAAGATATACCCTGTAAGAAACACTTTGCTACAGAGAAAAATAAAGCAATAACAGAAGATATACCTTGTGTAACCCCCCTGTTACCCAGGGTTACTAGAATCCCAGTAAGACCTAGTGGTAGGCAGGGAAGGCAGCTTGTGAAACTCCAGTTAAATGGATTTCACACTGTCTCACTCTGTTCTCAGTCTGAACTCACCATAGAACTTTTGCAGCTGCATGAGCCAAATTGGAATCTGCAGTTTGGAAGTTAGGTTAGAATGTTGGGGAGTTTTGAACACAGTTGTCTTTGTACAGTCTTGAAGAGAGGAGCAGCACAGCAGTCTGTGGACAGGCTCTCAGAGCCTAAAGCTCTGATATAGGGCTACTGTTAGGGGAGGTGTGTGTTTCCACCAAAAGAGGAACACAGTAAGCTGTTTGTGAAGTGGTGGAGACCGCTGTTATTGGTCCCTGTGCCCCATCCCTGAGGGGATGGGAATGGAAAGGTTTGCCTGTCATTCCAGGGGCAACCCTCCTGGTTCTGGCTAGGGAAGAAGCTGCCTTATTCCAAGTTGTGCTGTGGCACCAGAAGTTGTGAGAAGGAAATTCCTGTGAGGAATCGCCTGTGGGGCACCTGCAACTAAAGGGTGAGTCTGCTCTGACATAGGGCCTATGTTTCACCTGAACTGTTGTAAAGTGGGGATTGGACTGCTTAAGTGAGAGGCCTAGAGTAATGGGCTAAGTCAAGTAAAAGGATGTTCAAGTCCAGCATGAAGAGTAAAGTAAAGTGGGGATTGGACTGCCTAATCAGTGGGAGGCCTAGAGTAATGGGCTAAGCCAAGGAAAAGTATGTTCAAGTCCAGCACAATAAGAAAGCCAAGACATGTAGAGGAAATGTGCCATGCATTTACCCTTTAATCTACATTGCCAAGCTTTACAGAAAGAGATGTTTAAGTATGTTCAAGTCTAGCTCAATGGGAAAGCTAAGACATGTAGAGGAAATGTGCCATGCATTTACCCTTTAATCTACATTGCCAAGCTTTACAGAAAGAAATGTTTAATGTCCAGAGAAATGGCCAGATATGAATTGTGAAAGCGGGAGGTGGGAGACCCCCCCCATCAGTAGTAATCTAATTCACCTCTACAGATTTGCTCTGTGGCACTTTTACTTTCTCTCAGGTACTTGGCCAGTGCCTGAGGAAAGTACCCAGACATGGGATTAAAAGGAAGTTTCTCTTATGGAGTTGAAGGCTCTTAGGTGGTTTAGGGAGCTACCAGAAAAATGTTTCCATGACAAATGGAAGGTGTTCGAATGGCCGACAGGAGAGCCGAGCCAGGGGAATCCCAGAATAGTGTACAAGTTCGGGCTGTGTACCCAAAGCAGTGTATAAGTCCAGGCTGTGTGCCTTCGTAGGTTCAGAGCCTGATGGCTGAAGTGTTGCGAAAGTGTTCTGATTCTTTTTAATCTGCATTACCAGAAGTGTAGCCCCATGGGGGTCCGTCTATGCTTTGTTTGTTCTACTTGGATGTGAATAAAGCCACACTTCAGAATCCCATTCCTGGTATTGGACATTACAGTTACCGCTTCCTGTGTTCGGATTTACTTGGGGCCCCTGTGCAGAGTAGCCAAACCTAGCCCTTGTTCCGAGTAACCTATTCCTCCCCGAAGCCAGTCCCCCACCTGGTACTGCTGTCAGATTCAAACAGTATACCACCTGTCGTTTGCAAAAAGGCAGGGGGGTGGGGATTACAAAATGGAGGCACTGCTTTGGATTTTAAATTAGGGAGGAAAGGTGCTCGGGCAAGGGGCTAGCATTTTGGTTATCTGGCAGTGGGTAGCCCAAAAAGCTGAAGCAAGTTTAACTAGTGTGTCACTGTGTACTGTTGTCCATATGCTGCTGTTAAAATGCCAACTGTTTACCAAGGAGCATTAAAGCCTGAGAGAGTATTACCTTGTCCTTACCAGGTAAGAAAAAAGGTCTGTCTCTCCCTACGACGCACAGGGGAAATGCCAAACCTCACCCAACAATTAACACACCGAAATCTGGCCAATGGAAAATCATGTACATAAATGCTCACAGCCTGGGAAATAAGATCCCAGACCTGCAGGCAATAATGTCAGAGGCTAAACTGGACATAGTAGCAATTAGTGAAAAATGGTTTACCAGTAACCACACTTGGGAGACTTCAGTACCTGGCTATGTACTGTTCAGAAGAGACTGAGGTGCAAAAGGGGGGTGGAGTGGCCCTGTATGTCAATGAAAATATCAAAGCTACAGAAATTCAGAATACACATAAGGAGCCAGAAGAACTGTGGGTCACCCTGGAAACAGGAAATGGGACAGCCATAAGAACTGGAGTTGTCTACAGGCCCCAGACCAGGGGGAGGACAGACACATTACTGTTAGAAGATATACAAAACATGACAGCTAAAGGGGAGGTTCTGATAATGGGAGACTTCAACATGCCAGATACAGATTGGTCAATACCAGCAGGAACATCTGCCAGAACTAGACACATGGTGGAGTCCCTGCAGGGGGAGGGCCTCAAACAACTGGTACAACAACCCACAAGAGACAGGGCTATCCTAGATCTAGTACTGACTAATAGGGAAGGGATCACAGATCTCCAGGTAGAAGTTCACCTGGGGGCCAGTGACCATCACATGGTATGGTTCAATTTGGCCACTACATCTAAATCATCCCATTCCAAGTTAAAAGTATGGGACTTCAGAGGAGCTGACTTTGATAAGATGGCCAACAGAGTTAAGCTAGCCCTGGCAAAAAGAAACACAGGGGAAGGGGTACAGGCAAAGTGGGCAAGCATTAAGGATGCAATACTTGAAGCAACATCCCATTGTGTTAGACAGAAAAGAATGTGCAAAAGAAGAAAGCAAACCACTTGGTTCTCAAATACAATGTAGAAAAGGTCAGAGCCAAAAGGCTGGCCTTCAGGAAATATAAGGGAACACAGCAGGATGAAGATAGGGAGGCATACCAAACTGCCCTAAGGGAAGCAGGGAAGGCAGTAAGGCAGGCAAAGTCCCAAACTGAGGAAACACTAGCACGAACAGTGAAAGAAGGTGTCAAGGCTTTCTATAGATTCATTAGTGAAAGAAGAAAGTGCAGAGGGGGTATTGCTAAGCTCAAAGGAGAAAAGGGGGCATGTGAGGAGGAGGACCCTGTAAAGCATCTATCCTAAATAGATACTTTTGCTCAGTATTACTGAGAGAAGGTAGGGCAGGCCACAGCTCAGTACCATGGACACGGGAGAGGAGGTGAGCACTACTTCCTTCACAAAGAAGGGTCCTACAAGAGCTTGATAAGCTCAGGGTGGACAAGACAATGGGACCTGATGGCATACATCCCAGGGTACTTAAGGAGCTAAGGGGAACTAGCAGAGCCATTAACAGAACTGTTTAGTGAGTCTCTGAGCACAGGAGAGGTCCCAGAAGACTGGAGAAGGGTCATGTGATCCCGTCCACAAGAGTGGCGTAGCAGGGAGGAGGCAAGGAACCACAGACCAGTCAGTCCCTACCTCAGTAGTGGGCAAGATTATGGAGGCACCCTTAAGGAAAGGATAGTGCAACACCTGGAATCCATAGGGCACAGGATCCAAGACCAGCATGGGTTTACAAAGAAGGTCCTGTCAAACTAATCTCATAGATTTCTTTGACTGGGTAACCAGAGTGGTGGACCAAGGGGGAGTTGTTGATGTCACCTACCTTGACTTCAGCAAAGCGTTTGACACTGTTCCACACAGAAGATTGATAAATAAGCTGGGTAGGCTTGGGGTAGGCCAAAAATTGGTCAACTAGGTGGCAAACTGGTTGACAGGCAGAAAACAGAGTGGTGGTAAATGGTATACAGTCAGAAGAGATGCAAGTCACAAGTGGGGTACCTCAGGGATCAGTCCTGGGGCCAGTCCTCTTCAGTATCTTCATTAGTGACATTGCAGATGGACTAGAGGGTAAGGCTTGTCTGTTTGCAGATGACACCAAGATCTGCAACAGAGTAGATGATCCAGATGGGTGGGCAAATGAAAAGAGATCTGGATAAACTAGCAAAATGGTCGGGAAGAGTGGCAACTGGGATTTAATGCAAAGAAGTGCAAGATCATGCACATAGGGAAGAGAAACCCTGAAGCCACCTATAGGCTGGGAGGGGAGTTGCTGGCAGTCACAAAGGAAGAAAGAAACTTGGGCATTATCATCACCGATGACCTGAAATCATCCAAGCAGACCTCTAAAGCAGTAGGTAAGGCTAGGGGGATGTTAGGGTGTATTAGTAGAGGTATCACAAGTCATAAGAGGGAGGTAATAATCTCTCTTTACAAGACACTGGTTAGGCCCCATCTAGAGTACTGTGTGCAATACTGGAGGCCACACCTTCACAAGGACATTAACCAAATTGAGTCAGTCCAGAAAAGGGCAACCAAAATAGTGCAGGAACTGCATCAGAAGACATATGAGGACAGGTTAACGGAGCTCAATACGTATACCCTTGAGCAAAGGAGGGAGAGAGGTGATATGATCGAGACATTCAAACACCTTAAGGGGCATTAACAAGGTGAAAGAGCCTAACATGTTTAAATATAAGAAAATAGCAGGACAAGAGGACACAGCATGAGATTAGAGGAGGCCGATTAAGAGGGAATGTGAGGAAATTCTTTTTCACAGAAAGGCGGTGGATGCAAGACGACCACCCTAAGGAAGTGGTGGCTATGAATACAATGCAGGGCTTCAAACAGGCATGGGATAGGCATAAGAGAGCAATACAGATGAGTATGAATAGATAGGCCACTGACAGAGCACAGGCCGATGGCACATTTATAAGGTAGAAAAAGAAATGGGCAGACTGGATGGGCCTTGCGGTCCTTATCTGCCGTCAACTTCTATGTTTCTATGTTTCTATGTATTTGTCCTGCATCAAAAATTTACAGCATTTTGCCAGCTTTTAAAAACTGTTGTGACAAAGAAAAGTGTGGAAGACTAGGGGTAGCAACAGGAAAATTGTGCCCTGGACATTGGAAATGCTTTTTAGTGAACTGAGAGACTTGCTGTGTTAATGGCCATGACAAATGGTTGAATTGGGCTCCCGCCGTGGAGTCAGTTCAAATAAAAAAAAAAAGTGATTTCTGCAGTTTAAATCTGCCTGCTAGACGATCGCCGTGAGGAGAAGAGCACTCTCGAGGGAAAGGGGCTCATTTGCATGGCGTAGTGTGATTGGTGATGCTGCAATCAGTCCCGCCCCCAAGCCAGCTCTAAGGTGACTGCCCAGCATTCGAGAGGGAGTGTGAGTGGAATGCGAGTACTGGCTTAGTGGAGGAGCATCGCAGTGATTAAAAAGCGCTGTAAAAGTTTCAAAAAACAGACTTTACTGTTTAAAATCAGGCTCAACCCACATCTCAATCGACTGGATTGTGAGTGTGGTGATCGGAGGGACGATCGGCAGGACTGCTAACCCGTTTCCTTTCTGAGGCCTCCAAGACTGGCTGCAGGCCGTTTTTCCATCGCAGTAAACAGTTACTGATAACAGTGAGTACCAACAGTAATAATTGCTCAGATCAGTGATTTTGCCAAAAGCCAGCTGAATCTGTGTGCAGCAGTGTAGTCGCTTTGCAAATAAAGACTTTGTCAAGTTTTACCAGCAAGAGCAAGTCTGTTAAGCCATCGACTGCGAGCATAGTTATGGGTTCAGCATCAGAATAAAGTTTCAAAGCCTAGAGAGAGACTGTGAGTTGTATCACGATATGCAGCACTAGTTACAGGCAATCCTGAGTTTGAAATACTGAGGCTTTAAGGGACTGTGAGCTAAAGCAATGTTTTCAGCAAGTGAAAAGTCCGTGGCAAATCATATAAATGTGTTAGGAAAAGAACAGTGCAAGTTTGTGCAGTTTGAGCAAAGTTATCAGTAGAGTGTGTAAATCGGATGCGCAGTGGCTTGACCCAATTTCAGAATGTTGATGCACAGGACTGCTGCCGACGCCACTACAGGGTGGGGTAGTAATGTAAACACAGCAGCAGAGGAGCCATTTTAAAAGTAAAAGAAAGTGTTCAGTGAAGTGGGACATTCAGTAACAGTGAGCATTTGTTTGTTTTTCCCTGAAGCCATGGCCTCAGGACCAGCTTGCTACCCAGATCATGCCCGGGCTATGGTAGCAGCAGAAGTAAACAAGTTAAGGGACATTGAGAGGTGTTACTATGGAGGACAACTGCCTTCTTATGTGGCAATTCCTGGATACCCAGTGCAAGTGTGTTTAATATGCTTAAATGCTGGAAGGGACGTCTTTATGGTACCTCACTGTTCAAGGTGCTTAGAGAAATATGGCTTGTTTAAAGTGCCCAAGATTCATTTGGCTCCCACATGGACAAAAGTTCAAGAATTTGCAGTTGGCAGCACACAGCACCAGGTGGAGCCTGTTGGAGAAGGCCTCCTCGGGGGAGTGTGGCACAAAGCTAGAGGGTGCAGATTTACAGACAGAACAATATGCTGATGTTTCGGATGCTGGATTGCAGAGAGATAATTCAGACAGAGCATCAGTAGACCCTTAGAGAGGGGGGCCTAGCCCAAGTCTCATAGGAGAAGATGAGATAAGGGAGGCCTTTCAATGGGAGGTATCGACCTCCACGCCCAGTGAAGAGTAGATAGTCTCAGGAGTGAGGACGACTGCTCACTCCTGGGCACAAATTCTCAGTGAGGAAGAAGAAGAGGGGGAACCTATGTGACCTTGTGAAAAAGGAACAGGTACACAGCCTCAAGCTCTTGCCTCAGAAGAATGCATGGAAGAGAGTGGTGATGCCACTGCCCTGGCTGTGCAAGAAGAAGAAGTCAGGGATCCATTTTTCATCTTGTTGAGAATGCGTAGTTGGTAGAACCAGCACTGGCCGCCCCAAGCCAGGCCAGCGGTCTCAGGTTGACCAAAGCTAGTAAAGAGGAGAGACTGGTTCATAGGAAGGCAAATGAAATCTATGGGATATCCTTTCTTACCTTCCTCGGAGAGTCTGGGAGGAAATGAGAACAACAGGAAATCCTGGATTTGGGCCGAAGCAATGAAATGTGTGCATCCTGGTGCAAACAAGCATGTCAGGAACAGAATGTTTTACGAAAAATACAGCCAATGGAAAAGAGGCAGGACACTGTTTGAATAGTGGATGGAGAGGGATGTGAAACCTTTCACAGTGTGAATTATGTGCGCCCAGACGGAGTAATAATTCAAGCTCCTGACCCGTTGTGCTATTGGCCTCAATGCAAAGACCTCCCTGCAAATGTGCCCGTGCCTACTAGATGGAAAGCAGAGCAGTGGTAGTCAGTGCTGCCACTCCAGCCTTTGCAGTGCCTTTGTTGTTCCGACAGTATGGACATCCAGGACTCAGGTGCCCCACATTCATCAGTTCTACAGTGTACTGACTTTCCAGAATACATCGACTGGCCCACCAGATGACTTCAGATCCAGAGAGGATGATAGCCCAGCTGTATCCTGATTCATCACCTGGTAATCGGATGATGTCAGACCAGCTGTTTTCCTTTTTGTTCCTGTTTCAAGGTTCCATCTCCAGAGGTGACATCAACCCAGCAGTTTCCAGATGTGCCCTTCTGTAGTTCCCAGAAGGTGTCCTCCCAGCTGTATCGGAAGAGTACTGCCAGGGAGAGTCTTCGGCCGAGGAGCAGGTCGGTGCCATTTGTTCATTCTACAAGGGGCTGGTAAGTCCAAACTTTTCTATCCTTATGACATTGCAGTACACACCCTACACTAACAGACTCCAGATGTGTGAACTGTCCTCAAAGACTCTGCCCTTTGGGACTTTGTCCTGCTAGAATTGTGCTTCACTGGACTCCGGCCCAGAAGAGACTCTTTAATGGACTAGCCTTCGGGCACTGTGGTCACTAGATGGGACTTTTAGGGCACTCCATCCCCCAAATGTGTATTGTAAATATTGTCATTGTATTTCTACTGTTTTCTAGTGTATATACTGTTTTTCTACCTTTTAAAAAAAAAAAAAATGTTTTTGGGATTCTCCAGTGTTTTGATGGTAGGGGTTTAGATAGACTGTGTATGTAGATTAGGAGTGTGTGTTGTCTTTCTTTTTTCTTGCAGGTGTTCCTGAAGAAGATAGGAGAGAAGACAAGAAGAGGAGGAGGGGCTCTTCAGAGTTCCTCACTAGTACTTTAGTGTGTAGTATTTAAAGTACTGTTGTTGTTGTTGTTACTGTGTAGTAACCCTTTTCTTCCACAGGTATGGTTGTGGGGGAATGAGGGAGTAATGTAATAGTATGGTATCAGCTCCTGGTGAGTGGTTGCGTGGTGCCCAAGGTTGGGGAGGTCCCCTGTTTGTTTGATTTGGGATGTGAGTTAGAGGCAGATAGGTGTTCCCTAGAGGGCTAGGGGGGATAGACAGGCTGTGGCCCTGACCTGCAGTAGGGGTTGCAGTGCTGATCTAATAGGGCTATGCTCTGGATAGTTCTACCAGAGCCACTAGGCACCCATAGTTAGTGGGTAGAGTAGAGGCTGATATGTCAGCCAAAGGCCTCTAGGCCCTTAGTGTTGCCTGCCAGTGCTAGCACATGGTAGGAGGGGGCCTGATCACCCCCCCTCCGCAGGTAACACGTAGGGTGAGATGGCCTAAGCCGGGTAAATAATGACTGCAGACAGTCATTTTCCTGGCCCAGGGTGAGTGTAACCCCCCTGTTACCCGGGGTTACTAGAATCCCAGTAAGACCTAGTGGTAGGCAGGGAAGGCAGCTTGTGAAACTCCAGTTAAATGGATTTCACACTGTCTCACTCTGTTCTCAGTCTCAACTCACCATAGAACTTTCGCAGCTGCATGAGCCACATTGGAATCTGCAGTTTGGAAGTTAGGTTAGAATGTTGGGGAGTTCTGAACACAGTTGTCTTTGTACAGTCTTGAAGAGAGGAGCAGCACAGCAGTCTGTGGACAGGCACTCAGAGCCTAAAGCTCTGATATAGAACTACTGTTAGGGGAGGTGTGTGTTTCCACCAAAAGAGGAACACAGTAAGCTGTTTGTGAAGTGGTGGAGACCACTGTTATTGATCCCTGTGCCCCATCCCTGAGGGGATGGGGTGGAAAGGTTTGCCTGTTATTCCAGGGGCAACCCTCCTGGTTCCGGCTAGGGAAGAAGCTGCCTTATTCCAAGTTGTGCTGTGGCACCAGAAGCTGTGAGTAGGAAATTCCTGTGAGGAATTGCCTGTGGGGCATCTGCAACCAAAGGGTGAGTCTGCTCTGACATAGGGCCTATGTTTCACCTGAACTATTGTAAAGTGGGGATTGGACTGCTTAAGTGAGTGGCCTAGAGTAATGGGCCAAGTCAAGTAAAAGGATGTTCAAGTCCAGCATGAAGAGTAAAGTAAAGTGGGGATTGGACTGCCTAATCAGTGGGAGGCCTAGAGTAATGGGCTAAGCCAAGTAAAAGTATGTTCAAGTCCAGCACAATGGGAAAGCCAAGACATGTAGAGGAAATTTGCCATGCATTTACCCTTTAATCTACATCGCCAAGATTTACAGAAAGAGATGTTTAAGTATGTTCAAGTCTAGCTCAATGGGAAAGCCAAGACATGTAGAGGAAATGTGCAATGCATTTACCCTTTAATCTACATTGCCAAGCTTTACAGAAAGAGATGTTTAATGTCCAGAGAAATGGCCAGGTATGAATTGTGGAAGCGAGAGGTGGGAGACCCCCCATCAGTAGTAACCTAATTCACCTCTACAGATTTGCTCTGTGGCACTTTTACTTTTTCTCTGGTACTTGGCCAGTGCCTGAGGAAAGTACCCAGACGTGGGATTAAAAGGAAGTTTCCCTTATGGAGTTGAAGACTCTTAGGTGGTTTAGGGAGCCACTAGAAAAATGTTTCCATGACAAATGGAAGGTGTTCGAATGGCCAGCAGGGGAACCGAGACAGGGGAATCCGAGAATAGTGTACAAGTTTGGGCTGTGTACCCAAAGCAGCGTATAAGTCCGGGCTGTGTGCCTGGTGGGTTCAGAGCCTGATGGCTGAAGTGTTGTGAAAGTGTTGTGATTCTTTTTTTTCTGCATTATCAGAAGTGTAGCCCCGTTGGGGTCCGTCTGTGCTTTGTTTGTTCTACTTGGATGTGAATAAAGCCACACTTTAGAATCCCATTCCTGGTATTGGACATTACAGTTATTGCTTCCTGTGTTCAGATTTACTTGGGTCCCCTGTGCAGAGTAGCCAAACCTAGCCCTCGTGCCGAGTAACCTATTCCTCCCTGAACCCAGTCCCCTACCTGGTACTGCTGTCAGATTCAAACAGCATACCACCTGTCATTTGCAAAAAGGCAGGGGTGGGGGTTACAAAATGCAAAAGACAATTTTAATCAGAAGATTACAGCAGGGGCGTCATTCCAGAAAAACCATAGGGGTTGCAAGGGAAACTGTAGGCTGGGGGGCTGGGGGGCTCCTAGGCCCCCGTAAAAAATGTTTTAAATTCAGTGCATTTTGGAGGTCATTTGAAACAAATTTTGCTGCCTTGTTACCTCCTCCCCATGCCCAGTAATTTGCACCCCTGTCCCTCCCCAGAGTCACAACAGTCCAGAATATTGCCCGCGCCACCCTCTCCATAGCATTTCAACAAAACCATAAGGGTTCCAAGACTAGTCAATGACGATGCCCATTCTTACATAAAGTACTTAAGTCCCTGGATATTTCTTTTTTTCAGTATTAATGCTCAGCTCACTGGAACCCCCCCCCCATTAAGTTGGGTTTACCTTTATTACTCTTAGAAATATTTACTAGTGACATGTCTTACCTTGCTTGGGTCTTGCAAACTAGCCTGGAAGCTGAGTAGAGATATTGCCTGCAAACTGGACTGGCAGCTGACTAAAGACACTGCCTGCAAACTGGGCTTGCAGCTGACTGAAGACACTGCCTGCAAACAGGACTGGTAGCTGACTGAAGACACTGCCTGCAAACTGGACTGGAAGCTGCAAGCTGACTGGTGACACTGCTGGCAAACTGGACAAGTAGCTGACTGGAAACACTGCTGGAAAACTGGACTGATAGCTAGCAAGCTGACTGGAAACACTGCTGGAAAACCTGACAAGTAGCTGACTGGAGACACTGCTGGAAAACTTGACTGGTAACTAGCCACCGGGCTGTAGACTGCTGCCAAACTGGACTGGTAGCTGATTGGAGACACTGCTGGCAAACTGGACTGGTAGCTGATCTGACTGGACACACTGCTAGCAAGCTTGACTGGTAGCTGACTGGAGACACTGCTGGCAAGCTGGACTGGTAGCTGACTGGAGAAACTGCTGGCAAGCTGGACTGGGGGCTGTCTCGAGACACTGCTGGCAAGCTGGACTGGTAGCTGACTGAAGACACTGCAGGCAAGCAGGACTATAACTGACTGGAGACACTGCTGGCAAACTAGACTGGTAGCTGACTGAAAAGACTGGTGGCAAATTGGACTGGTAGCTAGCAACCTGGCTGTAGTCACTGCTGGAAAACTGAACTGATAGCTGACTGCAAACACTGCTGGCAAGTTGGACTGGTTGCTGACTGCAGACACTGCTGGAAAGCCACACTGGTAGCTGCCTGTGACACTGCTGACAAGCTGGACTGGTGGCTGACTGGAGACACTGCTGGCAAACTAGACTTGGTAGCTAGCAACCTGACTGGAGACACTGCTGGCAAGCTGGACTGGCAGCTGACTGGAGACTGCTGGCAAACTGGACTGGTAGCTGACCTGACTGGAGACACTGCTGGCAAGCTGGACTAGTATCTGACTGTAGATCCTGCTGGCAAACTGAACTGGTAGCTGATTGTAGATGCTACTGGCACACTGGACTGGTAGCTGACTGGAGAAACTGTTGGCAAACTGGATTGGTGGTTGACCTGACTGGAGACACTGCTGGCAAGCTGGACTGGTATCTGAGTGGAGACACTGCTGGCAATCTGGACTGGTAGCTGACTGGAGAGACTGGTGGCATATTGGACTGGTAGCTAGCAAACCTGGCTGTAGACATTGCAGGCAAACTGGACTGGTAGCTGACTGCAAACACTACTAGCAAACTAGATTGGTAGCTGACCTGACTGGAGACACTGCTGGAAAGCTGGACTGGAATCTGACTGGTGAGTGTTAGCAGTGCATTTCAGGTGTCACCTGTGGCTGTGAAGAATTTCCTTTCTTGGCGTAAACACTTGATTAAATACAACATGCTCAAAGCAAACCCATCACCTTACTAAACTGCCATTCTAATGTGGAATAAATTGCTAAAATGTTGGATGCATAGATTTTAATTTCCTCTGTGCCCCTGACCACTGAATCATTGGCAGGCTATTTTAAATACAGACCAATACATCTCTACAGTTGCAAACTTCTGGGTATGTTAGTATTCACCGATACACCACTTGAGGAAACTCATTAAAGGAACATGTTCTGCTCCATGGAAGTACACAGAACAGGCGAGGTTTGTGGCTGAAAAGTGAAAGGTTCTGAGCATAACCATGTTACAGGCCTCCAGCCTTTCCTCATAACTGTTCTCTTCAGTACATTCATAGGGGACATAAGGGTGAAGCATGAAGGAATAGAACCCAGAGGCTTGTACTAAATAGGGAACTCTCGGGGGAGATGGGGGTCAAGAGTCAGTACTTTGCCCTGTTCTCTTCAATACATTCATAAGGGACACAAGGGTGATGCATGAAGGAATAGTCTATCTAGTTGCAGATGACACCAAGATCTGCAATAGTGTGGTCATAATGAAGGAAATGGAGGCCATGAGGAGGGACATGGAAAGACTAGAAGAGTGGTCCAGAATTTTACAGCTGGGATTCAATGCCAAAAAAGTGCAAAGTCATGCCCATCAGACACAAAAAAACCCGAGCCGAGTACAAAACGGGAGGAGAGGTCATGGCATATACCTCGTAGGAAAGGGACCTCAGGGTTATCAATCAGGATGATCTGAAAGTAGTGGCCCAATTTTCCAGCGGTGGTGGGAAAGCAAAATGATGATGGACTGCATAGGGAGGGGGATAGCAAGCAGAAGGAGGTAGGTTATACTCAGTAGCATTATTTCAGTAGAATCATAGGGGTTGCAAAGTCCCATTTCAGCAAAATCATAGGGGTTGTAAAACTCCCCCAACCATGACATCTATATAAATAAATGCTAGGGAAACCTTGTTTTAGGGTTCTTAGGGGTTGCAGTGTGCATCATAGGGGTTGCAAAAAAATCATAGGGGTCTCAACCGCAACCCCTGGCTACCCCTAAATGACGCCCCTGGATTACAGCAGTAATCTGTTAGCACACACCTGTAGGCACTCCTTGTAATAATGCAGCAGAAGGTATACCTAGCAACAACAATTTGAATCAGAGAAAAATAAAGCAGTAAAATGTTAGCAACAAACAGTAACAATCCCTGTGAGTACACAATAAAAATAACAGCACACAGTAAATCTGTCTAGCCAAAAGAAGTCTTAATCATATCCCTTGCTCTTGTAAGGTTCTTTGCTCTGTCCTTTCAAGCAACCTAGAAGGAAAGAGCTCAGGTGAAGCTAGTCAAGCAACTTTATCAAAAGATGAGCACATCACACAACTAGACCACTTAAATACAAGTAGCGACATCATCAGTAATGGACATGTAATTGTGATGTCATAACCATTAAAAAAATACATAGCAACATCCTTTTAAATACACAAATACAACATATAACAGTACATAAGTATTATTTACAATTTCAAAACAATAATATGCATATTGCAGCCAAGTGCAAAACTCATATTTTATCTCACTGTGTGGTATGGTGCTGTCTCCTGCTGGCCTTTCTCCTCTCAGACTCATTGTATGCCAGCCAGCTATGATCCACATGGCTGCCCCATATACAATCCTGTCTCCACACTTTAGGTATGTCACCTTAGTCTCTGGCATGTTAACAATGTCCCACCTAACTAGTAGTGGTCTGCAGTGTAGAGGCAACTCCAAACAGAGCTGCATGTTCTGATAGTCTTTGGCAGCCAAATCAGTGAAAAAAAAAAGATCCTTCCAGGCCAGTCATATCCCTAGGCAAATATAGCTTCATGCAAAGTCTATGGCACAAACCTGGATAAATCACATGACTGATTCTCTGCTGGGGTGTCAACTGGGAATAGTTCCCTAAATACCCCAGCTCAGAAAATGTGAAACACGAAATAATCATATGGACGACAACAGGCTCCAAACTTCACTTGGTGCCTAAAAATACTTGGTTAACCCATTGTCATTTTACTTTAGCATTTCTTCTTTGATCAAGTGAGTCACTTGCAATTATAACATTTCCAAATTCATTCATTTGGCATATGTTATAATTATATTGTGTTTTATTGGTGAGTTTAACCCATTCATATTCCCTAAACCTAGGCATAAGGAGAACAGTAAGAAATAATTATCTGCCATGTTTATTTACTATGTTATTGCAACTAAATATTGAAACACCAGATTTATGGTAATAGGCTGTTTTGTTTATCTGTTCTTGACTATATTCTTGATAGCCCCTGAAGGTATATAATATGGGTCTTATTAATAAGATCCCAATCCCTTGGCATCCCTCTCAACCCTACAAGACCCCCCATCTACTTTTATAATCCATGTTTTATTGAAGATTTTTCAGTGTACATAATGTACATCAGGATATTCAATGAAGAAAAAACAAGAAAAAGGAAATAAGATAAAAAAAAGACAATGTACAATCATTCTGTGTCTTAAAACAGCCATCTTTGTGAAGAATAGGATACAACCTATATTGTACTACATGCTTAAAAACACATCAGGTAGGGGAGGAGAAACTGTGGATAAGATAAGTGTAATAATTACCATATCTGTCAAATCAGGAAAACATGCAGACAAAGGTCAAGGTTTCAATGACCCCCAATTAAGCAATAGAATTAAACAATAGAACACTTTGCAAGATGGGATACAAACTTACACTTTTAAGGTTTTTAAAAAGGTTTCCAGATATCACAGTATTTGTCTCTCTTATTAATGTTACTATATGCCACTCCTTCATAACTGGCCCTTATAGAAAGGTCTTGTAGCCATTCTTTTGTGGTGGGAGTATCAGTGCTCTTCCAGTGCCTTAAAACAACATTTTTGGCTGTAAACAAGGCTGCATGTAGCCAGAGTTTTTTGAGTTGTGGGGCGTAATTGTTGTGGTATGTTGGTATATACTGTATATATATATATATATATATATATATATATATATATACATACACACCTAGCACAACCAGTTTGATGTGAAAGTAAAGTGGGACTTGGTTATTATTTTTTTTTTAATGTTTATCCCCCACATCCCACCAGCCCTGCATCCTCAGGAGCACCTCAGAGTCTACCCTTGCAGTCAACAACTTGGTCGTCGCTGGTACGGGCCTGAAGTTTTACCCCACAGGTAAGATGAGATAGCCCCTACACTCTGACACATCACAGTTTTGTCGGTCCCACGCAGCCAAGCAGGTGAATGCATAATAGATCTAGCTCCCAGAACTCCATCTCCCCAGGGCTGGCAGGCATTTTCACCTGTTCTGTGGCGTCACGAGTCCCTGACATCATGACATGAATGCCAACGTCCACAACATCCTCCCACTTGCTGCGTAAGCCTCCGGTGCCCGCTGAGTCCCAGACCTCTGTCCAAGGCCAGCCAAGCACTTGAGGTGCTGATGTCCTGCTAAGCCCCAGGCCTCCACCAGGGGCCAGCAGATGCCGAACAGCATCCCCAGCCTTCCCCTGGAGAAGGTGAGCTGTTGTGGGATGCTCCAGTCTTCTCCCCCCCCCCAGCCAGCCTCCGACAACCCGAGGCTCATTTCCGAACCCGGTGGCAGCATCCTGATGGAAATCCAACTGTTCGCGCTGGGCCGGCCTGGACTTGGTCATTTTTTTACATGTTTCCTTCACTCCATTCCAAAAAGAGGCTAGAGAAGAACAAGACCAAAGGGTATGAGAAAGTGTACCTTTATCAGTCAGACATCTCCAACACATGTCATTTGTACACAAACCTAGGTCAACAAGTATACCTTGCTGCTCAGTAGATTTTTTTTTTTATAATATAAAAAAAATCCACTGAGCTGCAAAGTGAGCAGATACATTTATTGATACAGTAAGAGTGCTCCTTAACTCAGTGGGTGCAGATGCTAGGAAGCTACCCTTTTACCTTTCATATTTCCTGAAAGGAAAAGAGGAATTAATAAAGTCTTTCTTCATGGAGTTTCATTAATTAAAAAATTGGGGAATTGTGAGGTACAGGCCCTGTTATAAAATTTTAAAGCAGCTGTGCAATGAAACTGGGCAAAACATTTGACCTTGATACTGACTGTCCATGAAACTCAATGTATTCGCTCCTGAAAGGCACCAAAACAAACAGGAACAAGTAAATGCAATCTTACATTTCTGCAATTATGCCTGAAACTTATATTTCTGGGAGAGGTTCAGTTGGGAGATAACCAGGGCAATAGTTCAAATAACATTGTTACTGAGCTTAGCTTCAATATAGATTTCCCATTTATTGTTTCAACTTAACCACAGTTAAACTATTCCTTCTTAAGAGTCGCTCATGACATGCGCGTGTTCAGGCCTGATTCTGGTGGAGCTATCACTATGTATAGTGAGCCTGCAGTTGCATTCCTGCTTTAGAGTGCGAGGACATATGGAGTCAAGGAGGGAGATGGAAGGTTGTTTTTACTTGTTTTAGTTTGTTTTGGTGCTTTTCACGAGTGAACACATTGAGTTTTATGAACAGTCATTATTAGTAAAAGAGAACTCAGAAATGTGATTATGGTGGGTGTATTTGGAACGTATTTTGCATGAGAGGAAGAGTGCATGTTGAAACATAATATAAAAAATAGAGGTTTAGACTGATTATCTGTTCATAGAACAAAACTGAATATAGATTCAAGGATAAAGCTAATAACAGAGGTGACATATCCTAAATGAATTTTGGGCAATATTTAATATCTTGGACTGTTTGCATATTTGATTAATGACTAATATTTACCGTCAACAATTGATGAACATAGCACCAGAATACAGAAGATTTATAACACATGCATTTAACAGTGAGAGAAAACATAAGTGTGGGTCACACACCTATATGTAAATAGGCTTTTTCTGATATATATAAAATCTTATAGTATTAAAAGTTTTATATATTTTTTAATTTAGTCTTTTTAAATTAGCATTTTTGTGTAGATTCCAGAATCCCTGATGAAGTGGTATGTAAGCACAATTACTTAGTAACTAATTTAATTCTGTTGGGTGTTCAAGGAAAGATGTGCAGTAAATTGTGTTTACGTATTTTTTGTGGTTACTTCCTGAGATGACTGATTTACTCGGACATGCAGTGCAATTAGAAGCTGTTTATTTCAATACACAGTTAAAATTTAGCATATTTTTGGCACTTAAACAGTACAAGACATTTCTAGAGATTCTCTTTAGGCTTTTTTAAGTTTGTGCACTGTAAGTCCTAATGCAATCTTTGCTACATACATATGAGGCCCTGTAACTCCTATTCGGAGGTAATTTAAAGTGGTATTCTCTCAAGGATAACCTTAACTCACAAGTACACAATCCCTTGGTACTAATATTCTCTGCAAGCAATTAAACAATATTTCACTGCAGTTCGTCTATTTATGCATTTAATATGGAACCAGGATTCTTCAAATACATTTAAACAAGCACCTTTTTGAAAGTTAGTAGTTATACTCGGCTAAAATACATCATATAGTCTCTGGTCTCCCTTCCATCTGGAGATTTGAAGTATCTTGGATGGCTGTATGAAGAATGTTTCTTCCTGGCTCTTTGAATTCTTTTCTCTTCGAGGCTTGCAAATAAAATGACAAAGTTCAATTTCAGTGTTTCTTACTTCTGGCAGGAGCCAAAACATTTTAAAGTTCAGCAGAATAATAGTTTTTAAAGCTCGGTAGAAGTAGCATAGATGTGAGATATCTTCTGTGAAAAAACACAGATTTAGATGGGGGCAAGTAGATAATTATGACTTGTTGATCTTTAGAGACATCTTATATAGGCAAAATTCTTCTTCAGAAGTGGCATGAAGTTTAATACTTCCTCAGAAGTAGCATGAGGTTTTTGGAATGATATAGCCATATTTGGACAGAGGCTTATTTGGGTCGGAAGTCTATAACATATGTGCAGAGGTATTTTTACTCATTAGACACTCTGTCAGTAACCTATCATCTTCTTGAACTTTGTCCACGACGTGACAATTAATTGACTTATAACCACAAGATCTTCCACTGCGCATGTTCAAAAATGAGGTGATGGACGTTATCTCATTGTGGTTTCTGATGCTGTGGTCGTTGGTAGCAGATGGTTCCCTGTTAAGAGGAATCAGTTTCTTGTCGGACTGTTTGGATTTTTCAGACGTGTTGCAACCTCTTATGGTATAATCCAGTGACATAATAAATGCTGAGTTTAAAATACTTCTGGGACTGTCAGCTCTTTGCACAATGTCTGTTTCTGATGAATCCATTCAACTGGCATTTTAAATGTCCTTGAAGTTAGCAAGCTTAAAGCATATTGCTTAATGTAAATTATTCCATGATTTCTTGGTGCTGATATGAGTTCCACATACCTGGGTTAAGCATTTGCTGGTCCATTATACTAGAGACTTAAAAGGAAATGTTTTTATGACCAGTTCTTATAATGTACATTAATGGCAGCTGAGATTAAGGTGAATATCCTTTTTATACTTTGGCAGGGTCTGGAAGCTAATGGCCGCTATTGTGCCTACAGGCACCTTAGCCCCGAAAAGTTGGATTTATAATTCTGGATGTATTTTGAATAAAAGTATTATAGATTAAAAGTTAGTGAGTGAGCCTTGTTTCCAATTCTCTTCTGCTATTGTGCAGTGCCCTGATCGGTTTAGGCTCCTTCCCCTGATTTACTATGTCTTTGCTTATACCGTAGTGAGCTGTACTGGAGGACCTTATCAGCTGAAACCAGTAGATGGAAAAAGCATTATATACCAGACAGTTGCAAGCTGCACTAACATGTTGACTAAGATTTAAATTTAGAGGCAGTCAAATAATAATTAGATCCCTGAAATGGTGGCCTTGATGGAAGAGGGATGCCTGGATATCGTGGCAGTCACAGAAACATGGTACACAGAGAACCATGACTGGGATGCCAGTATACCAGGGTACATAATCTACAGGAGGGACAAGGAGGGAAGAAGAGGAAGAGGAGGAGTAGATCTCTATGTAAGGGAAAGGATCAAAGCAACAGAACTAAAGGGTAAACAGAGAGGAGAGAAGGCACGGTGGGTCACCCTGGAGACTGGAAATGGCTCTACAATCAGCACAGGGGTTATATACGGACCCCTGTATCAGGGGGAGTTAATGGACAAGAAAATGATAGAAGGCATCCTTGGGATGGCAGAGAAAGGGGAGATATTGCTGATGGGGGAACCTGAATATGCTAGATGTTAAGTGGAGCACCTTTGCTGCAGCCACATCCAAGAGCAGGGCCATTCTCAATGCCCTACAGGGGGCATGCATCAAACAGCTAGTTTTGGAACCCACTCAGAAGGGAGCAATCTTAGACCTGGTACTCTCAAATGGGGATGGAGAGAGCATCTACGATCTTGAAGTAGGTAGCCATCTGCAAACAAGTGACCACAAAACAGTGTGGTTCACGATAAACTTAGCTATAGAGTCAAGCCATACAAAAGTGAAGGTACTGGACTTCAGGAGGGCTGATTTTGTCAAAATGGGAGAGTGCCTCAGAAAAGCACTGGCAAACAGGCAAGAAGGTGGGGTGGAGCAGCAATGGAGAAACATCAAAACCACCATCACAGAGGCAACAAGCCTTTGTGTGAAGCAAATAAACAAATCAAAATGAAAGAAAAAAACACTATGGTTCTCAAAAGAAGTGGCGGGGAAGGTAAGGGAGAAAAAGATAGCATTCAGGAAGTACAAGGAAACACAGAAGGAGCAGGACAGAGAACTGTACCAGTTAAAGCAGAAGGAAGCGTGGAAGGCAGTCAGAATAGCAAAGGCCCAAACCGAGGAAAAGATAGCCAACTTGGTTAAGAAGGGGGATAAAACCTTTTATAGGTACATTGGGGAGCAAAGAAAGACCAAGTCAGGGATACTGAGGCTGAATAAAGGGGAAGGTGGTTGGGCAGAGAGCGACAGGGAAAAAGCAGGGATACTGAATGAATACTTCTGCTCAGTATTCACAATGGAAAAGCAGGGGGAGATGCCTAATCCAGTCAATAGAAGCACTCTGGATGGGGGAGAAGGGTTGATATTAGTCCTTTCACAGAAGAAAGGGTTCTGAAAGAACTCTTAAAACTGAAGGTGGATAAAGCAGTGGGGCCTGATGGGAGTCACCCCAGAATTCTAAAATAACTGAGGGAAGAACTAGTAACACCACTGACTACCCTTTTTAATAAATCATGGGAGGATGGTGTGGTACCTGAGGACTGGAGGAGGGCGGATGTGATTGCCCTTCACAAAAGTGGGAGCAAGACAGAGGCAGGAAACTACAGACCTGTCAGTTTGACCTCAGTGATAGGGAAAATTATGGAATCACTTCTGAAGGAAAGAATTGTTGAGTACCTAGAGGTCCGTGGGGCATAGGACCTGAGGTAGTATGGATTCACAGCAAGAAGGTCACATCAGACAAATCTAATTGATTTCTTTGACTGGGTGACCAAAGTAGTAGACCAGGGAGGGGCTGTGGACATGGCCTACCTAGACTTTAGCAAGGCATTTGAACAGTCCCGCACAAAAGATTAATAAATTAGCCAGCCTGGGAGTGGGTCCCAGGGTGGTAGCCTGGGTTAAAAACTGGCTGGACAACAGGACACAGCGGGTAATAGTAAATGGAGTCCATGGTGAAGAAAGGGGGTTACTAGTGGGGTACTGCAGGGTTCAGTACTGGGGCCAGTCCTTTTTAATGTCTTTATTAGTGACATTGCAGAGAACTGGAAAGAAAAGTATGTCTCTTTGCAGATGACACAAAGATCTGCAACGGGGTTGATATGCAAGGCAGGGAGGAAAGAATGAAAAGGGACTTGGCAAGGTTGGAGGAATGGTCAAATGTATGGCAGCTTAGATTCAATGCAAAGAAGTGCAAAGTAATGCACCTGGGAAACAAAAACCCAGGGGAAGAGTACACAGTGGTGAGTGAGACACTGACAACAACAAAAAATGGAACGGGACCTGGGGGTAGTCATATCAGACAACCTAAATGTGGGCCAGCAATGTGAGATGGCAGTAAGGAGGGCTGGGGGGATACTGGGATGCATAGGGAGCGGCATCACCAGTAGAAAACAGGAATTTGTTGGCTCTCTGTACAGACAGTTGGTAAGACCACATCTGGAGTACTGTATACAGTTCTGGAGACCCCATCTCTGCAAAGACATAGACAGGGTGGAGGCTGTCCCGAGGAGGGTGACCAAAATGGTGCAGGATCTGCACCAGAAGACATATGAAGAAAGACTAAAGGAGCTTAAGATGTATAGCCTCGAAGAAAGGAGAGGGGGGGCATGATAGAATCTTTCACATACCTCAAGGGAATCAACAAAGTCCAAGAAGGTAGCATCTTTCAGAAAAAGAGATGTGCAAGAATAAGGGGGCACAATTTAAAGATAGAGGGGGGGACGGCTCAGAGGTAATGTGAGGAAGTATTTCTTCACAGAGGGCTATAGATTCATGAAACGGCCTTCATGAGAAAGTTGTAGAGTCAATAACAGTAGAAGAATTCAAGAATGCATGGGACAGACAAGGCAATTCTAGTAGGGGTAGGAGGAAGTAGGCTGTTGGTTAACTAGGATCTGCAGCTTTTCAAACAACATGAAGTCTTGCTGTATTCTGACATTATGCAGTTAGCCCCAGCACTTGAACTGCTCTGGACAGGAAAGAGTTAACTCTATGCCTCAGCGTAGAATGTTGAGCTCGAGCTCAGTTCAAACCTCTGTCTGCTGCACTTCCAAGTGTAACCATCAGATTCTTTACTCTGCCTAACTGAACAGTCGCTCTGGAGATCTCTCCTACGCTTTCGGTTCGGTACAAGTAAAAACGTTGGTTTAATACCATTTTTTTCTGTCAGATCCCTGTCTGTGGTACAGTAAGTGTATGGGTAGTGGACTGATTGTTAAAGTATGAGTTTTTGTGTGGAAATTGTAAAAAAAAAAAAAAAGGTTGCTTTTATCGGTACGGCTGAACCGATTGTCTGGGTTCTTTAATTGAATTTGTGGGTTAGTGTGAGGTACCAGTCCTTATCGGTTCCAAAAAAAACGTGTTTTAACGTTTTTTTCCAATACCCATAACACAGTTAGGAGTCTTGCCTGGTTGAAGCCCAGTAAAGGGTAAGTTTTTGTTAGGATGGCTACAGCTGAGAAACCCAAAAGAAAAACCGGATCCACTGGGTTTCAACACTGCAGTGTGTGTGGGGAGGTCTTTGCTAAGGCTGATCCCCACACCACCTGTTTACTGTCTGGGGTTTGACTACCTTGACTCAGACTGCCAAATCTGTAAAGATTTTCCTAAGGCCACCCTGGATAAAAGATTGGGCAGGCTTAGGTAAAAGGAGGCTGAGAAGTCCGCTGACCCGGATGGCCAGCCCGGTTCAGTTCCGACTGAACCTGAGGGAGTGCCCTCTGACCAGGGCAATACTCCTTCGGGCAAAAGGAGAGATGACTCTGAGGGATCGGTTCTGTCAAAAAGAAAGAAGAAAGACAAATCGGCTGGTTCGGATCCAGAACTGCATCGTCCAACCCCCGAAGAAATTGCCCAGGCGATTAGTATTGTGGAATCGCTCCGTCCGGTTCCGACTGATCTGGCGCCATCAGGTAGGCGTTTGGTTTGGTCGGTTCCTCCGGTTCCGGATTATTCCCCTGAAGAGTATTATGAACCTGACATGGAGGAGGATGAAGATTATGATGATAACGATGATGATGATGGTATAGAAGGTCTGGATGAGCCCAAAGAACCGGACATCTCCCCAGAGAGACCTTCTGGTGTTTCTCCTCCTAGGCTTTCTGAGTTCCCTTCCCACTTTATGTTCTACAAAAAAGTGGCAGAAACCCTCCAGCTTCCTTTGTTTAAAGTTATTGAGGAACAAGAGGAGCCTAACTATGTGGAGATGATGGACATCCCAGAGTCCAAGAGACTGTCTGTTCCCCTCCATAAATCTTTTGGGAAATAGACACATCAACTGCTTAAGACTCCAAATTCTCTACCTCCTGTGGACAGACGAATGGACAAGAGGTATATGCTGTCAGGCTCAGGTACGGATTTCTTGTACCAGCAGTGCAGCCATGTTGGGGTTGTGCAGACTGCAGCCTGTGATAAGGCTAACATACCCTTGGCTTCACACCACCCAGATAAGAATTCCAGGAAGATAGATGTCATGGCTAAAAAACAGTATTTGGCATCTTCTTTGGGACTCAGGCAGGCTAACTACATGGCCTATATGGCCAGATACCAGAAGTCCAGATAGGATACTGTTCTGGAATTGGCTAAACAGGCTTCCCCCCAGCTAGCCAAGGAGCTGGAGGAGGTGGCTGCTGATGGGATAGAGGCATCAAATATCCAATTTTGTGCTGCTGTGGACTTCAATGATGTGTCATCACGAGTCATGGCTACATCTGTGGCTCTTCAGAGAATGGCTTGGCTCAGATGTACTAGTCTTTCACAGGATACCCAGGCTATGGCCATGGATTTCCCTGTGGTGGATAATTCTCTGTTTGGGGAGCAGACTGAGAACTATATGAAGAAAATGGATGAATATAGGACCACCTACAGGAGTGCACAGGCCAAGAAAAGGCAGGCAACTCCTCAGAAGCAGCATTCTAGGGGCAGGGGCAGACCTTTTCAAGGCCTTTCTGCCAGGCATAGGCCTCCTCTCCTTTTCCTCAGAGGGGGTTCTTCAGAGGGAGAGGGAGAGGCAGAACGGGGATGAGCAGGGCCGCATCCTCCTCTCAGTCCAAGGCTCCTGCCAAGCAGACACCCTGATGTTTCAGCCCAGGTCAACTCCCCCCCTCCAGTAGGAGGCAGGCTGGCTTACTACTTCCTGGCCTGGAAGTCTGTTACCTCAGACAAGTGGGTTCTGGAAGTAGTAAGCCAGGGACTGGCCCTCAGCTTCAAAAGATTTCCATGGCTGAGGGTCAGGTCTTTTCCACATGCAAACATCTCCAAAACCATTGTCCTAAAGGCAGAGGTTTCCTCTCTACTGGCTCTCAGAACTATAGAGAGAGAGTTTCTACAGCACACAGGGACAAAGGTCTATATTCCAGATACTTCCTTACCCTGAAAAAGACGGGGGAGTGGCGACTCATCCTAGATCTAAGATATCTAAACAAGCATCTACTAAAGCCAAAATTCAAAATGGCGACTCTGGGAATAATTCTTCCCTCTCTAAGACCAGGGGATTGGCTAGCCTCCCTGGACCTCAAGAATGCCTACTTTCACATTCCCATCAGGTGCTCCCAACGAAAGTACCTCAGGTTCGAATTGCCTTCAGGCCATTATCAGTTCAGGGCAGTGCCCTTCAGCCTAACATCAGCACTAAGGGTATTCACAAAATGCCCAGCAGTAGTAGTGGCATTTCGATGGAGACGAAATATCCCCATATTTCCGTACCTGGACGACTGACTCATTGTGTGGCAGTCTCCAGACCAAGTCAAGTCAGACCTACAAGTGATTCAGCAATTGCTCACTTCTCTAAGATTCCTCCTCAATCTTCCAAAGTCAATTCTTGAACCAGTGCAACTCCTGACCTTCATAGGGGTAGAGTTGGACACTGTCCAAGCAAGAGCCTTTCTTCTTCTAGCAAGGGTAAAGGCCCTCACAGATCTGGCTTCTTCCTTTCGCCTCCTGGTGTCTCGACCAGCAAGGCATTTTCTTCAGCACCTGGGCCACATGGCAGCCTCCACTGCAGTGATACAAGGTGCCAGATTTCACATAAGGGACATTCAGTTCCATTTGAGGGCCTTTTGGTCCCAGAAAAAAGACCCTCTAACCAGACTGATTGCAGTGACTCAGACCCTGATCCAAGATCTCCAGTGGTCATTGGACCAGAACAATCTCACTCAAGGAGTCCCATTCATCACCCAGTCTCATTCTGTGGTTCTCACCACAGATGCCTCTCTTCTGGGATGGGGTGCTCACTTGAGGGCACTTATAGCACAGGGAGTGTGGTCTCCTCAGGAGTCTCTTCTTCACATCAATCTCCTAGAGCTCAGGGCAGTGTACCTGGCTCTACAAGCCTTCTCAGAATCAGTTCAGAACAAGGTGGTTAAGGTCAGAATGGACAACACCACCACCATGTAGTACATCAACAAGCAAGCAGGCACATGGTCTATGGCCTTGTGCACAGAAGCTATGAAAATATGGTCCCTGGCTTATTCTCTACAGACTTCTCTGATAGCAGTCCACCTTCCAGGGAAGGACAGTGTGCAAGCAGATGCTTTGAGCAGGATTTCTCAGGGCCATCACACGTGGTCCCTGAATCCCTTAGTGTTGAAGGTGAGATTTTCAAGGTGGGGCACTCCAGAGATAGACCTCTTTGCAGCCCCAGACAATCACCAACTTCCTCTCTTTTGTTGCAGACTCTCAGTATTGGGCTCAGTCCCTCTGGATGCTCTTCCTCTGGATTGTCAGGGGAAATGTCTGTATGCCTTCCCCCCTTTCCTCTGTTGTTCAAAGTTCTGGTCAAGATAAGGTCACAATCTTGCAAAGTGATCCTGATTGCTCCAGACTGGGCCAGACAGCCTTGGTATCCTCTATTACTGTCCCTGGCAGTCCATCTTCCCTTAGCTCTTCCCAAGAATCACAATCTGCTAGCCTCCTCTCAGGACAGAATATGGTACCCCAACCTTTGGTCTCTCAACCTCAAGGCATGGCTCTTGAAGAGCTAGAATATGCCAGTCTAAATTTGTCTCAAGGTACTCTGGACATTCTCAAGGCCTCTTGAAAACCTGCCACCAGAAAAAAAAATCATAATTCCAAATGGAAAAGTTTCAGCATTTGGTGTTCTAATAAGCACATATCCTCAGATTCCGCTGACTTGGCTACAGTCCTGGATTATATGGTTCACCTTAATGGCTTAGGCCTCATACCAGCTACCCTCAAAGTACACTTGTCAGCTGTTTCTGCATTTCTGTCAGTAGGGAAGTCTTCCGCACTGGCATCTCACTCTGTTTTCTGTAAATTCTTCAAAGGATTGCTTCATACCAATCCCCCCTTTAGAGATCCTACTCCTGCTTGGATCTTAATGTTTACAATGCTCAGCTTATGCAACCTTCTTTTGAGCCTTTGGCCTCAGTAGAACTTAAGTACTTGACATGGAAAACTGTGTTCCTGGTAGCTATTACCACTGCTAGGCGTATCAGTGAATTACAAGCTCTATCAGTAGAGCCTGATTTTATCTCATTCCATAGAGATAAGATGGTCCTTAGAACCAACAGGAGGTTCTTACTCAAAGTGGTTTCAGACTTCCATCTGAACCAATCCATGTCTCTTCCTGTGTTCTTCACTGATCATTCTTCTTCAGGAGAGAGAAGATTACACAGTTTGTATGTTAAAAGGGCTCTTAGCTACTACACTGAGCGTACTAAGGCACTTAGGTTTGACTCCCTCCAGTTGTTCCTCACTTTTGGTGAAGTGGGGAAGGGTAAACCTGCTACTAAGAGAACTGTTGCCAGGTGGATTGTCTCTTGTATACAATTCTGCTATGAAAAGTTAGGCAAAGTACCCCCCTCAGGCCTGAGGGCTCATTTGACTAGAGGTACGGCGGCTTCTCTGGCTGCTACCAGAGATATACCCTTATTAGAGATATGCAAAGCAGCCACCTGGAAAACAGTCCATACATTCACCAAGCATTACCCTCTGGATAGCCAGGCTAGGAGTGATGCAAGGTTTGGTACAGCAGTACTGCAGAGCCTATTCCCAGAATAGGTTGGATAACCTCCTCCATGGAGGTACTGCTTGGTAGTCTGCATAATGTCAGAATACATCAAGACCTCATGTTGTTTGAAGAAAAAAATTACTCACTTTAGTAATTGTGTTTCTTCTAATGGAGTCTTGCTGCATTCTGACCACCCTCCCTGCTCCTCCTCCTCTCAGAACCTGTTTTTTGGGAAGTGGGCTGGCAGGCGCAGTGTTGCACCTCAGGGGTGCACTTGGCACTCCTTTGTTTGAGAGAAGGAGTGGTTTATGTTATGTTGGTTGTTACTTATGGTTGTTCACTACCTAGTTTTTATTTTGGATTTCTCGAGTTGAGTCTTTTGGGATCCAAAATATTTGGTTGACCTTTGGGCTAGTGACTTTGCAATTTCCACACAGTAGGAGTAGCTAGTTAGTATTAGCTCCTAAGAATCTGACGGTTACACTTGGAAGTGCAGCAGACAGAGGTTTGAACTGAGCTCGAGCTCAACGTTCTGTGCTCAGGCATAGAGTTAACTCGTTCCTCTCTGGACCAGTTCAAGTGCTGGGGCTAACCGCATAATGTCAGAATACAGCAAGACTCCATTAGAAGAAACACAATTACTAAGATGAGTAATTGTTTCATCCGTTAGGTAGGGAAATGGGCAGACTAGGTGGGCTAAGTGGTCCTTATCTGCCATCAAATTCAATGTCTCTATGTTTCTAGACAGCTGAAATAGGGACCTCTTATAAAAATTGGTTTCCAGTCAAAGTCGTGATTTGTACCTTGTGGTTTAAGTGTTTCAGAACTAAGTTTTACATGCTCTAAAGCTACAAAGTGGATGCATTAATGCTGAAATAGTAGACATCACAGAAATATGTCCCCAGTGGAGTGCGATGTCCACAATTTGGATGTTAATGCATTTAGTGCAGCTTGCAACTATCTAGTATATAATGCTTTTTCCCTCTGCGATGTTAAGTAATACTGCCTTTTTCTGGTTTTGTTTCCATAACCCCCTTCCCCTTCCCCAGGCTGGAGAAGAATTGTCAACCAATGGACAAAGCTATGCAATTATATTTTAACTTAAATCCTGGGACCTGTTTTACCATCTACATTCATAAGGCTCAATAAGGTGAGGGTGAGGGACCAAGACTCAGTAAGAGAGGTATTCAGGGGAGGGAGGTAGATACTAGCCCATTAACGGTGGAAAGAGTCCTAGAAGAACTCAGGAAAATAAAAGTAGATAAGGCAATGGGGCCACATGGGATCCATCCCAGAGTACTAAACGAACTTAAGGAAGTGGTGGCAGAACCACTGGCTGCCCTTTTCAATGCATCACTAGAGATGAGGGAGGTATCCAAGAACTGGAGGAGGGCAGATGTGGTCCCTTACCACAAGAGTGAGAGCAGAGAGGAGGCAGGCAATTACAGAGCTGTAAGCCTGACTTCAGTAGTGGGGAAACTATTGGAGTCCTTACTTTAGGAGAAGACTGTGAAGTTTCTAGAGGATAGCAGGGCACAGCATCCAAGGCAACATGGATTCTCAGTGGGAAGATCCTGTCAGACAAATCTTATAGATTTTTAAACAGGGTAACTAGGGTGGTAGATCAGGGAGGAGCAGTAGATGTAGCCTACCTGGATTTCAACAAGGCCTTCAACACTGCCCCACACAGGGGAGCCTGAGAGTGGATCCTACGGTGGTAAAGTGGGTTGGGAACTGGCTAAGGGACAGGACTCAGAGGGTTGGTGATAAATGGCATGAAATCTGAGGAAAGGGAGGTGGCCAGCGGGGTGCCACAGGAGTCAGTTCTAGGGCCAGTCCTATTTAATGTCTTCATTAGTGACATTGCAGAGCATTTGGAGGGAAAGTTGTGCCTCTTCGCAGATGACACCAAGATCTGCAACAGAGTGAACACACCGGAGGGGATGGAAAAAATTTAGAAAGGACCTAAGCCTATTAGAAGAGTAATCGGTTGTCTGGCAGTTGAGTTTCAATGCTGAAAAGCTGCAAGATCATGTGCCTGGATCACAGGAATCCAAGGGAGGAGCACAGGATGGGTGGGGAAATTCTGGCCACCAAAATCAAGAGAGAGACCTGGGGGTTATCGTATCTGACAACCTGAAGGTGACCAAACAGTGTGAAAAGGCGATGGGGAGAGCAAACAGAATGTTGGGGTGCATAGAGAGAGGTATAACAAGCAGGAGGAAAGAGGTGATGATGCCACTGTACAAATCACTGGTGAGGCCTCAGCTGGAGTATTGTGTCCAGTTCTGAAGACTACATCTCCAGAAGGACACTGACAAAATAGAAGCGGTCCAGAGACGGGCAATGAAGATGGTACATGGACTGCACCAAAAGCCCTATGAGAAAAGACTTAAGGACCTTAATATCTATTCACTGGAGGAAAGAAGGGAGTTGGGAGATATGATAGAGGCCTTCAAGTAACTTAGGGGAATAAACAGTACAGGTGGAAAGCAAATTTCAGAGAAAACTCTGCATAAGAACAAGGGAGCATGATATGCTGCTGAAGGGTGCAAAGCTCAGGGGCAATGTTAGGAAGTACTTTTTCACAGAAAGGGTGATGCAGCCATGGAACAGCCTTCCAACAGAAGTGGTGGGTGCGAAAACAATACTGGGGTTCAAGACTGCATGGGATAAGGCCAGCCTAGTGGCATTGAGGGTTAAGGCACTGGACACCACTCCTAATGCCATGCTGGCAACCCGGGTTCGGGAGCGAGCCTGGGTCATCAGGGGTTGGCAAGGGGGGAGCGGGAGTTGGATTAAACAGCCATAAGGCAGCTCTCCCCTCCTGGGTGGAGACCCAGTCATGCCTGCTACAAGACTGCCTCCGGGTGGAGGCCCGAAGTAGTGCAGTCGGGAGTGAATAGAGTAAGGAGGGTGCCACGGGTTGCTGCATGCGCGTGCCTCCACATGTGTTCGGACAACCGTGGCAAGGGAGTGGGGAGAAAATTAGTAAAATGGAGCTGGCAGGAGCTATGATGGCCCCACAGCACCCACACCAGCCCACCGAAGTCTAGATGTTGGTCTCCAGGTGAGGGGAGGGAAAGTCAGCGCCCTTCACCTTGGCTTTGTCATGGAGGGGGGGGACATCCCATGGGGGATTGCCAGGCAGGTCAGGGGCAGGAAACTTGGAAGGTTCTGAGACTGAGGGTCAGAGCTGCCTGCCAGCTCCACCATGTACCTCTGTCGCCAAAGTAGATGGGGAGTGGTGACGAGGTCAAACAGCTAGATGAAAAAGGAGTGCATGGAATAGACTTAAGGGTACCCTTGAGATGTGCAGAGCAGAAGAGCCACAGATCAAATAGTATCTGGGGCTACAGCAGTGAGTAGGGAAATGGGCAGACTAGGTGGGTCGTATGGTCCTTATCTGCCGACAGATTCTATGTTTCTGTGTTTCTATATCTGGATGTGGAATTTGGACGTCTACTTTAATTCGGTAATACGAACTCTTTCACAAACTCAGCAAAGTCCTCGAGATTGCCACTTCCTCAGAATGTAACATCCTTTGTGATGGACTGGCTAATATTGTGAAGAACATAAGAGCCTTTAGAAACATTAAGGATTCAACATTGAGAATGTCAGTATAATGTGTACTGTACTTAAATATGTAAAATGCAGGAAGACTAAATCTGCAAGATTATTAACCAAATGTTAAATGTGATAAATTAATTGCATAGATACTGCTAACCACATATTTATTACTGTCTTCTCTTTTCTAATAACTGGACTTAATAATGTCAATGAAGTTAAATATAAACATGAGCTGCAGTCTTTTTATATGCACTTAAAATAGCCAAGGGCTGCTTTTGATATCAGGAATTTTGCTCCTCACATGACAGTTGAAGTTGATACGGTGTTTTAAAGTCTAGTATGTAATTTTTTGCATTTTCATATTACTGTATGATCATTTCAGAGTGGCTGTTAAACCTTGTAACTATGCCGTTATGTCTGCCACTGGGGGCTCTGTTTGCATCAGAGTAATGCCTTTGGCAGCTCCTCATGTCTAGGAGATTCAGGTTGATGTCTGCAGAGTGATAGCCACAGAATTCAATTCAATTGAAGTGAAGTGGCTAGTATTTATTTTGGGTCTGCTAATGTGCCTGCCACTCCTCCTGACAAAGCCCATCTGGCGAAGTGCTGGGGTCGGTACTACTGGAGGCTTTTGGTGAGAGGTAACTCTGTTTAGTGGTATAGCCACTCTATATTACTTGTTTGCACTTTAGCACTATAGTACTGCACTTTTTTATGTGACTGCACTACCATGTAGCCCTACAGATCAGTTACTGTAACAGCTGTTTTGCACTTTACTGTATCAGCTGTTTTTATGACTGTGGGCGGAGCCAACAGGAATATTGCATGTACAGAAGGAGTGATGTCATGTTTTCTGTCCATGGAACTGACTGAAGGTGTAAATAGTTTCCTCCGACTTACCCTCCTCCAAGCAATGTTTTCCACCCTCAAATAAATACGCTTTCATATTAGTCAATGGTTGCAGGGTACTATTTTCTTTCTTAAATGGGTGGTACAAGAACTGGAACCTGAGTAGTGGGAGGCAGCATTAGGTTGTTTTTTTTTTGAGTAAGCTCCACCCCAAACTTTTTTCTGATTCATGTGGGAGGGGCATGAGATAGCTCTAGCATGCTGTAACCAGATATACTAGTTTGGGACCTTATCAATCAACAGACATGCCTTGGCAGTGGAGAACAGAATAGAACAGAAGATATTTAATGCCTTCAAATTGACTTAAAATCTTTTGGAACAAATGATTATCAGAGCCACCTGGGGCCTCAGAAGGAGACCTAGACACACATCTAGCACTGTAAGAAAATGTTCATTTTTTTTACGGGGGCTGTGGGTTTCAAACTCAGATCTAACTATCCAGATCATCAATGCTATAAAATGCTATAATTAACAGACTCTAGCTGTTTTCTTACAGAAACCCCACTCAGTTAGATTTCAAGTATTTGCTAAATTATAAATGTAGGTATCAGCATTCTGTTAGTAGTTAGTGCTGATTGTGGTCTGTGATAAGATGATTTTTTTTTTTACAAATGAAGTATATGGTAGGAAGCTGAAAACAGACTTTGATGATAAAGTGTGTTTTTTCTTTTAAATTGAGATGTATTAGAAAACTTTGAACAAGAAAACAATTGGTGATTTTAAAAGCTATTCTGATCAGAGCTGACATAAACAAAATCTTAACTATTTTTTATTTTATCATGGACACTAGAAATAGGATGTCAGCATTCACTCAATTAAACCTGTTTTTCAGGTTTTTTTATAGCATCTTGCCAAGGTAATCTTCACAGAATGTAATCTGTTACCGTAGGGGTTGAAATTGTTTTAATCATGAAGCATTGCTGTTAGTAATGCATTTAGAAATACAGTTTTTAATTGTCTTTACAGTTAAACATGCAGTTTCATGTCAGGGCACATTTTTTGGAGGGGTTCAAATTGTTTTAAACATGGGCACAGTACTTCGTAAATACAGACTTTGATGATAAAGTGTATTTTTTCTTTCAAGTTTGAGAAGTATGTATTATATATAAGTGTAACTGTGTTGTAAATGGTTAAGTAGGCAGTGGTTTAAGGCTCTGAGCTACAAACCTGGAGACCTGGGTTTGATTCCCACAGCCCCCACTTTCATACTGTGTGACCCTGCGCAAATTACTTAAAGGAGTAGTCCACCCAGAATGTGCAAAAAACATATGTTATGTAGAGTGTTTCAAACAACATGAAGTCTTGCTGTATTCTGACATATGCAGAGATCTCCAACCCTTGAACTGCCCTGGAGAACAAAGAGTTAACTTTCCATGCAGGGCATGGAACGCTGAGCTCGAGCTCAGTTGAAGCCTCTGTCTGCTGTTGTTTGAACTCCAATTGTCAGATTCTTTACTCCGCCTCACTGAACAGTCGCTCCGGAGATTTCTCCTTCGCTCGGTTCAAAAAAAGTCAGTTAAAGTGTTGTTTTTTTGCTCGGTTTCAACCGAACTTCTGCTTCTAAACCTGTCGGTTTAAGTCTCTGTCTGTGGTACCGTGAGTACTAGATAGGTTTTTCTATATTAGTTTTCTGTGTGGAACTTGTAAACATTGGATCGGTTCCTTTGAACCGATCAGGTTTGTGTACAAAAACTTCTGTCTTTATTAGAGTGTGGTAACCGGTCTGTATCAGTTCTAAACAAAAAATGGATTTCATTACAGTTTTTTCCAAGACCCGTAACACGGTCAGGAACCGATAGGGGTGTCTTGCCTGGTGGAGTGCCAAAAAAAGGGTAAGTTTTGATTAGGATTGGCCATGTCTGAGAAACCCAAGAAAAAAAACGGGCCCACTGGGTTTCAACACTGTAATGTGTGTGGGGAAGCCTTTGCTAAGGCTGATCCCCACACCACCTGTGTTTATTGTCTGGGGTTTGACCACCTCAATTCAGACTGCCAAATTTGTAAAAGTTTTCCCAAAGCTACCCTGGATAAGAGAGTAGGTAGACTGAGGGAAAGGGAGGCTGAGAAGTCCGCTGACCCGGATGGCCAGCCTGGTTCGGTTCCGACCGAACCAGAAGGAGTGCCCTCTGACCAGGGCGAAACTTCTTCGGGCAAAAGGAGAACCGATTCTGAGGAGTCGGTTCCGGTTAAAAGAAAGAAAAGGGATAAATCATCCGGTTTGGATCCACAAGTTCTTTCTCCAACCACTGATGAGATAGCCAAAGCGATAAGGATAGTTCAATCGCTAACTTCGGTTCCGGCCGAACCGGCACCATCTGTCAGGGGCTCGGTTTGGTCGGTTCCCCCGGTTCCGGATTATACTTTAGAAGAATTTTATGAACTGGAGGAGGAGGAGGGATATGAAGATAATGATGATGATGATGGTGATTATGAAAGTCTGGATGTGCCCATTGACCTGGACATCTCCCCAGACAGACCTTCAGGTGTTTCTCCTCCTAGGCTTTCTGAGTCCCCTTCCCACTTTATGTTTTACAAGAAAGTGGCTGAAACCCTCCAGCTTCCTATGGAAGAAGCAGTAGAGGATCAGAAGGAGCCTGATTTTGTTGAGATGATGGAAATCCCAGAGTCCAGGAGATTGTCTATTCCCCTTCATAAATATTTTGGGAAACAGACATTTAAAATCCTAAAAACTCCTAATTCCATACCTCCTATGGACAGAAGAATGGACAAGAGGTATACTCTTTCAGGCTCAGACACGGAGTTCGTTTTCCAGCAATGCAGCCATGTTGGGGTAGTGCAGGCTGTTGCCTGTGATAAGGCAAATATTCCCTTGACTTCACACACCCCCAGATAAGGACTCCAGGAGGATTGATGCCATGGCAAAGAAACAGTACATGGCATCATCTTTGGGACTCAGGCAGGCTAACTATATGGCCTACACAGCTAGATACCAGAAGTCCAGGTGGGACACTGTGCTGGCTCTGGCTAAACAGGCCCCTGACCAGCTTGCCAAGGAGCTGCAGTGGGTGGCTGCGGATGGGATTGAGGCATCCAAGATGCAATTTCATGCTGCTGTGGACTCCAATGATGTTTCATCCAGAGTCATGGCTACATCTGTGGCCCTTCGGAGGATGGCTTGGCTCAGATGTACTAGCCTATCACAGGATACCCAGGCTAAGGCCATGGATTTCCCTGTCATTGGTAATTCTCTGTTTGGGGAGCAGACAGAGAACTACATGAAGAAGATGGATGAGTACAGGACCACCTACAGGAATGCTCAGGCCAAAGAAAGGCAAGCCAATCCTCAGAGGCAGCATTCCAGGGGCAGGGACAGGCCCTTTCAAAGGCCTTTTTACCAAGCCCAGGCCTCCTCTTCTGCTTTTGCTCAGAGGGGGTTCTTTAGAGGGAGAGGCAGACGGGGTATGAGCAGGCCTGCTTCCACCCCTCAGCCTAAAGCCCCTGCCAAGCAGACACCCTGATGGGTCTGCCTGGGCCGATTCTCCAATACCGGTAGGGGGCAGGCTGGCTTACTTTGTCCAGGACTGGAAGTCTTTAACATCAGACAAGTGGGTCCTGGAAGTAGTAAGCCAGGGACTGGTTCTCAGCTTCAAAAAATTTCCCAAGATGAGAACCAGATCCTTTCCACCTGCAAATCCATCAGAACCCTTGCCCTAGAGGCAGAGATTTCTTCCCTCTTGGCTCTCAGAGCCATAGAAAGGGTTACTACCCTACACAGGGGCAAAGGATTGTACTCCAGGTACTTCCTAACCCCCCAAAAGACAGGAGAATGGCGGCCCATCCTGGATCTGAGATATCAAAACAAGCACCTTTTAAAGCCAAAATTCAAAATGGTGACTCTGGGAATAATTCTGCCCTCTCTAAGGCCAGGGGACTGGCTAGCCTCCCTGGACCTCAAAGATGCCTATTTTCACATTACCATCAGGTGCTCCCAGAAAGTACCTCAGGTTTGAGTTGCCTCAGGCCACTATTAATTCAGAGCAATGCCCTTTGGTCTAACTTCAGCCCAAGGGTGTTCACAAAGTGCCTGGCAGTAGTGGTTGCTTTCTAAGGAGAAAAAGATCTCCATCTTTCCATACCTGGATGACTGGCTCATAGTGGGCCAGTCTCCAGATCAAGTCAAGTCACATCTTCAGATAACTCAGCAACTGCTCACTTCCTTAGGATTTCTCCTAAACCTTCCAAAGTCAGTTCTAGAGCTAGTACAGCTCCTCCCCTTTATAGGGGTGGAGCTGGATACAATAAGAGCAAAGGCCTTCCTTCCCCAGGATAGGGCAAGGACACTAATAGAACTGGCCTTATCTTTCACCCTTCAGGTGTCTCGACCAGCAAGGCACTTCTTGCAGCTCCTGGGCCACATGGCAGCCTCTACAACAGTGGTCCAGGGGGCCAGATTTCAGATGAGGGACATTCAGTTCCATTTAAGAGCCTTCTGGTCCCAGAGAAAGGATTCCCTTACCAAACTAGTCCCAGTGACTCGAACCCTGATCCAGGCTTTGCAATGGTGGCGGATCAGGACAATTTAAGACAGGGAGTTCCTTTTGTCACTCAGTCTCATTCACTAATCCTCACCACAGACACCTCCCTCTTGGGCTGGGGGGCCCACTTGGGGGATCTTACCACCCAAGGGCTGTGGTCACCTCAAGAATCTCTGCTTCACATCAATCTCTTGGAACTCAGAGCAGTGTTTCTGGCACTGCAAGCTTTTTCCAAGTCTGTTCAGAACAAAGTAGTCCAGATCAGAACAGACAATACCACCACAATGTGGTACATCAACAAGCAAGGGGGCACTTGGTCTACGGCCTTGTGCACAGAAGCAATGAAGTTGTGGTCTCTGGCCTATTCCCTGTAAACTTCTCTGACAGCAGTTCACCTCCCAGGGAAGGACAATGTCCTAGCAGATGCTCTCAGCAGGATATCTCAGGGCCACCACGAATGGTCCCTAGATCCCCTAATTTTGAAAGTGATTTTCTCCAGATGGGGCACTCCACAGATAGATCTTTTTGCAGCTCCAGACAATCACCAACTTCCTCTCTTTTGTTGCAGACCCCCAGTCTTGAGCTCAGTCCCCCTGGATGCTCTGATTCTGAATTGGGAGGGAGTTCCTGTATGCTTTTCCCTTTCTCTCTCCTGTTCAAAGTGCTAGTCAAGATAAGGTCTCAACCATGCAAAGTGATTCTGATTGCTCCAGACTGGGCCAGACAGCCCTGGTACCCACTGTTACTGTCCTTAGCAGTCCACCTTCCCCTGTCTCTTCCCAGGAATTACAACCTGTTGACATCCTCTCAGGGAAGGATTTGGTATCCGAATCTCAAATCTCTCAATCTCAAGGCCTGACTCTTGAAGAGTTAGAGTTTGCTGATCTGCACCTCTCTCAAGGTGTTCTGGATATTCTTAGAGCTTCTCGAAAGCCTTCCATCAGAAAGACTTACAACTCCAAATGGAAAAGGTTCACTATTTGGTGCTCTGGTAAGCATATTTCTCCAGAATCTGCTGGGTTGCCTACAGTCCTGGACTACATGGTTCATCTCAATGACTTGGGACTCAGACCAGCTACATTCAAAGTACATTTGGCAGCTGTTTCTGCTTTTTTGTCAGTAGGCAAGCCTTCTCCTTTATCAGTCCATCCTATATTTTGTAAATTCTTGAAGGGATTGTTGCACACCAATCCTCCCTTCAGGGACCCTGCTCCTGCTTGGGACCTTAATGTTTGCATTGCTCAGCTTATACACACCCTTGAGCCTTTGTCCTCTGCAGAGCTTAAGTACTTGACTTGGAAAACTGTTTTTTTGGTAGCCATTACCTCTGCCAGGTGCATCAGTGAATTGCAAGCCCTGTCAGTGGGAGCCTGATTTCATCTCTTTCCATAGAGATAAAGTGGTCCTAAGAACTAATAGGAAGTTTTTGCCTAAGGTGGTTTCAGATTTCCACTTTAATCAGTCTATGTCTCTCCCTGTTTTCTTCACTGACCATTCCTCCTCTGGAGAGAGGAGGCTGCACAGCTTGGATGTTAAGAGGGCCCTCAGCTACTACATAGAACGCACCAAGGGTCACAGGTTTGAGTCCCTCCAGTTGTTCCTCACTTATGGAGAGGTCAGAAAGGGCAAACCTGCCACTAAAAGATCCATTGCCAGTAGATTGTCTCCTGTATACAATTCTGCTATGAAAAATTGGGTAGAATCCCACCCTCAGGCCTGAGGGCTCACTCTACTAGAGGTACAGCTGCTTCCCTGGCTGCTGCCAGGGATATTCCTATCTTAGAAATCTGTCAAGCAGCCACCTGGAAAACGGTTCATAGATTCACCAAGCATTACTCTCTGGATATCCAGGCTAGGAGTAATGCTCGGTTTAGCACAGCAGTACTTCGGAGCCTATTCCCAAAGTAGGTTCTGTCCCTCCTCCTTGGAGGTACTGCTTGGTAGTGTGCATATGTCAGAATACAGCAAGACTTCATGTTGTTTGAAGGAAAAATTACTCACCTTAGAAATGTTGTTTCTTCTAGTGGAGTCTTGCTGTATTCTGACCTCCCCCCTGCCTCCCCTCTCAGAACCTGGTATTTGGGATGTGGGTGGGCAGGAGCAGTGTTGGCACCTAGAGGTGCCCTCCTTTTTCCTCACCCTCCTTTATTTTGGGTGTGTGTTGTGTTTTGGTTTTTTGGATTTCCTGTCTTGAGTCTTTGCTTTGAAACCAAAAAACCCTTTTTGCTTTATCATATTTAGTTGCCAGTTGGCTGGTGTGAGTTTACAGTTTCCACACAGAATGCCCAGTGAGTATAGCTCGTAAAAATCTGATGGTTGGAGTTTAAACAACAGCAGACAGAGGCTTCAACCAAGCTCGAGCTCAGCGTTCCATGCCCTGCATGGAAAGTTAACTCTTTGTTCTCCGGGGCAGTTCAAGGGTTGGAGATCACTGCATATGTCAGAATACAGCAAGACTCCACTAGAAGAAACAACATTACTAAGGTGAGTAATTTTTTCTTTGATATGTATGTTTAGTCCTAGTGTGTCCTTCCTTCTGTCTGCTATTTGGAGTTTTTCCTAAATTGCCTGCTAGCTGTATGGTAGTTTCACAACTTTCTCCTATGATGCTTCCTGTCTCATGTGACAGTGATGTAGTCATGGCCTTAGATTTAGCATGTGTACTGCTTTAAAATTAGTTTAGCAACAACAGAGCCTTGTAACTGTTCTTATCCAGGAAGCACACATGTCAGTTAGTTTAGCAGATACTTGAAAGCTGTCTAACTGGGGTTTCTGTAAGAAAACAGCTGCTAAATAGCTCTAATTTATTATTTGTGTTTTTGATGTTAAAACACTCCTGCTAGCTAGACCTGATGCACAGAGAAAACAAAAATAGTGAATTAGAGCTATTTAGTAGTTGTTGTTTTATAGAAACCCCAGTTAGCTTGCTCAAAGGTTTGTAAATCTGATATTTTTAAAATAAATAAATAAATACATGTTTATGTTTAAGCCCATGAAACACCCTTATCTAGTTAATGCATTCGCAGTTGTAGTGGCTCTACCAGAGCTTGTTCACTTTGTAGATACCTTAAAGTTGGAGGGAATTAAGGTATTTGCATCAATTTGTATCAAGAACCCTTGTCTACTACGACTGTAACATATATGTTCACTGAAGCCTGTGAAGATTTGTTTGGTAGTGGTCATATATACAGTACGAGTACCTCTGAGTGCTTCCCTGTTTCAATTTTTTTTAATCTTCTAGGAAGTGAGAGGGGGAAATCAAAACCTAGGAGAGGGTGAGGTAAGGAGGAGAGAGAGAAGGGTGGAGAGGGGAGGAACCAGGAGTTATGGGGGAAGGGAGAGCACAAGTGGTGAAAAACTCACTGAAAAGAGCAGCAACAAAGGGAGAGACAGATGCTGGTGAGACATTTACCAAGAGGACTGGGCTGGGGGAGGTCAAAAAAGGAGTGAATCACCTTCATGAATTTGGCTGGGGAGCTGATAGTATTATGTCTCTAGGTGGGACTCCCTCCTCAGTATCTGTAGGAAGGGCTCGGGGCAGCCTGTCAAATTCCATGTTTAATGTTGCTGTCTCACAATAAAAAAGTGCCAAAAGGTTCTGCATCATTTTCAGCAGTGTTGAACTCTGATCTCATGTTTCATGAATATCAGTCTAATGATTTAGTGGCATGCCTTCTCTCAGAGTCATTTAACTTATTCTGTAACTCTTTTATTACTGTACATGTTCTTGTTGAGTAGAGCCTCTTTTAAGGGTATAAACTCATCCATTAACATGGACATTTCTGCCTCCTTGTTTTTTCCTTGAATTTGCTGCATGTTTTTCTCGAGTTTTCTGTATTAACATTACTTTTATTTTTTTTTTATTTATTTAATCTAGGATTACAATACCTTTGGGCCAAGGCTCTTTTACAAAGGTTCCACATCAGCGTGTGCAACAGTCATCATTTTTAGCTACAAACATATAGTCATTGACTTACAGACATGTAATAACCAGTACAAAGACGTGAGCTATGAGCAAGACAAGGGAAGGAGGGTGGGTGGGTGGGGGAAAATGAGGGTAGGAGACCGAGGGGTGGGAGGTGCAGGGGTAAGGGGAGTATAGGAGGTGGTTGGGGCAGGGGCAGGAGTGGAGATACGGGGAGTTGGGTGAGGGTGGGAGACAGTGCAGCCAGGGGCCTTCTGCAGGGAGTATGACAGGTAAGGTGCTAGGGGTGCAAAGATTGATTTCCAAGTGTTGGGTGCTGGGACATGTGCAGCTGGAACGTGGAAATGTTAAGATGGGCAACGTAGGATACAAGCAGTGAGAGGTGCAGCTTGGACTTGAAGAGGCCGAGTGTTGAGCGGTCGCTATGTCACTGCCAAGAGAGTTGAGCCAGTTGGATGCCCGATAGGTGAATGATCTTTGTCCTTGGGTCGTGTGGACATCGTGGATATGTAGTAGATGGGAATTGGATCTCCTTGTAGTGACGTTCCTATGTCTAGGCTTAAGGAGGGCACAGACACCAGGTGGGTCAAGCCCCATTATAATTTTCTTGGCCGTGATGCAGGTTTGGTATTTTATGTGTTTGTCCAGTTGAAGCCATCCAGATTGGGAATAAAGGTCACATGTGTGGGTACAGCGATGTAAGCCAGTGACGAGACGACAGGCCTTATTCGGGGAGGTCGCTATATGTTTGAGAGCAGTGGTAGTTGCAGACCCATATATGATAAGACCATAGTCTATGATGCTGATGATGGAGCTTTGGACAGCCACTGACAGTGCTTCTGGAGTTAGGTGTTTCCTGTGCCGGAATAATATGCCTATCCTCGCATTGGCAGACTTTGCAACGTTGCTGATATGGACAGTGTGTGAGAGGTGTGGATCAAGGGTGATGCCAAGGTACTTGAATGATTGTGTTTGCTCTAGGATGGTTCCTTGTTTGGTTGCAATGAAGAGGTAGAGTTGTTTGTTTTTGTTGTGGGGGCTGCAGAAGATCATAGACTTGGTTTTTTTCTGATTGAGAAGCAGTTTATGATTTAGGAACCTTTAGGAACCAGGATTTGATGGAGGAGAAGGCCCGCTGAAGTTTATTTTGTAATTAGATTGGATCAGGGTCTGAGGTGAGGATCACAGCATCGTCAGTGTAGAGAATTATTTGTTCTGGGCAGCTGTCCAGTAGTGAGTTTAACAAATAGGCTAAAGAGGAGGGGTCCCAGAATGGAGCCCTGGGGGACTCCCGAGCAGACCGGTCTAGGGTCCGAGAGTGTATTAGCGATTCTTACTGTTTGGGACTGTTCTTCAAGGTAGCTTTTAAACCAGCCAATGGAGTTGGTTGACATCCTAGTGTTCTGAAGCTGGACAAGCAGGAGGTGATGATTGACAGTGTCAAAGGCTTTAGTTAAGTCAATGTAGATTGAGCCTAGTAGTTCACTGGAGTCAAGTGCATTGTGGATTGCGCCAGTGAATTCAAGTAGGGTTGTGGAGGTGCCGTGACCTTTGTGGAACTGGTGTTGTTGCTTGCACAGGATGTTGTATATTTCCAGGTATTCTGTCTGCTGGTCCGAGACAATGCATTCTAGTGCCTTGGAGAGTGGGGGTAGTAGGGAGATAGGTCTGTAGTTATCATGGGCAGTTTTGTCACCACTTTTATGGATTGGGGTGACAGTGGCAGATTTCCATCTGTCTGGGAACTGGCTGAGGGAGAGGTTGAAAATTCTGGTCAGAGAACTAAGCGTTTCATCAAGTGTGAGAGACAGAATTTTGAGATCAAGGTAGTCATTACTGAATCTTGATTTACCAAGGGCTTTGGTAACATATTTGAGTGCTTGGTGAGCCTTGACTGCTTTGAAGTAGAAGTGGGAGGAGCTGGTGGGAGTAGTGTTCATTGAGGACAGAGGGGCTTCACCATCTTTGAAGTAATCCTGGGGTAGGACAGTGCTAAGGTCAGTAAAGGCTTTGTTAAAGGTATACGCAATGGTTTTTGGGTTGAAGGTTGTGGTTCCGTTGATGTTGAGTATTGATGAGGGGTTTTGGGTGGATTCCTGGTGAGCTCCTTTATGTTCTTCCAGAATTCCTGACCATTGCCCCAGGAGTTTGTGAAGGCATGCTTATAGTAGGCAGACTTCATTTGCTGGATGGTTTTGGTGCAGTCATTGCAGGCACATTTGTAGTTTTGGATGTCGTTTTGGCTTCCAGAGTTTCTGGCCAGCTCCCATAGGTGATCTCTTGTTTTTAGCATCCTGAGGAGGTCACCTGTGAGCCAAGGGTTACTGAGTGATTTGACTTTGCATTTCTTAATAGAAGCATACGTGTCACAGGCCACAGTGAATGTTTATGAAGTGGTCAAGGGCAGTGTTTACGTTGGTTGCATTGAAGATAGGGGACCAGTCTTGATGGAGGAGATGGGATTTGAGTCAAGGAAGGTGACCACTGGGTAGAACCCTGCTGGAGATAGTTTTTGGTGGTTGTTTGATGAATTTATTTGACCAGGTGCAGCTAATAGGGGAGTGGTCGCTGAAAGAGTCAGGGAAGACATTAGTGTTAGATATCTGCAATGGGCGTCATGTAAGGATCCAGTCCAAGAGTGTACTGGTGCCGGTCCTGTAATTTTTCCTAGTTGGTAAGTCAACTATTTGTGTGAGGTTCACCACAGCAATGGTATCCCTGTATGCACCAGCATCGGTTTGCTCCATTTCAGTTTTTTCAGTTGAATCCAATTTGAATCAGAAGCAAAAGAGCTATTACTCAGGTAGTGGAGGATAGAGGATTGAAGGAGACAAGAAATGGTGAAGGTAGAAAGGGAATAGGTATGTCAGGGCTTCAGAGAACCACACAGGGAGGAATGGGAGGAAAAAAGCCGGGCAGCAAGCAGGTGGAAAAGAAGGTGTGGAGTGTGGAGAGATATGTGTGCTAATGCAAGGAGCCTTGGAAACAAAATTCCAGCCCTGGAAACCATCATGGTGGATGTTCACCTGAATTTAGTGGCCATAATGGAGTTGTAGTGCACAGAGCACCATGACAGGAACATAGCCAATCCAGGCTACTCTCTGTTCAGCGGAGACAGGGAGGGGAGGAGGAGTTGTATTATATGTGAGGGAGCGAATCAAGGCTCCAGCGGTACAGGGCACCAAGAGAAAAGGAGGGACTGGAAGTGCCTGTGGGTCATCCTGGTGACCATCTCTGGGGCCACTATCCATATCAGGATAGTGTACAGATGGACCTCCAGCACAGGAAATGGAGATACATAAGGCACTTGGGGAAGCCATCAGAATTGCAAGTAAGCGGGAGGTGCTGCTCATTGGTGACTTCTGTGTGCCAGATGTGGAGTGGAACCTTGCAACAGAAGCTTTGGCAAGGAGGAGCAGGGCCATCTTTGACTTCTTAAAGGCAACTTTTCTCAGACAGCTAGTCAAAGAGCCCACTAGGGATGGAGCAGTGCTGGACTAGGGGCTTATAAACTGGGACAGCATTGCAGACATCACAGTGGGCAGTCTCCTCAGTGCCAATGATCAACGTACAGTATGGTTCAACATAAATACAGGCGCAGAAGCAAACCATACAAGGATGAGGGTCCTACATTTTAGGAGGGCAGATTTAAAAAAAATTTGAAATTGCTTCAGAAGCTGCTTGAAGGGAGGGGTGATTGGCAGGGAAGGGGTAGAAGCACATTGGGGAGAAATAAGGGATGGCATAATCAAAGCAGCCCATTTCTGCGTGAAGGAAGTGAGCAAAAGTAGAAGGAAAAAGAGACTGTTTTGGTTCTCTAAGGAAGTGGCAAAGGTAGTGAAGGAAAAAAGTGTGGTATTCAAGTGGCACAGTATAAGGAAACACAGAGTGAGGAGGAGGACAGGGAGGTATACCAAGTAAAGCAGAAGGAAGCAGGCAAGGGGGTGAGGAAGCAGAGGCACTAACAGAAGAAAGGAACACCAAAAGGGTCACCAAAGGCAGTAAGACATTCTTCAGATACATAAATGGGATAAGGAAAGCAAGGATTAGAACGGGATTAGATAGTAACGATTAGAAGGCTGGAAGGGGGAGACTGTGTTGAAGGAGACCAAGAGAAAGCTACAGTCCTAAACAGATACTTCAGCTCAGTACTCGCAGTGGAGGTAGAGGAGGGACTGGACCATCAGTGAGAAGCAGGAGTGGGGGAGGGGGAGGTAGACATAAGTCCATTTTCAGAGGAAAGAGTCCTGAAATGACTTGCAGCCAAGAAGGTAGACAAGGCTATGGGACCAGATGGGATACACTCAAGGGTACTAAAAGAACTCAGGGAGGTGCTAGCTGCCAAACTGACAGCCTTGGTCTAGGTGCTGCCCCCCTCCCCTGCATTTTGGCCACAATCTGAGCTGTTTGGCCCAGGAAATCTTGATCGATTGCAGCCATCTGATGCATTTATCATCCTGTCCGAAGAATTTGCTCCTTACCTGCCTTTTGGACTTGACTGTCCTATCTGTAAACTGGGAAACTACTGTCTACCCTAGAAGGTGAGAGCTCTGGGGATTTTAGTAATTTCTGGCTGTCTGACTATCTGCTGGTACCTGGATTGATTGGAATGTTAAAGATCTTCTCTGTATCTACCTGAGCTGCCTTAGCCTGCTGTGAGAAAGCAGGGTGGTAGAAATCACAGTTTTCCCTCAAAACTTGCCTACAGTGGAGAGAGCACTGTTTGGCTATAAAGTCTGCACTTGTTTGGAAACTAAGAGCAAGAATTGTCTGCCAGGTTGGACTTGGAATAGGATTCTTTTAATGTCATTTTATTAGTGCTTGTTAAATTATTGTTGTTCAAACTTTAGATAGTTTAAACTGGGGATTTAGGGGAATGATAGGATTTTCTATAACACTGATTCTGATTGTGCTTTTGGTTGTGGGTGAGTGGGAGGAACTGGATTGGGGGAAGTTAAATAATTGTCATTTTATTTATAGTAATTAAGATAAGAATTGAAAAGGTTGATATAAGAGTGTCTGTTGCTGTTGTATTAGGGTGAATGGTGGATATCTCTACTTAGGGATAGTTGTAGGTTAGGTTAGTATTAGCTGTGTGTATGATGCGTATAAATAGGTAGCCCTGATGCTGTATTGAGTGTATGGTTATATGACTGTGTGACTGTGTGCTGAATTGGTATAAAGACTAACAGATAATTAAGGCTAGGTAAGCAGTTCAGTTGGTAAGGTGTGCCTCTCAGGGATGTGTAGGGACTCTGGCCCTGCTCACTTTGCATATGCTGTGCTCCAGCTGCTTAATCTGCACCTGGTTGCTGACCTCCCGATGTCAGATACTACAGCGAGGCGCTGTAGAGAGGTTGGCATCATGAGGGTATGCATTGATTGGCAGATATGGAGTGCAACGGGCAAGGTCGAGGTGAGGGATGTAGAGGTGGTTAGGTGCAGGAGAGGCCCTGGGTATAAACAGAGACTTGAGAGAGGCTGGACGTGTTTAGTCTGTGTTCCCAGGGCTCCCACCAGACCGAGTGGGCAGGTAGCTGGAGGGCTGGTAGCATCTACCAACTCCCTCCAGACAGTGCTGTGCAATGCTAGGTCAATGAGGAACAAAACCGCAGATTTGATTTCTCCGGTTGACCTGGCTTATATCATGGAGACCTGGCTGGGTGACAATGCGGGCCCAGTTTTGGAGGCGTTCATCCCCGTTGGGCTCTCCTTAGTACACTGCCCGAGAGGTGGGGGTTGGCTGTCTGTTTTAGATCCAACCTGGGCTTCATGGTGCACCCAATGGGGTCACCTCTGTCTTTCAAACATGTGGCTGTGTGGGGGGGTCCAGGTGGAGGTTGCAGGATCCTCCTCATTTATTGCCCACATGAGCATGGAGAGGATTTCCTGCAGGAGACTGCAGACTTCATCATTGACATGGTATTGGAGTCTCCCAGATGTTTAATTCTGGGGGACTTTAATACCTGGATCACAACGAATCCTCGCAATTTGGACTGAATCTCCTTCAGTTGATGTCATCACTGGGCCTGACACAAGTGGTTACCGTACTTCTGTGACCCACCTCTATGGCCACACTCTCGACCTGGTGTTTACATTGGGGCTTGAGATTACTAACCTCAAGAGTGATCGGGTCACCTGACCTGATCATTGTATTGTGGAGTTCTCGTTTGGGGCCCAGTGTTCACTGGGATTCTCCAGTGTTCGATGTCGGAGGGTGTTTTCCTGGATGCTTTGAAGGAGGCTCTAGAAAAACCCCTCCTGAAGAAACCATCTCTCGACCCTGACATCCTAGCAAAATACAGTCCAATCTCCAACTTGCCATTTTTGAGCAGAGTTGTTGAGAAACATGTTGCACAACAGTTTGACATTCACCTTGTGTCCTTTGAAATCTATGGGCCATTCCAGTTGGGTTTCCGTGCAAGGCATAGTACAGAAACAGCATTAGTTAGGGTGCAAAATGACCTCCTGAGGGCTAGGGATAGAGGGGACAGGTAAGTTATTGTCCTGCTCGATCTGTCATCAGCATTTGATACCATGAATCACAGCATGCTTTTTGGATCACCTTTGAGTGCTGTGTGGGCTCAACGGCATTGTCATTCACTAGTTTGAGTCCTATTTCTCTGACAGGAAGCAACAGGTGATGATTCATATGGAGTTCCTCAAGGCTAGAGCCTTTCGCTGATGTTATTTGTGGTATACATCCTTCCCCTAGGAGAGTTCATTCAGCAATACGGCGTGGATTTTCTCTGCTATGCAGATGATACCCAGCTGTATTTGTCCTTTGCCCCTGGAACATCAAATGCTATAGATGTGCTGAACAGCTACCTTGCCAAAGTCAATGACTGGATGTCCTCCAGCTGGTTGCTACTGAACCTGGAAAAAACAGGTACTGGTGATTGAACCTGGTCATGGGTGTGACGGAGGTGCAGCTGGAACAGTAACTGGTTTGTTCCTGGGATCAACTCCATTGCTAGCCTCCGCTGGAGTGCAGAATCTTAGCATGATCCTTGACAGCAGATTGACCCTGGAGGCCCAGATGTCTTCTGCTGTCAAGAGTGTTTTTTACCACTTGAAGAACATCGCCAGGATTAAGACTGTGGTTCCACCCAAAGACTTGCCAATGCTAGTACATGCATGTGTAACCGCAAAACTTGACTACTGCAATTCTCTATACCTTGGGGTCACTGAAGGGACCCTCCAGCAGCTGCAGCTATTGCAGAACGCAGTGGCTAAGTTACTGACTGGCCTGCCCAGGTCAAGTCATCTGACCCCTGTCCTGAGTTCTTTGCATTGGATGCCGGTCCAGTGGAGGGTCATCTTCAAGGTGGGCTGAGTCCTGGTTACCTGGTGTATCTCTTTTCACCTGTCACCTCTACCCACTCCTTCTGGTCCTCAGCTAGAGGGCTCCTCAACATTCCAAGGGTGAGGCTAAAAACATCTAGCGACTGCAACTTTAGTATCACCTTACCCACCCTTTGTAATTCCCTGCCAGCAAATGTTGAAGGATCTCAGACAGTCAAGGCTTTTAAGCAGGGGCTTGAGTCTTACTTGTTTTCATTAGCCTTTCTTGAGGTGGATCTGTGGCCGTACTTCACCCTTCTAAACTGGAAACAACAGCTATACATTTTCTTGCTTTATTTTACTACTGATCTTATTGTACGGTTTTATGTTTTTGCTTTTAGTAATGGTAATTTATAAGAACTGCCTCACTGTTATATCATTATGTCTTTTTTGTGTAAGGTGCCCAGAGCCTCCGGGATTGGGCACCAGAAAAATAAAATTTGTCTTGCCTTTAAAAACTCACTGGAAACAGATGTAGTTCTGGAGGATTGGAAAAGGGCTGACTTGGTCCCTCTGTATAAGAGATGCTGTAGGGAGGAAGCTAGTAACTATGGTCCAGTCAGTCTTATGTCAGTGGTGGGGAAATGAGTGGAAACCCTACTGTAAGGAAGGCTGGTAGAGTTTCTTGAATCCAGTGGTCTGCAAGACCACAGGCAGCACATATTTACAGAGTGACTATCATGTCAAATGAATCTGATAGATTTCTCTTAATGGGTGACCAGGGAAATAGCTCAAGGGAAGGTGAGCCTGCCCATCAGCACATCGGTAGTGTTACCACCCATGGCACTGGTGACCTGGGTTCACAAACGAACTCAAGTCAGTAGGGGATGGCCGGGGGTGGGGAGGAGGAGATTTGAGCATCCCCACAGACACTGTCCTCCTCCGAGAAAGGAAGATCTCTTTCTGTGTAGCAACACTGCCACCTGGGTGGTTACAGGTGGCAGTGCAGCTAAGTGTACTGGGGAGGAGAGCTGCAAGCTAGAGGCTGGATCATTATGCATGCTCAGTATGCGCAGTCCCTTGGCTTCCCTTGTGTGCATGTGTCTTGGATTGGGAGAAAACTAAGCAAGAAGTACCCTACCCAGGTAGCATGACACCTGTCACCTGCTCTAAGGCTCTCGATCATCAACTGCAGCACCACTCCACCAAAGCTGGCTTGAATTGCATCAAGGAGACTGACTCCTCCCAAGAACCCTGATGAAAGAGCCCCAATGTGGGGGTAAGCCACGGAGATGAAAAGTGGAGCTGGGGAAGTCCCAGAGAAGATGGGTGATAGGGTTAGAATCAGAGGAGGGTTGAAGGAGGCAGGCTAGAGGACAGGGTCTTGATAAACAGAGAATATAAAAAAGAAAAAGATCAGTGGAAAGCAGTGAACATGGCCTATCTGGACTTTAACAAGACCTTCCACACTATTATACACAGGAGGCCGATAAAGAAGTCTAACAGGCTAGGAGTGCAATCCAAAGTGATGAATTGGGTTAGAAACTGGTTAACAGATAGGAGAAACAGATTGGTGATAAATGGCACTCACTCTAATGATGGGTGCATGACCAGCGGCATGCCACAGGGTTCGATACTGGGACCAGTCGTCATCAATGTCTTCATAGGGGACATTGCAAAAAAACTAGAAGGGAAGGTATGCTTTTCTTGCAGATGATACCAAAATCTGCAGTAGGACGAGCACTCAGGAGGGGGTTGAGAGAATGCATAGGGAATTTGGGAAACTCGAGAAATGGTCAAAAACATGGTAGTTGTGATTCAGTGCCAAAAGTGCAAAATCATGCACCTAGGGCATAGGAACCCAAGTGTTGAGTATTTTTATTTATTTGAATTTTGGTAACCGGGTAGGCCCACTGAGACCATGCAGTTCTTTTTGCAGTGATGACGCCGGAGACAATTGTGACACAATACAACTGATAAATACTGGGATAATACAAGGTACAATGAATTTAACAATGTTTCAAGGAAACAGAGAGGCATTCAAGATACACAATTTAATAAACATGCAGAAATTTACATTAAGCATTGAGTATGGCACTAAAATTGTAGAATATGTGCAATACAGGATTAAGTGGTAAATAATTACAAGACACGTGTCGGAGTAACGTATGCTGAACATCAGAAGGCACAGAGAAGATAGTAATTAATTAAAGCAAGTGCAGAGTGGGGGTTTAAGTAGATAAGAGGTAAGCTCTTATTTTGAAGAGTAATAGGGTAGAGCAGGAGAGTAAGGTAGGGGAAGGGAATTCCAGGCAGTGGTGGCTGAGAAGGCAAATGAACGCTTACTCGATAGATGGCGCATCTTGTGGATTTCTAATAAGGGAAGGAAAGTAGATCTGAGTGGGCGAGTGTATACTTTGCTGTAAATGATTCCCCTTAGGCAAGGGGGATTAAAGAGCATAACTAGTTTGAATACAAAACATAGAGTGTGAAACTGTAACCTTGAGTCATAAATAGGCCATTGAAGAGAATATAGGGTATTGCAGTGGTGCTTTCTGGAGTCAGCACCTAGCTCTAATCGCCCAATCCTATGATAAAGTTGACACAGCTGGGCAAGGGATGAGGATTGTGCGGAGAGTAAGAGAGGGGCACCATAGAACAATATAGGGAGAAGGGATGTACATGCAGTCTTTTTACAGGTGGCAGTGGATAATAGGGGACGGAGACAGAATAAGAGCCCAAGTTTCTGGTTTACCATTTTGGTAAGCTGAGTTACATGATGTTCCAGTGAAAAGGAGTCATCAAGGTGGATACCAAGATATTTAAAAGTTTTGACCACTTCTGTGGGGTCACCTGACAGTGAGCAGATTTGGAGCGGTTTGATAAGTTTAGGGGAGGGGTTGTGGAATATCATAGCTTTTGTTTTTTTCATATTTAGAATTAGGTGATTATCAGAGAACCACGTTTCAAGCATATTGAAGTCGGAATTAAGGCGTTGGTTAAGCCAGTCTATTTTGTTAGACGAATGGTATAAGATTGTGTCATCAGCGTAAAGTTGCACAGACGCACCACCACAGAAGTTTGTGGGCTCATTAATGAAGAATGAGAATAATATCGGGCCAAAAATTGAACCTTGAGGTATGCCATGCGAGATGGATCTAAGGGAGGAGCGAGAATGATGACAGTGAGGTACAGACAGTCACTAGACAGGAAAGAGACCTGGGGGTTATCATATCTGAGGACCTCATAGTGGCAGAGCAGTGTGACAAGACAGTGGGTAGGGCTAGCTGGATGCTGGGGTACATAGGGTACACAGGGAGGTGCATCTCCAGTAAGAAGAGGGAGGTGGTGTTGCCATTTTATTACTTCCTGGTAAGACCCTACCTGCAGCACTGTGTCCAGTTTTGGAGGCCACACCTCAGAAGGGACATAGACAGGGTGGAAGCAGTACAGAGAAGGGCAGCTAAAATGGTGCAGGGGTTGTACAAGAAGCCCTATGAAGAGAGACTGAGGGATCTCAACATGTACACTCTGGAAGATAGGCGAGAGAGGTGACATGATAGAGACCTAGAGGTACATCACAGGAGTGAACAGGGTGCAAGCATTAATTCTCTTTCAAATTAGAAAGAGTACTGGGACCAGGGGGCATGTGATGGAGTGGGGGGCGGGTCAAGAGAGATGTAAGGAAAGATTTCTTCACTGAAAGTGTGGTAGACACCTGGAAGACACTGCTTCGGTGAAAACAGTGGAGACTAAAACAATGGGGGGGCTTCAAGCATGCTTGGGTAAACATAATATATTAGAAAAGAGTCAGGGATGTGGGAGGGTCACCGGAGACCAGATAGGGTCTGCGGATACAGATTAGGCAGGGGACATCTGGGCAGAGTGGGTGGGTCATGCAGTCATTTTTTGCCAACAGATTGTTTCTGTGACTTTGACAGATGTGATCTCTTTTAGCTGCTTTTGGGCCCAGCTCGTAGAGGGGCCTTGTGCTTCTGTTTTTTCTTCATCTGCCATTCCTTTCTGGTATTTATATTCTAATATTTATAGTCCTGTAGCTGAGATTTGGTGCACCTATTTCTTTCCTTTTCCTTATACTTGAGATTTTTTATAGAACGTGAAGCATTTAAAAAATGAGTTTTTGTCTGTGCACCCCCGTTTAATCCCATACTATGAGTCTTTTTTCATATCTATTATTTTTTAGGTTCTGTTGTGTTATGGCAAATATATTTGATTTTTGATCTTTTGTAGTCCTAAAACACTCCCTTGCAAGTTGCCTGTCTGTGGGTTTGCATTATTAGATATTCTGGTTTGATAATGTAATGACTTAGATAATTTTTTCCTTCATTTGCAACAAGCTGCTCAGCCTTCTCTTCCTGCAACTCCTTGTCTGTTTACATCAGTCCAGTCTTTAACTTTTATTTCCTTGAACAGACCCCCCCATATCATTTCTGATTACTGTACAAGTCACTCTTTTCTCCTTCTGATCACACACCTGTAAATTGTTACATTTTGAAGAAGAAATAATGAGGGATTTTCCTGCTCCACTGATGTCTACAGGGTGGGGGTCCAGCAAGATTTCTGGTGCTGCATCTGCCTTACCCCCGCCCATTGACATTGCAGTGTTTCTCAGCAGTGGAGTATTGATAGGGTTTAAAACTTCAAGGGGAATTTCCACACATTGGTATCAAATGAAGGCTCTGCACTGGTTAGTTTTTTATTCATAAAAAATGAATTGGTTCTGTACCGAGTCCAGTTTTTGAAGTGTGGGGATCTTTCCCTTTATTTCTTGTTTGGGGTTTACTGGGACCCCTTTTCCTGCTCTGGGTATTCACTTCATTTGTCTCCAGGACAGCATGTAAGTCTTTCTCTCTCTCTCGCTCTGCAACAATTTGTGCAAGCTGCTGTGTATTTTGGGTGAAAAGATAACCTTTGTGATCAGTGTTGGCTTTTCTTTTTTCCCTGCTTTCTGCACCCATCATCACATCAATCTCCAGGACTACCTGCAAGTTCTTATTAAGCTCTCCCACCACTAAATCAGTGGTAGTATTCAGTTAGTACAATCCCATCCATATTGTGTATTTATCCAATTTGGGCATGAATATATATATATATATATTTTTTAGCTTGAAATTTATTAAAATTTTACATCAGACAGAGGTACAATGGATCACTTCAGATCATCATGTATTACTGTGATTTCCAAGGTGAGAACATATTCCACATCCAGAGAGGAACATACAGCTAAGTTCAAGCCCAGTCTGTTAACTGTTTGTTGATTGGCCTTCACAATTTAATATTGACATAAGAAAAAAAGGCATTATATGTTAAATTAACATAAAATAAATACAATGTATACAAAAACACAATATACCAAAAGACATAAAGTACATTAACTTTTATAAATAAAGTTTGATTTGATTTAATGTGCGGTCAATAGACAACTGAATTATAGGACTCGCTTGCAGTAATATAATAAGATTTTATGTAACAACACTTTTCTATGTCTTAACAGCATGATAAGTTTGCATGCTGACTCTGTATCTACTGGGTTAAGAAAAATGTCCATACAATCAGTTAATGCATTTTGATACACCTTTATGATATCTCCTAGGTAAGTCCCTTTGTAAAATTTGTATAGTGGACAGTTAAACAATATATGAATACATTATTTTCGTGACCTACCTTTCAAAAATATTCCAAATCCCTTTTCAAACAACATGAAGTCTTGCTGTATTCTGACAATTGCAGTGATTCCCAACCTTTGAACTGCCCCAGAGAACAAAGAGTTAACTTTCTATGCAGGGCATAGAATGCTGAGCTGGAGCTCGGTTGAAGTCTCTGTCTGGAGTGATTCAAACCTAAACCATCAGATTCTTTACTCCGTCTCACTGAATGGTCGCGCCGGAGATTTCTCCTTCAGCTCGGTTCGAAAGTCAATTAAAGTTTCAGTTTTCGTTGGTTTTTAAACCGAAAAAGTATCCTCATAGTCGGTTCAGTCTCTGTCTGTGGTGCCGTGAGTACTAGATAGGAATTGTTCTGTTTTTCTGTGTGGAACTTGTAAAAGTGTGGCTCGGTTCGGCTGAACCGGCTATTTGATAGTGAAATTTGTGTGTTTACTTAGTGTGTGGTTACCGGTTCTTATCGGTTCTAAAAAAAAGTGTTTTGAAATGTTTTTTTCCAATACCCGTGATACGGTTAGGAACCAATAAGGGAGTCCTGCCTGGCGGCTGCCGAAAAAAGGGTAAGTTTGGTTAGGTTGGCCATGTCTGAGAAACCCAAGGAAAAAAATGGGCCCACTGGGTTTCAACACTGCAGTGAGTGTGGGGAAGTCTTTGCTAAGGCTGATCTCCACACCACCTGTGTTTATTGTCTGGGGTTTGACCACCTCGATTCAGACTGTCAAATATGTAAAAACTTTCCCAACTCTACCCTCGAGAAGAAATTAGGTAGACTGAGGGAAAAGGAGGCCGAGATGTCCGCTGACCAGGATGGTCAGCCCGGTTCGGTTTCGACCGAACCAGAAGGAGTGCCCTCTGACCAGGGCAATACTTCGGGCAAAGGAAGAGCTGATTCCGAGGGATCAGTTCTGACAAAATGAAAACGCAAAGATAAATCAACTGGTTTGGATCCAGAGGTTCATGTTCCGACTGCCGAAGAGATAGCCAGAGCAATTCAGATTGTGGAATCGTTCCGTCCGGTTCTGACTGATCCGGCTACTTCTGGCAGGGGTTCGGTTCAGTTGGTTCCCCCGGTTCAAGAGTATACCCTTGAAGATGTTTATGAACCGGAATTTGAAGAGGAAGGAGAATTTGAGGATGATGATGTAAGTGAAGGTCTAGATGTGCCTGTGGATTTAGGCATCTAAGGTTCAGTTTCATGCTGCTGTGGACTCTAATGATGTGTCATCAAGAGTCATGGGTACATCTGTGGCTCTTCAGAGGATGGCTTGGCTCAGATGTACTAGCCTCTCACAGGACACCCAGGCTAAGGCCATGGATTTTCCTGTAGTGGGTAATTCTCTGTTTGGGGAGCAGACAGAGAATTACATGAAGAAAATGGATGAGTACAGGACCACTTACAGGAGTGCTCAGGCCAAGGAAAGGCAGGCAACTCCTCAAAGGCAGCAATCTAGGGGCAGGGGCAGGCCTTTTCAAATGCCTTTTTACCAAGCACAGGCCTCTTCTTCCTTTTCTCAGAGGGGGTTCTTCAGAGGGAGAGGCAGAAGGGGAATGAGCAGGGCTGCATCTACTCCTCAGCCTAAAGCCCCTGCCAAGCAGACACCCTGATGGGCCTGCCTTGGGTCAACTCTCCTATTCCAGTAGGGGGCAGGCTGGCTTAATTTGTCCAGGACTGGATGTCTATTACATCAGACAAGTGGGTCCTAGAATTAGTAAGCCAGGGACTGGTTCTCAGCTTCAAAAAATTTCCAGAGATGAGAGCCAGATCTTTTTCACCTGCAAATCTCTTGGAAACCCTTGCCCTAGAGGCAGAGGTTTCTTCTCTTCTAGCTTTAAGAGCTATAGAGAGAGTACCTACCCTACACTGGGGCAAAGGACTGTACTCCAGGTACTTCCTGACCCCCAAAAAGACAGGGGAGTGGCGACCCATCCTAGACTTAAGATATCTAAACAAACACCTTTTAAAATCAAAGTTCAAGATGATAACTCTGGGAATAATCCTTCCCTCTCTAAGGCCAGGGGACTGGCTAGCCTCCCTGGACCTCAAAGATGCCTACTTTCACATTCCCATCAGGTGCTCCCACAGAAAGTACCTCAGGTTCGAGTTGCCCTCAGGCCATTATCAGTTCAGAGCAATGCCCTTTGGCCTAACCTCATCCCCAAGGGTTTTCACAAAGTGCCTGGCAGTAGTAGTTGCCTTTCTAAGAAGGAAAAAGATTTCCATTTTTCCATATCTGGACGATTGGCTAATGGTGGGTCAATCTCCAGACCAAGTCAAGTCTCACCTGCAAGTGACCCAGCAAGTGCTCACTTCTCTAGGATTTCTTCTCAGCCTTCCCAAGTCAGTTCTCGAACCAGTCCAGCTTCTTACCTTTATAGGGGCAGAACTGGACACACTCAGAGCAAGAGCCTTTCTTCCTCTAGAAAGGGCAAGGGTTCTTATGGAACTAGCTTCTTCCTTCAGCCTTCTGGTATCTCGACCAGCAAGGCATTTCCTCCAGCTCTTGGGCCACATGGCAGCTTCAACAGCAGTGGTCCAAGGGGCAAGATTCCAGATGAGGGATATTCAGTTCCACCTGAGAGCTTTCTGGTCTCAGAGGAAGGATTCCCTTACCAAACTGATCCCAGTGACTCTGACCTTGATCCAAGCCCTCCAGTGGTGTCAGGATCAGGACAATTTAAGACAAGGTGTTCCTTTTGTTACTCAGCCTTGTTCAGTGGTCCTTAGCACGGATGCTTCTCTCCTGGGCTGGGGAGCCCATCTGGGGTCCCTTACTGCCCAGGGGTTGTGGTCCCCCCAAGAATCCCTCCTCCACATCAATCTTCTAGAGCTCAGAGCAGTTTTTCTGGCTCTAAAATCATTCTCACAGTCAGTACAGAACAAGGTGGTTCAAGTCAGAACAGACAACACCACCATCATGTGGTACATCAACAAGCAGGGAGGCACTCATTCCATGGCCTTGTGCACAGAATCCATGAAGTTGTGGTCCCTGGATTATTCCCTGCAAACCTCTCTTGTAGCAGTTCACCTTCAAGGCAAGGACAATGTGCTAGCAGATGCACTGCGCAGGATTTCTCAGGGCCATCACGAATGGTCCCTGGACCCTCAGGTGTTGAAAGTGATTTTTTCAGGGTGGGGCACTCCAGAGATAGATCTCTTTGCAGCCCTAGACAATCACCAACTCCCTCTCTTTTGTTGCAGACCTCTAGTCTTGGGCTCAGTCCCTCTGGATGCCCTGATCTTGAATTGGAAAGGGAAGTTTCTGTATGCCTTTCCCCCCTTCCCACTCCTGTTCAAAGTTTTGGTAAAAATAAGGTCTCAACCTTGCAAGGTGATTCTGATTGCTCCTGATTGGGCCAGACAGCCCTGGTACCCCCTGTTGCTGTCCCTAGCAGTCCATCTCCCCCTGTCTCTTCCCAGGAATTAAAACCTGTTGACATCATCTCAGGGAAGGATTTGGTACCTCAATCTTCAGTCTCTCAATCTCAAAGCATGGCTCTTGAAGAGTTAGAGTTTGCAGATCTGCATCTTTCCCAAGGGGTTCTGGATATCCTCAAGGCTTCTCAGAAGCCCTCCACCAGAAAGACTTACAACTCCAAATGGAAAAGATTCAGCATTTGGTGTTCTAAGAAGCATGTTTCTCCAGACACTGCTGGATTGCCTATGGTTCTGGATTATATGGTCCATCTTAATGGCATAGGCCTCAGACCAGCTACTCTCAAAGTACACTTGTCAGCTGTTTCTGCATTTTTATCAGTGGGGAAGTCTTCCTCACTATCTTCCCATCCTGTGTTCAGTAAATTTTTTAAAGGATTGCTTCACACCAATCCTTATTTTAGAGACCCTGCTCCTGCCTGGGATTTGAATGTTTGCATTGCTCAACTTATGCAAACCCCTCTTTGAGCCTATGTCTTCAGCAGAGCTTAAGTACTTGACTTGGAAAACTGTGTTCCTGGTAGTCATTACCTCTGCCAGAAGTATCAGTGAATTGCAAGCCCTGTCAGTGGAACCTGATTTTATCTCATTTCACAGGGATAAAGTGGTCCTTAGAACCAATAGAAGGTTCTTGCCCAAAGTGGTTTCAGACTTCCGTTTAAACTAGTCTGTGTCTCTCCCTGTTTTCTTCACTGATCATTCTTCCTCAGGAGAGAGGAGGCTACACAGTTTAGATGTCAAAAGAGCCCTTAGTTACTACATAGAGCGGATCAAGGGTCACAGGTTTGACTCCCTTCAGTTGTTCCTCACTTATGGAGAAATGGGAAAGGGCAAACCTGCCACCAAAAGATCTTTTGCCAGGTGGATTGTGTCTTGTATACAATTCTGCTATGAACAACTGGGAAAAACTCCACCCTCAGGCCTGAGGGCTCATTCCACAAGAGGTACAGCTGCTTCCCTGGCTGCTGCCAGGGATGTCCCTCTGTTAGAAATTTGTCAAGCAGCCACCTGGAAAACAGTCCATACCTTTACCAAGCATTACTCTCTGGATATCCAGGCTAGGAGTGATGCTCGGTTTGGCACAGTGGTACTTCAGAGCCTATTCCCAAAGTAGGTTCTGTCCCTCCTCCTTGGAGGTACTGCTTTGTAGTCTGCAATTGTCAGAATACAGCAAGACTTCATGTTGTTTGAAGAAAAAATTACTCACCTTAGTAATTATGTTTCTTCTAATGGAGTCTTGCTGTATTCTGACCTCCCTCCCTGCCTCCCCTCTCAGAACCCAGTGTTCCACATTGCGTGAAAATATAGAGCAGTGGTAATGGGGAGGAGCCACAGGGGGTGGGGTCACCAGGGGGCGAAGCTACCAGTGGGCGGAGTCAGTCGGGATGCAATAAATGCATAAGAAACAAGAAATAAGAGTAATATGATGATCTGTAGGCCTCTGTAGTGTGCAGTAGCAAAAGAAAACGTACTGGAAAACCTCTGCATTCTAGTTGCAGGCCTGGCAATAGTTTGTGACAGTCTTGACATTTTTGGTGCAGCCATACTACATCTCTTTACTAGTGCCTGCAAGGCCAAGATCTAATCTTCAGTTTCGCAGTCCTGCCCAATGAGCTGCAGCTTCCAAATAAGGGAAACTGTCAATATCAGGGCCCTCAATTGAGATAAGCATAAGTGCATTTAGCACACTGGCACTTAATCTATTTCGTTCTTGCGTTTTTATTTGATTCAGTGCAGAAAACCCCCTCTCACAATCTGCAGTTGACATTGGTATTATCATTGCCAGTTCTGCCAAAGTAGATATGTTTGGATACAGGTCTACATACTTAGTAGTTAGAGCATGCAGCACATCAGAAATAGTCTTAAAGGCCATCTTTTCCGTGAACATGAGACTACGCAAGGGAAGCCCATTCCAGTGCAGAAGCACCTACATCCACAACAGTAGCATACTGACCAAGAATAATCTCAAGGCTATCACTACCATACCCTTCCAACTCTTCAATATCACCTTCCGGTATCATGCTGGGGTCAAAGATACTGAACGCATCCAAAAGTTCTGTGCTTGGAAACCTTAGCTCAATTTGAGCAATTAGGGCCCTAATAAAGTTGTCATGCACAGAGGTTCTGAAATGATGTAACTGTGGTTCGCTAAATGGCAAGTTCAGGCCATTATCATTCAGGAGTACTAGTTCAGGTGAAACGGAGGAGAAGTACTGACCAGGTACCAGTAGGCGTGCCCTAAGAATCTCTAAAGTGGAATGTAAATGTCTCTTTATATCAGTAAAATTCAGAGCTGATGTTTGAAAGCATTTAGATAAGATGCTAAGGTGTGGAAGTATGTCACACATCATGCATAAAATAGAGAAAAACTCCCAATTTTTCCCACCATTTTTACTAGGCCCACAGCTTGGGGATCATGCCTTTCAGAGGCCTCTCTATGCAAGACGTAACAACGGATGGGAAAATCTTCCTTAGTGTGTCACATGCTGCATCATGGGACAACCACCTAACTGCTTTTGCCTGTTTAGGCTTTAAAACAGGGTTTTCCATTACCTGCTGAATTTCTTTCAGAGCAGCCATGCGAACAGCAGAATTTTCATAATATCTGTATAAGTGATCTAGTGTTTGATTAAACTTTTTAATGGCGTTCACTTCATTTGCTGCTGCCTTTACAGCCAAGGCCTCCCGGTGAGCCACACAGTGATTTTCAACAAGAATTGGGCTGACTTCTTTCAGCTTTTTAGCCACCCCGTTTTGCCTGCCCAACATAACGGCTGCTCCATCACTGCCTAACCCTGCAAGGTGATCAATCGAGATTTGATTGTTATCAGAGAACTCCAGCATTTTTTTAACAATTGTGTCTGCCTTTCCATCAATTAGTTCCTCAAGTCCCAGGAAAGAAACTCTGGGTTTCCCTTCTTTGCAGTACATACCATACAAAATGAGCTGCTTCATAACAGCAATATCAGTTGTTTCGTCCACCAAATATGAAAAAAATCTGGCAGCCTTCAAATCTGTAAGAACTGATCTCCTGACCACCTCACCCAGAGAGAGAACCATTTCTCTGACAGTTCGATCAGAACGATATTTAACAGCATCAGCAATATGTATATTGTCTAGGTATTTGCATCCCAATGATTTGGCGAGATCCAGCAGTGAGCCATATTTCGTTGTGTGAGGCAGCTCATTTTTTTATTAGCCAGTACATGCAACGAAGGGATGCCACAAAAGCTTCTTGTTCTAGGGTCAGGGCCTGCTGCATTGCCTGTTGTATTCCACCTTTTGAAGCAGAAATTCTGCAGTTAGCTTCCAGTTCAGAAGCAACAATGTGAACTGAACTGTTTTGATGCCTTCTTATAGCATCTTCTCTGAATGTCTTACACCCACTGAGTACCCAAACTGTTCCTGATTTGGGCATCTGTTTATGTTTTATGCAAAATGCACAAAACATGCCATCATTTTCTTTGTACTGTAACCAACAGTATTTGCTAAGCCAGCCAGTATAAAATCCTGTTGCTCTATGCTTAGAGGTGTTTTTTTCTGTATTACAGGAGGAAGAAGTGCAGGGAGTTTTTTGGACAATGACGTCGATATCAACTGGACCAATTGGCATTGTCCCAATTGACTCACAATTGTCATCTTGATCAGGATGTTTCCGTTTTTGAGTTAATTTGAAACCAAAGTTAGTTAGTTTCTGCATTGTGTACAATAAAGCTTTTTTTTCCCTAAGTGTTATCGTGTGTTTATTTGTCAATACAGAACGAGAGTTTGGTAATGCTGGCTGAGCCCCAAATATTTTTTCCCCACACAAATATTTTTTTGCTCCCTGAATCAGGGACAAGTGACCATTGACGAAGCTTAGACTAAGTGCACAACCTGACTAGTGGTGCAGACCCCCTGTTGGCACAGTTAAGGAGAACAGAATTTTCCCCCCCCCCAACACAAATATTTTTTTGCTCCCTGAATCAGGGACAAGTGACCACTGATGAAGCTTAGACCAAGTGCACAACCTGACTAGTGGTGCAGACCCCCTGTTGGCACAGTTAAGGAGACCAGAATTTTTCCCCACACAAATATTTTTTTGCTCCCTGAATCAGGGACAAGTGACCACTGACGAAGCTTAGACTAAGTGCACAACCTGACTAGTGGTGCAGACACCCTGTTGGCACAGTTAAGGAGACCAGAATTTTTTTTCCCCCCACACAAATATTTTTTTGCTCCCTGAATCAGGGACAAGTGACCACTGACAAACCTTAGACTAAGTGCACAACCTGACTAGTGGTGCTGACCCCCTGTTGGCACAGTTAAGGAGACCAGAATTCTTTTCCCCCCACACAAATATTTTTTTGCTCCCTGAATCAGGGACAAGTGACCACTAACGAAGCTTAGACTAAGTGCACAACCTGACTAGTGGTACAGACCCCCTGTTGGCACAGTTAAGGAGACCAATATTTTTTCCCCCACACAAATATTTTTTTGCTCCCTGAATCAGGGACAAGTGACCACTGACGAAGCTTAGACTAAGTGCACAACCTGACTAGTGGTGCAGACCCCCTGTTGGCACAGTTAAGGAGACCAGAATTTTTTTTCCCCACACAAATATTTTTTTGCTCCCTGAATCAGGGACAAGTGACCACTGATGAAGCTTAGACTAAGTGCACAACCTGACTAGTGGTGCAGACCCCCTGTTGGCACAGTTAAGGAGACCAGAATTTTTTTCCCCCTACACAAATATTTTTTTGCTCCCTGAATTAGGGACAAGTGACCACTGACGAAACTTAGACTAAGTGCACAACCTGACTAGTGGTGCAGACCCCCTGTTGGCACAGTTAAGGAGAACAGAATTTTTTTTCCCCCACACAAATATTATTTTGCTCCCTGAATCAGGGACAAGTGACCACTGATGAAGCTTAGACTAAGTGCACAACCTGACTAGTGGTGCAGACCCCCTGTTGGCACAGTTAAGGAGACCAGCATTTTTTTCCCCACACAAATATTTTTTTGCTCCCTGAATCAGGGACAAGTGACCACTGATGAAGCTTAGACTAAGTGCACAACCTGACTAGTGGTGCAGACCCCCTGTTGGCACAGTTAAGGAGACCAGAATTTTTTTTCCCCCCACACAAATATTTTTTTGCTCCCTGAATCAGGGACAAGTGACCACTGACGAAGCTTAGACTAAGTGCACAACCTGACTAGTGGTGCAGACCCCCTGTTGGCACAGTTAAGGAGACCAGAATTTTTTTCCCCCCACACAAATATTTTTTTGCTCGCTGAATCAGGGACAAGTGACCACTGACAAAGCTTAGACTAAGTGCACAACCTGACTAGTGGTGCAGACCCCCTGTTGGCACAGTTAAGGAGACCAGAATTTTTTTTCCCCCACACAAATATTTTTTTGCTCCCTAAATCAGGGACAAGTGACCACTGACAAAGCTTAGACTAAGTGCACAACCTGACTAGTGGTGCAGACCCACAGACCCCCCCACACAAATATTTTTTTGCTGGCTACAAAACAAATCTCTGGTGGAGGGCTGTAAAGTGCAACAAAACACTTCTCTAAGAGTCATTGACTCAAATCAGCTGCTGCTCTGTGAAGTCCACACAATGATCTTTCCCTCCCCTGCCCACCTCACTCAGCCAACTTCAAAGTACTAAATTAATAGATAGTTTTCACTGTGATCAACACTGCTAGACTTCAATACAGATTTTTTTTTTTTTCTGGGGCGGATTAGCTGCCTGCTGTCACATCAGTAATACTATAGCCCCAACTCTCACATGCTGAAAATGATCATCTCCTTAGAAGACTCACAGTCACACTGGCAAAAACCCTCGAGTGGCAGCAGACTACTTTAGTGGGACTTACCCCTAAGTGTTGTAGCTGCTCCACTATAGGACATCTTAGCTGTCACTCTCCTGCTTCCTCCGTGATTCGTTCCACAATTTGGTGCCTTGCATGGTCTGCTGACTGCTAGACCAACAACCCCGTGATCACCGACTTTGTAACTTCCTGACTGCAGTTGCGCGCCTCCGTGACTGCGCGAACCGGCTGCCTACGATATGCGCTCTAACGTGCACACTCCTAGTGTGCGATCGCGAACCGCGAACATTTAAAGGGACAGTAGCACTAAGCACTACTAGGGCAGCACAGAGCAGGAAAGAGTGGCGGCAATACAAAATGAGAAGCGGGCATTCAAGATAGCATGGCGGCCCGCCTCTCATTTTTAATGAATGGGGATCACTGGAACCTGTTTTTGGGAAGTGGGTGGGAAGGTGCAGTGTTGCACCCCAGGGATGTTTTTTGCTTGCACCCTCCGCCTTTTTGTTTGGGTGCTGATTTATTATTGTTATTTATAGTACATTGGGTTTTGGTTTTTGGGTTTCCTGACTTAAGTCTTCCTTGGGATTTGGGAATCCAAAACTTTTTTCAGCCAGTTGGCTAGTAAGAATTTTTACAATTTCCACATAGAATTTTTAGTTTAGTTGGGCTCGTAAGAATCTGACGGTTTAGGTTTGAATCACTCCAGATAGAGACTTCAACCGAGCTTGAGCTCAGCATTCTATGCCCTGCATAGAAAGTTAACTCTTTGTTCTCCAGGGCAGTTCAAAGGTTTGGAATCACTGCAATTGTCAGAATACAGCAAGACTCCATTAGAAGAAACATAATTACTAAGGTGAGTAATTTTTTCTTTTCATCTACATTTCGCTGGTATCTATATTCTGTCCTTTTTAAGGCAATAAGTTCAAGGCTGATCCTTGTTATGATGTTGTCACATCCAAAGAGGAATATACAGTTCAAATAAATTGTCAATACCCTTTGCAGGGAACATTTTAACTGTTTCCTGCAGCCCTCATGTACCATCAGCATTACATCCTTTATCCTGATCTCCCATGCATCTCCAACCCCTGTGTTCCATTACCGTTCCCCCTTCAGCTCCTTCGAACTATGACAACCTCTTAATTTCAAGGTACAAGATCTTGTCTTTTAGTCATAGTATGTAGTTGCCAACTGGTCCATTGGTTGTGGAATTCCATAGGCCTGCTATAATTTTTTGAATTTATAAATGTCTGTTATTCTGTCTTCCTATCGAGCATTTATTGGAATGCTGTGTTATAGCTGTAGTCTTGCATTTTTTTTTTTGCTGGAGTCAAGATAATGCTCAACAATTGTATGTGTATTTAATTGTTTTTGTATGTGCAGGGAATAAGAGAAACAAGGCAGCTGCTGGCATCAATTTACCATAGCCTTGTATCAAACCATTTTGGATTTAAATATATAAGGGATATGCAGGGGAGCTGTGTGGTACCTGATTTATCTATACAAGTGCTGTTTGACCTTGAGTAACCTCATGAGTGGTGTAAGCCATGAGTGAAGTCTCAGAGGTCAAACAGCAGGAGTATAGATAAATAAGGTATCACACAAGCTTTCCCACATGCTCCATTTATTTAATAGGCATTATTCACGATACTGCAGTGGGATTTTGTTTTAAAATTATTTTTATTTTTTTAATAAATTTTAAATGACTATTTGTGCTCTGACTTTGTGTAACTCCACTTCATGGTTAGGTTGCTAGGTGGTTGCTAGGGATGCATCAGCATGCTGACGCTGCTGACACCCCCCCAAGCCGTTCTGGGATTGGTGGTTTGGCTTGGCTTTGAATAATTAACTGTGGAAAATTGTAGATCCTGTTAGCGAGAGGCCAGGCTGCCTGTAATTTGCAGTTGCTGTAGCCACGGGCCTTAGGTCTCAGTAGAGCAATTTACGCTGTAGATTTTTTTTTTATTTTTATTTGTTTCTGTGGTTTTAATTTATTTGGAGCATTAGTTTGCCATGAGAGCTCTGTTGCAGTGAGTGAGCTGGTGGTATGACTTAAAAGGAGCAAGTGGCTGTGGTGCCAATACAGGAAGGAGCAAGAGAGAGAAAAAAAAGAAAACATGGCTCACTGAGATTTACATTTGAAACAAAAGATAATGCTATAGTTAAATATAGGTGGGTTGTGGCTTCAGCATGGTGAGGTGGGGAAAGAGTATGAAAAAGGAGTGGCAAATGCAATACATGTGCTGAAAACCCATAGAGGTTTTTATCCCTCTGTGGCAGGCTAAGCGGCTGTATCAGCCTGTTCTACAGTCCCCGGCTGTCCCGAGTCCTCTGTTCACCCACTTCAAGACTGGGTGGACCACTGGTGCTAGTGGGACAGGCTTCATGAAGACCAACCTCCATTTTTCCACCAGATTTTCTCCCCAGGCTCGCCAGACAAGCAACGAGCATGCAAGCACGCTCCAACTCTGAGGAGATGCTCCAGCACTCCAAACACCAGCACTTCCCACTAATTTGTGGGCCTTGCATGTGCCACCAATTGGCTTCCACCAGGTGGCAGTCGAACGGTGCAGCACAGAATCCCCCCCTCCCCGAGAGAGCAGTCCTACAGATGCTCTATCTTCCCTCTCCTGGCTGGGCCCCCAAATGACCTGAGTCTGTTCCTGAACCTAGGCCACTGACGTGACAACTGGGAGGCATGAGTGCCGTGCTACTGGGCTGGCTATATGGGCTGAAAACCCAGGTGAAACTGAAAGTTGCTGAGAGGATAGAATTGGGATAAAGGAGTAAGCAGAAGGCAAACAATGTGAATGAAAAAAGCATTCCCATTTTGTACATAAACAAGATGCTGTAAGAAAGGGGTGACAGGTCATTATGGCAGATGGCTATTGTTTGGCATCTGAGTGGTGAGCGATTTTAAGTAAGTAAGTAAGATTTTATTTCTTAAGCACCCTTTCCCTGGGCTGAGGGCACTGTACAGGATACAGGCACAAATTAAAATAGTGCTATGAATAAAGAATTAAAAGACATATATAAAATCCAGCATAAAAGAATTACAGCAGCTAGGCTAGCAAAAGGTATAAAATTGCAAAATTCCAAATGCCTCTATAAACAGATGCGCCGCCAGACCCTGTTTGAAAGCCTCCACTGAGGGGGGCCTCCCTCAAAGACCTTGGAAATGAGTGCCGCAGGGCCAGGGCTGGCACCTCAAAAGAATGATCTCCCAAGGTTTTAAGCTGGGTCCTGGGAACTACTAGGAAGCCCTCAGAGGAAGAGCAGAGAGAGTGCAAAGGGTAGGCAGGAGTCAGGAGGTTACTCAAGTAGCAGACTGGGACCAGCAGTAAGAGCAGAGTGGCAGTGAGAGAAGAATGACTGCAGTGAGAGAAGACTGCTGTGGTGAATGAATGAATGATACAAGCGAAACTCCTATAACTGTTCTGGCACCATAATCCTGTGCTCTGACCTCCAGTTTGGCAAACATTTAAGTTTAATAAATGTAACTTACCCTACTGTATTGAATTTTCTGGTTTCAAATTCCTGTTTTGCCCTAACTGCACCATTGCCGACTATGCCATGTTGAGAGTGTGTTTCGAAGCATGCGCACGTTCTCACGTGGTCTCACGAGCGCGCACATGCACTGTGTTCTTAAAGCTGCAGTGCTCAATTCTAGCTCCCATTGACAGCGTGAGGCAGTCAGTGTATATATGTAAATATGTGGTTGAAGTTATTTTACCCAGAAAAAACATCCTGTGATTTTCAACATTGTGGCTATTGATTTGACCAACCTTATGCTGTCTGTCACTTTGTTTTATTTACATCTTGGTCAAGTTAGTTTGACCTCAGTGGTAGGGAAAATTATGGAATCACTTCTGAAGGAAAGAATTGTTGAGTACCTAGAGGCCAGTGGGGCACAGGACCCAAGGCAGCATGGATTCACGATGGGAAGGTCATGTCAGACGAGTCTAATAGATTTATTTGACTGGATGACCAAAGTAGTAGACCAGGAGGGGCTGTGGACATGGCCTACCTAGATTTTAGCAAGGCATTTGATACAGTCCCACACAAAAGATTAATACACAAGTTAACCAGACTTGGAGTGGGGCCCATGGTGGTAGTCTGGATAAACAATTGGCTAGACAACAGGACGCAAAGGGTAGTAGTAAATGGAGTCCACAGTGAAGAAAGGAGGGTTACTAGTGAGGTACTGCAGGGTTCAGTACTGGGACCGATCCTTTTTAATGTCTTTATAAGTGACATTGCAGAGGAACTGGAAGGAAAAGTATGTTTCTTTGCAGACGAGACAAAGATCTGCAACAGGGTTGATGTACAAGATGGAGTGGAAAAGATGAGAAGGGACTTGGCAAGGTTGGAGGAATGGTCAAATGTATGGCAGCTCAGATTCAATGCAAAGAAGTGCAAGGTAATGCACCTGGGAAACAAAAACCCAGGGGAAGAGTTCACAATGGGGGGTGAGATACTGACAACAGTAAAAATGGGAAGAGACCTGGGGTAATTATATCAGATGACCTAAAGGTGGGCAAGCAATGTGAGAAGGCAGTAAGGAAGGCTGGGGGATACTGGGATGCATATGGAGAGCATCAATAGTAGAAAACAGGAGGTTGTTATCCCTCTGTACAGACAGTTGGTGAGACCCCATCTGAGTACTGTGTGCAGTTCTGGAGACCCCATCTCCATAAAGACATAGACAGAGTGGAGGCTGTCCAGAGGAGGGCAACCAAAATGGTGCAGGGTCTGCACCAGAAGACATACGAAGAAAGACTAAAGAAGCTTAATATGTATACCCTTGAGGAAAGGGGAGAGAGGGAACATGATATAAACTTTAAAGTACCTCAAGGGAATCAACAAAGTCCAAGAGGGTATCATATTTCAGAAAAAGAGATGTGCAAGAACAAGGGGGCACAATTTGAAGATAGAGGGGGGACGGCTCAGAGGTAATGTGAGAAAGTACTTTTTCACGGAGAGGGTTGTGGATGCATGGAACAGCCTCCCTGAGGAGGTCGTGGAGTCAAGAACAGTGGGGGAATTCAAGAATGCATGGGACAGACATAAGGCAGTCCTAGTGGGGGGGGGTAGGAGGAAGTAAGCTGTTGGTTAATTAGGATCTGCAGCTTATCTGTTAGGTAGGAAAATGGGAGACAGGTGGGCCAAGCGGTCCTTATCTGCCATCAAATTCTATGTTTCTATGTTAAGTGCCCAATGAAAATAATGTAAATTAAAGTGCTTGTCTGAGAATTTGTGTGTGTGTTTTTTTTCTGTGTAGAGACAGTTAATTGCTGAAGTGCTCACTGTTATTTTATTTGACTTGTGCTTTACTGCTGGTTTCTATACCTTTGATAGCCATTGTGTACTAAAAATTTAATATTCTGTAAACAAGTAAATACTGCCTTCATTTCCAGTTTTGCACAATGCCAACATGTATGGCCAAAGGATGTGGTAACACCACTGGGGAGAAAAACTTTGGCAGGAAAGTAAGCTTTCATCATTTACCTTCAGTACCTCAAGAAATGCAAAAATGGCTGCAATAAATGTATCATACAGACATAAATGCAGCTGTGTTTCAGTCTACTAGAAACCATGCGGTATGTTCTGACCACTTCAGGAACGAAGATTACTATATCCCAGTTGCAAATCTATTGTACAGTAAGTATGTAGTTAAGTAATTCCATTTTAATTTAATGAAATAATGGAGTCATCAATGTTCAAACATTTTTTATTTTTTGCTTTTTACAGATCCAAAGAACCATATACGTCATCTGAGAAAAGATACCTTACCGTTAGTATTTCCCCATTCAAGTTGCTCCTCTTTTGAACCCTACTCATTTATGTTGGTAAGTGTATATCCGGTAGTTTTTTCCCCTTCACTACTTGCATCTAAATTTATCCAGGGCATGGGGGACCAGTTTACAGAGGGGTTGGGACAGGGTGAAGAAGAATTTTGGTTCAACAGTGAACAAGAGGGGGAAGGAACACAACCTGGAGAGAGAGGGGGTCGGACAACAACTCCAGGACCGGTAGTGTGTAACAGGTACTGGGTATAACTAGCTATGCACTGTAGCAGACTTGACAGACCATCATGGCCTGTGTCTGCTGTCAATTTTGTATGTTAGTATGTTGTGACTATCTACTGCTGTCCTGTCCAGATGTTGTCCATGTCCTTGTATGGCCAATATCATCAGCATTCCTGTCCATAAGCTGTCCATGTCCTCAGACTGCCAGCATCTGCAGTCATCCTGTCCACATGCTGTCCATGATCGTGTACTGCCAGTATCTGCAGCTGTCCCATCCAGAAGCTGTATATTCAGCCATCCTGTCCATATGCTGTCCAGTTCCTTGTACAGCCAATATCTGCAGCTGTCATATCCAGATGCTGTTCTGGTCCTCACACTGTCAGTATCTGCTGACGTCTTATCCACATGCTATATATTCAGCTGTTCTGTCCATGTTCTTGTACTGCCAGTATCTGCAGCTGTCCTGTCCAGAGGCTGTTCAAGTACTCATACGGTCAATATCTGCTGCTGTCACGTCTGGATGCTGTCCAATTCCTTGTACTGCATGTATCTGCAGCCATCCTGTCCACATGCTGTCCATGTCCTGATTCTGGCAGTCTCTGCAGCCATCCTGGCAACATGCTGTGCATGATCTTGTACTTCCAGTATCTGCAGCTGTCCTGTCCAGATGTCCAGGTCCATGTATGCCCAATATATTCAGCTGCCCTTACAGTAGCAGTGTGTGCAGCAGTCCTGTCCAGATGCTGTCCTGGTCCATGTATGCCCAGTATATTCAGCTGCCATCACAGTGACAGTGTCTGCAGCAGTCCTGTCCAAATGATGTCCATGTCCTTTTGTGTAATTTTGTGTGCACACAACAGTTTGAAGGGATGAGTGTAGAAGACTGCTTTACAAAAAGTGATTGTTGCTGCAAGCGGGGGTCCGGGAGGTGTCAGGTAGGCCTGTAGGGTGGAGGAGATTATTCTGCCACTGTACTGGTCACTGTTGAGACCACACCTTGAGTACTGTCTCCATTTCTAGTTCCCTTACCTTAACTCATTCTATCTGATGCTGCCATTTTGGATCAGGTTAATCAATGGGTGGTTCTGATGCCATATGGCGCTAATGGGTACAACGGGTTAAAGAGGGACTATGGTCACAAATTACTGGTATCAATAAATTCAGAATATGGATCAGCATAGCCCCAATCAGCCTCATGCCAAAATTGAGATCCCTAAGTTACTTTGTTTAAAAGTTACAAATCATTTTACAATCCTAAATGTTCTGCCTGTTCAAAAAAGCCAGTTTCAGTGAAGAGGTGCTGATGATGTCATCTCCTGAACTAACAGTCTAGCCCTCCCTGTCAGCAAGCTTACAGGACCTGCTTTTCCAAAGATTAAAAACTATGTGCAAATGGTTTTCTCCAGTAAAACAGGCAGTACCATTCAATAAACATTGCTTTAAAACATATGTGTCTTTCAGGTTTTGTAACAAAGTTGACAAATTCATATTTTTGTTTTTGGTGCTTTTTTGTTATGGTCCTTTTCTCCTGGGTTGCTGAATATTAAGTCACAGCACACTAATGTGAGATTTGTAGACTGGATATCTCTGATGTGGTGAAAGGCTGTGATCATTCACACCTATCATTCAATTGAGGTGATTTCTCAGGATGACACTTTAAATCAATTATTCCATCACCCTGTAAATGGGGGTAGGAGAGGTAGTGCTGTTTTGAAACCATACTAAGAGTTTCTGTGAGGTAGCCAGCTCAATGCTTAATCACTCAATCAATCAGTCAATATTTTATTTATCATCAAAGTATGAATGAATGGGATGCTCAGTAGAGCAGAGCTCATTTTCTGTTTTCTCATTGACAGGCTGTTACCTGAGTTATATTCAGGCTCATCTGCTTTGTACTCTACATTACAATGATTGTTTTATCAGGGCTAATACTTCCACCCCTAGTAGGAATTAACACATATAAGGCCCCTATTACAACTTGTTGTAAAGCGGACACTGACAAACAGCAATGCAGTTATCAACATTGCAACACTTGTGGCAACACAACTTCCAAACAGGCACTGCAGAGTAACACTTCACATGTTATCAGCAGCCTGGAGGCATACTGTCTCAGCATCCTGCAACTCTGGAGAAATAAACCACACCAAAAAGGCATTAAAATACACATTTGTCAACTTTGTTATAGAACCGAAACACATAGATTCTATAGCACTGTTTCTAGAATGATGTTGCCTGTTTTACACGTGAAAACCATTGCAGAATGATCTTTTAACTTTGGAGAAACATGTCATGTAAGTTGCTGACAGGGAGGGTTAGACTGTGAGTTCAGGAGATGACATCATCAGCACTACTTCACTGAAACTGGCTTTTCTGAACAGCCAGTGAAAACAGGGTTACAAAATAGCCCATGACTTTAAAACGAAGTCTCACAGAAACCTAATGTTTGGTATGAGATTTATTGGGGGTATGCTTATTCTAATTTTGTAATATAGCACTTTTGGTCAGAGTCCCTCTTTAATAAAAGTATTGTTGTTATGGAGAAAGAGTTTAAATACAAGAATCTGTTCTAGCCTCTCCTTTTCTGTCTCTTGTCTGTCTGGTTGTACAACCAAATTTTCTTGTGAAACCTAGGACTTGATCATCCTGACAGTCTTGCAATTCTCTGCCTCTTGCTATCATTCTATGCTAACTTGCTGTTTCTGTTTTTCTTCCCCTTTGCATATCTGCAGGTATCAATCAATCAATCAATCAATCAAATCTTTATTTATTCAGGCGAACATCATTGAGCAAGGCTCATTTACAAGATGGACCTGATAAGGTCAAGGTTCAATAGTTGGTACATAAACAGATACATCTATGCACTTATATATGCATAACAGATACAGAAAAAAAACACTTATATATACAATAATCAAGGGTAAGAAGTTGATTAAGACATACAGGACAAGGTAGGTTATATGAAAATTACACTAGTAAATAAAGTATATACATATCCCATTAGAGGAGTCAAGGCATACACACAGCATAATGTAATATTAGGAGGTATGGGGAGAATTTAGGGTTGGTGTAAGGGCCAGGAGTTAGTGGGAGAAGGTTTAGGTAGGTAGAGTTAAATGGAACTGAGGTACCATAATAAGGGTGGCTGTCTGGGAGGGAGAACTGTGGAGAAAAATTATGCCATATATGGTGAATGTCTGGAAAGGGAGGGTTATGAAGTGACTAGACTAGATCTTGTGGTAGCAGTTGCATTTCTCTGCGAAGAAACCTGTGCAAAGCTGTTTAAAGGATGCTAGAGGTATAAGATCGGTCAGCTTTAGGGACTTCTGTAGAGTGTTCCATGCCATAGCTAGAGAATAGCTGATTGCAGACCGCCCTTGCCGGGTGTTCACTTTAGGTATCTTGAGCATGATGAAGTTGTTGCTTCTTAGGGCATAGGAGCTAGCTGTGGCCTGTGTGAAGCAGTCTAAAATATAATTTGGAAGTTTCTTAGACAATGCTCTGTAGATCCATAGTGCAGCATTTCTGTTCCTTCTGAGGTGTAGGAAAGCCCATCCAACTGCAGCAGAGAGCAATGATGAGTGTTAGATGGAAGATCTGTTATGAACCTTATTGCTCTATGGTACAGGTTATCCAACTTGCTTAGATAGGAGATGGAGCAGTGACTATAAAGGAAGTCTGTATAGTCAACAACTGAAAGAAATGTAGCCTGGACTAACCTCATCTTTGAGTCTCTGGTTAGGAAGTGTTTTATTCTGAAGAATAGGCCAAGCCTTTGGCAAAGTTTTTTCAGCAGTTCTTCAATATGATGTGTGTAATCAAGCCTGCTATCAATCCACACCCCTAAATATTTGAATTTTTCTACATAGTCCAGACTTTCTCCAAGGATAGTGCATAGCTGGGGGAGATTGCTTAGTGAGGAGGTGTTAGTATAGCTTTGATTGGAGAATAACATTGCTTTTGTTTTCTTTGCATTTAAAAGAAGCTTTTTCTCAAGTAGTTGAGATAGGTATAAAAATATATGTGAATCTTTATGTGGAAATGTCACTGATACTGGGATCCCTTTGTTTAAAACTGTATATAGAGAATAATGTATGGTCATCTATGGTTAACTGGTTTTTTAACCATCAAGCGGTTGCCAGGGTAACCATGTAAACCTTGAGAGCGAAGCTAGAGAGGTTTACATCGCCATGGCAACTTCCAGATGGGTTAAAAAACTGGCTAACCATCGATGTACCATACATTATATTTTACAGTGTAGTGCACCATTTATGTTTTTTAAAAAAGAAAGCAGTTCCTTACTGTAGTTTTTTTAATGTCACCGCTGCTCTGCTCTCACAGCAGTGGCCGTTTCAAAGCTGTCTGATCCAGTTGTGCGCATACGCAGACTGTTCTCGGCCGTTAATTCATCGATGTGATGTACCATCAATGGGTTAACAACATCGTGACATCACAGCGATGGTAAAACATTGTTATAAAAAGTTAGATTTCTACCTATAACAACGTTCTACCATACATTATATAGTTATAATGCTGAAATGATTGCAAAGCTATTTGGGACTCAATGGGTTAGCCTGCAATGCAGTTTTTAAGCCTCTTGCAGAGATGTAAACGAGGTCAGTTCTGGGTCACAGTGTTCTTTTTGCTGCACCTGCTGAAACATACAAGAATATTGTGTGAGAAGCATGTTGTTCTCTTAACGAGCTCCTGTCAAGACTTGTTATGAAAAGAGCTGCAATGTTTTGCAAGAGAGAGAGAGAGACAGAGACAGACTGAGATTTGAAACTGAGAAGAAAATGGACTCTGCTTTCTATGTTTGTACAGCCATTGTAAATAGTTATTCTGAACAATTTTTTTTATTTTACTGTTAATAATATAACACTTGTTGCAAATTTTACAACTGCTCCTGGTTTTCCTGCGCTTCCTGACCTGTGTCTCGACGACAAGCGGAGAACAATCAAAGTTATCTAGGGTTTGGGGGACAGAACATGTGAAGAGACTGAGGGTGCTGAACATGTACTCTGTGGAGACAGGAGAGAGAGACGGGATCAGATTGAGATCTGCATGTACAAAAAAAGGCATAAATAAAACCATCACTGAGGGCATCAGTAATCCTAGGAATGAGTGTACAACAAGGTGTAATGGCCAGGAATTGGTGGGTGTCACATTCGGGAGATAAATGAGAAGGCACATCTTCACAGAAAGGGCAGTGAAAGGGCGGGGGATGAGTTGACAGAGGTGGTGGTGACATCAAGGACATTGACCAGTTTACAGAGGGGTTGGGACTGGGTGAAGAAGAATATTGGTTCAACAGTGAACAAGAGGGGGAACAGCCAGGGGAGAGAGGGGGTCGGACAACTCCAGGACCAGTAGTGATTCCATTTTAACTTAATGAAATAATGGAGTCATCAGTGTTCAAATATTTTCTATTTTTTGCTTTTTACAGACCCAAAGAACCCTGTACGTCGTCTGAGAAAAGATACCGTGCCATTAGTATTTCCTCACTCAAGTTGCTCCTCTTTTAAACCCTACTCATTTATGTTGGTAAGTGTACATCCGGTAGTTTTTTCCCCTTCACTAATTACGTACAAATTTAACCAGGGCATGGGGGACCAGTTTACAGAGGGGATGGGACAGGGTGAAGAAGAATTTTGGTTTAACAGAGAACAAGAGGGGGAGGGGGCACAGCCTGCAGAGAAAGGGGGTAGGATAACAACTCCAGGACTAGTAGTGTGTGGCAGGTACTGTACTGGGTATCACTAGCTACGCACTGTAGCAGACTTGATAGACCATCATGGCCTGTGCCTGCTGGCAATTTTGTATGTTAGTATGTTGTGACTATCTACTGGCATCCTGCTCAGATGCTGTCCATGTCCTTGTATGGCCAATATCATCAGCATTTCTGCCCATAAGCTGTCCATATCCTCAGACTGCCAGTATCTGCAGCTGTCCTGTCCACATGCTGTCCATAATCATGTACTGCCAGTATCTGCAGCTGTCCTGTCCAGAAGCTGTATATTCAGCCGTCCTGTCCATATGCTGTCCAGTTCCTTTTATTGCTAATATCTGCAGCCATCATGTCCAGAATCTGTCATGCTCCTCGTACTGTCAGTATCTGCTGACATCTTATCCACAGGCTGTATATTCAGCTTTCCTGTCCATCTGCTGTCCATGTCCTTGTACTGCCAATATCTGCAGCCGTCCTGTCCAGAGGCTGTTTAAGTACTCATATGGCCAATATATGCAGCTGTCCTGTCCATATGCTGTCCAGTTCCTTGTACTGCCAATATCTGCAGCCGTCATGTTCAGATGCTGTCCTGGTCCTCATACTGTCAGTATCTGCTGACATTTTATCCACATGCTATATATTCAGCTGCCCTGTCCATCTGCTGCCCATGTCCTTGTACTGCCAATATCTGCAGCCATCATGTCTGGATGCTGTCCAGGTCCTCATACTGCATGTATCTGCAGCTGTCCTGTCCACATGCTGTCCATGTCCTGATACTGGCAGTCTCTGCAGCCGTCCTGTACAGATGTTGTCCAGTTCTTCATACTTCCATTATCTGCAGTCGTCCTGTCCACATGATGTGCATGATCTTGTACTTCCAGTATCTGCAGCTGTCCTGTCCAGAAGCTGTATATTCAGCTGTCCCGTCCATATGCTGTCCAGTTCCTTGTATTGCCAATATCTGCAGCATTCATGTCCAGATGCTGTCCTGGTCTTCGTACTGCCAGTATCTGCATCCTTCTTGTCCACATACTGTGCAGTGGTACTGGCAAGTAACAAACAAATGGAGTGCATGCTACGGTAAAATATAACTTTCCCCAGCAAGGAAACATAGCTGTCATCATTGACTATGTTTGAATTTGTGTCAGTGACCAGACACTATGCCTCTGTGCCCTACCTGTGTTCAGTCATCCCTTATTTTGATGAAAATACAATCTTGCTAGCCATTATGATTATAAGTTTTAATAGATAATTATTTTATTTTTTTGGTATGACCAGGGTTTTATATAATGGCATCATTACCTACCGCCTTCTGCCAGTGATACCCCTGCCAATGCACCCCAGCATGCCGCTGGCCCTCCCTGCTGCCTTTGTACTCTACTTTTACATTTTCAGGTTATCTGAAATAATAACACCAGGTCCTTTTCTTCCTTGTTGGCTGTCACCACATCCCCCCATACTGTAGCTCTCCTAATGGTTTCTATGGCCCATGTGCATAATTTTCCACATCTTTAAATTACACTGCAGTTGCCACTCCTCAGACCATTTCTCAAGATTCACCAGATCCTTTCTCATTTTCTCCACTCCTTTAGGAATATCCGCCCTGTTATACATCTTGATGTCATCTGCAAATGAGCAGACCTCTCCTTTCTGCACCTCTGCAATGTCAGTAATGAAGACATTGAAAACGACTGGCCCAGGGACTAATCCCTGAAGGTACCCTACTCGTCACCCTCCTCTTCCCACATTTACCACCACCCTCTGTCTTCTGTACATTAGACAGTTCCTAACCCAGTTTGCATCCTGGTCTCACATGCCCAGATGACCCATCTTGTTAACCAGCCTCCGACATGGGACGGTGTCAAATGCTTTGCTGAAACTGAGGTATGTGACGTCAAGTGCCTCCCAACCCAGTTTACTTTCTTCATCACCCAGTTACAAAACATCTATCAGGTTTGTTTAAAATGAAGTATCCTCTCTGAATACATGCTGCCTATGTTCCTGGGCACTGATGACTTCGAGATGTCCCACTATTGTTTCTATACGTAGTGCCTCCATGATCTTACCCACTATTGAGGTGAGGCTGACCAGCATATAGTTCCCAGCATCCTCAGCACTGCAAGATTTGTGTAGATGGACCACAGGTACCCTACTCCAATTCTGTGGCATAACTCCTATGTTGAATGACTTGGTGAACATGGCTGCCAGGGGTTCAACTAGCTCTCTTCACAGCTCCCTTAATATTCTTGGGTGTATGCCATCTGGCCCCATCACTTTGTCCAGCTACAATTTACTGAGCACCTGCAGGACCCTCTCCCCTGTGAATGAACTGTTGTCCATCTCTTCCCCCCAAGGCATCTGTTGCTCAGCTGTGGTCCACATACCTCTCAATTGTCCCTGATTTTCAGGGATGTCCCTGATTTTGCCTCAGAAATTTCTTCTTTCCCTCCTAAACCTGGCATTTCTGTCAATGAAGAGTAGGGATTTGAATCACAAAATAATGCCAGCCATAGGTATTATAGTCTAGTTCTCATTAAGAAAATGCTATTCATACTAAGAAGCATGTTGTACACAGTTTCTGGAACTACTATTACATTTTTCAGATGCGTCCCTGATTTTGGTCATTTGTCCCTGATCATTTTAAGCCTTGTCCCTGATTTTTGATGAGGGAGGTTGAGAGGTATGGTGGTCCCTGTCCCTCCCCCAGTTCCATGAATACTGAACAGAAGTATTTATTTATTATTTCTCCCTTATAAAATGGGTAGCATTAAAATGTTCAACTCCATTGGTGGACTGTGTTTGTGTGGCCATGCATTAATCACCTTGTATAGGTACACTTCCTGTGAAAGGGCTACACAATGGTATCCTATGGCACACCTGTGCTCCTTACATTGTGTCCATCAGCTCCTGTCTCGTCCTGTCCAACAGCATGTGCCCTCGCTCTCTACTGCTTCTCTGTCTCAGTGTTTGTCTTGAGGTGTGCCAGCAGGGTGTGTTGGTGATTGCTGTCCCATACCTTGTGCCCTGTAGGCATCCCCAGACAGAGAGCAAGAAGCATGGATGCACAGTCATTCTAAAGGTCTGAACTTCACCAAGTTATCACTGCCCTAATATAAATGACATTGTCCTGTCTTCCCATTATCAACTGAAACAATGTATAACACTTTGACTATGTTTCTTTGTACTTTCAGATGAATGTGTGACTCAAACAGATACCAACAAGCAAAATATTCTGATCAAGAACAGTATCATGTCATGCTCAACAGCCATTCTGTGTTCTGCTGCTACAAATGATTTCTGCTGCCAGAGACACCCGAAAATGTCTACAAGGACCACACGTACCGCAATTCAAAATCAAGTTCAGCTTCAGTAAGAGAATCCAAAGTGGCAGATGGCAGTAGTAGCTTGTGTACTGAGGCAATTGAAACCAATGCAGACAAAGAGAACATTGATTTTGATGTTCCTTCTTCAACAGCCACACCGATTAAAAGGTCTGTTACTGCCACCATGAACTAAGTTGCTGATTTGTCACAAGTGTACTCAGAACCCAGCATCGAGAATGATACTGAACCATCAATGTTCACACCAGACTCAGAAGATGACATTGATACAGAGGATGACATGTTCCCAGATGACTCCTTCACATCCGATAATGGATTAGTCAAGATGCAAAGTTCATTGTTTTTAAAAGTTCAATTTTGATGCTAATGAGTATGAGTGTCTGCCAAATTCTTTCTTGAAAACTGGATAGTATTATCCAAACGACATGTACTTTTCCTGTATAAAAAAAAAAAAATGTGCAAACTACCACTCATATTGACTGACACTTGTCCACGGCACACTGTTTGTTGCCAACTTTTGCTGTACAAAGAACCACAACTTCACTTGGCATTCGCAGCCACTGGTAAATCGCATGGGCGCAGGCAATTTATTGCTTAGTTCATCTATTTTGTTCATTGGCAATACATATTCCTGTGTGTGTCAATTATTTTGTTTTTTTGAACTCCACATATTTGCACAGTCACAGTAACATGATGTACAGTGTACTTATCTTTTCCCGGTAATAAACAATGCTTGGATGGTGGAGAAGAAAAGGATTTGGGCATCGCTGTTGGAAAAGGACCTAACAGTTATCAACAACAGGAGATGTGACTCGCCTGGACACTTGGCTAAGTACTGTAAATATACCATTATGGACATGGACAGTAATAAAATATTGGACTCATCTCTCATTCAAGTCTCAGAAGTAGCGAATTCCAATGTCATGGAAAAAGAAGGATTCATCCATACTCTACAGAGAATATTAGATGGTGGACTGAAAGTCAGTACTGTAGCAATGGACAGACATCCACAGATCACAACTGGCAAGAAGTACACACTCTGAAGGCTTGGAGCATCAGTTTGATGTGTGGCATGTCTCTAAATCCATTATTAAAAAATTAGCTGCAAAATCAAAACAGAAACACTGAGAGCAACTCACTGCTTGGATTAGATCTGTCAAACCACTTTTGGTGGGCATCTGCAAAGTACAGTGAAAATGCAATGGTGCTTTGCGAAAAGTGTATTTCGGTGTTGGACCACACCGCCAAAGTACACGTATGGGTTGATGGCCTGGTATATCGAAAGTGTGATCATGGTGCACTTCTGCCGGAGGAGGAAAGGGCAATTGACTGGCTTTGAAAGGGTGAGCCACCCATGAGGCGCTGAAAAGTGTCATCATGGATACTGGACTCCTGAAGGACATTGGCAAAATAACCGAATTTTGCCACACCAGTAATTCTGAAGTCTTTAAATCCTTGCTGACCAAATATTGCCCGAAGAGGCAACATTTCAGTTACATGGGAATGACAGCATGCACACAGCTAGCAATGCTGGATTATTTGGAAAACTGTAATCTTGAGCAGGCCGTGATTAGAAAGGGAAAATACAAGGGAAAGAGACGGCATTGGTTTGCCTTCTCCAAACAAATGAAACAATGGGTGGTAAAGAAGATTAAGGAGAAGAAGACATATCAATATGTTGCCTCAGTGCTTCTGGATGTGGTTCAGTTCAAGCATGGTATACTGAAAGACACTGAAATGTTGCCTGTTCCAGAGATACCTTCGAACATAGCACCAACAAAACATCCTGCTGCAGATGACTTGCGTAACACAGTGGTCACAGTTTAACTATTCTCTAAAGTTACGTTTTATGTTCGACAGTTCCATAGCCCACATGGACTTATAAGCCTGACCTTCTATGTATGGTTCATACAAAGCCATGTCAAAACATAAATGTTGATTTTACTTTCAAATATAATAGCATCATGGACATCTGTTGCTCTTCTCCCCTTAGGAGTTCATCTAGGTACTTCTTGGATGATTTTTGAACGGTTGCCACAGACAGACTTGGGACCTACTGTAAAGAGGCCATTGGCAGCTTTATTACCAATATTAAATAAGAACTATCTGTTTTTTGATACTTATTGATTTCCCTTCGCAGGATGTTACACAGTGCATCTGGCAGATGGACACACAGGACCCTGTGCCTTGTAACGCAGAAGGGGCTCTGATCTGTTCATCAAAGGAGAGCTCAGCCCCCGCTCTCGAGACTGGGACTTACTTAAGTGGTGCTCGTCCCACATTTGACCATCCTTTGCATGTCAGGCTAGTAAGTGCACCACCCACATAGCTTGAACTAGGTTCCATGTATGGACTTCTACTACTGTTGATCCTCCCTTGCTTGCAACGCCGTGTTGTGGTGCTAGGTTGGGCCATTGCATACTGAGCAAATGGACATGGTCAACAGCCTACTACTTTTGTTCTCCTGGGAGGTGTGGCATGCAATGATGTATGGTGGCAAAGAATAGGCATACAGCATCCCTTCACTGTCTCCACTGTGTCTCACCTCTGTCCAGCAGCGTATCTTCCACCATCCCCTGCCAGGGGCCGATCATGTGCTGGATGTCAACCATGCCCACCACACCGGAGGAGAACAGCCCATGGGATGCTCAGTCCTCCTCCACCCACCCAGCACTCTGATTCCTTGTGTCCATTCCTGAACCTATGCCATCGGCACTGCAAATGTAATCCCTTCCTCTGCACAAGACGTGCTGCTGATATGCCTGTTATTGTTTACTCTTTGCAGCAAGGTAGCCATGCCAGCTACCATTTTGCCTCCTCAAACGTTATACATTTAGATACATAAAACACACACCTTGTTGTCTAATAACATCCTTTTACAACTGGTGTGTTAATTTGTTGACTGTACTTGGTACAGACACAATGTGGTATTGTCACAGATTTTCGAACACTCCATTGCTTCAGTCCCCTCAGGCCGAGTACCTGGTTTGGCTATCTCCCCTGTGCGGTTTTGTTGTCCTGTCAAATGTCATGGCAAGGCTTATGTAGTCTGTATACATTCCCAGATCTCATACATTTGCTTTTCTTATTTGTTTTCTTAAGTGGGACGGTGGCATAAATCCAGCCATTTATGTGATGGGTGGGCAGAGGCTTCATCTTCACATGCCTGCCCCCCCATCCCCTATGGTCCCTGTTCTTTACACCGCACACCTGCCCAGAGCAGTCAACAGGATTGGATGAATGGCTGAGCCTTATGCAGCCAACCTTATGGCACACTCCAATGGCCCCAATATGCAGACTCACATGCCCTGCACCACCAAACTTATACTCTTAAACTCCCTGCTGGCTTCTTTAACCAGTGTTTGTGGCATGCTGGAGTGACCGTCCTCCTAATAGCAGAAGACCTTTGTGTAACTATACAGGCTTGATAAATGAATATTTGCAACGTTCATTGATAAACACCTTGCAGTGATCGAGCTTTTACAGGCACACCTCAAAAGCTCGATATAATCACATGGTGCATACACAACTCTATGACAGCCTTGCACCCACTGTATGCTCACCTATTTGCTGAGTATGTTATTTGGCAACAGATGGACTAAGACCTTCAGACAACCAGTCCTTGGTACCGCTGTAGCAATCCACATGATTTGGTCCTCTTCTGTCACAGCTGCACCTCATTTAAGGCAACTGAAGTCCAGCTACACCCTGCTATCAATGGGCATATCCATTTCAATGTCTATGGAGCACACCACAAGTAGTAGCTTCCTCCTCCTGTGGTACACTGTACCTTAATCCACTGGGTATACCTCCTGCAGTACTTGCTCAGCCGCCCCTTGCGCAAAGTCATGTCCCACTGTTTGTTTGTCATTTACGCTCCTCCCAGACAGCGTAGGAGTTTGTGAGTGCCTGCAGTCATGGTGGCATGTGGATGGTGAAAAAGATTAACAGAAGTACATCAAGCTTTGTGTATTTTTATTGAAAGGGAAACTCCTATAGAGTCCCTAAGTGCAGCAGTGGCTACAAAAACACCCAATTAGGTCTTTTAACATAAAACTAAAGGTTTTATGTACCTGCTCCCTCCGAATTTTAAATAAAAAGATCCACTCCATCCAGAATGGCTGCAGAGCCTAGGTAGACATCTCGCACACACCAGGATGCTTCCGCCATAACAGCTATGCTAATGAGGGCTACCAACATGTACCATTTTTTGTTAGCCCTCATTACTATAACGTTCATGGCTGAAGCATCCTGGGATGCGCTAAATGTCCTCTGCAGCCATTACGGATGGAGTGGATCTTTTTAATAAAAATTCTGAGGCAGCAGGTAAACAAAAAATGTACTTTTATGTTAAAAGACCGAATCAGGCATTTCTGCAGCCACTCCTACACTTAGGGACTCTATAGGAATTTCCCTTTAAACATGTACATGGGCTAGGCCATCAGTTATGGTTAAGATGTATAGAATCAAGTTGCATTTCTGTAGACAATCAAGCATTGTTACTCAACTGTTATGTTTGTTTGTCATGTTTTGCTGCTGAATTCCACTATTGTTAATAAACCATGAAGTTTGGTTATAATGTATTAATTCTGAGTTCCATTTTGTGTACTGTGATGTTTCACTTTTTAATTTATCACGGTGTTTATCACATACCGCGATGATCGAATCAAATGTTATGGTACATTAACTGTCAACATCATCCACCTTCTGTTTCACTGAAATCCAAGTATGAATGAACCCACTTCACTGTGTGGTGTGATAGGTGATTAATCCACACCACGTGGTGCCTTGTGATGCTTGATGCCGCACCACAGGTGTTGATTAGTCCCCTGTAACAGCGCACCATCTAGTTTGTTATTACATACATAACATTGATAAAAAGGAAGTCTCAGAACCAGATGTGTAAAAGGGAATGACACCAGATGGATGCATGCCACAATACTGACATAAGTCCTGGATGTATTAGGGGCACCACTTACAGCCCAAGTTAACAAATCACTATAGGAGGGAGTCTTAACCGAGGATTGTATGAGGGCGAATGTGTTACCACTACACAAAACTGGGAACAGGGTGTAGTCTGGAAATTACAGGCCTGTCAGCTTGACCTAAGTGGTGAGGCAAATCAGGGAAACCATAAAGTAAATGATTGTGGCATGCCTGGAGGGTAGTGGGGCACAAGAAAATGTTCACATAACTTTATACATCAACAAAATGGTTTTATCTTCAGGTCTCATGTACTGTATCAGTAAAACAGGTCACGTACAACAAGGTAACATAAGTAACTCATCATGCTTTCATTTTTTTTCCCCACAATAAACTGGTGAATACAATCAGACTTTCATCAACATGCACTTGTTACCATGGACGGGACTCACGCAGTGAAAAAAAAACAAATTGTAATGTAATGTTGATCAAACTAATGCTATCTTAAACAGTGACACTTCATGAACAGGTAATGATAATGATGGTCAGTGTCTACACAATCTTCACTACTGTTGCTGGAACTCAGCCAGGAATGACTCTGTCCATATGTCATCTGGCTCCTCATCAGCTTCATGGAATCCCTTATAAACTCTGCTCTCCTATGGCCATTTTTTTCGGATTGCAGTCACAACACATGCTGGAATGATTTGACGAATCTTATGTCCTAAAATGTCATGCACCCAGTGGGTGTACTGGATGTAGGCAGCAAGGCACATCCCTCTAAAGAAATTACAACAAAACAACTTCATGTAGGTTGCAAAGTTTTGATGTGCACAGAACAATGACAAGTGGCATTCATAGCCACTGGTGAATAGCACATGGGCAGCAAACTTATTGCTTAGTACATCTATGTAGCTCTGCGCTGCACCCCATAGTAATTTAACATCTGTCTTCAACTATGTGCGCCAATAATGCCGGCAGTACTCCAGGTGTAGCCTAAACAATGACCTGTACAGAAGTAGGATCACTGACCACCTCCTGGAAGTGATTCCTCTAGCAATACATGCCATCATCTTGATGGCTTTAGCTGTTGCCTCCCTGCACTGTGCTGAGTAGTTAATTTACCCATTTATTTATTTATTTTTTCTTAAACTCTGTTTATGTCCCCTCGATGCTGGCCCCTTAGACCTCTCTCAGATCTGGATATCTGGGCTATGGCTTTTCTCCCACTCTGCCGAGATCCTCCAACCTGACCTCCATCCCGAGATGCTGTCTCCCCCTCACTAAGACCTAACCAACCCCCTGACTCTGAGCCCCCCGAGGCAGGGCCGCTACTCCTCCGGCACTCCATCTCTAATCTAATAGGTGGCCAGAGGGGAGGTGAGAGATGGAGGTCTGTCGGAAAGGCCCGGCGTTGAGCATGGGTGCCATACCATGGATCCCACCGTTGTCTGTCTGGGTGCCAGGGATTTTCACTTTTTCTGGTGGGGGGTGTGGGCATGCAAGGATGCCTTGCATGTGAGGGGTGCACTCTCACACCAGTGTGTAAGACTTCTGCCAACACCACCATCACCTGCAAGAGCGCACTGCAAGTTGCGCTGCCCCCAGTCTTCACCAGGAGCCGCTGGTACTGCAGCGGACGCTACATACCCACCCCTAGGAAAGGAGAGCAGTCCTCCGGATGCTCAGTCCTCTCTTTCACCTTCCGATTCCCAATGACCTGAGCTCATTCCTGAACCTGGGTTGCTGGTGTAGCGTCCAGCACCTCAACCCTCAGTGCCACTGGGCTGGCTCATTTGCCAAATTATTAATACCACAAGATCCTTCTCCTCCTCTGTAGCAGCTGTCTGCACCCCCTCCAAACTGATAACACATCCTTGGGTTCTGTGTTCCCAAGTACATGACTTTCTACTTCTTAGCACTGAACACCAGATGCCATGTGTATGACCAGTCCTCAAGCTTTGTTAGATCATCCTGCAGCTCCTGCCACCCTACTGTGTCATGCACCACCACACTGATCGTGGTGTGATCCACATAAAGACTAGTCTTGTTCCTATTGCCATTCATGATGTTGGCTATGGAAATGCCCATCAACACCGGTCCCATTATTGTACCTTGTGGTACGCCGCTCGTCACAGCCCTTGGAGCCGAGAGTTCCCATCCCACCACTACCCTCTGCTGACTCCCTTGCAGTCAGTTCTTGATCCTATTTACCATCTTTGTCACTGCTCCCTGGTATCCCAACTTGCTGACCAGCCTCCACCACATGAACCTTGTCCAGTTCCTTGGTCACCCAGTTATAATAGTTGACCAGGTTGATCTGGCAGGATCTGCCAGTGACAAACCCATGTGGTTTTCTGTCCTGGAGACCATTACCTTACAGAAGAGTTACTAACCTCTCTTTAAGGATTGTATCCATTAACTTTCCCACAATAGATGTGAGGCTTACTGGTCCATAACTGCCCAGTCCATTCTTGGATCTGCTTTTGTGTAGGGCCACCACATAGGTCATCCTCGAGTCCTGGAGCACGTCCCCTAATTCAACAGAGGTATTGAACAAGTCGGTCAATAGCTCTGCCAGGACATCCACCAATTCCTTCTGTACCTGGGGGTGTATGCCATCTGGTCCTGTCACCTTATTCATCCCCAGTTCCTTTAAACTGTCTAGTACTCTGTCCACCGTGATTTCCACATCAGTCACCCCTCACCCCCGTGCCTACCCTCTGTATCCCATGATGCATCGACACATCCTTCTGCTTGGTGAAGAGAGAACAGAAGTACTCATGTAGTACTTCTGCCTACTCTGCCCCTTTTTCTGCCCACCCTCCCCATTGTTCCTGATCCTCACTATTTGATCTTTCCAGATCCTTCTCACTGTTCTGTACCTGAAGAAGTCCTATGCCCCATCCTTGATGCCCTATGCCAGCATGAGCTCTCTGGAAGTCTTGGCTGCCCTGACTGCTCTGGTCACCTCTCTAGATTTCTTCAGGTACTTCTCTCTATCCTCCCCCTGCCTGGGTCTCTTGAACCTCATGAAGGATGATCTTTTTGACCTCACATTTTCCAACACCTCCCCACTTAACCAACTTGGTTTCTTTGACCTGGTCTTTTTGTTTTGTGTCTTGGTACAGGATCTAGTGGCCTACTCAAGTACTCGCTTGATGACTTCCCATTTGAGGCTATGATCCATGTGTGGATGGATTCTCTTGGTAAAGGCTGGGGCACTGGATGCAAGTAATTGGGCTGCACACTAAACCCATGTTGTGTCGGTATTGCGTGGGTACCAGAGCTTCCATTTTCTGGTCCTCCCGCCCCACCATTATTTAGGCATACATGGGGACAGCAACCTGAGGCTGGGATGTGTCAAGGCTTAATGCTTCTTGCAGGTTGCCTAATCTACCTCCAGGTGCCAAGGCCCTGCACCTCCCCCCAAGAGGTAAGTGTCCATTGGAAGCTCTGGATTCCCTCCCAGATGGTCTCTGCTCCTGACACCCGGGCTCAATACACGAATCTAGGTCACCAGTGTGCCTAGTTAGCCCTTTTTCTGGCCGACACTGAGATGGCTGTACTGGCAGTACATAAGGACAGTTGAACTTCCTAATATTTAGAACGTAAGTATACCTGTTCGGGGCAGGGTCCGGAGGATGACGGTGTCTGTAACAACCACAAATGGTGATAAGGGCAAGATGAACAACAAAGGAATCCAAGAAACCAGTGTTAAAGTTGGGATGCTGAGTGATGCACTGAAGACCATCTAGTTTTTCCCCCAAATAATGAGACACTTCTGCACAGCAGAGACACTCCCTCAAAGTAGGCATTATGGAACATTTAGCACAGGAACACCACTCTTAAGTTATCCAAGTGGGTGGGTAATACTGAATTGTTGACTTCAGTGGAAGTGCTAGACTTTGATGTATCACTGGACAGTGAAAAAGTACAAACACGCCAAGGCTCAAACATATAGGGCCTAATTTTGCCACCGGAGGTATGCGCACTCAGCAAAACATCCATCACAAGCTGCTCCGTGCCACGGCCCATCATACTGCTGCTGTCCCCAGACGTGTGGTGACTTAAAGTGGCCATCTCAAAAACTGCAATATTTGCTGAAAGTGAAATTAAACTGTTGTTGAAATCAGAAGGACACTGAGTAATGCTTGGAGGCACACCAGTTACAGGTGTATGGCAGTCACTACAGTCATGCCTCGTATATAGTCAGTTGCACCCCCTCCTATGGCCTGATCCACAACTGTGCATTTCAGTTGTCACAGGTACTGTAGGGCAACCACCCAGCATCCTTTCCATGCAGGTGCATAAACAGTTTCACTGTTACTGTATTGCCCCCTCATAGCCACGACCCAGCATCGTTCCTTGATGGTGCATAAGTATTGTCACGTGTACTATATTGACACCCACCAACCCGATCCCAAACCGTGCATAACAATTGTCACGGGTAGTCTATTGCCCACCATCGGCCCTGATCCCAAGCCTTGCATAGCAATTCTCAGTGGTATTGTAGGCACCCACTTGGCATCCATCCAGATTAAGTGACTTGCTCAGAGTCACACAGTACTGCAAGTGGAGGCTGTGGGAATCAAAACTAGGTCTGCTGCAGTGAGTGGGGAGAGGAGGTTAAGGGACTTGCTCAGAATCACAGTCCTCCGAGTGTAGGATGTGGGAATTCAACCTAGGTCTGCTTCAGTGAGTGGTGTGAGGAGATTACGTGACTGGCTCAGAGTCACACTATATTGTAAATGGAGGTTGTGGAAATGAAAAATAGATCTGCTGCAGTAAGTGGTGTGAAGCAGTTAAAGAGACACTGTCAGCTTTGTCCCAACGTTTTTACTAATTTCTGTTCAGTGTTCCCCGATGCACTTACTAGACAAACTACTAGAGTAAAATGCCCCTGCATGTACCAACAGTGAGATTTTGTACTGGTTTACCTCTATTTTCTATTATTTTCTGTCCGAGCGGTCTGGACGTAAGTAAGCCAACCTCTGGAAGCACATCCATCTCGAGGACACGCATCTGTAACAGAACGCAGTCGCGATGTGCAATTTTTAGCATGTCCTATGAATGAAGTGCTTAGGTGGTGTATTTTTACAGCATAAATTGAACTGTGCCTCTTGTAAGAAAAACCGAGCAGTAATACAACTAAAAAACACAAATGAAAAGTAGAGCCGAAATCCCTTGCATGCGCACTAGCAGCTTGGAGCAGAGTACATGCCGCTAGTGTGCATGCATGGGATTTCGGCTCAACTTTTCAATTGTGATTTTTAGTTGTATTACTGCTTGGTTTTTGTTATGAGAGGCACAGTTCAATTTATGCTGTAGAAATACACCACCTAAGTGCTTCGTTCATAGGACGTGCTAAAAATTGCACATTGCGACTGCGCTCTGTTACAGATGCATGTCCTCGGGATGGCTGTGCTTCCAGAGGTTGGCTTACTTACATCGGGACTGTTTGGACAGAAAATAATGGAAAATAAAGGTAAACAAGTACAAAATATTACTTTTGGCACATGCAGGGGCATTGTACTCTAGTAGTTTGTTTAGTAAGTGCCTCTGGGAACACTAATCAGAAATTAGCAAAAACATTGGGACAAAGCTGACAGTGCCCCTTTAAGTGACTTGCTCATAGTCACACAGTCCAGCAAGTGTAGGTTGTAGTAATGAAAACTAGATCTGCTGCAGTTACAGTAGTGGTGTGAGGAGGTTAAGTGACTTGCTCAGAGTCACACTGTATTGCAAATAGAGGTTGTGGGACTCAAAACTAGGTTTGCCACAGTGAGTGTTGTGAGGAGCTTAAGTGACTTACTCGGAGTCACACAGTCGTGCAAGTGTAGGTTGTGGGACTCAAACTAGGTCTGACGCAGTGAGTGATGTGAGGAGGTTAAGTGACTTGCTCAGAGTCACACAGTACTGCAAGCGGAGGTTGTAGGAATCAAACCTAGGTCTGCTTCAGTGAATAGTGTGCAGAGGTTAAGTGACTTGATCAGAGTTACACAGTATTGCAAGTGGAGGTTGTGCGAATCACACCTAGGTCTGCTGCAGTGTGTGGGTGAGGAGGTGAAGTGACTTGCTCAGAGTGATGCAATATTGCAAATGTAGGTTGTGGGAATCAAAAATGGATCTGCTACTCCCCAGTTGGGCTGGGAGGTATTAGGGTTAGGGAAGGGGTGAAATTTAATATTATTCACAGATACCTGTTATGTTTTTACTCTTCAACTTGGGCCACTGTTTGGCCTATATTTTGTGTTTTTATTATAGTTAAAGTGTTTAACTTGGTCACAATTATTGGCTCCTCAGTTTGGAGAGGACCTAAAAGTGACCAGAGGAGATTAGTGTTCCTTTCAGTTAAGGGTCAGTTATTATTGGTTCATCTCTTAAAAATGACCAATGATTGGCCCTAATATACTTGTTCCCTTTTTATAGAAAGGAAAATAAGAGACACACCAAAGCATGTTTATTCTGGAAGGCACACACACACACCAAGGTTTTAAACAATGCTTTATTACATTGGGGCTCTGTTCCATTTTATATATTTGTACTTTGTACAGATGGCTGTTAATCTGGTTAAAATATTCTCAATGAATGTAAAAGGACTTCATAGCCCCATTAAGAGATATCACCTCATGCATTATTTAAACAAGCAGGCAGCATGACCTCTTTTTTCTGCAAGGGACCCACTTACCTGACTTGTAACACCGGAAGTTAAAATGGGGACACCGTTATAATGTTTATGCATCTTCTCACGCTAGTGCCCATAGACGAGGGACTGCTATTTTAGTACCTGCCTCCACACCTTTGGAGGGACGTAATGTTATTGCAGATACCCAGGGGAGATATATTATTATAAGAGGTACACTGTACTCTCAAGAGGTTACCCTAGTAAACGACTGCCTACCTCTCCAGTCATCTCTCGGAGTGATTCGAGCCTTTCTCCAGAAAGTCTTATCTGCTCATCAGGGCATTTTAATAATGGGAGGAGATTTTAATGTAGCCCTCTCACCTCAACAAGATACCTCCACACCACGGGCTTATAGATCTTCCAACGCCCTTAAATATCTCAGGAGTACACTTTCTCACCTGGGCATAGAGGATATTTGGAGGAGACTTTTTCCTGCAGACCCTGGTTTTTTATATTATTCTGCCAGTTTCCAGACTTACTCCCATCTTGATAAGTTTTTTATCTCATGTGAACATCTCTCCTTAATCCAGGATTTAACTTTGGGACCTCGAACCTTATCCAATCATCACCCATTAACATTGAAAATACTTCTGGGTAAACCCCGAAAACTAAAACTATGGTGGCTTAATCCTGCTTTAGTGAGGGACCCGGAATACAAAGAATATATTACTACTAGAATCCCACAGTTCCTCTGGGAAAATAATGGAGGGGAAACCTCAGACCCTATAGTGTGGAATACCTTAAAAGCTGCTATAAGAGGTGAAATGATAACCTTTTCATCCCGCAAAAGGCGGAAGACAGAGGCCCTATATAAATATTACACCGAACAGCTACAATCCTACCAAATGCTCTACAGGAAGGGAGATAAGCAATACAACAAAAAATTAGGGAAGTTAAAAAAGAAATACAAAACATAATGGGCTCCAAGATACTTCAAACCCTGACCTACTTGAAACTGGCCAACTACGAGGGAGGAGTTAGGGCTACTCATCTATTGGCTTGTAAACTAAGAAACAGGAAACGTACCACAACTATCTTAAAAATCAGACATCCAGTAACAAAACAAATTTCCTGTACAGATGAACATATTAGAGCATCCTTTCATGCATTTTATCAATCTCTATATTCACCCCCCCCCCAGGACCCTTCCGACCCTGGAGCTAGATCAGAGTTTCTAACCAAATTACCTTGTCCAAAATTATCTGGTACACAACAAACCGCTCTGGAATCCCCAGTAAGACCCGATAAAATCCTTACCCACATTCATGCCCTTATTTAAACCTTCCAAATGCCCAGGCCCTGATGGCTTCATGGTGGAATGGTACAAGAAATTTGCTGGTCTTCTTCTTCCTATGTTCTTATCTTCTTACAGAGCGGTGGTGTTGGGGGAAGCTCTACCCACCTCATGGAACCATGCAGTTATTACCCCTCTCCCTAAACCTAACAAAGATATAACTGACCCAGCTTCGTATCGACCTATCTCCATCCTCAGTGTTGACTACAAAATCTACATGGCCATTTAGGCTTCTAGGCTCGAAACACTTCTCCCCTCACTTGTCCACCCTGATCAATCTGGATTCATTAGACACCACAGTACCACTGACAACATGTGGCATACTATGTTACTTCTAGAACACATACATTCTAGACAGATCTCATTGGCTCTCCTCAGTTTTGATGTTGAAAAGGCATTTGACAGGGTGTCCTGGAACTTCCAATGGGATACTCTTAAATTTTTCTCTTTCCCTGACCAATTTCTTATTTGGCTCAAAAATCTATACTCTCAACCTAAGGCCAATATTCGCTTAAACAGAGCTATGTCCCCCTCCATACACCTATGACAGGGAACTCGACAAGGATGCCCATTTTTCCCTTATCTTTTTACCCTCTACATGGAGGCCTTAGCTATGACCATAAGACAGGATCCTTGGATAGAGGGTGTCCCCTTGGGCCAAAAAATCTTCAAAATATCCTTATTTGTGGACAGCATTCTCTTAACAGTTTTATCCCCTGAATCCTCAATACCAGTGGTCTGGGAGACCCATAGGTATTATGAAAAGGTTGCCAGCTTTAAATTAAACATTACTAAAACAGAGGCCATGATGTTATATTACAAACCAACACAAAACCTGAAAAACTCCCTATCATTAAAATGGAGGTGCACTAAATTCAAATATTTAGATATTCATATCCCTTTGAATTTGTAACATCTCAAATTAGTTAATTATGAACCAGTTTCTCTTCTAATTCAAAAAGATCTGTCAAGATGGGGCAACTTAAAACTTACTTTTTTTCAATGCATAGAAACCATATGAATGAATGTACTCCCTAGACTATTTTACCTCTTCCAAAATGTCCTGACCTTTCCAGCAACCTTCTACTTCAAATCCTGGAATAGGATGCTTTCTTCTTTTATTTGGGACAACCAGACACCGAGGGTCTGCCGCTCTTTGTTGCCACTCCCTTTGGATCGGAAGGAATGAATCTTCCTGATCTGAAAGTGTATGCTACGGCAGCCTCTCTAAAAATCTTCTTTCTCTGGCTCTCTCCAACCAATAGGTTGGCCTGGAAAGAAATAGAATTCCTAATAAATGATCTCCATGATATTGAGAAGATTGCCATCTCCTCTTCAGGACTGGCTCCTACGCTTTGCGACTTTTTTAAATACACGGCCCAAATTTTAAAGATATGGAATGATATTAAACATAAAAAATCTTTTAAACAATTTTCTTTTTTACATTAATATCAAGAGATGAAAATTTCCACCCAGCCTTTCTCGATAATTCATTTGAGTCTTGGCAGAGATTAGGATTTAGCTACTATCACCAATTGGTTAATAATTCTTGGATCCTACCCTTTATGGACCTACAACAAAAATATGCTCTTCCTGATCAGGATCAATTCTGATATGTCCAGGTGAGAAACTATATTCTGAGACAAAAAGACTTTCCTACTTGTCGTCCTTCTCCCCTACCAACTTTCTGGATCCTGATTAGAGACACTCTCGATGGAGTCATCTGAGGGAACCTCATAGGCCACCTATACAGAATAATACAAGACCACCTAGGAGACTCGTCTTACTGGATACTAGAGGCCTGGAACAAGGACTTAGAACTTGAAATCCCTTTCCCACTTTGGAAAAAATCAGTGTTAAAAGCAATTAAAGTTACTTCTTCAGGAACATGAAGGGAGTTCACATGGAATCCCATTCTAGATATTTTTGCTCTCCAGCAATATTAGCAAAATATTTACCAAAATATTTACTCATATTGAAGTTGTTGGAAAAGTTGTAATTGCAAACTGGCAGACTTGGGACATGTCTTTTGGAATTGCCCAAGTCTGATGCCATTTTGGTACGCTTTACAGGTGGAGTTGGGGAAGTGCCTAGGAGAGACAATTGAATTGATGGCAGAGATGTTACTATTGTCCATCTTCCCACCCCACAGTCCACAGTGGGCTAACACCTTACTTCCCCTTTTTCTATTAGCAGCAAAGAAGGCCATCTCTCCGAGGTGGATGTCTACCATGATTCTGGCAATCACAGATTGGTACCAAATAATTCTTGAAATTTACAGACTTGAACACCTGACAACTAAATATCAAAATAAACAAGATATCTTTTTGAGGGAATGGCAGGAATGGATTCTTTACTTCTCCTTGGTTGATCCAGAATTTGTGCCGTAGTGTGGGTTTTGAGCCGTGGGGCTTCCCGGGGGGGGGGTGCCCCTCCACCTCCTCTGTCCTTCAGGCTCTGTGGATATGGGCGGGGGTGGTGGCGGGGGGCCCCTCTCAGGCTCTGGAGAACAAATCTTAGACATTATGAGGTTTGGCCACCTGCTTTAAGGAACCCAGGGTTGACACTTAGCCCAGACAGGTTTCTAAAGATGATAAGGTATGTGATAAATTTTACTGTACACTGAATATTATAAACCTGCCATTAAGCATTATTTTCTCTGACCTGTACATATTCATAGAGACTTAATATGGTTGGGTGAAACTGTTTAATGTATGCCAAAATGTCTCTGCTAATAAAAAGGAAAGAAAAATAAAAAAAAAAATGGATCTCCTGCAGTCAGTAGGATGAGGAAGTTAAGTGACTTGCTCATAGTCACACAGTCGTGCAAGTGTAGGTTGTGGGAATCAAACCTAGGTCTGACGCAGTGAGTGATGTGAGGCAGTTAAGTGACTTGCTCAGAGTCACACAGTACTGCAAGTGGAGGTTGTGGGAATCAAACCTAGGTCTGCTTTAGTGAATAGTGTGCGGAGGTTAAGTGACTTGATTAGAGTTGCACAATATTGCAAGTGGAGGTTGTGCAAATCACTCCTAGATCTGCTGTAGTGTGTGGGGTGAGGAGGTGAAGTGACTTACTCAGAGTCACACAGTATTGCAAGTGGAGGTTGTGGAAACCAAAAATATGTCTGCTGCAGTCAGTAGGGTGAGGAGGGTGACTTGCTCAGAGTCACACAGTCCGACAAGTGTAGGTTGTGAGAATCAAACCTAGGTCTTCTGAAGTGAATGGGGAGAGCAGGTTAAGGGACTTACTCAGGGTCACACAGTCCTGCAAGTGTAGGTTGTGTGAACTGAACCTGGGTCTGCTTCAGTGAGAGGTGTGAGGAGGTTATGTGACTGGCTTAGAGTCACACAGTATTTAAAGTGGAGGATGTGGGAGTCCAACCTATGTCTGTGGTACTGAGTGGGGTGAGGTGAAGTGACTTGCTCACAGTCACACAGTATTGCAAGTAGAGGTTGTGTAAATCAAAACTAGGTCAGCTTCAGCAACTGGTGTGAGGAGGTTAAGTGACTTGCTAAGAGTCACACAGTACTGCAAGTGTTGGTTGTGGGAATGAAACCTAGGTGTGCTGCAGTGAGTGGGCAGAGGAGGTTGTGACTTGCTCAGAGTCATGCAGATGCAAGTGAACTGTTCACCAGACTGTCTTTTTTTGTGCATTGACACATTCTTTGACTGTGTCCCTCAAACACAATCCAACTCTGAGCCCTCACATTCTAGGGAAGGAGACACATCATTCCATCTCAACTGTGGTGTCCAGAACTGGACACAGTACTCTATATGGGGTCTTATCAGCAATCTCTACTGAGGCAACAACACCTCTCTCTTTCTGCTGGTGATACCACACACTATGCACCCCAGTGTCACATGCACCCTCAAAGCTGTCTTGTCAAAATGAATGCCCTCCTTTATTTTATTTTTTGTTGTTATTTTAGTTTTTGTTTACTGGGTAGGTGCACTAGCCAAAAAATGATTATTTTCAGGCAAGACCTGGGAGAGTACAGAGACAAACTTCAATATAACATTATGGAACAAAACACAGGTTACATATAGATGTTTGAGGCATTAACAGCAGAAAATGACAAAAATTGCAGTTAGTAAGAACAATACAGCAGCAGAATTTAACATGTGACAATTACAATCAGGTCAAATAAAGTGACTAAGCAATGTTCAACCAAGTTACATATAGATGTATGTGGCATTAACAGCAGAATATGACTAAGATTGAGGTAGTAAGAAAAATGCAGCATTAAAATTTACAAGTGACAATACATTCAGGTAAAATAAAGTGACTAAGCAATGTTCAATCAGAAAGGGATAAAGTGCTGTGAGAGCAGTAGCAGCCAGGCAGTAATAGGTGAAGGGGGAACTAGAGAGAAAGTGTAGGAAGAAGGAAGGCAATAGATTGGTGGGGGGGGGGCACAGATTAGGTATAGAATAAGTACAGGTTACCCAGTAGGGTACAGCAGGTGACGGAAGAATGAAGCTGTGCCAATTAAGAAGAGAAAGAAGACCAGTTTTCCAGAAAGGTGCAGTAGGAAATGGAAGATGAATGCTAGAAGTTTAGGAAGTGAAAGTGAGAGGAAGTGCTCCATGTTGGATTGTACCCCAGACACCCAGGAGACCACAGAGGGAAGAGAGGAGTTACAGAGTAAAGGGCTATGGTAGTTTGAAACAGGAGCATTTGTAGGAGAAGAAGAGATAATGGTGTAGCTGTCTCTTAAAAGAAATGGAGGCACTACGACCTTTTGCAGTGCGGTGTCTCAGGATGTGAACTGGGACTTTTTCGGCAGAGCGAAGGCCATAGCTGGTTTTCTGGTATAGAAAGAGACAGGCCAGGGATTTAGGTATTTGGGATCTGATAATATCATCAGTAATGGACCTGAGTGCATAAGACCTTAGTTCTTGGGACGGAAGCCATCCTAGATCTGCATAGAGAAGACAGTGATGTTTCAGCCTGGGAGAGCAGGATGCAAAGCAGCAGATATTAATATAGGTGACATCCCACTTTCAAAGACTCGAATTGCAAGCAGAGACATACGTAACAACCCCATAGGTGAGAGAGGGAAGTAATATCCCATGGGCAATGGCAAGCCTAGCAGAGGGGGTGAGTGCATAACTAGTACGGTAGGTGATGCCAGGTTTAGAGTTAACCTGCTTACAGGTAGTTTGGATGTGAAGATCAAAGCTCAGAGATGGGTCAAGAGTGGCACCCATATATTTTAAGGAATTTACCAGGGAGGAGATGTTAAAGTGTCTCCGGGAATGTTTGAGTTTGAGACTGGAGTCAAATAACATAGCTTGGATTTATTTAAAACAAGTTTGTGACTGGCGAGCCACTGTTGGATAAGTTGAAAGTCACTAGAGAGCTATAGGTTAATGTCCTCAATACTATTGGAACTGGTATACAATACAATGTCATCCACATATAATAGGGAGGAAGTACTGCGGAGGTTTGTGGTGATGTTATTGATGAAAATTGAGAAAAGCAGAGGACCTAGGATAGACCCTTGCGGAACACCAATGTTGATCGTGACCTTGTCAGAGATGGTGGAGTTAAATTTCACATATTGAGACCTATCCGTCAGATAGCTATCAAATTAGTTCACAACATTTGGCGAGAAACCTAGAGAGTTTAAGGTGGCAGTGAGGATGGAATGATCAACTAGATCAAACACCTTAGTCATGTCAATGAAAATAGCCCCAGTGAGCCTGCCAGAGTCGATGGCCACTAGGGTGTCAGACGTGAGTTTGAGTAGTGCAGTAGTGGTACTATGTTCCTTGCAGAAACCATGTTGGGCAACAGTTAAGAGGTTGTGTTTCAGTAGAAAGTCAGTTGTTTGGGTGGCAACTAGTTTCTCAAGTATTTTACTGAGAACTGATAGGATGGTGATGGGTCTGTAGTTTGATGGGTCAAGAGGATCACCTTTTTTAAATACAGGGGTAATTCTGGACGTCTTCCAGATATCTGAGACAGAGCTTTGACAGAGAGAGAGAGAGTAAAACTCTTGGCTAGGGGAGCAGCTATGTGAGGGGCAACTAGTTTCAGGAGCTTGGGTTCCAAGTTATCAGACCCAATGGCAGCATACTCTGAGGTGTTTTGTAGCAGTCTAAGAACTTCACTTTTTAAGACAGACTTGAAGTGGAAAGTGGGCCCAGTGGGGGTTGAAGTTGGCTGATGTGACAGGATTTGATGAGGCAGGGAAAGGTGGAGGTGTAGTGAGTTAGGTCAGCAAATAGTACGTTAAAAAAGTTAGCAATAGTGAGGGGATTGTTACAATGGATGCCATTTAGAGAGATGTCATTAGGTGCAGGGGACTAATTGGATCCCATGAAGACTTAATATGAGACCAGCATTTTTTAGGATCCCCCTGGGAGTCTATTAATAGGTCCTTGCAGTATGAGCTTTTCGCTTGTTTGATTTCTTTCTTACAGGAGTTTCTCAGTGCTCTGTAGATATTAAAATCTGCTAGAAGACTATATGTCTTGTAACGAAACTAGCTTTTGTCCTTCTGTCATAATTTAGAGAGAAAGTTGGATTTTAGCCATCGGGTCTGCCTATTTCTTACCCGTCTGGTAGTGAGATGACAGTGGTTTTCTTGTAGTGCTAGGAATTTGGCCAAAAAGAGATTTAGAGCAGTCTGATATGATATGATCAGACAAATGTCTCTTTTCTGCTTAGAGGTCATAAATCCCCCCCCCAACCCGCCTTATGCTTCTCTGCCATAAGTGCATTAATTTGCTTATTTTTTATTATGGCAATGATTGTTTCTAACTATAATATTCCTTCTCAGTTAAAATAATGAAAGGTGCAGCTTTTTATTTTACTGCAAACACTATTTCAAATATAAAATGACTGGCGCTCCGCACTTGATAACAAACAATACGTATACGCCTTGTTTCTGGACCTTAGCAAGGCTTTCGACATGGTGGACCACGATTTGCTCCTGGTGACCCTGAAGAAAGTTGGTTGGGGTGGACAACCTGGCCCTAAGTTGGTTCGCAAACTATCCTGTGGACAGAGAGCAGCAGGTCAAGGCTGAAGGAGACCAGTTGCCAAAAAAAAATACTCCTTAAAGGTGTCCCCTAAGGATCCATACTTGGTCCACTTCTCTTTGCCATTTATATTAATCAAATTGACACTGGCCTAAAGTCATCTAATATCCATCTCTTCGCTGATGATACAGTGCTATACATTGGCAGATCAACTCCGGATCAAGCCATTTTGGACCTCCAGAATGATTTTGACATCCTCCAAAAACATCTTCTCAACCTGAAACTCCTGCTCAATGCCAAAAAAACTAAGGCCATGATTTTCTGTCCACTGGCCCCTCATTTTAAAAAAAAAAAAACAGATAAGGTTCCTCACATAAGCACCCTTTTGGGAGAAGCCCTGGAGTTCATGGAACAATTCAAATACCTGGGGGTCTGGATTGACTACAAATTGCCCTTCATTGATCACATTGAAGAACTCACTAAGAAACTGCGTCAAAGGCTCAGTATTTTCTTCAGGATCAAGCACTCACTCACTAACCCAGAAGGTTAGAAAACTTCTAGTCCAAGCTACCTTCTTGTCTCTCCTAGACTATGGGGACTTCCTATATGGACATAGTACTAGCACAGCTCTCTCCAAGCTTGATACCCTATACCACAGAGCCCTTAGATTAATTTCGGATGCCCCTTATGACATGCACCACTGCATTCTCTATTCTTCGGTAGGCTGGAGCTCCCTTAGCTTCAGGAGGCAAAAGAATGCTATTCTATGAACATATAAGGCAATCACTCATAAGGTACCTCAGTACCTCAAAAGCTGTCTAACTCCCTGCATCCCCAGTGCCTATTCTCTCAGAAGTCTTACCATTTTATCTCTGGCTATCCCTAAAGTTAAAATGCGCTTTGGTAGAGCCTCAATAAGCTTCACTCTTCCTACTTCTAGAATAAGATCCAGAAAACCTTAAGGCTTGCTTCCCCTGTCACGTTCTCCCACTTCAAATCCTTGTTCCTGGGGACCCACCTGGTGGGATGGAGGTTTGTTCAAGCCTGACGGCCTACATCCATCCAGGAGGGGAATCCAAGCACTCAATGATAAGTTTAAATGCTACATTGACAAGCATTTAAACTAGCAAAGGGGGGTGGCAGGCCAGCAAGGAGGGTACCTACTTGCTCACTCCCCACAGCTAGCAGTGGAACCAGTGAACCAGAGGGTGGCTATCTCTGCAAAGCAGTGTGCAAAAGATGGAGATTAGTGCCCAAGAGGTGGATAAGCAGAAAGGGACAAAATTCAGCAGAAGGGCAGACAGCAAGGAGAACCAGGGATAAATGACAACCAAGGAAGGGGCTGAGTAGAACACTGAAACAGTCTAGGGAGGTCAAATCATGGAAAGCCATGTGTCAAATGCCAGGAGCCTTAGCAACAAGATGGAAGATCTGGAGGCTGTCATGGTGCAGTCAGACCTGGACATTGTGGCCATCACTGAAACCTGGTGTAATGATAACCATGACTGGGAGATGGCCATACCTGGCTACAACATATTCAGAAGAGAGCAGGCAGGAAGGGAGGAGGAGGAGTGGCACTCTATGTGAAAATGACATAAGGCCACAGAGATCCAGGAGGAACAAAATGGGGAGATACTGTGGGTTAAGCTGGAAAGGAAAATGGGGACAGCCATCCACACAGGTGTGGTCTATAGACCACCAGCCCAGGAGGAAGAAACAGATAGGGAGCTGATGCTAGCCATCCAAAGGATGGCAGACAAGAGTGAGGTAGTACTGGCTAGAGACTTTAATATTCCAGACATGGACTGGAGCATCCCAGCAGCAGCATCAACTAGGAGCAGATTTATCCTGGACTCCCTTCAGGGTGCCTTCCTCAAGCAACTGGTCATGGAACCAACTCGGCAGAAGGCAATACTGGACCTTGTGCTCACAAACAGGGACAGTGTGATGGGGTAACAGTGGGGGAGCACCTGGGTAACAGTGACCACCAGTCATTGTGGTTTGAAATCACAGAAAGAGCAGAACCAAACCACACAAAACACGATCCTGGATTTTAGGGGGCAGACTTTGGGGAAATGGGGAGATACTTGAAAGAGGCATTAAGGGGAATGGGACAGGAATCAGGGTTGAGGAACAGTGGGCAGTATTTAAAATGGGGATTATAAGAACAACAGAATTATGCATTAAGCAGGTTAGTAAGAGGAAAAGGAAGAGGAGACCATTATGGTTTCAAAGAGGTAGCAAAAAGTGAAAGCCAAAAGATTGCATTCAGGCAATACAAAAGACACAGGCAGAAGGGATGAGGAGAAGTACCAGGATAAGCAAAGGGAGGCAGGGAGGTCAGTAAGGAAGCCAAAGCTCAGACAAAGAGCACATTGCAAAATCAGTGGGTAGAGGGACAAAACCTTTTACAGGTACATAAGTGAAAAAAGAAAGACAAAGGGAGGGATAGTGAGACTGAAGGGGGAGGATGGGAGCCACGTGGAGGATGACAACAGTGAAGCTGACACATTGAACAGGTATTTCTGCTCAGTCTTTACTGAGGAAGAGGAGGGTAATGGGTCTGAAGGGAGTACAAGGGGTGAGAATGGTGTAGAAATGGACACAAGTCCCTTTACACGAGAAAGGATCCTGAAGGAACTGGAAGTAATAAGAGTTGATAAAGCAATGGGGCCAGATGGGGTGCACCCAGGGTCCTTAAAGAACTAAGAGAGGTGGTGGCTGAACCTCTGGCTATCCTGTTTAGCCAATCACTGGAAACAGGGAGGTACCCAAAGACTGGAGGACAGCAGATGTAGTCCCTTATACAAAAGTGGGAACAAAGAGGAAGCAGGAACTACAGACCAGTCAGCCTCACCTCGGTAGTGGGGAAGATCATGGAGGCACTACTGAAGGAGAGTTGGTGGAACATCTAGTTGTCAATGGACTACAGGACCCAAGGCAGCATGGTTTCACCAGAGGAGGTCATCAGACCAACCTCGTTGAATTTTTGACTGGGTGACTAGGGAGGTGGATCAGGGAGGGCAGTGGACATGGCCTATCTGGACTTCAGCAAGGCCTTTGACACTGTGCCACATAGAAGACTATTACACAAACTGGGGAATATGGGTGTGGGCAGGACAGTAGTGTGGTGGGTAGGTAACTGGCTGGGTGGCAGGACACAGAGGGTGGTGGTAAATGGCTGTCACTCCACAGAGGAAGAGTGACCAGTGGGGTACCACAGGGATCAGTGCTGGGACGGTCTATTCAACATCTTCATCAGTGACATGGCGCAGGATCTAGAAGGCAGAATTTCACTGTTCGCTGATGACACAAAGCTCTGTAACAGAGTAGACACACCAGAGGGTGTAGACAGAATGAGAAGCGACTTGCAGAAACTTGAAGAATGGTCAGGGTTTGCAGTTGAAATTCAATGCAAAGAAGTGCAAGATAATGCATATGGGGCACAAAAACCCTGGCACAATATATCAGTTGGGGGGTGAGGATATAGCATGCACCAAGCAGGAAAGGGATCTTGGGGTTATCATCTCTGATGACCTCAAGGTAGGGAAACAGCGTGACAAGGCAGCAGGTAAAGCAAATACGATGCTGGGATGTATAGGCAGGGGCATCACCAGCAGGAAAAGGGAGGTCATAATTCCGCTATACAAGACACTAGTGAGGCCCCACCTGGAGTACAGTGTACAGTTCTGGAGACCATACCTACGTAAGGACATAGACAGGGTAGAGAAGGTTCAGAGGAGGGCAACAAAGATGGTGCATGGATTGCATCACAAGTCCTATGAAGACAGGTTGGAGGAACTGAACATGTACTTCCTGGAGGAGGAGGAGGAGGGGATATGATAGAGACATACAAGTATCTTACAGGGAGGAACAGGGTGCAGGAAAACACTATTTTAAGCGAAAAGATGTTCCAGGACTAGAGGGCATGGGATGAAGTTGGAGGGAGGACGATTCAGAGGAAACATGAGAAGAATTTCTTCACAGAACGGGTGGTGGACAAGTGGAACACCCTGCCAGAGGAAGTGGTGGAGGCTGAAACAATCACTGGATTTAAGAATGCATGGGATAGACATAAAGGAATTCTGGAGGTCAGGGGTAAGGGGCAACAGACTTCTAGGAAAACAAACTGAACTTACAAGCTCAAATGGGCAGACTGGGTGGGCCATAGGCCCTTATCTGCTGACACTATCTATGTATCTATGTACCTTCTCCAAGGTCTGTCATTGCTTCAAGTCAAGGTCTTAACATCACGATGTGTTACTGCTTTAAATTCTGGACTTAAACCTCAACCATTGCCTGAGGCGTCATTTGAGTCCTCCCTTCTGTCATTGTCCAAATCAAGGTCCCAACATTACAATCTGTCTTTGCTTCAAACATTGGACTTAAACCCCAACCATTGCCTGTGGCATCTGTCGTGTTTTTCCTTCAGAACAGTCCTTCCTCCCTAGGCCATCATGTCCAGCCTTCTCCTCTCTAATCTGACCTTCCCTCCCCACTCCCTATACCCCCTCCCTTTCCCATCCCACTAGCCAGGCCATGCCTACAGTACTTATCAAAGGACTCTTATATCTCAATCTTCTTTGCACTTTGATGCTAGAGGAACTGCCACTCCTGCTCACTATGACTCCTCCAATGATGCTTACTGTACAAACTTTAGCTCATTACCTTACGTCCATGTATCTGTATCTATGAAATTGTATTTAAATGGCATTACCTCCTGTTAAACCTATTGCTATGTTCTCATGGAAGTATCTTGTTACATGTGATGGTTATATGTTATTATGTTGCTATTATTACTATGTAATTGTTATGTACGTTCACTCAACCTGTTAAGTCTTAACTCCGTTGGCAATTGTTTTGCCCCAGGTCCATCTTGTGAATGAGCTTGTCTCAATGATGTTACACCTGGTAAAATAAAGATTTTGATTGATTGATTGAAATAAAGCTTCACAAAGTAAGAAGGGTGTAGGCAGGAAATGGCAGACAGCACAGAGAGCACTGAGGCAAACAAAGTACAGAGACTGCATTCCTACCACTGAGAAACACCAGTCAACCTGCACCCTTTATACTCCATGAAGCTTGATGTTGGATTTTGTATGAAGTAAAATAAAAAGCTTCACCATTCATTATTTGCACAGAATAGGAATGCATACATTTATCCACATATGGTTTAAAATATATAAATATGCATTTCTAATAGCTTGCACAGTCACTGACCTCTATATCACACTGTGACACAAAATCTTGAAACAGAAATAATATAAAATTTAAACATTTACTACTGCTACTTCAATGACTTGTAAGCTCACGTTCAAAGCAAAGCACATTCTCAGCATCAGGGTTTGCACGTTAATGCTGAGAGCATGCTTTGAACTCTGACAGTGTGCCCATGGGAACCGTGATCTCACTGAAAAGCCATGCCTGTGAATAAACACAGGGATTCCGTTATTTACATACTCAGCACTGCTGGAGCATCCACAGCTGCATAACATGGTGCAGGCGGTATGTTTGTTTACTGGGACTTTCTGTGGCTATAGTAAATGGCACCGTGGACCGAAAAAAAAAGAAGGGAGACAGATTAATTGCACTGACGAGTGGTAAGGTACATAACTTGCAGACCAATCCATTGTCAGGAGTTTCCCATTAAAAAAAAGTAAATGCAGATGATAGTATTTTTATTGTTTTGTTACTGTCTCAGACTTTTTTTCAGTGTTACTCTGAGACATAGAAACTGAGTGGTTGGGTAGGCAGGTGTGTGGGTGGGCAGCAGCAAAAGTGAAAGTACTGTAGAACAGTTTAGGTTGTGGTTTGAAATTCATGGAAAAAAAGTTTTGCTTTAAAAAAAAATAATCTGCCTCAGTGTGTGTATGTGAGCTATGGTTAACAAGTGCTTTGAAGACCTGGTTTTCTATTCTGTGGATTGCAGTTTTGGGTGCTTGTGATGGGAGGAGTAGTGTGAAGGACGTGTTTTACATTGAAAGTGCTTCTGTTGATTTAGGTAAAACAAGCAGTGCTGGTCACCAAGTGGTGTAAGATTGACATTTATACATATAGTAGCTGAGATACACAGATTTATACAATGGCTTTTGTCACCACGCTTATTGCATAAATTAACATTTTCACTAGTCATGATTTCCATGGGTAGAGAGCTCCAGCTGCCTACAATGTGTTAAGTGTAGTAAAGTTTTCTCCTTTTACTTGTAAAATTACTGGTTGATTGTCTATTGTGTCCATTGGTGCCATATTTGTCACGTTTAAATTCCAAGTTCATGTTTCTTAGTAGAATATGGGTATTGCACGTATTATAAAATAGCAATTTACCCCCCCAAAACATCTGTGTAATTAAATAAACCCAAGGAGTTTAATCTATTATCATAATCAAGACCCTCAAGCCCACCAGAAGATAGATGCATTCAGTGTAAGAAGTGAATTTTTCAGGATTTCTGGACCTAGTGAATTTGACCAACTTTCCAACATATCTGTGTGAGTCAGTTCTCGAGGCTTCTAACCCTTGCAGAAGATGTCCAGGGCAGCAGTTCACCTGCAGATGGATTATCAGTGTGTAACCCTCCCTGCAAATGGGGGTTCCCAAAAGACTTCCAGGAGCTTGCTTGAATGCTCCAAGCCTGAATGGTGTTTGGCCTTTAAGCCATTTATCAGTGAGTGTTTTTAGAACCTCTGGTACTGTCTCTTTAAGAGCTGTCTGCTTGCAGACATAATTAGTTTGTATGGGGGACTGTGTGTTTCTTTGATTGAGTACCACCAAGCTGCTGCCAATTCACTCCATTTTTGCAGTCACTAGGAGTGCAAAGGGAACCTATCTGAAAGATGTAACTGTTTGCCAGAAACCATTTAGAGTGATAATGAAATTACAGTTTGTCTAACCTGCTTTCTTTGCAGTCAGAACAGTGTCTGCCTAGTTCCCCATTCTGGTTTTGAACTGCTGAACTGGACCAATCAGTGTGGGTAAGCTAGCTCTAAAATGGTGCCTTGGACTAATCAGAACTTGGACTCATAATCTGAGCCAGCCACAAGAGGATTGTATGGGCAGTGACTCTGGGAGATGTAGTTTAGACTTCAGTGCCTTTTTGGACCAACAGCAGCAGTCTATTGTGAGTGACAGCCAATCCAGTCAAGAACTGGGAGGAACTCAAGGAAGTGCCGGTTTTGTCGGTTGGAGTTTCAGTTGAGCTTTGGCAGTGAAGAAGGAAGGAGCCCTGTGTTTTTCAGTGTGCAGTTTTAGTCAAAAACGTGTGTAAGGCCAGAGTTCCGGTCTGCAGCTTGTGTAACAGCTTGTTAGGACTGAATCCAAGTCCTGTAGAGAATCAAAAGGATGTATCTGAAGAGTAGAAACCAGGCTCACCCTGTAGAAGACTGGAGAAATTGCTGAAAATTGCACTCGGTCTGTCAGGAACTGAATCTGCTGTGTGTTCTCCCGGTATTGTGCAGTAATTGCATCGATACAGATGCAGCCTGCCTGGTATAGTGCTTTCTTTTATGTAAATGTGTGAAGAGGTTTGTGTACCTCAAGTGAGCCCTGCTGACATTGAAGGACCCTTATCTTATTTGGAGGTCGTGAGTACTAATTCAGGGTCACCCCTGTTGAATTGCCACATTAAATCCAAATGGAATTACTGTACTGTTGACTATTTAATTTTCTCCTTTTCTGTGGTGGAAAGGGCCCCTACCAGCTGCCACGGTTTGGACTAGCCACTAGGGCTTGGGTACCTAGGACAGTAACTGATAGGATAGGCCTGTGCACAGAGCCATAGGTAGATTATTAGAGTGATAAGCTAATTAACCTGATTTCCCTGTCCTTGTTATATCCCCTAAATAAATCAGAGCTGCTTGTTTCAGTAAAGTTATACTGCCTGAAGTATTTGTCTATGTTAAAGTACTGTACTGTGATTGTTGCACTGTATCTCATTTCACAGGAAGTCCCAGTGCGGAACCAGTCCTGGGGGTAAGTGTATACTGTGAAGGTAATTCTGATATATTGTGTGGGCCACTAGTGGGAAGAAAGGGGGGTTGCAGTGTCCCAGAGGGCTGTGACCAAGTTAGTTTAACTATTGCAAACCCTGACCTCTGGGTGGAGGCACCCGCCATTGGATCCAGGCCCCTCAACCTGTTAGTGGCAAATCAGGCAAGGGTCGTAGCCCCTGGGATAGCGCCATCTAGGGGTTACAAGTGCATAACTTCTATATCCAGACAACTTAGCTCCCAGGGGTGGGATTATACTAGCTGTCGCATTGTCTTAAGACAAGGCCCGACATCAGAGGGGGTGCAAGGAATGCCACTGCACCAGGGCCCAGACTGCCAGAGGGCCCATGACCCCGAAATCAAAATTTACATTTGTATTTGTTTTCATTTATTTAGTGGCAACACGTGCACGGTGCCCCCCTGTTGAGTAAAAAATGATATCACTGTCTACCGCAGCCGGGCCCCTGACATCACACTTTGTGGTTGTGTTCGGCGATGAGGAGAACGACTTAGTGTTGTGCCATTTAAATCCCCCAGTGCCCCGCCCTAGCCATTTAGAATAACAGGGGATGGGAACTTAAGAGTCTGCGCCTCTGTGCTCAAGTCTGGCACCACACCACTCCCCCCCCAGTCTGTCATACTCACAGCTGCTTGCTTGCTCTTCCTACCTCCTCTCCTCAGCTCCTCCCTGATTCTTCCTCCTACTTCTGCTCCTGGGCTGGCACTGGCTGCAGTTGTGCTTGCTCCACCTTGGCAGTGGCAGCTCCTCCTCCTCCTCCATGTTGGCTCAGACTGTTGGCTGGCTGGCTCTCTGGCATGATGCATTGCGCTCCTTAGCTCCACTCGCTCCCCACCCCAAGGCCCTTCTTCCTCCAGTTCACACACACGCAATGCTCACCGCTCTTCCTCCTCTTCCCTTCTCCAGTGCTCCCTCCAATCATTGCTGCTTGGGGGCCTGTGGGGGGACGGGCTTATCCACAGCCAGGCTGCTCGGCTCACGCAGATAGGCTGCCCTGTGAGCAGCACGAGGAGCCAAACCACGCTTGTGCGACCCATTAGTACCCTCCCTCACACAATCTCACGAGATGTGTGTGTAACCCCCTTGTTACCCAGGGTTACTAGAATCCCAGTAAGACCTAGTGGTAGGCAGGGAAGGCAGCTTGTGAAACTCCAGTTAAATGAGTTTCACACTGTCTCACACTGTTCTCAGTCTCAGCTGAGACTGAGGGATGACATCACCAATAGAACTATCACAGCTGCATGAGCCACATTGGAATCTGCAGCAAGGGAGTTGGTATAGAATGTTGGGAGGTTTGAAGTCAGTCAGTGTGAGTCAGTGGAGTGTGAAGTTGGGAGCTTGCTGAGAAAGCAGCTCAGTTAGGCTCTAGGAGCCTCAGCCCTGACAGAGGGCTACTTTTAGTTTAAAAAGGGTGTGTGTCTTCACCTTAAAGAGAGACACAGAAGATAATTGAAGTGGTGGAGACCGCTGTTTTCGGGTCTCAGTGCCCCCTCCCTTTGTGGGGGGGCAGGAAAGGGTTTCCTGCAGATTCCTGGGGCAACCCCCTAGTTCTGTTTGTAGAGGAAAAGCTGCCTATGTGTTCCAGAGTTTATTTGGGAGAACAAGAAGATTTGTGAGTCACCTGTGGGGCACCTGCAACGTGAGGGTGAGTGTCTGCTCTTGCTAAAAGAGCCTATGTTTTTCACCCTGGGACTTGTATGACAATGTGGGGATTGAACTACTAAAATAGTGGAAGCCTAGAGTAATGAGCTAAGCAAATTAAAGTAGGTTCAAGTCCAGAGCTTGTTGGGATGCAAATGATATGTAGAGGAGATGTGACAGACATCTACCCAGAATCTACATTTGAAAGTTCAGTAAAGGAATTGTTCAGTTTCCAGAGAAATGGCCGGGTATGGGCTGTGGGAGCTGGAGGTGGGTGGCCCCCCATCTTTAGTGACCAGGTCCACCTCTACGGATTTCTTCTGTGGATTTCTACTTTACCTCAGGCACTTGGCCGGTGATGAGAGAAGTACCCAGACGTGGGATTGTAAGGAAAATTCTCTCTAGGAGTCAAAGACTCTAGTGTGGTTTGGGGAGCCACAACAGGATAATTGGTTCATTCCTCAAATGGACCGTGGATCAAGTGACCAGTGGGGGAGCCGGGCCAGTGGGGAAAACCCAAGTAGTGTACAAGTTGGGCTGTGTACCCAAAGCTGTGTGCAAGTCCGGGCTGTGTGTCTGGTGGATTTAGAGCCTGAGGGCTGGAAATAGTGATAAAGTGTTCTGTTGTCTCTAATCTGCATTACCAGGAATGTAGCCCATGAGGGTCCGTCTATGCTTTGTTTGTTCAGCTTGGATGTGAATAAAAGCCACACTGAAGAATCCAATTCCTGGTTCTGAAATTACAGTTATTGCTTCCTGTGTTTGGATTTACTTGGGTACCCCTTTGCAGAGTAGCCAAACCTAGGCCTCCCTGTTTAGGTAACTCCTCCTCTTCTTCTTTTGTGAATACTGAGCAAAAGTATTCATTCATTATCTCTGCCTTTACACTGTCTCCTTCTGCCCACCTCCCCTCTCCTTTATTAATCTTCCTTATCCCTCCCTTAACCTTTCTATTTTCCCTAATGTACCTATAAAAGGTTTTATCCCCCTTCTTAACTGAGTTGGCTATCCTTTCCTCGGTTTGGGCCTTTGCTTTTCTGACTGCCTTCCCCACTTCTTTCTGCTTTAATTGATACAGTTCCCTGTCGTGCTCTGACTGTGATTCCTTATACTTTTTGAATGCAGCCTTTTTCTCCTTAACCTTCCCTGACACTTCTTTTGAGAGCCATAGTGGTTATTTATTCCGCTTTGTTTTCTTTATTTGTTTCACACAAAGGCTTGTTGCCTCCATGATGGCAGTTTTGATTTTTCCATTGTTCTTCCACCCTCCTTTCTGGCCATTTGCTAATGCATTCCTCAGGTATTCACCATTTTGCCAAAGTCAGTCCTTCTAAAGTCCAGTATCCTTGTATTTGTATGGCTTGTCTCCATGGTTGTGTTTATTGTGAAGCACACTGTGCAGTGGTCGCTTGTTCCCAGGTGTCTACTGACTTCTAAGTTGTGATCCTCTCCATTTGAGAGTACCAGGTCTAATATTGCTCCCTCCGGTGGGTTCCACCACTAGCTGTCTAAGGCATGCTCCCTGTGGGCACGAGAATGACCCTGCTCTTGGATGTGGCTGCAGTCCATGTTGCCCAGTTAACATCTGGCATATTCAGGTCCCCCATCAACAGTATCTCCCCTTTTTCAGCCACTAGCTGTCTAAGGCATGCTCCCTGTAGGGCATCGAGAATGACCCTGCTCTTGGATGTGGCTGCAGTCCATGTTGCCCAGTTAACATCTGGCATATTCAGGTCCCCCATCAACAGTATCTCCCCTTTCCCCGTCTTGTAGTTGTTGAACAATTCTGGCTGTTTCCAGTGCTTTATCAAAATTAACTCCTGACACAGCCCTGGCTCTCTGACGATGTTCTACACTGCATTCATGTCTGCTAAGTATTGATTTTTATATAACATTTTGTTTGTCCAATTGCAGCAGTGTCGACATGTCATATTTTTAATATTTAGATCAAATGCAAGCCATGAAAAAGTACATTCCGACTGATGGTCATAATAAGTAATTTTCCCACATTTTTCTTTATAACAATTCCCTTTTTTGGGCCCAGTTCTGCCTACGTGGTCTAGAGGCTTTACGTATGTATTCAGATGAAGAGTCTGATATGTTTCCTATTGCTAAATCCTTGTTATATACTACTGCTTCATCTGATCTCTCGCCTGTTGTCATTACTGATACAGCTGACGTTGCAGATGAAGGGTCAATGTCTGCTGATTTTGAACATGCATTCCTGTTTCTGCTACACTCATTCTCTTCACGTTCAAACTGATCAACTGAATACTGACAGTCTTCATCTAGTGGAATGCTGTGCTGCCCTATCAAATAACATAAATAAGAAGTTAGGATCAGAGTTGATAAATGAGCTCAACCACTAACTTATTCATTGAAGTAAAAAAATAAATGAGCAAATATGGCTACCAATTGACTGGATTGAGTACATATTACAGCAGAATACAGGGTTGGCAACTATGCGCAACTACAGTCCCAGTGGCTCAGTTAAAAAACAAGCAGGATCACTCCTTTTAATATGGCTCTGACCTGCTTTTCATCAGTATTTGTAGCAGTTTTTGAACAACTATTGTTCTGTAAGGTCAGAAAGCACTGCCTGCTGCATGAGAGTTAATTATAGTCACAATAGAAGTGATATAAACTGATGGACTAAAACAGTAGAAAATACCGATGAAGACCTGGTCCGCACTGTATTAAAAGGAGTGCTCCTTTTATTATTTCAGACATGAAAAAAAGTAGTAAAGCAGACTTAAATTCTGGAAAGAAGGGCATCATACAAGTCAGGAGGTAAATGGAAATCTAAAATAGCATGAAAGTATAGGGCACAGTTTTAACTAGATTGAAGCACTGCTGCTTTAACTATGTATTAATGAATGACAGTGAAATATGTCACCAACTGGTTTTTGGTGATGTACTTTTTGGATTATAGTGCTCAGATTTTTGCACTTTAGCCTAAAGCAGAGCATTTTTGCAGGAATAGTGTGTCCAAATTTGATTTCTGAACGAATCCAATGGAACTGTTACTATGGTTGCCGTTAACTCTGCAAGAACTATTCTGTAACCATGCACCACCACTCTTCTCTGGATGCAGTCAGCTCACTAACAGTACTAGGTTTACAGAAGCAGCAAAATTATTCAATTGCACAACATCAGACTCCTCAACTAATATGCTCTTAGATATTTATAGTACAGTTACGTAAGAAGTTACTGTAACAGTACATCTTCGAGAGAAGCTCTTGCACCGAGTAAGACATGTAGGAGTGACACCACCTGGTGGCAGATCTTGGCAATTTCTTTTCTCCAACAGTACCGACGTGGGACTCCCCACCTGATGTCGCTCCTCCCCTGATGTCAGCTGGTATAAAGGCAGGGGGCGGTCCCCACGTGCTCCAGTTCTTGACAGCCTAAGGCATGCTTACAAATGGAAAATGGCGCAATAGGAACTTTTGTAAAAATTACGGCCAAACTAGCCCCTGCAGCTTAAAAACTTGGCCCTAGCAGGAGAGACCTAGTTCTGGGGTAAGGAGGTAGGGAAATCATAATCATACCTGCTGCAAGAGCTTCTCTAGAGCTGTTATTTATTTATTTATTTAGTTTTTTGTTGACCGGGTAAGTGCACTAGTCAAATCCTGCCTATTTTCAGGCACGACCCGGGGGAGGGGGATATAGATGAATGCCAACTGACCATGAACCAGATTAAGCTGTTGGTGGTATTTTTAGTGAATGAGGGAAATTTGGCCAGGACACCGGGGAAATTGCCCTACTCTTCTCGATAAATGCCATGGGATCTTTAACATCCACTTGATCTACCACCAATCCAGGCAGATGGAACCTCGGTTTAACATCTCATCCAAAAGACAGCACCTCATAAGTGCAGCACCCCTCTCATGCTGCACTACAGTGTCAGTACTGGGATATTAGCACAAGAGACAGATGTGGGAACTGAACCCACAGCCCTCTGATCTCCCGACCTCAAAGCTATGGGAACTGTACCATCTCATTTAGAGATGTGTACTGTCTCATTTAGAGATGAGGCAGCTCTTGCAGCAGGTAAGACATGTAGGACTGATTCCTAAGCAGTATAAAACTGAAGACAACCCTTGGGAAGGGGAAGAAAATATAGACACACCCCAAGCAGTATAAAGCTTAAGACAACCCTTGGGAGGGGGAAGAAAACATACACACCCCAAGCAGTATAAAGCTTAGGACAACCCTTGGGAGGGGAAGAAATCATACACACCCCAAGCAGTATAAAACTTAAGACAACCCTTGGGAGGGAGAAGAAACACACAAACACTCCCAACTTCCCAAGTAGTATAAAACTTAAGACAGCCCTTGGGAGGAGGAAGGAAAAGTACTGACACACTAGGAACAGGAAGATCTCATGAGATCTGCCACCTGATTATTGTGCGAATGTTGAAGGCCTGACAATGGGAACAGGCACCAGAGTTGTGGTCAGGGCCCAGGCAATAAAGGCAGGTGGAGTGACCGTCTTTACATGAAATCTGTCTGCCCCATAGATGAAGTGGACATATATTGATTTTGAGAGTGAAGTACCAAAAAAAATGATTCTTAAGCGAATGGAACTAGCCAGAGAACTGACAGCTAAGTAACGCATGCCACAGTGGGAAAGAACTACAGCACATGGGAACTGCACCCTGCCTTTATACCAGCTGACGTTAGGGGAGGAGTGATGTCGGGTGGGTGGTCCCACGTTGGTACTGCTGGAGAAAAGAAATTGCTGAGATCTGCTGCCAGGTGGCATCAGCCCAAGTTAACATGTGTTACCTGCTGCAAGAGCTTCCTCTCGAAGTAAGGTTGACAGAAACTGACTGGCATGCAGCAAATTTGTAATAGAAATGCATTATTTTCTTAAAGAGCAGCTTCCTACTAGTGGGACAGCAGCTACCCCCCAACCTCAGTGATAACTAACCTGGCCAGGAGTGCGCAGTCAGAATCCTGCATCTTAATTCTTCTTCTGTCAAAAGTTACAGACCTCGTAATTTTGTTTTTTACCATATCCAAAAAAAACAAGCCGGCTTCCCAATTCCTAAACCAGGCCCCACGTTGGCCACGCAGCCCCTGTTTGTGATGTCACAAAACTAAGGCTGCGTTGCGCCTATTCACTTTTATGGGGCATATTCTCATACATTTATAGATCACTTTATAGTTGCGATATGTACAGCACTGACCGACCAATAGGGCCCTACTAGTCGCTCATTGCTTTGATTTGTGAAAATTGCAACTATAAGTGATCTATAAATGGCGGGAATATTGCCCCCATAGAAGTGAATGGGCGGCCGATAGCCTTCGCTTTGTGACATCACAAAACAGGGCTGCATGGGCCAGCGTAGTGAGTTTAGGAATCGGGAAACTGGCTTTTTTTTCCCGATTTTGTTAAAAAACGAAATTACGAGGACTGTAACTTTTGACAGAAGAAGAATTAAGATGCAGGATTTTGTCTACATACTCCTGGCCAGGTTAGTTATCGCTGATGGAGGGACCAGCTGCTAGAGAGCTACTCTTTAATGTATGAGTCACAGAAACTATTAAAATCTAGTCAAGAGAACAGAAACAGCAGGCAGAAAGCATGGTTCATCTTTACCACACAGTAGTACATCTTCAAGGATATCATAGTCATCAGGTAACATCATAGGCACACTGCCTGGACGTCAGTGAAGAGGATTACATGCAGAACAATTCCAGCAGTGCAACTTAACCTGTGTGCACTCACTAAGGTCTCTGTCTTGTTATTTGATGAGTAAGAGAGAACCTCCCCCCACCAAAGAAGTTCAGAAATGTTTCTACAGTCACTGAGTTATGGAAGACAAAAGGACTTGCATCTTATAACTGTGTGGCATGGTTATTTAGCTTTACCCTAAACACCAGTCTTGGCCGGGTGGAGTAAATGGACAAGGAAGTGATGGAACAGTTCCGTAGAACAGAAATACACAGGTTGCTCACCTGTATGACAGTAGTAAAAGGACATGGTTATCAGTTTATGGTGTACTTACTATCCAGCAAACTGGCATGGTCTTTTGCCATTTAAATATTGCTGGATTGTCAGTTTGTCATGCTGGAAGAGACCCATCAAACAAAGGATACATGGAAACAGTTTCTTCCAGCGGAAATGAAGATCTGATGTTATGTGGTGGGGCCGGCAACAGAGAGGACATGTTCGGCACATCCCATAGCATGTAACAAAAGAAGTTACGTGCTGATCTCTTCCAGCGGAAAGGAAGATCTGCTGTTATGTGGCAGCTCATTACTGTGAGGACATCTTTCCAAATAGAGAGACCCATAGCCTGTAACAAATGATTGAACGTGCTGTTTCTAGCAGAAATGAAGATCTGAAGTTCTGTGGAGTGGCGAAGGTGCAGCCAGGGGGTAATGGGTATACATTAAACTAAAGCCCATTATGCCAGCCTGCCGGTGCAGTGGTTGGATTGCCGTCTACGACACTGGCAACCTGGGTTCGGGAGCAAGCCCTGGTCATCGGCAGGATGAAGGGAGGGGAGAAGGCTGCATATTTAAATGATAAGGGCTGCGGGCGCACAGCAGGGTGTAGGTTATTGAGGATTATACAATGGCAAGAAAAAATCCTGGACTCTGATTGGTCAGTCTTGGGCTGGACCCGTGATGTTATCCCAGTACAACATCACGGGTCTAGTCTCAGCCTCACTGTGAACCTGTAGATGATTTTTTGGAGCTAGATGATGTTTTGGACCTAGAGCTCTTTTTTTGCATCTCCTCTTAAGAAACAAAAATATTTTTCCACACTAATAAAAACATTCTTTAAAATTATTTTTTTATTTTATATATAACAACGAGCCATTGTATAATAGCAATAATGCCCTCCAGGGTGTGTGTCGTTTGGGATAACGTCATGCCTCAGTTGTTGGACGCACTCGGCCTGTGGTCTCGTGCCCAACCACCTGAGGCGTGACGTTATCCCAGCACGACACACACCCTGTTGGGCATTATTGCTTAATTCACCAACACAAAATAATATGCCTGCAGAATCTTGGGGAAGTCGGGACCTATAATCTATAATGTCTGTTAGGGTAACAAACATTTATCTGGTACCAGTATGGAGAAACAGGGTTATGAAGCCTCGCGATCTGTGCAACAACGGTTGAGGATTACAGCTCTGGCACCATTGCTGTACTACTTTAAAGAGTAGGTTCCTAGTAGGAGTGTCCCCACCCCAGCGTGGTCGATAACTGAGCTTGACAGGAGTCCATAGTTGAAATCTTGCACAGTAATTCCCACTAAATGAAAAGTTCTGCCCTTTGAAAACTTTATTTTTCAGCAAGCCCCAAAGAAATGACAGACTTCCTGGTCTGAAAACCATGCCCCCACGCCTGTCCACACAGCCCCATTTTGTGATATCAGAATATGAAGGGTGAGTGGGCATGCCCCATTGACTTTGATGGGGATGATATTTTCATACATTTCTGTATGACTTAATGTTGCGATTTCAATAATTCAAAGTGACCGATAGACTAATAGGGTCCCTATTAGTTGATCGGTTGTTCTGAATTATTACAATTGCAACATCAAGTGGTATAAAAATGTATGAAAATATCGCCCCCATCGAAGTCAATGGGGGTGCTCTCACACACCCTTTGTTTTCTGACATCACAAAATAGGGCTGCGTGGGCAGGTGTGGGTGCATGTTTTTCGGACCGGGAAGTCTGTCATTTCTTCGGGGCTTGCTGAAAAATAAAGTTTGCGAAGGGCAGAACTTTTCATTTAGTGGGAATTAATGTGCACGATTTCAGATATTGACTCCTGTCAAGGTCAGTTATCGACCACGCTGGGGGACGGGTGACACCCTACTAGGAAGCTGCTCTTTAATTTGATCCATACAAGTCAAGGGGGCACGACGTCTTGGTCATCTAGTGTGAAACCTTCAAACCACTTGGGATGGAACAGTCTTAACCTGATGCAACAGCTCAAATTCGAAGTAAGGTCTACCAGTCATCATGTGGTAAGCAATCGGTACATTCAGCGCAACCCTTCTTCCCTCAGAGATAGCAAAACAAATGTCAGAGTGAGAGGGCACATATGACTCTGTGGCTTTTGACCTTGAGATAGAGCTCCCCAACCTAACCATAAAGAGCAGCTTTTATACTACATTACACAATTTTGTGATATGTAATGAATAAGTGATGACCGGACTTTACTGATGACCAGACCTCACCCACAAATATGCGGACATGCTTTCAACTAATCCTGTATCTCATGCAGTGGCTGTTGTAAAAAAACCAAAAACTAATCATTTGGCTGCTGTCTATTTCGATCACAACATTCAAATACACAAGTTAAAGAACAGGTTCCTACTTTCAGTGTTGCTACTGTCTGCTAGCCCATTTGATTCCTTACCTGACTGGAATCGAGCTACTGATGTTTGGCCTAAAAAGTCCATCAGTTTGCAAAGATGTACCCCTCATAATTTCAGAAATTGTAATGGTGCTGAAAAAAAAGACCAACTTCCCGGTTAGAAAAACGCGCTCCCACATCTGCCCACGCTGCACTGTTTTGTGATGTCACAAAACGAAGGCTGCGGGAGCGCACCCCATTCAGTTCTATGGGGTTGGTCTTTTCTAATATACTTAAACCCTTTAGTGTTGGGATTTTTATATCAAAGCGATCGATCGACTAATATGGACCCTGTTCTGACTAGTGGTAATGATGAAGCTTGGCTTTAGTTCAAAGCTACTACGGTAGGTCATAAACCTTTGGTCATATTTCATAATCCATTTTTCACAACTTGCTGATACTGTGTCCTCCCAGTGCTCCGCCTAAGCATAATTACCTACTCACTATGCACAGATAGACCACAGTGCACATAGTTCACTCAAAGTGCATGAAAAGGTAATCACTTTATATGCGTTGTGTCAATCTGGTGCAGGGTATTAGCATTTTATGGAGTGGACACTGTATAAACAAGTGGGGGAATAATAAAAACCAAAAATTCACAATTTGCTGTTAATTCAGAGTCCACTATGGCATCATTCACGAGAGTTTAGTTGCCTGGCTGGGATGTATCATGTGACTATTATACGTGTGTACACATGTCATCATTTTCAGTTAATTAGTACCGTATCCTTGCTGGTCATCATTGGTATCCGACTCGAACAATATTTCGATGTCTGAGGGATCAGGATCCTTCGGATTCACAGGAGCGATGCGTAACATCTTTGCTGGTGGTGCTGTATTCTGATTTCCCATTTCATGTCCCTTTGTAACTTCGGTCTCTAGAAACATTAAATAAAAGGGGTAAATTATTTTATATACAATAGTTCTACCACTGACCAGACAGACCACTAATTAAGTAAGCAATAATACCCTCCAGTGTGGGCAGTGTTGGGCAATACCAGACCGTTCAGTATTGCCCAATACTGCCCACCCTGGAGGGTATTATTGTGCTTAGAAAATTGGCTATCAGCATCATTTTTTGTGGACTTCAAAAACATTAAAAAAAATAGAAAAAATAGAGTAACAATTAAATTTCTGTTTTTCTTCTAAAGTAGCCCCTCCATTTCTGTGCTGTTACATATCCTGCCCCCCACCATTCTGTTTCACTTATCCTCCCCCTGCACCACAGGCTTCTCAGTACAGTCTCCCCCATCCACCAGTGTCTGACTTAGCATACATGTTGTACTGAAGAAAACAGTTTTGTGCTGTTCATAGAAGATTCAGTCTGTGAATTTGAAATCACCAAACCAGCACTGCAGTGTACCAAACACAAGTGCAACCCCCTTCAAATTGCCACCTATATTCGCTCATTTTTTCCACATCCCAGATTGTCCCTTCAGCTCCAGGCTTCACTGCTCCAGTACTGGGTTTCCCCATACAGCTTTCCCAACCCATGTGTCCCGCCAGTAATTCTGGATGTCCCACTGCCCCAGCCCAGCTCCTGTTCTCCGACTGAGGTCTGCATTATTATCCCCACGCTGCACTGAATTCAAATTAGTTTGGGATTTAGATCCGACAGTGTGCCAAACTTTCCAGAATTGTAAATCTTATTATGGAGAGGCCAGTGCTGGCATAATTAAGCTAAAAGACACTCCAGTCTCCAGAGGGTGTGTTGTTATGGTGGGAGGGATAGCAGCCCACCATAACATAACACACCCCCTGGACTGGAGTGCCTTATTACTGCGATAATGAGATGGGTAATGTTTGGTAAAGTGAATGCATTTTTAAACATAATACTTTCAGCTGGTCCGTTCTGATGGAACAATGGACCAGCTGAAAGCAACTCATGGGCAATCAGAATTTAGCAATCACTCAACACTCCAGCACAACAGTGAATAATCACACACCTTTTGTTGTGACTTTGTGTGCCATTATGTAATGCTCTCCATATACTAGTTGTAGTAAATACTTACCAGTTTGCTTCTGGAAAAATGCTCTGATGTCACATAACCGTGGACTCCTACTGGTACTTCTAACGAGACTCTTCGTGGAAGATGAACATGACTTGATGACTGTAATCTTTAGTAAAAGAAGAAAAAAAACATAAAATTGGCACAGGTCATGACTGTATGATTGCTACCAAACTGTACCAGTACAATGCCCCTTGGCAGTGTCTTGTCCCTGTCCCAAGCGAGCCCGAGGCACCACACACACACTGCTGCCCAACTGGGTCATCTACCTACCAACCACCACCCTGGCCCCTATCGCATCCCAGACCCCACCCTCCCACAAAAGCCTGCAGCATCACTGTCTTTTTACCAGAACCACTGCTGCAATACGGTTGCACTTGCATCCCTGAACTTCGAACCTCTTATGACTTAGTTACCAATACCACAACAGTACCCCGTCCCCCTGTTACTTTCAAATTCTGTGTAACAATCAAAGACACATATGGACTATTTTATTGCCATATGATTCTCACTAACCTCTATAAAACCAGTAAGCACAGAATGGAACAAGGTTTTGGAAAATAAATTTTTCGCAACAGGCAGACGATACCACTGTCGATGGATTTGGATGGAACAGGCAAAATCAAAAACACACTTGTTTCCGGGCGTCGGGATTAATGACTGCGCTGTGCAGACATCCAAATAAGAAATCCACACCAAGCTGGAGCTGCAAAAAAATAAATAAAAATCAACATACTCACAGATCACATCACAAACACAGCACCATCATCATGTATCATAATTACTAGGTGTGACACTGTGTGTGTGTGTGTCTGTGTGTGTGTGTGTGTGTGTCAGTGTGTGAGTCACTGTGTGTGTGTGTGTGTGTGAGTGTGAGAGAGAGTCACAGTGTGAGTGTGTGTGTGGTGTACCATTACTACTGCCAGTCTGCCAACGCCAACATCATGGTCTTATTGCACCCAAACAGGCGTAAAAGCCCTGCCCCCCCGGTCATCATAGTTAAGTAAGTGACAACACGAGTCCCCACAAAGATTTTGCAATTACAGCAAGTCTAATAAAGGGCTAATTGGATCCATATTTCAGCTGGCACACTTGTCATAATGTGCATGCCCCCCTGATCCACTTACCGCACCAGACAAACACCTCACCACCCCCCCACAAAAAAAACAGCGGCAGCTGAGCTGCATCCATTCCGCATTCTGATCTGTCATTGTGATATCGGACTCACAATGTCATATTACTACACTGGGCCATCATCACTTTTCAGCTACTTAAACATGCAGAATTATACTAATAATTACTAACCTCACAGGCGCTCTCACACTCTGTGACTGTCACTCTCACTAATTCCCACTTGTTTGTCACAAAAGATGGATAACTGGGGACAGTCAGAGTGGAATCCACCCTGCCTTGGCTCACCCTCGTACCTCCAGCAAAGACAGCAATCTGGATCTGCAAAAAAAAAAAAAAAAATTAATCAAAATAAAAAAGATTTTAGAATTCCAGCAGTCACTCAGTCACACACAGCTCATCAGCTGCTGCAGCATCATAGCCATCTACCATCATATAGAACATTACCTATGTCTGTTGTACAGTTCTGTAGCTGGTACCGTGTAGTCATAAGTCTACCCGCAGCACAATGGACATTTCATGGTTCACTGACTGCCAGGCCAGGCACACTGCCCCCTTACCCTTACCACTCACGTGATGTGATCCTGTCTGTGTCTGGCGGCCGCCTGCGTCACCCTACCCTCATGGCCGGCCTGCTATTAAATTTACTACCTGGGATGGGGGGGGGCTTACCTGATGCTGACCACCAGCCACCCACTGTGGCTGCTGCGTGCCGCCTACCATCCCCTCCCCTTCCCTACCTCCCACAAAAGTAAGGCAGGCACAAACCTCATATCTCTGTGCAGTGGGCACACAGCAACGTGGACTGGGCAACACAGGCTGGCACTGGCAGCAGTGTAGCTTAGAGGTTAAGAGTAATGAGCTTGGTACATAAAATGAGCAAATCACCAACCAAACATGGGTTACTTACTTTGTGAATGACTGTAATCTCACAACCTCCACTTGCATACTGTGTGACTAGTCTGAGCAAGTCATCACTTTTAACTCAATGATGCTCCCAGGTCACCCTGCCTGAGGCGTGCCGCTCAAGCCAGAATTTGAAAACAGGCACTTGTACCACTGCCTAGTGGGGCCCGCGGGCTGGGCCTTTCCTCCTTTACCTACCAAAGAGTAAAATAAACTTAATAAAATACATATCAAAATATGGTCCCCCCAGCCCCCACCAGGCAGCCATGCACACCTACAAGTCCAACACACACACACTGCAACATAAAAAAAGGAGCCTGTCTTCATCATGGTAGATCCATTCAAAAATGCTGATGGCCTGTGTGTACTGTGTAGTGACTCACTGTGGGTGGCAGATTTGTCCACCACAGCAGCATCAGTACAACAACAGTCACAAAAGCCAGCTGGCAGGCAGCTCCTTACTGTACTCTGTAGTCTGCTGCTCTGCTCAGATGTGCTGTGCTTGCTATGCCAGGTGGCAGAGCCCACTGTCTCACTCACGGCAAGACTAAGAACAACATAAGATGTCCCAGCTCGTTTCTCTCCCCCCCCGGTCCGCTCCTCCCCACCCAGCTCGGCTCCACAAGTCTCCCCGCCTCCTCCCCTCGGCCCCCACCCCTACACACACACACACACACACACACACACACACACAGTCAGTCACACACACATGCACACACAGTCACACACACACACACACACACACACAGTCACACACACTAGCAATTAAAACACATTAGCAGTTAAATGAAATTGAACAGTAACTCATCTTCACTTCAGACAACCATTGTGGACCTTCCCCTACAGCCAGGCACTCAGGCAGCCTCTACTACCAACCAACCACATGCCCTGCCCCTGGCACTCCACCACCAGACCATCATCTACTCTACACAAAATGGCATGAATTATGATGATCACAGTCACATACTTGGGTGGCCCACTGCATGCTGTCTCACAGGGATGAACTAGTAGAACAAGTAAAACAAGGCATTAAATAAAAGCAGCTTTAGTTTATCACAGGCCCGATCACTCACTGCAACAATTTAATTGTACCCCAATAACCCAGATGGCAACTTCTAGGCTAGCTCCTGAGCTCCAGGCAAGTGGCAACCTGCATCAAGAACAACAACCCCACCACGACCCCCTGACATTGACAAACACTAGCAGCACCAGGCAAGCCACTGCACTGACTGACCATCTATCACCACCCAAGCCCGAAGTTAGAAATTAAATGACTCAGTCCATCCACCCCCGATCCATGGCATACGGCAACTTTCTTCTACCTCCAGGCCCAGTAGTGCACCTGCTCCCACTCACCCACCACACACAACCTAGCAGCACCAGCCACCGCACCATCAGCAGCATCACTCAGGCAATCACAATTAGTGTTTTGGACAAACTAACTATGCCCCCCCTGGCACCGACCACCAAAAACAGCACCACCACCACAAGACAAGACCCTCCCCCGGATGCAAGTTACGAGTAGTATCATGGCTGGTGGCTTCTTTAATATGGGGTGGAACAGGTCTTAAACTGTGCAGAGAGAGAATATAGTACATACACCAACTCACCTCATCACTAAAGGATACCAACTGGCATGACATTGATGGACTTGACACGCAGGCAGTCTCTGGACTGGGTAGTCAAGTACACACAACTTGATTCAGCAGCATATAGGCAGGCGGCAGACATTTGCAGTGGTTGCACAAGTAAAAGCAGCCAAATACACTAGATGCAATTTTTTTTTAAAACAAAACGCTCGACTAGGAAAAGGAGAAGGACAACTCCACAGGGGCTGTAACTGGACTAGCTCAGATGTGAACAGGCAGTAATTAGACACGATGAACCACAACTGCCCCACTGTCCCCAGTCCTACTCTATTTCTGGGGTTTCTAATCAAAATCATACCTCACCAGGCAGAAAGACAAGAGTTAGCAAGCAAGTTCCCCGAATCCCGACCCCTGACTCCAACAATCAGCATCAAAATAACCGAGTCCCACAACAGTAATACATTACAGAGACACTGCATTTGCCAGCACATTAATCATCAACTTACCGTTTGTTTCACTTTCTTCTCTTCGATGGTCTGAACAGATGGCTTCAGAATGATCAATCTCCAGTCGACGAAGCTGCGACACCTTCTTCGTTCACACTCCTTCTCCTTCTCCTTGCTGTCCCTCATGCTTGCCGCGTTTGCTCAACTAATAATGCTCCTCACAGCCAATCAAAGGAGTCTGCCTGCCCCCACAATACTATAACTGGCATTTAACACAGCCATTAAATTCCTTTTAAACTCCCGCTTTCAAAATTGCACACCACCATCTATGTTTTTGCACTACGTACCACAAGAAAAACATACGGCACTCTGTTTTTTTGCACTCAGTTCTTCCATTTCTTAAGCATAAACAATTTTGCATGTGGTTCAAAAAAAAACAAAAAACGAGCTAGGCACCTGTTTCAAAGCCCTTCCCCCTCCGTGCTCCTAGTATACAGTAGGAGTCCAGAGAGTAGGGAGAACGACTTTTAAAACATGCTCCTCAATACACAAAATGTGCTCTGAGCATGGAGCACACCCTTAACGCGACCTCTGGTCAGCTGATTGTGCAGTACCCCAATGGTCAACAAATATATGAGATGGCGGAGGAGGCCAGATTGGACCTACAGAAGTGGGGCTACTCTTTAACAGCAGCAGTCAGCCAACCTTGAAGAGACTCACCAGTTTGACCTGGGACATGGGCCTCTGCACAGGGCCAGCAGAGTCAGCAGGCCACTAAGGACTCGATCAAGAAACTTCTCTCTCAATTTGCCAGACAGGCCTCCTGAGACAGTTTCTGGATAATCAAAAAGAGAAACACCTGGATGTGATGCAGTGAGTAGTTCTGGGGATAGTGTAGGGTGGGGCCCTCCCTGGGGATAGGGGATGGGGAAGAGCTTGAGGTTGTGCTCTCTTTGGGGGTCTGTCTGGATCCCGGCCTGTTCTGGGGGAGACACCCATGTGTGCCCGCACTTCTTTGGGTCTGGTCTGGCCTAATTGGTACTATTCTCTCAGTTGGGACTGAGAGCTTGGGCTCCTACCGCCTCTCTTCCAGGTGAACCTTTTGGTAATAAAGAAAAATTGAGGACCAGCAGACAGGGGCTCTTAGTCCCTGTAATAAATGAAGGGTAGGTAGGGAAGGATTGGTCAGCCTTATTGCTCCCTGCTAGTCAGGGGGTGGGTGGCTATTATTATTATTATCCTCTCCCTTCACTAATGGGCAATAGTGAGTCGATTTTTTAACCACTATTAAATGTTGTTCTACAGGACTCATCCTGACTAAAGCCCGTTAAATAGGGTGAGTGATGACACTTGGCTCTGTGAGCTCAAACTGAACTTGAAGTCTAATGGTGGGGACTCGGAGGAGGGCTCATGGTGGCTCCCCCTGAAGTGGGTCCTTGGCTATGAGCCACCCTGCTAAACAGGGGCACCACTGGGCTTGGGGACTGCCGCTCCAAATTTGAAATTGGCCTTTGAAACTGGTCGTCACAGAGGCACTCGCCATGGGGGGGGTTGGGACCTATCACTTTGACCCCCAAATTGGAGGGGCAGCATTTATGACACAGCTTGGTAGATGGTGCTGGGGAGGCCAGACCTGGAGGGGTGGGGGCGGCCGGGTGTGCTCATTTCTCCTTGGGGCGGGGTGGGGGTTTGGAGGGGACCACCTAGGAGGGGAGGCAGGGCCAGGATGGCTCGAGAGTAACTAAGTGCCCTCACCCTGATGCTACATGTCATTCTGGTCCCTTGGGGGGGTGACTGGCAACACACCTGGAAGAGGACTGGGAACCACCCACCCTGTGGGGCTCCAGCAGAGGTGGTGGCCTCAGGGTCTTGCTGTTGTTACATTCAGAGTTGAGTTAAAGATTGTTCCTGATGATATCCTGGACTTTTACTGGCATTGGACATTTTTCAGATTAGAGGTTTTCAAAATGGGACAAAAATAAAAAAAAAAGAATGCTGAAAGAAATATTTTAGCATTTAGAGTATGCTACCTAAACAATGTTGATGTTCATTATTATTCCACACTTAAGGACTGTCAAAAGCACTCCGAAGGTCAGGCCCTCTGCTCCCACAGTGCCAACCTCAGAGTGCAATAGTGTGAACAGGTAATGGACAGGGTAACCCTCCTGTCTGCTTTTGGGTCCAAATCACCTTTAGTCTCAAGTTCTGGAGGGATTCGGACCGAAAAGCAGATAGGAGAGTTACCCTGTCTGTTACTTGTTCACACTATTGCATTGTGAGATTCGCATTGTGGGAGCAGAGGGCCTGACCTGCTGAGTGCGTTTGTGACAGATTTGGTTGACAGCGGTGCAATAAATTTGGTAACACAAGCTTTAACTGTTCAGTGTGTCAGCTTAATACTGTACAGCTCACTTGCAAAATAAGGCAGTGATTTATTTTTAAAAAGGAAACAGAGTGATATCATTTTGCTTACAGTCAAAGTTCCTACCTGTTTTATTTTTTTTTCAAAGTGCAAGTTAGAGTAGCCGTAGTTAAGGAAGAAGATGGCTTCCAACTACAGTGAGCACACTGCAGACTATCTGAAGCAGTTGTGCAAGGAGAGAGGAGTCCTGCATGAGGGGAGAGCCACCAAGCAGAACCTTGTAGACACTCTGATGGCCACTGATGCCCAGAATGTCGAGTCACAGTCCGTGACTGTAAAGGACCAAACCTTGGGCATGGAGGGGCCAGCGGCCAATGCAGTGTCCAGATCCAGTGAGGAGGACAGCAGGACCAGTGCAAGTCATGGTCCACAGCAGCAGGGGAAGGTCACCAGCAATCTGGAGCCAGAAGCAATCAGGCTGCAGATTGAGTTGCGCCAAATGGAGCTGGAGTTCCAGAGAGAAGAGCGACAACTTCAGCGAGAGGTGGAGCGAGAACAGAGAGAAGTGGAGCGAGAACGGTGAGAAGTGGAGCATGAAGAGAGTGAGTGCCAGAGGCAACATGAACTGGAGAAGCTACTACTCCAGCCACCAGCACCAGAGCAGGTATGTGGCTTGGGTTTAACTGGAACTACAGAACTGGGTTACAAATTAAATTCCAAATTGAAAGCTGAATTTAAAGAGGGGGAGGATATGGATGACTTTTTAAATTCCTTTGAAAAAGTTTGTATTCAGGCAAATATTCCTAGAGGGTTCTGGAGCTTCCAGATATCCCCACTACTTACCGGGAAAGCACGGGATGCATTGGATCAAATGGACAATGAGGACAGTAATGACTACAGCAAACTTAAAGCTGCATTTTTAAAAAAGTTTGATTTAACTGCAGAAGCATACAGAGCTAAATTCTGTAATCTCAGGAGAAGCCCTGAAGTGAGCTATGAGGAGCTAGCCATGAAACAACATCAATGTTTAAAACATTGGTGGGAGTTAATTGACGCAAACTCTGTAGATAAAATTGAAAATGCTATATTGTTAGAACAGGTTTTTAGGCCTGCCCAGCACAGCTGAAAACCTGGCTGGAGGACCGAGATCCCAAAACAGTGCAAGAGGCTGCTGAACTCTTGGACCGCTATGCCAAGAGCAGACCTGCTCTGAGAGCAAATGGGGCAGGTGTGGCAGTGCAGAAAGGGAAAAGCACACCTTCAGGGCAGCTAAAACCCTCACTACCTCCACCAAAACCAGTTAGCCCCAGGTTTCAAAGAAAAGATTTTTCTGAGAAAAGAAATGAACGTTGGGTTTGCAGAGAAACTGGGCATATTGACAGAAAGTGTCCCAAAATGATGAGCAATACTCAAAATGGGGCTAGGAAAGAAGTGGGTTGTTGGTGCGTTGCTGGAAGGATGCCTGTGAACATGAGGGAACACATGCACCCAGTCACTGTGAATGGTGTACAGACACAGGGGTATCCCTGACGTTGGTAAAAGGGGATCTGGTAGAGCCTGGTCAACTTATACCTGATAAATTTGTAACTGTACAGGGGTTCACTGGGGAGGGGACCACATTGCCACTTGCTAGTGTTCTTCTAGACTGGGGCGAAACAGGGAGAACTTTGCAACAGGTGGCTGTAGCCAAAACCTTAGCAGTTGACATCATCCTTGGCAACAATCTCAAATGGGATGGTGTGTGCAGTTACCCATAGCCAAGTGGCAAGGGAAAATTGTAGTTCCCTGGACCCCATAGATGCCACTGTGGAAACCACTAGGAGGCTGGTTCCCCAGCCTGTGTCTCCTGATATGGAGACTAATGAAAGGGGGTAGAAATGTCCCCAGTAGCTGTTTGCCAAACAGCTACGGAAGGTTATTCTGAAGAAGGAGGGGTGACCCATTGTGAGAAGGTTAGGAATGACAGTGATCCTGAGTGCCCTGAAGCTAGAGCTAGGGACCCTAGTTTAGATACTGATGGGGACTTGTCCCAGGCCTTGGGAATGTGTAAGGAGTATGCAGCTGCTCAGAAAAGTGACCTAGTCTAGAGAAGCTGAGGGTTTGGGCAGACGCTGACAGAGTACAGGGAGGTGACGAGAAACATAAGGTTTATTGGGAAATTGGACTGATGTATACTCAAGCTGAAAAGACAGAGGGAGGGGTGATAGGCAGGCAGCTTGTCATTCCCCAGGGGTATCATGAGCAGTGCAGTGGCTGTGGAGCAGCAGTCTTCTGGGAGACATTCTGGAGGATGCGGTGTTGTCCCATCTGCAGGCACCTCTCTGGGATGAGGGAGGAGGTTGCTAATCTCCAGGCTGAGTTGGCCAGGATTTGTGGGACCTCCTCTTCCATCCAGGGACCACCAGTGCCACTGCCGTTGCCTCAGAGGTTGCCAAGAAAGAGGAGCGGTTGGACCACAGTGGGCTCAGGGAGGGTGAGGGTGGTGGAACAGAGGTGCATCCTCCAGTTGTACCTCTCACACCCTATGCCATTCTGGCAAAGTGTGGTTCCTCTATGGAGGCACCCACAGTGGAGACCAAGGAGGATGTTGGGAACTCCACAAAGGAGACCCACAGGAGGGTGGCAGGGACCCCAGGAGGAAAGGAAACAACCCTGGTGGGGGACTCCATTGTTAGGAAGGTAGAACTGGGGAAGGAAGGGAGAGGGAGGTAAGGTGCCTGCCTGGCGCCATGGCTTGGAGGGACAGGGAGCGAATCCTCAGGATTGCCAGAGCAGCTGCACAGGGGAGGGAGCTGGATGTCATTGTCCACCTAGGGACAAATGACCTGGCTGAGAAAGGGATTAGAGAAGTGCAGGAAGAGTTTGTGGAATTGGGGAGGGGGCCTTAGACAAGTAGCACGCACGGTAACCTTCTCGGAGGTGCTGCCCATCTATGGCGTAGGAGAGGCTAGGGTGTTCCATACCATGAGATTCAACCAGTGGTTGAAAAACTGGTGTGGAGCTCAGGGATTTGACTTCATTGGGGACTGAGGGTCCACCTGGAGTGATGCAAGCCTATACTGGCATGATGGTCTGCATCTGTCCAGGAGGGGAACCAGGATCCTAGGTGATAGGTTTAAATGCTTCATTGGCAAGCATTTAAACTAGCCAAGGGGGGGGAGGCACTGGAAAGGAGCAGGGAAATCCTAGCCCCACCCAAAAAATCATGGTAGTAAGTGTGGTAAACACCAACATAGAGGTGTTGATAGGGAGAAGGGCAGGGGTAAATGGAGAAAGTGACAAAGGCAAGAAGGACAGGGATGGGGCAAAAAGGAGTAAGGCCATCAGGAAATGGAGGGTAATGAGTACCAATGCCCATAGTCTTGGCAACAAGCTCCCTGAGCTGGTGGCCTTGATGGAAGAGGGATGCCTGGATATTGTAGCAGTCACAGAAACATGGTACACAGAGAACCATGACTGGGATGTTAACATACCAGGGTACATAACCTACAGGAGAGACAGGCAGGGAGAAGAGGGGAGGAGTAGCTCTATGTAAAGGAAGGATAAAAGCAACTGAACAAAAGAGTAAACAGGGAGGGGAGGAGAGAAGCACTGTGGGTCACCTTGGAGACTGGAAAGGCACCACAATCCGCACAGGGTTGTGTACAGACCCCATGTCAGGGGAAGGAATGGACAAGGATATGATGGAAGGCATTCTTAGAATGGCAGAGAAAGGGAGATACTGTTGATGGGAGACCTGAATATGCCAGATGTAAAATGGAGCACATTTGCTGCAGCCACATCCAAGAGCAGAGCCATTCTGTGATGCCCTACAGGTGGCAGGCCTCAGACAGCTAGTTTCAGAACCCACTCTTGAGGGAGCAATCTAGACCTCATACTCTCAAATGGGGCAGTGAGAGGATCTCAGATCTAGAAGTGGGTTGCCATCTGGGAACAAGGACCATCAAACAGTGTGGTTCACGTTAAACTCGCTACAGAGTCAAGCTCACAAAAGTGAGGGTACTGGACTTCAGAAGGGCTGACTTTGGCAAGATGGGAGAGTGCCTCAGAAAAGCACTAGCAAACAGGCTAGAAGGAGGTGTGGAGCAACAATGGGGAATCATCAAAACTGCCATCACAGAGGCAACAAGCCTTTGTGTGAAGCAAATAAACAAATCAAAATGAAAGAAAAAGCCACTATGGTTCTCAAAAGAGGTGGCTGTGAAAGTCAGGAAGAAAAAGATAGCATTCCGGAAGTATAAGGAAACACAGAAGGAGCAGGACAGACAGCTGTACCAGTTAAGGCAGAAGGAAGCAGGGAGGGAAGTCAGAATAGCAAAGGCCCAAACTGAGGAAAAGATAGCCAACTCAGTTAAGAAGGGGGATAAAACCTTTTATAGGTACATCAGCGAGCGTAGAAAGACAAAGGGAGGGATAGTGAGGCTGAATAGAATGAACGGTGGGTGGGCAGAGGGGGACAGTGAAAAAGCAGGAATACTGAATGAATATTTCTGCTCAGTATTCACAAAAGAGGAGGGGAAGTGCCTAATCCAATTAACAGAAGCACTCTTGATTGGGGGATCGATCTCAGTCCTTTCACAGAAGAAAGGGTTCTGCAAGAACTCCTAAAACTGAAGGTGGACAAAGCAATGGGGCCTGATGAATTCACCTCAGAATTCTAAAAAGAATTAAGGGGAACTAGTGAACCACTGGCTACTCTTTTTAATAAATCATGGGAGGATGGTGTGGTACCCGAGGACTGGAAGAAGGCGGATGTGATTCCCCTTCACAAAAGTGGGACCAAGATAGAGGCAGGAAACTACAGACCTGTCAGTCTGACCTCTGTGGTAGGGAAAGTGATGGAGTCACTTCTGAAGGAAAGAATAGTTGAGTACCTAGGTGCCAGTGGGGCACAGGACCCAAGGAGTATTGCAGGTCTGGGTTCACAGCGGGAAGGTCATGTCAGACGAATCTAATAGATTTCTTTGACTGGGTGACCAAGGAGGGGCTGTGGACATGGCCTACCTAGACTTTAGCAAGGCATTTGACACAGTCCCACACAAAAGATTAATAGTCAAATTAACCAGCCTGGGAGTGGGTCCCAGGGTGGTAGCCTGGGTAAAACATTGGCTGGACAACAGGACACAGAAGGTAATTGTAAATAGAGTCCACTCTGAAGAAAGAGGGGTTACTAGTGGTGTACCGCAGGGTTCAGTATTGGGTCCAGTCCTTTTTAATGTCTTCATAAGTGACATTGCAGAGGGACTGGAAGGAAAAGTATGCCTCTTTGCAGATGACACAAAGATCTGCAACAGGATTGATACACAAGGAGGCATGGAAAGGCTGAGAAGGGACTTAGCAAGGTTGGAGGAATGGTCAGAAGTATGGCAGCTAGGATTCAATGCAAAGAAGTGCAAAATAATGCACCTGGGAAACAAGAACCCAGGGGAAGAATACACAATGGGGGGAGATAGTAACAACAAAAAAGGAAAGGGACCTGGGGATAATCATATCAGATGACCTTGAGGTTAGCAAGCAATGTGAGAAGGCAGTAGGGAGGGCTGGGGGTATACTGGGATGCATAGGGAGAGGCATCAGCAGCAGAAAACAGGAAGTTGTTATCCCTCTGTACAGACGGTTGGTGAGACCCCATCTGGAGTACTGTGTCCAGTTCTGAGACCCCATCTCCGCAAGGACATAGACAGGATAGAGGCAGTCCAGAGGAGGGCAACCAAAATGGTGCAGGGTCTGCAAGAGAAGCCATATGAAGAGAGACTAAAGAAGCTTAATATGTATACCCTTGAGGAAAGAAGGGAGAGGGGGACATGATAGAAACTTTTATACCCTCAGTGGAATCAACAAATTCCAAGAGGGTAGCATCTTTCAGAAAAGAGACGTGCAAGAACAAGGGACACAATTTAAAGATGGGGGTGTCAGGGCAATGTGAGGAAGTATTATTTCACAGAGAGGGTAGTGGATGCATGGAACAGCCTTCCTGAGGAGGTTGTGGGGTCTAAAACTGTGGGAGAATTCAAGAATGCATGGGACAGACATAATGCAATTCTTGTGGGGGGTAGGAAGAAATAGGCTGTTGGTTAACTAGGATCTGCGGCCTATCCTGTAGGTAGGGAAATGGGCAGACTAGATGGGCCAAGCGGTCCTTAATTGCCGTCAAAGTCTTTGTTTCTATGTTTCTATGTCTAGTTGCTCAAGATTGCCCATGATATTCCCTTGTCTGATCATCTGGGAATCGAGTGCACTACGCAGCGGTTGGCCCAGAATTTCTGTTGGCCCAATTTCACCCAGCACGTGAAGGAGTATTGCAGGTCTTGTCACCGGTGCCAAGAAATAGGGAAGGCAGGTAAGAAAACCCAAGCCACCCTACTTCCATTGCCCATAGTGGAGGAGCCATTGCAGAGGGTGGGAATGGATATTGTGGGGCCTTTAAATACCCCCAGCTCCTCCGGGAAGAGGTTCATCCTGACTGTGGTGGATTATGCCACCCGGTATCTGGAAGCAGTTGCCCTATCCTCACTGAGGACAGACAAAGTGGCAGATGCCTTAATTGGAATTTTCTCCCATGCTGGCTTTCCGCAGGAGTTTATCATCAATCGAGGGGGTTCCTTCATGTCGGACCTGATGAAACGTTTGAGGGAGAAGTATGGGGTGGTGCAGAGGCACATGACACCTTATCACCTGCAAGTCAATGGGCTTGTGGAAAGATTTAATGGTACCCTAAAGTCAATGCTCCAAGCATTTGCTGAACAGCATGGGAGGGGACTGGGAGAAATACCTTCCCCACTTGTTGTTTGCATACAAGGAGGTGCTCCAAGAGTCAATAGGGTTTTCCCCCTAAGAGCTCTTATATGGATGCTGGGTATTTGGGCCCCTAGACTTGATCCGGGAGGACTGGGAAGGCTAGCACACCACCCAGGGAACTCCTATAGTGGATTACATCCTTAGGTTTAGGGAAAGGCTGAAGGAACTTATGGGGACAGCCCAGAGCAACCTGGCAGCTGCCCAACAGAAACAAAAAGTGTGGTATGACTACAGAGCCAGAGCTCGCTCGTACACGGTGGGTCAGGAAGTTATGGTCCTTATCCTGGTCCAGCAAGACAAGATGCAAGCTAAGTGTGCAGGACCGTACAAAGTGTTAGAAAGGTTAATGACGTGAACTATATCATAGAGTTACCTGACAGAAGACCTACAAAAAGAATGTACCATGTCAACATGATGAAGCCATATGATAATAGGGCTGACATGGTGTTTGCAGTATATAGTCCTGGGAAGGGGATGGACAAAGGAGACCCCCTTCTGTACTTGCTGGAAGAAAGCAAGCAGGAGTCCTCTGTGGAGGCAGTTACATTGTCACCCCAGCTGGCCCTGGGCAAGATCCAGGAAGTAAGGGAGGTTTTAGCAGACTTTGTCCCACTGTTTAGCACCAAGCCTGGACTAACCCCCTTAACAACGCACAATGCAGAGACAGGGACCCAGATGCCTATACGGCGGACAACATATCGGGTGTCAAAGGCTGTCCAAAAGGACATTAGGAGGGCGGTGGAGGAAATGCTGGATTTAGGGGTAATCCAGAGATCCCACAACCCCTGGGCCTCACCCATAGTCCTTGTGCCCAAGCCAGATGGCTCTACTCATTTCTGTGTGGACTATCGTGGACTGAATGCAGTCATGAAGTCAGACGCCCACCCGATGCCCTGGACAGATGAACTCCTGGACAAGTTGGGAGGGGTGACCTACCTTACGATTATTGACCAGACAAAGGGGTGTACTGGCAGGTAGAGTTAACTGACAGAGCTAGGGAGAGGTCGGCCTTCATCACTCTGATAGGCTTATTTGAATTTAAAGTAATGCCTTTTGGAATGAAGAATGCCCTGGCCACTTTTCAAAGGTTGGTGAACCAGGTGTTAAATGGCACTGAGGAGTACGCTGTGGCACACCTGGATGACACTGCCATCTTTAGTGCCAGCTGGGAGGAACACCTCTCCCACCTTAGGGGAGTGCTAGGCAGGATACAGAGGGCCAGACTCACTGTCAAAGCTGAGAAGTGCCAGGTGGCCATGGCTGAAGTGACATACCTCGGGCATGTTGTAGGCTGGGGTCAGCTCCATCCTAACCAACTACAAATAGAGGTGATCAAGGCATATCCCATACCAGAAACGCAGAAGCAGGTCAGGAGTTTTCTAGGGACAGCAGGGTACTATAGGAAATGTGTACCCAATTACAGTGCCCTGGCTACTCCCCTATCTGACCTGGTAAAGAAAAAGATGCCTAAGAAAATTACCTGAGAACCAGCCTGTGAAAAAGCCTTTACCAGACTGAAGGAGGCACTGTACAGTGCTCCTGTATTGACAAGTCCTGACGGTAGCCTATGATGTTGGTGCCCGAAGGACGGCACCATCCAAAACGGCGACACATTATGGGTGAAAGCCCGAATGGCGATGAGGGGGTAGGGCGACTGGGTGTGGTGGGGTGGGCGAATGCAGAGACAGGATGTCGCTATATGTACACACGCGTGAGGGAGAGTGAGCACAGCGAGCGTGGGCTGGGAAGGGCAGAGGGGATGTAGGGTGTGGCACTGTGGTTGTCTGCTGAGCTGTGCCATGGTGTCAGGGGTTGGTCTGCAGTTGCGGTGCGAGAGGTACTGGGTCCGGGTCTGGGTCCCGGTGCTAGTGACTTTGTTGCTCCTGGGTCAACATCACTTTTTGCTTTTGCTCCCTCCCCAGAGTTGAGAATCCTTTTATTAGGTGGGTGCTAGGGGCAAAGCCCCTGCATTGTGATGTTTGAGGGGCACAGCCCCCCCACAGAAAGCAAGAAACCTATGTCCCTGGTGCCGTTCATCCGTGTGCTGAAGATGTCAGAGTGGCGAAAATGTTTTCGCCACTCTGATGTCACAATAACCCAGCTTGCCATTTGGCAGTTGCCATTATCACACAGAACCATCCTGACTTTAGCAGACCCTTTATAGTTCAGACTGACGCCTCAGACATGGGTACTGGGGCAGTACTGAGTCAGACATCCAACCAAGGGAAAGATCACCCCATAGTGTACCTGAGTAAAAAGTTACTTCCCAGGGAGCAGGCATACTCTACTGTGGAAATGCAGTGTCTTGCCATAGTGTGGGCCCTAAAGAAGTTAGAGCCATACTTATACGGGCAGCATTTTGAGGTACAAACTGACCACAACCCCCTGGTTTGGCTGACACAAATGGGAAAAACTAATGGTAGACTATTAAGATGGAGTCTTGCATTGCAAGGGTATGAAATGATGATCTTACATAGGGCTGGAGCAACCAATCAGAATGCAGATGGCACGGCCCAGTGACATAGAGGGTTGAGGTACTGGCACCTTACCTTGACCCATGCTGGTGACCTGGGTTTGGGAACGGACTTGGGACACTGGTGGTCGTCAGGGGAGGAGATGGATCGAGTGTCTGGAGGACTGCTTTCCTCTCCTGTGGTGGGTTGTGGGAGTGCGTCGCTCTGCAGTGACCTCTGGTGGAGACCGGGGTGATGCAGAAGTGTGCAAGAGGGGAAAAACACCACCAGAAAACTGAAACTGGCTCCGCACTTGACCGGATGCTGGCTGCCTGGCAGTCTGATGCCATCAATGTCCCGGGAATCTCCATCCCTCAGCAGTATCCCAGGGCCAAGTAATGTGCTTTGCCTGCCCCCATAGGTGCCTTTGCCCTCGGAGGAGGGGAGCCCGCCCAGTGAAGGGTTATGTCCAGGTTACTCTAGGGACAACTGCAATGTGAGGGATGGGGCACAGGAACAAGATGGATCAGAGGTGCCTTGGCACAGCCTGAAGGAGTGGCTGAGAGCAGCAGCATGAAGGGGAAAAAGAGATAACACAAAAAAAAAGAACGCAGGTGGCTTGTCACGTCTATATGAGGAGTGAACTAACTTAGGGAGCTCATCCCATTAAGGGGATAGAACCCCCAAATTTAGTCTAGGTGGGGAGGATTGTGATGCTTGGCCATCTGGTTATGATTATTGTATGATATTGGTATTATAAATAAGTGGTCAGTGTATGAAATGTCAGTCTGTGAGATTTGCCCCTTTTAAATTACAAGGTGTCAGCAGCTGAAATCACAGGATGTATTACACTGACCAGATCTCTGTAACATAATTAACTTCCTTGAGAAATTGCATTTTATGGCCTTTTTATGACCTCATGCTTTTGAAGTTGGAAACTAGATATACATTTTATTACATCAGGACAGGACGTCATGTAGCTGATTCCTGTTGGCTATCTCACACCTGAGTGATGGACTGCAGGGTTGTAAACCTTAAAGGAACTGGTTGATCAAAGACTCATAATTTGGAAAATGGGTTTTTGCTGATATCACATTATTTAATATACCTTCTAATAGGAAATCATGTCTGAAATTTTATATTCTAAACGGAGGAGCTAGATGACTCACAGAAGGGGTGTGGAGACACAGAGTTTAAGTTGATACTTGTGTCTGAAATGAATGTCATATCATCCTGGGACTCTAAAGAGACATAGCTCTCTGATTTAACTTTAAAATGCTCTTCCAGAGGTAATACCTTGGATAGCAAAGATCTAAATGTATTGTGGTAGGAGTTTTGCTTTGTAATTTTCCCTTGTTCTTTTATGTGATTGCGAGCTCTTTGATATATTGTTCTGTGTTTACATTTTTCATATTTTTATCATCTTTTAGTAAAGTACCTGTTCTTTGAAACACTGCCTGGGTGTCTGCCAGTTCTTTTTGCATGTGACGTATAGGGGGTTAAGTCTGACAAAACTGTTCAACAGCTTGATGGTGTTACTAAGCTTGGAAAAAGGTAAGAATATACCTAAGGTCTCTTACAGAGTTAAAAGGGTTCATTTTGGAAGCCTGGCTGGGTGCCCTCTGGCGAAAGATTGTACCGCAATCCCAGAAGAGGGTACATATTTAAGCCTGTTCATTGGGTATGCTAGCATAAGGTTCATAGTTTGAATCCCCCCAGAACTTGAGACTAAAGGTGATTCAGACTCAAAAGCAGGCAGGAGGGTTACCCTGTCTGTTACCTGTTAACACTACTGCACTCTGAGACTGGCACTGTGGGAGTAGAGGGCCTGACCTACTGAGTGCATTTGTGACAAAGACTATTAAGGTTAAGGGATTAAGTTTAAATGCAGACTGTTGAACTATGCCCAAATGCATGAAAATCTGAAACTGCCATGCCCTCTTCTCTAAAGAACACCTGAACAGCGAGTGAGGGGAGGTATGACAAGGTCCTTCTTAAGAGCAGGAGGAATGATACACCATTATCCCCAACCCCCAGATTCCTCCTATTTCCCCACACAACACCCCAAAACTACCTATATAATTTCTTTAATTTTTCTTATCCTTAGCGTCCTAACTCATCCCCAGTTTCTGGGGGTATATTCCCCATGGGGACTCCCTTCCTTGATAAGGGAGCAGACCCCCGATCTACAGTTCACTTTACTGTCTCAGTCAGAAGTTTGTCCAAGAGACCTTCTGCCATTGGAAGTTCTTGGTTTTCAGATCTCTAGTTCCAGAGAGATCTCTCCCAGCCCATTTGGCTGGACTTATAATTAATGGCCCAATTGGCCTACACTGATTATTTTCCTCTATGTTAATAGACCCCCCTTTCCAGATGACATAAAGATATGGTTTTATAACTTATGCTACATGGTTATGGATGTGTGGACTGTACAACAGATGACTAACATTAAGAATTAAGATGAAGATAGCTTTGGGTGGAGTCCAGGACTTAAGAGGAAAATGCGGTATAAAACAAGATGCTTATCCCTCACAAGATTGTATCTCATAACGTGAACTGGCTGGCTGGCCCTATCAAATGATATAGAACCTTGCAGGCACTGAAGAAACACAAACCAGATATACTTCTACTGCAGGAGACACATATGTCATCTGCTAAACACCAAAACTTACTTAAATTCAGGTTCTCCCAGATCATAGAATCTGCATATCATCATGGTAGATGCCGAGGGGCAGTGGTTCTGGTTCCCAAGTCCTTCCCATTCCAAATAATAGAACAACACGTAGACAGAGAGGGTAAAGTGGCGTTGGCGATAGGTACAATACAGGATCAAATTTTAACAGTCTGTAGCACATATATACCACCAAATAACGATTACTCCTCAATACAACAAATGCTGGACTTCATTCTCTCTCACCAGAGGGGGATTCTGGTTATAGGAGGAGACCTGAACTGCCTGATGAATCTTTCACTGGACGCGTCAACCTCATATCCCCCTTCTTTGACTACTGGTCAAAAACATCTTAGATGCTTAATTTGTGATATGGGTTTGGTGGACTCCTGGTGCTTTCTGTGCCCGTCCCAATGAAAATTCTCCTTTTACTCCTGTGCCTACAAATGCTACTCCAGACTAGATTATCTATTAATCAGCAGTGAACATAGGGAACTGATACACAAAGCCAATATTCTGAATATACACTTCTCAGACCATGCTCCAATAACTTTAGAACTGGTGATCCAACGAGAACATAAAAATATTTTATGGAAATTGAACCCTACTCTGTTACACGACCCTGAATTCAAAGAATTGTTGAAACATAAAATACCAGAAATTCTAAAAGAAAACGCTTCCCCACAAACATTGCCACAACTTCTCTGGGACACACTAAAAGTAGTTCTGCAAGATCATATTATAGCCTTCGCAGCTAGAAAAAAGAAACAGCAGGAGGCTAAACTGAAAGAACTACAGGAGAGACCACGTCTTCTCCAGGAAACAAACATGCAGGGGGACAAGGGTGTCAAGGATCAGTTGACCCGAACACAACAGGATATACAACACGTCTTAACTGTCAAGACAGAGTGAGCGTTAGCCTGGCTGCGCCAGAAATATTATGAGGGAGGATCCAGAAGTTCACGCATTTTAGCATACAGACTTTGGCACCAAACCCAGATGAAGACTATCACCAAAATAAAAGACCCTGTTACAGGCCAACTTTGACATATTATTGTACCTCCCAGATACTAGAGAGCTTCCCAACCTTTTATCAAGACCTACATTCGGAGCATACACCCCCCAATCCACAATAAAGCTTCTCCTTTTTGTCCAAATTGCAACTACCTACCCTTACAGAAACTCATAAAGAGAGGTTGTTGCATCCAATATCGGCTCAGGAACTCTCTACAACTATACACAATTTGAAAAATGGAAAGAGCCCGGGCCCAGATGGATACGGAGCCGAATTGTATTAAGGAACACTAGAAATGATTAAAGACCCCCCTTTTGCTACATTTCAGAAAAGCCATACTACAGCAGAATACCCTATTTCCTGGAGACAGGCAGCAATTTCAGCTATTTTAAAGCCACAAAAACCCTCTCATCTTTGCGACTCATGTCACCCAATCTCAGTTCTAAATCAGGACTATAAACTATATACTAACATGCTGGCTCACAGGCTTGACGACATCCTCCCCCAACTGATCCACCCTGATGAATCAGGCTTCATAAAGACACGACAGACTATGGATAATATCAAGTGTACCCTTTGTATTATAAATCATGCCTGGGTCACTTGTTCCTCCATCCTGATACTGAGCCTTGAAGCCCAAAAGGCATTCAACAGAATCTCCTGGCCCTTTCTACAACTGGCGCTGGTGAAGTTTGACTTTTCCCAGGAATTTCTAGAGAATATCAAAGCCCTCTACACCAATCCAGAGGCAGTAGTCAAAGTAAATGGATTCTACTCCTCCCGATGTCCTCTAACCTGGATGACGAGGCAGGGATGCCCTCTGTCCCCTTATTTATTTGCTTTATATGTGGAAGTTATTGCTTAATACCTACAACAACTTGAAAATGTGCACGGATACCAGGTTAATACAGTTCAACATAAAACAGCGTATTTCGCAGATGACCTCTTACTATATATCACTCGCCCAGAAATCTTCCTGCAAACCTTACAGAATTGTTCCCTCTTACAGAACAACACTCAGGATATAAAATTAATCAAGATAAGTCAGAAGCCCCATTAATACTGTACATCACGCCCCGCCTCAGTCAGTCCTTGATAATATCCATTTAGATGGCACCATCCCTATCTCACATATTTAGGCATCCATGTCCCCTCAGATCTACACAGCCTATACAAACTAAATTATGACTCCCTGTTCCAACAGATCCAGATGGACCTCAAATGCTGGATGCACCTCCTGATATCCCTAATACATAGGGTTCAGGCAGTTCAAATGAATATTCTTCCCAAAATCCTCTACCTTATGCAAAATATCCCTATCCCTCTCTCCCACAGGGCATTTAACAGTTGGAACAGAGAGATTTCGTCCTTCCTATGGGCCGGAGAAAGACCTAGATTAGCTTTATGCAAATTTACAATTGCCTAAAGAGTGAGGGGGACTGGCCCTTCCGAATCTATAGAAATACTCAATATCAACCCTTCTATTGCATATCTTGGCATGGCTGACAGCAACGGAATCAAACCTGGCCAGGGTACAAATAGAACAGAGTTTAACTAATTTCTCTCTGGGTGTGGATCTAGTATTCCAACACCAGGCATTCTCCTATACCGAGACAAAATCTTTTTTCCTACCGACTTTGCTTGGTGCTTAGAGGAAATTCCTCCGGCTCCCGGAGAATCGAATTGGGGTCAAATGGATGAGAGTCCCAGTTAGCAGTCCGGAGTTCACTCCAGCATCATTAGATGAAGAATTTCGCACATGGCATAGGAAAGGACAAGTCCACCCCTTTCAATTCTATGACAAGGGCATTTTTAAAACATTCGACCAACTACAGACTGAATTTTCATTACCACGCAACAACTTTTTTTCATTACTTACAAATACACTACTTTTTGGAAAAAGAAATGGGGCTTAACATAACGGCGCAGACACCCCCCTAATTAGTATAGTTAGAAAGGGAACTCCGGCCACACCGCCTGATATTCTGTCTTTATAAGGCCATCATTAATGCCACGACACAAGACATGGAAAACATACAAACTGGGAAACAGAACTAAAGTTGGATTTAACACCAGAAGACTGGCATTGCATCTGGCGTCGCCAACATAAAACCACAAGCTCGTATACATGGCATGCATTTTTATGGAAAGTGGCAGCAAGGTGCTTCCGCGCCCCACAAATATCGGCAAAATATTCAGATTCGACTGACTCTTCTTGTTGGAAGGGATGTGGATGTGAAGTGGCCACACACACACAGACACATCTTTTGGTCGTGTAGGATACTGACCGGATTTTGGGAGGGGGTTGGAGACACGGTACGGATCCTCTTTCATGTAATAGATGTGCTTACACCGGAGATAGCCAGCCTGTTGCATTACCCCGGAGGAGTCAGAAGTGCACAACAAATTTATCTATTCAATATATTGATTGTTGCAGCTAAAAAGGTAATCACAAGATTATGGCTACAATCAACCCCCCACAGATCTCAAATTGAGAAACTACCATATATGAAATATACAAAATGGAAAATCTGACAGCAAAGCTGCAGAATAAGATTCCAATCCTAATGAGCAGATGGACCCCATGGCTGCCGCATGTAGCGGAACATCACCCTGATCTGATACCGACTCTTTGGTGTACTGCAGACCTGGGTAATGCTCCCTGTCCCTCCCAAACCCCTGGTCCAGCCAACTTGTCACAATATAAGCCCTCCCCAAAAATTGTAACAGTTGTAATGAGTTGGGCTTTTTAGTAATATTAGCTCCAGAGGATGTTATTGAATATGCCTGGTCTTCCATAGCTGTATAACTTAATACCTATTATCAGTTAGTAGTAACAGAACACAGTGGCCCCCGGATATTCAGACCGCACCAGGCTGTGGCGCAAGCCTGGGCGCAGTGCAAACTTGGTTGTGCAGGGGCGTTGACAGGCTGATATTCAACAGAGCTGCGCCATGGCACAGCATCGCTGAATCTCTCACCCTGGCCACCCGAAGTGCACATGGTGTAGTGGCACTGCACCAGTGCAAATGATCAGAGTGGAGCAGGGGGAATGTACTAGTGCAAGTTCTGTTGTGCTAGGCGCAACAACCGCAATATTCAAAGGTGCACATGCAAATGAGGCCATAATGCATGCAAGGCGCAAATGGGGCCATTTGCATGTCATTATGGCCCCATTTGCATGCAGGTGCGCTGATCCCTGGCGACTTGCGCCTGGTGCCCTGCCAGGCTGCAGCCGTCAGGGACTGACGCCCCCTGCACATCGCGAAAATGTGCCCCACTGCCTGATCGCGGGCATATGTAGAACTTAGTAACCGTCCAATATTCCTGGTGGTCCAGTGGACCGCATCACTCCCGATCATGGGCTTAAGTAATAAAATGCCATCCAGTGTCCCTGGTGGTCCAGTGGACCGCTTTTCACACCCGATCGTGGACTTTAGTAAAATAATACCGTCCAGTATCACTGAAGGTCCAGTGGACCGCTTCACGCACGATCGTGGGCTTTAGTAAAATAATACCGCCCAGTATCCCTGGTGGTCCAGTGGACTGCTCGCAGCCTGATTGTGGGCTTTAGTAAAATAATACCGTCCAGTATCCCTGGTGGTCCAGTGGACCGCTAGCAGCCCGATCGCGGGCATATGTTAAAATAATTGTAAAGTCCTATATCCCTGGTGGTCCAGTGGACCGCTGGCAGCCCAATCGCGGGTGTCAGTAAACCATTATTGGCACAGAAACCCAACCCTGGTGGTCTAGCAATACCCCCACCTGCCCACTGGGCCCCACCGCCTCCCCCCAGTCAGTCGTGGCGCGGCGCTCCTCACCACTTGCCGCCCGCCGCCTGCCGACTGACACACCGTGGTAGGTTAGTCGCCCATTGGTCCACAGAGTCAGCCAATGAGTGTGCAGCCCATGCCGTACTACAGAGTCCAGCTATGTGAATGGATCCATTCACATATCTGGACTGTGTAGTATGGTATGGGCTGCATGCCCATTGGCTCACGCTGTGGACCAATAGACGTACAGCTCTACCGTACGGTGCCAGTTGGCGGGCAGGGGCGGCAAGCGGTGGGGAGCTGCCGCCTACTGCTGACCGGGGGGGAGCGGGGCGGTGGGGCTCAGTGGGCAGGTGGGGAGGGGGGTACCGCTAGACCACCAGGGTTCGGTTGCTGGGGCATTAATGTTTTACTGATACCCGCGATTGGGCTGCGAGCGGTCCACTGGCCCACCAGGGATATGGGACATTTAAGTTATGACATATGCTCGTGATCGGGCTGCAAGCGGTCCACTGGGCCACCAGGGATATTGGATGAGCATCATTATGCTTAAGCCCGTGATCGGGCGTAAAGCGGTCCACCAACCACCAGGGATATGGGATGTACGACAACTCTCCGATGCCCATGATCAGGCAGTGGGCACATTTCGCGCTGTGCAGGGGCGCCAGTCCCCACAGCCGCAGCCTGAAGGGGTGCCAGGCGCAAGTTGCCGGGGATCAGCGCACCTGCATGCAAATGGGGCCATAATGACATGCAAATGGCCCCATTTGCGCCATGCATGCATTATGGCGCCATTTGCATGTGCACTTTTGAATATCATTGTTGTTGCACCTAGCTCAACGGAACTTGCGCTAGCGCATCCCCCTGCTTCACTCTGGCCACTTGCGCTGGTGCAGTGCCACTGTGCCATGCGCACTGCGGGTGGCCAGGGTGCAATATTCAACACTGCTGTGCCATGGCGCAGCTCCATTGAATATCACCCCGTCAACGCCCCTGCACAGCCCAGTTGCACTGTGCCCAGGCTTGCGCCACAGTCTAGCACAGTCTGAATATCCGGCCACTGATTGTAAATGTTCATGATTCTGAAACACCGTTAAGATTATGTAACTGTCATCTGGTACATGGAAAATAAATGAAAATAAAAAATAAAAAAAAAAAAGACTAGGCTGAAATATTACTGTTGATGATGGGGTGCTATCTCAGCAATCCTTAGTGTTTAGGATATTTCTACCTCAAGCCATGAAACAGGCACAGCTACAATTATATATAATGTATGTTAGAACGCTGTTAACCTTAGGAAATCATCATTTCCTAAGGTTGTTAACCTATCGATGTGACGTAGATATGTTGTTAACCTATCGATCCTACGTCACATCGATAGGTTAACAACAGCGAGTGGTCTGCGCATGTGCGCGCTTTTTTTTCGACACGGAAACCGACTGAAGGGAAACCGACGGGGAAGGACTGAAGGGCCGCGGCGGTGACTTTTTAAAAAACGTAAGCCCTTTTTTTTTTGATAGTGGGACCATACACTATAAAAAATAATGTATGGTCCCTCTATCGGCAACCGGTCAATTTTAACCGTCTCGAGGTTGCCATGGCGACGTAAACCTCTCGAGCTTCGCTCTCGAGGTTTACATGGTCACCCTGGCAACCTCTCGACTGTTAACTGACCGGTTAACGATAGAGGACTATACATTATCCTCTATTTTCTTAAAGAGCTGCTGATGCCTCAAAGAAAACTTTAAAAAACACAAAAATGAGGTACAATTTTGCTTGCATTCCATTTAGATATATATATATATATTTATATATTTTTTTTGCACCTCCCCTGCACCTCGGTAGGCCTCTTCTTCGGGCCACCTAGCAGCTACTCATCCCGAGCAACACCTGTCATCACCCGCCGCCCCATACTGCAGCTGTAATCCGACATATTTCTTCATTGGGTGGGTCCTTTCCTTCCAGAGAGAATGTGCCTTACTGGCTTCTGGCTTGACCCTGGGTGCTTCTGGGGTCAGTCTCAGCTGTCCGGGCACTCCGTGGCAGCAAGGGTCTAGCGGCCATCATCCGGTTGGCCGAGGTGCCTTTTTTTTCCTATTTTCTGTGTCCTACTCATCAAGTTCTCAGCATTGCGTGGGTCAGCAACCTCAGGCAGGGGCAGGCAGGGGGGGTGTTGAGACATCATGTCCCCCAAGCACACACCCAATCTACCCAGATGTGTCTAGGCAGACCCCACCGTCATGGGAGGGAAGCATCCAATGGATGTTTGTGCATCCTGTCCCTGCCGGTCTCCGCTCCTGGTACCTGGGCTTAGGGCACGAACCTGGGTCGCCAGTGTGCTGAGCAAATGCCTTCGCTCTGCGCCACAGAGCTGGATACCATTTATATTTTATATAATGTAGGGAGAGCCCTTATTATCCACTAAAAGTAAGCTGTTTACAACCTTGTAATCCCACTGTTGTGATGTCAGAACCTTATAAACCCCTCTCATCTATGTCATAGCAGTGAGTTTACAAAATGGAATTCCAGTGTTATTCAGTATTCTACACACCAAGAATGTGATTGTTAGTCTCAGTACAGTTTTCAAATACTATTCCTATTGTCACAGTTTACTGTTATTGAGTGTAGCAAACTCTCCATATATGATAGAGATCTTAACTCTGGTGCTATTTCAGCCAGCTGTCATTCAGTCCATGAATCCTAATAAACTGTTTTCCTACACAATCATATGGCCGTAGTGCAGGTATATTAATAAGGTAAAGCTACACTACTTGTGTTGTGGGGGAGGGGGGTAACTTCTAATGTCAAGTCCCATACATTATAAATGACAATGCCTGATGTACAGGTGATAACCATGGTGTAATCACCTCTCGTGGCTGTTAGGGCAATGATAAACCTCTCGAGCTGTGCTCTCGAGGTTTACTGATGCCCTAGCAACCACTCGAGGTGATTACACCATGGTTATCACCTGTACATCAGGCATTATCCTCTTTATATTTCTCCTCCCGATAATTTATTACCAAAGAAATGTGTATGAATATATGATCTTTATCCCTTGGAGTTCATTTAGAGTTCATCTGCCTCTGTAGTTTACTCCCTACTTCAAGTCATAATCCTCTGTTGTGACATAGAAACATATAGAAACAGACATTGATGGCAGATAAGAACTGCAAGGCCCATCCAGTCTGCCCATTTCTTTTTCTACATTATGAATGTGCCATTGGCCTTTGCTCTGTCAATGGCCAATCTAGTCATACTCATCTGTATTGCTCCCTTATGCCTATCCCATGCCTGTTTGAAGCCCTGCACTGCATTCATATCCACCACTTCCTGAGGTAGGCCGTTCCATGCATCCACTACCCTTTCTGTGAAAAAGAACTTCTCACATTACCCCCTTAATCGGTCTCCTCTAATCTCATGCTGTGATTCTTGTCCTGCTATTTTTCTTATATTTAAACATGTTAGACTCTTTCACCTTGTTAATGTCCTTAAGGTGTTTGAATGTTTCGATCATATCACCTCTCTCCCTCCTTTGCTCTAGAGTATACATATTGAGCTCCGTTAATCTTTCCTCATATGTTTTCTGATGCAGTCCCTGCACCATTTTGGTTGCCCTTCTCTGGACTGCCTCAATTTGGTTCACGTCTTTGCAAAGGTGTGGCCTTCAGTACTGCATGCAGTACTCCAGATGGGGCCTAACCAGTGTCTTGTAAAGAGGGATTATTACCTCCCTCTTCCGACTTGTGATACCCCTACTGATACACCCCAACATCCCTCTAGCCTTACCTACTGCTTTAGTGGTCTGCTTGGATGATTTCAGGTCATCTGTGATGATGATGCCCAAGTCTCTTTCTTCCCTTGTGACTTCCAGCAACTCCCCTCTCAACCTATAGGTGGCTTCAGGGTTTCTCTTCCCTATGTGCATGATCTTGCATTTCTTTGCGTATCAATCTGCAATCACCCATAAGAAGGCAGAGTTCCTGTCTGGGGAGATTGCTCCTGCTTAGAATTGACCAGCTCAGCTCTTCTGTACTGTGGACAGACTGTTCAACCCAGCCTCTCTACAGGTCCAGAAAGCCTTTTCGCAATTAGAGTGTGATGAAATTGCTCGATTCTTTGCTAATAAGGTGGCTGACATCAGAGCGGTACTCTAGCCAGCACACACTATGGGCGTTGCTTTTGATCAGTGCGAGGTCACTACACTTCGATTTTCTTGGAGTACCTTTAGCCATCCGGAGTTCGTGGATGTCATGCGGATTATCCAGGGTGTGTGCCCTATGTGCTGTAGTTTGGACCCTGGACCAACTTCTCTAATTTTGGATTGTATTGATGTCATCGGTCCGGCCCTAGCACGGATAGTCTGGTGCTTCTTGGAATCTGGAGAGTTTTCTAGCTCCCTGAAAGAGGCGGTGTTGACACCTCTCTTGAAGAAAGCTACCTTGGACCCAGACTGCCATGCAAACTACAGACCCATCTCGAACCTAGGGAAGGTGATTGAGCAAGTAGTGGCAGCACAATTGGAGGACCATTTGACCATCCATGACATCTATGAACCGCTCCAGTCCAGTTTTTGAAAGAGACACAATACCAAGAAAGCACTGGTTCGTGTGCTCAATCATCTCCTGATGGCTAGAGATCAGAAGAGCCGTTCCACCTTGGTTCTTCTGGATATCTCATCAGCATTTGACACCATGGACCATGGGGTGTTGCTGGGTCATCTGAGGTACATCTGTGGACTGTCGGGAATGGTCCTCAGGTGGTTTACATCATTCGTCATGGGTGTAACACAGAGTAGTGTCTGGGTTTTTTTTTCAGGCCCTACTTCTCTGTTGTGTGGGGTACCTCAGGGCTTGGTGCTTTCTCCCGTGTTGTTTGAGGTGTACATGCTACCCCTCGGAGACATTGTAAGAAGGTATGGGCTGAAGTTTCACTGCTATGCTGATGATATCCAGCTCTACCTCTCTTTCGCACCCGACCAGGTTGGAGCTGTCTTGGTCTTTAATAACTGTCTGAAAGAAATCCAGGAGTGGATGGATTCCAGTTGGCTGAGAGAGTTGGACTCGGAAAGACTGAGGTGCTGGTTGTGGACCCGGGTTGCCAGATAGGGGGGTTGGGGATTGGTGCGTCCTCAGGAATTTTTCTTGGTGGCATTTCACTCCCGACCTCTGAACAGGTGCCTAACCTGGGGGTAATTTTTGACGAGGGGCTGACCCTGCATGCACAGGTGTCGGCTGTCATCAAATCTTCCTTTTATCATCTTTGGAATATCGCCAGGGTTAGGCATCTGGTTCTGTCCGACGACCTTCCTACACTGGTCCATGCATTTGTGTCCTCATGTTTAGATTACTGCAACTCCCTTTACCTAGGGCAGGGCCCCTACTTTTCTGAGGCACAGTGGGACCAAGTTCTGCAGCAAGACTACCATTTGCCGCAGAACTTCTGCGGCGGTGGTTTGTAATTTCTGCGGAAGTTCTGCGGCACTAACAAACAACCACATCACAGTGTCAGCTTGTCATCCTGGCTTCACTTTCGTGACAATGGTTATAGCAATCAGGATGGTGGAAAGCACAGCAACACTAGTTCAAAAATAACAGACTTATAAAAATAATTTTATGCCTAAAAAAGCAAAACAGATGTTTCTCCCTTAAGGTCCTAGCCTGTTGCATAAATGAGATATGCAGAGGGGATCTTATGTGATAAATAATGTATTTCTGTATGCATGCTATCTACCCCACTAATGAGGTTTCCACTGTCTATCACTTATATATTTGTATGTGCTTTCTACACCACTCATGAGGTTCCCACTGTGTACTACTTATATATTTATATGCAATCTGTAACATACATACAAATATGTGTTTGTGTGTGTGTGGTGAGAGAGACAGAGATACTGTATGTGTGTGTGTGTGTGTATATATATTTTTTAATTTCCATGAACTTGCATCCTCATTCATACAGGTCCCATTGGAAATGGAACAGAGGAGTTATTACAAAACTCATTTTTCATGTCAACCTGCTTTCCCAGACACACTGCGTAACACCATCAGGCCATGACATGCATGTGAACCGATAGTGAGATAGTGCTCTCCAGCCCATCACAATGTGTCCACCATGTGACAGAACACTGCACCATACCTTCTCAGACTCCGAGCAGTGATGTGTTCCACCAATCCTTGTGCTGCCCAGCCAGCTCCCAGAGCTAATCTCTGAACCTGAGTTGCCGGCACAGAAACACAGCATGCTACCCTCTGGTCCAACAGCTGTCCCTGCACACAACATTTCTCCATAACTTTTACGTGATTCTATCAGCCAATGACAATATGTAATAAATAACCCTGGCAAAAATGCATACAGTGCAATTTATTTAACAGGTCTATTCTTTCAACAGGTCTACATATTATTATATTTCACTTTTCTGGGCATAATTACTTTATTTTTCTTAAAAATTACAGTTAAATTCATTTTACCAGTTATTCATTTCAGATGGCATCTCTATACCTTATAGGCACAAATCGGTTTGTACAAAGTGAGGTATGGACTTAACAGGTCTGTGCTATTGACAAGGTTTTGTTTAAGTTGGCCCTAGTGCAATAATGTAAGACTGAAAATTGTATTAGGCTGAGTGCAGGTTGAGCAAATATCACCATGCCTGATGTGCTGTGCCACCGTCTCTGGCAGTGGAGCTGTGGTAGATAAGTGACTGTTCATTTCGTTGCAGAATGCAGCCATTTCATTAGCTAATGTATGATGTTATAGCAATGATAACATCACAATCTGAGCATATAGGGGTTTTGGATACAAAAGAGGGAAGGAAACAGATTCTATGGATAAACAGAAATATTAATAAAAACTCACCAAGAAGAGTGAATTCTGTGGCACCACAGAAGTTCTGCGGTAGATTGCAAGTTCTGCGTGAAATTCTGCGGCCGCAGAATTCTAGGGGCCTTGACCTAGGGCTTCCTGGGGTAGAAATCCATCGCCTGCAGCTAGTGCAGAACGCAGCGGCCCGGCTTTTGATGGGATCTGCTCGATCCTGTCATATTTTGCCAGTGCTGAATGAACTGCACTGGCTGCCAGTACAGTGGCGGATCACCTTTAAAGTCGGCTTGCTGACTTTTAAAGTCCTACATGGACTGGGCCCGGATTACCTGAAAGAGCTCCTGGTTTCCTATTGCCCTGGACGATCACTCTGCTCGGCCGACGAGGAGATGCTAGAGATTCCAAGGGTATGTTTAAAATCATCTGGGGCGAGAGCTTTTATATATGCAGACCCTATCCTTTGGAATTCTCTACCCCGTCGGCTATGGGAGTGCACAACTGTGGAGGGATCTAAGCAATCTCTAAAAACTTATGTATGGCACCAGGCATTCAGCAATTGAGTTTTTTTAGTTTTTTTTAGTGCATTGTTATTTTAATGTTAATTTTATTGATGTATGTTCTGATTTAAATTGTTCTTGCTGTTTTAAAATGTGAGGCACCTTGGTTACAGATAAGGCGCCATATAAATACATTTTATTATTACTAATATTAAACCCCAGTTGCTACACTTCCGACAATTTTGCCAGTTTATCTAGTTCTCTTCTCATTTTGCCCACCCCATCTGGATCATCTACTCTGTTGCAGATCTTGGTGTCATCTGCAAACAGACAAACTTTACCCTCCAGTCCATCTGCAAAGTCACTGATGAACATATTGAAGAGGACTGGCCCCAGGACTGATCCCTGAGGTACCCCACTTGTGACCTGCATCTCTTCTGACTGTATACCGTTTACCACCACTCTCTGTTTTCTGCCAGTCAACCAGTTTGTCACCCAGTTGACCAACTTCTGACCCACCCCGAGCCTACCCAGCTTATTAATCAATCTTCTATGTGGAACAGTATCAAAAGCTTTGCTGAAGTCAAGGTAGGCGACATCAACTGCTCCCCCTTGGTCCACCAATCTGGTTACTCAGTCAAAGAAATCTATGGGATTAGTTTGATTGGACATTCCTGTTGTAAACCCATGCTGTCTTGGATCCTGTGCTCCTATGGATTCCAGGTGTTGTACTATCCTTTCCTTAAGGAGTGCCTCCATAATCTTGCCCACTACTGAGGTAAGACTGACAAGTCTGTAGTTCCCTGCCTCCTCCCTGTTACCAGTCTTGTGGAGCGGGATCACATGAGCCCTTCTCCAGTCTTCTGGGACCTCTCCTGTCCTCAGAGACTCACTAAACAGTTCTGATAATTGCTCTGCTAGTTCCACTCCTAGCTCCTTTAGTACTCTGGGGTGTATGTCATCAGGTCCCATTGCTTTGTCCAACCTGAGCTTATCGGGCTCTTGTAGGACCCTTTCTTTGTGAAGGGACTAGTGCACCTCCCTCCCAGGTCCCTTGATGCTGAGCTGTGGGCCTGCCCTACCTGCTCCTCAGTAAATACTGAGCAGAGTATCTATTTAGGATAGATGCCTCTTACATGGTCCTCCTCCTCCTCACATGCCCCTTATCCCTTTGATCTTAGCAATACCCCTCTAGACTCTTCTCTTCACTAATGTATCTATAGAAAGTCTTGTCACCTTCTTTACTGTTTGTGCTAGTGTTTCCTCAGTTTAGACCTTTGCCTGCCTTACTGCCTTTCCTGCTTCCCTTAGGGAAGTTTGGTCTGCCTCCCTATCTTCATCCCGCTGCGTTCCCTTATATTTCCTGAAGGCCAGCCTTTTGGCTGTGACCTTTTCTGCAACTGTTTATGAGAACCAAAGTGGCTTCCTTCTTCTTTTGCACTTCCTTTTCTGTCTAACACAATGGGATGTTGCTTTACGTAATGCACCCTTAATGCTTGCCCACTTTGCCAGTACCCCCTCACCTGTATTTCTTCTTGCCAGGGCAAGCTTAACTGTGTTGGCCATCTTATCAAAGTCAGCTCCTCTGAAGTCCCATATGTTTGCCTTGGAATGGAATGATTTTGTTTTAGTGGCCAAACTGAACCATACCATGTGATGGTCACTGGCTCCCAGGTGACCTTCTACCTTGAGATCTGTGATCCTTTCCCTGTTAGTCAGTACTAGAACTAGGATAGCCCTGTCTCTTGTGGGTTTTTGTACCAGTTGTTTGAGGCCCTCCTCCTGCAGGGAATCCACTATGTGTCTAGTTCTGGCAGATGTTCCTGCTGGTATTGACCAATCTGTATCTGGCATGTTGAAGTCTCCCATTATCAGAACCTCCTTTAGCTGTCATGTTTTGTATATCTTCTAACAGTAATGTGTGTATATGTTCTCCCCTGGTCTGGAGGCCTGTGACAACCCCAGTTCTTATGGCTGGCCCGTTTACTGTTTCAGGGTGACCCACAGTTCTTCTGGCTCTTATGTGTATTCTGAATTTCTGTAGCTTTGATATTTTCATTAACATAAAGGCCCTCCACCCCCCACCCCTTTTGCCGCCGGTCTCTTCTGAACAGTACATTGCCAGGTACTGAAGTCTCCCAAGTGTGGTTACTGGTGAACCATGTCTCACTAATGGCTACAATGTCCAGTTTATCCTCTGTCATTGTTGCCTGCAGGTCTGGGATCTTGTTTCCCGGACTGTGAGCATTTGTGTATATGATTTTCTATTGGCCAGATTTTGGTGTGTTAGTTGTTGGGCGAAGGCTGGCGTTTCCCCTGTGCCTCATATAGGAAGTCATACATTTTTCCTTACCTGGTGATGCAGATGAACTACAAACATGCTGAACTCCTGTTTGATCACTAGCTGAGGGGGGGGGGTGTTCTTCCCATTCGACGTATCGGGTGCTGCACCCTCTCCCCATTTGCTAGTCTAAATATTCTGCCAAGACGTCAAACTTCTGCCCCAATGCACTGACTCCCTTCTTAGTCAGATGCAGTCCATTGAATTGAAAGAACTTTCGCTCCCAAAACTGTTGCCAGTTACCTACAAATTTATGTCCTTCGCATATTTAGCTACCCTATCTTCCCTTCTCTGACCTTCTATCCATCTGCCCCCTCTCCCAAACTGGCAGGATCTCAGAGAAGGAGATGCCAGATGAAATGGATGATAGTTTGTCACCCAGCATGGTCAGGTGTTCCTTGGTCTCCACAACTGACCAGCTGACGAGATCATTAGTCCCTATGTATACCAGGATGTCAATGTTTTCTCCTGCTTCCTGTACAATGTTAGCAATGTGGTCAGTGTCTCTCCACACTGATGTACTTAGGAGACATCTGACCATTACCCCTGGCTGGAGATAGGTATCAAATCCCCGAATCATGGAGTCTTCTGTGATCAGAAGTGTTTTGGATTTCCTTTTTGCTTTTATGTTTGCTTGCATGCATGTGCAAGAAACATAGTGCCATCATCCGAGTTTTTGGAGGTGTAGCAGCCCTCTTCCAATTCAGTCAGTGTGTTTGCAGGCGAGGCCCCAGTTCTCCAATGCCTGCTGGAGCTGTCTATGACAGCAGTCCAAAATGCAGTGGACTACAGTTGAAAGGGGGAGCTATGCTTCAGTGAGCAGCAATAAGATATCGCCTGCTCATGTGCGCTCCCCCCTACACACACACACACATACACACACGCATGCATACTGTGTGCTCGCCCCTTCCACGCACACACTGTGTAGCCGATGGGGGTGCCCAATCTCCCGTCAGCTGTGCTGCGCCCCCCCCAAAACAGAGTTCCATATGCTATGCTGGGTGCCCACCCCAGCGTGGACACATCAGAGTAGCCAGCGGGGTGCCCAACTGCCGGCTCCACTGGTCCCCCCAGAGCAGGGTGCCATGCTGGGAGCCCACCCCAGCATGGCAACAGATGCCATTGCCAACGGGTGCCCAATCCCCGCCGGCTCCACACACCCCCACCAGCCATCTTGTGCCATGCTGGGAGCCCACCCCAGCGAAAGCAAATGTCCCGCATCGTAATTTAAAAAAAAAACCTGAAACTGAAAACGTCCTCGCTGTCTCTGCCCCCACCCGCGCCCACCCACTGCGCACCCCGCCTCCCACACCCCCTCACCCCATACTTATCTCCGGACTCGGTAGCGATGATCTTGGTGGACCAGGAACATGTCTGCACTCTTCAAAGCCGACTACGAACTGAGGAAATGCAGTAAGCTGTATAATGGGATAGATAGGGGTTTTTCAACTTTGCTGCATATCTCAGGCATTTTTTGATTTGTGCACCAAATTTTCACATGGAGTTTTGGGACCCCTCTCATGAATGCTGTCACTGTCATGGCTTAGTCAGGTCGAAGGGTGATTTCGCAGTCACTGCTGAAATCACCTTTTGGGACTGAGTAATAAACGACACTGCCACTGTTCTAAGGTGGGCTCTCAAAAGCCTATGTTGCAAATTTGGTGGGAAAATTCCAAAATGACTGTTTTACTGACGAGAGTTAAGGCAGCAGTTCCTACGCAGGTCAGAATTTCACTAATTTTCAATATTTTCACTCCTGATTTTCAACATTGCCATTTTACCACACCTCCTTATGAGCAGTACAGCTGTCATTTTCACATCTTGCCCAAAATGTGTTTCCGCCATGTAGGCGCACACTGGCACAGTCGGTGTGCGAAATCAATGTATGGGACACATTAAGAAAATCACAGTGACACTGTTCATGAGCAGAGGTCTTAAAATGGCTATGTTGAAAATTTGGTGAAAAAATTCCTTAAAATGACTGTTTTACCAGCGTGCGTTGTGCAGTTCCTACGAACACTCGTAAGTTTGTGAATTTTCTATATTTTCACTCCAGATTTTCCACAATGCCATTTTATTACACTTCCTTATGAACAGTACAGCTGCCATTTTTCACATGTCGCCCCAAATGTGTTTCCGCACATGTAGCACCAATGGTGCAGTCGGTATGCGAAAGCAATGTTTGGGACAGATTAAGAAAATCACAGTTACACTGTTCATGAGCAGAGGTCTTAAAATGGCTATGTTGAAAATTTGGTGACAAAAGTCCATAAATGACTGTGTTATGAGTGAGCATTGCACAGTTTCCATGCACTCGTAAGTTCATGACTTTGTAATATTTTCAGTCCAGATTTTCACCAGTGGCATTTTCCCACACTTCCTTATGAACAGTACAGCTGCTCATTTTTCACAACATGGCCGAAATGTGTTTTCACACTTTCAGCGCAGAAATGCGTGTCGCTGTGGAAATCATTGTTCGGGACAGATAAAGAAAATCACAGTGACACTGTTCGTGATCGGAGGTCCCAAAATGCCTGAGTTGACAATCTGCTGTAAAAATCCGCCACACTAATTACATTACGTTATGGTTGCACAGTTTCTATGCTGCATTTGACTTCAGTTTTTTAATATTTTTACTGCAGATTTGCCATATTGCCATTTTTCCATCTCCCATGAACAGTACAGCTGTCATTTTTCACCTCCTGTTCGAATGTGTTTTTGCACCTGTGGTGTTAATGCTGTAGTCGCTGTGCATAAGCAGCTTTCGCCAACAAACTGATATTGCCACTGTTCATGAGGTGGGGGTACAAAAAACCATGTTGAAAATTTGGAGTGAAAATACCAATGAATGCCTGAGGTGTTAGGGTTTCCAACCATAACGCCCCACCCTGTAGAGAATGACAGGCATCAGGGGTGTGACTTGGGATTCTTGCCTGTAATGCTCTACCATTCCACACCCTGCAGCCAGTGAGAGGCATCGAGGTATGCCTTGGACTCTTCGGCCCCAAAGTTCACCCCATTCTCCTATACCGCACCCATCTCACCATATTTCCTGATGGAATGGGGTGCGCGTAAGGGCCAAAGACCCCAAGGCACACCGTGACACTTGTCAGTGTCTGCAGGGTAGGGTGTGGTGAAATGGCGTGGCCGTTATGCCTGACAACCCAAAGGCACACCCCAATGCCTGTCACTCTCTGCAGGGTGGTGGTGGGGTTGGCTTCAGTTCAATACTTCAATGCCATTTCTATTATGCAGCTCTGTAACTTTACACTACTAATGCCAGCAAGCAAACATTTGGCATTGACAAATGCTTGTTTTGTTTTGGTTCCTGTTTTGAGCGAGTTTTGTTGTGCTAGCTCTTGCGCTGCAGTGTCCTGCTCTGCAGTGTCCTCTGTCCCTTTGTTTGATTTCGGAGATAGAGGTAAATACCTGTTTGTAGTTTTTATATGGTTTGTGGAGGTGATATGTTGGAGAGCACCGAGTGATGGGGCACCCGATTTCCCCCCCCTAACCACCTGCCAACCTCCTGGACCAACTACCTCTGCAGTCGAGGTGCTTCTGTTGGATGTTGAGGAAATGGTGGTGGTTCTTATAATATATTTCCTCCTGAATATGCAATTTGAGGTGCGCAATCTCTGCCCATGCTGCCTGGAGCTGAGCCCTTAGATTTCCAATGGCCCAGCATGTAGGACAGTGTCCTAAATCCTGTAAAACTGCCCTTCTGAAAAGTGTTCTGCAGTACCTGCAGTTAATGATATCCATTCCAGATAAGTTGCTGGGTTTATAACCTGGTCAGGGTAATTAGAAGGAGGAAAATGAAAGCAAGAGTTTGATTTTGTGTTTTGTTTGTTTGTTTTGTATAACTTGTTATAACAAGTTAAATTACTTGTGCCCCTGTAAATGAGGTCACTGTGTGGATACCCCTCTGATCCGCCCCTTCCTGCTTTGCTACAGGAAATGTCACGACTGTGCTACCCTATGAAAGGAGTGTAGCGTGGGGTGGTCGTGGATGGGGGTTGGTGGCTGGGCCCTTCACCTGCCAAAAAAGAAGAAGCACGGACGAAAGAAACAAGGAGGTAAGAGCAGAATCAATCAGCCAGCAACAAATGCAGTAGTCCTGAAAGCTTATCCTAATGACAGATAAAACTGTAAAACCTGTAAAGCACCACCTGTAATAATTTCATAGAAGATCTACCCTGTAAGAAACACTTTGCTACAGTGAAAAAAATAAAGCAGTAACAGAAGATAAATCTTGCAAAAGACAATTTGAATCAGAAGATTACAGCAGTAATCTGCAAGCATACACCTGTAGGAACACCCTGTAATAATGTAGCAGAAGGTATACCCAGCAACAACAATTTGAATCGAAGAAAAACAAAGCAATAAAATGTTAGCAACAAACAGTAACAATCCCTGTGAGTACAAAAGAAAATAATAACACACAGTAAATCTGCCTAGCCAAAAGAAGCCTTAATCTGTTGCCATGGGAGTAACTGTGAGTTCACAAGCAGTGCTCTATGACTTCAGGTAGGGAGAAGGCAGCAGGAATAGATGAACTCTTCAGGAGCAAAGATCATGTTTTCATGAAAATGACTTCACTACTAACTAATAGGGAGGAGGAATACGAAACTAATGGGAAATACAAGCTGGACAGTGCCTAAATATTATGTTTTGTTAAAGTTGTCCTGAACACTAGCCAGCCCGGTAGTGCAGAAGGCTGAAGCGCTGACCCCTTACCTCGTGCTACGCTGCCGATCCGGGTTCAGGAACAACCTTGGGTCACCGGGGTACCGGCTTGGGGGGTGGGTTGGAGCGGGATTGAGCTGTGGCTCTCCCCTCCAAAGGGGTGGATGCCCACCCATCTGTAGTCCTGCTTCCAGTGGGTGGAGATTTGGTGGGCACGTAGATGGCACGGTGTGGCAGTGAAGTCAGGGGAGAGGTGGAAGGGGACACCGAATCCTGGCATGTGCGTGTGCCTTCATGGACATACCTGCATGTGTATGCCATGGCTCGGGGTGTGGGGGGGCAGGAGAAAACTGAAAAATACATAAAGTATATATGGAAAAAAATAGTTGTCCTGAATGTGTCACTAGCTCTTTAATACCAGAAGAATTCTCAAATTTGACATCAGTTCGACCTATTGTAGCACACAGGCCCTGCTGTATTTTCTTTTCTTTTTTTTTTACACTCAGTATAGCAAAAGCCTAAATAGATATATCCTTGGTTTCAAGACATAAAAAGTGATAAATCCATATCAATAAATCAGGATTCTTTTTAAGTTTGCTGTGTGCACTTGCACAGCAAGCGTCTTGCTATAAGAATGACTTTTGAAAGGTGTGACACTGTCTATCCAATGCAGAGTGCTCTGCAAGGGGCAAGACAGTGCCATACCAATCGTCAGCCAGGCTGATTGTGATGCTGTTTTGCCTTGATGGGCAGAAACTTTGTCTAGTTGAAAAGAAAAAGCCAAACCAATCATATGGTGGCTTTTTCCTTTCATCTGCAGGACACTGCCTAATAAACAGCTGTTCGATGGCCTGATCAGCCTAGCTGACATCACCCCCTTTTAGTATGGTTGTGCTCCCCCCCTCGCCCCTCACTGGTCCCTTTTCTCATTGTCTCCACTCCACAACAGAAGTGGGACTGTCCCAAATATCCACCATTTCTGGTGTCATCGCTGCAGTTCCCTTGCTCCTCCCCAGATTGGGGGATGAAGTGCAATCTGCTGACTGCATGCATCTCGACCTCTAAAGGGAGCTCTTCGGCTGGTGCATATTGATGCAATGCTTCTAAAATATTTGCTACATCTAAAATATCCACGTAGTAGCGTAAAATGTGTGCATCTTGCAATATGACTGTTGTTAGGCAACTCCCGCCGGAAAGTGATTTCATGGTCGGTTGGCGAAATCATCTTTCCAGTGGGATTTGTGTAAGGACAGTCATATTGTTCATGAGGTGGGGTCATAAGATGGCTTTTTAAAAATTTGAGGTACAAATTTGAAAAAATGACTGCATTACGGCCATTCCTTGCAATCTCACTATGTACGCTTGTAACTTTGGAAATTTTTAATATTTTGACCCCATATTTTCAACATATCCTTGTTATTAGCTCACCTTATGTGTGTGACAGCTGTTATTTTTCAAATCCTGGCCGAAATGTGTTTCTGCACTTGTGGTGCAGAATGGTATTGCAGTTGCACAGAATTATGTTTTGGCAAGAATTTGATAATTTTCTGTACTGGCTACATGCTGTGAGGTCATAAGAAGGCTATGTTGAAAATTTTGGGGTCGAAATGATTAGAAAAGGCAGAGTTATGACTATTTGTCGCAATTTCGCTATGCGTGCACGTGACTTTGGAAATTTTTATATTTTGAGCCCAAATTTTCAATATAGCCTTCTTTTTATGCTACCTCATGTATGTCACAGCTGTTATTTTTCAAACCCTATCCAAAATGTGTTTTTGCACCTGCACTGTGGATTGGTGTTGCGCTTGTGTGGAGTTGCGGTTTTGGTGGGGGTTGAAAAAGTTTCTGTTCTGGGAACATGAGGTGGAGTAAGAACATGCCTATGGTGACGATTTGGTGACTGTCACGCTATGGCTGGAAGTGCAGGGGACAGAGCTCCCTGTGCTTCCACAGCTACATATCCACTGTAAAATAAGGATACTATTATACTATTTCAAAAAGTAAGGAAAAAAATTGCAAAAAAACTTCATTAATGCACTATTAGGGATGAGGAATCAAAAGTAGGGAAATACGAACTTAGGGTTCCGAACCCTAAGACCCCACCCCCACCCTTGTCTTCCAACCCTAAGACCCCACCTCCACCATGCATGCAGGAACAGGTGTAAGGGGTGTGCCTTGGGGTTGCAAACCTTAATGCTGTAACCCCATTAGAGTTCAAGTTAACTAATTTAATCTAAGTGCCTGTAGAGTGTTCCCTCATAAGACCCAGTAGCGATCTCAGCTCAGGCCTTGAACTCCCCTCATTCACCTTTTTACTCTGATATTGTGTTTTAAATAGCCCTGTTCTTGCTCTCAGACCTTGTGGCACCTTGCCTAACATTTTGTCGGCAACACCTCCGCTTGGTTCCATTTTTGCATTTCTTTTAGCTCCACAAGCAGCCCCACCCCTGCCTCTCTTATTTAATTTCCCTCTGTCCTTTTCTTTCAGGTAGTCTAAGAGCCACAGCCGTGGTTCTCTGATGAACCTGACCTACCAGATTGCCATCCGCAGTCCAGGTCTGAAGCCACCAGCCCCTCACAGAAGCTCAGGTACAGACATGCCCTCAGAGACTGATTACTTCCAGGAAGGGAGCCCTAGCTGCCTGATTTTTCAGCCCCACTACCCACCCCACCCCCGGTCCTGTTTAAATACACTTAAACCCCACCCCGGCTTTCTAGCTCACTCCTACAGGCTACTGCCAGCCAGTTGCTCAAGCTTTGAGTGACAGCATCACTGTCTCTTGCAAAACACTTTCCCTAGCTAGTGTAACTCCTCCTTCTAGCTCTCTCTAAAATCACCAAGTACAGTGGTTAACTGGACAGCCTCTCTTTGGCACCAGTGTATCAGGCTTGATGACAGAATCAAGCTGCCATGTCCCCTATCATGGGGTGCTATCTACTTCTTCTCCTTGCTACTTGGCTTGGTACAGCTGGCACCAGATACCTAGCTGGGCTGCTGCTACCCCCCCCTCTGAACCACTACTGGGTAGTGCTTGGCTGTCAAATGCACCTTCAGAAACTGCCTCACTTTGCTGTGGGCAGCAACTCACCTGGCCTTACCCTTCAAACATGGGTGGCCATATGCCCTCCCCTCACATGGGGTAGTAATGGTTAGCTATACCCTAATAATTAAACCAATGTCCAACCACTTGAATCATCTGAAGCCTCAGCGGCAGAGGGTATGAGCCAAATTTAGCATTAACCTTTCTTCCAGAAAGGTCATCTTTATGCTCCTGCTCCTCTCTGGCAACATTCACTTGAACCCAGGCCCACTCACTTCAACAGGCCCTGATGTTCATAAGGTTAAAGGCCTAAAAATAGCCTCAATGAACATCTGCAGTTTAACCACAAAATTTGACCAACTTCAGGCATGGATGACCCTCCCTGACATCCTCTGCCTAATGGAGACTTGTTTGACCAGTAGGATTAAAGATAGCGTAGTTGCCCTCAAAGGCTTCCAAGCATACAGGATTGATAGAATAGGCAAGAGAGGTGGGGGATGCCTCATGTATGCCAGGGACTTTCTGCAGTGCACCGTCCTCCCTGGAACCGGGGTGGCTGAGGACCATGAGATAATAGTGATAAAGGCACAGGTTGGTCAGAATGGCAAAACTCTCATCCTTGCCACAATCTACCTAGCCCCGAAGAAAGCCACAGCAGGCTTTCCCACAATTATGGACGTTATCAGCACCCGTCCAAAGGGGATGGAGCTTGTCATTACCGGGGACTTTAACATAAACTTGGATGGAAAAGAGGCTGCCCCTTTCAGGGATCTGACAGCCGCCTCCAACCTGACACAACTTGTCACCTGCCCCACTAGGCAGAACTATAAGACAGGAAACAGTACCCTCCTTGACTGGATCCTAGCGAGCTCACCATCCTGGATCTCTGAGATCAAGGTTCTCCCAGACACGCTAAGTGACCACTCCCCAGTCACCTTACTGTTGTCTAATAAATTTACCAAAAGCCCACCCATTCTCATTGAAAGCAGGGTCTTGAGAAAGGTAAAATTGGGGCCCTCAAATCAGCCCTTGCCCTGCATTACTGGACTCCTATCGACCTGGCGCCTACCCTTGATCAGGCCTTTAGTCACTTCATTAAGGGCTTTAGCGCCATCTGTGACATCTATGCCCCGTTCACCAAAAGAAAAATTTGGGAGCAGGCAAATGGCTGGATTGGTGGTGAGGTCCTCTCCCACCTGAAAGAAAGGGACATTCTCTGGGAGAAGGCCAGAAACACAGGCAGCAAGCATGACTACCAGTGCTACAGAACAGCCAGGAACCGCTGCACCAAGCTAATCCGGCTCACCAAAGTCAATTATCATAAGACCCAGCTTTGCAATTCTTGGGGTGATGGGAAAAGATTCTGGGATAACATCAAAAGCATCCTTGGAAAGGAGGACAAGAAGCACCCTCAGCTGCTCAGTATCAGTAACACCCCTGTTTTGCATGTTAGTAATCCTGAAACCAGCATGAGTTTTTACTCATCTTTATTGTGCAGCTATCTAAAACACACTGCTCCAGCCAAGCAAATTTCCCATAACACTCCACACTCTAGGGGCTGCCTACAAATAATCAGCTTCTTACATTTACCTTAGGGACCATCTAATAAGTATGTTAAATTCCTATAACATCACATCTTCCTCACTTAAAGAAAAGTTCTATATTATTTTCAAACTGAATTATAGGCTTACAGTAACTTGGCTGAATTATTATCATTATTATTTTAACTTCTTACAAACTGAGGTTTATAATTAAACTAAACCTAATCTTGAGAGGAGAGGTCACTAGTACTTCACTCTCTAGTGAGTCTTACCACCACTCAACTGTACTTATCTAACAAGTTTCAATCAGTCTCTCTGGATGTCTAATTTTCTTTGGGTCTCGCTCCTTCTCTGGTGACTTTTCAGTGGATGCACACTGCTCCGAATCGTCCTTGCTATCAGTCTCTTTGGTGTTGTCTTGACTGACTGCTGTGAAAGTTAGTAAGTCAACTTCAGTCAAATTGGCATCTTCAACCTTTGGCAGAAGTCTTAAATCCACACGATTCCATCTCACCTCCGTTCCTTTTTCTGTTTCAATCTGGTATGACCTTGGTGCAATTTGTGCTTATACAGTGCCCCTTTGCAGCCACATTCCTTTGTCGTAGTCTCTAAGGCACACTTGATCTTCAGGCCTTAATCAATCAATCAATCACTTTATTTGGGTAAGTTTCTTGCTCTCCTGTCATGTAACTGTTTTTGCTTTTTCTTTTGTTTTTCCTTGCTTTGTTTCACCTGTTCTGAGTCATGAGTCTTCAGAAGCTCTTCATCTATTGGCAGATTTGTCCTGATCCTCCTTCCCATAAGCATTTGCACTGGAGAAAGCCCATTCTGTAATGATGCACTTCTGTAGATCAGTAGGCTTTTGTAAAAATCTTCTTTTCCATCATGTGTTTTCTTCATGCGACTTTTCACAGTTTTTACTGAGCTCTCTGCCAGTCCATTTGATCTTGGAAAATTGGGACTAGAAGTACTGTGTATGAATTCCCATTCATAGGTGAACTGTTTGAACTCAGAACTGGAAAACTGTGGACCATTATCAGTGAACACTTCATCTGGAACACCATATCTTGCAAAGATTGACTTCATGCAGGTGATTATAGCTTTATTGGTAGTTGTAGGAAGTGTTGCTACCTCTGGATAATTTGAGTAATAATCTGTTACAGCTATATGGGTTTTCCCATTGCAATCAAACAAGTCAGCACCTACTTTCTGATGTGGTCTGCCTGGCACTGGATGAGGACATAACGGCTGGCTTGGCTGCTTTGGTCTGTAGGTGAGATCAGTTCACAGGTTGCAGTTACCTGGGCAATATCTTAATTCATTCTCGGCCAATACATTACTTCTCTGGCTCTTCACTTGCATTTTTCTTCTCCTAAGTGCCCTTCATGTATTTTGCATAGCATTTCTTTGCAAAGTTTTCCTGGCATAACAAATTTGTTGCCTTTGAAAATAATGTCATTGACAACAGATAGGTCACTTCTACATATCCAAAAATCATGAATAGACAACGGACAGGCACTTTTCTCCTTCGGTCAACCTTTTAATATGGTAGTTCTCATTATTCTCATTGTTTCATCTGCCTCTGTTTCTCTTCTGATCTGCTCTTGTCTCTCATTGGACACTGGAAAAGAGGTCACAATCATGTCAACATATGCCTTTATTTCTCTGTCCGTTTGACGTTCTGGGCTTTCACTCTTGTCTACAGCACGTGAAAGTGTGTCGGCAGCATACATGTACTTTCCAGGACTACAGATCAACTGAACATCATACTTTTGTAATCTAATTAGCATTCTCTGTATTCTCATTGGACAGTCATTTAGAAACTTGGCCATTATAGCTACTAGAGGCTTGTGGTCTGTTTCCACTGTGAAGGCCTGACCATACACATACTGATGAAATCGCTCACATGAGTAAGTTATTGCTAGTAACTCTTTTCTATTTGGGCACACCTTGTCTCAGTGCTCATCAAGGCCCTGGAAGTGTATGCTACAGGTTGCTAGATTCCTTCATAAGTTTGCAGAAGTACTGAGCCCAAGCCAAATTATGAAGCATCAGCTGATATTCTTGTTTCTTTAGCAGGATCATAGAATCTTAACACTGGTTCTTCTGTAATAGCCTTCTTCAGATCTTTCCAGCATTGCTCCTGTTCATGTGACCACATCCATTCATTTTTCTGCTCCAACAACCATCTGAGCGGAGCTGATAGTGTTGAAAGTTGAGGGATAAACTTTCCTAGGTAGTTAATCATCCGTAAGAACCTCCTGATTTCATCTTTGCAGCTGGGCTTTTGCATATTCACTATCGCAGATGTCTTCTTAGGGTCAGGTTTAATGCCCTGATCTGTAACAATATCACCCACAAAAGTCAGTGCTTTTACACAAAACTCACATTTTTCTTTGTTGAGTTTAAGATTTGCTTTTCTTGTCAGATCCAGCACTTGTCTCAATCTGAAGTCATGTTCATCTTTTGTGGAACCCCACATAATGATGTCATCCATCATGGTTTCAACACCTAGAATGTGCTCAAAAATCACATGAATTATTTTATGGTAAACTTCTGGAGCAGACAGTATCCCATATGGCAGACAAAGAAATCTGCATCTTCCTTCTGGAGTATTAAACATGCATAACTTTGAACTAGCCTTATCTAGCTTCATTTGCCAAAATCCCAAAGAAGCATCCAGTTTGCTAAACCATTTAGCACCAGCAAACTGTGACATTATCTTTTCTCTGCTAGGTAACTTGAAATGCTCCCTTTTTATAGCTCTGTTTAAGTCTCTGGGGTCAAGACATATTCTGAGCTGACCATTTTTCTTCTCAACTATGACTAAAGAACTCACCTAGTCTGTAGGTTCATCAATTCTCTTGATTACACCTGTGGCTTCCATGCGATTCAGCTCTTCTTTCAGTTTGCCCCTCAGTGCGAATGGCACTTTCCTGCAGGGGTGTATTACTGGTGGCACTTGGTCATCTATGTTTATTTTGTGCTCCCCAGGCAAACATCCTAGACCTTTGAACACATCGCTGTACTCTGTAAATAATGATTCACATTTAGCTCCAGCTTGTGATGTCACAACAAACACTCTTCTCACTAAATTGAGTTTCTCATAGGCACTTATGCCTAGAATTGGTTGCACATCCTTCTCTACAATTAACAGAGACACCTTGAACTGCTGGTCTTTGTGCTTCAGAGCTACCATGCAGCTCCCTTTTACTGGAATATTCTCTTCTGTATAAGCAGTTACTTTTATCTTGGCTGGGTGAATTTTAGATTTTACATGCAGGGTTTCATAGTCTTGCAATGAAATCAGGTTCACCTGTGCTCCTGTGTCAAGCTTGAATGATATGATAGTCTCATTCACAGTTAAACGTACAATCCATTCCTTTTCTTCAGAAACACACAGCTCTACGGAATCTACAAAGAACTCTTTTGGCTTACCTTCTTCGACAGTGTGAACTTTATTTTGTTCACTTTTCATTTTGCAGCATTTAGTAAAATGGTTATTTTTGCCACACTTACTGCAGAACTTCCCATAGGCAGGACAAGCTTTAGGTTTATGGTTATTTCCACATCAGCCACATGTTTTCCGATTAGACTGCTGCTCCTTCTGCTGCTTTGTTTTCAAAAAATATTTGTTTATCTCCAGCTTCTTTAGTGCATGCAGAGCGCCCTCGTTTTCTTTGTTCAGCTCTTTAGCCTGTGATTTGGTAGATTCAGCAGCTCTACACATGTTTATAGCTTTGTCCAAAGATAAATCTTGCTCTCTAAGCAGTCTCTCTGAGACCATTGTCTGTGATTCCGCATATAATTCTATCCTCAATCAGTGATTCCTTCAAATCTCCAAACTTGCACATTTTGCAGAGCGAACGTAACACTGTTAAATACTGATCAAAGCTATCACCCTTTTTCTTGTCGCATGTGAAAAACTTATATCTCTCGTAGGTTACGTTTCGTATTGGCACAAAGTACTCTTCAAATTTTTTCATAATTACATCAAGATCCATGTTTTCACCCTCACTGAACTGGAAACTGTTGTAAATGTCTAACACATCTTCCCCAACTACATGTAGAAAGATCGAGGCCTTTGTTTTGCCATCTTCACTTTCAGTGCCACTTGCAGTTAAATAAATATTAAACCTTTGTTTAAATCTCTTCCAATTTTCAGCTACATTTCCAGACAATTGCATATCTGAAGGAGGATTTAATTTTTCCGTCTTTTTTTTTCTCTCTTATTTTTCACCAGACCGTCTTCTTCTAGAGTTCTTATTTATGTTCTTTTCCATCTTTTCAGGTTTTTATATCTGCTTCTAACACCATGTTTTGCTTGTTAATAATTATGAAACCAGCATGAGTTTTTACTCATCTTTATTGTGCAGCCATCTTAAACACACTGCTCCAGCCAAGCAAACTTCCCATAACACTCCACACTCTAGGGGCTGTCAACAAATCATCAGCTTCTTACATTTACCTTAGGGACCGTCTAATAAGTATGTTAAATTCCTATAACATCACAACCCCACTAAAGACCCTCTAGCTATTGCAGAAGCCTTCACCAATCTTACCCCAGTGCTACCACCTGCCTATTTTCAACCTGATTTGAACCACTCTAATGACGTATCTACCGAGTATTCTCACCCGACCTTCTACTTTAAAAGGGTGACAGTGAAGGAGGCCCTTACTATGGTCAAGAAAATACTAGGTAAGACCAGACTGGGCAGTGACAGAATAGACATGAAACTTCTATCCCTCACCCTGGACTGTCTGATAGTACATGCTGTACAATAAGTCCCTGGCCCTGGCCCAATTCCCGGTGGTTTGGAAGCAGGCCCTAGTTATGCCAGTGCATAAAGAAGGCGACAAGTATCTGGTAGCCAACTACAGACCCATCTCAATCCTCTCCACCCATCCGAGGCACTGGAAAAGATTGTGGTGGGTCAACTCATTGACTACTTCAATAAGTATAATCTACTATGCCCCAACCAGCATGGCTTCAGACAAAATCACAGTACCACCACTGCCCTGCTGGACTACATGAACTATGCACATAAAGCCCTGGATGAAGGCAAACTTGTGGGGTCTGTCTTTATTGACCTCACCAAAGCCTTCGATACAGTCAACCACCCCCTATTACTGACCCAACTGCAAAACATGGGTGTGGCGCCCAATGCCCTTTGCTGGTTTCAAGACTACCTGTTACAGAGAAATCAATGTGTCAAAATTGGGCAAACAGTATCCAGCGAAAGAGAGGTATCATTAGGGGTACCCCAGGGATCAATACTGGGGCCCCTACTCTTCAGCCTCTTCTTAAATGACCTTCCCACAGCCTGCAACACCAAACTCATACTAAATGCAGATGATGCTATTGCTCCTGAGCAGCAGCACGTCTCAGGCTGCCCTACAATCTGGGCTGCAGAACTCCTTCTCCAAACTCAAGGACTGGTTCTGTAGTCATAAGTTGCTACTAAACTGCAAGAAGACCAAGACCATGCTTATGTCCAGCTCCCACAACAAAAATAAGCACCGCCCCCTCATCATCTCCAACTCATAGGGGTCATAATAGATGATACCCTCACATTTGCACACCATATTGACTCTTTGGTCAAGACAGTCAATACCAAGATTGGTGTCCTGTACAGGCACTGGCAACACCTCTCTCCGGGGACCCTCTGCTTCTCAGTCCACAGTTCAATTATATCTACTATTGACTATGGACTAGTAGTCTATGGGTCGGCAATGGATACAGCACTCAAGAGGGTTCAGACTGCACTCAACAAAGCCTGCAGACTCACCCTGGATGCTGAGTGTGGCACTCACACCTGTACGCTGTATGAACGTGCAAATTGGCTGTTATTAAGAAACAGGGTCAAATTCCAGACTTGCATCCTAGGGAAGAAGGCTCTATTGGGTAAAACACCACCTTGTGTAGGCAATTTGATCAAGGTGGCCAACTTGTTACATGTCACCAGAGGGAGGACTACAGGGGCCTTGGCTATCCCCTTCCGTTGCACCTCACTTGGGCAGTGTGCATTTGCCTACCGGGCCCCCCAGTGGATGAATGAACTTCCTGGGCACCTCCTGGCCACCAATTGTCTGGCACAATTCAAAACTGACCTCAAACAGCACCTAATAACACTCTCTAAGTGCACCTGCCCCTGAGTCCAGCCACACCTGCTCTTTCTGCCCCCCAGCAAGCACTAGGCAGGCTCAGATAACCTCTCGCTCTGTCCCTTCTCATGACTTGCCTCAGCAGTCAGTCTGCGTCATGCTCCTTTGGCGCCCGCTACCCCACTCTCCCCCAACTCAGTCCTGTGAGTTTGCCTAACAGTCACTACTAATGCCGGCTGCCTGATCTTGGCCCCTCACACCCTACCATTTACTTTAGCAAGTCTTCTCCACTCAGCCTCCCCTCACCCCACCATTTATCCCTATACCTTATTGCCCTTCGTCCCTCACCCTTCGTCTCCACCACATTACATACCTCTGTCTCATAGCTCCTGTCTTTACCCCACTGTCAGCTATCCCCATCCCTCTGAACTACTGACAAGGCACTCTGTGGCTGCTTATTCCCCCCCCACCCTCATAAAGTGTTTTTCTTGTTATTTTAACTTGTACCTATGTTTTGAGTTATTCTGTAAGTTCTGAATCCAAGTTGTATCGTTCATTGTAATGTACCTGTGCTTTCTCCTGTTGTTCTTTGTTTTGTAAACTATGATGTGGAATCTTTGTAATTGTGCTCAAAGATCTTTTCTGAATCACTAAATAAATCAATAAAATAAATAAAAATTCTCTTATTCTGTACCCATCTTCGCTTACTTACTCTTGGAATGGGGTAAACATTAGGTTAGCTGTATTTTCTTGATGTCAGAAGAATTTTCAACTTTTATATCAAATGGACCTCACACATGGGCAATATTCCCAGTTGTTTGTGGGTTTCTAGACCTTAATTGCTGGTTGAACTATCCTCAGGCAAGGACTGTTAACTGTATCCAGCTCTGCCACACACTGATAGGAAATCGGGTATATGAGCATACAAACATATGAAACTGCCAGAAGATATAGGCCATGTGGTTTATCAAGTCTTCTTGAGTGTGCAGCTAGCTATCCCTTATACTGCAACTGCCCTCCCTCCCCTCCTCCCATCACGGTGACCCTCCCCCTCACTTTGTCCCATCCCCTTTTAAAACTGCCCACTGACTTACAGGACACCACCTCTTTGGGCAGCGTATTCAACAAAGACACCACCCTTTCCATGCAAAAGTGCCTCCTCATTTCTCTCCTGAATCTTCCTACCTCCAGTCTCAGACCATGCCCCCTCGTGTCCCCCCCAACTTAAAAATCCCCTCTGTACCAGTCTTGTTTATACCCTTCATGTATGTAAAGGTCTCAGTCATATCTTCCTTATATCTATTCTTTTCCAGGGAGTACATGTTAAGCTATCTCAGCCTCACCTCATAGGGTCTGTCTTCCAATCCCATGATCATCCTTGTTGCTCTATGTTGGACCCCTTCCAGTAATCCAATATCTTTCTTTAAGTATGGGTGCCAGTACTGCATGCAGTACTCCAGGTGCAGCAACACCAATGATATGTACACAGGCAGGATCACCTCCCTTCTCCTGGAGGTGATTCCTCTAGCAATAAACCCTAGCATCTTGTTGGCTTTAGCTGCTGCCTTCCATCACTGGTTCATTTGCCCCATTATTATCACCCCAAGATCCTTCTCCTCCTCTGTAGCAGCTATCTGCACCCCTCCCAATGGATAACACCTCCTTGGGTTCCTTGCTTCCAAATGCATGACTTTGCACTTCTTAGCATTGGACCCCAGCTGCCATGTGTCTGACCAGTCTTCAAATTTTGTCAGATCATCCTGCAATCCCTGTCACCCTACTGTGTCATCCACCACTGCACTAATCTTGGTGTCATATGCAAAAAGGCTAATCTTGTTCTTAATGCCATGTGAGATGTTGGCTATGAAAATGCCAAACAACACTGGGCTCAGTACTGAGCCCTGTGGCACCCTGCTCGTTACAGCCCTTGGAGCTGAGAGTTCCCCTCCCACCACTATGCTCTGTTGCCTCCCTTGCAGCCAGTTCTTGATCCAATTCACCATCTTTGTCCCAGCTCCCTGGTATCCCAACTTGCTAATCAGATTCCCATGTGGCACTGAATCGAATGCCTTGCTGAAATCCAGATATAGGATATCCACTACATGACCCTTGTCCAGTTCGCTAGTCACCCAGTCATAGTAGTCAACCAGGTTGGTCTGACAGGATCTGCCAGAGACAAACTCATGTTGCTTCCCATCCTGGAGACTATTACCTTCTAGAAAGGTTATTAACCTCTCTTTAAGGATTGTCTCCATTAACTTTCCCACAATGGATGTGAGGCTTACTGGTCTATAGTTGCCCAGTTCATCCTTGGGTCCGCTTTTGTGGAGGGGCACCACATGAGCTGTTCTCTAGTCTTGGGGTATGCACCCTGTTTCCAGAGAGGTATTGAACAAGTCTGCCAATGGCTCTGCCAGGACCTCCGCCAATTCTTTTAGTACCCGGGAGTGTATGCCATCTGGTCCTGGCACCTTATCCACCCTCAGTGCCCTTAAACCTTCTAGTACCCTGGACGCTGTGATTTCCCCATCCATCACCCCCTCCGCCCCGTGCTTACCCTCCTTATCCCCTGAGGCATTGACCCATCCTTTTCCTTATTAAATACAAAAGTATTCATTTTGCACTTCTGCCTGCTCTGCCCCTTTCTCTGTCCACCCCCATCCTTTCTGATCCTTACTATTTGATCTTTGCAGATCCTTCTCTCTCTTATGTACCTGAAGAAGTCCTTTTCCCCATCCTTGATGCCCTGTGCCAGCCTAATCTCTCTGGAAGCCTTGGCTGCCCTGACTGCTCTGGTCACCTCTCTAGATTCCTTCAGGCACTCCTCTCTATCCTCCCCCTGCCTGGATCTCTTGAATCTCCTGAAGGCTGCCCTTTTTGCCTTCACCTTTTCTAACACCTTCCCGCTTAACCAACTAGGTTTCTTGGCCCTAGCCTTTTTGCTTTTTGTCATGGTATAGGATCTAATTGCCTCTGCAAGTCCTAGCTTGATGACTTCACATTTCTGGCCAGCATCCACGTGCGAGTGGATTGAGGCTAGGTACCTGGCCACTATTTCCCCCATCCTCCCAAACTCAGCTCATCTGAAGTCCAAGACCCTGGTCCCTGTTCCCGCAGCCTCCTCGCCCATGCTGAGTGAGAACCACATTGTGTGTTGGTCACTCCCTGCCAGTGGATCATCCACCTCCAGCTCTCTGACAAACTCCTCGTTAGACAGCACAAGGTCCAGAGTGTCACCTAACCTGGTTGGCTCATTTACCAACTGTACCAAGAAGCTGTCCTGAAAAGCTTCAAGGAGGATTTGTTCCCTTGTGCTCGAGGTGGCTGGTGTGCTCCAATTCACCCCTGGCAAATTGAAGTCTCCCACAATCAGAGTGTTACCCTTCCCGCTGACCCTCCTCATCTGTATAGATCTCTTTTATTTATTTACTTATTTACTGAATTTTGTTAAGCAAGTAGGGCCACTGGAATAAAATGTCCCTTTTTCAAAGGTGTCCCAAAGTTAATTACAGGCAATACAAAACAATATGGATTATAGAGAGTCAGAGAGTGCGTGGGGTCATAACCTAGGTGTGCTAAATCAGAAACATGCCAGTACTTGGAAACAGTGTACACAAGGGTAAATACATAGATACATAGATACATAGACAGTGTCGGCAGATAAGGGCCTATGGCCCACCCAGTCTGCCCATTTGAGCTTGTAAGGAGTACAGGAGATTAGTACATAGGCAGGATCATATTACATGTCAAGGCATTAACAAAGTATTATACAGTCAAGATGGGTACCCATACAATAAGCTGTGCAAGAAACAAATTACCATAGGGAGGCCTAGCACCACCAGGTGCAAAACCAGAGGCATGGAGGAATGGCAGCAGCTCCAGGTCAGCAATTGGAAGAAAACAAGCTGCTCTTGAGCAAATATACCTTGAGGCTTTTTTTAAACCCTCCAAGTGTGGAACAGTTTTGTAGGGAAGCAGGAAGAGTGTTCCACAGTGATGGAGCTGAACTGGCAAAGAACCTCTGTGTACATTCCACTCATACAGTGCCACTGCCAGTGGCTGTCCAAGGACAGTTCCAACAGCATGATATTTAAGACTGTAGGCTGAAATCGTGCTCATACACTAAATAAACACTATATCATGGATGTATTCTCTAAGAGACATGTAGGCATTTGGGTTGGCAGTACTTTGAGTTGCCATCCTTACAAGCCATGTATTAATCTGGCCTTCTGTGCCTGAACTGCTGATTACTTGACCAAACAGGGAGACTGTATGGAGGAGATTGATTTTAAGAAGAAAGGAATGTTACCGTGTCTCTTGATCTTCTTCAGTATCTTCTCCAAAGTGCCACACTCTTTGGTCTTAGGTCTGGAGGCAGTAGGACCCTGTGTGAATTAAAATGCATGGGCTAGTAGTATTAGTACATGGCGATGGCACGTAACACAAGCACATGCCAGTGCCATGAGATGACACCAGCAGACCCAACCACCCCGGTTTCTTTATAGCAGGGAGAAAGTAACAAAGAATATGCGTAGTGGAGAAAAAGAGAGGCGCAGAGAAACAAACCTGAATGACACAAACACAGGGTGCATACCTCCAAAACACAGATATCCTATGGAATATGAGATAGAAACATACAGCCTAAAAATGGGATGAAGAAAGCCTGAACTGGTACTACTCAAGTACAAAAGCTGAGAGACATAGATACTCAGCTTTTCCCCTTTGACCAATATAGAGTATTAGAAGAAAACAAAGTTTTTAAAGTAGTTAACCTTGTCCATTGTAATATTATGTATCTAGAAAAAAAATGGATAGAAATGTCTCCTCTACACCCCCTCTCAAAACAACAGCATCCAAGCTGACCTGCACATAAAAGAAAGAAAAAAAAATAAGTTAAGCTAGTTACAGCACTGACCTCAGATCACAGTCAAAAATCTGTCCCCTTTAATGGGGATAAAAACTGTGGCAGAAGCACAGGGTGGTGCTATGAGAACAGAAGACCTGCAGGGACAGAAAACAATATCAGTTAATCAGTTTATTTTATAAAGCACAATTCATGTGAGCATCACAAAGCGCTGTACAAACAGCCAACAATAAGCCAGCCCAGTGGTGTGGATGGTTGAGACATCCGTGTCTTACCCTCTGCCACACTGGCGGGTGAACATGGGTCTCTAGGGGTTGGCCAGGGAGGGAGAGGATCGAACATCCAGAGGACTGCTCTCCTCCCCTTAGGAGGGAGTACTGACGTTCCTGCCAAATGACTGCCCCTGGGTGGAGGCCAGAAGGTAGTGCGGGACTGAGGGCACCAATGAAGGAGGGTGCTGTGGGACTTCTGCAGCATGCATGTGCCGCCACGTGCATATGCTGCCATGTGCACCCAAGCAACGGAAAATGGGGGACACTGGCAGGCTGCATGATGCCCTGAGTGAGAGAGAGAGAGAGAGAGAGAGAAACTAAACCCTGCCTGCCTGCCAGCCCGCCATGGGAGAAAAAGCTATAGAAAGAACTCCAACAATAAAACAAAAATAGAAAAACAAGAAAAAAATTTGAAAAATAAAAATCAGTATGTTTGGAACTCAAGCCCAGATAATCACCTTCCTAGCTAGTAGGCCTGTATAAACAAGTGAGCTCTGAAAATTGATAAAGCAGGCAATACCTGAATTTCGGGCAGTAGCAAGTTCCAGAGACATGGGTCATAAATTGAAAATTCCCAGTCACCATGGGTTTTGAGTTTAGAACATGGGACCAAAAGTCAGTTTTTTGAAGCTGAGCGAGTGCATCTTGAGCGTGGTACTGAGATCAGCAACTCTGCCCCTCTGTAGAGGCAAGGCCATGCAGAGCCTTTTAAATGACACAAAGGACTTTGTAACTAGTGTAATGAAAGCAGCACAAGAGTAATATGGTCATGTGCATGTGTTCCTATAAGAACTTGTGCTGCAGCAGTTTTGAAAGCTCTGAAGTATGTCTACAGTTATTTTTGGAGATCTGATCAGTAATGAATCATTGTGATCCAGTCTGCTGGTAATGAATTTATTTATTTCGTTTTTGTTGACCAGGTAAGTGCACTAGACAAATCCTGCCTATTTTCAGGCCCGGCCCGGGGGAAGGGGGATACAGATGAATGCCAACTGACTGTGAACCAGATAAAGCTGTTGGTGGTATTTTCTTTTAGTGAATGAGGGAAATTTGGCCAGGACACCAGGGAAATTCCCCTACTCGTCAGAGGGGGAACCCTTGGCTGTCTACAGGAAGATGGCCACTTCTGATCACCCTTCAGAGGAGATGGATGTGACTGGGACAGGGGAGTGGGCATCCTCCCCTGCTCCTATTGAGCTAGAGGCTTCTGGTTTGGTTTCTGACTTTCCGGATACTTCCCTGCCTGAGGAGTTTTTTATTTCGTCTGTAGCAACGGTTTCTAATGCTGTCCTGTCTCCGGAAAATGAGTATCTGATAACAGCACTATAATGGAGCTTACCGAAAAGGAACGTTTGTTGGCTGCTGTGCTTTCTGAAGAGAAACAATGTACGCGTCGAAAAACCCAGTTGTTAAACGAAATTGCTACATTGTGCACTGTTGCACTACTTTCGGCTCCACCTGCTCCCCGTACTTCTCTGTCGCTTCCTAGTGACGCGATTCTAGACTCCCCGATGTGTGTGTCGACACCGACGGATCTTTCTGAAGACGCTAGCACTTCTACCCGTATCCCTGATGAATGCTGTAAGCAGAGTGCTTTTGCTGCTAAATCTGACACCAGTTTGGCTATGCCTCAGCTTGCCCCGAAGCATTTGGGAATGACTGGTCCAGTATTGAAAGGGGCTTCTGTGTCTTCTGTGTCTTTGGTTTCAACTATGATGGAGTGTGATATGACTAAGAGGGTGGGTGATGTTCAGCCTGAGTCCATGTCAGTTGCTGCTCTTTCTCCTTCTGTACAGCCTTCCCTTTCCCCCTCACCTCCCACACCTTGTGATGGCTGGTCCCCTGATAAGGCGATAAAAGAGGCTGGGTGGTTAAAACATACAAATGGCAAATGGATGCCTGACCCTACTGATGTGGTTGTGCAATGATATAACTCTCCTGCAGCAGGCTCTTCTGCTTCGATTGATTCACAGTGTGCTTCTTCTATATCTCTGGTACCTGACCCACCTTTTCAAGCTGATGTTGTTAAAGGGGTTTCTAAGTTGGCTGTACAGACACCTACTTTTCCTAATGCACCTGATACAGACGACCCTGACCCACTGAAGAATGATAGGACTCCCCCACCATTTAAACTTTCAGATTTATTTGCTAATAAGGGTGAGCCTGCTCCCCGTAGAAATGCAGTACGTTTAATTTATAAAGATGGCTTGGAAGATCAGCCAGATCAACTTTATATTGCAAAAGCTTTACTTAAAGGTTCCATGAAGTTTGTGTCTTCTGATATTTATGCGCTTATTCATATTGGTAACTCTAATTATGATATAAGCTTTAAAACTATTTCAGGTTTAGAACAATTTTGGACAACTTATCACACTGTTAAGAACTCTCCTCTCTGGATCCCCTTTTTAGCTGTACCCTTAACCAAATCAGCTGTTAAGTTGATCACTATCATGTTTCGTAATGAGGGGGTTCATATAGAAGATATTCCTTTTTGGTTACGTAAACGGTGTGATGTTTTGGATAGGCCAGTACCAATTCTTGATAGTGAAAAGATTTGGAATGGTGGTTGGAAGTTACGTGTTAAACTTTTTTCTACGAACCGTGGGCTTCAGCATCTGCCCAATAGTTTTTTCTTAGGGAAGGATAGAGGTAGTTTGTTTTATTTTGGTCAGCCCAAGTCCTGTTTTAAATGTGGTTCTAGGACACATCTTAATACAGTCTGTGACCCCTCGTTGTTCGCATTGCTTTGAATTTGGACATCAGGCCTCTACTTGCCTTAATTTATTCAAATGCAATTTGTGTGAACAAACCGGACATGGATATGCCAAATGTCCTTGGGCATCCCATAATAGAGAGGATTGCCCTTCTCAAGAAGGCTTGATTGTTGTAGCTCAACATATGAATACCGTCACTGTGATGCCCCCTACTGGTGATGGTATACATCCTACGTCTCCAGTTTTTTGTCTTTCAGATGATACTGAAGGTGCTATTGTGAGTGATGTTCTAACTCTCTTCTCTAGAAGTTCTGGTTCTAAGATAAATTATGTAAAGAGTAGAGATTTTCCTTTGGGTAAGTCCCCCATTCCGGCTTCTGGTACTCTTTCTGGTGTCCCGATTTCTAAAGACCCGATAACTATCTTGGGAACTGAATTTGGAGGCAGTGATATGGTGTCTGCGAATTGGTCATGTAAACTGGATAAGGCTCAGTTATTGGTTGCTAGATGGAAAGGTAAACAAATTGTTAAACGAAAACGTGTCCTGCTTATTAAAATATTGATGGTTCCTATCTTTTTATATATTAGTTATGTGTTTCCGCCTCCTGTGCCTCTATTTACTTCCTTATTTAGTGTTTTTTTCCAAGCTTTTTGGGGAAGCAGATTGAATCCCATTAAACATGGTTATACTTATAGAAGTATAAGACAAGGTGGAGTAGCAATGGTTCATCCAGTGGCATTTTTTATTAGTATTTTTGTTTCATATAATTTAAGTCCTCTACTCCGGCCAGGTTGGAAGGTTTGGTTTCCCTATGTCAGGTCTTGGTTTACGAAAGGTTTGCCCCTCTGGAAATTAGGGAAGCCAACTCCCTTTGCTAGACTTCCCCTCTTTCCCAAGTATGGTTTAGAAATCTTTTGACATTTATTGAAATGGAGAGTTTCCATTCCTCAATTAGAAACAATGAATAGAAAGCAATTGTATAATTATATTGTTTCCTCTGACTTTCCAGATGTTTTGCTTTTTCCAGATTGTCCTTCACGATACCAAGATAATATTCTTTTGCTGCTCTCTAATAGACGTTTGCCAGATTTTATTTGGGATAGTGTTTGTCTGAGTTCTTATGGAAGATTACCAGTAGGTAACTCACATAAGCATAAACAACTTAGTGATAGGTACTGTAATCGTGCTTCTTGTGTTTCCCCGTTAGAAACACAAGAACATCTTTTTTTTGCAGTGTCCCTGTGTCCAAGCTTTTTGGGCCTTTTTGGCTGCCAAATGGAATGAGCCTTTATTTCTATCTCTTTCATATAGTACGCTGCTGTATGGTGCACGTAAGGGTGAATGGTCTAAGTATCCTGCTGACACATTACTATTAATTTTTTCCGTTCTTCGTTTTTATATTTGGCAATCTAGATGTTTATGGATTTCACAACAGCGTATGGTATCATTTGATGAACTCCTTTCTAATATAACTATTACTTTACGAACTATTCATGATACTGATTTTCGTTTACAAGGTCGAGTGAAAGGTACTTTTTTATGGGTTAATTGTGTTGCTTGGCTATTTTAATGTTGTTCTTCGTTGTTTTTGTTTATTTGATGATGTACAGTTCTGTTCTAGTCTATATTTGTTTTGTATAACTGTATCATTGCCTGTTTTGGAGCCCTCTTTTTCAATAAAAGTTCCCCTACTCTTTTCGATAAGTGCCATGGGATCTTTAACATCCACCTGAACTACCACCAATCCAGGCAGATGGGACCTCGGTTTAACATCTCATCTGAAAGATGGCACCTCAGAAGTGCAGCACCCTCTCATGCTGCACTACAGTGTCAGTACTAGGATATTAACCCAAGTGCCAGATGTGGGAACTGAACCCATAGCCCTGCAGTCTTCCGGGTCTCAGAGGCGATATGCTAGGAGCTAATATGTATAGCCTCGAGGAAAGGAGGGAGAGGGGGACATGATATAAACTTTCAAGTACCTCAAGGAATCAACAAAGTGCAAGAGGGTAGCATCTTTCAAAAAGAGGTGTGCAAGAACAAGGGGCACAATTTGAAGATGGGGGCAGCTCAGAGGTAATTTAAGGAAGTATTTTTTCACAGAGAGGGTTATGGATGCATAGAACGGCCTTCCAGAGGAGGTTGTGGAGTCAAAAACAGTGGTGGAATTCAAGCATGCCTGGGACAGTCATAAGGCAATTCTAGGGGGTGGGGGTAGGAAAAAGTAGGCTGCTGGTCAACTAGGATCTGCAGCTTATCCAGTAGGTAGGGAAATGGGCAGACTGGGTGGGCCAAGCGGTCCTTATCTGCCATCAAATTCTATGTTTCTATGCTACCTACTGAGCCACTGACACTGTGCATATATACACATATACATGCATAGACAGTAGACAGGGGCCAAGCAGTAGACATTCTCTATCTTGATTTCAGTAAGGCCTTTGCTCTGTGCCCCACAAAAGGTTGATCAGGAAGTTGGTGGATCTTGGGGGTGGGGAAAAAATGGCCAGATGGGTGTAAAACTGGCTGAGGGACAGAACTCAGAGGGTGGTTGTGGGAGGAGAGTTATCTGGCACCAGAGAGGTAACCAGTGGGGTTCTGCAGGGCTTGGTGCTGGGGCTGGTGTTGTTTAATGTCTTCATCGGTGACATTGGAGATGGCATTAAGGGCAAAATGTGCCTATTCATGGATGACACTAAGCTCTGTGGAAGAGTGGACACAGCTGAAGGGATACAGGACCCACAGGAAGATCTGGAAAAGCTGGGTAGGTGGTCCAGGGTCTGGCAGCTTGGCTTCAATGCCAAGAAATGCAAAGTTATGCATATTAGAGCCAAGAATCCCAGGACAGAGTACTACCTGGGTGGAGTCTGAGCATCTGCATCAGAGGAGGAGAAGGACCTAGGAGTGATGATCACTAGTGACCTGAAGCACTCTACGCAGTGCAAGAAAGCAGCAGCAAAGGCAAGCAAGATGCTGGAATGCATATCTAGGTGGGATCAATAGTAGGAGAGAGGAGGTTATACTGCCCATGTACAGGTCACTGGTAAGGCCGTATCTAGAGTATGGCATTCAGTACTGGTGCCCATACCTCAAAAAGGACATTAACCTGCTGGAGAAGGTCCAGAGGAGGGCAACAAAGATGACAGCAGGTCAGCAGGGTAAGGCATACGAGGAGAGATTGAGGGCACTGAACATGTGCTCCCTGGAAGACAGGAGAGAGAGGGGATATGGTTGGGACCTTCAAGTACTTGAAAGAGATAAATAAGGTTGAAATAAGGAGAGTCCCTTTAAGCTGAGTGGCAACCATAACTCGAGGGGGCACAGTGTTAAGCTGGAGGGTGGGAGGTTTAGGAAGGAGGTCAGGAAGCACTTCTTCACAGAGATGGTGGTGGACACTTGGAATGCGCTGCCAGAAGAGGTCATCTTATTGAAGACAGTGGGCAGCTTTAAGAGAGGCTAGGCTAGGCATAGGGGGAAGGTAAGGATCATGGGTAGGGAGTATGGGAGGAGTGGGGAGGGAGGGCAGGGACATTAGCTCAAGCTGTGGACCCTGCAATACAAGCAGACTTGATAGACCAAATGGCCTTCTTCTGCTGGCTTCTTTATATGTTCATATATATCAAAGAAGTGAGTTGAGGGAAAGACAGAAGGTTTCACAATTTACAGTTTTCTGAGCTGGATGTAGGCTATCTTTATAGGGGTGCTGGAGAGTCAAGCAACCTGTCAGATGCACTTCAGATCAGCTTTGGTTGAGCACAGAGATTTAATTTAAAAATAGACTTTACAATCACTATTTTGCTCTTGATTTTGATACTAGACAACACAACAAATGTTTCTGTACCATTCCATACCTTTCTTAACCATGGGATGAACCACCACCATGAGCATAGCAGGCCTCAAAAACCAGTGCTGGCGATGGCAGCGCTACAAACAGAGCAACTGATTCATCACCCTGGGACATGGTACTGCAAGCAGTCTGTGAAATGGATTAAAAAAAAATCAAAAAGGAGTAAGACAGAACCGGTGCTCAGGACATGGAAACTGAGAGCACTGTCTCCACTGCAAAAGATGATGATGAACGCTCGGTGTGGACACAGTCCACGGTGACAACACTGATACTAGAAAACTCACCTTCGAGGCAGGCTGGAAATACTTGAAAATGCATCCCGAGTAATGGCTCTTTGGGTAATTGGCCTCCCTGGACACAGCGATGGGGAGGATTTGGTGTCCTTTCTGCAGACATGGTTACAGGAATCAGTACCGGAGACCTTCATTTTGAACCAGATTACATTAAGTACACTTACAGGATTAACTTTAGGAGAGCACAGCTAAACTCTTACCTATGCTGCACCATATTAATTGAGACCATGGGTCCATAAATAAAGGACATGATACTTCTGTGGGCCAGGGCTAATTACTCTGTGTAACCTCTAGGTGGCGCTATCCAAAGAGCTACTACCCCTGCCTGCTTGACTAGTAGCAGGTTAAGGGGCCTGAGTAATGAAATGGGTGCCTCCACCCAGATGTCAGGGTTATTAGTGGTCAAGCTAACCTGGGCACAGCCCTCCAGGACACTGTAACCCCCCTCTTTCCCTTCTAGTGGCCTGAACAATATACAATAATTACTTTCACAATGACCCTTATTCACCAGGCAATTACCCACACTGTTTGCACTTACCACCAGGGCTGGTTCCTCTAGCTTGACCCTGGGGACCCCCTGTAAAAGAAGGTTAAGCACAGCAAATAACGGTACAATACTCTTGGCACAAACTGGAACCACAGTCAGGTTAAATGCAAACAAAGTTAAATCTGATTTATTCAGGGGACTTGAACAAGGGAGGGGCATAATCAGGTTGATTTGCTTAAAAACTATATTAATCAGACAGTTATGCATGCAGTTCAGAGCCCCTACACAGTCACACACTGTGGGTACCCAGGTAGGAAAATGGTGGGCAAGCCAGGAATGTTGCAGCTGGTTGGGGCCCTGTGATGGAAGAAAGCAACATGCACAACACACACTATTTGTAATCCGGAGCCGGAGGGCTCAGTTTGTGAAAGAAAAGGCAACAAGACAATCAGATGACAACACTTTTAGATTTAGCTGTTGTTGCAGAGAGCTACCCTGATGTTTACTCACGATACCCAATACTGGACACTGGCAGGACGAAATCGAGACTGCAGGCTGTTGAGCTGGAGTGCCTGAAGAAGCAGGACCCACACGAATCACTGAGGTATCGTTCTTGCTCTGTTGAGCAGGGGGGTGATCTCTAGGCCGGTCTCTCGTCGATGACTTTCTCTGCATAGCATGTATTGTGGCTGCGCCAGTGTAGCAGGGCCCAGGCAAATGGAAATGGATACGGATTCAGTCCATGGAGCTGGATACAGCCTCCAGCAAGCAAAACACAATTCAGACACACAGTGGGGAACCAAATCATGACCAGGGGCACTGGAAATTCGCAGGTGAGAATTTTGCGCTATTTCCACGATTTGTGGCTTCCTCCGCGACCCACCCGTGACTTTAGCCATTCCCCCTGTAACCCATGTAAAATGGCTCCGAGTAATTCCCAAAACCACTTCATTCATTTTGCCCGCATGGTTTTCGGCGTTCCAAACAAAGAAACTACAGTCACTTCCGCCCCACATCATCAGCATGCATCTGTGACATGATGTGGTAACAGGGGGCAGGACACTTGTTCGTCTTTCCTTAAAAAAAAATTGGCGCCTTTTTTATAAATCCTGCCCCCACTCAGGTCCGTTTAAGTTCCATATAGTGTGCGAGTGTGTCTAGAGGAGATGCGAGATCAGAGGAGGAGGAAAAGAACTGTGCTGCCTTCCCGACCGACCACCCGCCCGCTTGCCCGCCTGCCTGCCCGCCTACCCGTTCGCTCGCTGGCCTGGCTGCCCGCTGCTTGAATCTTCATTTTGCTACGCCAGCAATCGTGAGGGGAATACAACATCAACATCACCACACCCACTGCTAGCGATTGTGAAACAGCACCAAACGGAGCACACACAGCAAGCAGCAGAGCTGTAAATCACTCCATTCAGTGGAGAGCCTACTGCTAGTTCCTGCTTCTGTCCTTCCTGAGGTTGTAAGTACAATAATAATTTATTTATTGTGGGGTGCAAGAAATGTACAACTAAATGCATAGGGAAGGAGAGAAGATGGGGGCAGATGGAAGGCCGGCATGGTTTGGATTGCAGTTGCAATTGGGGCTGTGGGGTTCAAACTCAAGTCTACTGGTCTGTATTGTTTGTATAATATATGTGTGTGTGTAATACAACAAGAGGAATATATTTGAGGTTTACTTTGAAGGACAGGGGAGGGCACAGGTTCAGTGTGTGTGTGTGTGTGTGTGTGTGTGTGTACATTTTTCTTTCTAACTGTATAACATGTATTGTTCTGGTGTCTTTTCGATGTTGGGCAGAAGGGCAGATGAGCAGACTGGCACAGAATTCTGTTGTCACATGAATGATGTATACCAGTCCGCTAGGTTAGTTCTTTGCTTCAGTGGTTTCTTAACGGTTGGTGGAGGGATGGGCCTGGTGGCAGAACAATTCTTTACCACATGTGTACAAGCCCACTGTAGGGTGGGGGGACGGGTGTAGCAGACTGGTCCACATGCCAAAAAAAAACTGTTCTGGCCTCGGGTGATGGTGAGCATGGGGCGGACGTGCAGGCTGGCCCAGAACAATTTTCTTCTGCATGTGTACCAGTCTGCCAGGTCCGTGCCAAGCTCTAGTCGCTTGTTGTTGATGGTCGATGGGGGGTCGGGCCTGGCGGACTGGCCCCATGCCGAAAAAAAACTGTTTTGGCCTCGGGTGATGGTGGGCATGGGCGGACGTGCAGGCTGGCCCAGAACAATTTTTTTCTGCATGTGTACCAGTCCGCCAGGTCCGTGCCAAGCTCCAGTCGCTTGTTGTTGATGGTCGATGGGGGTCGGGCCTGGCGGACTGGCCCACATGCCAAAAAAAAAACTGTTCTGGCCTCGGGTGATGGTGGGCATGGGCAGGCGTGCAGAGCTATTTGAAACAATTTTTTTCTGCATGTGTACCAATCCGCCAGGTCCATGCAAGCTCCAGTCGCTTGTTGTTGATGGTCGATGGGGGATCGGGCCTGGCGGACTGGCCCACATGCCGAAAAAAAAACTGTTCTGGCCTTGGGTGATGGTGGGCATGAGGCAGACGTGCAGGCTGGCCCAGAACAATTTTTTTCTGCATGTGTACCAGTCCGCCAGGTCCGTGCCAAGCTCCAGTCGCTTGTTGTTGATGGTCGATGGGGGGTCGGGCCTGGCAGACTGGCCCACATGCCGAAAAATAATTGCGGCAAGCGTGACGGTGTTGGCAGGGTTGCCATGCGCCATGACATCACTGCACGTCGTGCTGGGGGGAGAGGAACAGGGGAAGAACCCCGCTCTGGAGGACAGTGGGATAATGGGCACTCCTGCGGCATGGCTCACATCACATCCCACTGCCGGCCCAGCTTGCTGTGATCTCCCTGGGTGCCAACACATAGGCTGCATGGATCTCAGTCATGCCAGAGGTCTCGGGTCTGGCTTACAGCACTGCAGGTGGGGAGATCCAGTCAGGGGGTTCAGGCAAGGAGTGAGAGGCCTTCGCCCAGTGAGTACCCTGGAAGGATGCCCTGTCCTCCGGGGTGCATAAAGAGTCTTAAAAAAAAAAGTCATCCGTTTTATTTAATAGCAACAGTGCTTGCAGGAATCAAGAATCAATCATCAATTTTATTTAATGTAACAATGCTTTAAGAAATCAAGAATCAATCATCAGTTTTATTTAATTGTAACAGTGCTTGCAAGAATCAATCAACATCAATATGTCTCAGCCAAATGCCAAGCGTCCGTGTCTGTCTCGTGAGGAGGCCAAACAGCTCCATCTTTCCTACACTGTGCGCGCCATTGATCGGGTCGCTCTGTATCCTGGCGATCTGTATGAGGATGGGGGCCAGCTGTTCTGCAAGTTCTGCTGTCAAGCCATGGATTATCTTTGCAAGCATACAATCAACTGCAGTGAGAACTCAAAAACATGTGGATCGGAAAGCTGCAGCAATGAAGAGAAAACAAGACGGTATGTATACAGTTTTTATATACAAGTGTCACATTTATCTCTCTGTGTGTGGGTGAGTGTGTGGGTGAGTGGGTGTGTGGGTGGGTGTGGGTGTGTGTGGGTGGGTGTGTGAGTGGGTGTGTGTAAGTGGGTGTGTGAGTGCGTGTGTGTGTGTGTGTGTGTGTGTGGTCTATCACTTTTTTACATTACCTTTTTTTTCCCCCCACTTTACAGGCCGTACCATACAACGACAGCAGTCACTGGCATCTTGTTTATCGAGAGCAACATCAGCTGCTGAGGATTGTAAAGAATTTACCCAGTACTTCATAAGATGCCTGACACATGCAGACATTCCTCTGGAAAAAGCTCCAGCCTTCGAACAGTTCCTCTGCAAATACACAAGACATGGTGGAAGTCTTCCTGGGTACGCACAGCTACGCTCTACATACCTTCAGGAGCTTCGACCAAAGCATGAGGACTATGTAAGAAAGCTGGTTGAAGACACTGACCTATACTTAATATTGGATGAAACTACAGATGCCTGTGGATGTAGCGTTTTGGAGTTCTGGCACAGCCTCTGACAAGGGTCAATGAACAGCCGGTGTTGATAGGACTTGAGTTTTTGGATCGTGTGAATCACACCACTGTCTCCAAGCTGTGCTTCAGATTTTAAATGAGAATGGCATAAATTTTGACAAGGTGTTTGCAATTGCACAGACAGTGCCAGCTATATGCAGAAAGCATTTAAAACTATTCTTTCCGCATATTTCCGAACGCTGTGCATGCAACTTGTATTGCACATTTGCTAAATTTGGTTCTGAACTCTGGTCCACAGTATTGGAAGACCTTAATACTGTGGTCAGCTTGATCAAAAAGGTTTTCTGTCAGAGCCCCATGCGGCGCCATCAATATTTAGAATTTCTAGAGGCAAAGGATGGCATTATTCCAAAGATGCCTGTATATGCTGTACTGACCCACTGGTGCTCCTGGGTAAAGGCAGTCGATTATCTGGCTGACTATCTGCCTCACGTGGCAGACTTCATAAAAAATACTTCATCAGATGCAGCTTCATTTAAAAAACTCAAAATGGTATTGTCAAGTAGGCTTGATGTGCTTATAGCACAAACCACATTTGTGTCGGAACACTCTAGTGAGCTTGTGCAACTCATCGAAGAGCTGCAGGCAATAACGGTACCCCAAGGGCACAGCATTTTTTCCCAACTGAATCACCTACACTTATTTTTGGATTTCTGTGCCACAGCTGGCATAGACGAATACAGGCCTAAGACTGTGGAAAAACTCTCAGTGTGCCAAGAGGGCGAGAGAGCTGCCTGTGTCTATCTGTTCCAACAAGTGATGTTGGTGAGCAGTCAAAAACTGGACAATGTCATCAAAGGACACCCCTCAATGTATGTTTTTCAGGCAGCCCATGTCTTTGATCCGCTACAACTTCCTATGCTGGACAAACAAAAAGACAGCTATATCACTGGCATACCGGCTTGCAGACATTTCACCCTTGGAGTGGCATGCTTATACGAATGCTGCCAAGTCAGTACCACCAGACTTTGAAATTGCAGCCTGGTGGGAGTCTCAGTCACCATCACTGGGCAAACTGGCAGCCTTGGCAAAACGTTACATTTGGATGCCTGTCAGCACTGCCGACATAGAAAGAACATTTTCTGTTTACACAGACCTTCTGAAGGACAATAGAAGAACTCTAAAAGAAAATAATGTAAAATTGCTGTTAATGCTAAAATACAACAAACATTTTTAAATATTGCTGAAAATTATGCTTGCATTATTTCAGTTGGTTGGCAAACCAAGCAGAAGACCGGGTTTCAGAAGGAGGTTAAGGAGCAGCCCAGGTTCACACAGTATACTAGTGGAGATTGTGGGAATCCAATCCATGTCTGCCAGATATATTACACTGGGCTATACAGATAGCCCAATATGTACTTTTTAGTAACTGTTTTCTGCTGGTTCAAGATAGGGGGACCTCGGTGACAGCGAAAATTGTGGAACAAATTATGTAACTTTTTGTGCGTGTGTAAACGTGTTCATTTTTTATGTGTTTGGCTGGGGTTATGCATTTGGGATGGAGTTTCTAATTGTTCTTTTTATAGATTTTTTTTTTTTGTAATAGTTTTATGGTGGGTGGATTTGGGGCGAGGAACAGAGCTGAATATATATTGTGTGGAATGGGGGGGTTGGAAGTGAGTGGAAATATTTTATGTCACTAACAAAGGTCCTTTAAGACTATTAGACTATTAGTGCAGTAATTGTGTAAACTGTATTGTTCGCAAAGAATAAAGTGTGTGTGCTTTTAAAATAATGTGTGGCTTTTTGTATATCAAAATCTGAACTATTTGACTAACATAAGTGGCACTTCGCATGCTCTGCAACTTTCTGCAATTTTGACCCCCAAAAGTCCCGCAAGTTTGTCCACATTTCTCCGCAATTTTCCAGTGCCCCTGTCATGACCCACTATTAGCACACAGCACATTCACGTGTAAGGAAATTCCACTGTACCAGGCAAATGGCTCTCCAGTCACAATTACAGAGTCTCTGCACAATCCGGGAGTTCAGAGGTAGCTGAAAGTCCTGACAGGCAGATCGCATTTAGCAAATCTTCGGTCTTTTTCAGGTTAAAGCCTGGTCACAATTCAGTGGCTTAATTCGCTCTCTAAATTCAGATTCAGTCTGAAAAAAGCAGAAGTTCTCTCTCAGGAACAGCAGGCAGGCATGCAGGCCAAACTCAAGCCTTTCCACAGTTCTCCCGTGCGAATCCACTATGGATTGCTGCTTGAACTATTTCAAGCTGTTACTTCTTCACTTCCCAACTCAGATCTAAATGAAAATGCAAGCAGTGTGGGACTTTCCCCAAGATCCAAAAGGTTTGGCTGGCTGATCTGTCTGTCAGTCACAACAAGGGCTCCCCCTCTAGGTTATTTTAGGCGCCAAAAGCCCCAAACTACAATTCCTACAGGTTTTGGCCCCACCAAGCCCCTGTAGGCAGGCTCCATTTTAGAGTCCCAAATGTACTGATTGGCCCATTCTGCAGTCCAGGACCAAGATGATGGAAACAAACAGAACTGTCCATGCTGCAAAGAAGGCAGGTTAGAACAAACTGCAATATTATTACTACTCTAACAAATGATCAGCAAACAAGTACATCTTCTAACAGAGCTCCCTTTTAGATTAATTATGACTGCAATCCAGGCAGCTCTTAAAGAGACAGTACAGAGGCTATATAGGCACTCTCTGGCAATACATTTAAACTGCTAAAATGTAGAACACCAGCCTGCCAGTGAGCATTTAGGCAAGCTCAAGGAAGACTTTTCAGGAACCCCCATTTGAAGGGGGGTTACACCCGTACCTGCCTGGAGAAAACTTGGTGTCTGTGTCAAGTCTGTATTATCATGCATCAGCTAAACTTATTACTTTACTATACATATTCACTACTCTTCATGATACTATATTCATAAGGACAATACTTACAGTATGCACGTTTCATACAGGTAATACTGATTCCATTATGATTAACATACTTGTGACATCACAGTACTGATTCATTTTATAGCTTTCTGTACATTAAACAATGTAGGAGGGGGCCCTTCCCTATCAGATAACTTGGGGCTGGATGGGGCAGGGTCACCATACTGAGAAGAAAGAACAATCAACCTGGAATTTGCCATTAAGCTCAGTTTGGGTAGTGAGCTTTAAGAAATATAAACACCTTTGTGAACCACATTGAGAGGCAAATCCACTGGCCTCCCGGGAGAATCATAACTGAAGCGCAATACTGGTCTGACAGCTCGGCCAGTCTTTCTGGGGGGGAACGGCCACAGTCTCTGTACTTTCAGCACTAACTTTGGAGTGTTCGTCATTCATGAGGGGTGCCTCTGCACGGATGGGAATGTCCCAACTGGGAGCACTGTCAGCTCCTTGCTCTGTAGGCTCTGTTTCCACAACACTTGGCTCATTTAGGGAAGGTTCTGGCACAATTAGGCTTTGTGGCACTGAAGGGGGGCTGTCAGGACTCTTATATTGTTGTTCAAGTTCCGGTGTGTCAACAGGGAGACTCAGACCATCAGCCCCTTCTTTGGGCAATTCACACAGTTCCACAAAACACAGAGAGTCCGCAACCTCAGATGCAATGCTTTGCACCTCACTTTCAGGGAGCATTGGCTCCCAGGATGAAGCTGGGGGGTTAGGCAGTCCAGAAGGCCCAGCTTCATCCCCACAATTAGTCATAGGGTTACCTCGAAACAGCTAACTTAAGTCATAGGAGGGGTAATAGGCATTGTCACACTCACTATTGTCAGAGGTGGACTGACAGTCACTATCATTCTGGGCCTACTGTGGGGGAAACATTAATTCTGTAACTACTGGGGTAGGTTGACTGTCTCTCTTTTGCAGCAGCACGAGTCACCGGCCCAGAGGAGGCAATGTCTGCTGGCTCAGGTTGGCTGATAGGCAGCAAGTGGTTACGGTGCATGGTCTTGACAGCTTTGGAGTTATTCTCTGGGTGTACCTTGTATACTGGTAGATCATCCAACTTTCCAACTACTACATGAGGAAGATGGTGCCACCTATCAGCAATTTTGTGCTTGCCATGTAGTCCCAAATTGCGTAACAACACACGGTCTCCGGGCCGTAGCTCTTGAGCCTTTACTTTCTTGTCGTGCCTCTCTTTGTTGGCGAGATTTCTTTTAGGGCCATTGTCTGGACCAGTTGATATGCATGGTTCAATTGAGCTTTCAGTTTCTGTACATACTGCAGGTAGTTTTCAGCTTGGACCCCATCTGGAGAGACCCCAAAACAGACATCAACTGGCAGGCGGACCTCCCTCCCAAACATGAGGTGGTCAGGGGAGTACCCAGTAGCGTAATTTTTGGTGCAACTGTACATGTGTACCAAGGTGCTAATCTGCTGGTTCCATTTATGCTTGTCTTTTGGGTGGAGGGTGCCCAGCATGTCTAGAAGGGTGCAGTTAAAACGTTCTGGTTGAGGGTCCCCCTACGGGTGATAAGGGGTGGTTCTTGACTTCTGCACCCCCCACAGAGAGAGCATTTCTTTGATTAACCTACTTTCAAAAAGTTTCTGTCTTGGTCAGAGTGGATTTGCTGGGGGGCACCATAGTAGATGAAGAATTTTTCTATTAGCACCTTGGCCACGGTAGAGGCTTTTTGAACTTTAGTTGGAAAAGCTTGTGCATACCGTGTGAAATGATCCGTAACCACTAACACATTGCCAATATTCCATTGATCAGGTTCTAAACACAAAAAATCTATGCAGACCAGTTCCATGGGGGTGCTGGTAGTGATATTGACAAGGGGGCAGCCCTCTGAGACAGGGCTTTTCTTTGGAGGCAGCGACTACAGGTCTTTACATGGTGCTCAACATCGGCCCCCATCTTGGGCCAGCAGAATTGAGATCGTACCAAGTCGAGAGTCCTGTCAATACCAAGGTGCCCCATGTGATTGTGGAGGGACCTCAGTACCAAGTGTTTAAAGGCCGTGGGCAGGACCAATTGTTGCTTGTCTACTTGACCGCTACAATCCACTGTCTCTCTGTATAACAACTGATTGAGTAACTTCAACCTGGGGCCTTCTTTAAACAATAGGGCAGTTCGCAAGTCAGGGGAACGCAATTTAGACACATCTTTCCCCGCATGCAGGGCATCAAATGCGGGTTGAATCATAGGGTCTTGGGATTGAGCCCACTGAATACTGTCATTGTCAAGTTGAGGTAGTGCACTAATATCTAAAGCAGAGAAATGGCAATAGGAAGCTGGTATGCAGGTATCAGGAGGTCCCAAGCAATCTACTAGACAGTCCACTGTGTCCACAGACATTTGTTCATCTCTGTCAAACTTTTGGCACAATGCTCAGATGTCCGGTTCAGACAACCTGACCCAATCACTCTTGGAGACTGGCCTTCGTGACAGGGCATCGTGTCAGCATCAATATGATTCAGTCCTGGCCTGTATTCGACAGCATAATCATAGGTTGATAAACCAGAGAGCCACCGGAGTCCAGTGACGTCCAACTTAGCTGAAGTCTGTACATAGGTTAACGGGTTATTGTCGGTCTTCACCAATATCTTTGCCCCATAGAAGTACTCATGAAACTGGTCAACAATAGCCCATTTTAGGGCAAGGAATTCCAGCTTGTGCACATGATAGTTTTGTTTGGACAGGGTCAAGCTCCTGCTGGCAAAAGCCACTGATCTCAAACCATCCTCATGGTCTGGATACAGCACAGCTCCTAGGCCCTGCAGACTAGCATCTGTATGCAGCAAATAGGGCTTGGTAGGGTCAGCATAGGTGAGGATGGGGGCATGGGTGAGCTGGTATATGACTTCGTGGAAGGCTGCTTCACATTTGGGTGTCCAGCGAGGTCCAAAAGGTTCACCTGTTTGGAAGTATACTTTCTCAGGTCCTTTGACAGCCCTTTTCTTGAATTTATGGTTGGTTGGGGGTTAACCCTGGGTGAGATTCGGGAGCGGGTGAATCACCTTGAAATAGTCTTTTATGAACCTGCGGTAGTAGCCACAGAACCCCAGAAAAAGTAGTTCTTTCAAGTTATGGAGCTGAGGCCAAGTAGTCAGTGATTCGACCTTACTGGGATCGGTCTCTATCCCTTCTGCAGATACTATGTGCCCCACATACTTCACAGAGGTTTGAAAAAACTGGCACTTGTCAATGGACAGCTTGAGGCCGAAATCTTCCAGTCAGTCTAGGACTTTAAACAGTCAGGTCTCATGCTCCTCTAATGCGTGTCCAAACACAGTGACTTCATCTAGGTACACTAGGCATTCCAGCAAGTTCATATCTCCCACTGCACATTCCATCAGTCGCTGAAAGGTGCCCGGGGCACCCGAAGTCCCCTGTGGCATTCTCAGGAATTCGTAGAACCCCAATGGACAGATGAAGGCAGTTTTCTCACGGTCCTCCGTGGCCATCGGAATCTGGTAATATCGGCTGCGAAGATCCAATATTGAGAACTATTTGCTCCCATTCAAGCAATCCAGGGCATCTTGTACACAGGGCATGGTGTATTGATCTGTGATGGTCCGCCGGTTCAGGGTTCGATAATCAACACACATCCTCACTGACCCATTCTTCCTATACACAACCACAATGGGAGAGGCATATGGGCTCCTTGATTCCTGTATCACGCCAGCAGTGAGCATTTCCTGCAGGTGTCTCCTCACATCATCTATGCCTGCTGGGGCGAGGTGTCAGGATCTCTCTCAAAATGGCCAGTCATCATGCAGGCGTATTTGATGCTCTGCACCCTGGACACATCCCACATCCCATTCTTTTAACGGAAACACTTGGTCTCTCTGGGCAAGTTTCTTGCTAATTCTAGCCTTCCATTCAGCTGGCAGTGGGGAATCATCAAAGTCAAATAAATCTGAGGTCACTCTCTCCTTTTGGCCAGAGTACTTGTTATTGGGTAATACTGCAGTGTCTGCGCAGTGTACTGTAGCTAGAGTGCACCCTCTGGTCACCCGGACCTCCCGATCTGACACATTTCGAATCTGGACCATCACTCATACGTAGGCATGGGCATGGGCAGGCAAGATGCTGGGTTTAACCAATAATCCTTCTGGCAACTTTCCATCACCTGGTGCATCCAACATTAATATTTTGTTCTTTACATTTCTCTTTAGGCAGACTTCTCCATGGATTGTGCACTGGGTGTTGGGGGCCAATACAAAGGAGTCAGGTTCATTTTTCCACACTATCCACACTGGATCATCTGGGTCCTCTTCATTGGGTTTCTGTTGTAAGTCATATGCCCTTTTTACTAAGGCTGTAATTCCTAGGGCCCGTCCAGTCAGTTGCCCTTGTTTCTCATGGCAGAGTTGTGCTAGTCTCCTAAATATGTGGGCATTTGTTCCAATTAACGGGGAACTCCACCATACAGTCCAGTGTGGGGACACACTAGGGCCAGTGTCTCTACTTGCTCCTCTACACCAGTTACAGTTGCAGGAAAAGACAACCAGAGGCAGACATATCCTAGGTAGGGATAAGACTTGTCACTCAGCACCCACACATGTAGGCCTTCCAGGGATTGTAATGGCACATCAGTTAAGTGTTTGTCATACCAGTCCTGAAATACAATGGTCACTTGTGACCCACTGTCAAGCACAGCCCGAGTAGGAATACCATTCTCAGCCACATTAGTCTCCATTGAAGGGCCCACTATCTTGGACCAGTCTGGAGGGACAACAGCAGGGGCCTGGACAGACGATTTATCCACAGAGGGGTTTGAGTTAGGATGGCCGAAGCCTTTACTGCGGTCATTTCGTGCACCCCTTGACCACTGACTCGTTTGAAGCTCTCCTTGAAGCTGGTTCACCACTTTCTCTAAGGCCTTCTGAGACTGGCATTCCCTCTTCATATGGCCATTCTTACCGAAATTGTGACAAATGATGCGCTCTCAGGGCATCCTTGGGGAAAACATAGTAGGGGATGTTGGAGCATCGACAGGAGATTGTGATGTGACTTCTGCTGGTAGTGTACCATGTCTCAAAAGTTCCTTTAGGGTGGCAGTCAATTCCTTGAGCTAAGCTGAGAAGCCACCCTCAGTAGAGGATGCCTGAGGGTGCACCCCCAACCCCATAACAGTCACATCCTGACAGGGGCCAGAGTCTCTGTCAGCAGGGGATACCTCAGCAAACGCACCCGGTTGTACTTTTCTGACTTCCTTCAGCAACTCCTCCCTCCACTGTTTAGACCATAGTGGGACACTTGTAGTGGTCTCCATTTCAGAAGGGCCTTCCGGTGCCATGATCACTTGGGCTGCACTCACCCCATAATTACAATCTCTCTCTTCACCTTCTACCTTCCGGAGTTCTTTTATCAAGTCACAGTAGTCAGGTGGGTTACCTCTCCTATCCTGGAGCTTTAACTGGATGATCTGCAGTTTAGAATACTTGGCATGTTGCAGTATGTGCCCCAATCTCACACTGTTCAAATCACTGGCGGCTACCCCACCTTTCCAGTAAGCTTTCTGCAGAGCTCTTTCTAGGCAAGTAACATACACAGACAAACTTTCCCCCTTCCATTGTTTGGTACCTTGGAATTTCCACATCAAAGTCTCCCCTGACTCAATGCTCCCAAAATTGCCTTGAAGTACAGATAGGTACTTCTGAGCAGATGCATCAGGGTTCGTGGACCTTAAAAATGTAATGGCTTCAAGAGCAGGGCCCCTCAAACTTTCTATGATTCTTTTCCGCTTCTCAGCCTCTGCACACTGCCACTTGGGTACCAAGGGGACAACATAGTCGATCCAGGTCTCCCAGTCATCCTCCCCCGGGGTGGGGGGGGGAGGGTGCCGAGAAGATTCTCAGCCTTCGGTAGGAGTCGTGACTAATGGTGGGTACAGCTATAGGGGCCAGCATTGGCATGGGCTCAGATGGCAGGGCAGTAACAGGTGCTGGAGTGGGAGGGGGGTGTTGGGGAAGGAACACCCTAAGGTGGCAGGAATAGTTTCTTAAAGTCCTCTACGGTTTTCCCTTCCTCCAGCAACAACTTAGCAAATTTATCCTCAAAAGTCTCAGATAATGGTGGGAGCTCATCCTCCCCAGGGTCTTTACTGTCTTTTATTATCACTCTCCAGGCAGCTAGGACCCCTTCTGAGGCAATAGTCTGTGGCACTTTAGAGCTGTCCATGAGGTCACTACACTCTGCCAAGGCTATGAAAGTTTGGGTGATGAAATCAGCCTGTCGACCCACCACCACAGGGTTTTTAAACATTCAACTTTGGAGAGTGCTCCCTCTACAGTGTCCTTACTGGTACCCAAGGGAATATCCAGTATAAGCAGAGCATTTTGGGGGCCAATTTCCTGCCCAGTACACCACCCCACCAACTGGTGTACAGCCATTTCTACTGGAGTAGCCATTAATCTTTAACAATAAACTAGAAGGCAAAAAATCCCAGCAGTGAGCCTCCAAGATGTAACCCCTAGGTGGCGCTATCCCAAGGGATACTACCCCTGCCTGCTTGGCTAGTAGCAGGTTAAGAGGCCTGGGTAATGAAACAGGTGCCTCCATCAGGAGGTCAGGGTTGTTAGTGGTCAAGCTAACCTGGGCACAGCCCTCCAGGACACTGTAACTCCCCTCTTTCTCTTCTAGTGGCCTGGACAGTATGCAATAATTACTTTCACAATGACCCTTATTCACCAGGCAATTACCCACACTGTTTGCACTTACCACCAGGGCTGGTTCCTCTAGCTTGACCCTGGGGACCCCCTGTAAAACAATGTTAAGCACAGCAAATAGCAACAGTACAATACTCTTGGCACAAACTGGAACCACAGTCAGGTTAAATGCAAACAAAGTTACATCTGATTTATTCATGGGACTTGATCAAGGGGCAATTGGCTCCAGGACCGGACCCAGAGGGTCGTAGTTGGTGGGATAATCTCTTCCCCAAGGAGGGTCATTAGTGGGGTCCCACAGGGATCAGTCCTTGGGCCCCTTCTGTTCAACACCTACGTATCTGACATCAGGACAGGAATCAGGAGTGAGATGAGTCTCTTTGCAGATGACTCGAAACTGGGGGCAGTGGTGGATGGGGAGGAGGGAGGGTGGCCTGCAGGGGACCTGGAGGCTCTGGAAAGATGGTCTAGAAAGTGGAAGCTGAGGTTTAATGCAGGGAAATGCAAGGTACTCCACCTGGGGCCAGAAACCCAGGCCAAGTGTACACCCTGGGGGAAATACTACAAGTCTCAATGGCTGAGAGGGACCTGAGGGTGGTGGTGGATGTCAAGATGAACAACTCTGAGACTTGTAGGAGGCAGCAGCCAAGGCCAACAGGATGCTGGGATGCATCGCTAGGGGATCACTCCAGAAGGAGGAAATGATACTCCCTCTGTATAACTGCTTGGTGAGGCCGCACCTGGAGTACTGCGTGCAGTTTGGAGGCCACACTTAAGAGGACATTAACCTCCTGAGAGGGTCCAGAGGAGGGCAACCAAAATGATTTGGGGCTTGGGGACAGGACCTGTGAGGAGAGGCTCGAGGCTAAATATTACACTGGAAGAGAGAAGGGACCTGGGGACATGATGATAGAGTTTTCAGGTACATGAAGAGGGTAAATAGGGAGGAACAGTGAGGGTGCTTGAGAAGGAAGGAGGAAGGGGCCACTAGGGCATGGGTGGAAGCTGGAGGGGGAAGATTCAGGGAGAAAGGAGGAGGTGCTACTTCACTGAGAGGTGGTAGAGCCATGGAATGCACTACCTAGGGGGCTGGTGGAGGCAGAGACAGTGGAGGGTTCAAGAGGGTGGGACAGGTACAGGGAAGGGTTCAGGAAGCAAAATCCAATGCAGCAAGAATATCCGGAACTGGGAAGGGAGAAGCCAGAGAAGGCGAGGGGGACAGCAAGGTCAGCACCCAGGGTGGGGGCTGACCAAACGAGCAGACACGAAAGACCATTAGGCCTATTCTGCTGGCATTTTAGTATGTTAGTATGTTAGTAAGGGAGGGGCGTAATCAGGTTGATTTGCTTAAAAGCTATAATAATCAGACAGTTATGCATGCAGTTCAGAGTCCCTACACAGTCACACACTGTGGGTACCCAGGTAGGAAAAAGGAGGGCAAGCCAGGAACGTTGCAGCTGGTTGGGGCCCTGTGATGGAAGAAAGCAACATGCACAACACACATTACTTGTAATCCGGAGCCGGAGGGCTCAGTTCATGAAAGAAAAGGCAACAAGACAATCAGATGACAACACTTTAAGATTTAGCTGTTGTTACAGGGATCTACCCTGATGTTTGCTCACAATACCCAATACTGGACACAGGCAGTATGAAATTGAGACTGCAGGCTGTTGAGCTGAAGTGCCCAGAGATGCAGGGCCCACACGAATCACTGAGGTGTTGTTCCTTTTCCAGGCATTGAGCAGGGGGCTGATTCCCAGGCCGGTCTCTCGTCGATGACTTTCTCTGTGTAGCAGGTATTCTGGCTGGGCTAGTGTAGCAGGGCCCAGGCAAATGGAAATGGATACGGATTCAGTCCATGGAGCTCCAGCAAGCAAAACGCAGTTCAGACACACAGTGGGGAACCAAATCACGACCCACTACAAGCACACAGCACATTCACATATAAGGAAATTCCACTGCACCAGGCAGATGGCTCTCTGGTCACAATTACAGAGACTCTGCACAATCTGGGAATTCAGAGGTAGCTGGAAGTCCTGACAGACCGATCGCATTCAGCAAATCTTCGGTCTTCTTCAGGTTAAAGCCTGGTCACAATTCAGTGGCTTAATTCGCTCTCCAAATTCGGATTTAGTCTGAAAAAAGCACAAGTTACCTTTCAGGAACAGCAGACAGGCATGCAGGCCAAACTCAGGCCTTTCCACAGTTCTCCCATGCAAATCCACTATGGATTGCTGCTCGAACTATCTCAAGCTCTTACTTCTTCCCTTCGCAACTCAGATCTAACTGAAACTGCAAGCAGTGTGGGACTTGCCTCAAGATCCAAAAGGTTCGGTTGGCTGATCTGTCTGTCAGTCACAACAAGGGCTCCCCCTCCAGGTTATTTTAGGCGCCAAAAGCCCAAAACTACAATTCAGATAAGTTCTGTCCCCACCAAGCCCCTGTAGGCAGGCTCCATTTTAGAGTCCCTAATCTACTGATTGGCCCATTCTGCAGTCCAGGACCAAGATAATGGAAACAAACAGAACTGTCCATGCTGCAAAAAAGGCAGGTTAGAACAAACTGCAATATTATTATTACTCTAACAAATGATCAGCAAACAAGTACATCTTCTAACAGAGCTCCTTTTTAGATTAATTATGACTGCAATCCAGGCAGCTCTTAAAGAGACAGTACACAGAGGCTATACAGGCACTCTCTGGCAATACATTTAAACTGCTAAAATGTAGAACACCAGCCTGGCAGTGAGCATTTAAACAAGCTCGAGGAAGACTTTTTGGGAACCCCCATTTGTGGGGGTTGGGGTTACACTCTATTTAAATTGAAGGGGTTGAATATTAAAATATATCTGGTCATATGCTACTCCTACAGACAAAAAAATTATTTGATCACCCAATACACTACGCAGTTTGGGAACTGCTCACTGTCTCGTGACTTCTGCCCACCACCTCCTTATTATTAATGGGGGCAAGACTCTTCAACACTCTGACCTGAAGGAAGCCAAGAAAAAGATGGAGAAAACTGCAGCCAAATTCAACAGCAGACCCCAGCCTGAACTGGAGGAAGAAGGTTCATTAGGAGCAGGAGAGTAAAAATGTGCTTGGACTCAATAAATTAACTTTCATTTTTTAGTTCAATTCTCTGATGAACTCTGGACTGGGTTACAGTGCAGCACAAGGTACAATAATTCTTTAGTGCTGCTGATATGTACTGTATATTTACTGATTTTCAAAAAAGTCTGTTGCCAGGGGCATTTCTAGCATTTGAATACATATGGGGTTGAACTCACGCCCAAAATTCCCAAAGAACAGGCCAGCAATCTGGGATCCGCCAGGCCCCCATAAGCTTTGGGGGTTTTGATGCTCTGTGGTGCATTCTGAGGGTTATTCTTTACCTCCTTACATAACAAATCTGCCATACATTTGTAAGGAATATAAGGCATTTGTTAGCAAAAAGGTAAAAAAATAATTTTTAGCTTGTTGGTCATCATGAAATGTATGTTAACTAAATTTTCTTTCCTATAGTATAATGTATTCCAGTTCCGCTGCTATGACTTCTTAGATACATTCCTGCAAAGGCTGTGCATGGGTCACTTCCCTATGCCCAACAGGCTGAACTGCATATATAGCTGTTAGCACTGGGTAATGGCTCTGATTCAGGCGCTAATAGGATAAGTGCAAAATAACTGTAGGTCATACACACACAGTCATTTTTTTATTTTTATTCTTTGGCAACCATGTAAGGCCCACAGGGTGCAAGGCCAGTTTACAAGGGTGACCGGGAGCCAGGGACGTTATGTGACTTGTTCAGGGTCACAGTATGCTAGTAGAAGTTGTAGAGATAGTGATATGGATTATGAAATGGCTAACAGATTGAGTACAGGTGGTAAGAGTGAATGGTTAACTGTCTGGTGAGCGGAGGGTGATGAGTGGGGTGCCGCAGGGATCCATTCTGGGCCCCATATTGTTTGGTATCTTTATAGGGGATTTAAATATCAGCAGTTCCAACAAAATTAGTAAGTTTGCAGATGATGTTAAGATTGGAGGGATAGTGGATACCTTTGAGGAGAGGCTTCTTTTTGGTCAAGATTTATTAACCATCGAGGACTGGGCAATTAAGAATAGAATGATAATGAGCATGGAGAAATGCAGAATATTACACATAGGAAGAAATAACATCCATCAAGATTATTATTTACAGGGAAGTAGAATGAGAGAGTCAACTGGGGAAAGAGTCTTGGAGGTTTATATTTCTAACAGCTTAAAGAGTGAGATGCATTGTGAGGCAATTGCAAAAAGAGCAATGAACTTGGTGCATTGCATCTGTAGAAGTTTCTTTTCTCATGACAGTAGAATATTATTACCACTGTATAAAACACACATAAGGCCAATTGTGGACTGCTGTTCTGTAAGCTAGAGTCCATTCCTGAAGAAGGATAAGATTCAGGTGGATAGGCCACAGCGGGCTCTTACTAAATTAATTCCAGAATTAAAAATTATACCCTATGAGGAAAGGTTAAGAAATCTCCAATTATGGCCTATGGAACTGAGAAGAAGGAGAGGAGATTTGTTATTACTTTATAAAATACTATATAATGAACTTAGGGAAAAGCTGAATCTGAAATATAGGTTGCAGAAATATAATCTTAGGAGACATGAGCTTCAATTGATCAAGGATAAGTATAGTACCGAACTAAGAAAGAATAGTTTCAAGATCAGAACTATAAGAGAATGGAATAAGTTGCCACAGGATGTAGTGGAGGTAGAAAGTTTTAGTATCTTTAAAGTAAAATTGGATAGACACTTTTCGGTTGGCATCCTGAATGCCTCCACTTCATAGTGGGAACAGCTTATGTGGGCCTGGGCCTTCTGCTGTTCTAGAAATTCCTAGTATAATTCCTAGATCAAACCCTGGTCTTCTGGATGTAACAAGCTCATTCACAGCTTGTTGCTTTAATCTCTAGGCCACAACGCCAAACATTGCTATACTATCCACGTGTAATTCAAGAATTAAACCAACTCTATTGTCTAGTCTTTGTAAACATCTGCTGCTCAGCTGATAATATTAATTGAATTACTAGTGATAATTAAATTCCTAGTTCAGTTCTCTGTCAGATATTTCGTTTCTCCTCCTCAGTCTATATGAACTGACACTACAGACTGCTGTTTGCTTGGCAAATGATAATCAAATGTCCCTAATGGGCAATGGGCAGGCGGTTCCTACAGTAGCTTGGCTTCCCTTTCTCTCTCCTACACAGCTCAGCAGCAGACTCCTTCCTTCATTTGTCTTCTGAAGAAATATATTAAATGGTCACAGAAAAAGACCACTGGTCCATCCAGTCTGCCCTGTTTTACCCTGTCCTAGCCCAGGACCTAATGTCTAGTCAGGGTTATTGACTTATCCAACTCTCACTCAGATGAAACAAGTATCTTTGTGGAAGATGACAAATTCAATATCTGGGACTCAAAATTATTTCACATCTGCAGCTGCTGTCTGTGAAGTATGTCTCTCTCTCTCTCTCTCTTTCCCCCTCTCTGCTTCTTTTATCTTTATTCTTTCCTGTTTTCATTCCTGACATGTGGCCTTCTCCCCCCACCCCCCATCAGAAGTTAAAGCAAGCTCCCTACCTAGGCCAAGGTTCCAAACCAAACTGGAGGTCAGGTTATTTTATTATAAATATTTTCATGATCAGATCAGAAATACTTTTGTGAATCTTATTGAGTACTAAGCTTTCACCACGGCTTTTTATATATACAGTGTATATATATATATATATATACATATACATATTGTTTTCCAATTGTTTAACCAGGAGTGGCACATGAAGCTGAAAGCTTGTTTACAGGTGCGACCAGGGAGCACAGGGAAGTTAAGGGACTTGCTCAGAGTCACACAGTATGTAAGGGGGGCTGTGGGATTCAAAACCAGGTCTCCAGATTTGCAGCTCAGAGCCTTAAACCATTACACTATGCTGCCTCCCATTATCATAAAAAAGGACATGCTGTGTGCAGTGGGAGTAGCTCCACTCAGAGTGAGTAGTATGCAAGAATATATAGGAGCAGAGGGAGGAGAGCTTATCGGACAACTCAGTGAGTGAGTGGGGGGCAGAGGTGTTCAGTGTGGGCTGCTGTCACTAATTAAGCAGTAAGGCATGACAGGAAGGCATTGTGGTGGAATAACGGCCCACCTTAGATGGGTTGAAGCATGAGGCAAGCAGAGTGCTTCCGCTGCCTAAGAAGGGCTGTTATCCCACCACAACCCCCCCCCGAGTGCCTTTTTGTGATTATGAAATGGGTCCATAAGTAATAGGAACTAAATTTTTTTATACGTTTTTGTTTTTTAATTTAAATAAGTAAAAAAGGATAAACTGTAAAGTAAATTGCATTATGGAAAAAAGTAGTCCTTGTCTTGGAGTACAGTTTTACTGTTTGTCCAGCAGGTGGCAGTAAACCTGCAAATAAGCTGCTATTTTTTTTCTTTGGCAGTGGTGGGCTTGTCAGGGTCTTGTCAGTGATGGGCTTGTCAGGGTCTTTAAGAAGAGCCGTGTTCGTCAGTAGTTTCAGATGCCGCAGTCCCATTGGGGCATGTGAGGAAGAGCTGCACTGGGCGGCAGTTTCAAATGAGCCGCGTTCAGTGACAGTTTCAGACAATGCAGTCGGCGGCATTTATAATGGCTGCTGGGGCATCTGAAGAAGAACTGCATTGGGTGGCAGTTTGAAAGATCACCATTGGTGAGATCCATGATGGAGAGTAGAGTGAGAGCGTGGTTACAAAAATAAAGGTATTTTTTTTTTTATAGAAAGGCTGAGTTAGAAAGAGAAAGTGGTGGCTGCATAGGGAATCCCTGCTGCTCACCATATGCGCCATGCAGTTGGCTACCAGTCATTTTTTTTTAAAGAGGTATGATCGCTCCACAGTGTGTGTGTTGAGTGGCTCAAAGATTGGCTGAGGTGGACGGCTCCAAAGATGTGTGCTATGCCTGTTTGTCTGGGAGTACTTTTAGCCAGGCTGTTGTGCTGTGATAACAACCCGACTGAAAGTAGCTATGTACCAATCAGATTCAAGCATTTTTAGTACCCATTTCATAATAGGAAATATAATATTCACCTCACCAAGGCAAGGTGAGCCACTCCCCTCCAGCTGACACTTTGCTGTTGTGGGTAAGGTTTTTTCAAGTTTTGTTCAAAGTGAAAACATCCAAGGCTGAATGTTCCCCATGACTGATGGCTGCTGCGAGTTGTAACTTTTGCTAAAACAAACAAATGAGGGATGAAGTAATTTAAAGCACAGTGGCAAAGAGCCTTAAAACTTATACTATTTTCTGCATGCTGCTATTTTTTTTGTATTATATATTTATTAGATTTTGCAAGTACAACTTACAAAAGCAATCCGTTCACAAGAGGATAACAATAATAAACTAGATCCAAACATCCAGTTGAGTGGAAACATGCAGGACACCTCCCCTTACAGTACAACATAGTGGGAAGAACCCAAATAATACATCAAAGAACCCCATTGCATACAGCTCAGGAAGAACATAGGGGAATTAAAAAAATGATATTTTACCTCAACAATAATGTAACTTGACCAGTAAAAGAAACATAGTCACATAATATTCCGCCACTCAATCCAGCAACATGTAGAAAATAAGGAAAATCCTTTGCCCCCAATAGACAAAAAACAGTGGTTTCCAGTTTCACAAACAGTCGAAGTAGTGAAACAGTAGCACAAATTGTGATTAGCTACACATTTTAAGCATGGCTTCAGCAGCGAAAACATAAAGACTCCAGCCAAGTAAGAAAGCCTCTAATGTTCTGGAGCTAGAGATGCCAGGTACTGTAATGTTCAATAGAAAGGGGCATGTTGAGAGCAATGGCCGGGTAAGATATAAACCCAAAACTCCACAGCTTCCGAGGAAAACAAGACTTTGATAGTATCACCATTTAAAATAAACCCCAGGGAGTTGAAGAGAATAACAGGTGCAATTTAAATATATTTGAGCCCCTGACCCAGTCCATTTATCAAAACTTACAGTTCCAAAGCTAAGTCCAAGCATTGCCTCAGTCCTCATTTGAAGAGCCCGCACCCTCCTCCACCACTTCTATCTCTTGTTCGATGCACCTCAACATTTTGTCCACATCCTTAGCATCATCGAATTGATATTGTTGCCCCAGCCACGTCAGACAGAGCCTTGCAGAAAACAATTGGTGCTGGATCTTGAGTTCTCATAAGCAGCCACGGACCCCATCAAATGCTTTCCACCACTGCCTGGTGGAGTAGGAAAAGTCCGGAAAAAGTTGAATGATATCCTCTCCATATGCCAGGGTTTGCTTCCTTCTAGCCAAAGTAAGCACCCGCTCTCTGTCTCCCATTTCAGTGCACCACCAGTAGAGTGCGGGGAATCATTGCATCCGCTGCTGTCCGCCTAGGAGAAATACGGTATGCCTTCTCAAAAGAGATGGTGAGATCAACCTCTGAGAGTCCTAAGATGGCAGACAAGAAGGAGCGAACAAAACCCAAACAGTCGTCTCTCTCTGAATTTTCGGCTAGCTCCAGCACTCAAATATTCCACTCTCTAGCCTGATTTTCAACATTCTCCAGACACTGGCGTAACAGTGTGTTTTCTTTAATCAATTTAGTGGTTGCATCTCAGGCCTTTAGTACTGAGGATTCTGAGCACTGGACCGTCTGTTCTCACTGATCCATCCTGGTTTCTAGGGCTGAAACCCTGGGAGTTAAATTATCTAGGTTTTTGTCAATGTCTTGAACCAGATTCACTAATTAGTTCAGTATGGTTTGAATAGAAAGGAGTGATGCTCCCTCCAAGGACAGGTCCACCGATGCCGAGGCTGCACCAGTAGATACAGGCCGCTCAACCTCCTGTTGTTGAGGCTTTTTAGGAGCGAAAAACTCCACAGAGGAGGCAGGGGTACCACAATTCTTCCCCATAGTGCCATTCCAGAGTACATCCAATACCTGTTCTCACACTTTGTGCCCAATAACACTTAATTTTGACCAATATTTATTCAAAAATTCTCAGGAGCTCAGGGATATTTCCACTTCCTTAGCAGCTGCTCAGCAGTGCCCCCCCATGCTGCTATTTTTAATGGCTGCTTTGCTTTGCCCTTGCCTCTGGTAGTCCATGGGCTTAAAACCAGCAACATCTTGGGACTTATAAATAGATAAAACTGGACATTCCAAAGAAATTGTAATTAAAACTAGAAAGAATCTGTGTGGGATAAATAGTTTCACAAGATGTGAAATCCGCGAAAAGAAGAACAACAGACTGATGGAGCTAAAGCCAAGAATCCGTATGGTGCTCCAGCCACACGGTCTACACAGAACAGCCAGGTGGAAACCATGCAGCGCTCTGGAGAAGAAATCCTTCAAACTCTTGGCTTAAAAATAAACAGACTGATCACCTCCATTGCAGGGCTCTCTGATAAATTTAATGGTCTCACAAACCGCGTGGCTAGCATAGAGATGTGAAGGAATCGATGTCAGTGGCGACAGTGGAAACTATAAAGCAGGCAGATGCAGCAATGGGAGCCGTAACCACTGTTATAAAGGAAAATGCACATCTGAAAACATTGCTGGAATCTTTAGAAAACTAGGCAAGGGCTCAGAATATTAGTGTTCTTGGCATTCCTTAAGGCTGCGAGGCGATCATCTGTTGCTATTTCTCCAAGACTGGCTGGTACAACACCTAGGGGAAGAGATCGCCGCATGAGTACAATGCCTCCAAAAAGCATACCAGATTGCACCACGAGGTAGGCCTGATAATCCAGAGGCTCCAGGTATGGTTGTGGCAATTACTGATGGAGTGGGCACTAGGAACTGCCTGTTGGCTTTAGCCAGTCAATAAGGAGTACTCCTGTAGGATGGGCAGAAAATTCGATTGTACCCTGATATCAGTTTCACAACCAGACAGAAAAGGAAGAAATTTGATGAGGTGAGGGCCTTGTTGAGGGAACCAGGGACATTGCACGGCATGATCGTAGCGGCGCATCTTTGGATCGCCCACCAGGGAAAAGTTTTTAGTTTCTCAGATCCGATTAACGCTATGAAATGGGCAGAGAAACAGGTTCCACTGAGACCACGTGCAACTGATGGAAGGGAATCATCCTCTGAAAATGAAGAGTCCTGAAGATGGACTGTTTAGTCTCGCATTGTGTGGCATAGGGTGGGTACTTGTAGCCTTTAGGTAAGACTATACATATTTCTCTTGACTCTGATAAGGTTGAGGCAATAATTTACCAACCCGAGTTGGTTCTTGTTTATCCCAGTGGTCCTGTTGATCTATTTCCTGGACTGACAATCTAAAGAATTTAATAACGATTGTTACTATGCTTCTTAATAAGAGCAATGCTTTTGAAAATGTTGCCAGTTTGTTAATATTACAGGCAGGTTTAAGTCTGCTCTGCATTATAAATTCTTTGTTTATTGTGACACTGAGTACATTAACACCATGAAAGTTGAAGTTGTTCAGATGTTGTAGAAGCACTATCTAAAACGGAATTGCACTGAATGTGCATATTTTACAGTTCAATGTATGGTGAATTTTTCTGTCCCTTCACCCGAGGAAGAGAATATATTGAAGCCCGTATACGTAAAGATTTTGAAGGACTATACCATGCCGCTTATGGGCTCATATTACAGATGTTTAACACTGAAATAGTCTGCATTTTTATCTTAAAGGATTACCCCTCAAAGATGTATCTTAAAGTATTAGATGGATCCTATGATTATATTAAAGGAAAACAATGGAAAAGACACAGCTTTTCTCAGACACTACAGAAACTCTCAATCAGTGCTTTCAGACAGTAACAACTTTTTTAAATTATTTAGAACCGCTACCAGTAACTTCCACATTCTGTTGCTGGCAGCAGCCATTTCATGAGCAGCAGTGAGCCTCCTGAGCTCACTGTATGCTAATATGCCTGTTTAACCTCTGCTAATGGTTGACAGGTCATATTAGCATAAGGTGAGCTTAGGAAGTTCTCTGCTACTCATGAAATGGTGGCTGCCAGCAATAAAAAGTGAAAGTTGAAGGCCACTGTTTGAATCACTAAAAAGGCAATTAGAGGAATTAAAAAAAAAATTTACTGTCTGAAAGCACTAATCAGGAATGTTGTAGTGCCTGGGTAAAGCTGCACCTTTTCCAGTGTTTCCCTTTAAGAGGAGTGGCGACCTCATAGTGTCCTATATTTTTAAGTTGTCAAATCAATGCTTGTATACTGACTCTGTCTAATTGTTTTTATGAAACAATCATAGGTGCCAGAACCGGTGGGGCGGAAGGGGCCGGAGCCCCTCCACTTTTTATTTCTGTATGGCAAAAACTAGTAGAAAAAGTGCCCTTTGTTCCCTTATAAGTGCCCTTTTGATTTTCAGCCCCCTCAGCTTTTACCATCTTCCGGCACCCTTGGAAACAATAAAAATAAAGTTAAAAAAAAGACTTGGCTTGATCCACTATGTGTGTGCTTTAAGTTAATTTATCTTCTATTTATTTATTTATTTCAGAGCCAGCAAGATTCTTGACTTGCAGTGGCTATCCTGACATCCAGTATCATCACATCAGTACTCAAGGCTCTAAGTAAAATATATTAAAAAAATGTAAAGTAAAAAAAAATAACATTGTAAGCACTGACAGGGAAAAGACTGATGGCAGCAGAGGGAAGATCTGTAAGTCAGACTGAGATGATCTCCCCTGGCTCCTGTTCTCTCTCTCTCTCTCTGAGGGAACTTATCATAAACAGTCACATACAGTACTCTATACTACAGACTTGAGAGTGCTGCCAACAAGTCACACAGCTGATCAGAGTGGAGGGGCAAATTGGCTTCTTAAACGCACAACAGAAAAAAGCAAGTGTCTCATAAATCACTCAAGGCCCCTGTATCCAATGATAAGGGCTAACCGCATAAGGGTGAGTACAAAGGGGTGACATGCAACAGGGAGACAGTCCTGAAATGGCGACAGTCTACAGCGCGAATATGCAGTTCAACGAATATCAAAACGGCTACTAACAATGTCGGTGACTGTGAGTAGGATGACCGGCAAAAGGGACGACTGTGAGTAAGACGACCTGCAAAAGGGGCGAATAGCCCAAAATGGTGACTCCCACACCCGTGCGTGCATGCGCGTGTGCCCACCCGCACAAACACACTGTACTGGCTTGCAGTCCACAAGGAGAAACTAGAGACACAGCACCCCCACCCGGACCACTGCAAGAGCACCCCCCCAACCCCAGACAATATGCACCCCACACCCCGGGTCCAGCACTCACCCACCTCCCACAACCACAATGTGCACTCACCTGTGGCTTCCCTACCCCCCACCCTGCTAAACAAATGTGAAGGTGCACAACGGCGGGGTTGCAGCCAAGCCACCATCATAGCACACAGCAGAACACACTCTCGCTGCATAAGCTGCTGTGGTGTGCCAGGTTCGAAACCCACATGCTGCAGCCCCAGAAATGCACCACAGCATACAGGAACAAATCGCCGCAGCACTAGGGCCATGGGAGAGCAGGCCCGCAGCAACCGACAGCGTACCACAGTCAACATAAGTACACTCACCGTCCTCCACATGCCTGTCCCATTGCTGCTGTCTGGACCGAACAGGCATGCCGATGCGGCACACCGCTGATCACCTCTGTTGCAACACTCGCATTGACTATGGGTGTCCGGCCGCGCAAGTACACATTTTTATGCCGCACCAACGCGGGGCGGGGTTCAGCCCACACACAGGGATGCACACAAGTGCAACACCACATGATCCCCTGGCAGTTTAAAGAGGGACACTGTGGAAATGCAGGCTCTCAGTCCCAAGAGACGACCTGCAGGATCGATGATGTCCGATTTCTCATGAGTCAAAAGGGAAAGCCGCTTCTTGAGCACTGGGGCTTTATCTAATATTGGAGGTGTGTGCAGGACCATAGACATCAGTGTCCTGCATGCCTGCACACAGTGGCAGACCATGTGGTCTACACTGGGTGGGCACACAACCACGTACCTGATGCAGGTGAGGTGGGGGTGTGTGGTGTGCTGGCTGACATGCGGGAATGGGTGTGCAGCGGTGTTGAGAGCACTTTACAGGTGCTCGCCCAATGCACAAGAGGTGTGTCCGACATAGTGGCTGGCAGGTTGCCAGGCCTGCCACTCATGAAACGGACTATGCAGCAGGTGCAGCAGGCTGTGAGGGGGTTCCCTGCCACACCCACATCGCTGACAAACCTAGTGATCCACCTAAAGTACACCATCACTGGGGGAAGGGAACCCTTCCTGCAGCACGACAGCGGCCCTACGGAGGACTGTTACCTGATATTCACCACACAGCGGTCCCTCCAGTACCTGGCAGAGTCTGATGACTGCTTTCTGGATGGGACCTTGCACTGTGTGCCACCACTGTTTATGCAGCTCTACACTATACGCGGGATGCGTGCGTGTGTGGTAGTGCCGGCTGTCTACCTGCTCATGTCAGCACAGAATGAATGGGCGTATGACCAGGTGTTTGGTGAGGTGTGCAGGCTTGTGGGATGGAGCCAGCCAAAGATGGCACTGCTCAACTTTGAGCGGGCAGCCTGGCATGCCTTCAGCAACACCTTTGAAGGCACTGCACTCGGGGCTGCTTTTTCCACTTCTGCCAGGCTGTCTAGCGGAAGGTACAGCAGACCTCTGAGGTCCATGCCAGGTATGCCAAGGAGGAGGAGTTTGCACTTCATGTCAGGATGCTTCTCGACCTTGCTTTTGTGCCAGTGGACACCAGGGAGGGGGTGTATGGGGAGCTCCTAAACCTGCCCTTCTACTGGGCACATGAATATATCCTTCGTCCACTGCTTGAATACCTGGAGGTGACGTGGGTTGGTCGGGCTGTGGGCAGGACAGCCTGTAGGCACCTTATGTTCCCAGTAAACATGTGGAATATGTATGGGCCTACGCTTGCTGGACTGGCACAGACCAACAACTCTGTTGAAGGCTGGCATTGAAATTTCAGCACCCGGTTCTGTGCCATCAGCCCCAGCATTTGGTAGTTCCTAGATGCCTCAGGGAGGAAGAGCAGTTGAGTGTGGTACGCGTGAAGCAGTTGCTCTCCGGGGCCAGTGCTGGTGCCCAGAAGAGGACAGACCAGGACCTCAATAAGCATATTGAGGTTATTGTGGCTAAGTATGGGAAGTGGACCACACCTGACTACCTGTGATGTCTCACCTACAACTTCCAGCTGCAGGTGTAGTCGTCTGTGCCATTGACCAGGTGGATGCCTCTGCTCTGCTATCACTCCTGTGGTCCCGTCATCCCCATTCACCTTCTGCCACTGAGCAGCATGGTCCTGCCTGGGGGCTGTACCCCCCTGCCACTCTGCCCGTACCCGGCCCCGCATCCACAGCCCTGTAGCACCCTTCGTCCCTGCCGCACACCTGCCATATGTGTGTGGGCATGCACTGTACATCCATGCCATCCATGTCCACGGTGCAGGCGCCACTGGTTGTTCCTTCTTCTCCTCCATCCTGAGCTGTTCACAGGAAAAAAAAAACTGTCTGTTATGTGCCCCCATCCTCCACGTGTTGTGGTGCTCCCTCCTTTGTCTCCGTCCATTGTCCTGCGTTGTGGTGGTGGTGTCAACGTTTTTTTCTTTTCTTTTTTTTTAAAATGCACTCCGGAAAAAGCTTTTAAGGGGCGCTGATGAGCAGCTGAACCAACAGAATGCAATCCTCCATAGCTCTGCTCTGCAAACTGGTAAAATAATAAAGAAATAGAGCTATAGGAGCCTTTTTCAGTTCAATCTACTGGTGAAGAGTTGTGGACCACAGACGAGTATCTTTCATCAGTTAAACAGACCCACAATGCAGGTAAATCAGCACCCAAATGTAATGCAGCACAGGATTCAGTGGCAAACATGGGGCTGTGGTCTGTCTCACTGTTGGTGGCTGAAATCATGGTCATCAGCTGAACAGTCACAGTGCAAGTACTACAGGGACTAAGCCCCAGATTAGACACATTTGAACAAATAATCATTGATCTTACCTCAGAACTGGGTGTGATGCTTGGACAGCTGGTTCTGATTAATCTATGCTTTTTGTAATATAAAAATGTGTTACCGAGTATCTCTCATGAGACATGCTGTTTCAGCTAAAAGATAAAAGTCAGGAAATAATTAAAGGCTAGAAGAGACCTAAATTAAGGATCTCATGTTTATCTAGCTTAATTGTAGCTGCCAGCTGCTAGGCTGGAAAAATCATAAACTTTTATGACGTTTAGAAAAAGAATACAGGTTATGTCAGTGTGGTGCGAAGTCATAAAAGGTCCTTTGATGTCCTTGAGAGAAGATGCTGCTCATGGATGAAAGAAAGGACTTGGAAAATTAAAAACTTAATTGGGAAGTCATATGGGGAAACAAGTTTTTTCTGCTGATGTCACCTATTAATTTACCTCCTGACACAAGACATCCTGATTGTATAATTTTTAATAAACAGAGGAGGAGCTGGGTGACATCATGGAGAAGGCAGGGTCAAGACAGTGGTTTAATTATGCTGTAACAGACCTTTACACACACATGTTTGGACTCTGAAAAAAAGAAATATCTATAGCACTATAAGAAGATAAGAGTACATTAGCTAGACAGGTCTAAGTGTATTATTGGTAGGAATTTGCACTTTTTAAACTTTTTTGTTTTAAGAGATTGTATGTTTTGGGATATATGGTTCTGTGTTTTACATTTTACAGTTGTATCTATTTTAAGTACATCTCTATTTTTAGAGATTACCTGGTGTGCCTTTGAAATTCTTTCTTTGACAAGTGAAGCATATATGGTTAAAGCTGACACCGTACAAAGCTTACTGGTTTTACCAACCTGGGAAAAGGTAAGAGTTTATTCTGAGGTCTTTAATAGCGTTTTTAAGGGTTCATTTTGTACACCTGGTTAGGTGCCCGTAGGTGAAAGGTATCTGGCCCTCCCGAAGGGCAGAATTATCTGAGCCTGTACATTGGGTACGCCAGCAAGAGGTTCACAGTTTGAATCCCTCCAAGAACTTGAGACCAAAAGTTGATTCCAACCCACAAAACAGACAGGAGGGTTATCCTGTTCTGTTAACTGTTCACAATACTGCGCTCGGAGGTTGGCACTGTGGGAGCAGAGGGCCTGACCTGCTGAGTGGGGTTGTGACAGACTGGTTGGCAGTGGTGCGATAATTTTGGTATTACAAGCTTTTATTGTTCAGTATGTCAGCTTGAGACCATCAGCTCACTTGCAAAGAAAGAAAAAAGGCAGTGATTTATTTTTTAAAAAAGAGACAGAACTATATTACTTGGCGTACAGTCAAGTTCCTACCCGTTTTATTTTTTTTTCTAAATTGCAAGTCAGAATAGCCATAGTTAGGGAAGAAGATGGCTTCCAACTACAGCAGGCACACTGTAGACTACTTAAAGCAGTTGTGTGGGGACAGAGGAGTCCCGTTCGAGGTGAAAGCCAGCAAACAGAACTCATGGATGCCCTGATGGTAGCAGATTCCCAGAGCACTGAGACACAGACAGTGACTGAAAAGGACTGAACCTTGCATGTGGCAGGGCTAGCGGCCAGTGCAGTGTCCCGATCCGATGAGGATGGCAACAGGGCCAGTGCCAGTGAAGGGCCACAGCAGCAGGGAAAGGTCACCAGTATCCTGGATCCAGAAGTACTCAGGCTGCAGATTGAGTTGCGCTGAATGGAGCTGGAGTTCCAGCAGAAGAGAGAATGAGAGAGATGAGAGGCAGAGCGGGAACAGCGGGAGGCTGAGCGTGAGGAGCATGAGCACCAGCGAGCTGCAGAGGAGAAGAGGGAACAAGAACAGAGGGAGGCAGAGCTAGAACACCGAGAGGCAGAGGGAGAACACTGAGAGGCAGAATGAGAACAGAGAAACGCTGACCGTGAGGAGCATGAGTGCCAGAGGCAAGACGAACTGGAGAAGCTACGACTCCAACCAGTGGCACCAGAGCTGGTAAGTGGCTTGGTTTTAACTGGGACTATAGGACTGGGTTACAAATTGAATTCCAACTTGATAGCTGAATTTAAAGAGGGAAGATATGGATGCCTTTTTAAATTCTGCTGAAAAAGTTTGTATTCAGGCTAAAATTCCTAGGGAGTCCTGGAGCTTCCAGCTATCCCCGCTACTTACTGGGATGCATTGGGTCAAATGGACAATGAGGACAGTGATGGTTACAGCAAACTTAAAGCTACACTGTTAAAGAAATTTGAATTAACTGCTGAATCATACAGAGCTAAATTCCGTAAGCTCAGGAGAAGCCCTGACATGAGCTACGAGGAGCTAGCCATGAAACAACATCAGTTTTTAAAACGTTGGTGGGAAGGAATTGAAGCAAACTCTGTTGATAAAACTGAAAATGTGATTTTGTTAGAACTATCAGGAAAATTTCAACCATTGCAGTAACCTGAGATTGTGTGGTCTCCTGGAGGGGAAAGAGGGGAAAAGCACCCTTGATTTTTGTGCAACAACTCTCCTGAGAATACTGGGGATGAACCCAAAGAATGGCAGCTTAAAAACAGAGAGAGCCCCTAGAGCATTGGCGCTTGGCCAGAGGCAAGTCAACCTCCGAGGCAGATCATCTTTAGATTGCACCATTTTGAAGATTGACAGGTGGTGATGGTTTCATTCAGGGCTAAAAAAAGAGCTGGTCCATGAGGAAGCATGCCTCGTAATAGCTCAGGATCTGTCCCAGTGGGTCCAAAAGAAAAGGCAGGCATTCAATACAACGATGAATATGCTACGGAAGAGGGGCTTCAAATTCTACATGACCTACCCTGCACTGGTTCAGGTACACTTTGAGGGAACCAGTTACTCTTTTTGGGAACCAGAAAGGCTGAAATCATTTATCGATGATTGGGACAAGAAATATGGAAAGAAAGGGTGAAGTGACTTGTAATTGTGGAACTGTAACAACTGATACATTTTGGTGGTGCTTCTGTTGCAGTCTGCAACTCCCAACCTTTGAGACCGGAGCCGTGGCCCACACCCCGTGAGGCCTCTATTCATGACACATACGAGACTGGCCATACCTCTCACCATTGAGACTGAACTGAACAAGCCTTGAGAGGTAGGATGGGACTATGACTAATTTGATCCTCTGCCACATGGAAGCAGGTCGGTTTGGGAGGGGGTGAACGGTGCATAGCACTGAAGGGCGTAGGTCGCTTCGACTTCTCTTGGCCCTGTAACATAAGAACATGAAGGGAAGCCACAAGAAACTGACTGATAATACATGTTGGACTAAAGCATTAATTGGATAAAAGGTGGGGGCAGGGACAGGTCAGATCAAATGTGTTGGCAGGGGAATACTATGCGGCTTGGTGGGCCACAAACTAAAAGGACTGGGGACCCGTCAAAAGAAAAGTGATTTACTGTGGGTTCTGCAGTCTCTTGCAGCTGCTCAGGGGCTGAGGGAGGATGGAGGCCTCTGGTGGGGAGCTCCGGGTTGTGGACTGTGCATAATAACAGAAAACGGAAATCAATCAATATAAAATGGCGGAGAAAATAGTTGAACACTCTCAAAAGAAGCAAAGTTTTGCTTAGGTAGCTCTATGAAAGTAGTATATTATGTAACAGAAGGAGGGGAGGTAGGCACATGGGGGTAAAATGATTAGGAACTGTGTAGGTTTTATGAACACTTGTTCCTTTGAGGGGATAACACCACTTATTAGAACAGGGAGGGAAGAGAGAGGGAGTAGGTGAGTGAAGGGAGGGGGTGGAGGGAGGGGACTGGACACTGTTTGTACATATTTCCAGTTAAAATGTTGCTTCGTATTTACTGTTATACTTCATTTCATGTTTATGCAGTTTTTGTGGAGCACTCTGCAATGGAATATGAAAGAGCATGAGGAAAGGAAGAGGGTAATGTGGTCTGGGAGGGGTAAAGGGAAACCTGTCTAATATATGAGAATTCTGCACACGGCTATCATGGCGAGTAAACCAGAGTTGATTATATCTTGGAACGTAAAGGGCTTTTGTTCCCCAGTTAAAAGATCTAAGATCCTAACAGCACTGAAGCGCAAAAAGGCACAGATAGCCTTACTTCAGGAAACGCACTTGACACTAAAGGAACATGACAAGCTGGTGGGAGGCTGGGTAGGAGCATGTTATGCAGCTTCCTATACATCCCAGAAGTGAGGGGTAGCAATACTGGTGAACAAGAACTCCCCTTTGGAAGCTACCAGAATCCTGAAGGACAAGGAGGAGGAGGAGGGTAGATACATATTTGTAGTGGGGCAAATCAGGGGGCAGGAGATCACTCCAGGGAGTGTATATACACCCCTGCAATGTATGATCCGCGGTTCGTCCAGATTATTCTGGACATCCTCAAAAGGGAACAATTCTCTTAATGGGGGGGAATTTAACTGTACCACGGACTGTCATATAGACTATTCTGGTACATGCCAGTGATCTAACAAAGCTACGGGGGCATGGGTGAAGGGATTAAGTGATCAAGACCTAGTGGATAGCTGGCGGACTATAAACCCAGGGGTCAGGGAATACACATTCTACTCAAATCCCCACAAAACCTGATCTGGACTGGATTATATTTTCGTCCAGAGAGGGATGTATGCTCAAGTGCAAAGAGTACTGCATAGCCCTATCATTATATCTGACCACTCCATGGTGCAGTTGGACATTAACCTGGGAAGAGAAGACAGAGGGCGGGGGTCGTGGAAGTTTCCACCACACTTATTATGTAAAGAAGATTTTAAGAAGTACCTGCACAACCAGTGCAAAATGTATTGGAACAACAATAAGGACTTGATAGACTCAAAGGGGGTACTATGAAAGGTGGGAAAGGCCTACATGAGAGGGGTAATCATAGGATACATGGCTAGAATTAAGAGAGAACAGAGGGAAAAAATTCATACATTAGAGGGTAAAATTAGAGACTTGGAACGTCTGGTACTGGAGAAAGGTGGAGAAATCAATAGGAGGCAGCTGGAAGTGACCAGGGAAGCCTGGAAAAAATTGCTTTTTACCAAACAGAGAATCTATGAATGGGGTAATAGGCCAGGCCGTCTGCTGATTAAATTAATGAAAGGAGGTAGAGCACCACAGAAGATATTAGCCATCAGAAACAGGGAGGGAGAGTTACCCATGACGAGGGAGAAATCAGAGAAGCATTCCAAAATGTTTATGCTAAGCTGTATAAGGTAGAATGTGAAGGCACTAAAGCAACAGCAAGGGATTTCCTAGATGGGATACATATACCCTATCTGAATGAGGCTCAAGCCGAAATGCTGGGGGTGCCCATTAGGATAGAGAAAGTGAAAAAAGCCATAACGGGCCTTAGTTCTGGGAAGGTGGGTGGTCCAGACGGATATGTGGCGAAACTTTTGCCAAATCCCTCCAGAGCCCCTGTAACTGTTACTGTTGCTTACATCCCCCCATGAAATCAAGTTCCAGCTATTCAATCCCTAGCCAGCTATATCTCCAGCTTTCCCCCTAAAACTGAACACATCATATTAGGGGACTTTAATGTGAACTGGCTTGCCAGCTCGGCTTCCCCAATAAAATACATTCTCTCTCTCTCTGCTCTAGACCTGGCCCAGTTAGTTAGTCAGCCAACCAGGGTGAATCCCAATAATGGATCAAGCACCCTGTTCAACCTGCTACTTACCAATCATCCAAACAGAATCTCGAACCTTGTTGTACTTCCAGACTCACTAAGTGATCACTCCCCCATCCTCTTCACCTGGTCATGTCAGCGGCAAAAACCCCAACCAAACAATTTTACCCGATGCTGACTCCGACCCGGAGGCCTCACTAAACTAAGATGACATCTGGCCCAGTAGGATTGTTCCCCCTTCAACTACGCTCCTACCATAAATGAAGCCCTTGACTACTTCATCTGCTCATTCAACAAAGTGTGTGATGGCTGTGCTCCTCTCTCTAAAGCACAATCCAAAGCTGGCCCGGTGGTGCTGAGGCTTGATGTGCTGGGTGCCTTACCTCACATCACGCTGGCGACCCATGTTCGGGAACGAGCATGGGCTGCCGGGGGGTTGGCACAGGGGAGAAGGATTGAGCATCCCCAGGACTGCTCTCCTTCTCCGGGGAGGGGGGTTAGCAGTGCTCAGTGATTGCCTGCCCCATAGTGGAGGCTGGGAGGTGGCACACCAATGTTAGAGACTGAGGGCGAGCAACTGTGGCAGGCACTTGGTGGGGGTGTGCATGGGTGCATGTGCTCTGCCGCCACTGGTGCCATTGCTTGCCGCAGTCCTCGGGGGAAGCCAGGAAAAAAAGTGAAAATGGGAGTCCTCTGCAGAATGACTATGGTCCCCCGCTGTAATAGCCTGGGAGGGCACCTCCCCAAATACTCATCTGGTCTGGTGGGTCGAGTCACTCCCCAACCCCTGCTATGAAGGGTAAGTAGTGGTGTTCAGGGGAGGGGGCCTCATACCCGGTGTCCGTGTGGGGGGACATCAGAGGGGCAGCACAGGACTCTGAGGGGGAGAAAATAAAGTAACTGTAAAAAAAATTAAGTACAATCCAAAAAACATAATGCCCCCTGGGTCGCACCTGCGATGCTTCAACAACTAAAGAATCGAGACACTCTCTGGCACAAAGCAGTTGCCACTGGCCTGCAGGCGGACAGGTAGGCCTACAAGGCAGCACGCAACAGGTGTACCTCGGCCATTAGGATGGCCAAATCAGTCTACTACAAAACTACCCTTGCTTCCTCTTGGGGGACTGCTTGGTTGTTTTGGGACAACTTAAAGGAGCTGAATGGAAAAACCTGACTGCCACCCCCCTCTCAGCTAACTGTCAACGATGATACTACCTCAGACCCGCTCGACATTGCCAATTGCCTTAACGCTGCTTTCTCTGATCTAAGTGCAGTTCTTCTAAACAACTTCTTTGATCCCGCCCCCGAGACCTCTGAACCAAGCAATACATACCCCCCTTCCACCTCAGGGTCATTACAATGAGTGAGGTGAGGCCTTACCTTGCAAATGCCCTCAGGGGTTCATGCTATTGCAAAGACTTATTTGACATGAAAATCTTTAATTTGGTACTAGACTCTGTGCTCTCCCCCCTGACTGACCTTAACCGCTCTCTATGTCTAGGGCAGTTCCTGACCACCTGGAAGATAGCCATTATCACCCCAATACTGAAGAGTGGGGACACTACCTCCCCCAATAATTACCGGCCCATCTCCATTCTTCCTCCCCTCTCAAAAGCCCTGGAAAAAACTGCAGCCACCCAACTCACCAACTACATGCTAGCGCACAACATACTATGTAGGGAACAACATGGCTTTACAGCTGGACACAGTACAACAACCGCCTTCACTGAGTTCTCCAACTTCTTGCACAATGCCCTGGATAAAAAGCACCTAACAGGAGCTGTCTTCATAGACCCGTCGAAGGCTTTTGACACAGTCTCCCACCCCCTGCTCATAAGTACTCTCCACCTCGCTGGTCTGTCCCCTGGACCCATCACTTGGTTTACCGGTTACCTCTCAGATAGGTCTCAATGTGTCAAGATAAACAACACACTCTCATCTACTCTGCCAGTCTGCTCTGGGGTCCCCCAGGGCTCCATTCTTGGTCCCCTACTATTCAGCATCTACCTGAACACCCTGCCTAAATCCTGCCCAGGTAATCTGATGCTCTATGCAGATGACATGGTGCTGTTTGCCTCACACTCTGATCCCACAATCCTACAGTCCTCCCTACAACTTGCCTTCATCCAGATCAAAAACTGGTTCATTGACCGCAGAGTGGTGGTCAGTGTAAAAAAAGACAATGCTCTTTGCCCACTGACAGAGCAAGGACAGAGATGCCCAACTACCAATCTTTTCCCAAGCTGTCCTCCCCTGGAACAGGTCCATACCTATAAATACCTGGGCCTAACATTTGATCCCTGCCTCTCATTCCACTCCCATATCAGTAATCTTTCCTCAGCCATAAATACCTGCATAGGACTACTGTATTGGCACAGAGACTGCTTACCACCTGAGGCCCTTAACCTTGCTGTTACTTCCTCTGTCCTCTCTCTAGTCAATTATGGGCTTACCATCTTCTCGGCTGCTGATCACACAACTCTCAAAATCCACTTGGATATTAACAAAGCATGTAGACTCCTCACTGGGGTAGACAGGCGTACCCACACCTGCACCCTGTATGCCCTAACAAATATCCTCACTCTAGAAGAAAGGTTACACTATCAAACGTGTCTTCTCACAAAAAAAAATCCAGCTAGGGCTTACCCCCTCAGGGTTTCTGCCTCCCTTCTTACATCCTATGCCTCCACAAACACCCGCTCTGTAAATAAACTGATGTGGTCTGTTCCCAGGGTCAGGACCTCTTTAGCCCAAAGGTCTTTTACCTAACAGAGCACCGTTATGGTACAATGAACTCCCCCCTGCCATTACCTCTATCTCTAGACTAGGTCCCTTCAAAATAGCCCTTAAAGACCACATACTCTCCTCCTGTCGTTGCCAGTGCACTGGCTAACTATGGACAGCTGTCTAGCCCTCTCCTATGCTGCTACTGTGCTCTGACCATGCTTGCCTGGTCTTTGCCCCTGTGGTAGAGCATGGTGGATATGCCAGCTGTTTGTGGCTATAAACCACTCAGAACTGCCAGATCTGTGTAGAGAGAAAGAGAGTGTGTGTTAAAATATAATTCCCTAATGTTAATGTTTAATTCTTTAATGCACAATATTCACTGTGTTAATGACAAAGTCGGGATCTCGACTGCTTTCACCCTGACAATTACAAGCTCCTTAGTTGGACCTGTATAGCTACCTAAGTGTATAGGCTTCATCCTCCTCATTGCTTGTACTCGTACCATCTGCATATATGTGTAATATAATGGTGACCTGCAATCGCACATGTACGTGTTGATACTGTTCATACCCTGCCTCTGAGTTGTATATTGTTGTATACTGCTTTCTGCATATTATTCTGTATTGTGTTCAGACGTGGAGCCTTTGTAAATGAGTCTGTGACTCAAAGGTTTGTAATTCTGATATCTTCAATAAATAAATAAATAAATATTATAAAGAAATGAAGGCGAAATTAGCAGAGCCACTGAGGGGCTTAATGGAGGAGGCGAGGGGAGAGAGGGGGCTGCCCAAAACTTGCCTAGAAGACACTATCTGCATTTTGTTGAAACAGGGAAAGGTCTGAAGTGTTCATTCTATAGGCCCATTTCCCTGTTAAATTATGATTGTAAAATAATGGCTAAGATGCTCACCGCCAGATTAGAAGGCTTTTTACCACAAATTGTGCATCCAGATCAAATGGGTTTCATGCAGGGAAGGATGTCATACCACAATATGAGAAGATTGTTAAATGTAATATGGTGGGGAACGTAGCACCCTGGGCAGGCCTGTGTTCTGTCCATGGATGCCGAGAAGGCCTTCGATAGAACAGAATGGCTGTTTCTTTTTGAAACACTGCTCAGATTTGGGATGAGGGAGGGATTTGTGGATCTGGTGCAGATGCTATATAGAGAACCAAGGGTCCAGGTGCTAGTTAACAGGGTGCTGTCTGAAGAACTTAGGCTGTACAGGGGAACAAGGCAAGGTTTCCCCCCTCTCTCCCCTCCTGTTTGCTTTGGCAATAGAGCCGTTGGCTATTAAAATCAGAGAGAGAGATGGGGTATCTGAGGAATACTGGGAACAAGTGGAGGGCAACATAAACTGACCTTATATGCATATGACCTTCTCATGTATGTTACACAGCCGGGAGAGTCTGTGCCTGCCTTGTTATCTATTATAGGGGATTTTGATAGTTTCTCAGGTTACAAACTAAACCTACAGAAGTCGGAGATACTATTCCTGAATGGCAGGAATTGGGGGAAAGACGGGACATACGGGGCTTGAAAAGGGTTGACCAATGTTTTACATACCTAAGAATCAAAATTGGAAGAGGCTTGGAGAACCTATATAAATTAAACTATGCACCCCTGTTTAAAATGGTAATGTCAGACCTGAGCAGATGGAGGGAACTTCCCATATCACGGATAGGCACAATTAGCCTACTGAAAATGAATATACTCCCAAGAATTCTGTATGCCATGCAGATGGTCCCAATGAGTCCTACAGGTAAGGACGTCAAACTACTGGATAGGGCATTTGGAAGCTTTTTATGGAGGGGAAGGAGACCCCATATGGCCTTGCATAAACTTAAGGCATCCAAGGAGAGAGGGGGTCTGGACTTTCCTGATCTGAGGGGATACTACTTAGCAGTACAGTACAGGTATATACAATTCTGGGTCAACAAAGGGGCAGCAGCCATGTGGGTGGAGCTGGAGCAAGGGGAGACTCCAGACAGATTAATGGCATACTTGACAAGGGACGGAGATAGGGCATATAGATCAACACAGTACCCAAACCCACTGGTGGAGGCAGTCCTAAGAGCCTGGAGGAGCATCAAGAAGAGATGTGGGGTGGAGGGGCATGGTACTGCCCTCGTCCCAGTTGCGCATAACCCAGAGTTCCTACCCGGGTTGGGGGACTTGGACTTTGCCGAGTGGGGAGAAAGGGGAGTGAGATGCTTTAGGGATCTGTATGGAAAAGAGGAAATGCTCCCCTTCGAGGCGATTTGTGGAAGCCTTGATCTTCCAAATTCACATCTGTTCAGATTCCTCCAGGTGAATCATTTCGGGGAGAAAATTGTTGGAAGGCCAAAGAGAAGCTCCCCAATAGACAGGATAGAAAGGGAGATACTAGGGGCCACACAACAAGAGAGAGGCCTAATAGGAAGTGTGGCAAGGATAGACAGGGACACCTTTCAAGATGGCACAAGAATGGTAAGGGATCAATGGGAAGAGGATCTTGGGGTACCTATCATTGAGGACAATTGGGCACTTATGGTTGGATCACATATGGGACTTCTAATATGCAATTGGTTTGAGGAAGCTCAGTATAAATTTTTGCATAGGCTATTTTACCCGCCCAGCAGAGTGCATAAATTTCACCCTGTGATTTTCCCAAATTGTGGCAGGTACAAAACAGAGAGGCTAACGTACTTCCTCTCTTTCTGGAGATGAAAAATATTACAGGAATACTGGGCAGAGGTGGCCTCCAACCTTGAGGGTACATGGGGGGTGAGAGTGGAGGTATCTCCAATGTCTTCTCTTCGAGGTCGAATGGGACGAGGGGGGGAATGGACCTTGCATACTAGGAGGATTAGAATAATGCTAGTGACAGCTAGACAGATCATTTTTAATATACGAGTGTCGTGTGCGAAACCCACTGTTCAAATGTGGAAAAATCTGCTGCTGGCCAATCTGGCCTCAGAAAGATTAACTTATGCCCTAAAGGGCAGGAGAGAGAGATTTGAGAGTAATTGGGATCCGTTCCTGGCCTCGTTGGCACCTACAGAAACCAGTACCCTGTACCAAGGTCCACTATAATATAATGTACCCAACCAGAAAATTAATTGAATGTTTTTTTTTTAATTAAAAGGAAATACACATACCTCATGCAAAGTGCTATAAAACTGATAATAGAAGTCATATTTATTAATTGCAGAATGCACTTGTAGTTTATTCTGCACTACTTATTAAATGTTGGTACTCTTTTTTTCTTTTCTCTTCTCTTTTTCCTTGTTCTTTTCTTATCCTTCTGTATGTAACTAATTCAATGTTTGCTAGACTAGTAGAATGTTTTAATGTTGGCATGAAATTAGGAGAATAATAGAAAGGGACACCATAAAATATAGATAAGTAACTATGCCAAACACTGATGCTGAAACAATGGAACTGTAATATGCTAATGCCAAAATAGGAATGTGTTGAGCTGTTGTTTTTATTATGAAAATTCAATAAAAAATATCATAAAGAAAAATTCACTCCATTCACTGTTTTGACGTTCACTGCTTTCAGGATCCGCCATTCTGGCTTTCCACGATATGCCTGTGCTGTTTTGCGGTTTGCCCATCCGCGTTTGCCTTCATCACATAAAACCATGGGCCCCCACATTTACAGCTGGCCACGTGAGGTCTGTGGCAGTTTGTGCACAGCCTGCCTGGGGGGCAATAGACAATTAGCTCACTGCAACTTTGAGTGTGCAAACTGTCTAAATATGGGGCCATGTCGGTACAGTGCATAGTGACTTTGCGCTATGCTGATGCAGGCCCAGACTGAATATGGCTGACAGAAGCGCAATGGAGGTAGTGCGGATCAAATGGGATCATGGCAGGGCTCCTGTGGGACATATTTAGCCCTAATATGCTAATGACCCCTTTGTGCATGGAAGGCACTATGGCCCATTTGCCTACCAATTAAGGGCCCATTAACGTGTGCATGGCCCCACCATTCTGTAGCTGTCTTACATATTCCTTGTGGTCTTGTGGTCCCTCCACCCCATGATCACCTGTCCTGTAGCTGTCTTGAATATTCCTGGTGGAGTAGTGGTTCCTGCACCCCCAATTGACCATCCTGTAGCTGTCTTGAATATTCCTGGTAGTCTAGTGATCTCCCCCTTCCTTGTAAGGGCATCTGATCCTCTGTCAACCTGCCTGCTCAGGACCCTCCTCCCCACATCCCCCCATGCTCAGATCACCTAAGCTGAAGTACGGCAGTAGTGACAGCGACCTACACAGTCTCTGCTCACCACCTTGTCCAGCTACCATCTGATTGCCAGTGAGCAATCACGAGTACAGTAGACACAGGTGTTTGTACAATACTTGCAATTGCTCAGAAACCGTCAGATTGAAACCAGTTGAGGTGGTGAGCAGAGGGCTGAGCCAGTCATCACTATTGCTGCAGTTTGCATTATGTGACCAGGGCTGGGGGGAGGTGCCTGAGAGGGTGAGTTGGGAGTGGGGTAAGATGCCCTATTAGGAGGACCACTAGATCACCAGGAACATACCAGACAGCTACATAATGGGTGATCTGAATGCTTTTACAATGTATTTTCCTATGACAGATTAGCTTACATGCAACATCTGCTTTTCAGTGGGGTTCTGCTTTTACAGTTTTACAATATATTTACTCCGGATAACCCAGATGAGTTGTGATATCTTGTTTGTAGTGGGGTTCTGTTTGACCCAGTGTTTACACTGTATTTACCCAGGATAGTACAGTGGTGATGCAAGATCTTTTTTTCAGTGGGGTCCTCCTTTTACCCATTTTTATAATGCATTTACCCAGGATAGCCCAAGTGAGAGGCAATTTCTCATTTTCAGTGGTACCAGCTTTTACTATGTATTTTTCCAGGATAGAACAGTATAGTGTACTTACTTACTTTTATTTATTTAATTAACTTTTTTAATGTGGCACAGCAACAGTGCATGTTTAAATGTCTTCTCCATGAAGGATTAGTAACTTAATAACCTGGCAGTGATAACTTTGTTCTCGTCTTGAAGTTGGTACTTTTTGTTCATGTGAAGGATAGATCTGCAGTCTGGGGAATGTCCTGCAGAAATCCTCTAACCCAGCGAGTGGCTAGCTGTACCTGTGAGACTGGCGGTGCGGCTGGTACTATGCAGAGTGTGAGTGGGGAGCAGCTGACTAGTCGCACCATATAAGCCTGTGAGGGATTAATTCTCACAAGTTGGGAGTCAGGACTTGGCTGGGACCAAGTGAGTTAGATGATCGGTGCCAACAAAACAATATGAATTAATAACCAGCCTGGCTTTATCATAAAAGGAGCAGTGAGGTAAGTGTGCTGTTTTTTATTAATATTTTTGTCTGTATTGAATGGCCTTATCTAACGGTGAGGGGCTAGGCTGTGTCCAGTGACTTGAGTGGTCTGGCTTCCCCCAAGCTTGCCCCTTGCTGCCAACCTCCCATCCCCCCACTGTGAGCGAGTATGGAACCCATGAAGTGAAGTCCACATGCATCTGATGGTGGATGGCAGTTCTTCAGCATTAAAGCCTGTGCTGCATTCGGATGAGGCATTAGGGCATGTGTGTTTTTTGGCTTTGGTGTCTAGGATGACCTCTGAGTGGGGTTTAGGGTGGGATGAGCCCACCAGTGGCATTACCCCTGCCCTTGCCATGTGACTGACTGGGTTGTGTACATGCCATGGGACATGCTTAGTATTAGGTCATCATCTGTTATAGTTGGCTGTGCACCCCTGCAGGTTGGCTGTCATGGGTGGGTTGTGCTGGAGTGCTTGATGGTGTTGTGGTTCCGGTGTATGACATATGGGGATTTGGGGGTTGGCTGCCATGTACTGGATATGGATGGAAAATATCATCCTGCTGTAGAGCAATTATAATTATGGTCATGCCATTATCCGAGGTCTCACACAGGTTGCGGAACCCCTGCTGCATATCAAGTCTGTGCACTGTGATGTCACTGTATATGCCCTGTATTTCATGCAGCTGTCACTGATGAGTCTTATGCTCCCTGCTCCAACCATCTCACTTCAGATGCAGATAAAGCCTTCATGATCTGGAATACATCCTGTCTCAGTGTTGATCCTTGAGGGACCCTTCAGTGGGTCCTGTGTATCAGTTCCATTGTCCGGCATGGATGGTCTGTATACATGTCTGCTGTGTGACAGACACATGCATCTCCAGGCTGGTATTTTGTGTGCTCTTCTCGCTGCCTTGTATGTCTGGCTGTGTGGTGCACTGTTGGAGTGGGGCAGAGTCTTCTGTTTAGGTTGCAAGGTAGCAAGTGCAGGGCCTGTTGCAGTGATAGATGACTGTACTCAAGAGAAGTGGTATCTAGTCAGATGTTTGAAGGGTGGCTGGAGTGGGATTTTTTTGCTTTAAGTGAGGTGGTTATCTCTGATCAAGGGGTGGGTACCTTCATGTTCGACCTGATGAAGTGTTTGTGGGAGAAGTGTGGGGTGGTGCGGAGATGCATGACACCTTATCACCCACAAGTCAATGGGCTGGAGGAAAGGTTTAATGGTACCCTAAAAACAATGCTCCAAGCGTTTTCTGAACAGCATGGGATGGACTGGGAGAAATACCTTCCCCACCTGTTGATCACATACAGGGAGGTGCCCCAAGAGTCGACAGGGTTCTCCCCGTTCAAACTCTTATACAGTCATAGGGTGCGTGGGCCCTCAGACTTGATCCAGGAGGACTGGGAAGGCAAGCACACCACCCTGTGAACTCCAATAGTGGAGTATGTCCTCAAGTTTAGGGAGAAGCTGAAGGAGCTTATGGGAGCAGCCCAAAGCAATCTGTCAGCTGCCAAACAGAAGCAAAAAGTCTGGTACGACTGCAGAGCCAGAGCTCGCTCGTACAGTGCAGGTCAAAAAGTCATGGTCCTAATTCTGGTCCAGAAGGACAAGCTGCAGGCCGAGTGGGCAGGACCATATAAGGTAGTCCGACAGGTCAATGACGTAAATTATACTGTGGAACTGCCTGACAGAGGACATACCCATAGGATGTACCATGTCAACATGATGAAGTCATATGCAAATAGGTCTGACATGGTATTTGCAGTGTGTAGTCCTGGGGAGGTGAGGGGAATGGGGAACGGAGGGCAGGTGGGAGATAGGTGAAATAGAGAGAGAGAGAGAGAGAGAGAGAGAGAGAGAGAGAGAGAGAGAGAGAGAGAGAGGAGAGAGAGAGAGGAGGAGAGAGAGAGAGAGGAGAGGAGAGAAGTAAAGAAAAGAAATAAAAGGCAGAGGTTTGAGGTCAAACAAGTACAGCACAGTGTCGCAGGTTATGCAGTAGATAAATGACTAGCTAATTATACAGTTTCCATAAAATGTTAAAAGCAGCAGACTAGCAGTACAAAATAAGGCAAATCCTAAAATTCAAGCAAAAAAGGTGGTAAAACCAGAGAGGAGCACTGGAGCAGTCCAGGCTTCAGGACTATGGTTGGTTCTGGAAACACCCAGTGGGAGCTCTGAAGCAGTGTGAATGTCCAATCAGGAAGAGTTGCTGAGAGTTGGTGGGCAGGGAGCACCCTGGTCAGGGGCCTCCTCCTGGATTCTTCAGTGAGGTAGGAAGCACAGGTAGCAGCTTGCTGAGCGCCACTGAATGGAGTTGAGAGTCGGTGGGACAGGGAGCGCCCTGGTCAGGAGCCTCCGCCTAAAGAACTGGGTGGGATTCTCTAATATGTTAAGTAGTGAGTCTTCCTCTGGTTGCAACTAAGACTTGACTTGTAAATATCTATGATACTCTGCTTGTGGAAGTTTAAACGTGGCTTGCAGGGACACAAAGGAGAGGACCCCTTCTGGCCCCAACAGTCGATACACAAATTTAGTATTTATCTGCCCCAACTGGTCATGCCTCTGTTGTATCTATTTGGAATAAATGTTGTGTCAAGTACCAGCACCCTCAGATATAGCCTCTTCGAGGAGGAGAGGAGGCGATCCAAGATACGCAGCCACTGACAGAAAGGCTCGGCCGTATACTGAGAAAATTTCATAAGGGGCAGGCACTTAGGCACGTTTCTGAATAAAGAAGGGGTAAGGTCAAAAATAGAATTTATCGTTTGTTCAATTCGTTTCCAGTGGGCACTATATATTGGGGCATACCAACATAGGACAGTGCACAACTGAGATACCTGAGCATATATTCTCATGTTCGGGAGGTTTAGCCCCCTCTGATTTCTAGGTAATTGAAGGATAGTGTATTTGACCATTGGAGGCTTCCCTTGCCAAACAAATCAAGATATCAGTTTATCCCAGGAGTGAAAGTACATATTGCTGGGTATAATAGGGAGAGTTTGTAAATAAAAAAGGAGCCGCAGCAGTATATTCTGCTGTATGCTCTCAATTCTGTTCAGAAAACCAAGTGGTTGACGTGACCACCTTGATAGGTCTGCTGTAATTTGCTTTGTGAGGAGCTCATAATTCACTAGTGCTAGGTGAATCAGGTTTGCAGGTATTTTAATACTGAGGAAGCACGTTTCCATTCTATGCCACTTACATGGAAATGAATGTTTTAGCTCAGGTGAGAGCATGTAGTGATACAGAAGAACTTCTGTTTTCTGAGCATTTATCTTATAGCCTGCCAACTCCCCAAACCTACTGATCACTTCCCAGACTGCTGGAACTGAATTGTCAGGTGAAGTTAAGTTAAAAGCATATCGTCTGCAAATAGCAAAATTTTGTGCTCACAACTGCCGATAGGCAAACCTTCAATTATAGAAGTATTTCTAATGGCAAGGGCTAAAGGTTTGAGGTACAGGGCAAAGAGGAGGGGGAAGGGAGAGAGGACAGCCAAGTCTGCTACCTCTGGACAATGGGAACAGTGAGAAGAGGGAGCCGCCCAACTTTAAATAGGCCAGAGGGGACTGATAAATATTTCTTAGTTGAGTTATACATTTTTGGGGGAATCCAAAGTGCTCTAGGGTGGTCCAAAGAAATGGCCATGCTACCTATCTAATGCCTTCTCGGCATCTAAGCCGAGAAGGACCAATAGTATATTTCACTGGGTTGCATATTCTATCAGTAATAGAGTGCATCTGACCGTGTCTTGCACCTGTCGTTTCCTAACAAACCCCACTTGATTTGGAACTGTGATCAGTGGCAGGACTGTGTCAAGGCGGTGCGCTACAACTGACATAAACAACTTATAATCATAATTTAACATGGAGATTGGTTGGTATGAGGCAGGGTAATGAGGGTCTTTCTGCAGCTTTGGGATGGCCACAATAACTGCATATCGCCATGAAAGGTGGGGGGAGGGCTGCTTCCCCTCTTGAATAGTTTTAAATGCTGCGACCAGGATAGGAAGAAGGAGGTCACAAAATTGTTTGTAAAATTCAGCCAGGTAACTGTCTGGACCCAGGGCTTTTAAAGTTTTCGAGTTTTTTAGTATAGCAATTACTTCCCTGGTAGAGATTGGTGCCAGTAAAGCCTGGGTTTGACCCTCCGTGAGTTTCGGTAGGTATATGTCTGTGAACTAAATTATGAGCCCCCTCCGTGGTCCGCCTACATAGTGTTTAGATTTTAGAAAAAGCAATTGCTACTCCAGCTTCTGGTCAGTCAGTTTTTGTCATTTTTGTTTAAGGGACTGTATCTGGGTTTTTGCCAAGTCTTCTCCCTGACAAAAAAATTTAGCAAGTTTTGTAGTTGATTCTGAAATTCCTTAGTGTGAGCCTCCCTAAGTAATTTCTTATGTGTGGAATATTTTATAATCTCCCCTCTCAGGACAGTTTTAAGTGTGCCCCAGAGGATCGTGGGGGGATATCGCGGGAAGATTATCTGCTAAGATTCTAGAGACAGCCTCTTCAATTAATTGGCCAAACTCAGGGTCCCGTAGGTGGGCAATATTTAAGCGTCAAAAGGACGTTTTAGAAGGCTTACCCAAAAAATAGTTTAACATATACTGGCAAATGATCAGACAAAATTGTGGCACTGCCGTCCCATAAATTCTGTACACAACAATTAGAGCAATGGGGTTGAAGAGATGTCTGGAAAGATATATGCATCCTACTCAATGTACCTGCACTTTTTACTCCTTAACTCATCAAATATATAGCTAACATAGAAACATAGAATCTGTCGGCAGATGGGGACCATACAGCCCACCTAGTCTGCCTATTTCCCTACTCACTGCTGCAGCCTCATATCCAATTTGATCTGCAGCTCTCCTGCTCTGCATATCTCCAGGGTACCCTTATGTCTATCTCATGCACTCTTGAACCCATGTGTTGTTTTCGTACCCATCACTTCTGCTGGAAGGCTGTTATATGGCTCCACCACCCTTTCAGTGAAAAAGTACTTCCTAGCTGGCCCACCGGTGGAACGATTGGATTTCTGCTTGTGACGCCGATGACCCGGGTTCGGGAATGGACCCAGGAGTCAGAGGACCACCCGGGGGAGAAGGATTGAATGTCCTGATGACTGCTCTCCTTCTCCGGGGGGAGGGAGGGGAAGAGTGTCCGGCACTTTATGAACCCCTGACAGAGGCTGGGGGTTCTGCCACAACTGGTGCCATCATGTTAGAGGGTGGGGTGGACGTTGGACGTCATTGCATGTCCCCGTCCCCAGGGAGCAAGCACAGAAAAAACAGCCCCTCGGCATGATGACCCACTCTACCCTGCCATCCTCTGCCTCCGATGTCTGCTGGGGGGGTTCCGCTACCGTGGCCCTGACCTGGGGGGTAATCCAGGGCTTGCCAACAGTGTCCGTTGGGAGAGGAGACCCCCTCGGCAGCCCCCAGGGTGGCAAGCCTGGGCATGGAGGCAGCAGAGCAGAGGTGGGTCCGGTGAGGTAACCAGGACAAAAAAAAGAAAAAAGGAAAAGTACTTCCTAACATTAGCTCTGAGCCTTCCACCTTTCAGCCTCATATCATGCCCCCTTGTTCTTGTGCAGAGTTTTCTCTGAAATATGCTTTCCACCTGTACCCTGTTTATTCCCCTAAGGTACTTGAAAGTCTCTATCATATCTCCCCCCTCTCCCTTCTTTCCTCCAGTGAATAGATATTAAGGTTCTTAAGTCTTTCCTTGTAGGGCTTCTGGTGCAGTCCATGTACCATCTCCGTTGCCCTTCTCTGGACTGCCTCTATTTTGTCAATATCCTTCCGTAGATGTATTGAAAATAGTTTTATAATGTAGAAGACAAGGCAAGTTTTATTTATAGGGTGCCCATTCCCTGGGGCTCTGGGCATCTAACAAAATACATTAAAGAAAATACAACACATAAAACACAATAACATTTTTAGAATAAATAAAATTCAGGATCAATGAAATTATTCAGAATTTCAGCTTTAAGATAGACTTTAAATAATTAGGCTAAATTGGGCTGGAAGACCAATCCGTAAAGGCCAGGCTGAAGAGGTGGACCTTCAGACTTAGCTTGAAAACACAAATTGAGGGGGCCTCCCGGACTGCAGATTTAAGCGAGTTCCACAGGGCCAGCCCAGTGACACTAAAGGCACAGTCACCCGATGTCTTGAGCCAAACCCTGGGAAGCTGGGAAGGCAGTCAGAACAGCAAAGGCCCGAACAGAGGAAAAGATAGCCAACTCAGTTAAGAAGGGGGATAAAACCTTTTTTAGGTATATCAAGAAGCGAAGGAAGACTAAGGAGGGATAGTGAGGCTTAATAAAGGGGAGGGGGGCAGAGGGTGACTGTGAAAAGGCAGAGACACTAAACAAATATTTTTGCTCAGTATTTACAAATGAAGAGGGGGAGGTACCTAAAACAAACAATAGAAACACTCTGGATACAGAAGTTGATACCAGCCCATTTACAGAAGAAAAGGTTCTGAGAGAACTCTTAAAACTGAAGGTGGACAAAGCAATGGGGCCTGGTGGGATTCATCCCAGAATTCTAAAAGAACTAAGGGTAGAACTAGTGACACCACTGACTACCCTCTTTAACAAATCATGGGAGGATGGGGTGGTACCTGAGGACTGGAGGAGGGCAGATGTGATTCCCCTTCACAAACGTGGGAGCAGGGCAGAAGCAGGAAACTACAGATCTGTTAGTTTGACCTCAGTGATAGGGAAAATGATGGAATCACTTCTGAAGGAAAGAACTGTCAAGTACCTAGGGGACAGAGGGGCATAGGACCCAAGGCAGCATGGATTCACAGCGGAAGGGTCATGTCAGACGAATCTAATAGATTTCTTTGACTGGGTGACCAAAGTAGTAGATCAGGGTGGGGCTGTGGACATGGTCTACCTAGACTTTAGCAAGGCATTTGACTCAGTCCCACACAAAGATTAATTTATAGTTAGCCAGCTTGGAGTGGGTCCCAAGATGATAGCCTGGGTAAAGAATTGGCTGGAGAATAGGACACAGAGGGTAATAGTAAATGGAGTCCACTCTGAAGAAAGCGGGTTACTAGTGGGGTGCCACAGGGTTCAGTATTAGGACCGGTCCTCTTCAATGTCTTTATAAGCAACATTGCAGAGGGACTGGAAGGAAAAGTATGTCTCTTTGCAGATGACACAAAGATCTGCAACAGAGCTGATGCACAAGGTGGGGTGGAAAGGATGAGAAGGACTGCCAGGTTAGAGGAATGGTCAAATGTACGCAGCTTAGATTCATTGCTAGAAGTGCAAGGTAATCTACCTGGAAACAAAACCCAGGGAAGAGTACACAATGGAGGGTGAGATACTAATAACAACAAAATGGAAAGGGACCTGGGGTAGTCATATCAAATGACTTAAAGGTGGGCAAGCAATGTGAAAGGGCAGTAAGGAGGGCTGGGGGATACTGGGATGCATAGGGAGAGGCATCACCAGTAGAAAACAGGAAGTTGTTTTCCTCTGTGCAGACAGCTGGTGAGACCCCATCTGGAGTACTGTGTGTAGTTCTGGAGACCCAGTCTCTGCAAGGACATAGACAAGATGGAAGCTGTCCAGAGGAGGGCAGCTAACATGGTGCAGGGTCTGCACCGGAAGACATATGAAGAGAGACTAAAGGAGCTTAATATGTATAGCCTCAAGGAAAGGAGGGATAGAAACTTTCAAGTACCTCAAGGGAATCAACAAAGTCCAAGAGGGTAGCATCTTTCAAAAAAAGAGGTGTGCAAGAACAAGGGGGCACAATTTGAAGGTAGAGGGGGGGCGGCTCAGAGGTAATGTAAGGAAGTATTTTTTCACAGAGAGGGTTGTGGATGCATGGAATGGCCTTCCAGAGGAGGTTGTGGAGTCAAAAACAGTGGTTGAATTCAAGCATGCATGGGATAGTCATAAGCAATTCTAGGGGGCCGGGGTAGAAAGAAGTAGGCTGCTGGTTAACTAGGATCTGCAGCTTATCCATTAGGTAGGGAAATGGGCAGACTGGGTGGGCCAAGCGGTCATTATCTGCCATCAAATTCTATGTTTTTATGTCCAGGGGGCCCCTCGAAGAGGAGTGGAGGGAGAGATCAGAGGTTGCAGGTGTCAGGAGCTCTGACAGGTAGCCAGGACCCAGTCCATATGGGGCCTTTTAGGTGAGCAAGCCCACCTTGAAAAGGACCCTGCACCTGACTGGCAGCCAGTGCAGAGCATGCTGGACCGGGGTTACATAACTGGACCTAGACAGGCCCATCAGCAACTGGGCGATCGTGTTCTGCACCAGCTGCAGTCTGTGGAGGGTTCCTCCTGTGACTCCAAAGTATAGAGAGTTGCAGTAGTCGAGCCTAGAGGTGACAAAGGCATGTACTAGAGTCGGCAGATCCTTAGGCTGAATGAGGGGCTTGATCCTGGCGATGTTCCACAAGTGGTAAAAACCTCTCTTAGCTACAGACGATCCTTGATCTTCAAAGGTCATCCTGCTGTCCAGGATCACACCCAGATTATGCACCCTTGGGGAAACCACCAATGGGGCAGACCCCAGGAAAAGACCTGTGCTATCTCCAGGTGGCAACCCATCACACCAATGATCTAGCTTGACTACTAACACCTCCGTGTTATCCATATTTAGTCTCAGCCAGCTGGAAGCCATCCAGTCCTTGATTTTAGCCAGACAGCTGTTAAGTGTGTCAACAGCACCAGATGTTCTGGATGCAAATGACAAATGCAGCGGGGTGTCATCTGCATATCAGTGAAACTCCATGCTGTATTGCTGAATGATCTCACCCAGGGGCAGCATATACACTGCAAACAGCACTGGCAACAAGATTGAGCCCTGTGGTACTCCACATGACAGGGGCATTAGGGAGGAGGAGAAATTCCCCATCACCACCCGCTGCACCCTATCGGATAGATAGGACTCAAACCATCTGATGACAGCACTGGCGAGTCCACAGTACTGACAGAGCTGATCGAGAAGCACAACGTGGTCTGCAGTGTTTAACACTGAAGAGAGATTGGGGAGCACAAAAACTGACTTGTCTCCTATCTCTAGCCCTGAGCAGATCATTATACACCCTAACCAGAGCTGTTTCTGTGTTATGTCTGGCCCAAAAACATGACTGAAATGGTTCATAGATGTCAAAGGACATGAGGCAGTCTTTGCGCTGTTGTGCCACAAGTTTCTCAACAGCCTTGCTCAAAAAAGGTAGGACGGCGATCAGATGGTAATTCGCCAGGATGTCTGGGTCAGGGGAAGTTTTCTTGAGAAGGGGTCTCACCAGAGCTTCTTTCTTTTTTTTTTTTATTCAGTTTTTTCTCCCCTGAGCCCTGGCAGGGACTTCTGCCTTCCGAAGGAGGACTCTCGGCTTCAGTCACTCCTGCAGTCACCGATCCTGATGATTCCCCCATGGCTTGCCCCCTGTGGTGGGGTCAGGGAGGTTGTCCCCCCCCAGAGATCCAATCCAGAAGTCAGGGTCAGCCCTCGGGTGTGGCGGACCATCATGGAGCCCTGCCAGGCTCGTTTTTCCTCCTTTTCTTCCATCCCCTTCCCTACCGATGTGATTATGTCAGAGCATGCCTCCCAAACCATATCACTCTCCAGCTAGCACCAGAGGGTGAGCAGCGGGCAGGACAACATGGCACCCTCCCCCCTGTGAGAGGAGAGCAGTCCTCCGGATGCTCAATCCTCTCTCCCCCTGCTGGCCCCCGGTGGCCTGGGCTTGTTCCCGAACCCAGGTCATCAGCATGGCACGAGGTGTAGTGACCAGCGCCTCAACCTCCAGCACCACTGGGCTGGCTACCAGAGCTTCTTTCAAAGCCACTGGGAATAGTCGCTCCGCCATTGAGCACCTGGCAATCCCAGCAAACACCAGGCCAACAGCCTTGGCACGTCCCATTAAGAAATGCGTCGGGACTGGGTCCAGTTCGCAGTATGTGTGCTTTAGCTCTAAGATCACCCCAGTCTCTTCGGACACCTCTACCGGCCTAAACTTCTCCCATGACTGGCGGAGTGTCTCTGTTCCTCCCGGACCAGCTACTGCGAGGAGATAGCCTCACTGGCGGAATCCCCGACTGGATAGTTGACACTTTGTCAGAGAAAAACAGAGCAAACTCTTTACATAAAGTGGATGAAAAAATATTTTTCTTCTGAAGACAGGCAGGATGGAGAAGCCCATCCAGAGTCTGAAAAAGCTGAGAAGTTCTGTTTCTCCCTGCAGCAATTTCCCTGGACAGGAATTCTGCCTTCTTATGGGAAATTACCCTCTGATACTCACTGCAGTGAGCACGCAAGGCCAGTTTTTCAGCCTTCTACCGGGTCTTCCGCGAGCAACACTCCAACTTCCAACCCTTGATCTTCATCACCTTGAGATCCCCATCAAACCAAAGGGATCTCAAGTAAGAGGATCTGGGTCATATATGAACTGGAGCGATGACATCCAGTGCTTCGGATACCACCCTATTATCAGTGGCCACCGCCTCACCAGTGCCAATTACACATGCCGAGTCAACTCTAGGTAGGTCAGCTGATGCCAATAGTCCCTCTGGGTGCAGACTCCTTAAAGGGCGGTAGCTGATCATCTCCACAGGGGAGGGACTTTTGGGGGGGCCCCAAACATGAACTCCATGATGCAGTGATCAGACCAAGAGACCCGATCAATCTTGAGGCTGTCAACCTCAAGACCCAGCTGGAACACCAGATCGAGTGTGTGACTGTGCTGGTGGGTCGCAGAAGAAACTATTTGTGTCAGGCCCAGTGAGGACATCAACTGGAGGAGGTCATAACCGAAATGAGGGATTCGTCGTCAATCTAAGCATTGAAGTCCCTCAGGATTAAGCACATGGGGGCCTCCAACACCTGGTTGATGACAAAGTCTGCTACCTCCTGCAGGAATTCTCTCCCTGCTCCCGGCGGATGGTAAATAAGGAGAATCCTGCTACCTGCACCTGGACCCCCTTGCATGGCAACATACTCAAAAGATCTGATATTACCAACTGGATGCACAGTGAAGCCCAGGCTGGCTTTAGAATCGATGGCCACTCCCCCACCCCTGCGATCCTTCCTCGGGCTGTGCGCAATGGAGTACCCAGCGGGGATGGCTGCCTCTAAAACTGGGCCAGCATCGTCACCCAGCCAGGTCTCTGTAATGCAAGCCAAATCAACAGAGGAAATCAAGTCTGGCGGTCTCATTCCTTATCAACCAGGCAATGCAAAGCACTGCCTGAAGAGGATTAGAGGGCATAGCTGGTCCTCTACTTGCCTGCCCACTTGGTCAGATGGGACCCCTTGGTATGAAAACAAAATACATCTAGCATGTCCCTAGGCTCCGTTTAAACCCAGGGTGTTTCCTGTACCTGAGAACTTCAATGCTACTCCCCTTCCCTTCCTCCAGTGCCTTCCGCCATCGTCATCCCACCTGCCCCCTTATAATCCCAACCTCCCTGCAATGCCTAGCTGCAGTAGTGGAAACTGGGAGGTCAGTAAAGGGGCAGAGGTCATGAAGCAAGGAGGCAGCATAGGTGATTCATGCCAGGCTGTGGTCCCAACACATCTCTGCCTGGCACACCAGCCCAAACCAGAGGAGCCCTGTCTAAAACAAATTTCAGCTAAAGAATACTAAATTTAGCTAAAAACACTAGGCACTAAACAGACCACAAATCCACTCACACCCCCACCTGCGCTAGTTATACAAACTCTATATTAAACATGCACACATCCCAAACATTCACCCCATACTCCCACTACAAAGAAAATAATGCACCCCCACCCAATCACATTAATAAAATAAAATAAATAAAATAAATAAATAGTCACAGGGGAGAACACAAGCAAATGAGTGTGCTGCAGCAGGTTCCAAAGGAAACAAAGATACAGAATACTCAATGCAAGTGGAAACTAACTAGAAGATATGTACATATCTTGTGAGACAAGGACATTACTTACTCGGACCATGCTCCTATCATTCTAAATGGTGATTTCCATGTGTTTCAAAAATGCAATTTAGAGCTTTAATACTTATCACTTGAAGGATACTGACTTTCTTGCTGTTAGTAATCAAATATTGGGGAGTGCTTAGCAAATAATGCTACGGCAGATGTCTCAGCCAGTCATCTCTGGAATACACTCAAAATTTGATAAGGGGTTGTCTCATAGAATATTCAGCTCTGAAACAAACAAGCCTTTTGTTGCCGCACAGATGAGATTTGGAAGGCACTCTGCATTTTTTGCAGGTGCAGCGATAGCAGGGCATATTAACTGGCTCTTCATGGTTTGATAAATCAAGACAGAATCAGATTAGTTAGCACTCTTTCAGAGTTACTCCTTTGATGCATATGGCACAGATATTATTAGGGGGCACCAGAGCAACAAGGCTGCTGGCCCATTGCTTGCAGGTATTTATGAAGGCAGCCACTATAGATAATTCATCCCATGTCTGGCCAGGCAGTTATCTCTATTGAGCAGATTACAGGGACATCTGTTCCTTTTACTCTCAACTATATTCGATATTGAGGGAATTTCTCAATCAGATATGATGGTTTTAATATCTGCCATAAACTTATCTAGGTTATCAGAAGAAGATAATCATTCTTTGTTGGCCAAGGTGTTGGAACATGAATTCTCCAGGGTGATGATGAATTTGAAAGTAAATAAAATCCCTGGCGATGACAGCTATACTGACAAACGTTTTCCAAACTAAGATTCAACCTCTGCTAATTCAGGCTTGTAACGAGGTGACTAAAGATGCCCCCCACAAAGTAGTGATATGCCCTCATTTACAGTATCCCAAAACTGGGTTAAAAATCATATCTGTGCTTCTCCTGTCGGCCAATAGTTCAGGTTCTTGTTTATTCAAGGATGTAGAAAAACATTAGGTTTATCAAACACATAATCTAAAAAATACCAAGACATAATACTTCCATTATACTAAAACCATTAATACCTACATCTATAATTTACCTAATGACATAACAAACTTAAAATGGAAAATCTTTCTTGTGTATAGACTCTAGGGAAATTACGTACCTCCTCTGGTACAGACAGTTTATACAGCACAAAGTGCTCAGTGTGCAAAGGATACTGCTCCAAATATGCGACTTGGAATAGCACAGAGAAACATACATTCTACAGTTGTTTTTCCTAGCTTTATTGCTATTTATAGTGCAGTTCTTTTTCCATATTGGTACTAGATATTTTGTTCTTGGCTCTGACAGTAAGGGGCACTCAGATATTTAAGTGCATTAGAGATTATTGCATATATGGACTGCATTTGCAGAATCCAAGTACACTGCTATTATAAAGGTTCCACAAGACTTAAAGGGAACAAGAAATGTGTGCTAATTGGCAGCAGTTATTATGTTCATATTTACAGAAACCAGACTCATATCTCCAAATGATCCATATTTATCTACACCTGAATATACACTGATATGAAAAACTGTGTGTTGTTTTCTTTTAATGGACAACATTCTGTACAGTTCATTTCATGGAACTTGTAATTTGGAGTTTTTACTATGTCACAGTTTGTGTGCAGAATGCTAAGCAAGAGTTGTTAACCTATCAGAACCATAATTATGAACTGGCTGCCGAAAATGGAGGAAGCTGATTGGCTGAGAGGTCTTTGAAGCCCTGATAATATCGGACTACATACTCATGGCTTCAAAAAACCTCTGGCCACCAGCTTCCTTGCTCCTAGTGCAACATTCCCCATGTCCCACAGTCTGGAGCAAGTCAGACCTCCAGTTGGCCACTGTTAAAAACACAAACAAACAAAAATAAACCCAAAAGTCTCTTACATGTCACCTATAGCACACACTCACCACAGAAAAAAAACTCTCACTCTGCTTTCTTTGAGAGAACCAGCAACTACAGCATGGAGACATTTCGAAATGGCGCTGAAGCGTCAGAGGCTCGTGGATGCATTTTGAGAGCAGACTTCAGCTAGAGTCATATTTTTAATACTGTATTGAATGCTGAAGTCAGAAAAGTATGATCTTATTAGAAACGAGGGCTCAGACTTACAGAAATCACACTCTGAAAAAGCAGAGCCATGATAACTAGGCATCTGCCTATGCATTTGCATATCCTATTGCATATGCATAGACATGTGTCTAGTATCGCGGCTAATTTTTTTCTTAGGGGGTTTCTGTAAGTCTAAGCATTGTTTCTAATAAACTAACATTTTCGCAACTTCAGTATTGGATACAGTATTAAAACATGCCTCTAACTGAAGTCGGTTCTCAAAACGCGTCCACGAGGCTCTGGTGGTTCAGCAGCATTTTGTAACATCTCCGTGCTATGGTAGCTAGTGCTCTGGATAGAAGTGGAGTGAGAGGTTTTCATTTTTCTGTATCAGATCAATCAAACTACTGTACTTCTCCATGCAGCCTGTATCCTTAAAGGCTCTGCTGCACACCCTAGTTCCAGCTAGGCAACAGCTCCACTTGCGCATGCAACCCATAACAGAACTAATTTATGAAACTGTACTCCTACACTACTATTTAAAAATAATTTTTCACATATTTTAAACAGATTTTTCTTACCAATTTGTATCCACTTCATAATAGCAATAATGCACTCCAGGGTGTGGTATATCATGGGATATCGTCACTTCTCAGATGTTGGATGCACGCAGCCTGTGGCCTTGAGCCCAACCACCCGAGGCATGACGATATCCCATGATATACCACACCCTGTCATGCATCATTACTTAATTAGAGTTCTGTGCACAAACAGTGACATAGTTAAAACTCTGGGGGGATTTTCAAATGGGATAGACTGATGCAAGGGAGTTGTGTCAAAAGGTTGTGATGCAAGGGGAGAATTGCATCACAAGTTGTGGCACTTAGGATTCAGAAATGCCACCTGCATCAAACCTGACAGAGCTGCGCCACAGTCCCCTTGCATCATGGTTGCGGCCAAAGTTCTGCTGCACCATGGCACAAGGGGCTTGCACCACAGTGGGGCTGCCACATCCCCTTTTCTGGGATGCATGAAGTCTTGCCATGGCCACAGCAAGGGGCTTGAGTTAGACCAGCAAAAAGTTGGTCTAAGCCCCTTGCGCCACTGCCAGATGCTGTGGCAGCCTGTGTTCAGGGGACCCGAACAGACATGCGCCAGAGTGCCATGGGCAGAGGATGGCACAGTTGCGTTTGGGGAAGGGGTGGGTGAGCATTTGACTGCACTAACACCTAGCAGGGGTGCCAATTCATGCACAAGACTGTGATGGACTAGGAGCGATGTATTGGGGGCTATAGTGACACACAGTGCCAGGGCCCCCAGAGGGCACAGCCCAGGCGATTGCTGTCAGGGCCTGGCCTATGAGGGGCCATGGCACTGCGTGCCACTATACCCCCATACACTGTTCCTGGTCCATCAAAGTCTTGTGCAAGAATTGGCACCCCTTCCAGGTGCTAGTGCACTCAGATGCTTGCCTACCTCTTCCCCACATGCAACTGTTCCACCCTCTGCCCATGCCAGCCCTGAACCCCGCTTGCCTCCCCTGTGTGTACCCCTCACCCCTGACCATCCAGGCACCTCTGCAGCTGTGATGAGTGTGTGTGTGGAGGGGCAGCCGGAGCCCTGCAGCATTACCCGCATGTGCGTCTATTGCTTTGCTGCATGCCTGTGGGTGCGGCAAGTCCTGGATTTCTGGCGCAGGGACTATGCTCTTTCTGAATATAGCACAGTGTTCCTGTCCCAGCCAGGATGTGGCAAAGCCCCTAGATCACCACAACTTGCAGTGATCTAGTAGGTCTTTGAAAATCCAACCCCAGATCACCAGTTCCATGAAAAGAACTGTAACAGAATACTTCCCATAAAAACAAAACAACTCAAAATAATTTTTCTTACAACTTTTTATTCAGATATAGCTAGATATGGATCATTTAGGGGTATGGATATCATTTCTGAAAAGAGGGACATTATAAACAGCTGTCAGAAACTATTTCCTATCCTTTTTAACATAGGAATTCATTAAAATTCCTAGACGAAATTTAAGGTAGGCATTTTATGTCCCTCTATCTTTCTAAATGTTTTTATTGATAATATAGTTTAAACATTGGTACACTAGCAAACATTGATTGTTCTGCTTGAAAGAAATTAACTTCTAAGCATTGTATTGCTAGGTTTGTATATGTATTTGGGTTACTGATTACATAGCCACCCCATATACTGATCATCCCAATGTCAGTTAACAAATGATGGAAATTTTTGAACCATAATGAAAAATGTGGATGTGTCCTACTTTCTTCAAAATACATATGTACCGTTCTGTCTTGATCAAGGAATTATTTTGAGGTTTGGCTCTTCTAGCCTTACAACAGGGGAAGAGAGACTTCCTGGAATGCAGTATCACCATTCGGGAGATTACTGAAAAGATTAAACATCTAAACACAGGGATAGCACCCGGTTTAGATGGTCTGCCATCAGAGTTTTATAAAACTTTTCAGGAGGTTTTGTTGCTGCCTGTGTTGGACTGTTTCCAACACATGCTGGAGGGCAGGCAGATTCCAGATTTGTGGTGTTATGCCAAAATTTCTATTTTACCTAAAGAAGGTAAGGATCCCGAACAATGTAACTCTATCGTCCCATATCTTTGTTAAATGTAGATTAAAAAATATTTACTGGGATGCTGGCAGATCACCTCCAGGGAGTTGTTCAGTGGGTGGTACACCATGACCAAACTGGTTTTATTGCTGGGCGCTACCTTCAGGATAACATCAGAATGCTCCAGAACATATTATCCTCTGAACGTGGGCAGAGGGCATGCCAGTTGGTAATTTCCATGGATGTTGAAAAGGTATTTGATAGGGTTAATGGAAATAGAGGCTGAGGAGGTGGAGGTCATGTGGGGGAGATGCAAGAGAGCAATAAAGACTGCCACAGATCAATGTGCCAGATGGGTCAGAAAAGCAAAAAGGAAAAGAAATCTTCAATGATTTTTCAAGGAAGTGGGTACCACAGTGAAAAAAAAAAAGAAGGCGTACAGCATATACCAGGAAACCAAACTGAGAAAGACTGGGAGTCATACAAGGGAAAAATGAGAGAGTCTAACAAACAAATTAAAAAGGCAAAAGCACAGATGGAGGAAAAGATAGCAGAAGGGGCAAAGAGAGGAGACAAATAATTTTTTAGATACATTAGGGAACATAGGAAAGCAAAAGGGGAGGGATTGTAAAGATTGCTACTGAAGATGGGAAATGCACCAAACATGATCCAGAGAAAGCTGAAATCCTCAACAAATACTTCTGCTCAGTGTTTACCAAAGAGGACCCAGAGGATGGCCCAGCCCTGAAAAAACACAACACCCCAGGACCAGGGGTAGATACCATTCCCTTTACAGAAGCCAAAGTATGGGAGGTGCTAAATAAACTGAAAACAGACAAAGCCATGGGACCAGATGACATGCACCCCAGAATCCTTAAGGAACTGGGGGCAGAATCGGCAGCCCTCTGGCACTTCTATTCATGAAATCCTTGAAGAGCGGAGTGGTACCAGAAGGCTGGAAAAAAAGCAATAGTGGTTCCACTTCACAAATCAAGCAGTCGCGAAGAGGCTAGTAATTACAAACTGGTGAGCGTCACATCTATAGTAGGGAAGCTAATGGAGACACTACTCAAACAGAGGATCATAGCATTCCTCGAAATTAACGGCCAACAAAACCCTAAACAGCACGGTTTCACAGCAGGTAGGTCATGCCAGACAAATCTGCTTGAGTTTTTTGATTATGCTACAAAAATAGTGGATGACGGTGGGGCAGTAGATGTGGTCTACCTAGACTTTAGTAAGGCCTTCGACTTGGTTCCACACAGAAGGCTGGTAATGAAGCTTGACCACACAGGGGTTGGTCCTGAAGTAGTCAGATAGGTACAAAACTGGTTACAAGGCAGAATCCAGAGGGTACAGTTGAATGGAACAGAATTGATGGAGGGCAGGGTGATCAGCAGGGTGCCCCAGGGCTCAGTGCTGGGGCCTCTGCTCTTCAGCATTTTTATAGCAGACATCGCTGATGGGCTGGAAGGGAAGGTGTGTCTGTTTGCAGACAACACCAATGTATGTAACAGGGTGGACATCTCAGAGTGAGCAAGTTGGAAACTAACTTCAAGAAACTAGAAGAATGGTCTGGAGTGTGACAGCTGAGACTTAATGCCAAAAAGTGCAAGGTCATGCACATAGGAAAGAAAAATCCAAGAAAGGAGTATTACCTAGGAGATGAAAGACTGGTGGCCTCAAACCAGAAATGAGATCTGGGAATCATAATCTCAGATGACTTGAAGGTCAGTAAGCAGTGTGAGAAGGCAACATTAAAAACCAACAGAATGCTGGGCTGCATTGGGAGGGGAATCACGAGCAGGAAGAGAGAGGTTGTACTACCACTGTATAGATCGCTGGTCAGGCCTCACCTGGAATACGGAGTTCAGTTCTGGAGGCCTCACCTCAGGAAGGACATTGACCAGGTGGAAACAGTACAGAGAAGGATGACAAAAATTATTCAGGGCCTATAGTACATGGCCTATGAGGAAAGATTTAGGGAACTGAATATATACTTCCTGGAGCAGAGAAGAGAGCGAGGGGACATGATTGAAACATTCAAGTACATAAAAGGCATTGACAAGGTACAGGCACAGGAACGTTTTCACTTCAAGAAGGGCTCCAGAACCTGGGGACATGACCTCAGTCTGCAAGGAGGACGGTTCTCTACCAACACCAGGAAGTTTTTCTTCACAGAAAGACTGGTGAATGCCTGGAACAGCCTGCCCCAAGAGGTTGTGGGGGTCAACACTGTGGGGGGATTCAAGAATGCATGGGATAGACACAAGGGAGCCCTGACTACAAAGGGCAACAAGAGTGTCAAAATAGGTCTAAAACAAATGGGCAGGCTAGATTCATTCACTTAAAAATACCACCAACAGCTTAATCTGGTTCAAGTTCAGCTGGTATTCATCTGTATCCCCCTTCCCCAGGTCATGCCTGAAAATAGGCAGAATTTGTCTAGTGCACTTACTCGGTCAACAAAAACTAAATAAAATAAGATGGACCTAGTGGTCTCCTTCTGCCATCAGCTTCTATGTTTCTATGGTTAATTGGCAATTTTTACAAAAAACATGGAGAAGATGCAATTTGGACCTAAATTTTTAGCAGTCATTTCAAACCTATATTTTTCCCCTTGGGGTCAGATGCAAGTTAATGGTATGAACTCGTACATCTTTCCCTTATCTCAAGGAACATGACAGGGATGCCCTCTGTCCCCCCTCCTGTTCGCCTTATGTCTGGAACCTCTGGCAGCTGCAGTCCATCAGGATCCTCAGATAATGGGAGTCATGGCAGGGGGCCTTGAGCACAATGTTGCGTTGTACGCCGATGACTCTGTTTTTCTGATCATCCTGAATCCTCTGTCCCACGTCTCCTAGATCAGTTTGGACAACTTTCTGGTTATAAAATTAATCTTACCAAACTGGAGACACTGATTTTGAGTGGCATGTGCGTGGCTGGGTTCAGGGCCACCTTCCTAATTGCCTGGGCACAATATAACCAGATTTGATACCTGGGAATACAAATCTCAGTTAACACCTCTAAGCTATTTAAATTTAACTATGGCAAGCTTTGGGGAGAAATACTACGTGAGTTCACTCGATGGGCCCTTCTTCCCTTATTGGTGGCAGGTCGTATCGAAATGATAAAGATGAATCTCTTGTTGGCGGTGGAGGGGGGTGCTGCTTCCACAGGAGAAGGTGGAGGGAGAAGTAGGTACTGAGACAAAAGCATGATGTGGAAACCTGTGAGAATGTCTAAATGCTTTTGTAAATCTAAAGGGTATATATACCGACATCATATATATAAGGTTTCTCCATCGATATATGTCATCACAACCGCTGCCAAGGCACCAAATCAAATGTAAAGATATGTGTGTGTCTTGTGTACTTAAAACTTTATAAAAAATATAAGCATATTTATTTTCTTTCTTTTCATTTCAGCAAACCTAACATTCAAACTATGTGTGTTGAACGTTAGACAGGCCAGGAAATTCGCAGAGTTAAATGTGTTTGAAACCGCTTATTGGATTTATTTGTTTTTTGGAACCGTACTTGCCAACGTTCTGATACTGCTGCACAGTTGAGTTTGCTGAAATGAAATGAAAAGAAAGCAAATAAATATGCTTATAAATCTGTAACCGTGAGGAATGCTGACCTCTTTTTCCTTTTTGGAAGTGTGTTCCAGTATAGACTGTCTTGGTAAGGTGCACCCACTCCTTTATGCATACTGGTAACTACTTAAGTAAGCAAAGAAGTACTGTGTAGAACAGTGCCCTGTTTGTGTTCTGTTAATAAAAAATATATTTTAAAAAAGAAATTATAAAGATGCACATTTTGCCCTTTTCTTGTTTTTGTTCAATACCCTTCCCCTCCCTGTCCCGATCTCATTTTGGACTCCCTTTCTATGGTTTTAAATAGTCAGTATCGCATTGCAGTTTGTGATGTGAACTAGCTGCTCAGGAGATCCATTTTATTTCTGCATCACAAAAAAATGCCATGTCTTCTGTGACTCTTCCCCCTCTCATCTCAGCCCCACCACTAGTTCTGTGCTGGCCCCCTCCCTCCTCCCTCCTACGAGCTAGTTGGTCGGAGCACCTAATTATAGAAAGGAGCAAAGCCCCACATTTCTGGGTGCATCAGACTGCACTGTGAATGAGAGGAGCTACGGCGTCTTGTGTTCCTACTGGGAGACCACCGGGAAAATGAGGCTTCTTGTCTTGGGAAGAGGTGTTCTGGAACCACAAGGACTATGGCGGGCAATAGAATCCCTTCAGACAGGTGGCACACAGCTTCTACGAGGCACTAAGCAACCTCATCAGAGCGGATGACCTGCAGGCTGTGCAGAAGATAGAGCAGTGGGGGCAGACAACCCAGGGCCGGCAGAGCAGTTTAAAAAAAAATCCTAGTGGGTGCATGTATTGGAGGATCCCTCATTCTGATGGCGAGTGTCACTCATGCTGAGTGTCCATGCCTCTCGTTTCAGTGACAAAAAGTTGAGAGGACAGGGGACATGAGTGGTGAGGGCAGCGCTACTGTGATAGGTGGGGGAGGGTTTGCCATAGATGGGCTGTCATCAATGTGTGTGTCTCTGATACAAGTGCCTTTTTTCACAGGAGAGTGACTTGCCCAGGATCACACACTACAGCATGCAAGTGGAGGTGTGGGACTCAAACCCAGGTCTGCTTCATGTACCAATCTCATTCACAGCTCATTAGTCTACCCTAGGCTATACTGCCAATTAGGTTTGTGTCTGTATCTATTCAATTGAAACAAATCACACAAAGATGGAGAATTTTTATTCAGGATAAAATATTTAAAAAACAATTGAACATATACACATTTTTAGTGTTTTTACTTTGCTAATCAAATTGAAGCAAGTGTTATGCATCTTTACAATTGATTAACAGAAAGTGTTAATTAATTTTCACACCTTATTTAAAACCTTGCTTTCAAAAGGGCCTTCTTCAATTTATTTGAGGGGGACGTAGAGCCTGGATAAGTTACAAACTTGTAATGCTCCCAAAAGATTTTATTAATTTATTTACAAGTTTTACCAGGAAGACATAAGTACTGAACAAAAACTGCTCATTTCTAGATGTGTCCTGGGGGAAGGGAGTAGGGAAGGGTACAGAGGATGGGGAACAACAATGGTATAACAAAGTAAAAAATATTACAGTAAGTACAGAAGCAGTAAGTGCTAGGCATTACATTGTGCACAGGATTAATATATAGTAACATTGGGTACAGAGGAGATAAACATGAGTAAATACACCAGTGATACAGCAATAGCAAGGACTTGTAGACATAAATTGGATTACCAAAGAACTAATCTCCCTCATGAGGGAAAAGGACTGTAAGTGGTCCACCCATAAACTGACTCCAACCCTACCCTGTGGAATGAATATCAGAACATTTGCAACAGATGTAAGCATCTGTCCCGAACGCTGAAGTGGAACTACTTAATTAACCTGCAAAGAGTGAACCTTGGCAACCCCAAGAAATTCTGGTACTCCATTAGCTCCATTCGCTCTCCTTCTACTAAAAGCCCCAATATCCACCTAAACTCCCCTTCTGGCACTCTTACTGACCCTGCTGAGGTAGCCTGGGATTTCAACCATAAATTCTCTGATCTGTCTGCCCTCCTCAGTAAGCTTCCTCCTGGCTATTCCTCCAGCCATTGCCTCACACTTCCCCAATCCCTCCTCCACCCCTATTCCAGCCACCACCCATCACCCCCATTCTATTTCAAGACCATATCACCTAACCATACCTACAAACTATTAAGGGGTCTATCTAACCTGGGCAGCCCTGGCTCAGATGGCCTCTCTCCTGTTTTCCTCAAACTTGTTTCCTCTGTGATTGCTAAGCCTCTTACCTTCATTTTCAGTCTTGCACTGTCCACCTCCACTATGCCTTCCATCTGGAAATCGATTAAGGTGGTCCCTATCTTCAAAGCCGTGACCCCTTTCATTGACAACTACTGGCCTATAGCTATTCTCCCCCACCTTAGCAAGCTACTCAAGAAGGTAGTGCATCATCAGCTATCTGAATATCTCACTAAATATAACATCTTATGTAGCCAGCTGCATAGCTTCCACAGACACCACAGAACTACCACTGCCTTGGCCCTATTCACTGACCACATCCTCTTGAACATGGACCAAGGACGTGCTACTGGTATGGTTTTTGTGGATCTTTCTAAAGCCTTTGCCTTGGTAATCCATTCTATCCTTTTCTCCAAACTGCTATCAATTGGTTGTCCCACTGAGACTACAACTTGGTTTCAGAGCTACCCCTCAGACTGCTCTCAGTCAGTGTGTATAGGCTCTGTCACTTCTCCTGCCCTGTCGATCTCTACAGGGTACCACAAGGGTCTATACTTGGCATCCTGCTCTTCATGATATTCAGAACTCCTCCTCTCTGACTGTCTCTCCTGTGAATTCCTCCTTACGCGATGACCTTGTTTTATTCCACAGTGACAACTCCTCATTCATCCTCTGTTCTTACCCAGAACTACTGTGCTGCACATAACTGGTTTACTGACAACTTGATGTTGCTTAATGCCAAGAAGACCAAGACCATGCTTTTTTGGTCTAAGCCACTCCTTGCTAGGATTCTTAAAGCTAATTCCTCTCTCATTATACACACCCCTGATGACACTGCCCACGATATCATCGCTAATTTCAAATACTTAGGGGTTACCATGTAACAATATAGTTCCCAGCACTCACAAACCTCCGTAAGGTTTGTGAGTGCTGGGAACTATATTGTTACAGTGTTTGCGTGGTTTCTTAAGCACCACTGTCCTAGTGTGCACTCCCTTCCCTAAGACTTAGGGGTTACCCTGGACCCCTCCCTCCCTCACCAACCATATTAACCTTGTAGTCTGTAGGATTAGTCAGAAGCTTGGTACTGCCTACCGCATCAAACCCTACCTAACTGCTGATGCCTGCTTGGCCATTGCAGAGGTAACCTTCTCCCTATTTTGGATTACTTTTCCCCAGTTTACTCCTGTATCTCTACTGCCCTCTGATTTAGACTGTCATCTGTGTACAACAGTATTTGTCGCTTGCACTGTCCGGTCCTTATTCCACTCATCACTGTGATCTCTAACGCTCTCTAGGCTGGCTCTCCTTGCAAGGTCATTTCGATTTTACCCTGGGATGCATCATTGATTCCATCACTAGATGCAGCCCTACTCTCTCCACCCTCTGCAGGCACTGACCCACTCTGTGGTGCCTTCGGTCCTTGGTTGTCCCTCCCTTTGATGCTCCCAGAACCTCTACAAAGATGGGTGGGAATGCCCTATAGGTAGCTGCCCTGTGCTCTAGAATGGGCTTTCAGCACGCACCTCTCCTTTAAACACAACTTCAAATCCTGGCTCCTCTTATGTGACAATTGCAACTGTCTGTCTAGGTAGCCTCAGCCCCCCCCGCTTTGTCTCCCACGCTATGACTTGATCGTCCTCCTCTGACGTGCTCCTCCTTGCTATTTCGTTTAGATAAGGTATGCTAATATGGGGGGGGGGTTCATGTTGTTCCTTGTTCACTGGATTGTGTAATATTACTTGCAAATGTTATTTCTTGAATTTGTTGTAACTGCTGTCTCTCTAATGTTCTTACCTGTGCTATTATTAATTTTGATATTACCACTGCCTACTTAATGTATGTACCTTTTGCTCAATGTATTGTTCATCACTTGTGCCTATCTGCCCGGGTCATGCCTGAAAACAGTCCCTTGGATCAGTGCACTTAACCGGTAAACAAAGTAATAAATAAATGAATAAAAATAAATAAATAAATGTAACCAATGACACAGCAATAGCAAGGACTTGTAGACATAAATTCAACAATTAGTAGATAGTAATGAGTGCTAGACATTTTTTGTATTGCAGTAAAGGGGGATAAGACATTAACTGGATAGTAGTTCAGGGAGAGGGAGACCACATTGGGTCAGTTGGCCATTGTGGGGGAACCAGATGAGATTAGGGACAGTTGTATGTGGGGGCAATGAATGAGCTCATGAGAGAGGCAAGAGCATGGGATGAGGAGGCATTCTGAATGTTTATGGGGCTCGAGTTCCAGAGTTTGGGAAATCGGTAGGAGTAGAATGCTTGACCAGCTGATGAAGATCTATGTGGGATGGCAAGAATGTGAACATCAAGGCTCCTGAGGGAGTTGGTGGGGGGGGGGAGAGAGAAAATGATAGGTAGGAGGGCAGCACACTGAGCCAGAACTTGCCAGTGAAGTTGGTACAGTGAAGCATGCGATTGTCCATGAGGGAGGGGACAGCAAGGGATTGGTAGAGTGAGTAGTGGCAAGATGGGGGGAGGTGGTCTTTCCCTACCTTATTGCAGACACTATTACCTAGCTGGACAGATGATCTCAGTGTGCACATGGGCAAAACAGAGATGTTCTTCCAGCTGGTATGATGTGGAGGATTCTGCTTGTGGGGGGCAATCCTTGTTCACGTCGGCTCTATCCTCTATGCCACAACATTACTTCTATAACATTTTAAACCTCTGGATTAAACATACTTTAAGACATACTTTAAGAATTCTGAAGAAAGTCTGGCAAAAATCAACCTCGGACACCCCCTTGGGTTCCTTCTCCCTTATTCGATACTATACAAACTTCTTACCTCCAAGCTTAGATCACGGTTAACATTTGGTGCAGTTTGTTGTGTAATATGGTTTTGGAATGGTTATTTAGGCTGTTTGTCAGGGCTAAAACTAATGAATGATGTTCTGTGCACAATATGGCCCACATTTCCAAAGGAGATGCGCGGCACAAAGTGGAAATGCACCGCGCATCTCAGAAAATGAGCAGAACTGTGACCTTCAAAAGGGAGAGATGTGTTGCGCATCTCCGTATGTGCCATCGTATATCTGTAACATATGCAGCGCATGTAGAGGTTGCATCCCCTTCTGGCCATCTGTGTGCCCATCCAAGTGCGCCCATCATTAGGGCGCCAAACTTTCAAATTCACCACCCCCTTCCCGAGATCCACCCTCTGGAGTTGTAATATTTGGTTAGGGGGCACAGCCCGCACACAGGTGGGCGTGTGTGTGTGGCACATCCCCGCATATAGAATGATGACAAAATTAAACCCTGGTGCCCTAATGATGGGCGTGCTCTGACGGCATGTTCTGAAGGTGGAACCGGCGGCGTTCCCATGAATGTGCCCCACATCCCTATATTCAGCCAAAATGTGTGGTACTTCTGCTGTGCATCTCAGAGAAGAACCACCCAAAGTTAGGCATGGAAAAAGCATGCCTAACTGGCCATCCACTCACAGGCAGGTCACAGAACTGCAAGCAAGCCATTTGAAGACAGCTCTTGGAGGTGCACCAGGACATGCTGCAGGCACTCACACACAGCAGTCATGCCAGGATGGATGAATCCTGAGCCACAGGTGCCGTGTCACCACTGGCACCATTCAGGGAGCAACCCCCCACACTGCACCCTGGATGTAGACACCCAGCAGCCACATGCCAGTGCTGTCTGGTGCCCCCTGGATACACCAGCAGAGAAGACAGCCACAATGCTGCAAATGTACTGGGAGCCATTGCCTGCACCCATGAGACCTGCATGGTGCCACCTGGCAAAGGCATGCATCCAGGGTCCTGTCTAGGGCAATAGTGCCCAAGTAGCCTGGTGGATGGGTGGCAGCCTGGCACAGGCCAGGGACTGATCTGTGGCACACACTCATGGTGGTACACCATAGGTACACACAAGTGGGACCCACCCACTAGTGTACCTGGTCACCCTCTGCACACTGCCATTCCTTGCAGTCATCACCATGTTCCAGTCATACGGGGGAGGGGCACTGCAGGTGACTGTATGCTGCATATGGAGTTGGTGTATCACATGCATGTGGTATACCAATCAGACTGTCACCCTGTACCCTCCCCTATTGCATGTCCAGGTGGGCCCCCGTGACCACTGTCCAGGTGGGCCCCCTGTACCCCAGTCTGACCCTGTACATGGCTATGGGTAATAGCACTGTACCCAGGCAAATGCAGTCCACCCATCCACACACAAATAGTACATCACACCTGCCTGATAGGCTGCAGTACCTCCTGTTCACCTTTGTAGAGTGGTGGGGCAGCCCTGCACAGTTGGAACCGAGCATGCCCAGGATATGGAAATGTACTGAATGCATTCCAGTAATGAGCTGCACATGTGGGAGATGGGCTTGACATGTTCAATGAGGTCATTTGCATATCTAGGCTGAATATTGCAACTTTACTTTCACATAGTATCTTTATATATTTCCCCCATGATCCGCATGGGTCTCAGGTCACTTGCTGCACCACGCATCTCCCACTGCGCGATCTTTGCATCTTTGGGATATTCAGACGGACATGTGTGAGCACATCTCATGGCGCACCTTCTGAATATCCCATTATTTTGGGCTGGCACATCTCAGATGCCCGGCACAGGCACTTGCGTGAGTTTGTAGGGGACTTTTGCATATGGGGGCCTATGTATCTTGATGTGGTTTTTGCTCTTGAATAAAACTGAATTACATTTTTTTTTTATCCAATGTCCCATAATGTTATCCAGTGTTCTATCAGCCAATATTCATTTTAACTACGGATTACAAACTTTTTGCATCGCTCCTCTCGCACCCATTAGATCCCCTTTTACCATCTCTAAAATATCCTGACCAACTGGGCATTAAGTTAGACAGACTTTAGATGGATTCTAATGGAGCCTGCACCCTCTCTCTCAAACGCATCCCTTTTAATTGCCAATCTGGATGTGGAGAAGGCCCTTAACCATGTGATGTGGGACTTTCTCCACATCACACTGTCTCACAGGGGATTTTTCCTAGGATTCTGTAAAGCCCTCTTCAATGGTGCAAGTATCAGAAGATTTTGAGTTACAACATGGCACCGTCAAAGATGTCTGCTTCCTCTTTCCTTTTTGCTGTGTATTTGGAGTCTTTAGCTTAACACCTTAGAAAAACACAGGATACTTTGGGCATGTCAGTGGGGGAGACAGAGCATCATATTGCCCTATGTGCGACCAATGTCTTTTTATATCTCTGTAACCCACAGGTCGCCTTTCCTCTAGTTATGGACTGTTTATATCAATTTGGCTTTCCTTCCAGCCTCAGAATTAATGACACCCAGACAGAAGTCCTTCCTCTCCACTGGTAACCCCGCTCACTCTACAAGGTGTGTTCCCTTTAAACTGGGAACTGGCTGAGTTTAAATATCTTTGGATCAAGTTATCCACAGATCATTCCCATATTCAAGCTCTTAATTATCTTCCATTAACTGCCCAGTTTACCACAGATTTCGGTAGATGGCAACACTTGCCTCTCTCTAGACCATAGGGTGGAAGCCATGTGAATGATGATTCTCTGTGAGTTTTTTTTTCCTTTTCAGCCTATCCCTATTGATTTTGAGTGGCCAAAATAGAGCAAGTGGGACAAATCCATTTCAAAGTTTGTGTGCAAGGACCTCCCCCCCCCCCAAATAAAGTAATTATCTCTTCAATTACTAAAACATAAAGGGGGATTGGTGCTTCCTCTCCTGGAAGATTATTATACTGCTACTTTTCTTCAATGACACTCGTTGAAAGGATCTCCCAGGTTGCACTAGAGCTCTTAATCCTGGCAAATGCTCCTATACAAAAATGGCTCTTCCTGCCAGAGGTCAGAAACAATTTCCAGAAAATATTGAACCCTTTTGTGGCACATAGTGGGGCATTATCATTCATCTTCTGAGGGTATCCAATGAAGCATTCCTTTCCATCAGGGCAGATTGGTAGAATATAAAGCCATCAGGCACTGTACACAATGACCCACACTTACTGCAATCCCTAAATGGGAGACATACCTGAATATTTCTTTCTTTTTTTTTTTGCATAATATGTTTATTAATTTTCCACATATAAACATTAATGAAAAACATCTACAATAAGAGACAAGGACCAGACTAAAAATACATGTATACACAATGCATATAACTATCCCCACCCTTCCCATCACCATACTATCCAACTTTTCACCACATATCTGGGTGCCCTACAATAATAAAATCACATCATATACTGCATCAGGATACTAAGACAGTCCCTCCTCTCCCCGCCCCAACAAACAGAGAAAAGAAGAAAAAAAAAAAAAAGAAAAGGGGGTAGACAACAAAGGTTTAACAAAAACAAGACAACAATTTATAGTTGTGCAGATTGTATTCTGTTAATTTTAGTATACACAAATTTTCCTATTTCCAAATTAATTAATAATTTCCCGATTAACACCATGACAGTGCAAGAATTCATGAGGAGTAGTGCCAAAAACCCCATGTTGAAAATTTGGTGCAAAAATTCCAAAAAATGCCTGAGATATGCAGCAAAGTTGAAAAAACCCTATCTATCCCATTATACAGCTTACCGGCATTTCCTCAGTTTGCGGTTGGCTTTGAAGAGTGCAGACGTGTTCCTGGTCCACCAAAGATTGTCGCCGAGGTCTGGAGGTAAGTATGGGGTGAGGTGTGTGTGTGGGAGGCAGGGTGCACAGTGGGTGGGTGTGGGTCGTGGGAGGGCAGGGAGAAGCGCCAAGGACAATTTTTTTTGCAGTTTTTCTTTTTTAAATGGCGTTGGGACATTTGCCATGCTGGAGTGGGCTCCCAGCGTGGCACAGGGCAACTGTTGGGGCATGGAGCCGGCGGAAGTTAGGCACCCGTCAGTGATAACATCTGTTGCCATGCTGGGGTGGGCTCCCAGCATGGCACCCTGTACTCATGGGGGGGGGGAGGACAGTGAGCCAACGGGGATTGGACACTCCTGTTGCTATATATGATGAGTTGCCATGCTGGGTAGGCACCCAGCGTGGCATGTGCAACTCTGTTTGGGGGCGCAGCGTCGGCTATACAGTCTGGGGAGGGGCGGGTATGCAGTATAAGCGTGTGTGTGTAGGGGCGCATGAGCAGGCGATATCTTATCGCTGCTCACTGAAGCGTAGCTCCTTCTTTCCACTGTACTCCACTGCATTTTGGAGCTGTCATAGACAGCTCCAGCAGGCATTGGAGAACTGCGGCCGCGCCTGCAAACACACTGACTGAATTGGAAGAGGGCTGCCACAGCTCCGAAAACTCGGATGATAGCACTATGTTTCTTGCACATGCGTGCAAGCAACATAACAATTGAACATATACACATTTTTAGTGTTTTTACTTTGCTAATCAAATTGAAGCAAGTGTTATGCATCTTTACAATTGATTAGCAGAAAGTGCTAATTAATTTTCACACCTTATTTAAAACCTTGCTTTCAAAAGGGTCTTCTCAATTTATTTGAGGGGGACGTAGAGCCTTGATAAGTTACAAACTTATAATGCTCCCAAAATATTTTATTAATTTATTTAAAAGTTTTGCCAGGAAGACATAAGTACTGAGCAAAAACTGATCATTTCTAGATGTGCCTGGGGGAAGGGAGTAGGGAAGGCTACAGAAGATGGGGAACAACAATGGTATAACAAAATAAAAAATATTACAGTAAGTACAGAAGGAGTAAGTGCTAGGCATTACATTGTGTACAGGGTTAATATAAAGTAACATTGGGTACAGAGGAGATAAGCATGAGTAAATATACCAGTGATACAGCAATAGCAAGGACTTGTAGACATAAATTGGATTACCAAAGAACTAATCTCCTTCATGAGGGAAAGGGATTGTAAGTGGTCCGCCCATAAATTGACTCCTTGACTCCAACCCCTACCCTGTGGAATGAATATCAGCACCTTCATAACAGATGTAAGAATCTGTCCCGAACGCTGAAGTGGAACTACTTGACTAACCTGCAAAGAGTGAACCTTGGCAACCCCAAGAAATTCTGGTACTCCATTAGCTCCATTCGCTCTCCTTCTACTAAAAGCCCCAATATCCACCTAAACTCCCCTTCTGGCACTCTTACTGACCCTGCTGAGGTAGCCTGGGATTTCAACCATAAATTCTCTGATCTGTCTGCCCTCCTCAGTAAGCTTCCTCCTGGCTATTCCTCCAGCCATTGCCTCACACTTCCCCAATCCCTCCTCCACCCCTATTCCAGCCACCACCCATCACCCCCATTCTATTTCAAGACCATATCACCTAACCATACCTACAAACTATTAAGGGGTCTATCTAACCTGGGCAGCCCTGGCTCAGATGGCCTCTCTCCTGTTTTCCTCAAACTTGTTTCCTCTGTGATTGCTAAGCCTCTTACCTTCATTTTCAGTCTTGCACTGTCCACCTCCACTATGCCTTCCATCTGGAAATCGATTAAGGTGGTCCCTATCTTCAAAGCCGGTGACCCCCTTTCATTGACAACTACTGGCCTATAGCTATTCTCCCCCACCTTAGCAAGCTACTCAAGAAGGTAGTGCATCATCAGCTATCTGAATATCTCACTAAATATAACATCTTATGTAGCCAGCTGCATAGCTTCCACAGACACCACAGAACTACCACTGCCTTGGCCCTATTCACTGACCACATCCTCTTGAACATGGACCAAGGACGTGCTACTGGTATGGTTTTTGTGGATCTTTCTAAAGCCTTTGCCTTGGTAATCCATTCTATCCTTTTCTCCAAACTGCTATTAAATGGTTGTCCCACTGAGACTACAACTTGGTTTCAGAGCTACCCCCTCAGACTGCCCTCAGTCAGTGTATATAGGCTCTGTCACTTCTCCTGCCCTGTCGATCTCTACAGGGGTACCACAAGGGTCTATACTTGGCATCCTGCTCTTCATGATATTCGAAAACTCCCTCTCCTCTGACTGTCTCTCCTGTGAATTCCTCCTTTACGCCGATGACCTTGTTTTATTCCACAGTGACAACTCCCTTCCTCATTCATCCTCTGTTCTTACCCAGAACTACTGTGCTTCACATAACTGGTTTACTGACAACTTGATGTTGCTTAATGCCAAGAAGACCAAGACCATGCTTTTTTGGTCTAAGCCACTCCTTGCTAGGATTCTTAAAGCTAATTCCTCTCTCATTATACACACCCCTGATGACACTGCCCACGATATCATCCCTAATTTCAAATACTTAGGGGTTACCATGTAACAATATAGTTCCCAGCACTCACAAACCTCCGTAAGGTTTGTAGCAGGTGCTAAGAGGCTATATTCCCGAACATGTTTGTGTGGTTTCTTAAGCACCACTGTCCTAGTGTGCACTCCCTTCCCTAAGACTTAGGGGTTACCCTGGACCCCTCCCTCCCTCACCAACCATATTAACCTTGTAGTCTGTAGGATTAGTCAGAAGCTTGGTACTGCCTACCGCATCAAACCCTACCTAACTGCTGATGCCTGCTTGGCCATTGCAGAGGTAACCTTCTCCCTATTTTGGATTACTTTTCCCCAGTTTACTCCTGTATCTCTACTGCCCTCTGATTTAGCCTGTCATCTACCCAATACAGCAGTATTTTTGCTTGCACTGTCCGGTCCTTATTCCACTCATCACTGTGACCTCTACCGCTCTCTAGGCTGGCTCTCCTTGCAAGATCATTTCAATTTTACCCTGGGATGCATCGTTGATTCCATCATTAGATGGAGCCCTACTTCCCCACTCTCCACCCTCTGCAGGCACCGACCCACTCTGTGGTGCCTTTGGTCCTTGGTTGTCCCTCCCTTTGATACTCCCAGAACCTCTACAAAGATGGGTGGGAATGCCCTATAGGTAGTTGCCCTGTGCTCTAGAATGGGCTTTCAGCTACACTCAGATCCACTAGTACGTACCTCTCCTTTAAACACAACTGCAAATCCTGGCTCCTCTCATGACAATTGCAACTCTCTGTCTAGGTAGCCTCAACCCCCCCTTGCTTTGTCTGCCACGCTATGACTTGATCGTCCTCCTCTGACCTGCTCCTCCTTGCTATTTCGTTTAGATAAGGTATGCTAATGCAGTGGGGGGGGAGGGATTTCATGTTGTTCCTTGTTCACTGGATTGTGTAATATTACTTGCAAATGTTATTTCTTGAATTTGTTGTAACTGCTGTCTCTCTAATGTTCTTACCTGTGCTATTATTAATTTTGACATTAACACTGCCTACTTAATGTATGTACCCTTTTGCTCAATGTATTGTTCATCGCTTGTGCCTAACTGCCTGGGTCATGCCTGAAAACGGTCCCTTGGATCAGTGCACTTATCCAGTAAACAAAGTAATAAATAAGTAAAAATAAATAAATGTAACCAATGATACAGCAATAGCAAGGACTTGTAGACATAAATTCAACAATTAGTAGATAGTAATGAGTGCTAGACATTTTTTGTATTGCAGTAAAGGGGAATAAGACATTAATTGGATAGTAGTTCAGGGAGAGGGAGAAAACATTGGGTCAATTGGCCATTGTGGGGGAACCAGATGAGATTAGGGACAGTTGTATGTGGAGGCAGTGAATGAGCACATGAGAGAGGCAAGAGCATGGGATGAGGAGGCATTCTGAATGTTTATGGGGGATCGAGTTCCAGAGTTTGGGAAATCGGTAGGAGTAGAATGCTTGACCAGCTGATGAAGATCTATGTGGGATGGCAAGAGCGTGAACATCAAGGCTCCTGGGGTAGTGGGGGGAGAGAAAATGATAGGTAGGAGGGCAGCACACTGAGCCAGAACTTGCCAGTGAAGATGGTACAGTGAAGCATGCGATTGTCCATGAGGGTGGGGACAGCAAGGGATTGGCAGAGTGAGCAGTGGCAAGATGGGGGGAAGGGGTCTTTCCCTACCTTATTGCAGACACTATTACCTAGCTGGACAGATGGTCTCAGTGTGCACATGGGCAAAACAGAGATGTTCTTCCAACTGGTATGATGTGGAGGATTCTGCTTGTGGGGGGCAATCCTTGTTCACGTCGGCTCTATCCTCTATGCCACAACATTACTTCTATAACATTTTAAACCTCTGGATTAAACATACTTTAAGACATACTTTAAGAATTCTAAAGAAAGTCTGGCAAAAATCAACCTCGGACACCCCCTTGGGTTCCTTTTCCCTTATTCGTTACTATACGGATTTCTTACCTCCACGCTTAGATCACGGTTAAGTTTACTGGGAACAGCAGGGCCTCACTCACTTTTCCCAACTTATAGAACATGGTTCTTCTGTGCCATTCCAGACATTGCAAGATAAATTTCACTTGAGGACCCAAGACTTTCATAGATAGTTGCATGTCCATCAATTTGTAAACAGTGATAATAATAAGACCCATTTGACCAGACCTCTGACCCCTTGGGAAGATTTTATATAGTGGGTGGAGACTTTGTGGGTTAAATTGAGGTGTATTTTGGATATGTACCAGCAGTTGGAGGCTTTGGAGGTAGAACCTCTTACAGGGATTAGGATGGCATGGGAGGGTGAAGTGTCTTATTCTGTTGCTACTGATGAATGGATGGATGACATACCTCTGACTGAGTCGGTGGGCGACACCCTTGCCTACCTAGCAGGAATTTTATTGGAGGATTCTTGTGAGATGTTTTAGGATACCAACTGTGGCCAAGCATTTTGGCACCACTAATACAACAGATTGTTGGAGAGAATGTGGGGGTATAGGCTCTCATTGGCACATTTTTGGGGCCTGCTCTAAGGTGAGCACTTTTTGGTCAGGAGTCAAAGATAATGTTCAAAAAATGTTATCGTTAAACATTCCAGACAGCTTCATGGATTGAGTGTTGGGCTTCTTGGTGGTAATGTGGATGCCCACAGATAAGCCTCATTTGGCACTAATACTGCTGGTGGTGGCCCTGAAATGTATAACGGCTCATTGGCTCAAACAAGATCCTCCTACAGTGGGAGAATGGTGCAGAGATCCTTGAATATGCATGATATGGAATATATGACAGTCAGACTCTGACTTCGGGTAGATAAGCACTTTGATAGGTGGTGCCCGTGGTTACAGTGGAGTGAAGGACAACAAGGAACAGTCCCCCTCCCTTGAGAGGTTTGGTGGCATGTTAATGGTCTGAGCAATTTTTCTAAGGATGCTCTTGAGACTTATTTGGCCTTTCATTTTTACTTTGGAGGTTTCCTTAATGCCCTGTATTCCTCGGGGAGTATGGCTGATTTACCAAATAGGGAATGAGATCATGAGAGCCATCCATGCATGAGTTCAATTAGTTTTATTCATTTTTTGGGGTGCATGAAATTAACCTTCTGGCTTGTTTGGTTTGTTCCTTAATTTCATGTTTTATGAACTTACCGTATTAACGAACTGGAACATTTGGTGCAGTTTGTTGTGTAGTGTGGTTCTTGAATGGTTGTTTAGGCTGTTTGTCAGGGCTAAAACTGATGGATGACGCTTCTGTGCACAATATGGCCCACATTTCCTAAGGAGATGTGTGGTGCAAAGTGAAAATGCCCCACGCGTCTCAGAAAATGAGCAGAACCGCGATCTTCAAAAGGGAGAGATGTGTCGCGCATCTCCGTATGTGCCATTGTATATCTGTAACATACGCAGCGCATGTAGAGGTCGCGTCCCCTTCCGGCCATCTGTGCGCCCATCATTAGGGTGCCAAACTTTCAAATTCACCACCCCTTCCCCAAGGTCCACCCCTCTGGAGTTGGAATATTTGGTTAGGGGGGACACAGCCCCGCACACAGGTGGGCGTGTGTGTGTGGGCACATCCCCCCGCATATAGAATGATCGACAAAATTAAACCCTGGTGCCCTAATGATGGGCGCGCTCTGACGGGCGCGTTCTGATGTGCACATTCTGAAGGTGGAACTGGGGGCATTCCCATGAATGTGCCCCACATCCCTATATTCAGCCAAAATGTGTGGTACATCTGCTGTGCATCTCAGAGATGAACCACCCAAAGTTTGGCATGGAAAAAGCATGCCTAACTGGTCAGCCACCCACAGGCAGGCCACAGAACTGCAGGCAAGCCATTCGAAGACAGCCCTTGGAGGTGCACCAGGACATGCTGCAGGCACCCACACACAGCAGTCATGCCAGGATGGATGAATCCTGAGCCACAGGTGCCGTGTCACCACTGGTACTATCCAGAGAGCAACCCCCCACACTGCACCCTGGATGTAGACACCCGGCAGCCACATGCCAGTGCTGTCTGGTGCCCCCTGGATGCACCAGCAGAGCAGACAGCCACAATGCAGCAAATGTACTGGGGGCCATTGCCTGCATCCATGAGACCTGCATGGTGCCACCTGGCAAAGGCGTGCACCCAGGGTCCTGTCTGGAGCAATGGTGCCCAAGTAGCCTGGTGGATGGGTGGCAACCTGGCACAGGCCAGGGACTGATCTGTGGCACACACTCATGGTGGTACACCATAGGTACACACAAGTGGGACCCACCCACAGTGTACCTGGTCACCCTCTGCACACTGCCATTCCTTGCAGTCATCACCATGTTCCAGTCATACGGGGGTGTGGGGCACTGCAGGTGACTATATGCTGCATATGGAGCGGGTGTATCACATGCAAGTGGTATGCCAATCAGACTGTCACCCTGTGCCCTCCCCTGCATGTCCAGGTGGGCCCCCGTGACCACTGTCCAGGTGGGCCCCCTGTACCCCAATCTGACCCTGTACATGGCTATGGATAATAGCACTGTACCCAGGCAAATGCAGTCCACCCATCCACACACAAATAATACATCACACCTGCCTGATAGGCTTCAGTACCTCCTGTTCACCTTTGTAGAGTGGGGGGGGGCAGCCCTGCACAGCTGGAACTAAGCATGCCCAGGATATACAAATGGCCTGAATACATCCCAGTAATGAGCTGCACATGTGGGAGATGGGCTTGGCATGTTCAATGAGGTCATTTGCATATCTAGGCTGAATATTGCAACTTTGCGCACCACGCAAGTGGCTTTACATCGCATATTTCCCCATGATCCGCATGGGTCTCAGGTCACTTGCTGCACCACGCATCTCCCACTGCGCGATTATGCATCTTTGGGATATTCAGACGGACATGTGTGAGCACATCTCATGGCGCACCTTCTGAATATCCCATTATTTTGGGCTGGCACATCTCAGATGTCCGGCACAGGCACTTGCGTGAGTTTGTAGGGGACTTTTCCATATGGGGGCCTATGTATCTTGATGTGGTTTTTGCTCTTGAATAAAACTGAGTTAAAACATTTTTTTTATCCAATGTCGCATTATGTTATTCAGTGTTCTATCAGCCAATATTAATTTTAACTCCAGATTACAAACTTTTTGCATAACTCCTCTCGCACCCATTAGATCCCCTTTTACCGTCTCTAAAATATCCTGACCAAATGGGCATTGTTTAAGTTAGACAGACTTTAGGTGGAGTCTAATGGAGCCTGTACCCTCTCTCAAACGCATCCCTTTTAGTTGCCAATCTGGATGTGAAGAAGGACCTTAACCATGTGATGTTGGACTTTTTCCACATCACACTGTCTCACAGGGGATTTTTCCTAGGATTCTGTAAAGCCCTCCTCAATGGTGCAGGTATCAGAAGATTTTAAGTTACAACATGGCACCATCAAGGATGTCTGCTTCCCCTTTCCTTTTTGCTGTGTATTTGGAGTCTTTAGCTTAACACCTTAGAAAAACGCAGGATACTTTGGGCATGTCAGTGGGGGAGACAGAGCATCATATTGCCCTATGTGCGACCAATGCCTTTTTATATCTCTGTTACCCACAGGTCCCCTTTCCTCTAGTTATAGACTGTTTATATCAATTTGGCTTTCCATCCAGCCTCAGAATTAATGATACCCAGACAGAAGTCCTTTCTCCCCACTGGCAACCCCGGTCACTCTACAAGGTGTGTTCCCTTTAAACTGGGAACTGACTGAGTTTAAATATCTTTGGATCAAGTTATCCACAGATCATTCCCATATTCAAGCTCTTAATTATCTCTCATTAACTGCCCAGTTTACCACAGATTTCAGTAGATGGCAACACTTGCCTCTCTCTGGACCATAGGGTGGAAGCCACGTGAATGATGATTCTCTGTGAGTTTTTTCTCTTTTTCGGTCTATCCCTATTGACTTTGAGTGGGCAAAATAGAGCAAGTGGGACAAATCCATTTCAAGGTTTGTGTGCAAGGACACCCCCCCAAATAAAGTAATCATCTCTTCAATTACTAAAACATAAAGGGGAAGTGGTGCTTCCTCTCCTGGAAGATTATTATACTGCTACTTTTCTTCAATGACACTCGTTGAAAGGATCCCCCCCCCGGGTTGCACTAGAGTTCTTAATCCTGGCAAACGCTCCTATACAAAAATTGCTCTTCCTGCCAGAGGTCAGAAACAAGTTCCAGAAAATATTGAACCCATTTGTGGCACATAGTGGGGCATTATAGTGGAAACTGATTTGTAGATTAAAAATAACAACTGTTCACTTAAACTTCTTCGCTGCAAAGGGTTCCCTAGTTCCTTCCAGCCAGACTTAATGCGGTATTTGAACATTGGGACAGGAGGGACTCTCCACAACATACCAACTTCTTTTCAAGCTTTGGTTTTCTGCATTTCTCAGAGTTAATATCCCTTTTTTCATTGTCTAGAGCAGACCAATATAGATAGTTCCAAGCTAGGCTGTATTTACCTTCTAATCACTTACAAACTCCTACACGGCATGAATCTCATCCTATCATTCATCTTCTGAGATTATCCAATGAAGCATTCCTTTCCATCAGGGCAGATTAGTAGAATATAAAGCCATCAGGCACTGTACACAATGACCCACACTTACTGCAATCTCTAAATGGGAGACATACCTGAATATTTTTTTTTTTTTTGCATAATATGTTTATTAATTTTCCACATATAAACATTAATGAAAAACATCTACAATAAGAGACAAGGACCAGACTAACAATACATGTATACACAATGCATATAACTATCCCCACCCTTCCCATCACCATACTATCCAACTTTCCACCACATATCTGGGTGCCCTACAATATTAAAATCACATCATATACTGCATCAGGATACTAAGACAGTCCCACTCCTCTCCCCCTCAGCCCCAACAAACAGAGGAAAAGAAGAAAAAAAAAAAAGAAAAGGGGGTAGACAACAAAGGTTTAACAAAAACAAGACAATTTATAGAGTTGTGCAGATTGTATTCTGTTAATTTTAGTATACACAAATTTTCCTGTTTCCAAATTAATTCATAATTTCCCTAAATTTACATTTATACCAGCTCCCATCTATTCCCAGGTACTGGGTCTCCCCTCATTAAGTCTGTAGCCCCTTCCATAATGTATCTGTCTCAACTAGGGGTTGCGCAGAAATAAAAGGCTCCCAGGTCACCCAAAAACGCTCATCTTTGTTTTTAAATACATAATATAATCTCTCGAGGCCCAGGCCCAGGACCGGCAAACACAAATGTTTCCACTGCTGAATGGTTGGGGGTCTCACTAGAAACTTACGTATTTAATATACAGTGCCTAGGTAGGACTGCTAACACCCTCACCCACCTAGGAAAATGTCTCCAATCCTCCTCAACTGAGTCATCCACTTAAAACAGTAGGATGGCAGGCCTTTCTTCCAATTGCCTTCCCCATATCCTACCAATTTCTCTACCCACTCATTCCCAGAGATGCGTCAGAGTAGTGCATTCCCAGAAACAGTGTATATATGTACCCACTTCTAAGTGACATCTCCCACTGAGGGGATACCTCAGGGTGAAATCGATGTACCATACTTGGGGGGCAATATAGCTGATGAACAAATTTATAATATGACTCTTGATACTTATTACAGACCAGTATCCCTTTATGTAATTGCATCACAAGGTCCCACCCTTGGTCAGGGATCTCCCGTCCTAAGTCTCTGTTCCACAATCTCCTAGTTTTACAGGTATAGTCGGGGAAGAATTGCCGCCCCAGCCTCATTGCTCTACCAATTAACCGCCCCGTTCCCAAGTGAGTGCCAAGAACTAGGCATTCTACCTGATCTAGGGGAGAGTTCTTCTTTCTACTTTTATTAATTGTTTTGGCATAGTTGCTAGCCTGGAGGGTTTTAAATATTCTCGAGCCCATTCATTCCCAGAGTTCTTCCCTGGAAATAAACTGCCTCCTCCTCCACAGGTCCTTTACACACTTTATGCCTTTTTCCTCCCAGGAAAGAAAACATTTGTCCTCCAAACCCACCACAAATCTAGAGTTCCCCCTGAATGGCAATAGTAATGTCCCTTCCCGTTGCCCAACACCAACCCATTTCAGGAGTAGAGCTGAATATTTCAATTATGGTGGATGACTGGTTGAAGTTTTCTATGATGGCCCTTAGGGAGTCTTTATAACCAGAATGGCAAGAGTACACCTGGAAACATCTGATTCATCTTTCCTTACCCCAGTCCTTCAGCTTCACCGGGGCACTCTAACTACAATGAGTTGTTGGTGACGGGCATCGGTGTGGAGAACAGAGGGCCGTGCCTACTCATATGTTATGCCCAGTGTTGCATTCTTTTTTTCAGTAACCTGGAATCCTCAGTGCAAGAGCTTTTCTCACCACATCTTTCCCTTACTTCAATTTTATTTTTATTACTACAATTCCCTCTAACATCACAGATAAGGATACAAGATATTTACTTGGCTTGGTTCTTCTGCTAGCTAAAATTGCATTACAAAATACTGGTTATCACCTATTCCACTCACAGCTGAAGAATGTAAGGTCCTAGTGTACAGTATCACACCTACAAACTAGAGAAACCGTCACATTCCATTCAAGGTATGGACACTTAATTTAACAAGCATTTGTCAATGCTGAATGTTTGCTGATGGTATTGCTGTTCTACTGGGTCTTGCTTGTACACATTTTTACTATATGTTTACCCCGAATACAGCAAATGAGTTGCAATATCTCATTTTCAGTGGTGTCCTGCTTCGACACATTGTTAGATTGTAATTACCCAGGATAGGGCAGTTGAAAGGCAATATGTACTTTTAAGTGGGCTCCCACATTTTGACACCAAATGTCCAGCAATCTTGTTATGACCTGACGTTATGATAAAGACAGGTGGAATTTTTTAAATCCCAATCTGAAAGGCGATTTCGCTGTGCAACTATGACAACAGGTTTCGGAGGTGATTTGAAAAAATGACACCTGCCATGTTGAGCGGGTGGGGTAACACAAGGGATATGTTGAACATTAGGGGCCAAAATCTGCAAAAAATAAAGTTATGAGTAAATGTTGGAACAATTAGTTTCCTCGTAACTTAGTTGGTTTTTCACATTTTTACCCCAACTTTAGAACATAATCTTTTTATAACCACTCCTTCTGAGCATGACAGGTGTCGTTTACAAAACAATAGCTAAAATGTCATTTTGTGCGCCACAAGTGTTAAAACACATTTTGGGTAGGATTTGAGAAATGACAGCTGTCATATTCATGAGATGGTGTGAAAAAATGGCTCTGTTGAAAAATTGGGATCAGAATATTTGAAAAGTACCACAGTTACGACTATGTTTTGAAAAATTGAACTGTAGACTCATATCTTTGTTATTTTCTTATATTTTTACCCCAAATCTTCAACATAGACTCATGACCGCACATTGCCTTCTTATAAGCCCACCTCAGGAACAAGGGTGGAGAACATTTTCAAATCCTGCCCAAAAGGTGATTTTGTGCCGTAAGTGTAGAAACACATTTTGGCCAGGATTTTAAAAATAACTGCTGTCACATTCAGGAGGTGCTGTGAAGAAATGTATATGTTGAAAATTTGTGGTCAAAATATTGAAAATTACCAAAGTTATGAGCCTGCATTTGTAAATTTCTTTTTTTTTAAAACTTTATGCTTATTATTATTATCAAAAACATACAACAGTTGTCACACAAGCATTGAGCTCCAAGACTATACAAGTACCATGAGGGTGCCAAACCTCTTAATACATGCAAATAAATTGTCAAATGCTTAAAAGATACATCATTGAGGGGTGGAAAGGGAAAATAGCTTAACTTAATGAAAGTTCAGTAATAAGCTGCAAATGAGTCCATGAGCTACGTGGATTATTTAACAATAAGCAGTTTAAATCAAACTCCCCATAGACCTCCTCCATAAGGGTAGGAGATAATTTTCATAATTAATCTGATAATGTATGCACGACTTGTGCAAACCCAATATATATTTAAAGCTTCCAAGGAATAATCTTTTTCATACATCTTAATACAACTAGTGCTGCTTAATTATTTAAAACAAACAGTACTAACTGTCAGGCTCAGGAAAATCCATCGCCCCTTTAAGCTAGGTTTATTTCTTGTTTAGAAATATGTGCATATATCCCCTTGTATAAAAGCCTGGAACAAACAGAGAAATGGATGTAAACATGAGTTATCAACAAAGTATAACTGAGACTCTGAAAGTCTCAGTTAAGCAGAAAATAAAACACTTCGGGACTTAAACAATAATTGGAGAGACAGATCAACTTAAGTCCCAGAATGTCCTGAAGTCAGTTACTCCAGCACAAAACTGGCTCATGAGTCTTCATCTTCATCCGATGAGGTAACCTCCCGTACCGCTTCTCTGGATCTGACCGCTGTATGTCTCTGGGCCCACTTGAGGGCCTCATTGGGATCCATAAACAGGAAAATCTTGCCCTTATATGCTATCCTGAGTCGGGCCAGAATGATGAGCCCATGGGAGATGTTTGCCTCCCACAACAAGGCCCTAGCTCCATCAGTTGTTTCCTTTTTTGGCGGGTCGTGTACCCGAGGTCGGGGGAAGAAGTATAACTTGTTCCCCATCCTGGAGAAGCATCTTCTCGTGCCTTGCTAAGGCCAACATGTGGTCCCTGGCTCCCATCCTGTCTGTGATCACCATGACAGCTTGGGGCACCTCTGGATTGTCTGGTTGTCCCCGAGGAGTTACGAGGTACGCTTTCTGTAGGTGTTGGGCCCTCACTGATATTTCCTCTCTCAATTGTTGCACGAGCCAGTCCTGAACAAAAAACAGGAGGTGATCTCCTTCACATCCCTCCGGTAGTCCCAGGATGTGAATATTGGCAACCTTGCCTGATTTTCTAGCATTTCTAATCGGGATTTCAAGTGAGTATTTTCCTTTATGGTAGCCGACACAGTGCCCATTGCAGCATCAGCCCGTTTTGATGCCTTGGCTGATGCTCCCTGGACAGAGTCCATAGTTGCTTTGATCCCGGCCACACGGTTGGTGAGAGTGTCGAATTTATCGGAGAGTCCAGATACAGATGCAATAAGCCTGTTCAGTTTGACTCCTACAATTTGAAGGGTCTCTTTTTGGGTAGCGTCCTCTGATTCAGCAGTGCGGCCTTGGTTTGTTCACATGGATGCTCCGGAAGGAGTCTTTGATCTAGCTCCCTCACCAGTAGTTTTTTTCCTTTTGGGGGTTTCCCATTCTGACCTGTGGTGTCTTAACTCTGTACTGTATAGTTTAGGAGAAATTTCTACTCTGAAAACCAGCTCTTTTAATAGTTAGTATATTAAGCTTTTGTAGAGCTTTAGCTGGAAGCTGTCATCTTGCTTGGGCTCCGCAGCACCCCCCCCCCGTGTTCATAAATTTCAATGTAGGCTCATAACTTTGTTGTTTTTTAATATTTTTATGCCACATTTTCAAAATAGCCTTCTTATGACCCTGCCTCATGAACAAGGTCTGAGAAAATGTTCAACTTATGCCTGAAAGGTGATTTCACACAGCGACTGCAAAATCACTTTTCGGGACAGATTTGCCTAATTTCACGCAATTGTTCACGACGTGGTGTCCCAAAAGAGGCATGTTGAAAATTTGGGGAAAAAGATTTAAAAATGGCCAAGTTATGCCACTAAATTCAAAATTCAATTGAAATACAGTGAACCACATACCTGGTTTCTTCAATTCACAGCCTGACTTTGAAGAGTAAAGATGTGTCTGCAATCCACAGATGATTACGGTGTTGGACCCTGATGGGTGAGTAAGTATGAGCTTAGTGTGGTGGTGGTGGGAGGTTTGGGTGGGGGGGACTAACAGTGCAACAAACATCGATGGATGGTTTTTCTTTTTTGCAGGGTTAAAAAACAAATGAGGAACACTATTCTTTATTTCAGATGGTGACGGCGACACTGTGGGATTGAGAGGGAGGGTCAGATGGGGGGACATATACAGGGACAGTAGCAATGAGGTGATGATATTGAGGAATTGGGCACCCCCAGTGTCATTGCTAGTGTCAGCATTATGTTTGTCGAGAGCGTAAGGTGGTGTATGCTGAGAGGAAGGGTCAGGTGGGAGGGTATTTACAGGGGCACCAGCAACAGACATCAATGGATGGTTTTCTTTGTTACAGTTGGTGTCTGCAACAGTGCGGGGCTCTTCCTGGATGTTTGAAATTCCTCAGCAGGGTGATCATGATAGATCATCTATCCTTGCTGGGTGGCGTAGATCAAAGGAAAGAGCCGGCCTATGATTGGGTTAGCTTTTTCTTTTCAAATACAAGAAGTTTCTGCCCAGCAAGCCAAAACTGTCATGACCAGCCTGGCTGATGATTGGTGTAACACTGATATGCCTCTTGCAGACCACTCTGCATTGGACTGACAGTGTCATACCACTCAAAATGCACTCTCATAGCAAGATGTTCACTTGCGTGTGTGCGCACGGCGAACATAAAAACCAATGGACCTGTTGGGTGGTATATGATATACTGTACCATTCTGTATTCTTCAAATTTCATCCCATAATGGTCTGAGAGCACAGAGCTGTCACTATTGTTGTATCTATGCTCAGACACCTGATTAAGGAATATATGTACACCACAGAGATGTATGATTAGTGTCTCTGAAGCTTGGCTGCTACCTCCTCTGTATTGGCTGATACATAAGCTATCTGATAAGTACATCTTTCCCCATGTGGTTAAAATAATATATAATTTTCTATGGTGGTCTCCCAGCTATAGTTTATTTGCAACATTTGCTTTTTAAATGTTGACTTTGTTATGTCATTGTAAAGTAATGAGACTGTCCCTCTCTAGAGGGTTCCTTTTTTGAAAGTGTACTACCGTGGACTGTAATGTCTGATATCCTTCTATTGCAGCTTATGTTAATACTTTTTTTTTTAATTTACAATTTCTCCACCTCCTGCAGAGCTGGCAGGCAGCTCCAGCTCCTTCCTTGGAGAAGCTCACCCCTCCAGCCCCAGCATCCCACACTGATTCTTCCCCAGCAGATCCCTCATGGGTTAACTTCCCCCTCCCGTGACAGGGTCAGGGAGAGAAGTACTGATTTTCCCCCTCCCCAGAAGCCAGCATCCAGATTCCAGGGGGGACAGTTCCATCATGGAGCCTCTGCCTGCCTGTGCCGACATGCAGCCATGGCTCAGCGTCAGTCTACAGCACGCAGCACTGCCCCCTCTCCCTGAGGATGCTCCATCTTTCCTCACCCCTGCCGACCCCCAAGTCCATTCCCAAACCCAGGTCGCCAGCGTGGTGCAAGGTGTGGCGTCCAGCGCCTCAACCCTTAGTGCCACTGGACCTGTGCCCATGCTGATACTTACGGCAGCACTCCAGCAATCCCTTTTACTATACTTAATTGTATACTCAGTCCAATGCTTTGTAAGTTATTTGAAAAAATTTTCAATAAAAATTGAATATTGCTGGTCTGTTGGTGCAGTGGTAGTGTTACTGACCTGAGTTCAGGAATGAGCTTGAGTTGATGGGGGCTGGCTGGGGGAAAGAGGACTGAGCATCCCAAAGGATACTCTCCTCCTCCTCCTCCTCCTCCTCCTCCTCCTCCTCCAGGGAGGGAGGGCTTCACACTTCGCTGCTATACTGCCACTTGGGTGATCACAGGTGGCAGTGCAGATGGAGAAAAAGGAAGGAGGGATGTCACAGACACCAGCAGGTAGATGCACATGCAAAGTGCACAACCACGCCTTAACATCATGGCATGTAATGTTCCTGTGGGAGTGTCCAAGGAAGAAAAACTGCTGCGGCCCCCAGCACCTCCATGATGATGATAGGCCCCTGGTACAGCCAGGGTTCCCTTGCCCCATGCAGTACTGAGCAGCACCACCTGATGAGACCAATAAAGTTCATGGGGTAGCAACCCCTCCCTGACCCCATCTGGGGGGCTGAAGCCAAGGCTACATGGACATAGGTGTCTGGGGGCTGGGGCAGGAGGGGATTGGAAGGTGTAAGTGTAGCCCCAGGAAATGGCAGAGTCAGTGGTGGGCTGGAAGGGGAAAAGTCAGAATGTGAAAACAAAATTGAATATAAAAAGAAGAGACTAAAACTTGGCTGCTTCAAGTGGCCCAGCATCAGTGCATCATGCTGCCGTGCAGATGACCAGAGTTCTGGAGCAGACTTCCCTCATTGTGTTGGGTGACAGGCCAGGCTTCAGGCAGTGTACCTCAACCAGGAAGGGCTAGTGGCAGGTTCTAGCTGGCAGTCACCCTTATGAGTGGGCCAAGGAGTTGCCTCCTTCTGCTGGGGCATACTGCAACACCGAGGCTGAAGGGCATCACTTGTGCCAGGGAGGGGACTAAAAGGAAGAAAGTTCCCTACTATCTGAATGACAGCGAAAACTGCTTGAACAGGGTATATTCCAGAACACAGGGTAAATCCCTGAAATGCAGATGTGGGGAGAAAACTCTATATAGCACAAAAAAAAGTTTAGCTTTGCTGGTGTCTCTGGGTGGTGATCTGATTGTGGCATTAGGTAGATAACAGTAATTTTAAAGCATGGACTTGCAGAACAACTTTTTTTTTTGTGCCTCCATGCCCACTGGCACCTCTCTCCACTGGGCCTACTTTGCCACTGCCTCTGCCCACCAGACTGACCCTCGCATCTGCAGCATCCACAGAAGTCCTGCAGCTTTCTGTCCCCTGCATCAGCTTGTCCCAGCTAGTGGCTTCCTTTGTTGGTAGTGAAGGGGAAAGACACCAAGATCCTTTCACCTTCCTCTGATTGCCTGGCTTGTCCCTGCCGGGGGCCTCCCCACTGACTAGAGGAGGACTGAACGAGCTTGGTAGAGGCTGAGATGTGATATGGTGCTGGTGCGCTGGGATCCTATGTGCCGTGCAGTGGTACTTTCCTCCTTTAAGCCCCACCCACCACCCATAAGGACATGCACGCTGGGGCTGACCTGGAGAGGGGGGATGCCTGACAGCGGACATTCACTCACACTGTCAGTTGTACCACCCTGTGTCTCCACCAGGAGCCACTGCAGAGTAATGCAGCATTCACCTTTCCCTTGGGAGGACAGCATCCATCGGACACTCTGGATCCTCCCTGCTGGCGCCTACTCCTGACATCCCCAGCGTGGAGTGCAAACCTGGGTAACCAGCATGCCAGAGTGATCCCCATCGCTCGGTGCCACAGAGCCAGCACAATTTATGTTTTATGAAATGAGACAAAGTAGTTGAAATTTCCTGGGAAATACACTAATCATGGTCCCATCTGGTGGTGGGTTGTTATCGAGCTAAACTGTATAGACCCTGTGGCTTACTCTGGGAATTCTGTCTGGTGAAACAGTGGGGTTGAAATGACACTGTGCCTGGGCCAATTTTGTGTGGTAAAAAGATGGGGGTTTTGGTAGCAGAGATTTTTTTTCAATCTTGCTGTATTTTATAATAGTGTAAGAACATACCTTCCTGGACCTATATAAGGTGGTGGTGGTGGTGGTGGTGGGGGAAGGGGGGTACAGGTGGCATGTCAAAACAGAAACTGGATACCAGCTTTTCTTGGTAATTGGTGTGTGCATCAGTTCTCTATAAGTATAATGGAGATCACTGTTGTGACCTGGTTACGTTGTTGAGCCTGAGCCCTAGTTGGCAAAAATAGATAGAATGGGCTACCTTGGTGGTATGACTGAGTGCGAGTCTCAATCTTTTCAGTGCATGGTAGGGAGGGAGGGTTGGTGCCCCCCTGAGGTGGAGTAATAGGAGATGGGATGTGTGCATAGCACGCTTTCAGTTTCAGCAGACACCTATGTACTGACACTGTGTGGTGCAGGAAAGTACTAGTCCATGAGCTATCATGCTTGAAAGAGCTAAGGATCTCGTAAGCTATGAATAACAACAATACAGGCTATAATGATCAGCTCGTATTGCTAAAAGTTCCCATTAAAATCTTAAAAGTATAAGTGATGATTCTGCTTGTCAAAAGGTTGAATTAACTGTGATTCTTGTCATTTTGGGCATTTCTGCTCTGAACCTTACATAGATACATAATCAGCCCAATTGTGTATTTTTTTTTATAACTATTACTGTTATACCCTCTACCTTACCCCCATGATTCCCTTGTGCCTATCCCAGGCAATTTTCAATCCATTTACAGTTTTTGTCTCCACTGCCTCTTGTGGAAGGATATTCCAGGTATCCACCACTCTTTCTGTGAAAAAGGGCTTCCTCACATCCCTCCTGAATTTATCCCCCTCCAGCTTCATATCATGCCCTCGCATTTTAGAGTACCTTTTCCTTGGAAAAAAATACTCTCCTCCTGTACCTTATTAATCCTTGTAAGGTATTTAAAGGTTTCTATCATATCCACCCTCTCCCTCCTCTCCTCTAGGATGTACATATTTAGCTCCTTAAGTGTTTCTTCGCAGGGCTTTTGGTGCAGACCCTGCACCATTTTGGTAGCCCTCTTCTGGACCACCTCCACTCTACGTCTTTTCTGAGATGTGGTCTCCAAAACTGTACACAGTAGTCAAGGTGGGGGTCTTGCAAGCAATTTATATTGGTGCAGAATCACCACCCTCTTCCTGCTGGAGATACTCATACCTATGCACCCAGCATCCCACTAGCTGCTTTATCACACTGCCTGGCCCCTGGTAGGTCATCTGATATGATTACCCCTATGTCTCTTTCTTGCTTGGTCTTTGTCAGTATCACTCTGCATAAATGCATTATTTTGCACTTTTTTGCATTAAAATCCAGCTACCATACCGCTGACCACTCTTCTAGTCTATTTAGATCTCTATGTATTCTAGTCACCTCCCCAGTCTTGTATCATTAGATATTAGGCTCTGGCATCCTATGTTATCAAATGGTATACTCATCAAGTGTACTGCTATTATCTGCATCTCTTTTATATAATTCTTGACATGAAGCTAAATAAAAATTTAAATAAAGATAAAAATAGCATCCCATGAGTAGAGCTGGGCAGACTGAATGAGCCAAGATGACTTTTTCTGTTATCAGTTTGGATGTTTCTATGAGCCTCCAAGCGGAAGCTACCTTGTCTTCCTGCAAGCCTGCAGCATCATTTAGGCTTGGGGCATAAACCCAAGTCATTGGCACAACAAGTAGCTCCCTAGCTTCAGCACTGATGGGCCAGACAGAGTAAGGAACAAAATGAATTGCTCTTGGGTGATGAATAGTGCCATTGTATCCCTTTATAAAATGACAAGAAAAAAGAGATATATCACATGACCATGCATTAAATTCCTAGCACCTCACAGTCAGGTGCCCCATCTCATTATCTACAAACTCAGGAAATATTTCTTGTATACATTTTCTTATTTAGACTGTTTTTCAGCAAATGATTTATTTAAAAAATCATATTGTAATGGTTTACTTTACATATAATACAAAAGAGCAGCAAGACATTTTATAAGCACAATAAGCCACTCCAAGGTAGCAGTACAGAATCTGAATGCACTTCCCAGGGGCATAAGAATGCTCCCCCTGGGAATGCATTAAAATCCTTAATGCACACCCCATCATGGCTTATTTAGTCTCTAAAGCATCCTGTTTCAGCCTCATGTATGTCACCTTTTCCATCTGATTCACTATGCCCCACAGTCCCTCCCAGGCTGGAGCAAATTTTTTTAATCACTTTCTAATAATGAATATCTTTGCTGCAGTGACCATAATAGATGATAAATATTTCAGACAGCCCATTCTCTTCTCAGCAAATGATTCTGTGATAAATTGTATATTTCTATTCATAAAATCTTTAATGCAGTAAGCTCCCAACATATTTCTACAATTTACTGCATGACCAAAACGTGTGTGGCAAGCATTCTCTGTGCTGCAATCTCTCTGACTTTCTCAGAATCTTTTCTTAAATTTCTCAACATGTTCAGTGATTTTTTTTTATCTAGTAGCAGCTTTTCAAGTGACTTGGGGGGGAGTGGCTATGTACAGCAGCAAGGCAGAGTGATCTTTTAGTTAAGTGCACAAAACTGTGAAACAGGACATCCCAGGTTCAAATCCCACCACAGCCGCTGGCGCACTCTGTGACTGTGAGCATGTCTCTGACCTCCCTGCTGTGTTTCAGCCCTTCTAACTGTAAAAGGTAACAGCAAGACTGCACTGATCATGTACCACAATAAGGCCAGCACCCTAGCAGGGCAGTCGTGCTGGTGCTTGCCACACTGGCAGCCTCAGTTTTGGAGTAGACTTGGGCCAAATGTGGGTTGGCTGTGGGAGAGAGGACAGAGCATCTCTTGGGCTGCTCTCCTCTCTTTTGGAAGAGGACATACTGCATTGCTACTTGCATGGCCTCTGGTGGATGCTGGGTGACAGCCAAGCAGAAGTGGCTAGTCTGGGAAGGGCCTGCCTACAGACACCAGATATGTACATGCCTCATTATGCATGCACAGTGTGTCACTACATGTTCGGCAGCCCTGGGGAGGAAAACCTTCCAGCTGAGCATGATGGCGCTCCCGTCCACTGCAGGCTGTGTACCATACACTGGGCACCTCCAGAGCTTCTGGATTGTGCTTTGGAGTGGCCTAGCCAGTCTCAACAGCCCGACAATTGGTGGTAGAGAATCTGTGGGCAATTTTACTGGAGGAAAGGTAAGTCCCAGAGATGGTGGATGACAGGGATGGTTGGACAGGGGCAGATAGGGGCAAAGTGGTCTCAGGATGGAGCATAAACCCTTGGTGGAAAAAGGGACAAATTGGTGTTAGGATGGAGCATAAACCCTTGGTGGAAAAAGGGATGAATTGGTGTCAGGACGGAGCATAAACCCTTGGTGGAAAAAGGGACAAATTGGTGTCAGGACGTAACATAAACCCTTGGTGGAAAAAGGGACAAATTGGTGTCAGGATGGAGCATAAACCCTTGGTAGAAAAAGGGGCAAAATTGGTGTCAGAGCAGAGCATAAACCCTTAGTGGAAAAAGGAACAAACTGATATCAGAACGGAGCATAAACCCTTGGTGGAAAAAGGGAAAAATTGGTGTCAGGATGGAGCATAAACCCTTGGTGGATAAAAAGTCATACAAAAATACATTTTTTCAGCAGTAATTCATGCCCTGTGTAGTAAACATATGGTATAAATAGTTTTCTTCTCTACCTTTGAAGTTGAATCTCTCTTAATCCCACAAGAAAGGCAGTCCCACAGGCTCTGGATTCAGTTCACATGATCAGTGCCATGAAACACACTTTATTATGTAATGTCCTTGTCCTTGACTTTTCCTTCTGCCAGGGGAACTAAAGTAGTTACTTCCCAGCAGGAGCTGGAGTTTGCTGCATTGATATGCATTTGCATCATACAGAAGCACAGGAGCAAGTACAATATGGCTGTAAAATTAAATTAGGACAGCAGAATCCTTTAGAGTTTCATGGGTTTGGGAAGGAGTACTTTGCTCTGAACAGTATGGATTTCACTTGGTTGGAGATTAGAAGTCCCAAAGGAAAGCACAGCTCGGATGGTGGGTAGAAGTCTTGAAGTTAATTACTCTGAGTAATCTAGCTGTTGTACATGTTACCTGCTTAGTGACACCGAAGACGCATTATCCCTTGTTCCCATTAGACAATGTGTGAAGAGGCACAGGTTGAGAAAACACAGGCTTTTTCCTACACTTGCCAGACTGTTTTTTGGTGGGAGGTGGGAGCTGGGAGGTCCCAGCTGTCAGATGCAGCCATTTTATCAAACTGGTTAATTACAGTGCAGTGTCTCTACAAAGCTCTAACCTGTTTGAACTGCTACAGTGAGGTACAGTTTAAGAAGAGATTACAGCAGGGTTGTAGCCTAACTTGCAGCCACAGGAGTCTGTTTACTGCAGCCTTGTATCTGGGGCAACCTAGAGAAAGAGAGGCTGCCCTGTAATTAGGGATGCAGTTTGAGAATAAAAAAGGCAGGTAATATTTTTGAGTTAAAGCTGGTAGGCAAATGCAGCCTGAAAATACATTTCTGCAATCAACATTCAGATTTGTTTGCATTGCAAACCAGAATCACATGAAGCTGTTCAAAACTGTGTATTTGGAGCTACAGTGACAGCATCTCCAGTGTTATGAGTTGCTTTGATTATTGCAATCTGAACCGCTTCAAAAATGATCACTTTTTAATCAACAACCTAATGGCTGCATGCAATATCATTCATTTTGTGAACTAAGAAGATTAAAATGTAATCTTTGTGTGTTGTGCTAGAGGTAATACCAAGTGTTGCTTGGAAAAGACTTCTCTGTCATGTTGCTGCTTGGATGCTGTTATTCCCCAAATTGCTTTTGTGAGAAGTCAACATGTGAAGATGTATTTTAGCATAATACTCAGGAGCCTACAGTGATCACTGTCCTCTGTGGGAAGTGATCTACAATGGTCTAACTCAGGCTGTGGCGTAAGGATTGTACCTCTTGTGTTTAAAAAAAAAAAGTAAAATCTTGCTGGCTGTTGTGTCTTAAAGGAGAACTGCAAAGCCTGTGTTTTCATTTTTTTTCTGTAGAGGCTTCTTTTCAAATACAGTAGTCGTTGACATTTAGTTATTGCTTCATCTCTGCAGTTCTTTTAGTAAACACGGAGGCCCAGATACTCAAAAGGGTTGCACCATGCGCAATAGGGTTGCTCCAGCGCAAGTCCGAAAATGCGCCATTCTGCGATATTCAGCAGGAGGCAGATGCGTCCCCCAAATCATGCTGAACAAGAGCACAATGATAATGAATGCATGCACAACTGAAGGGGGAAGAACCATGCATAAATGGCGCAGTGCGATATTCAACAACATGTGCCATGCGCAATAGGGGAGCAAGCGGAAGTTGCGCAATAGTGGAAATGAGCCAAAATAAAAAGGAACAAGGGAGAGGCACAAGAATGCTACAGGGAAGGCACATGTGGCTGATCGATACGCAGACAAACAGGGCAGGAGGGACACACAGGGTAGGACAGGGAAAGGGCACCCTGAACACACAGGCACAGGGAAGGTGTGGGGAGCCACAGCCACAGCCAGTGCAGAAGGGGTAAGTGCCACACAGCACTGAGGCCACCACAGGAAGGTGTTCCCGGTGCAGGGGAAGTAGCAGCCAGGACAGCGGGGGGAACACAGAAACAACTGCCGGGGGGGGGAGACACAAGCCAGGGACATGGCCAGTGCCACCATCCAGATGGAGGTAGTAATGAGGGGGGTGAGAAGACAGGCAGCAGTGGGGCACAGCCGTGGAAGGGCCCATCAGCGGTATGACCCCAACAGGCAGTACTGAGCCCGCACCAGCTTTGAGCTGAACAGTGATACCGAGATCGTGGGCTGTTACCGCCTGAATCGGGCAATTCTGAGGTGGCTCTGTGAGCTGTGCAGTGATGTGATGCAGGCATCTACACAATGGAGCCATGCTCTGTCAGTGGAGACTAAAGTGACAGCTTGCATGTGCTTGCTCGCCACGGGTACCTTCCAGAGACTAACAGGGGACACCACAGGCATAACCCAGTTGGCCGCATCACGTCACCTCACCCAATTCCTCAGCGCACTGCTGCCACATGCTGCGGAGTACATTCATTTTCCCAGCACACCGGTGGAGCGCACAGCAAACATACAGGAGTTCCACAGGGTAGCACGTATGCCTGGCATGCTAGAGGCAATAGACTGCACCCATGTGGCCATCCACACCACCTGGCCCTGAGGGGGCCGCATATATCAATCGGATGGGCTATGCAAGCATCAACTGCCAGGTGGTGTGCGATGCCAGGGGGCGCATAATCAATGTCTGTGCCATGCACCCTGGGGGAGCACATGATGCCTTCATCTAGCACTAGTCAGCACTGTGCCACAGATTCGAGAGTGGGGACATCCCCACTGGCCACTTAGTGGGTGAGTATGCAAACCACATGGAAAAACATAGAGCTTGGGTGGGGCAGGGTCAGAGGTGACATAGGTAGTGGCCTACATGGCCCAAGGCAGGGTGATGCTGATCACCAAACTAACCTCCACCCTCTACACACAGGTGACAGTGGATACCCACTCCATCCCTGGCTGCTCACACCATACCAGCAGCCCACGACCCCATCGCAGCAACGCTACAATGAGGCACATGCCACCACACGCAATGTCATCGAGCGGGTGTTCGGGATGCTGAAGCCATGTTTCTGTTGTCTGGACACCTCCGGGTAGTGCCCTACAGTACAGCCCCTCAACGGCCTGCAGGCTATTCCTGGCCTGTTGCATCCTGCACAACATGGCCAACGGCTGTGGGATAGCTGTACAGGTCAAAGAGGGGGACAGTGATGGGGATGATGAGAACGCTGGTGATGACGGTGATGGGCAGCCCCCCCCCTTGGGCGACGGGACCCCTGACTGCTCCGGCTGGCACAGCTGCACTGGGACACCATCACAGAGGAGCACTTCAGCCAACCCAGGTAAGTCATGCGGCCATGTGCAACCACCAGTGGCAAAGGCACAACCCACGAACCCGCATGGACACACACCAGGGCTACATGCTGTCAAGGGAAGTGGCCGAGCATGGAACCACACACACCGCCAGGGATGGGCGAGGTCTAACATGGCACATGGTCATACACACACACACCTCACAAGACGTGCACAAAGGGTAGGATGCACGCCGACCCAGACCACCACCCCTAGCCACACACATGTCCACAGACCACCACGCCCACTGCTTGTCATTGTGCATGTGTCAGATGCTGGGCACCATTGCACAGTGGCGTACAGTGCAACGCAGGCATCATCATGCACATGCAATAATGGACAGCAGCTGGGAGGGTGTGCAGATGGAATGTGTGTGCGTGTGCAGGGCCGGGTACCCCACCCGTGCATTGCCCGCAGAATGACACAATGCACACAGGGTGGCATCAGACAGTAGCCATGCTGGGAGACAGGTCAGTCATGCCCCACAGTGCCACGGCCGCCATGGATGCATGAGTGGCCTCGCCGAGACCCACCAGCAGTGACAGGCTGACCACTGGCCTCATGGGGTGGCACCGATGGACCCCCAGGGGTTTCACTGCGTGAACATGACCGTGTTTGCGCAGGGGTCTGCAGCACACCGAACATGCCTGCGCCAGGCGTGCTCGGGATGCCCACAGCTGAACCCGGTGTCAACCAGGATGGTGTTGCATGATGCTGGGAACAGGGGTGGACATTGCACTGCATGGTGTCTGTGATGCATGGGCAAATAACTGTGTGCCCATTGTGGCCATGACAGCTGTGAATGCCTGTGTCTGCCTGTCAATGGCAGCGGTCACATCTTCCCACAACCAGTCCATCCTTGCCAGGAGCAGAGCGATGTCTCTGCTGCACCGCTCCTCTGCCTGGCACAGAGCCGCACTCAATGCATCCACCGCCATCACAAGCCGCATCTGCTGATTGACTGATGCTTGCAGTATGCGGGTGTGCTCATCTAAGAGGTCATCTGCTTGATTGGCATGCTGTCCCTCAGGGTGTTCACGGCCCTGATGCTCATCACCCCTTGAGGGTGGCTGCTGCACACCAGGGCCAGGCCTGGGCATGTCCACAGGTGGTGCACTGACACCGCCCGACACTGTACCCCCATGGCCATTGGCCGACTGCTGATGCTGCCCCCAGCTGCCGCTGTCCCGGGCTCAATGGTGCTGCTGCAGTGGCCGCAACAGTCCCACTGTCCTGGACACACACCAGTGCTGCCCCACTAGTGCAGACAGGCACAGGCTGGGACTGTGATGACATGCAGGCCTCCACGGTGGCACCACCCACAGCCATGGCCGCGATGTCATCTGCTGTGTGGCAATCCTGTGACACACACGTGTTACTGCCCATGCCGCTAGCTCCATCATCATCGGTGACAGATCCGGCACCAGCCTGAGTCCCAGCATGCTGGCATCCATGGATGCTGGTATGCTGGGACACGGGCAGGGCCTCCTCTGCACCTGCTCCACCAACATCAGTTCGGACATCCAGGTGGGCCCACTGTCACCCTGACCCCCGTATTCCTGTGGAGGTGGACGGGCCCTCCTCCATCTCCATGTTACTAGCCTCAGTGGAGAAGCCCACCACCACTGACCCATGCAGATGCTCAGGAGCTGTAAGTGAAAAAAAGTAGCATTACTGCATGTGACTTACCCTGCCCCCCCAATAGACAGACCATGACCTACCATGCAGTGACGGGCTACCACCCATCTGGAATCCACCACCCGGAACATCCTCAATGGCGCAATGCTGCATACTGCCAGCAACCCGCTCTTCCTGTGGGGTCAGGCGTTGCACCTCCGGCTGTCCCCCACTGGTCGCAGACCATGCTGCCCTGATGGCAGCCACCTTCTCTTTAATCCTTCGCCTGTCCGTTCCCATCTTCTTTTTGTGCTCCTGCATGGAGCGCTGGTGGCTGCCATGCAGGTTGACAGCATAAGCCACCTCCTCCCATGCAGCAGCACAGGCCTGTGGTGTTCCCTGGCGTCTGCTGAGAAGCGGCTCCTTTGTCAAGGTAGGCCTCAAACAGGGCATCTGTCTTGGCCTTTGTAAAGTTTGGCCTCCTCTTCCTCCCACGACTTTGTTCCTCTTCCTCCACCACACGATCGGTCATGATTCATCCTGTGAGAATGACAGGTGTTACCTGTGACTGTGCAGTCCCATTCATGTCCCAAACACCACAGTCCACACTCCCAAACAGCATGCAACTCACCACAATAGACTGCAGTAACCGACTATGGCCAGTGCAGCTTAATGTCGCATTTTTATAGCGCAACCCATGCGAATGAGGCAAGGTGCATCTTTAAGTGGATGCAAATGCAGTGACTGCGCCACTGAATGGCTGATTAGATGATTTGCATATGCCGGCTGAATATTGCGCTGTTGCGCTTTGTGCAATTGTGTTGAACGTGCTTAGCCAAGGGCACAGTTCTGTGACATGCGCAGTACACAACTAACTGCACATGCCTGGGTTGATGACGCAGGTGCCTGCCTCGCTGCTGATGTGCTGTGCACGGGAGGCAATGCAGGGCATGGGCACCATTGTGCCAGTGGCGCTACAGCACTGTTCACATATATGGCACTGTGGCACTGGGGCGTCATAGGCGCACTGGGGCAACAGCGCTGTAGGCCACTATAGGATGTGGCACACAGGCATCCAATCGCGCTACACGCATTGGGTTCCAATCGCGCTGTGGCTGTCCGTGCGCCAGAGACCCTTGACCCTGTGCCTGACCTTTGCCTTCTAGGCGCCATGTGTCAGGCATGGGTGTACCACTATCACGCTGTTCGGTGACAGCGTGATAGGGAATGGCAGTGCTGTACTGCGCAGCATCTGCACGTGGCAGGACCACACTGCAGAGTGCCATTTTGATTAAACCAGACAGCGGAGATGGCGCGGAGTTGTGCTGTGGTTTGGAGCCAGGTTGAGCTCACCAACCTGGTGGCTATAGTTGAGCCCCATGCTGGGACTTTGTTTGGAGAGGCACCCCTGGACAGGGCCAGGAGTGCGGTCTGGCAGGAGGTGGCCGATGCCCTGGAGGAGGCCACCGGTATGGGGCGAACGGTGGAGCAGTGCCACCACTGTTATGGGGACCTGAGGCGCAGGGACCCGGACCTGCTTGCCTGCCTGCGGGCACGTGCCAGGAGGGGCACAGTGCCACGGCCAGGTAGGTGCAACATCCATGCACTTTTATCGTCCATACGGGTATCATGGTTGCATGTGTCCAGCACATGGCGGAGGCCGTCCGGTGTTGGCTGTGGTGGTGGTGGTATCGGGGTGTGGGGTGGATGGGTATGGCTGTGTGGGATTGCACACACATGGGGGTGAGGGGACTTTGATACCGGATTGTACTGATGTTCCTCTCTCTATATTTGCACCTTAGGACCAGAAGAACAGTGGCGGAACAGGGACCGGAGGTGCCGCATGGAGGAGCAGCGGGACAGGAGGGGTGATGGTGGTCCACGGCACATGGACCAGCCTGCTGATGGTGAGTGCCTTACATCCATGATTACTATTGCATGCTGTATAACTGGGCGGGCAGTGGGGCATGGCCACCATCCATTGACACCACTGCCATGCACGCAACTTGTTACAGTCAGCACTGTCCAGTGGCACTGCATGTCTGGGAGTGCGTCAATGGTGATCCATGCGTGCACCGGGTACATGGCTGTGCCACTGCCTTCACACCGCATAGCCAAGTCACTGTATGACCATGGTGGTGCTGTGCAGGACATGGGCAGTGGGTGTGTGCAGTGGTCAACATGGCTGTGGCTGCCTGGGTGGGCAGGTCTTGTGGACACGGTCACTGTGGGTGGTCGCACACCATTACAGGGGTGTGGCACATGACTGTATGCCATGCACAATGGGTGGGCTGCAGGGAAATGGACAGTCACACCTATTGACTCTGCTCCGTCATCCTAGGTGGATGGCGACTCCTACAAATACAGCAGAGTCTACACGAGCTGCTCCAGGTGGCGAGGGAGACCTTGCAGCTCCTTCAGAGAATACACTGCCATGGGATCAGAAGGAGATGGAGGAGCACACATTGGCGCTATGAAGAGGAGGACTGGGGTGGCCGTTGATGTACCCATGCCCCGACTACCACCTTCCCCCCTTTGACCCACCCTCACACCCCTTCTTCCCTCTCCCATATGTTCACCCCTGCCCCTTTCCCGCCCCCACCTGTTATGTGGCCCTTCCCTCACTCTTGTAAATAATTGTACATAGTTTTTCTTTACATCTTTTAAATATATGCATTTTGTTATGACAACTGTGGTGGTCTCTGATTTGCAGTGGGCTACAGGTGCTCAGCTGCAGTGGTGTGCATGGCGTCAGGGGTGGTGCACGCATGGGCGTGTGTTGTGTGTGCAGAGGTGAACCGCCTATGGTGTGGTCAGGGGGATCAGTCACTGTCTGTGGTTTGTGTGTTGTACTCTGTGCACTGGATGCCTGTGTGCAGTGGTCCACGGGGCCTGCACTGTGTGCATGGCACCCGTCAGACTGTCCGTGGCCTGTGCAGCTGACACCCTTGCATGTCTGTGATATGCACGGTCTGCTGGCGTGTCAGTGGTGGCTATCCATGCTGGATAACAACTGTACCCAGCACAATGCCAGGTTGCCTGCCATCACCAGTGTGGTGCATGTCTGCCTCCGGTGGCACTGTGGCCTCCACTGTTGTTGTCCCCCCTCCATGCTGTCGCTTGTGTCTGTTGCAGGGGATGTGCTCCAGTGTCTGTCACTTGTGCTCCAGCAGCATGCTGGTGGCATACAGCGTCATGGTGCCTGCAAAGGGTGGCTGGCACACCTGTGCAATGTAGGGGTGCTGGCCATGTGTACACGTCAGCCGTGGCCACACACCAGTGGCTTAGTTGACCCACTACTGTGTCCCTGTGTTGGTGTGCCCTTGGGTATGGGTGGGTGTTTGTCCATGCACTGTGTTGCATCCTGTGTGGTGCATGCCTCCATGCTACACTGTGTGTGTCTGTGCTGGCTGTTGTAGCCAGTGCTGGGAGAGAATGTGTCCTTGGGAGGGTGTGCAGGGTGCTGTACCACTGGAGGTGGGGTCCGGGGCATGCCCTGTGACATGTGGGGTACATTGTGTGCTGACGCATGGTCGGTCTCTCAGCTGTACCTCGGGGGGGGGATGTGCAGGGCGGCACTGTGTATGCATCTGTTGCATTGCTGTCTGCTGCTGCCCACTGCAGGGTGCTCATGGTGGGGATGCCTTGCATGGCTCCATGGTGCACAGGGTTGCATTGTCACAGTGGGGGTGGTGGCATGCATGGGGTGCCCTGCACTGTTGGGTGCTACCCTGGGCAGGGTGTATGGGGGTCATGGTGCAGGGTGTGCTCTGCATTGGTGGGATGGTGTGGTACGGGTTGGTCGGCCCTCCTTGTGTGCCAGTCACAGCTTGCCAGGGGGTGTGCTGGGGCTCCATGGCCTGGCTGTGGTTTGGTTGCTGGTATCCATGGGCTGGTGGTTATTCCAGCTTTCCCCCGGTTCTGCAGTGCATGGGGTGTGGGGGACGATGTCTGTTCTGCTGTGTGTTCCTCTGCCCATCTGTGGCATGGGTGGTGGGCCCCTGCATCCCTGGTTGTGCTGTTGCATTGCTGCCCTGCTGCAGGGGGCATCCCTGGTTGTGCTATGGCGCATCTGAACTGCTCCACTGAGCATCCTTTGTTGCGCTATGGCGCATCAGATATGCTCAGCTTCACATCCCTAGTTGCGCTATGGCGCAGGTGGTGCAATATTCAGTCGTCGGCTGTAGGCGCATCTTGGCCTGCGCAGTTTTTGAACATTGCGCTTCTTGCTCATGGGTGCAGTGGACTTGTGCTTGCTCCTGCTGTTTTTCTGGGTGCAGTTTGAATATCTGGGCCAGAGTGTGTCATCTGATTTATGCACTGCTGGTATGGACCATTTTACAGCTGTATGATGTACTGTAGCTATGTCCTTGCTCAGCTGTTACTGTTAGCACAATGCATGCAAGTTCTACTGTAAAACTTCTGCTGCTGGAAGGGACGTAAACTACATCACACTGTTCTAGAGCTGTACTAACCACGGGTGTGCAACTCAAAAGCACCTACAGTGCTTACTAAAATGCCAGCAAAGGTCGAACAATAACAGGACGTGAACCAACATTTAAAATACAGCTTCTCAGGAAAGAATGACTTACAGGTTCAATGTAGTTCTCATTAAAATGGCAGACTTGCCTTAGTGTTATATCTGTAAGTGTTAATATATTAAACAGCAAAATGTTGCTGGTGCCCATGCTGCACTGGCTCCATACACAGAATTTTGCCTTTAGTTTAGTAAAATTGCCTTGTGGTATAGTAGGCTATTTTGCTGCAGTTACTGCATCTGACAGAAATAAACAATTGCCACATTACTGCACCAAGAAGGTGACAGATTTTAAGAGGAAAAATGGTGCCTAAGCATAGAACTTATATGTTTGTAGCACATATACACATATACACATATACACATGTACACATGTACACATATACACATATACACATATACACATGTACACATGTACACATATATCCTGCAATGGTTTATTTTTAGAGTATATTGGCATTTTGTCAGAATATACTGTAGAAGCGCTTCCTTTCATTGTAGAAGCTGTCTTATAATTCCAGCTGGTAAAAAGAAACCTTGGCAGTGGCCAATTTCTAATTCACTAAATGATAAAAGTAGATGTCACATTAGCTCAAGAGGAGCTGGGTGCAGAGTGGAGAGGTACTGCATAACAAAGGAGAGTAGAAGAGATGTCAGCGGCGCAGGAGCCGAGTAGACACTACTTTATCATCACTGCACCGGAATCCTACTTAATGAAGACACTTAGACAATTCCCTAGTTGCTTGACACATCCAGCCTTCTTTGCTAAAAGCCTCTGAAGATGCTGTTCCTGAGGCAACCAGTTGGTTCTTTTTTATTTACATGTTGTCTGGGAAGAGGGGAAGCACTTGGTGCTCTGTTATGCCATTGCTGATTTTTTTGAATGTAAGAATAAATCTTTTTCTATATCACAACTGTGTTGTCTGGTGCCAGTTTTTATTTGTACTGACATTTATCTATCTTAAAGAGGGAGTCCGGTAAAAGTACTACATTGCAGAATTAGAATCAGCCTATCCCCAGTAAATCTCATGCCAATAATTAGGCTTCTGCATTACTTTGTTTTAAAGCTATGATCTATTTTCAGGGACACTGGTTTACCGGTATTGAGAAAGGGCAAATTCCATTTTGCACATTGTAAAAAATGTTACTGTCACCGGTGTCTGCTAAGCCAAAATCCGGTTTCACCGGTGTTTGGTTTTGTGTACTTTATTTAACAACTTTTAACTCTGCTAACATGCATTTTAGCAGTTTTGACCTCCACTATTACACATCCTTCCATCCTTGTACCAATTTAAAATTATTTTAGATACAAGATGTGATGGCAACAGCAACACTACAGCCCCCATCCCTGAGATGTGATGGAAACAACAGCAAGGCCCCCATCCCTCTGGTGCGATGGCAGCAGCAGCACTGCGGTCCCTGTCCATTAGGTGTGATGACAGCAGTACCATGTTCTGCATTCCTCAGGTGTGATGGCAGTATCAGCACTATGGCTCCCATCCCTCAGGTGGGACAGCAGCAGTACAACATTCCCTATCCACCAGTGGTTATGGCAGAAGCACTATGGCCCCCGCCTCTCGGGTGTGATGGCAATATCAGCACTATGGCCCACATCCCTCTGGTGGACAGCAGCAGTACAACATTTCCCATCCACCAGTGGTTATGGCAGAAGCACTACGGCCCCCCGCCTCTAAGGTGTGATGGCAGTAGCAACAATGCAGTCCACATCCCTCAGGGGTGATGGCAGTAGTGACAGCACTATGATCCCCTTTCTTCAACACCCACATGCACAAGTTACAAATTACTTGGTCTCTTTGCTTGTTAGAACTCAGATGTGAATTAATCTGAACCACCACCACTGCTAGGTGGACCACATTTGTTTTTTCCTATCATTTAACTGCCTAAATTGGATTTGTGCCTGTGACACCACTGACCAGGATTTGGGAACAGGTTTGGGTGTTGGAGGACTGGCCGGGGGGGGGGTGAAGGCTTGAGTGTCCAACGACCACTCGCCTTCTCCTGGGAGGGAGGGTATATTCACAGCTCAGCATTTGCTGGTCCCAGGTGGAGACTGGAGGCATGGCAACACATTGGCTCTCATTGCAGAAGAGAGCGTGATGGACGTCAGCTTGTGCCTTGACATCATGTGGACTGTCACGCTCTCACAAAAATGGAAAAACACCTGCTGGCCACCTGGAGGATGGCTCCTGGTCCTTCCATAAGCATGAAGCCCCAGACACATGTATCTGTTCTGACCCCTGCCATGCCTGGGATATTCAGGATGCTCTTTAGGGTGATTGTCTTCCCCTATTAGCCTCCCACAGGGGTAGGGGCCCACCCATGAAGGGTTACTTCGGGTTACCTGGTAGCATGGCCATAAGGGGCAGTGGATGGTGGTGGGGACTCAGCAGCAGTGGTAGGGGGACTTGGCAGGCCTGAAGGAGTGGATGGCCAGGGGATAGGAGGAACAAAAAAAACTGCCTGAATTTGCTTCTTTGAAATAGTGTCTTCACCTAAAAAAAAAAATTCACAAGTGGTTAGTGGAGGACCTTCTAATGCATCTCACAAACATGTGGTTTCCTTTTTTTCCCTTGGTGTCCATGAAAAGGGTGTCTCTCAGTTTTTATGCCTGAGCTCAGATGTGAATTGAGCACCACTCTACCCACCAGCATCGTACAGCCCCTGGGGTCTTATCTTTCGTATGTCACTGAATGTGCTTTCAAAATCCACTGGCCAAGCATAGGTACAATTAAACACTTAACATTTGCTTTTTATTAAAGCAGTCTGTCAGAAAACTTTTTGTTGTCACAGAGACTGACACAACAGGTGGGAGAGAAGGTGCAAATGATGAAATGGGCAGACTAGGTGGGCCGTCAAAGTCTATGTTTCTATCCCATTCACCCAAATAAGTAGTAAGACAGCTTGTGCCTTGTGAACATACTTTCATTCAGACTAATTTTCAATCAAACAACTGAGGATTTTGGATGGCCCTGCTGATTATAAACTTGAATAAACTAGTTGGTAACTGTGATCCTGTGCTTAGCAATCTATATCCTAGATGTTCATATGCAAAAAATACAATAAAAACCTGACTAAAGTCTAAAAACAAGCTTATAAAACACAAAATATATCTGAACATTTATATTTACTTTATACAACATCATTGCAGCCAGAGTATAACTTGGATAAATTACATGGTACCCTGACTACTGTATGATGTAGTAAACATATATTGGTATTTTTTTTATATTTTTTGTAAACTGGGTAAACCCGCTAGGCAAAACTGCCTGTTTTCAGAGGTGACCCAGGAGCACTGTGGAGGTTAAGTGCCTTGCTCAGTCACACAGTATGCAAGTGGAGGTTGTGGGAATCAAACCCAAGCCTTCTAAAAATGTACTCAGTTCGATCAGTGTTTGTTACTCTAACCACTAGGCTATATTGCCAGCTATTACACCCATATGTAATGTTTTAATATATGATTTAAATAATAGTGCACAGTACCTACAGTGCAAATTATGAACACTGAACACTTTGCAACATTTTACTAAAACTGAATTATTTCCCTCTCCATCTGCTTATGTTTTCTTACACCAAAGTGGGTGTATAGTTGACAGAGCACTGTAAATAACCTGAGGTAGCACTACTGCTTGCAATGTCAGGGACTCAGGAGCAGAAGTGAATTCCCATCGCTAGAGGTCTGACCAGGGGAGTAGGATCGAGCACCTGGGGGGCTGCTCTCCTCCTCCTCAGGGAACGGTGGCCTGCAGGTCTTGCTGCTTTACTGCCACCTGGGTGACCACAGGTGGTGGTACAATGAGACTGCAGAGCAATTGGGAAGAGAAGAAGCTAGCCAGGTTCTGGAGTAGCGGCATGTCTCTATTTGCCCTACTTCCTTGGATCCCCTCGAGTGTTGGTACCCTCAGGAACAGAGACCAGAAAATCAGTAACATTCACCCCACATCGGCTGCTGGTAGAAGGGACTCAGCTGGCCCAGACTTCATAACCAGTTTCCATGAGGGACCCACTGGGCTGCCCGACACACATTAAAGGACTGTGGAGGGGTGACCTGGGGTCCTCTCCCTTCCCACCTGGGGGGTACAACCTAGGCAGGATGGGGGTAGGCTCACAGGAGCCCCTGAGCATTACTTGGGGTGAAGCTAGGGGATACCCAGCCTAGGGATCTCTGAAAAGTGGAAACTGACACTGTGAGAAGGGGGCATAGAAAGAGAAAATAAAAACATTTAAAAATATGCTGAAATCTTAGGGATTCTGTGCAGAGAAATGCAATTTCCGTGAGGCACCGGTACAAGAATTAAACATCCGCAAACCAAGCAGGATTCCGTGATTTTTACCAGTGTTACCGGTAAAAATGGAAAACCATTGTCCCTGTCTATTTTGTAACAATGATTTCAACCCCTGTTCAAAAAAGCCAGTTTCAGTTAAGAGCCACTGATGATGTTACAACCAGAACTCACAGACTAGTCCTGCCTGTCAGCAATCTTATAGGACCCATTTCTCCGAAGTTATAGAAATTGTAGCAATCATTAAAAAAAAAATACAAAACTGACATGGGGTTACCTGCAGTGCTTGGCGTTTTCAGAATGTTCAGATGCATGGTACTGTTCTTTAGAATATATCAAAAGGTAGTTTTGGAATGCAGCGCTAAACCAAGATATTGAATGTCAAAGTGGGACACAATTTTAGAATGTTGGGGGGGGCATGCTGGGAATGTGACAGGGACACACATTGAGGAATTTAGCAGGGACTGGTAATTCTGGAATATAGTAAGGATGTACAGTCGGAATGTGACAGGATACACCATTTTATTTTGAAACTGCTTGTCCTTGCCACATTCCAGAATTGTACACACCCACCACATTTCAAAATTGTATATCACATCATCATCATAATCCGACATTATGCATCCCTGCCATTTTCCAAAATTGTGCATGCCTGCCACATTCCAAAACTGCACATCCACACCACATTCCAAAGTTGTGTTTCAGTGCCACATTCTGAAACTATCACATGACATTCCAAAACTGTCATTACCACATTCCAAAATTGTGTGTTACCACCGCATTCTGAAACTGAGCGTCACTGCCACATTCTAAAATTGAACATCACTGCCACATTCTGAAACTCTGTGTCACTGTCACATTCTGAAATTGTGTGTCACCGCCACACTGCGAAATCGAGCATCACCACCACATTCTGAAATTGTGCATCACTGCCACATTCTGAAACCGAGCATCACCACCATATTCCAAAATTATGTCACCGCCACACTCCGAAATTGTGCGTCACTGCCACATTCCGAAATTGTTCTTCACCTCCACATTCCAAAAATGTGCGTCACCACCACATTCCAAAACTGTGCATCACCACCACATTCTAAAACTGAGTGTCACTGCCACATTCTAAAATTGTGCATCACCACCACATTCCAAAACTGTGTGTCACCGCCACATTCTGAAATTGTGTGTCACTGCCACATGCTGAAATTGTGCATCACCGCCACATTCCAAAATTGTGTGTCACCACCGCATTCTGAAAATGAGTGTGTTTATCACATTCCTAAACTGAGCGTCACCACCACATTCCAAAATTGTGCATCACTGCCACATTCTGAAATTGTGCATCACCACAACATTCTAAAACTGTGTCACCACCACATCCTGAAATTGTGTGTCACTGCCACATTTCGAAAGTGTGCATCACTGCCACATTCCAAAACTGTGCATCACCACCAGATTCCGAAATTGTGCTTCACTGCCACAGTCCAAAATTGTGCATCACTGCCACAGTCTGAAATTGTGCATCACTACCACATCCTGAAATTGTGCATCACCACCACATTCCAAAATTATGTGTCACCACCGCATTCTGAAAATGAGTGTGTTTACCACATTCCTAAACTGAGCATCATTACCACATTCCAAAATTGTGTCACTGCCAAATTCCAAAATTGTGCATCACTGCCACATTCCGAAATCATGCATCACTGCCACATTCCGAAATCGTGTCACTGCCACTTTCCGAAATTGAGCATCACCACCACATTCCGAAATTGTGCATCACTGCTACATTCTGAAACTGTGCATCACCACCACATTTCAAAATTGTATGTCACTGCTACATTCCAAAATTGTGTGTCACCACCACATTCTGAAACTGTGCATCACTGCCACATTCTGACAATATGTGTCACCGTCACATTCTGAAACTGTGTCACCGCCACTTTTCAAAACTGAGCGTCACCACCACATTCCAAAACTGAGCATCACTGCTACATTCTGAATCTGAGTGTCACTGCCACATTCTGAAACTGTGTGTCACCACCACATTCCGAAACTACATCACTGCCACATTCCGAAACTGTGCGTCACTGCCACATTCCAGAATTGTGTGCTACTTCCACATTCCGAAATTGAGCGTCACTGCCACATTCTGAAATTGTGTGTCACTGCCTCATTCTGAAACTTTATGTCTCTCCTACATGCTAAACTTTTACCTGTCTGTCACATTCTGAAATTGTTTGTAAACTTCCACATTTCAATATTGCCTCTCATTGTCATATTCTGAAAATATGCATTCCCACCACTGCACATCCCCCCACATTCTGAAAAAGAGTGTCACTACCACATGCAAAAATTGCATGTCCAAGTAACATTCTAAACTTATGCATCCTTGCCTCATTCGGAAATTGCATGTGACTACCACATTCTGAAACTGTATCACCACCACATTTTGAGATTCCGTGTCCATGCCCCATTCTGAATTTGAATGTTGCCACCACAATCTGAAATCACGCATACCAATGTGAAAGGGCTCTGGAGACCTCTGTATTTCTTCCCTATGTTAATGTCTGTTGCAACAGCACTCTCATGCTTTCTCCTTCTTTCCTACTCTAGTTCCTCCCTTTGCTTTCCCCGTCTACAGGCAGGCCACCTGTAGTACGTTCTCCCCCCCTGTGTACTTTGTTTCTGATCTCCGAGTGTCTTTGTCACATAATTTTGCCTGCACAATAAAAACACCTGCACGATCATGCATAAAGGCAGCAGCATGAACATGTGCATATTCTCCCTTGTGAATGTGCAAGATGGTATTAGTGAGCGTAGCGAAGATGTAGAAATTAAAAGCTACAACAGTGGTCCTCTCGGTATTTAGAAGTGGACCCCTGAGTTGTGGAATATAATTCTGTGCTTCTGCAGCAGTCTTAGGGCTAGTGAAGGAGTCGCTAGCTGCAGTCTTATAGACACTCTATTGTTCACGCAGTGTATCAAAAAGTAAATGAGGAGTGGATTTCTTAAGTTACTTTTCAGGAGCTGGCTCAGAAAATAAGTTCTGCTGTGTTTCTATAGTGCTATAAGGGAATTTGTTTAGTTATGTTTAGCACCTGTATTCTATATAGGCTTGCAGGAGATACATTTTGTGTGCCTGTATTAGCACACAAAGCACTTGTAAAATTATTTTGCTGTTTTGTAAACAGTGCAAAATGAATTAAGCTACAATGTTTAATCCTTTTGTTTTCCTCATTATATTAAAGTTGGCTATGACTTTTAGTTGAAGTTTTAAAAGCTGCAAAGAAGTATACAATATTTGTCTCAGACTGTTTTACCTGCAAGAATGGTTTGGGGTGTGTCCTTGCTGCTCAGCCCTCTCTGTGTGTCTACTTCCTATAGTGCCGGCTGGCCCATTTTCTCTGTATTAAATAGGTAGAGGACCTAGAGGAATGGCTTAGGCAGCAGACTCCTCCCACTCCTGATTTGTTTCTTTATTAAAGCAACAAAATGATGATTTAGTAACTCTCATTGATTAATAATAACCGGGTTAGGCTTTTTCCCATAGGGAAACCGTGGCATAATATGCCATTATAAAGAAGCATTTATAACAGCAAACATGCACACAGTTTCCTTCACTATGCACATGCCCAACCTACAGCTCTTCCGGGTTTTCACCGCTCGCCACCAGATTTCTTCGTCAGTCGAAACTGCACCACCGCCACTATCTCTAGGCGGTAAGTAACTATTTAAGAAAAAAACTTCCTAACAAAAATCACACTGTAAAGGGGACAACAAAACAAGAAAAAGTAAACTGCTGCTAAGTGACCGAGGACTCGGCTAAACATCATCTAGACCGCAGCTGCACCAGATAATTTATTTTATATAATTGGCTGTGGCAAAAAAGCCTAACCCAGCAATTATATAAAATAAAATATGGGGTGGTGTGTGTAAACTTGAATTTTACACACACCCTCAGGGTTGGATGCCTGGCTAAACCCCTCGAGCTTCGCTCTCGGGGTTTATATGCCATCCAACCCCTTGGGTATGTGTAAAATCTTGTTACACACACCACCCCATACTTTATTCTCTATTTTATTAACACTTTAGATATTTGCCTGTTTCAGTTATTGAAAATTATTGTTTCTAAAGTTATGTTACTAACAGGTATGGGGCGGAGCCTATTTATATCGCATGATCCCTTACCTGTTATATAAAGAAATGCTTTAGCAAGTGTCAGTAGAGTGGAGAACTCTGAGCAGTCCAGACCCTAGCCTTTTCTAGTGGTCATTTTTTTTTTCCAATTGTTTAACCAGGTGAGACACACTAAGCTGAAAGCTTGTTTACAGGTGCAACCTGGGAGCACAGGGAAGTTAAGTGACTTGCTCAGGGTCACACAGTATATGTAAGAGGGACTTTAGGATTCATACCCAAGTCTCCAGATTTGCAGCTCAGAGCCTTAGACCACTGTGCTACACTGCCCCCCCCCACTGTGCTATACTGCCTCCCGATTTGTTATGAGTTAAGGACTGATTTTCTTATTTGATTTATTTTCCCTCTTTAATTGTTTGGTCTAACAGTTCACTGTTAAAGAATTAATTTGCTAGCTTTCTTATTTTCTTTGCTGAATAAAAGCTGTTTTTGTTGCATTGAAACCTGGTGTTTGCCTCCATCTCTACTCACAGCCTACTACACTTGGTGGCAGTGGTGGGATCCATTAAGACACCTGAGCTGTTGGTGGATTAATGTGGAGCACCAAACTGGGTACTCGGATGGAGGCTAGGAAGAAACTGGCAGTCACAACACAACCTGGCTTGACTGGGGTCCAGACTCGCAGGATGATAGAACTCACACAGGAGCCATTGCTGCCTGGTTTGGAGGATGTGAGACAGAAGACCAATTGAGAGGGAGAAGAAGAAGGGCAAGAGTTGAAGGGGGCCACTGCTGCTGCTATGGGAGAACCCGAGGGACCTCCCTCCTGAGAATATACAAGACTTGCTTCAGTGGTTATGCATTCGACAAATGGATATGGAGAGGTGAAGAGAAGAAGAGTACTGCCTCAATGAGGCTTGCTGGACTGATACCCTTTGGGCCATACAAACCTGTGAAGTTCTAGGCCAGGTACAGCTGTAGAGTCAGATGGGCTGAAGGACATTAAAATATCTAAACTAACTTATTCATATGACATACAGGCCTACCTTACCTCTTTTGAAAGAGTGGCTGAAGCTTGTCACTGGCCATGGGACCAATGGGTGGTATGCCTGGCACCACATTTGTCAGGAAGAGCCCAACTGGCATACAGCCATGTGGATGCTAGGTATGCTAATGATTATGACCATGTTCATCAGGCCATACTTAAGAGATATGATATAAGTGTGGAAACATGACAGCGTTTTAGAACTTTTAGGTTCCACACTGTAGACTCTCCACAAGAAGCTTACACCAGACTGAGAGACCTATGCTACAAGTGGCTACAACCTTTCACACAGACTATAGACTAGGTCATGGAATCCATTATATTGGAAAAATGTGTGAGAATTCTGCACCAAGATATTCAGATATGGGTTAGGTAACAGTGTCCAGAGGTAGCACAGAAAGCTATTGACTTGGCTAATGACTATCTTACAGCCAGACTGGCCCATACAAAGGGACTCTCCAGAACACGTGGACTTCCACCAACAGTAAGACAACCTAAAACTTCATCTGGGAATGTTAATGTGCCTAATCAGACTGCTGCAGGGGTTACACCGAGATGGGGTAGAATTTACAATGCAGATATTTGTCATCCATGCAATGAGAAGGGACACACAGCTAGGCTTTGTCCAAAAAAGAAGAAAGAACCTGTTCCACTAGCTTTGGCATGTTGGGGGCAATATATGACTCTGGTGCAAGTAGCAGGAAAGGATGTCCCTGCTCTCTTGGACTCTGGGAGTCAGACAGACATTCATACAGTCTAAACTGATAACAAACCCAAATATAAGTGATACAACTGGGGTGACATGTATCCATGGAGATGTGCACTACTATCTGATGGAACAGATTACATTGACTGTGGAAGGAACAGAACAGCCAATGAAAGTGGGACTAGTTCCAAGGTTGCCTGTCCCTGTAGTGATTGAGGAAGACTTTCCTGACTTTGACAAGCTGATGATATCAAATCCTACTTTGGGTGCTTTCACTACCAGGGCATAGGCCAGACAAGAGAACTCTGGCATAAATATATCCTTTTGACGGTGACGTTTATGGTGCCCCCAAAAAGGACAGACAGTCTAAAGGAAATCAGAAAAGGGATAAGAGGCTCTGGAACATGAAATGTTTGGACATTTCTGACCCCCTTGATTTAGATGATAAACAAGAGACGTTTATGAAAGAACAAAGTGCTGATGATATACTAACTCCTTGTTTTTTACAGGTAGTCAAAGAAGACAATGATACTGTATATCCTATATTTGTTGTACATAACAGTTTATTATATAGAGAGTGCAAGAACACAACCATGAGGGTAGTTGTGGAATAATTATTAGTTCCAGTCCACTATAGGCAGCACTTAACACAATTAGCACACAGTATCCCCATGGCTGGACAAATAGGGAGGGATACAACTTTAAGTCTGCTACTGTACAGGTATTACTGGCCGGATATACATGAACAGGTAGCCGACTATTGTAAAAGTCACCCAGAATGTCAGCAAGTGGCCTCAGTAAACAAAAAGGACAAAGTACCCATGCAACCTCTTCCCCTGTTAGAGACACACTTTCAGAGAATAGCCATGAATGTTGTGGGGCCTTTGCCCAAAAGTAGCAAAGGGAATCGATTTATTCTGGTACTTTGTGATTATACGACAAAGTATCCAGAAGTCATCCCATTGAGAAAAGTCACTGCCTCAAAAATAGCAGAGGAAATCCTGAAAGTATTCAGTAGAGTGGGAGTTCCCCAGGAAATACTTACAGACAGGGGAAGTAATTTTCGCTCTGCTTTGTTGAACCATCTATACAAGTCCCTAGGTATCGGGGCCATGTATACATCATCTTACCACCCTCAAACCGAAGTGCTGGTCGAGCGGTTCAACAAAACTCTAAAAAAGATGTTACAGAAACATGTACAAGGTGAAGGAAAGACCTGGGATGTATATTTGCCATTCATGCTGTTCGCCTATAGGGAAGTTACCCAGTCTTCCATAGGTTTTCCCCCTTCGAATTACTGTATGGGAAAAATCCCTGTGGGCCCTTAGATATCATTACAGAACAATGGGAAGGTGGAAATAGGACTGAGTGTACCCCCACAATAGACTATATCACGCGGTTGAGGCAAAGATTGGCAAAATATGTTACATGGGCACAGCAGCACAGTCACAGAAAACAGAGAGAGTAAAAGGAATATTACAGCCAAGATGTGGATAGTAAGTCATTTACCTCAAGGGATAAAGTTTTGTTATTACTACCATCCACAAATAGTAAACTCATTATGAAGTAGCAAGGCCCATACACAATCCATAGACAAACAGGACCTGTAAACTATGAACTTGAGTTTCCAGATAGGAGAAAGAAATATTAGATCTACCATGTTAATTTATTACAGAAATGGGTGGATCGAGTAAGTACTCCTGCCTCTTTGGCACTCCTTGTACATCCTGAACAGCCAGCAACTGAACTAGACTCAGCATATCAAAGACTGGAAGGTTCGGGGGGTATCAGGACCTAAACATTAATCCTGAGCTAGAACCCATACAGAGAGAAGCCTTAGATTCCTTACACCTAGGGCTATCTGGGGCAGAAATCCGCCAACTGCAGCTGGTGCAGAATGCTGCGGCCCGGCTTTTGACTGGAACATCTCGATTTAGTCATATTTCTCTGGTGCTGCGTGAACTGCACTGGCTGTCTGTATGGTGGTGGATTACCTTTAAAGTAATTTTATTGACTTTCAAAGTCCTACACGGACAGGGACCGGACTACCTGAAAGAGCTCCTGGTTCCTTACTGCCCCGGGTGATCGCTTTGCTCAGCTGACGAGGGGTTGCTAGAGATTCTGAGGGTGCGTTTAAGATCTGATGGGGCCCAGGCATTTATGTTTGCGGCTCCTACCCTCTGGAATTCTCTAACCCATCAGTTACCCCTCCACCCTTCCACCCAAAGCTAGTTCTACTTTTATAGGCACAGAATTTGACTGACAACAGGAACTTCCTGTTTGGGAGCAGGAAGTGAGTGATCACAGAGCCACCAAAGACCCACCATCCTAGAAGGGCAAGAGTAGCTCTCTGGCCCCCTCTAGCTGCTGGAGGTCTGCCTCTCAGCAAGTAAGGGGTCTACTGAGAAATATAGGATATTCTTGTCTCAGAACAGGACAATCAGGAGCTTAAAGGGCACACAGGCAGAAAGTAAGGAGAGAGAGAGAAAAAAAAAACAAAGGAAAGAGTAAGGATTGCAAACAGTTAAGGGGCCAGAAATAAGACATGATGGGAGTGGTGCAGTGCTGTGACTGTGGAGCAGCAGTCTTCCGGGAGATGTTCTGGAGGATGCGGTGTTGTCCCATCTGCAGGCACCTCTCTGGGCTGAGGCAGGAGGTTGCTCATCTCCAGGCTGAGTTGGTCAGGATTTGTGGGACCTCCTCTTCCATCCAGGGACCACCAGTGCCACTGCCGTTACCTCAGAGGTTGCCAAGAAAGAGGAGCGTTGGACCACAGTGGGCTCAGGAGGGTGAGGGTGGTGGAACAGAGGTGCATCCCTCCAGTTGTACCTCTCCACAATTCCTATGCCATTCTGGCAAAGTGTGGTTCCTCTATGGAGGCACCCGCAGTGGAGACCAAGGAGGATGCTGGGAACCTCCTCAAAGAAGATCCACAGGAGGGTGGCAGGGAACCCCGCAGGGGAAGGAAATAACTCCTGGTTGGGGACTCCATTGTTAGGAAGGTAGAACTGGGGGAGGAAGGGGCGAGAGAGAGGTAAGGTGCCTGCCTAGCGCCATGGCTTGGAGGGACAGGGAGTGAATCCTCAGGATTGCTGGAGCAGCTGCACAGTGGAGGGAGCTGGATGTCATTGTCCGCCTAGGGACAAATGACCTGGCTAAAAAAGGGATTAGAGAAGTGCAGGAAGAGTTTGTGGAATTGGGGAGGGGCCTTAGACAAGTAGCATGCACAGTAACCTTCTCGGAGGTGCTGCCCATCTATGGCGAGGAGAGGTTAGGTGTTCCTGCACCATGGGATTCAATCAGTGGTTGAAAAACTGGTGTGGAGCTCAGGGATTTGGCTTCATTGGGGACTGGGGGTCCACCTGGAATGATGCAAGCCTATACTGGCATGATGGGCTGCATCTGTCCAGGAGGGGAACCAGGATCCTAGGTGATAGGTTTAAATGCTTCATTGGCAAGCATTTAAACTAGCCAAGGGGGCAGGCACTGGAAAGGAGCAGGGAAATCCTAGCCCCCCGAAAAACATCATGTTAGTAAGTGTGGTAAACATCAACATACAGGTGTCAATAGGGAGAAGGGCAGGGGTAAATGGAGACAGTGACAAAGTCAAGAAGGACAGGGATGGGGCAAAAAGGAGTAAGGCCATCAGGGAATGGAGTGTAATGAGTACCAATGCCCATAGTCTGGGCAACAAGCTCCCTGAGCTGGTGGCCTTGATTGAAGAGGGATGCCTGGATATTGTAGCAGTCACAGAAACATGGTACACAGAGAACCATGACTGGGATGTTAACATACCAGGGTACGTAACCTACAGGAGAGACAGGCAGGGGAGAAGAGGGGGAGGAGTAGCTCTCTATGTAATGGAAGGGATAAAAACAACTGAACAAAAGAGTAAACAGGGAGGAGAAGAAGAGGCACTGTGGGTCACCTTGGAGACTGGAAAGGGCACCACAATCAGCACAGGGGTTGTGTACAGACCCCCATGTCAGGGGGAGGGAATGGACAAGGATATGATAGAAGGCATTCTTAGAATGGCAGAGAAAGGGGAGATACTGTTGATGGGAGACCTTAATATGCCAGATGTTAACTGGAACACATTTGCTGCAGCAACATCCAAGAGGAGGGCCATTCTTGATGCCCTACAGGTGGCAGGCCTCAGACAGCTAGTTTCGGAACCCACTCATGAGGGAGCAATCTTATACCTCATACTCTCAAATGGGGGCAGTGAGAGGATCTCAGATCTAGAAGTGGGTTGCCATCTGGGAAAAAGTGACCATCAAAGAGTGTGGTTCACATTAAATTCAGCTACAGAGTCAAGCCATACAAAAGTGAGGGTACTGGACTTCAGGAGGGCTGATTTTGGCAAGATGGAGAGTGCCTCAGAAAAGCACTAGCAAACAGGCTAGAAGGAGGTGGAGCAACAATGGGGAATCATCAAACTGCCATCACAGAGGCAACAAGCCTTTGTGTGAAGCAAATAAACAACATGAATGAAATAAAAAGCCACTATGGTTCTCAAAAGAGGTGGCTGTGAAAGTCAGGAAGAAAAAGATAGCATTCCAGAAGTATAAGGAAACACAGAAGGAGCAGGACAAAGAGCTGTACCAGTTAAGGCAGAAGGAAGCAGGGAGGGAAGTCAGAATAGCAAAGGCCCAAACTGAGGAAAAGATAGCCAACTCGGTTAAGAAGAACCTTTTTGTTTACTGAGGCCACTTGCTGACATTCTGGGTGACTTTTACAATAGGTACATCAGCGAGCGTAGAAAGACAAAGGGAGGGATAGTGAGGCTGAATAGAATGAACGGTGAGTGGGCAGAGGGGGACAGTGAAAAAGCAGGGATACTGAACGAATATTTCTGCTCAGTATTCACAAAAGAGGAAGGGGAAGTGCCTAATCCAATTAACAGAAGCACTCTTGATAAGGAGGTCGATCCCAGTCCTATCACAGAAGAAAGGGTTCTGTAAGAACTCCTAAAACTGAAGGTGGACAAAGCAATGGGGCCTGATGGAATTCACCCCAGAATTCTAAAAGAATTAAGGGGGGAACTAGTGAAATCACTGGCTACTCTTTTTAATAAATCATGGGAGGATGGTGTGGTACCCGAGGACTGGAGGAAGGCAGATGTGATTCCCCTTCACAAAAGTGGGACCAAGACAGAGGCAGGAAACTACAGAGGAGTCACTTCTGAAGGAAAGAATGGTTGGGTACCTAGAGGCCAGTGGGGCACAGGACCCAAGGCAGCATGGGTTCACAGCGGGAAGGTCATGTCAGATGAATCTAATAGATTTCTTTGACTGGGTGACCAAAGTAGTAGACCAGGGAGGGGCTGTGGACATGGCCTACCAGACTTTAGCAAGGCATTTGACACAGTCCCACACAAAAGATTAATAGTCAAATTAACCAGCCTGGGAGTGGGTCCCAGGGTAGCCTGGGTAAAACATTGGCTGGACAACAGGACACAGAAGGTAATTGTAAATGGAGTCCACTCTGAAGAAAGAGGGGTTACTAGTGGGGTACCGCAGGGTTCAGTATTGAGTCCAGTCCTTTTTAATGTCTTCATGAGTGACATTGCAGAGGGACTGGAAGGAAAAGTATGCCTCTTTGCAGATGACACAAAGATCTGCAACAGAGTTGATATACAAGAAAGCGTGGAAAGGATGAGAAGGGACTTGGCAAGGTTGGAGGAATGGTCAGAAGTATGGCAGCTAGGTTTCAATGCAAAGAAGTGCAAAATAATGTACCTGGGAAACAAGAACCCAGGGAAAGAATACACAATGGGGGGAGGTAGTAATAATAAAAAAAGGAAAGGAACCTGGGGGTAATCATATCAGATGACCTTAAGGTTAGCAAGCAATGTGAGAAGGCAGTAGGGAGGCTGGGGGTATACTGGGATGTATAAGGAGAGGCAACAGCAGCAAAAAACAGGAAGTTGTTATCCCTCTGTACAGACAGTTGGTAAGACCCCATCTGGAGTACTATGTCCAGTTCTGGGGACCCCATCTCTGCAAGGACATAGACAGGATAGAGGCAGTCCAGAGGAGGACAACTAAAATGGTGCAGGATCTGCAAGAGAAGCCATATGAGGAGAGACTAAAGGAGCTTAATATGTATACCCTTGAGGAAAGAAGGGAGAGGGAGGACATGATAGAAACTTTTAAGTACCTCAGCGGAATCAACAAAGTCCAAGAGGGTAGCATTTTTCAGAAAAAGAGACGCAAAGAACAAGGGGACACAATTTAAAGATAGAGGGGGGTGGTTTGGGCAATGTGAGGAAGTATTATTTCACAGAGAAGGTAGTGGATGCATGGAACAGCCTTCCTGAGGAGGTTGAGGGGTCTAAAACTGTGGGAGAATTCAAGAATGCATGGGACAGACATAAGGCAATTCTTGTGGGGGGTAGGAAGAAATAGGCTATTGGTTAACTAGGATCTGCGGCCTATCCTGTAGGTAGGGAAATGGGCAGACTAGATGGGCCAAGCGGTCCTTATCTGCCGTCAAAGTCTATGATTTTATGTTTCTATGTAAGTTATGGGAGTGCCCGACCATGGAGGGTTTTAAACAGGCATTGAAACTTACTTGTGGAGACAAGCTTTCGGCGATTGAAGTCTTTCTGATTTTAGTAGTGGTTTTATAATTGATTCTGTATTTATTTTTTAATGAGATTGTGTTTGATTGTATGTTGACTTGTGCGGCGCCTTGGTTTTTGAAAGGCGCCTTAAAAATAAAGTTTTATTATTAGATGAACTGTTGGATTTCCAGAGCACATTCACCTGCACGCCAGGAATAGGAAAAGGGGTAGAACCTAGGATATATGTTAAACAAGATGGCCCCATTAGACAAAAAACATACAGGCTGTCATAAAGAGTAAGAGAAGGAGTAATAGAAGAAGTAGAGGGAGACAGTGAAAAGGCAGAGATACTGAATGAATACTTTTGCTCAGTATTCACAAAAGAAGATGAGCAGGAGTTACCTAAACCAGACAATAGAAGCACTCTGGGTAGGGGGGGTTGTCACCAGTCCATTTACAGAAGAAAGAGTCCTGAAAGAACTCCTAAAACTCAAGGTGGACAAAGCAATGGGGCCTGATGGGATTCACCCCAGAATCCTAAAAGAACTAAGGGAGGACCTAGTGACACCACTGACCACACTTTTTAACAAATCATGGGAGGATGGGGTGGTACCCGAGGACTGGAGGAGGGCAGATGTGATTCTCCTTCACAAAAAGTGGGAGCAAGGCAGAAGCAGGAAACTACAGACCTGTAAGTTGGACCTCAGTGGTAGGGAAAATGATGGAATCACTTCTGAAAGAAAGAACTGTTGAGTACCTAGAGGCCAGCGGGTCACAGGACCCAAAGCAGCATGGATTTACAGCAGGAAGGTCATGTCAGACGAATCTAATTGATTTCTTTGTCTGGGTGACCAAAGCAATAGACCAGGGAGGGGCTGTGGATTTGGCCTACCTAGACTTTAGCAAGGCATTTGACACAGTCCCACACAAAGGACTAATAATCAAGTTAGCCAGCCTGGGAGTGGGTTCCAGGGTGGTAGCCTGGGTAGCAAACTGGCTGCACAACAGGACACAGAAGGTAATAGTGAATGAAACACATTCCGAAGAAAGGTGGGGTACTAGTGGAATACCTCAGGGCTCAGTACTGGGTCCAGTCTTCTTTAACATCTTTATAGGTGACATTGCAGAGGGTCTGGAGGGAAAGGTATGCCCCTTTGCACATGACACAAAGATCTGTAATAGAGTTGATACACAAGGGGGGTAGAAAGGATGAGAAGGGACTTGGCAAGGTTGGAGGAATGGTCAGACATATGGCAACTTAGATTCAATGCAAAGAAGTGCAAAGTAATTCATCTGGGAAACAGAAATCCAGGAGAAGAGTACACAATAGCAGGGGAGGTACTAACAACAACAAAAATGGAAAGGGACTTGGGGGGGTAGTCATATCAGATGACCTAAAGGTGGGTAAGCAATGTGAGAAGTCAGTAAGGAGAGTCAGGGGGATACTGGGATGCATAGGAAGGGGCATCACAAGTAGAAAAAGGGAAGTGGTTATCCCTCTGTACAGACAGTTGGTGAGACCCCATCTGGAATACTGTTTGCAGTTTTGGAGACCCCATCTATGCAAGGACATAGACAGGATGGAAGCAGTCATGAGGAGGGCAACTAAAATGGTGCAGGGTCTGCATCAGAAACCATATAAAGAGAGACTGAGAAAGCTTAATATGTATACCCTTGATGAAAGGAAGGACGGGGGGACATGATAGAAACTTTCAAGTACCTCAAGGGAATCAACAAAGTCCAGCAGGGAAGCATCTTTCAGAAAAAGAGATGTGTAAGAACAGGTGGGCACAATTTAGAGATACAGGAGGGACGGCTCAGGGGTAATGTGAGGAAATTTTTTTCACGAAGAGTGGTGGATGCATGGAACCGCCTTCCTGGGGAGGTTGTTCGGTCTAAAACAGTGGGGGAATTCAAACATGCATGGGACAGACATAAGGCAATTCTAGCGGGGGGTTGCAGGAAGTAGGCTGTTGGTTATCTAGAATCTGCAGCTTATCCAATAGGAAGGGAAATGGGCAGACTGGGTGGGCCAAGTGGTCCTTATCTGCCATCAAAGTCTATGTTTCTATGTTAGGAGGTGAAAAAAATGCAACACCCGGGAGTGAATGAACCTTCCTCTAGCGAATGGGGTTTCCCAATAGTAGTGGTAAATAAAAAAGAGGGTGGCATCAGACTATGTCTGGACTTTCAATGCTTAAATTCCATCTCAAAGTTCGAAGGATATCTGATGCCCAGGATTGATGACATCATTGACCGCCTCGGGAATGCCCAATATATTAGCACACTCCACCTAACTAAAGGGTACTAGCAGATCCCCTTGCATGAATAGGATAGAGAGAAAACTTGCCTTCAGTACCCCTTTAGGCTTATTCCACTTTACCACTATGCCCTTTGGGCTACACAGTGCTCCAGAGGTTCATGGACAACATCCTCAGGGAACATCTGGAGTACAGCTCCGCCTACTTGGATGATGTGGTGGTGTTCAGTCCAAGTTGGGAAGTACTCTTAGAACACCTAAAACAGGTTTTTGAAGCCATTTCTCAGGTAGGACTCACAATTAACCCAAAGAAATGTTCCCTTGCCGGAAGAGAGACAGAATATTTAGGGTTTAGAATAGGAAATGGTCTGGTGAAACCAGACATTGGGAAAGTGGATGCCATAGCCAATAGTCCCCAGCCCCTTATGAAAAGCCACATACGGTCCTTTTGGGGTTGGCAAGTTATTATCCACGTTTTATCCCCAACTTTGCTACTGTGGCCAGTCCACTGACTGATCTTATGAAAAAACAGAACCCCACTAATGTGAGATGGACAGCTGCGTGCGAAGAGGCCTTTTGTGCTGTAAAAGCCTATCTGTGTGCTTACCCGGTACTCAGGAGTCTGGACTTTACATAATCTTTTATAGTATAAACCGATGCCTCTAATTCAGGAATAAGGGTTGTGCTGTCACAAATGTTTGACGGGGAGGAGCATCCCATATTATATCTTAGTCGTAAGTTGCATCAGAGAGAGACTTAAATATTCCAGTCAAAAAAGAGTGTTTGGCTCTAAAATGGGCTGTGGAAGCCCTAAAATTTTATCTTTGGGGTGTGGAATTTGAGATATGCATGGACCACAACCCATTATGCTGGTTGCAGGTTATAAAGGCTAGAAATCCCCACATTATGCGGTGGTATCTATCCCTGCAACCCTGTAGATTTATTGTAAAACATTGATCAGACCCTTCCAACAAGAATGCAGACTTTATGTCCTGCTATGGGGCAAAAGCAAGGTATAAGACTGAGATTACCATCGAGCCAGTTATACAGACAGAATCAGACCTCAGGGTATGTGTTACAAAAGGCATCAGAGAAATAATCTCTGATACTTAATTTGTTTAATTAGTTTTGTTTCTGTATAGGGACCCCGAGGTGGAGCTTCGGAGAGTGGGCAGGCTGAAGCTCTATCTCTCCCTTGGGAGAGATCTGATTATTAACTGTCTGGATACTGAAAACTTTGGTTAAGAGAAAAACCTAGACTGTTTTCCTCTTGGGCAGGGAGGAAGTGTGAAAGGGCTCTGGAGACCTCTGTATTTCTTCCTTATGTTACATAGAAACATAGAATTTGACGGCAGATAAGGACTGCTTGGCCCACCCAGTCTGCCCATTTCCCTACCTACTGGATAAGCTGCAGATCCTAGTTAACCAGCAGCCTACTTCTTCTTACCCCCACCCCCCAGAATTGCCTTATGACTGTGCCATGCATGCTTGAATTCCACCACTGATTTTGACTCCACAACCTCCTCCGGAAGGCCGTTCCATGCATCCACAACCCTCTCTGTGAAAAAATACTTCCTTAAATTACCTCTGAGCCACCCCTCTATCTTCAAATTGTGCCCTCTTGTTCTTGCACACCTCTTTTTGAAAGATGCTACCCTCTTGACTTTGTTGATTCCCTTGAGGTACTTCAAAGTTTCTATCATGTCCCCTCTCCTCCTTTCCTCGAGGCTATACATATTAAGCTCCTTAAGTCTCTCTTCATATGTCTTCTGGTGCAGACCCTGCACCATTTTAGTTGCCCTCCTCTGGACAGCTTCCATCCTGTCTATGTCTTTGTGGAGATTGGTCTCCAGAACTGCACACAGTACTCCAGATGGGGTCTCACCAGCTGTCTGTACAGAGGAATAATAACTTCCTGTTTTCTACTGGTGATGCCTCTCCCTATGCATCCCAGTAACCCCAAGCCTCCTTGCTGCCCTCTCACATTGCTTGCCCACCTTTAGGTCATCTGATATGACTACCCCAGGTCCCTTTCCATTTTTGTTGTTGTTAGTATCTCACCCCCCATTGTGTACTCTTCCCCTGGGTTTTTGTTTCCCAGGTGCATTACCTTGCACTTCTTAGCATTGAATCCAAGCTGCCATACATTTGACCATTCCTCTAACCTTGCCAAGTCCCTTTTCATCCTTTCCACCCCACCCTGTGCATCAACTCTGTTGCAGATCTTAGTGTCATCTACAAAGAGACATACTTTTCCCCTCCAGTCCTTCTGCAATGTCGCTTATAAATACTTTGAAGAGGACCAGTCCTAATACTGAACCTCATGGTACCCCAACTAGTAACCTTCCTTTCTTCCGAGGGACTCCATTTACTATTACTCTCTGTGTCCTATTCTCCAGCCAATTTTTTACCCAGGCTGTCATCTTGGGACCCACTCCCAGGCTGGCTAACTTGTATATTAATCTTTTGTGTGGGACTATGTCAAATGCCTTGCTAAAGTCTAGGTAGGCCATGTCCACAGCCCCTCCCTGATCTACTACTTTGGTCACCCAGTCAAAGAAATCTGTTAGATTTGTCTGGCATGACCTTCCCGCTGTGAATCCATGCTGCCTAGGGTCCTGTGCCCCTCTGGCCTCTAGATACTCGACAATTCTTTCCTTCAGAAGTGATTCCATCATTTTCCCTATCACTGAGGTTAAACTAACAGGTCTGTAGTTTCCTGCTTCTGCCTTGCTCCCACTTTTGTGAAGGGGAATCACATCTGCCCTCCTCCAGTCCTCGGGTACCACCCCATCCTCCCATGATTTTATAAAAAGGGTAGTCAGTGGTGTCACTAGTTGTACCCTTAGCTCTTTTAGAATTCTGGGATGAATCCCATCAGGCCCCATTGCTTTGTCCACCTTCAGTTTTAAGAGTTCTTTCAGAACCCTTTCTTCTGTAAATGGGCTGGTATCAACTTCTGTATCCAGAGTGTTACTACTGTTTGTTTTATGTACCTCCTCTTCATTTGTAAATACTGAGCAAAAATATTTGTTTAGTATCTCTGCTTTTTCATAGTCTCCTCTGCCCACCCTCCCTCCCCTTATATAAGCAATAATAGTTGAGAGGGATAGGTATATCGACCGCCCAGGGCATACGAGGCCCGACGCCGCAGGCGGAGGGCCTTATAGCCCCTGGAAGGTCCGGTATAGCACAATACCGCCCACCCTGGAGGGTATTATTGCGCTTAGAAAATGGGCCACTGTATTATATATTACTGCAAAAAAAGGTTTTGTTTAAATATTAAAACCCTGAAGTGTTTTGTTTATTTTGTAGTAAAATAGTTCCTCTGTCTGCATTACACTGCCATCCTACTGGAGTCTCTGTACTTGGAGGTGATTGCCATGGTTGCACCCCACACACATATGCACTCTCTGGGCTTAACATTGTCAAAACATTCCCCTCCCCACCACCACCAATTGTTGTATTCATTCAAGGCATTTGTTTCATTCTCTGACTTCTTCTTATTCCGTTGCGTGTCAGTGTGAGACGTCAGTGACAGAGGCTGGAGAGTGGCGGCACTGATTAACTGTGGGAGTGAGGCAGTGTTTAGTTTTACTTTTTTACTTTATTTTCTTTAGTTGTACAGCAGCTGAGGAGGCGCTCGCATGGATGATAAATGAGCTTGACTGGAAAATGAGAAATTATCTATAGATTCTATAGCAAGAGACAAACGGAGCGCTAGTTCTGATAGCGATACTGTGTGTCACAGGAGCGGTACTTTCTTTGTTTTCTGTACCGCACATGGAGATTCATCTGTGGTATGGTTAATGAAGAAAATACCGGTGCTGTCATATGCAGTAGCGCTGCAAGAACTAGCTCTCTTTAGGTCAACTCAGTTCATGATTATTGTCCCAAGCTTTATTTTGGTCATAAATGTGTTTAGTTTTACATTTCTGGGACACTGGCGTGTGATCAGGGAGACCGGTGTATGAAGCTATAGGCAATGATTTAACAGGACTTGATTTTCATTGAAAGAAATATTAAAAAACAAACAAACAGATTTGGTAATGTTTGAGGAGTGGGAGTGGAGCCAGGAGAGACAGGGAGTTAAGGAAGTGTCATGTACAGCCGTGAGACGCGATGTGCTAGTGTTTAAAATAAACTCTATTTTTTTTTTACATGATTTTGTTACATTTGTCGTAAAAGTGGCATACAGGAGGGAAGGACGGCGGGAGGGCAGTCTGACCGAGCAGGGAAAGGTGGTTCTGGTAGCATTGAGAATGATATCGCTAAAAAATTGACTGGAGGAGAAGGACAGTGTTACTAAAGGAGGCAGCTTTTAGGGGGGAGCGAGGAGTCAAGGATGTATCTGAAATAATGTACAAGGGTGCTAAATTTAAAAGAAAAACTACAATTGTGCCAGGGGGCTGTATTGCCCACGTGTATGTGTGTGGTGGGGTGACTCTGTATTTATTTTGGCTTAGCGAGCTGCAAAAAAATGGCGTCAGTTTGAAATTGTGTGCCCAGTGTTCCAGCCAATGACCAAGCAGGCTGGGCACAAGGATACTTGTCTAGGCATGAGGCAGGTTTGGGCTGGAACTTTTTTTTTGGTGGGCATCTATTGTCTGATAGATGCCCACCTAAATAAGTGTCTCAGCCAATCAGAAGTGAGCATTGTCTTTGCCCATTTTCTAAGCCTCACTATCCCTCCCTTGGTCTTCCTTTGCTCCCTGATGTACCTGTAAAAGGTTTTATCCCCCCTTCTTAACTGAGTTGGCTATCTTTTCCTCGGTTTGGGCCTTTGCTGTTCTGACTGCCTTCCCAGCCTCCTCTTGCTTTAACTGATACAGTTCTCTGTCCTGCTCCTTCTGCGATTCCTTGTACTTCCTGAATGCTTTCTTTTTCTCTTGAACCTTCACTGCCACTTCCTTTGAGAACCATAGTAGTATCTTACATCGTCTTGTTTTGTTTATTTGCTTCACACAAAGGCTCGTTACCTCTGTGATGGCAGTTTTTATTATTCCCCATTGTTCTTCCACCCCTTCTTCCTGCACATTTGCTAGTGCATTCCTTAGGCACTCACCCATTTTGGCAAAGTCAGCCCTCCTAAAGTCCAGTACTTTTGTCTTTGTATGGCTTGACTCTATTGCTGTGTTTATTGTGAACCATACTGTTCGATGGTCACTAGTTCCCAGATGGCTACTCACGTCTACATCTGTGATCCTCTCTCTATCTCCATTTGAGAGAATCAAGTCTAATATTGCTCCCTTTCGAGTGGGCTCCAGTACTAGTTGTCTAAGGCATGCCCCCTGTAGGGCATCTAGAATAACTGCACTCTTTGAAGTGGCAGCTGCAACTGCACTCCAGTTAACATCTGGCATATTCAGATCACCCATCAGCAATATCTCCCCTTTTTCTGCCATTCTAAGTATACTTTCTATCATTTCCCTGTCCATTTCCTCCCCCTGAGAAGGAGGTCTGGTCATAACCCTGTGCGTATTGTGGTGCCATTGCCTCGTCTCCAAATTTACCCACAGTGCTTCTTCTTCTCCCTGTTTACCCTTTTGTTCTGTTGCTTTTATTCCTTCCCTTATGTAAAGAACTACTCCTCCTCCTTTACCCTCCCTGTCCCTCCTGTAGACAGCGATCTGGTATGTTTATGTGTCAGTCATGGTTTGTGTGTACCATGTTTCTGTGACTGCCACGATATCCAGATGTTCCTCCTCCATCAAGGCCACTAATTCAGGAAGCTTGTTACCCAGACTACGGGCATTAGTGCTCATTGTTCTCCATTTTTGATGGCTTTACCTTCTGTTGCAGCATCCGCCACTGACCGTTCTACCTCAGTCTTTTTCTCATTTAGTACCCTGTTTTGTAGGGAGAGGCTGGGATTTTCCTGCTGCTTGTCAGTGCCTCCCCCTTTGACTAGTTTAAAAGCTTGCCAATGAAGCATTTAAACCGATTGCTCAAAAGACTTGTTCCCTTCCTGGACAGATGCAGACCATCCTGCCAGTATAGGCTGGTGTCCCTCCAGGTGGAATCCCAGTCCCCAATGAAGCCAAACCCCTGTGCTCCGCACCATTTTTTCAACCATTCATTAAACTGCATGGTGCCAATTACTCTCGCCTACCCCATGCTTTTGACAGGCAGCACCTCTGAGAAGGATACTGTGTGTGCTACTTGTCTTAGGTCCCTCCCCAACTCTGCAACGTCCTTCTGCACTGCTCTAATCTCATGATGAGCCAAGTCATTTGTCCCTAGGTGGACAATTACGTCCAGCTCGGAATCCCTTGCAGCTGTTCTCGTGATCCTGAGGATGCGCTTCCTGTCCCTCCAAGCTATGGCACCAGGCAGGCACCTTACTTCATTTTTCCCAGCTCCCCCCAGTTCTATCCCCCTAATAACTGAGTCCCCCACCAGGAGCTGCTTCCTTTCCCTGTGATGTCCTCTGCCTCCTTCCTGTGGGCCTCCCTTGTGACAGTTATCATCTATGTTAAAGTCTGTTGCAACAGCACTCTCATGCTTTCTCCTTCTTTCCTACTCTAGTTCCTCCCTTTGCTTTCTCCGTCTACAGGCAGGCCATCTGTAGTACCTTCTCCCCCCTGTGTACTTTGTTTCTGGTCTCTGGGTGTCTTTGTCACATCATTTTGCCTGCACAATAAAAATGCCTGCATGATTGTGCACACAGGCAGCAGTACGAACATGTGCATATTCTTCCTCGCGAATGTGCAAGATGGTAGTAGCGAGCATAGCGAAGATGTAGAAATTAAAAGCTACAACAGTGGTCCTCTCAGTATTTACAAGTGGACTCCTGTGTTGTGGAATATAATTCTGTGCTTCTGCAGCAGTCTTAGGGCTAATTAAGGAGTTGCTAGCTGCCGTCTTACAGACACTCTGTAGTTTACTCAGTGTATCAAACAGTAAATGCAGAGCTGATTTCTTAAGTTACTTTTCAGGAGCTGGCTCAGAAAATAAGTTCTGCTGCTTTTCTATAGTGCTATAAGGGAATTTGTTTAGTTATGTTTAGCACTTGTATCCTGGTTAGGCTTGCAGGAGATAAATGCCGTGTGTCTATATTAGCACATAAACAGTTGCAAAGTTATTTTGCTGTTTGCAGAAGGGGAAGGAAACATATTCAATTCAGTGCTTTACAGTAACTGGTAATTGCTATTTTTCTTTTAAACTTAGATTGTGGGCTTTTAGTGACACTGTACTTTCTTTGTTGTCTTTACTTAGAATTGTTTTTGGACTGTTGAACATTTAAAACGTAGTGGTGGTGTATTTCTTTGCTGTCTTTAATTGCCTCCCCTCCCCTTCCCCCAACTCTTAATTATATGCCCTGTTAAATCTGATTGACAGGAGCTAAACACAGAGGATAGTAAGGGGTGTGGAGTAGGAGGGGCATAAGGGGGAAGAAGCCCACCCTCAGCACGACAAGTGTTTTGACTCATTTATTTATTTATTGGTTTATTTTCTTTTTTTAAAAAGAAAAGTACAGTATCTGAGGATCAGTGGCAGGATTTTTAGGACAGTAAATTAATAAAAAGGGAACAAGGAGAGCTTCAGTAGCAGACAAGTAGTGGAATAGCAGTATAATTACAGTATAATGTGGGGAGTGGTGCAATGCAGTGGCTGTGGGGCAGCCATATTCAGGCAGACCTTCTGGACACTGAGGTGCTGCCCTATCTGCATGCATCTCTCTGGACTGTGGGATGAGGTAGCCAGACTCAGAGCAGAAGTAAACTGGGTCAGGAGTACCATCACCCCATCCAGAGACCACCCAGTCCAATGCAACTGCATCAAAGGATGCCGAGAACGAGGAGCACTTGGATGACAGTGGACTCAGGGAGGGTTAGAGTGGTCAGACAGAGGCACATCCCAGATCCTATTCCACTCAAGAACTCATATGCCACACTGGCAAACGGGGACAACCAAATAGAGGTACCCAGAGAAGTGGAAGGAAAGGATGTGGAGGTTAGCCAAGGAGGTGACCTCAGCGGGGGAGAGCAGTGGATCCCAGAGGAGGAGGAAGCGAATCCTGGTGGGGGACTCCATCATAAGAGGGATCCAGCTAGGAACACAGGAGGGGGAGGACAGGGAGGTGAGGTGCCTTACCAAGTGCCACGGCATGGAGGAATGGAAGGAAGATCCTGGGGATCACTGGGAAGGCAAGACGGGAGGGTGAGCTGGATGTCATTATCCACCTAGGTACTAATGGCCTGGCAAATAGGGAGCCAAAGGAAGTTCAGGAATAGTTTAGGAAATTGGGGAGGGGTCTCAAGCAAGTAGCTACTTCTGTCACTTTCTCAGAAGTACTACCTGTGAGGGGCAAGGGAGAGCATAGGGGTGTATGCACCAGGAACTTTAACTCATGGTTGAAGAACTAGTGCTGTGAGGAAGGGTTTGGATTCATTGGTGACTGGGGACCCACCTGGAGGGATGGAGGTTTGTTCAAGCATGACGGCCTGCATCTATCCTGGAGGGGAATCCAAGCACTCAATGATAAGTTTAAATGCTACATTGACAAGCATTTAAACTAGCAAAGGGGGGTGGCAGGCCAGCAAGGAGGGTACCTACTTGCTTACTCCCCATAGCTAGCAGTGGAACCAGTGAACCGGAGGAGTGGCTATCTCTACAAAGCAATGTGCAAAAGATGGAGATTAGCGCCCAAGAGGTGGATAGACAGAAAAGGGGCAAAATTCAGCAGAAGGGCAGACAGCAAGGAGAACCAGGATAAAGGACAACCAAGAAAGGGGCTGGAGTAGAACAGTGAAACAGTCTAGGAGGTCAAATCTTGAAAGCCATGTGTGCCAATGCCAGGAGCCTTAGCAACAAGATGGAAGATCTGGAGGCTGTCATGGTGCAGTCAGACCTGGACATTGTGGTCATCACTGAAACCTGGTATAATGATAACCATGACTGGGAGATGGCCATACCTGGCTACAACATATTCAGAAGAGACAGGGCAGGTAGGAAGGGAGGAGGAGTGGCACTGTATGTGAAAAATAACATAAGGGCCACAGAGATCCAGGAGGAACAAAATTGGGGAGAGATACTGTGGGTTAAGCTGGAAAGGAAAATGGGACCAGCCATCCGCACAGGTGTGGTCTATAGACCACCAGCCCAGGAGGAAGAAACAGATAGGGAGCTGATGCTAGCCATCCAAAGGATGGCAGACAAGGGTGAGGTAGTACTGGTTGGAGACTTCAATATTCCTGACGCGGACTGGAGCATCCCAGCAGCAGCATCAACTAGGAGCAGATTTATCCTGGACTCCCTTCAGGGTGCCTTCCTCAAGTAACTGGTCATGGAACCAACTCGGCAGAAGGCAGTACTGGACCTTGTGCTCACAAACAGGGACAGTGCGATGGGGTAACAGTGGGGGAGCACTTGGGGAACAGTGACCACCAGTCACTGTGGTTTGAAATCACAGAAAGAGCAGAACCAAACCACACAAAAACACGTACCCTGGATTTTAGGGGGGCAGACTTTGGGAAAATGGGGAGATACTTGAAAGAGGCATTAAGGGGAATGGGGCAGGAATCAGGGGTTGAGGAACAGTGGGCAGTATTTAAAATGGGGATTACAAGAGCAACAGAATTATGTATTAAGCAGGTTAGTAAGAGGAAAAGGAAGAGGAGGCCATTATGGTTTTCCAAAGAGGTAGCAAAGAAAGTGAAAGCCAAAAAGATTGCATTCAGGCAATATAAAAAGACACAGGCAGAAGGGGATAGGGAGAAGCAAAGGGAGGCAGGGAGGTCAGTGAGGGAAGCCAAAGCTCAGACAGAAGAACACATTGCAAAATCAATGGGTAGAGGGGACAAAATATTTTACAGGTATATAAGTGAAAAAAGAAAGGCAATGGGAGGGATAGTGAGACTGAAGGGGGAGGATGGGGGCCATGTGGAGGATGACAACAGTAACGCTGACATATCGAACAGGTATTTCTGCTCAGTCTTTACTGAGGAAGAGGAGGGTAATGGGTCTGAAGGGAGTACAAGGGGTGATAATGGTGCAGAAATGGATACAAGTCCCTTTACACGAGAAAGGGTCCTGAAGGAACTGGAAGTAATAAGAGTTGATAAAGCAATGGGGCCAGATGGGTTGCACCGCAGGGTCCTTAAAGAACCAAGAGACGTGGTGGCTGAATCTCTGGCTATCCTGTTTAGCCGATCATTGGAAACAGGGGAGGTACCCAAAGACTGAAGAACAGCAGATGTAGTCCCCTTATACAAAAGTGGGAACAAAGAGGAAGCGGGGAACTACAGACCAGTGAACCTCACCTCGGTAGTGGGAAAGATCATGGAAGCACTACTGAAGGAGAGATTGGTGGAACATTTGGTTGTCAATGGACTACAGGACCCAAGGCAGCATGGTTTCACCAGGGGGAGGTCATGTCAGATCAACCTCATTGAATTTTTTGACTGGGTGACTAGGTGGTGGATCAGGGAGGGTAGTGGACATGGCCTATCTGGACTTCAGCAAGGCCTTTGACACTGTGCCACATAGAAGACTATTACACAAACTGGGGAATATGGGTGTGGTCAGGACAGTAGTGTGGTGGGTAGGTAACTGGCTGGGCGGCAGGACACAGAGGGTGGTGGTAAATGGCTGTCACTCCATAGAGGGAAGAATGACCAGTGGGGTACCACAGGGATCAGTGCTGGGACCGGTCCTATTCAACATCTTCATCAGTGACATTGCGCAGGACCTAGAAGGCAGAATTTCACTGTTCGCTGATGACACAAAGCTCTGTAACAGAGTAGACACACCAGAGGGTGTAGACAGAATGAGAAGGGACCTTCAGAAACTTGAAGAATGGTCAGGGTTTGGCAGTTGAAATTAATGCAAAGAAGTGCAAGATCATGCATATGGGCACAAAAACCCTGCACAATATATCAGTTGGGGGTGACAATATAGCATGCACCAAGCAGGAAAGGGATCTTGGGGTTATCATCTCTGATGACCTCAAGGTAGGGAAACAGTGACAAGGCAGCAGGTAAAGCAAATAGAATGCTGGGATGCATAGGCAGGGGCATCACCAGCAGGAAAAGGAGGTCATAATTCCACTATACAAGACACTAGTGAGGCCTCACCTGAGTACAGTGGTATAGTTCTGGGACCTTACCACGTAAGGACATAGACAGGGTAGAGAAGATTCAGAGGAGGGCAACAAAGATGGTACATGGATTGCATCACAAGTCCTATGAGGACAGGTTGAAGGAATTGAACATGTACTCCTGGAGGAGAGGAGGAGAGAGGGATATGATAGACATACAAGTATCTTACAGGGAGGAACAGGTGCAGGAATACACTATTTTAAGTGAAAAGATGTTCCAGGACTAGAGGGCATGGGATGAAGTTGAGGAAGGACGATTCAGAGGAAATGTGAGGAAGAATTTCTTCACAGAACGGTTGGTGGACAAGTGGAACACCCTGCCAGAGGAAGTGGTGGGGGCTGAAACAATCACGGGATTTAAGAATGCATGGGCTAGACATAAAGGAATTCTGGAGGTCAGGGGTAAGGGGCAACAGACTTCTAGGAAAACATAAACTGAACTTACAAGCTCAAATGGGCAGACTGTGTGGGCCATAGGCCCTTATCTGCTGACACTGTATATGTATCTATGTAAACAGTGCAAAATGAATTAAGCTACCATGTTTATTCCTTTTGTTTTCCTCATTATATTAAAGTTGGCTATGACTTTTAGTTGAAGTTTTAAAAGCTGCAAAGAAGTATACAATATTTGTCTCTCAGACTGTTTTACCTGCAGGAATGGTTTGGGGTGTGTCCTTGCTGCTCAGCCCTCTCTGTGTCTCTATCTCCTATAGTACTGGCCGGTCCATTTTCTCATTATTAAATAGGTAGAGGATCTAGAGGAGTGGCTTAGGCAGCAGATTCCTCCCACTCCAGATTTATTTCTTTATTAAAGCAACAAAATGATGATTTAGTAACTCTAATCGATTATTTATTAACACTTTAGATATCTGCCTGTTTCGGTTATTGAGGATTGTTGTTTCTAAAGTTATGTTACTAACAGGTATGGGGCGGGGCCTATCTACATCACATGACCTGTTATATAAAGAAATGCTTTAGCAAGTGTCAGTAGAGTGGAGGACTCTGAGCAGTCCAAACCCTAGCTTTTTCTAGTGGTCATTTGTTATGAGTTAAGGACTGATTTTCTTATTTGATCTATTTTCCCTCTTTTATTGTTTGGTCGAACAGTTCGCTGTTAAAGAATTAATTTGCTTGCCTTCTTATTTTCTTTTGCTGAATAAAAGCTATTTTTGTTGCATTGGAACCTGGTGTCTGCCTCCATCTCTACCCACAGCCTACTACAACCAACCGCATTTTGAAATTGTGCATCACCACATGCCAAATGAATGCATCCAGGACACAAAAATTACGTATCCCTGCCACCTTCCACAAGTGTGTCTCCTGCGTTTCAAAATTGTGTATCTCTGCCACATACATACAAACATACAATGCGACCCTGCCAGCAGAAACAGGCCTCATGGTTTATCAAGTCTGTTCAAGTGCACAGCTAGCACATGAAATTTCCCCCTATGGAAGGGCATTCCATTTTAACACCACCGTTTCTGTGAAGTAGCGTCTCCTCATCTCTCTCCGAAATCTGCCCCCCTCCAGTCTTAGTTCATTCCCTCTCGTGTCCCTTCTCTTCCTCAACTTAAATAACCCATCAGCACTAGCTTTGTTGATGCCCTTCAGGTACTTGAATGTTTCAATCATATCCACTCTATCCCTCCTCTCCTCTCCTCCAGGGTATACAAACTCAGATCCCTTAGCTCGTCCTCGTAGGTTTTGCCTCCCATCCCCCATATCATTTTTGTTGCTCTACACTACACCTCCTCTTGCAGTCTAAAATCTTTCTTCAGATACGGATGCCAGTACTGCATGCAGTACTCCAGGTGCGGCCTGACCAAGGACCTGTAGAGGGGCATCATCACTTCCCTCTGCCTGGACGAGAATCCCCTTGCAATACGCCCCCAGCATCCTGTTAGACTTTACTGCAGCTTTCCTGCATTGAACAGAGTTGTTCATGTTCTCCGTTACCAATGCCCCTAAATTCTTCTCCTCCTCTGTGACACCCAGCCTCACCCCCCCCCAACCAATATTCCTTCCTTGGGTTCTTGGCCCTGAAGTGCATGACCTTGCACTTCACATTGAATCCCAGCTGCCACTTCAACAACCACTCCTCCAGTTTGGTCAGGTCCTCCTGTAGTTGTTCCCACCCGTCATTTTCATTCACTACCGACCCTATTTTAGTATCATCTGTGAACAGACTAATCCTGCTCTAAGCCCCATGTGAGATGTCCGATATGAACAGCCCAAACAACACTGGGTCCAGCATCGAGCTCTGCGGCACTTCACTCGTCACTGGCCTTGGTGCTGAGAGTCCCCCCACCACCACCCATTGCTGCCTCCCCTCCAGCCTGTTCATGAACCAGTTAACCAGCTTTCCACCTACCCCCATGGATTTTAATTTCCCACTTAGCCTCCCATGAGGCACTGAATCAAAGGCCTTGCTGAGGTCCAAATATAGGACATCCACTGCATGGCCTTTGTCCAGTTTCCTTGTTACCCAGTCATAATACTCAATTAGATTGGTCTAACAGGATTTCCCCAAGACGAATCCATGCTGCTGCCTATCCTGGAGGTCATTCACCTCTGGAAATGGCACTAACCTCTCTTTCAGTATCGCTTCCAAGAGTTTCCCCACTATGGAAGTGAGACTGACAGGCCTGTAGTTGCTGGGCTTATCTCGTGGGCCGCTCTTGTGTGTAGGCACCACATGGGCCATCCTCCAGTCCTATGACATACATCTCTTGTCCAGGGAGGTGCTGAACATGTCTGCCAGTGGCCTGGTCAGCACCTCCACCATCTCCCTCAGACCCTGGAATGAATGCCATCAGGACCTGGTGCCTTGTCTACCCTTAATGTCTTCAGCCCCTCTAGTACTCTCCTCTCCTCAATCATTCTGTCAGTCATCTCCCCCACGACCCCACCTCCCCAGTCCACAGAGGTATTGGACCACCCTTCTCCTGTGTGAACACAGAGCAGAAGTATTCATTTAGTGCTTCTGCTTGTTCGGCTTCCTTTTCCACCCACCCCCTGCCCTTCTTGATCCACACTATTTGGTCCCTGCAATTCCTTTTCTCCCTCACGTATCTAAAAAAGTCCTTTTCCCCTCCCTCAATGCCCTGAGCCAACCTCAGCTTCCTGAAGGCCTTGGCTTCCCTAACCAGCTTGATTACCTCCTTGGATCAACTCACATACACCTCCCTGTCCTCCCCCCTCCCCATTCTCTTGAATCTCCGATACACAACTCTCTCTCCCAGAGCTTTGCTGTTTAGCCAACATGGCTTCTTGGCTCTGCTCTTCTTGCTCAGAATCCTGGTGCAAGCCTCGGTAGCCTCTGTTAGACCAAGTTTGATGAAAGATAAAAGAAAAGCAAATACAATCATAAAGGAATGAATCTGAAATGGTACACTAATAAAATTAAGAAAGCATTGAAAAGGAAACAGAGAATGTATGAACTGTACAAAAAGGATGGGTCCATAGAATCATGGGAAAAAAATCAAACCAGTACAGAACGAATGCAAAAGCCTAATTAAAAAAAGTAAACAAAGAATGGAAAGAAAACTAGCTGGGGGGCTAGGAAGGATAACGTGCAGCAATTCTATAGCTGTGTAAATTCAATTAGGAAAACAAATAAGGGTGTATGTGCTCTTACAGTAAAGGGTGAAATAGTAGAAGACCCGGCTAGCATGGCAAACGTTTTTAATTCCTATTTTGGGACTGTGTTTTCCCAGAAAATAGTAACGCACCACCAAATAAAGGCAAATTCTGTGCCACCTACTCAGATTACAGAAAACACTATAAATGAAAAAATAACAAAGCTCAAAAACACATTCCCCACTGGACCAGATAATATACCAGATGCTATGTTAAAATTATTATCCCCCGAGGTTGCAAAACCACTAAGGTACATATTCCTAAAGTCCTTACAGAAAAACGAGGCCCACTGGATTGGCTAACTGCTAATGTTGTACCTATACACAAGAAAGGAGATAACGCAGACCATACAAACTACCACACAGTTAGTTTGACATCCATCCTGGGAAAATTGCTTGAATGCATAATAAAAGATGAAATTAATTCCTATTTAGAAACAAGTGGCAATATAGATCATGAGCAGCACGGCTTTCAGACAGGTTGGTCATGTGTTACAAACTTGCTCTGTTTTTACGAAAAAATATCTTCTGCATTAGCTAGTGGGAAGCCAGTGGACTGCATATATTTGGATTTTGCTAACGCCTTTGATAAAGTACCACATTGTGAAATTATAAGTAGTCTAATGAATATAGGATTAGACATGGGAATTGTGGGCTGAATACACACATGGTTGATGAACAGGACCCAGAGGGTGATATAAATGAATATTACTCCCATCCAGTATCAGTGACGAGTGGTGTCCTGCAGGGGTCAGTTCTGGGTCCAGTACTCTTTAGAATATTTATATCTACCACGGGGAGGGACGCAGCAAGTTGATTGAGTAAGTATGCAGATGACACAAAACTTGCGGTACTCTCAGCTCAGGAAAAGGATGCATCTATAATACAGGGGGATTTGGATAGAATAAACCAGTGGGCTATCAGAAAAGGCATGAGCTTTAATGTGGACAAATGTTGCATCATTCACCTCGGTAGACAAAATAAAGTCACAAATTACACCCTAAATGGACAAAAACTAAGGCACTCAAATGAGGAAAAAGATTTCGGTATAATTATAGATAACAAATAAAACTACAAAGCTCAGTGCACAAGCCAAATCAGTAAGGCAAAGAATGTATTATGGGCTATACAAAGAGATTTCAGGAGTAGGGACTGGAAGGTGATCGTGCCACTCTATAAAGCATATGTGAGGCCGCTGTTGGACTACGGTAGTCCTATGTGGAGTCCTTTGGCTAGAGGAGAGGTGGAGGGACTGGAGAAGGTGCAGAGGCGTGCAACAAAAATAATATATGACCTAAGAGATAAATCATAAATGGAAAGACTCTTTGACTTGAATCTGATGTCCTTAGAGACAAGAAGAATACGGGGTGACCTTTTATTGTGCTATAACATAATGCAGGATGACTACTTAATAAATTAACTACAGCTGGAATATAGGAATGCATTGGTCAACATCAGAGGGCACCCACTGCAGTTGCAGCCTAAAAAATGTAATACAAATAAGCGAAAAGCTTTCTATACACAGAGGGTGGTGTCATTCTGGAATGGGCTGCCCCTGGAAGTTATTGTAGGCACGAATAAGCAACAGTTCAAACAGAGGTTGGATTGGCAAATATTGGAAGGAAACGTTATACAGTATTATGGGTAAATATGGACAGGAGCTTCAAATATGGGCTTACCGCCCCCTTGGCTCCTAAACACTTTAGTATTAACCTTAGTATATTCCACTTCTGCTGTGCATCCATCTCCGGCCTAATCCCCTTAAGTCGTCCTTGCAGTATTTCCTGCATCCTCCCGAAGTCCACCCTCATGAAGTCCACCACCCTTGTTTCTGAGCCTACAGCCTCCCTACTCAACCTGAGCTCAAACCACACTGATTGCTGGTCACTCTAAAACTCAAACTATTATAAAACACACTCTAAAACTATATGACAACGCCACATTATGAATGTCAGCATCCCTTCCACTTTCCAAAATCGTGTGTCCCAGCTACTTTCTGAGATTGTGCCATTGCTGCATTCCACAGTTGCAGTCTGGTGGCATTTTGAAATCTCATCCCTGCAGATATTTTAAAAATTGCACACATTTTTGTCATTCTAAAGCCATGTTTGTTGCTGTATTCCATCCCCCTCCGACATATTTTTAAAGAGTTCCTGACCATATCTGGATCTCAACCTGAATTCTGTGCTGCATGCCGCTCATATTGGTTTACTATAAATTACATTATTAAAGTATGGTTCTACTGATGTTATTGTCTTAATTCTTCCCCCCTCATTACCATGGACTCTGGCATTTTTACTGCAGCATGTTCCTTGTTGTGGTTTAATTCTTTATTTTATCTGAACTAGTTGTAGGTTTGCTTTCTAGAGTGCTGCTAATCTGGTTTCCTTTGGTAAAAACAAAACCACCACGATGAGATCCACTTGATGAATGGAGACAAACACGGCAGTGCTCAGGGGCTCTTGTCAGACCCTACAAATGATGTCATACACAATCCAACCAGCCAGCAGTAAACAGTCGGCGGGAAAGCTGGGAAGGTAGTGAGGTGGGAAGAATTAAGACAATAACATCAATAGAACCATACTTTAATAATGTAATTTATAGTTAACCAACAAGAATGGAATACAGCACACCAGAATTCAGGTAGAGATCCATCTATGGTCAGAAGCTCTTTAAGTACTGTACCTTGCATCTGCACATTATGGAAATGCTTGCCCTGTACCACCAAGTGTCAGCGCTTTCCTTTTTCAGATGTTTACTACAACTGCAGTTTTATGTAATATGGGAGAAATAAGTCTTTATAAGGCAGTTTGCAAGATGGACTAAGCTATGAGTTCTGGTTGTGACATCACCAGTAGCTTTTTACCGAAACTGTCTTTTTTGAACAGGTAGTGAATTTAGGGTTACAAAATGACTTGTAACATTTAAACAAAATAACTTAGAGATCTCATTTTTGGCATGAGGCTGATTGGGGATGTACTGATCCAAATTCTGAATTTATTGATGGTAGAAATTTTGACCGGACTCTCTCTTTAAGTCCCATAGCTGAGTGTTAGGCAGCCCTGTGTAAAGAAAAGCAAAGAGAATTTCTCGCAAAAGGGCCTGGGTAACCTACGTTTACATGGGCCAAAGTTACACTTGCAACATGTCTCTAATGGTATTGCACACTATATGAGAATTTAGCACAGCCAGTTCAGTTTGTATAACTTTTTCTTCAAGCAAAGAGGATCCACGATGCAATATATAAGATACCACCTCAGGAGCCTACTGTTATGTGTTTTACAATGTTGTGATTACAAAGTAATTCTTATTGGTTATTTTGGCAGTGGGTGGTGGGGGTGGGAAGGTGAAAGGAACTTGCCTCCTGATTAACTCTTCACCATTATGTTTGTTTACACTAAAATTATGCTCTTTATATAGCCTGGGGAAGAGGTCTTGGCTATCATCATTCATGACTGAAGTGGGTGCATGGTATGCTGATATTAAATTTCTTTAAGAAATGCATTCCCCAGGCTTGGAGCATGAAAAGTTAAATAGATTTGGGTACAACGACATCTTGTTCTCTCATACCTCTGGATAGGAGCTCCAGTTATGATCATGCATATCTCTTCAGTCAAATCACGTAAGGTGTATTAAAGATCAACACGGTAGATATAAAAGTTATGGCCACTGGTATGCATCAGGATGCTTTGGTTACTTTTCTTAACATAAGTTCCTCCCCTCTCAGTTTGGCTTTAATATGTCCTTTTATTGTTGAAACCTAAACTCACCAAACTGGCTAATAGCTCAGCCACTCTTAGCATACTATCTCCCAGTGGCCCCCCTCTTGAAACTGAATCCTTCTTCAAATACCTGGGCATTACCCTTGACCTCACATTGACCTTCTCTGTTCACATCAGTAACACCTTACAGTGCATGAACCAAAAACTGGTGGTGGATTTCCGACTCAAACACTACCTTACCGAAGAGGCCTGCCTTGCTGTAGCCCAGGAAAATCTCCTTCCTCTGATGGATTACTGTGCCCCCATCTATATACCAATCTCTTCCCAACTACTTGCAAGGCTAACTACCACATACAACAACATCTGTAGAATTGCACTGATAGTGCCCTACTGTACCCATCATTGTTCCTTATACCCCCCCACTCAAAAGTACTACCTCCTTGGCTGCATTATAGATAATGCCATCAGAGGTGGGGACCTGTCGCCCTTTTTCTTCCTGCTCAAACATAAAAATTACCCCCACAACCTTAAAAACTCCTCAAGCCTTTTATTGGAGGCTTCTCAGATCTCCACCTACCTGGGTAGCAAAGCCTTCACCTCAACCACCCCTAGACTGAGGACTCAGCTCTCTAGATTCCCACCTCACATTTAAATCCCACTATAAAGTGGCCTTAATGGCAGCCTCTACATGCACCTGCCCCCCCATTACACCCCCTGTACATCCTTGTATTTATCCCTCAATGGATACCATAGTCTTGATCATATTTGGGTAGATCTATCTAGCTACCTCCACTGTGCCAAAGCCTGTGCACTGTTGATGGGATATACTGTACAATTATGTGGTCCCGCCCCCCCCCACTGATGTCTAGGGGCCAAAACATGTTGTTCCTGGGGGAAGGAGCTGCATACCATAGTAATCTCACTAGAAACCCTTGGGTTCAAAAGCACTGGAAAACAACAACAATTAAGGCCTACCTGAAGACGCCTTCATGGGCGGATGTTACCTACAGGGGTTATGGCCAAGAATTCCGAGAACACCCACAGTCAACAGCAGGAATCCCCAAGCTCGTTTAACTTCACTCTTCAGCCACAGGAACTCTCCTCGAAGCCCAATGGTGCAGGATTTAATTAGGCAAAAAAAAAAAAAACTGAAACTGAACTCAATTGAAAGGTTGAAATCTTAAGGATTTACAGTTTATCTATCCTTATTTACAAACTGAGACAGATTCCTGATCGCTTTCCTGAAACATAATCACTTTATTTCTCTTGAACCCCAGATGATTTAACAGGGCTACAGGGATCCATTTGTATCTTGAAATGAACTCTCTGCTCCATGGGGCTAAGCTTTATACAAACATGAATGGCAATAATTAAGGTAGGTCTTTAACAGCTTGTTATACAGCAGACCTGATTTTCCCCAGGAACACACACAGCGACCTCTTGTCCTGGACCGTGAAGCTCCATAGATTCCACTGGCACTGGTAAGTACCTGAAACTTCACTAATTAAACCAACTGGGGCTTTCTCCACTCTGTGGGAGAACATACAGCTTCTCCCCAACCCATTCCCTGGCTCTTTCTTCAAGTCTCCTAAGGGAGATGGATGGCGCTGTACCAGCGAAACCCACCGCACCATACCCCAAGTCTGTTTCCCCCAGGTCGCTCTCCTGTTCTGCCTGGTCTACCTGGACCACGACTGACTCTCTCCAGCATCCCTGCTAAGGGCAATTTTCTCCAGGACCCCATAGATAAATGCTACCAAACACCCGACTCTCACTAACCCACCGCTGCCCGATATGTGCAGCCAGCGCCAGGGGAGACCTATATGGCACTCCGGGCCCACTCGGCAAAGTTCAGCAGCCTCAAGGCCTGTCCCTCCAAAATAGGCCCTAATCGGGTACAGATTCCCCTAGACCCCCTCTCACCAGTGTCTCTGGGTTGCCTTGTCATGCTAGGATGCTGTGGCCCTGCCACCACCTGCTGCATCCTTGATGACCCAGACACACTCTCAAACGTTCTACTGGGGGCTAACCAAGACCCCTGGGCCTGCCTATCCTGCACCTGCTCCTGGATCCTCCCTACAGCCCTCCAGAGCCCAGGCCCTTCAAAACACAGCCACAGCTGCCTCTCCTGGAGCCCTCCCTTGGATGCTCACCCCAGAGACCCAGGTCATTGCCACTGAAGAAGTCAGCCTGCCTGAACTGAGGGGGGCACCCTGTACTGCCCTGCAGTGCCCGCCGATCTCGCCTCTCCCTTAGGCACCAACCACCACAAACCTTCCTGTCCTGCGTGTATCCTTGAACTATGCTCTCTGCTGCCACCAAGTGGCGGCAAGCAGACATTGCTCCCCCAAAGCACTAAAATTATCCCTAGCTCTTGGGGCAGCAAATATTTATTTAGTTTTTGTTAACCAGGTAGGTGCCGTAGCCAAGAAATTACTATTTTCAGGCACGACCTGAGAGGTTACAAATGTTACATGCATACAAGGATAACAAAGATAGAGAGCAAACAACAAATGCAATGTTACAAAATGAAAAGAGTAAAATAGCGTGAGAACAAAGATGTACAAGTTACAATAAAGACAAGGGTAATGAACAAGCAGCAGAAATATACAATTTCAGGTAAATAAGACATAGGCAGGATATAGTGCTAGGGTAGCAACAATCATTAGACAAGAAGTGCAGATTAAGGTAGAGCGTTAAGAGGATTATGAGGAGTAATAGGTAGTCCATGAGCCATGTAAGGTGTCCAGAGGTACAGTAGGTAGCAAACCAAGGAGGATTAAAGCAAGAGCAGGAGTCTTGGCAGCCAAGGAAGGAGCGGTATGTGTTTTTGAACCTGGCATGACTGGGAGCTAGATGGACTTCTAGGGGTAGAGAGTTCCAGAGTTTGGGCACCACATGGGAGAAAGCTGTACTTTCCTTGAGAGTTTTGCATCTAGGAACATGCAAAAGAGATCTATCTGCTGATCGAAGGCCATGGGTAGTGGGCTAAGGGAATAACAGGGAGGCTAGGGAGACAGGGATATCAGCTCTAATAATACTGTCTGCCAGGGAACCAAAAGCAAGGAGTCAAGTGGAAGAGGGGGATAGCCAGTTTAGGTCAGAATAGAGCTGACAGTGATATTTCAACCGAAGGGAGGCAGAAGTATATCTATAGATGCTGTTGTAAGTGGTATCCCACTTCCTAAGCAGGGTCTTAGATGCATTTAGGTAGGTGACTACACCTTAGGAGAGTGTTAGAAGTAGGATACCACGGGCGATGGCAAGTCTAGCAGAGGGTGTGAGGACATGGGTAGTTTTGTATGGCACACCAATTTTGATGTTTACAGACTTACAAGTGGCCATAATGTGACTATTAAAGTTAAGGTTTTCGTCAAGTAGAACTCTAAAGTATTTAAAAGAGTGTACTGATTCCAGTAAGGAGCCATCCATGCAAGATATTTTGAACGAGACCTGAGTAGTTTTCAGTTTGGCAGCAGAGCCAAAGAGCATTGACAGAGTTTTGTCAACATTAAGTATTAGCTTGTGTCTGGATAACCAGGATGAAATGGAGGTAAAGGCTGAGGAGAGAGCTTGGGTAATCTGAAGTATGTCCTTGGAGCTAGAGTACAGAACAAGGTCATCTTTGTATACTGTAGGATAGTTGAGCAGCCAGGGATATTTGTCCTGATCCTATTAATAAAAATAGAAAAGAGAAGTGGGCCTAGTATGGATCCCTGAGGGACCCCCCCAAGGTTAATGGATGTCTGATCAGACAAAACTGAATTAAATTTCACAATCTGGACTCTGTTTGATAAGTAGCTGTTGGACCAAGTAACTGAATGATGGGAGAAACAAAGGGCTGAAAGATTGTTGAGAAGGAGGGGATGGTCCACAAGGTCAAATGCCGTGATAAGATCAATGAAAACGGCACTGATAAGCGAGACAGAGTCCACGACGCATAGCGTATAGTTTGTGAAGTTGAGCAGGGCAGCAGAGGTACTGTGCCCTTTTCTGAAGCCATGTCCATTTGGTGACAGGAGGTTGTATTTGGACAGAAAATCTGAGACTTGGGCTGCTACCAACTTTTCAAGGATTTTGCTCAGGACTGATATATAGCTATGGGCTGGTAGTTAGCAATGTCTTTTTTGTCACCTTTTTAAAAACCGGAATAACTCTCACGATTTTCCAGATGTCAGGTACATGACCACTACAGAGGGATAGAGTAAGGATTTTGGACAGAGGCAGGGCAGCGAAGGGTGCAACAAGTTTTAGGAGTTTAGGTTCTAGTCCATCAGAGCCTACGCTATTGTTGTCAGAGATGGAGTTTAGCTGTTTAAGAACATTGGATTTGGATACAGCCCTGAAGTAGAAGGGTGGGTGTGGAGCCAGAGAAGGTAGAAGGAGTAGTTTGAGGAGGAGGCCCGGCAGATTGGAAAGTAGATGTGAAATTGGACAGGTCAGAGAAATGCTTATTAAATGTGTTGGCAATTGTTGATGGCTCATTACAATGGACTCCATTAATGATCATGTCATTTGTAAAAGGAGTTTGCTTAGACCCAAGAAATGTTTTAATGTGGGCCCAGAATTTCCTGGAGTCACCTGCTGCAGCAGCCAAGAGTCCTTTGCAGTAAGAGCTTTTAGCTAGTCTGATTAGCTTCTTGCAGGTGTTCCTCTGGGATCTGTAGGTATTGTAATGAGCTTGAAGATCAGAGTTTTTAAAATGCCTCCAGCTTTTATCTCTAAGGCAGATGGCAACCAGAAGACCTTTGTGGAGACACCTAGTGTGCTTGCCATGAACACGCCAAGTGACAAAGGGTGTGTGCCTTTCTTGTAAAGCACTAAATTGGGCTAAGAAGTAGCCTAACTCAGCTTGGGAATCATTGGCCTGGAAAAGGTAGGACCAGTCAATGGCAGACACATCAAATAAGAATTTAGCCTGGTCCAGGTCGGCATAGTTCCTAAAGGTAATATAAAGCGGTGGCAAAGAATAGGCCACAGAGTGATTCCATACACAGTAGATAGGGGAGTGGTCAGATATAGCATCGGGTAAGGTGCAGCAGCCACAATTCTATGGACTCTATTAGGGCCCAGTCGTTTAGGGTACTGGACATTCCATTAGGGGTTATTCTAGTGTGCATAGTAATGACTTGATGCATGTTGTGATTTTGCACTAAGGAAAGGGGTGTGCTGTGATTGGGGCTGAGCCAATTTAGGTTAGTGTCACCGAGAATAAGTAGTTCATTATGACCAGCAGTATTTACAGAGTGTTCATGCAGTTTAGCAAATCCAGATTGGCCACTTCGGGGTGGGTTGTAAACATAGGCTACATGCAGCTTCTTAGCACCCATTTGGAGGAGGGCATGGAGGGATTCACAAGTGGAGATAAGGGGGGGGGAGTTGGCTAGTGAGATAGTAAGATGGGATTTGTAGAACAGCATGATTTTCCCACCCCGCTTCAGAGACAGTCTATCCTTTCTAATAAGATTATAATTATTTAAGGAGCAGACTGAATCAGGGATCGTTGGCTTAAGCCAAGTCTCTGAGAGACAGAGGATTTCAGGATTGTGTAGAGAGACCCAGGCATCAAGTTCAAAATGATCATGTAATAAACTCCTGATATTTAAATGGACTGTATGGCACCCCTTCATGATTGTCCAATCAGCATTAGTACAAGGCTGATTGAGCATAGGACCAGGGTTTGTTTCAAAATCACCTGCCCGCAGGATGGCCAAAAATATGAGGTACCAGAGTTTACGGTGTATGAAGGGTGCCACATGGAAAGCGTTCTAGCAAATACATTGTTTCACTTGAGAGGTTGCAGGATATATGAGGAACAGTGGAAGTACAAGGGGTGTTAGGTCATGACTTACAGAGGATCCAACGATCATATTGGAAAAGCAAAAGTCATGAACTGAGTAAAGCTACTGATTGCTGGTATGAGAGTCATTGGCCGAGTAAGGCTTCCAGTAACTGGCATGGGAGCTGGGAGACAAGGAGAGACAAGCAAGGACAACTAACAGCAAGCTAACTGATAGAGCATGATTGAGACAGCCATATTGGAACACATTAAAAGTGTAAAATAGCTATGACTGGAGGCAGAGTAAGAGGACCAGACAAGCACAAAACAAATTGAGAGAGGTATAACAAACACAAACTGGCTAAGGGAAGGCAGGGACATGGCACCTAAATGCCCCCTAGAGTTCATAGAGTATGAGGAGCAAATGCAGAAATGGGTTGTTAGTCACCTGACTGTATAACAGTATTAAAGTAAATGCCCAGATTGGACGGGGTGGGTGGGTGGCTGGGGAGCCGGCATGAAGCGCCAGCAGGGTAACAGCTTGAGGTCACCCTGAATCGGATATTAGTGTACCTACTGAGTGGGTCCTGGGCTTACAGCTTGCAGCTGATTGTGTTCGGTCCTAGCAGTCACCTTCAAACAGGACCATGGGGGAGCTTTCAATGGGCCAGGTGGCTCTGAGAGGAAGCCACCAGAGAGGAACGAGTTATGCCCGAGGTGGGCATGGAGAGCCTAAAGGAGAAAGGAGGAGAGAGGGGTTAAGAAGAGCAGTGGTGGGGCAGGGATATTTCAGAAACAAAAGAAACAAGGCGGGCACAGTGGCATGGAGGGAGGCAGAAAATAAAGTTTAAAAAAATAAGGTTTAGCAGGTAGCAGGATTAGGTATTGGGGCAGAGGAAGATTAGATAAGGGAAGCAGTGTAACTGGGCACAGTCTACTTTAGAGATCACACACTTAGCACTGTAAAATCTTATCACATAATACAGACAGCAACAATGAAACAAATTAGTAAAACTGTATAAAAGCAGAAAACCTAGTTATGAGAGGCAAAAATATCCAGTAGGATAGGACAGATTAAAATTATGATATTCCAAGTTTTAAAGCCATGGGTAAATGAGTCTGGCTTTGACGAGCTCCAACGGTTAGTCCCCCAAAAAAAAGGCACCAAATTTCAAAAGTCCTGCGCTGTAACAGCTTGCGGTCATCTTGAATCAGATCTTAGTATACCTGCTGAGTGGGTCCTGGGCCAGAGGTGTGTGCAGGAGCAGGGAACAAGGGGGGGCCAAAAAGCCTAACAAAGCTGGGGTGGGTGCCTGGAGGCATGCACCCCTGGAAATATTTGAAAAAAATCACTGTAAATGGTGCATTTTCCTGCATTTTAGAGTTTAGCAAGATACACTGCAGTCCACCATGATGAAACACTATGTTGTAATGATGTAACTTACGCATTCTTTCATGACAGTTTAAAGATCTCAGGCAGCAGCACATCCTATGGAAGTAAATCTGCTCCCCCCCATCAGCACATTAGGAAATGCTTCAGAGAAGCTGAGAGCAAGCACAGGAGAACAAGAAAACCAGCATGTAATGCTAATGTAGCAACAAAACAGTTGTTCAGTCTGAGCATGAGCGAGTGTGACAGACAGAGTGCTAGAAGCCAGGAGAGAGGGACACATTGACTGAAGATGGTCAGGCCAGGATGGGAGAAAGTCGAACTATAGTACTGAGTTATTTTTTTCAGAGAGTCTACAGGACGTGAAAGAGAGACTGAGAATGCACAGTCATTCCACAATACAGTGTGCCTTGTGTAGAGTGGTATAAAGTCACTTTTGCAGATTGGGCTATTACAAACCAAAGTCTAAACGCCTATTTCCAGTAACAGCAAATTCATGAAGAACATCCTTGATAGAGCATCAACCAAGTCCTGTTCTATATACTGTATATGGTTATCAATGTGAGCATACGTGGCTGGCTCATGGTAGAGTATAACTTATTTTTCAGAATTCCCATTTTGGAGAAAGTGCACTCACAGCTTGCAGAAGTAATGGGCAAAGTACCTAAGGCTTGCAAAAGTTTAAACACAGCTGGGTATACTTAGGCTTGCCCTTCAGGGTAAAAAGCGTTCAGAAACTCTGGGACAGTTTTACATACTAAGGAATCATGGATAAACAATTCTCATTCTGTGCAGAGCTCACTGCTAGGTACATTAAACTTATCTGCCAATGCTTCAATTATCTATCTGTCTGGAAGCTTTTTTTTCAAAAGTAATTCCATGGGTTGAAGAACTCCACAAGCCTCCTGGCTAAATCTCTTTTTGAGTTCTGTTCCAACATGATTAAGAACACTGAAAAACATCTTTCCTCTTAATTCATCATCTTGAGATTGAAACATGTTCTGTCACAGCTCTGTTATCAAGACGTCTTGACAGTCTTATTTCAGTGTTGATACCAAGTCCTTCACATCTCTGTCCTGCTTTTAAGAAGTACTCATGAAAATTTTCAACCGTTTGGCTACTCTGTATCCAGGTTTTGAGAACGTCAATTGTTTTAATCGCACAGATAATATCTAATTCAATTTTTTGCAAGTAGTCACTGACAGTATGGCGTTTGCCAACTATATCTTTCAACACTTCTAAACAAAGAATGAATTCAAAAGTTTTAACCTTTAACAATAAACCACTAGCATCTGCAGAAACTAGGAATTCTAGAGGTTTCCTTAATTTCTTCCAGGGCATTCATAATTCCTTCCAAGTTTTCATCAACTGCAGTAATGGCTTCACTTCGATAATTCCACCGGGTATCACTAAGACTCTTAATTGCTTTAACAGGGGTTGAACCCTCTACAGATCTTAATGTTTTCAGAAGTACACTGTGTCTTTGTGGACTGCTCTCAATGAAAACATAAAGAGCTTGCAAGGTACCAAAGAAATTCCTTGCATATGTGTTTTCTGTCATTGTGGACACTGAAACCAAGTTTAAACAATGAGCAAAGCAGTGCTGATATAAAACTTTTGGTAGCATATCTGTTACTTGAGCACGCAAACCACTCACTGTACCACTCATAACGCTTGCTCCATCATAGCACTGTGCAATAATTTTGTTCTTATCTATTTTTAACATATCTAGAGTTGACCAAAGAATATTAAACAAGGTTTCAGCATCATTTTTTTCTGCCTAATATCAACTTACTGTTCCTGAGTGTTGCAGTTACTATCCGCATATTGCATCACTATACCGACTTGCTCAGCACTGCTCACATCACTTGCCTCATGCATTGTAAGTGTTATGAAGTGAGCCTCGCTGAGCTCTTTCTGGAGCTGATGTAACAGAAGTCGATATGCTGCCTGTATCATATCATTCTGACTTCTGTTTGAAACATATGTTGCATTTTTAGGAGCAGACTCCCAAGTGTTTCTTTAGCACTGGATCATAGTGAGCTAGCAATCCTGTAATCTCTAAAAAATAGTCCTTTATAATGAGATTGTGCATGTTCACAATGCCCTGTCAAGGGCTGTCCACACCTCCCTAGTGTTACCACAATGTCAATTAATCTTTTAACTGCATTTCTATTTTCTTCTTGTACTTTTTTTAGCTGAGGATACTGCAGCCACCTGATCATCTAACTGACCACCAGTAGGGACAGATTTCATGAATGTAGTATGTGCCAGGGCTGCATGCTTGTGAACTGCAGAAGTTTCATGTTCTCATATTGGCTCCTTGCATCTTTCCAACCACTTGTTTGTGTTCCCAAAGTGGTGAAAGCAGTACTAATGTGACCCACTGAACAGGGGAACATTTGTACTGAAGCATCTGCAATAGAAACAGTACATTTTGTCTGTTATATGTGAATACTCTAGCCATGGATAATCATTGCACCCCAGTTTTTGAAAACTTCTTGAATGCTTCCCTGCACCACGTGATTTTTTTAATATTCTGTTAACACCAGCTGATATGGTGCCTTTCTAATTGTAAAATCACGTAGTTCTCTGTTTACTAGAAGTGGTTTGCTTGGATCACGTTCAGAATCATGCAAACTATGTTGTTCTAAAATTAGTGGTTGCTGACTTTGATGTGGTACCTGTGGTTCAACATGTTGACTAGGAGGACCTGATATGGACGCTGTAGCAGCCTCATGAGCAGTAGTAGGAGTACTCTGGCGCTGCTCTGGAGAACTCTTTGCATTATCTTTAACTTTGAAAAATTGTCTTATGTCCATTGTTTTGTCCTGTAACTGAGCACTACACAGTTACTAGTTTAAATAGGGGTTTCCTTATCCAAGTTACATAGAACATAGAAACATAGAATTTGACGGCAGATAAGGACCGCTAGACCCACCCAGTCTGCCCATTTGCCTTATGACTGTCCCATGCATGCTTGAATTCCACCACTGTTTTTGACTCCACAACCTCCTCTGGAAGGCTGTTCCATGCATCCACAACCCACTCTGTGAAAAAAATACTTCCTTAAATTACCTCTGAGCCACCCCCCATCTTCAAATTGTGCCCCCTTGTTCTTGCGCACCTCTTTTTTTGAAAAATGCTACCCTCTTGGACTTTGTTGATTATCTTGAGGTACTTGAAAGTTTCTATCATGTCTCCTCTCCTCCTTTCCTCGAGGCTATACATATTAAGCCCCTAAGTCTCTCTTCATATGTCTTCTGGTGCAGACCCTGCACCATTTTAGTTGCCCTTCTGGACAGCTTCCATCCTGTCTATGTCTTTATGGAGATTGGGTCTCCAGAACTGCACGAGTACTCCAGATGGGGTCTCAGCAGCTGTCTGTACAGAGGATAATAACTTCCTGTTTTCTACTGGTGATACCTCTCCTATGCATCCCAGTCTCCCCCAGCCCTCCTTGCTGCCCTCTCACATTGCTTGCCCACCTTAGGTCATCTGATATGACTACCCCGGTCCCTTTCCATTTTTGTTGTTAGTATCTTACCCCCATTGTGTACTCTTCCCTGGGTTTTTGTTTCCTAGGTGCATTACCTTGCACCTTAGCATTGAATCTAAGCTGCCATACATTTGACCATTCCTCTAACCTTGCCAAGTCCCTTCTCATCCTTTCCACCCCACCTTGTGCATCAACTCTGTTGCAGATCTTGTGTCATCTGCAAAGAGACATATTTTTCTTCCAGTCCCTCTGCAATGTTGCTTATAAAGACATTGAAGAGGACCGGTCCTAATACTGAACCCTGTGGTACCCCACTAGTAACCCCCCTTTCTTCAGAGTGGACTTCATTTACTATTACTCTCTGTGTCCTAATCTCCAGCCAATTCTTTACCCAGGCTGTCATCTTGGGACCCACTCCCAGGCTGGCTAACTTGTATATTAATCTTTTGTGTGGGACTATGTCAAATGCCTTGCTAAAGTCTAGGTAGGCCATGTCCACAGCCCCTCCCTGATCTACTACTTTGGTCACCCAGTCAAAGAAATCTTTCAGATTTGTCTGGCATGACCTTCCCGCTGTGAATCCATGCTGCCTTGGGTCCTGTGTCCCTCTGGCCTCTAGATGCTCTACAATTATTTCCTTCAGAAGTGATTCCATCATTTTCCCTACCACTGAGGTTAAATTAACAGGTCTGTAGTTTCCTGCTTCTGCCTTGCACCCACTTTTGTGAAGGGGAATCACATCTGCCCTCCTCCAGTCCTCGGGTACCACCCCATCTTCCCATAATTTGTTAAAGAGGGTAGTCAGTGGTGTCACTAGTTCTGCCCTTAGTTCTTTTAGAATTCTGGGATGAATCCCATCAGGCCCCATTGCTTTGTCCACCTTCAGTTTTAAGAGTTCTTTCAGAACCCTTTCTTCTGTAAATGGGCCGGTATCAGCTTCTGTATCCAGAGTGTTTCTACTGTTTGTTTTAGGTACCTCCCCCTCTTCCTTTGTAAATACTGAGCAAAAATATTTGTTTAGTATCTCTGCTTTTTCACAGTCACCTTCTGCCCACCCTCCCTCTCCTTTATTAAGCCTCACTATCCCTCCCTTGGTCTTCCTTCGCTCCCTGATGTACCTATAAAAGGTTTTATTGCCCTTCTTAATCGAGTTGGCTATATTTTCCTCGGTTTGGGCCTTTGCTGTTCTGACTGCCTTCCCAGCTTTCTTTGATTTAACTGATACAGTTCTCTGTCCTGCTCCTTCTGTGATTCCTTGTACTTCCTCAATGCTTTCTTTTCTCTTGACCTTCACTGCCACTTTGAGAACCATAGTGGTTTCTTACATCATTTTGTTTTGTTTATTTGCTTCACACAAAGGCTTGTTACCTCTGTGATGGCAGTTTTTATTATTCCCCATAGTTCTTCCACCCCTCCTTCCTGCTCATTTGCTAGTGCATTCCTTAGGCACTCACCCATTTTGGCAAGGTCAGTCGTCCTAAAGTCCAGTACTTTTGCCTTTGTATGGCTTGACTCTATTACTGTGTTTATTGTGAACCATACTGTTCGATGGTTGCTAGTTCCCAGATGGCTACCCACTTCTACATCTGTGATCCTCTCTTCATCTCCATTTGAGAGAACCAGGTCTAAGATTGCTCCCTCTTGAGTGGGCTCCAATACTAATTGTCTAAGGCATGCCCCCTGTAGGGCATCTAGAATAACCCCACTCTTCGAAGTGGCTGCTGCAACTGCACTCCAGTTAACATCTGGCATAGTCAGATCACCCATCAGCAATATCTCCCCTTTTTCTGACATTTTAAGTATACTTTCTATCATTTCCTTGTCCATTTCCTCCCGCTGAGAAGGGGATCTGTATACAACCCCTGTGCGGATTGTGGTGCCATTGCCAGTCTCCAAATTTACCCACAGTGCTTCTTCTCCTCCCTGTTTACCCTTTTGTTCTGTTGCTTTGATTCCTTCCCTTGTGTAAAGAGCTACTCCTCCTCCTCTTTTACCCTCCTTGTCCCTCCTGCAGATAGTGTATCCTGGTATGTTTACGTCCCAGTCATGGTTTTGTGTGTACCATGTTTCTGTGACTGCCACGATATCCAGATGTTCCTCCTCCATCAAGGCCACTAATTCAGGAAGCTTGTTACTCAGACTACGGGCATTGGTACTCATTGCTCTCTATTTTTTGATGGCTTTACCTTCTGTTGCAGCATCCCCCTACTGTATGTAATGTGACTCCATTTTACCGCAGTCAATTTTTTTTTCTAGGTACACTATGAGCCTGGGAGTGATGCACCTTTAAAAGATATGTAGTTTTTGTGTGTCCTCTTCTGGTTGCTGCAACACAAGAGGTGTATCTGTGCTGTGAGGCTGCTTTATGGTATGCAAGTGTAAAATTCAAAATACAAACACACACACAGTGAGTCACACTAGACTACAAGCTCAGTGCCCACTTACTATATATATATATATATATATATATATATATATTTTTTTTTAAGTGGATTAACTGATTTCTCTCTTTAGGATGCCTGGGTCTCACTGTCACCCTTCCCTCTGCCACCTGAACTCCCCCACTGGGTGCTACAACAGAGAGGTATATCTGTGCTGTGAGGCTGCTTTATGGTATGCAAGTGTAACATTCTAAATACAAACACACACAGTAAGTCACACTAGACTACAAGCTCAGTGCCCACTTAGAATATATTTTTTTCAGTGAATCAACTGATTTCTCTCTTTCTTTCTTGACGATGCCTAGGTCTCATCATCACCCCTCACTCTGCCACCTGAACTCCCCCACTGGGTGCTGCAACAGAGAGGTGTATCTGTGCTGTGAGGCTGCTTTATGGTATGCAAGTGTAACATTCTAAATACAAACATACACAGTGAGTCACAGTAGTCTACAAGCTCAGTGCCCATTTAGAATATATATTTTTTTTCAGTGAATCGACTGATTTCTCTCTTTTTCTCTCAACAATGCCTAGGTCCCACCGTCACCCTTCCCTCTGCCACCTGAACTACCCCACTGGGTGCTACAACAGAGAAGTGAATCTGTGCTGTGAGGCTGCTTTATGATATGCAAGTGTAAAATTCAAAATACAAAATATATATATTTTTTTTTACAATGGATCAACTGATCTCTTTCTCTCTTTCCCCCTAGGATGCCTTTGCCTTCCCCCTTGGCTGTGCCTCTGCTGGCTGCGTACAATACAAAGAAGCCTGCCTGTGTCAATTTATTTTCATTCAAAATAATAGGACTTCTGTCTACAACAGTTCTGTATTTTTATGCAGCTATAACTTCTGTGTGTGTGATTGTGCTTAATGAAACATTGCTGTAACTTTGAATTAAATTTTGTACAAAGTAGCGCTCGCTATTGTGAGTGTTTGAGCCCTGGTACACCCTGCAAATAGACCAGGAAGAGGAGTTTGTATTTCTCATGCTATATGGAGAACTACAACTTGATAGTTAAAGCATATTTTTAAACCAGAATTGAATACTTGGGCAACTGTACTGTATTGTAAGCCACTAATAGTGGCGTTTTTACATTTGGCTATGTTTTAAAAGACATTTGTACTGTTGAGTGCTGGTGACCCCTAGAAGCACTTCCTGGGCACACAGCTCTATAAAGATAGCCCTGCTGTGAGCAGGGTGAGGGAGAGCAGGGCAAGCGTGTGCTTGTGTGCGCAAAGACACGCGCAAAGACACGCATGTCAAGAGTAACAGAGTGAACATCCATAGTGGTCCAGGTAGCAGTGTATCAGTATATATGCCTGGGTGAACTGCAATAACCAACTATAAAGGTAATTCACATAAGTGGGCATCTGTGTTTTGTTTTTTATTGCGAGATTTGTATGCTAGCCGTCTGGTGTACTACGGAGGGGCCTGGTGTAATACATCACATTTGAGAGTGTCACTACACTATTCTTCAGTCTATAAATGTATTGCTTGGTAGGCCTCACTGGAAACTAAGCTGAGAAATACTCCTTACTGCATCAAGTGTTTTAATTGAAATTTAGTTTATACGAATACATCCTCCCTATCTACTCTATAAAAAGGGATCTATCCCAGGGTGTTAATTTGAATATGAACAACTTGTTAAAAACCATTGATGGGAGATTTGGTATAATGTGTGGGGAATGTCATATGTATTGTTTTGATAATACAGCGTTACAAGGTATTACTTTCATATGTACCAAATGCACAGAAAACAAAGACATGAAGCAGGAGATTATCTTGTTTAATACTAGACTAATCTACTTAGAGAACAGTCAACGACAAATGAGTAACAGATTAAATGAAAATAGTGATGTGAACAACTGTACTGAGGCAGCACCATTACATAGTCCCTTAATAATGATTGCTGGAACAGAATCTCCATCTAGACTAGAGGTCCCCACCACAACAGTTCCCCCTCTACTTAATACTATCACTCGTACTAATAGGAACCGTGTTAGAGAAGGGGAAAATGATGAAAATGAATGGTATGAAGTAAAAAATGCAAAAATTGCAAAAAAAGTAGAAGGGCAAATAATTTTGAAATCATAGTCAGTAATAGGTTTGATCTTTTGAGTGAGCAAGTTGAGCACGGAGTAGTTCTCATCTCCCTCTAGTTCAGTGCACTCATTACTAGCAAATACCCTTATAAATTAGGATCATACCACAGATATACTAAATAATACTGGGATGTGACTGAAACTAAATTACCAATTTCAGAATCTAAAACCAAGCAAATCTTCCTGCTCAGTGATTCAATGATCAAGAATCTTGGCTGAAAAATATGTGACCCAGACAAAACCAACAGAACTGTATCCAGTTTCCGTGGTGCAAAAATCAGAGATATAACCAGAATGTCCAAGGATATACTAAAAACTGTGGGCCCTAAACAAATGGTTATTATACATGTAGGTATAAATAACATTAATAGACAGAGTGAACAGACTATAAAGGAAGAGTTTGTGGGGCTGGTAAACACACTAATGGATAAGGGTTGTGAGTTTACCATCTCAGAAATAATTCCTGTCTTTGGAAGAAATGAGCACCTAAATAATAAAATTAGGAATATCGATAATTGGCTAAGGAGATGGAGCCTGAAACAAAATTTTGCATGTATTACCTATTGGGAGGAATTCATCATACATGATAAATTAATTTGCTGGGATAGACTACATTCTAGTAGAAAGGGAACTGAACTAATAGCACACAAATTAAAGTCATCTCTTCAAATTTAAACTAAGAATGGGGGTAGCTGTATATTATTCACCTAATGTTACTAATAATATTGCAATTAACTCTAACAATAATAGAAGTACCATCCCCATGAATACCCCATCACATACACTAGACCAGGAAAGGGTCTTTGCCAAAAAAACTTGCACTCAGAAAATTAATGTTTTTTAGTTAATGCTATAAGTCTTAGCAATAAGCTAGATGAGTTATCTTACAAATTAACTGAAAATAAAATTGATATGTGTGCTGTCACTGAAACATGGTTCTCCGATGGAGACTGGGCCACTAACATACCAGGTTACTCCATAATACAGAAAAATCGTAGTACTAAAAAGGGTGGAGGTGTGGCACTGTATATTGAAGATAATTTCCAGTATTGTGAATTGAATCAATATAACCAACACAACAGTGAAATAATTGTGCTGCAGATTACCTCCCTATCACATCAACTTATAATAGGGATTGGATATTGTGCACCAGGGTTAGATAGTGAGGACAATGAGAATTTCTTTTCAACTCTAGATAACATCACTATTGACTCTGATTTCATCTTGTTTGGAGATTTCAATCTCCCAGGGATAGTTTGGCCTAGCCCTGGTGCCCATAATAGAAATGAACACAGGTTAGTACAGTTTATTATGCAGAATGATCTTGAACAAATAATAGAAGAACCCATAAGGAAGCAAAACATTTTAGACTTAATTATTACAAACATTGAACATTTCTCCATGCCACAAATAAAGGAACCCCTGGGCGATGGTGATCACACCGTAATTAGTTGGGAATTTTATACAAATAATGTACACATAACAGGGAACACTAAAGTGACCAATTTCTATACAGCTAACTACAAATTAATTAAGCAAAATTTAAAGCAGTGGAATTGGCAACAGGACCTAGTAGGCAGTGACGGCTCTACACCAGGGCCCGCCAGGGCATGTGCCCTGGTAAAAAAAATGCTGTGCCCCAGTTGGTGCCCCATATGGTGCAGAGATTTCCCCATAGTAACAATATATTAGTGCCCTGGCTACCATCTGTTGTGCCCCGGCTGTGCCCTGGTAACCATTTGTGGCTAGAGCCGCTGCTGCTAGTAGGCTTAAATACTAGTAAAATGTGGAGTCTCATTAAACAAAAACCTTGAGTATTGTGTAAGAACTTGAGTACCCTATAGAATAAAATATCATAATAAAAAGCAAAGAATACCAATCTGGTGGAGTAGTAGTATTAAAAAGAGTATCATGAAAAAGAAAAAGACCTTTAACCATTGTAAGAAACATACCTAATAATGAAGCATGGTCTAAGTTGAAGCACCTAGGTAAAATGACTAAAAACATGATTAAACAAGCAAAAAAGAGCTTAGAATTAAAATTAGCATCAGATTGTAAAGATAAGAAGCAGTTTTATAATTATGTTGGCTCTCTTAAAGGAACCAAGACAGGTGCAGGACCACTCCTTATACAGGATGGGTTAATAACGCATAATAAGGAGATGGCAAAGGAATTTAATAAATATTTCCTTAGTATCTTTAAAGACAAAGAGTATGGTAATATGAATAATTTATCTACATTAGAACCAATGATTTATTTTACGAATGAGGATATAATTAAAGTTCTAAATAATACTAAATCTACTTGCTCTGCTGGTTATGATGGCTTCCTCTCCATCTTTATTAAACAACTAAGCACAGAACTAGTTGGCATTCTAACTTTACTATTTAATACATAGTTAAGAGAAGGAATAGTTGTGGAAGACTGGAAATTAGCAAACATTACCCCAATTCATAAAAAAGGCACTAAAAATAATGCCAGTAATTATAGACCAATTAGTCTAACCTCCTGTATAGGTAAAATTCTGGAACGATTACTTCAGCATAGAATCCTTAAACATCTTCAAAATACTGGAACCCTTGATATTACTCAACATGGTTTTCCCAAGGGAAGATCTTGTATGAGTAATTTAGTAACTTTTTTGAGCCAGTAAGTAAAGCATTAGAAGAAGGTCTGCCAGTGGACGTTATCTATCTGGACTATGAAAAGACCTTTTATACAGTTTCACATAAGTTATTGTTTGAACAACTTAAAGAACTATTAATTCACCCGCTGATCATACAATGGATACACTCATGATTAAACAACAGAAAACAAAGGGTGGTCATGAGAGGATATAAATCTGAGTGGGGTTTAGTTAGCAGTGGAGTACCACAGGGGTCAGTACTGGGACCTATATTATTTAATATTATGATCTCAGATATGCAAGTAACAAATAGTATTTGGTTACAAAAATATGCAGATGACAGCAAACTTGGAGCCATCGTAAATGATGCTAGATTTGTTGATGTACTTCAGAATAATTTAAATAACATATTCTTGGGCTACAGATCATAAATTAAACTTTAACATTACAAAGTGTAAAGTAATGCATCTTGAAATGAATAACCTATCAGCAAATTATTTCATAAACAATATCCAACTTGAAGTAACTACCTCGGAAAAAGACTTAGGTGTGACTATCACAAACAAGTTAAAATTTGATCATCATATAAATGTCACTGTAAAAAAATGTCACGGAATACTAAGGTGCATACTGAAGAATATAAAAAGTTGAGACTCTGAGGTCCTGGTACCATTGTATACATCTTTAGTGAGATCAAATATAGAGTATGGTGCCCCTTTTTGCTCACCTGTCACAATTAGAGACTCAAAACTTATGAATCAATACAGTGTAGGTTGACCAAATCAGTGGTTAGGGTAGCGCACCTTGACTATGGGAACAGACTTCAAAATTTAGGACTATATTCCAAACAATATAGATTTTTTAAGGGACATATGTATTGGGCCTATAAATCATGCTATGGCAAACTACTCCTTGAAACAAATTGTCAATGAAACATCCCTCAGCAAAAAATACTAGATCACATAACCTTAGACTATATGCTGAGACCTGTAAAACCACACCTAGAAAACAATTTGTCACTCGGAGAGTGCCTAACATGTGGAATTCCCTTCCATCACATGTTATCTTGAATCATAGTATTGATTCTTTTAAATATGCTTTGGATTTGTTTATGGGAGAAAATAAATATCATTACCATCATTAGTCGAATGATGGCGAGTTCAATTATGGGCATGTCCCTCGAACTTGTACCCACCTATGAACCTATGAAAATGAATACATTTCTCTAGTTTCTCCTTAAACTTTCTCTCTTCTTTCCTGAGCTTTCACTCACCCAACAGCGCCTGGCTGCTCTGCCTCCTTTTCTTCTCCTCTGTTTGTATCCTGGCCTGGGCTGCAAAAGGCCCCCGCCACAGACCCCCCTCCTCAACTGCTGCCCTTGCCAGAAAAAAAATAGCCTGACGGAACTAGTTTCCTATTAAAACAAACAATCTGAGCATGCAGCAGCAACTGATCATTTCTAAATTCTTTTATCTCTCTCTTTCCTCTCTCTCTCCTCAGAATGATCTACTCAGTCTAGTCTTCTCTACTACTCAAAAGAACCAGAACAGAACGAAGAAGTAGTCTAAGGTCTTACATTTTTTCTCACATCAACAACTCCAAGTTTTATGACATTTTTTTTTAACAATAAATAAGTAGTAGCTGCTTAAAGCAAATACGACATCCATTGACGAGGCAAAAACATACAGAACAGTCAACAATTCAATTGCCCTGCTTGCCTTCTTTGTTTACAGTGAAACATGATGTCCTGGGATACACTTCAAATATTTGAGGCAGACCAACTCTGATGGGTCAAGTAAATGCTCACTCAGGCATAAACCAATCAAGTACTCATCTGTGTCAGAGATTGCCTCTTAATGTACGCTGTGGTTGCTGTGCACTGCAGTAAGAGGGATGGTCACCTAATGTTCTTCGCAGACATCATGTGATCTTCTACTCACACAGCACACTGAATGGCCAGTAGTGCCACTGAACCAACCTCTTTCTCAACTTAACTTAGTGCTAATATAGGTTTTGTACTGAAAAAGAAATGTCTAAGCAGCTGCTAGAGAGCAGTCTCTCTCAGTCACTGACTAGCCCTTTTAAATCCTACTGTGATGACTCATCACTGTCGGATTTAAAAGGGCTAGTAGTCAGTGACTGAGAGAGAGACTGCTTGCTGATGACACACAGTGATGAATGAGCTGCAAGCTGAACCCCTCACTGTCCCCTAGAGTCCCGAATCCCAATTCCTAACTGACTCCTGTCCCAAACTATTAAGTTAATGATAATATTGAGGTGGAGCTGGAGCTCCTCCACCAAGCCTGGTCTCAGGGACTGGAGGAAGTGAAGGGAAGGCAAGCAGAAAGTAAACACCACCAGCCGCTAGCAGCAACAGCCAGCCAAGCCACTCAGTACTCTGTCTCCTTCCTCAGCACACTGACTGACAGCAGCAGTCAAAAACAAATCCAATTCCCCTCCCTGACCATGCCTGCCAGCCTATTCCTGTGTTGTGTGTGTACCGTGCTGGCTGCTGAGTGCAGCCACAGCCGCCGATCAGCAAGGCTGTCAGATTCTCAATGCCATTCTTCCTTGATCTGAATGGGCCAGCTGAAGCCAGAATGTGACTGGTGGTGCCCCCCCACCTGCCACTGCACCTTGGCTGCTGCAGAGCAGAAGTAGGAACTAGTTAGGACATACTGGCATCTGTACTGTTGCTGTTGCCTTTCGGTAGAGAGTGCAAGTCGCGGCAGCAGCACAGACTTCATTTTGCAGATTCAGACCCACCTGACCCAGTGACAGCAAAGGGCAGGCAATGGTAAAACAATACCCATGGCTCAGCCTCAGCCAGGAAGGTGATGGATCAGCAGCAGCATGATGGGGATGATGCGACAAGTGCAGCACAGCACAGCTGACAGAGGGCAAAGGTTAGTGAATCAGGGTGACGGCAAGGGTGGGTCCGCGTGGGTGATTGGCTGTCTGATCACCGATTCGAATATGCATTCATTCGTCATCTCCATACTTGGACAGGAGGAGTTGGGACTCTTGTGAGCAGGAGGGAGAGTGGCAGTCATCATACTGCTGGCATAGCTGGCGTCTGGCCAAGTGGCACTGGTGGCCTGGCGGGACTCATGCATGTCTCTCTCCTGGGCTTACGGTTTGCAGCTGAGCATGTCCAGTCCTTGCGGTCTCCTCAAACAGGACCACGGGGGAGCTTCCAACAGGCCAGGTGACTCTGAGAAGAAGCCACCAGAGAGGATCGAGTTGCACCCAAGCAGAGCGTGGAGAGCCTATGGGAGAGAGGAGGGTAGAGGGGTTAAGAAAAGCAGCGGTGGGGCAGGGCTATTTCAGAAACTGAAGAAACAGGGCGGGCACAGTGGCAGGGAGAGAGGCAGAAAATAAAGTTTAAAAAATAATGTTTAGCAGGTACCAGGATTAGGTATCGGGGGTAGAGGAAGATTAGATAAGGAAGCAGTGTAAAGGGGCACAGTCTACTTCAGAAATCGCACACTTAGCACTGTAAAATCTTATCACACAATACAGCCAGCAACAATGAAATAAATTAATAAAACTGTATGAAAATAGAAAACCTAGATATCAGAGCCAAAAATATCCAGTAGGACAGGACAGATTTAAATTATGATATTCCAAGTTTTAAAGCCGTGGGTAAATGAAAGAGTCTGGCTTTGACAAACTCCAATGGCTAGCCCAAAGAAAAAAGGCACCAAATATTGACGGGGTCCCTAAAGTGAGCATAAGCCCCTCTCAAAAGAGAAGGGGCTTATAGTCTCTCTCCACACCCAGGAAAATCATTCCCTCTTGGGTATGATAGCAGAGGGTCCAGAATGGCCTCCCCCAACAATCTGGGCATGCACATCTACCCAGCCTGCCAAGAAGAAGAACCACCCAAAGACCTGGCCCAAAGGGAGCCCTCCCAACACTAACTCTCTCTCTAATTTTAAAATTTTAAAATTCTAGAACTAGCTTTCCTGTGCCAGAAGATCTTCAAACATTTATATAGGAAAAATACTTTCAAAATGATTCAGAAACAGTCACTACTGAACGTCAGTGATAACAAACACTTACTGTACATACTTTTTAAGAAGTAGAATTTGCAGATTACTATGTCCTTTACCCCTGATTATACTTCCCTCAAAGTACTAAACAAGTACTCCCCTTAACCATAATCAATTTCCCATTCACCCTCCATAAACGCGCTCATCCACTCTCCCATTCACACTGATCACATCGTTCCAAGTGCAATAGAAATTGCTAGCTATCATTAGGCTCTAAGGAAAACAATTTAAAAGTATCATTCCTTTTCATTAGTTATAACTAATAGTCAGTCAATGTAACCTGCTCCAATAAGCAACTTTTCTGCCATAGTTTATGAGTCCTTTACAGGCACTTAAAGGAAAAGTCCACCCAAAACTTGAAACAATATATGTTGCGCAGTGTTTTAATTTGTATGTGAAGTTCTAGTGTTTCCATCCCTCTGACTGGTATTAAGAGTTTTTCCTAAATTAGCCTGCTAGCTTTATGCCAGTTTTAAGACCCCTTGGGATCTTCATCCCTGAAAGCTTAATTGTATTTCTTACTCCCACAGTGCATCTTGTCTCATGTGACTGTGATGTACGAGAGACCCAACATTCAGCACACACATGCTAAACAAACTAAATATCTTGGACGCTTTACAAGCTGCACAAAAATTACCAGCAGCAAAGTTTTTCAGGACAGTAAGACCTTAACGATGAGGGTGGTCACCAAGCTGAATTCTACAGATTTTCAAATTTAGCCATCTCTACTGTTGTGAACTGATTGTAAAGCAATGCTTTCTGCTGGATTTATGGTCTCTGCTATATCACCATCATATGAAACAAGATGCATTGTATGACAAAGAAATATAATTAAGCTGTTTCATATGGAGAACTCCAGGGGGTCGTAAAACTACTCTAAAGCTAGCAGGCTAATTTAGGAAAAACTCTTCTTAGCAGACAGAGGGAAGGACACAAAACAACTTAACATACAAATCAAAACACTCTGCATAACATATGTTTTTGCAAGTTTTGGGTGGACTTTTCCTTTAAGTAGCGGGGCCTCCTTCAGATGGGGAAGTAAAAGTCTGGATCTGGCTTGGTGGTGATGTCCCCAAAGGAATCTTTTGCCATGATGTAATACTTTATACAGCATCCTCCACCAAGGCAAAGTTCTTAAATAAAGTCAGTCCAGACCAAGGTTCAGTGTGGCACATTGCATAGGCTTTTTGAAAAAGCTGCTGGGATGCCTGTCCACCGTACCCTGGGCGATATTTCAACCTCTCCAGTTACTCCTTGAAGATCCATTCTTCCTGCATCTCCTTGATGACATCCCAAATTCACTCAGACTCATAAGGGTAGTCCAGATGGGGGTATTCCACCTGCATTCTCTTCTGTACTCATCTCTCAGCCTTGCTTCATATCTGGCAGATCCCTTACACTAGTCCGATGAACCATTTCTCGCTCCAGTCACACTCCCTTGTGACAAACCAGATTTAGCAGGTCACTGCGACTGAGGCCATCCATCCTGGTCCATAGAGCTTTTGCCCGGGCCGACAGTCATAGGGTACAGTCAGCTAAAGTGATTACCGGATGGTGCATAGGTTTTGGAATACCTCTATACACCTCGTAGTTCAAAAACTGGAATCTCTTGCCTAGCCACTTCTCCTTGTCTAGATCTTTTTCATCTGCAGGGACCTCTTTCCTCTTGATTGTTACACCTGGCACCTCTCCAGGGGGACCTCCCAGCTTAATCACAGCTAGGTCTTGACAGCTTAGGCCTCCAATTTTACTGACTGGGCCAGTGGACTGCCCCCAGACAGGGGCTGTGTCGAGGATGCACCGGGCCCTGGGGGACCACCCAACAGACTTCTGAGACCTCTGCCCCACCCTCTTCCATGGGGATAGTTGGCAGCCGGTGTTGAAAAGTGGGGCAGATGGCTGTATTCTTCACCACCCCCTGTTTTCTCCTCCTCCACTAATTCCACATGCACCTCTGGGGAGGGGGCTTTAGATTTTACTTTCTCCTGGGCCGGGTCCTGCTCTGAGATGGAAAGTCTACTAATGGCCCCAGCATCCACACTGCCTGGTGACCACAATGACAAAAGGCCTTCTGAGTCACTAGAAGGATATCCCCAGTTAAAGACAGGGGCAGCACGGTCAAAGATTCCTCCAGGTGCAGAGTTTGCACAGATGGTGCACACAGGCAGCTTCACCACTCCCTCATCCCTGAATCCACAGCATACACACCACTCATCAGCCTGACCGCTTCCTCCAGTCTTCCACAGCCATGCTAGGAGGGAGGTCAGAACTGTCATCAATGGCTCCTCAGGTGGAGATCCCTCTTTGGTCTTGCATATTTGGCCTGCCATCCTGAAACGCGTGCTCAACGACCACCCCAAAATCTCTGTTATCACTGTGCTGCTTCCCTGAGACAGTGGGAATATGAAAGCAGTTCTATTTGTTGGTGCTCAACAACTCAGTCTCTTTTGGTTATTAATCCACTTGCTAGCAACCACCAGTCTCTCCCATATGGTGCCTGTCCCACCAGTCTGCATGACCCTCCATGAGCCACCGACCAATTAACTTACAGAGTAGTGTCACATGACCCACCAGTCACATACAGGCACCACATCCAGGAGAGCTGAGGCCTACCTTCACACTAGACCTAACTCACACACCACCACAGGAAATCTGCAGTGTATCACATGGCCTACAAATGGCAAGAGACCCATCAGCACCTCAACTCTAGGAGATATGGGGGGGTCCTTTTTCTCCTTCCTGGGTGTCTTGGGGTGTGAAGAAACATCCAGACCAGCCCCATGTGTGCCACCCACTGATGTCTAGTGGCAAAACATGTTGTTCTGGGGGGCTGCACATCATAGTAATCTTACCAGAAACTCACTGGTTCAAAAGCATTGAAAAACAGCAACAATTTAGGCCTACCTGAGACATCTTCATGGGCGGATGTTACCTTCAGGGATTACGGATGAGAACTCCGAGGACACCCCCAGTTGACAGCAGGAATCCCCAGGCTGGTTCAACTTCACTCTTCAGTCACAGGAACTCTCCCAAAAGCCCATTGGTGCAGGATTTAATTAGGCAAACCCCCCTGAAACTGAACTTAATTGAAAAGTTAAAATCTTAAGGATTTACAGTTCATCTATCCTTATTTACAAACTGAGACAGACTTTTGATCACTTTTCTGAAACATAATCACTTTATTTCTCCTGAGTCCCAACTGATTTAACAGGGCTGCTGGGGTCCATTTGTAACTTGAAATTAACTCTCCGCTCCATGGGGCTAAACTTTATACAAACAAGAATGGTAGTAATTAAGGCAGAGCAAGGTCTTTAATAGCTCATTATACAGCAGACCAGATTATCCCCAGGCACACACACAGCGACCTCTTGTCCTGGACCGTGAAGCTCCATAGATTCCACTGGTACTGGTAAGTACCTGAAACTTCTCTAGTTAAACCAACTGGGGCTAGCTCCTCTCTATGGGATAGCATACAGCTTCTCCCCAACCCATTCCCTGGCTCTTTCTTCCAGCCTCCTAAGGGACATGAATGGTGCGGTACTAGCAAAACCCACCGCACCATATCCCAAGTCTGTCTCTCCCAGGTCACCCTCCTATTCTGCCTGGTCTGCCCCGACCATTACCGACTCTCTCCAGCATCCCTGCTAAGGGCAATTTTCCCCAGGACCCCACAGATAAATGCTGCCAACTGTCCATCCCTCACTCACCCACTGCTGCCCAGCATGTGCAGCCAGCAGCAGGGGAGACCTCTAGGGCACTCTGAAGGCCCACTCGGCAAAGTCTGGCAGCTCCGAGGCCTGTCCCTGCAAAACAGGCCCTAACTGGTAGAGCTTCCCCTAGGCACCCCTCACCAGTGTCCCTGGGTTGCCTTGCCATGCTGGGATGCAGCAGCCGTGCCACCACCTACTGCAACCCCGACAACCCAGGCACACTCTCAAACATTCTACCAGGGGCTAACCCAGACCCCAGGGCCTGCCTATCCTGCACCTACTCCTTGATCCTCCCTACACCCCCCCCCCAGAGCCCAGGCCCCCCAAATCATGCCTGCAGCTGCCTCTTCTGGAGCCCTCTCTTGAATGCTCATCCTCCAGATGTGATGCATCGCCGCTGTAGAAGCTGGTCTGCCTAAAGCAAGTGGGGGGACCGACCCCGCACTGTCCTGCAGTGCCCGCCAGTCTCTCCTCTCCCTTAGGCATCAACCACCACAAATGTACTTGTCCTGCCTGTTTATATCCCTGAACCCTGCTCTCTGCTGTCACCAAGTGGCAGCAAGCAGAAATTGTACCCAAAGCACTAACATTATCCCTAGCTCTGGGGGCAGCAAATATGGAAGGTGTCCCTAAAGGGAGTGTAAGCCCCTCTCAAAAGAGAGGGGACTTACAATTATCTTACTGTAGACCACACTTAAAGGTATGTATGTCTGTGCGCTTATGATGGCACATACTGTAGAATTATTTTTTTACTTGGTGTTACTTGGTATGAAAGAACAGAAGAAGGCCAGAGCCCATCGAGACTGTTCCCCACACTATGTGGGACATTATTTATCTGTTATCCCTCAACCAAACATCTAATTTGTTTTTAAAAACAGCGGCACTAGTTGCCTCTACCAATTCTTGTGGCAAGGTGTTCCATACAATGGATGCTCTTATTGGAAAAAAGTTTCCCCTTTTGCTGGTTTTATAAGTTTTTACTTCAAGCTGTTTATTATGCAGTCTCGGAACATGTCTCCTTTTGGAGAGTGTTAGACCACATTTTTCCATTAGATCTGGTGAATTTATTAAATTAAAAACCGTAAGCATATCACCTCTTAATCTTCTAGTTTGAAGAGAGAAGAGACCAGCAGCTTTTAATCTGTTCTGATATTCCAAGTTTGTTAATCTTGGAATCATTCTAGTTACTCTCCTTTGAACTTGTTCAAGAATTGCTATGTCTTTTTTTCATTTGGATTCCAGAAAGGGGAGCCATAGTCTAGATACGGTCTAATGTATGCCCTATACAATGGAATAAGGCATTGTTCAGTGCGATTAACAAAAGTCGTTTATTTGCCTCAAAAGTCTGTTGGTCATGCAAGCAGTTCTAATACAGTGATCATTTGATGTAAGTTTATTATTAACATATATCCCTAAATCTTTTTCACAATTTGATGAGTGAAGTGGTAGTCCGTTTATATGATATATCGTTTTTGGATTATTTACACCGAAATGCATTACTAAACATTTGTCTTGATTAAACTGCTTTTGATTTTCATTTGCCCAAAGTGTTAATTTTTCCAAACCCTTCTTTAATGTAGAAATATTTTCTTGATTATACTTTCATCATTTTACTGTTGTGCACACTTTACTATATTCATATCTCTTGTGTGGTCTTTTTTCCCATTCTGTATTATTTATTTATTTATTGAAATCTAGGATTAAACACCTTTGAGCTAGAAGCTCATTTACAAAGGTTCCACATCAGTGGGAGGATAGACAATACTTACAAAGGTTATACAAGCAAGACAGTAAAAAAAGTGGCAATTATAGTTACAATACAGTAAGTTTGAGTACATGGTAAGCAATCAATGCAGGCAACTTGAGCATAGTTGGCAAACAAATAGTAGGAGAAAAAGGCAGGTAGGAGTTAGAAAGGGGCAATGGGAGTAAGTGGGTCGGGGAAGGGGTGTGAGTGAGGTGTGGAAAAGGGCAGCAGTCATTAACATTGTCGTAGTGAGGGGGTGGGAAGAAGGCAGCCAGAGGCCTTGTCAGTGAAGGGAGCTGCTATGTGGCAGGGCAGAGACTGTTGGCGGGGGGGACTAGGTGTTGCAGTCATAGGTGCTGGATGCGGAAAGTTGTAGTCGAAGCAGTCTTTTAAAAGGGTCCAGAGTAGGTAGGTTGGAAATGTCCCGGCTGAGATAATTAAACCAGAGAGGTGTTCTGTAGGTGAAGGAGCACTGGCCCTGCATCGTTTGAGGACAAGGAACATGGAAGAAGTGAGTGCTAGAGCTTCTTGTGCATTGCGAGCTGTTGTGCAGTTGGAGTCAGTTAGCTGTGCCAGGGGGAAGGATACCAAGAAGAGCCTTTTTGGTAAGCAGACATGTTTGGTAGTGTATCCTCCCAATAAGTTGAAGCCAGCCCATTTGGGCATAGAGGTCACAAGTATGGGTAAGACGTTCCACCCCTGTGAGCAGTCTGCAAGTCTTGTTCATATTGTCATATTATCATACTTGTATTTCTTTTAGTCTCTATTTTGTTATGTGTACTTGTATTTCTGAACAGTATTTTACCCTTGTGCCATCTTCATGGCCCAGGTCATGCCTGAAAAAGGTCCATAGGATCAGTGCGCCTACTTGGTACATAGAGGGAGTTTTACTTTTAGGTGGGGACTTTAATCTTATTTTTTTGCACACTGGTGCCCCATGTTTGCACCCCAGGTCCATTAGATGAGGACAAGCAGAGAAAGGTCAGGTACCTACCTCCTCCAGGGAGGAAGGGGTGTTGATCCCACCATCTGATTGTTCCCTGGTGGTGCAGAGCATGGGGGGGCTGGTGGTAAGTATGAGGCTGAATGCATAGGAAGGTGTGCCACTGGGGTGCCTGCACATCAGGGTGACATGGTCACTGAAACTACCCAATGCCACAGTGAAAGGGAAGAGCATGGAGAGATGAAGCCCACCTCCTCCCCATGTCCCAGTGCATATCCCAGAAATTATATAGTCATGCCTCTTCACAGGGGGTTAATTGCAGTGTTTGGGTAGGGTCACCTCTCACACAGAGATCGGAGGTGGCTCAGAACTGTTACTGGGTCTTGCATGGATCAGTGTAGCATACAAAGGACTTATGTTGGCTGCACAGCATAATATGTGAGAAGTGTAAATCAACAAAGAAAAAAACTGTATACTATTTTCTCATAGTGGTTGGAAAGAAATTCTCCCACACATCGTTTAGTCAGCTCAAACTTGTTTTATTTCTGGATGCCAGAGGTATGATGATATCAGACTTATATTGCATGTAGTACATTTAGTTAAAGTAGGGGTCATCGAGGGACCCTACTGGTCCACTTGAATGCTGAAAAGGTTTTTAATAGGGACTTGTGGATCTTCTTATTTGAAACATCTTACTTATCACTTCCCACCTGAATATGGGACTGTATACAGACTTTACATAGATCACCCACTGCCTATATTAGAAAAAAAGGTAATTTCTTCCTCACATTCCCTAATTCTATAGGCATGAAACAGGGTTCCCTTCTCTTACTGTTTCTATTAGCCCTTTATATTGAGTCATTGGCACAACAATATCAATTAAATGTACATACCATAGGAGTAGAAGTGGACTTTATGGAACAGAAGATAGCCTTAGATGTTACTAATGTGCTATTCTTTTCATCACTGACTGATACCTTTGGTTCTTCGAGTACTGGCTGTTTATAGTGAACTGCCAGCTGTAAATAAAATACTCAGAAGATGTAAGTTTTGGCTGTGAACTACGGTCTCTGCACATTTAAAGACTTGCTATCAATTTAAATGGGGATACTGACATTAAAATATCTGGAAATTTATGTCCCTAAATCATTATCTGATTTGTTTAAAGAGAATTTCACTCCTCTTCAGAAAGTGAATCTTCTTTGTTGGAATCTACTAATGGTACCCCAAATCTAAAGAGTAGATAACATTTGCATGAGTGTTTTGCCCAGCTTACTGTACAGTGTGCCTTTCTCAGCCTGTCCCATAGCCATCCCAAAATAACAATTTACAGTCCTGGATAAATGTATCCCTTACTGTAGTTCTTATGGTTGAGAAGATGATCTAGAATTAAATATTAAACTTTTCTGTCAACAGGGAACTGTTAACAATCAGAGCCTCATACCCAAGTGTGAGGCTGATTCCAATTTGCTCTGTGTACAAAAATATTTTTTTTTACTTACTGTTTACTGCAGTATAGTAGAATGTATTAGGATAATTGTGTTGACTTCAAAGATGCATTTCCTGCTACCAGAGATCCCAGAATCCTCTATAGCTGAAATCACAGGAGGGCTGCAGAACTGGGAGATTCAATAGCCTTCATTAGCCTGCAGTATACATGTTAAAGATTTTGTAAGTTAAAATCAGATGTTTGCTGGTCCTGTTGTGCTCATGGGGCTTAGGTCAGTCCTTTGTGACTGTACCTACCCCTGGGAGAACAGCAGACCAGCAAACAGAAAATTACAGCTCATAACAAAACTCTTGATATTCACTGCAGGCTATTAAATCTCCCACTCCTGCAGCTTTCCTCTGATGTCAACTGCAGGTGAATCTGGCATTTCTGGTTACGAGTCAATGAAATTAGCCTGATACATCCTACAGTATTACGCTGCAGTAGTCAGTAAGTAACAAAAAAGTGTTTTCGCACACAAAGGGCTGATAGGGATCAGTCTCACACTTGTGTGTGAGGCTGTTACTGCTGACAGTTCCCCTTTAAACAAGGGTAAAGAAGGGCCTTTTCCCCCACAGCTCAAATCATATTATTTAAGCAGCAACACATTTCCGTTCTCTGATATGTTGGTGTATGCCCTCTTACACTGCTGGAAAACTCTGGTGGTGGATGTTACTCTACATCCTCCATGCTAAGTAATGATTTTTGGTTCTAATAAAACAGATAAAATATGGCAAGCAGGGGAAAGCAAATTAAGTACAGCAAAAACTTACACATATTTGGGATTACAGTTTTCAAATGATGGGTGTTGGACAAAGCATGTAAATAATCTGAAAATAAGGTTAAGTCAAATTGCAAATTCCATGAATATATTTAATTTTAAATATGGGGATATACTGTTAAACCTCTTATTCAAGCAGTTAAATCGAAATATATCTCTCAAGCACTTTATCAAGCTGAAATATGGGATTATGATGCTTCTAATATATTAGAAGCTCCAGTTAAACTCTATAGAGCAAGCTTGGGCTTAAGTCAGTTCGTTCCTGCTCCCTTGGTAAGGGCTGAATTGGGCATCCCCAGTCTAAAAGCATTTATGGATGCCAGGAAAATCAACTACTGGATTAACATAATGTCTCTAGATAACAACAGACTCCCTCACCTTTGTTTGAAAGGAAAATATACTTGGGAAGAGATTGGTTGTTTAAAGTTTAAATGGCTTTCTAAGGTGTTTAACATACTAACAGATGCAGTATTGGACATAGTCAGAATTTATGTGGCTAAAAATATTACTCTTAGCCTAAGGAATAAATCTCATGTTGCTCGGAAAATCATAAATTATGACAAAAAATGTATTTAAATACAATTTCACAACTAAAGGTCTGTCCATGGTTAGTACAAAATGATAGCGTTTTTGTTATAAAGGTTATTTGGATGTTCTTACAAATTCTAAACAAAGACAGCTGTATACTAGATACAGATTTGAAGCATTCCCAAGTAATGTTTTATTAGCTCAATATCAGAAATCTAAGAATAGTCAATCTGGTTTCTGCTGTTGTTCTAACTTATATTGTGAGGATCTCTATCATGTTATCTTTAAGTGTCTTTGGTTTGTTAAACCCAGGAAATACTGATTAACACCAATCTGGGATACTACAGACTCATGTGATGAGAACCTTTTATTAAGTGCAGGATGAAATTGTGGAGTTGGGGAGGGGCCTCAGACAGGTAGCAAGCACGGTTACCTTCTCAGAGGTGCTGCCAGTCCATGGCAGGGGTGAGGCTAGGGTACTACACACCATGCAGTTTAATGAATGGTTGCAAAACTGGTGCAGTGCACAGGGCTTTGGCTTCATTGGGGACTGGGGGTACACCTGGAGAGATGAAGGTCTATACTGGCATGATGGTCTGCATCTGTCCACAAAGGGAACCAAGATCCTAAGTGACAGGTTTAAATGCTTCCTTGGAAAGTTTTTAAACTAGCCATGGGGGGAGGTGCTAATAAGAGGCAGGAAATTTCAAGCCTCCCCCCACAAAACATGACAGGTAGTAAGGTAAACACTGAAGTACAATGCTCAACAGAGGGCAAGACAGGGGTAAATGGAAAACCAGACAAGGGCAAAAAGAGCAGGGATGGGGGAAAAAAAGGAAAAAGCCAACATTAAATGGAGGGCAATGAGTACCAATGCCCGTAATCTGGGAAACAAGCTTCCTGATCTAGCAGCTTTGATTGAAGATGAACAATTGGATATTGTGGCAGTCACAGAAACATGGTACATGGAGAACCATGACTGGGATGTCAACCTACCGGGGTACACAGTCTACAGAAGGGACAGGGAGGGGAAAAGAGGAGGTGGAGTAGCTCTATACATAAGGGAAGGGATCCAAGCTACAGAACTAAAAAGTAAAGGGGGAGGACAAGAGGCACTCTGGATCACCTTGGAGACAGGGAATGGCATCACAATCCGCACAGGGGTTGTATACAGACCCCCATCTCAAGGGGAGGAAATGGACAAGAAAATGATAGAGGACATTCTCAAAATGGCTGAAAAAGGGGAGATACTGTTGATGGGGGACCTGAATATGCCAGATGTTAACTGGATGACATATACTGCAGCCACATCCAAGAGCAGGGTCATTCTCGATGCCCTGCAGGGCAGGCCTTAGACAGCTAGTGTTGGAACCCACTCAGGAGGGAGCAATACTAGACCTGGTACTCTCAAATGGAGAGAGGATCACAAATTTAGAAGTCAGTAGACATCTGGGAACAAGCGACCACTGCACGTTGTGCTTCACAATAAGCACAACCATGGAGACGAGCCATACAAAAACAAACATACTGGACTTTAAAAGGGCTATCTTTGGCAAAATGGGTGAATACCTGAGGAATACACTAGCAAATGGCCAAAAAGGAGGGGTGGAAGAATAATGGAGAAAAATCAAAACTGCCATCATAGAGGCAACAAGCCTTTGTGTGAAACAGATAAAGAAAACAAAGCGGAGTAAAAAACCACTATGGTTCTCAAAAGAGGTGGCAGGGAAGGTTAAGGAGAAAAAGGCTTCATTCAAAAAGTATAAGGAATCACAGAAGGAGCATGACAGGGAACTGTATCAATTAAAGCAGAAAGAAGTGTGGAAGTCAGTCAGAATAGCAAAAGCCCAAACTGAGGAAAATATAGCCAATTCAGTTAAGAAGGGGGATAAAACCTTTTATAGGTATATTAGGGAGCATAGAAAGGTTAAGGGAGGAATAGTGAAGATTAATAAGGGAGAGGGAAGGTGGGCAGAGGGAGACAGTGAAAAGACAGAGTTACTGAATGAATACTTTTGCTCAGTATTCACAAAAGAAGATGAGGAGGAGTTACCTAAACCAGACAATAGAAGCCTCTGGGTAGGGGTTGACACCAGTCCATTTACAGAAGAAAGAGTCCTGAAAGAACTCCTAAAACTCAAGGTGGACAAAGCAATGGGGCCTGGCAGGATTCACCCCAGAATTCTAAAAGAACTAAGGGAGGACCTAGTGACACCACTGACCACAGTTTTTAACAAATCATGGGAGGATGGGGTGGTACCTGAGGAGTGGAGGAGGGCAGATGTGATTCCTCTTCACAAAAGTTGGAGCAAGGCAGAAGCAGGAAACTACAGACCTTTAAGTTTGACCTCAGTGGTAAGGAAAATGATGGAATCACTTCTGAAAGAAAGAATTGCTGAGTACCTAGAGGCCAGCGGGGCACAGGACCAAAAGCAGTATGGATTTATGTCAGGAAAGTCATGTCAGATGAATCTAATAGATTTCTTTGACTGGGTGACCAAAGTAATAGACCAGGGAGGGGCTGTGGATATGGCCTACCTAGACTTTAGCAAGGCATTTGACACAGTCCCGCACAAAAGATTGATAATCAGGTTAACCAGCCTGGGAGTGGGTCCCAGGGTGGTAGCCTGGGTAGCAAACTGGCTGTACAACAGGACACAGAAGGTAATAGTGAATGGAACACATTCTGAAGAAAGAGGGGTCACTAGTGGAGTACCTCAGGGCTCAGTACTAGGTCCAGTCCTCTTTAACATCTTTATAGGTGACATTGCAGAGGGTCTGGAGGGAAAGGTATGCCCCTTTGCAGATGACACAAAGATCTGTAACAGAGTTGATACACAAGGAGGGGTAGAAAGGATGAGAAGGGACTTGGCAAGGTTGGAGGAATGGTCAGACATATAGCAACTTAGATTCAATGCAGAAAAGTGCAAAGTAATGCACCTGGGAAACAAAAACCCAGGAGAAGAGTACACAATAGCAGGGGAGGTACTAACAACAACAAAAATGGAAAGGGACCTGGGGGTAGTCATATCAGATGATCTAAAGGTGGGTAAACAATGTGAGAAGTCAGTAAGGAGAGTCAGGGGGATACTGGGATGCATCCCTCTGTACAGACTGTTGGTGAGACCCCATCTGGAGTACCATGTGCAGTTTTGGAGACCTCATCTATACAAGGACATAGACAGGATGGAAGCAGTCCAGAGGAGGGCAACTAAAATGGTGCAGGGTCTGCATCAGAAACCATATGAAGAGAGACTAAGAGAGCTTATTATATATACCCTTGATGAAAGGAGGGACGGGGGGACATGATAGAAATGTTCAAGTACCTCAAGGGAATCAACAAAGTCCAGGAGGGTAGCATCTTTCAGAAAAAGAGATGTGTAAGAACAAGGGGGCACAATTTAAAGATAGAGGGGGGACGGTTCAGGGGTAATGTGAGGAAATTTTTTTTCACAGAGAGAGTGGTGGACGCATGGAACCACCTTCCTGGAGAGACTGTGGGGTCTAAAACAGTGGAGGAATTCAAACATGCATGGGACAGACTTAAGGCAATTATAGTTGGGGGTGACAGGAAGTAGGCTGTTAGTCAACTAAAATCTGCAGCTTATCCAGTAGGTAGGGAAATAGGCAGACTGGGTGGGCCAAGTGGTCCTTATCTGCTGTCAAAGTCTATGTTTCTATGTTTCTATTCTTTTTATGTTCAATGATGGACTAGTAATACAAAGAACTGCGTAGTACCTTGAGGCTGTTACAAGAATTAGATAAAAAAACACAACTAAGTCTTTGGTGTAAAACTAAAACTTAAGTGTCCAGCCTTGGTTAAGGCTCAAGTAGGCTGGTAATGATTTATTAGTAGTGATAGATGAATGTACAGAAAGAAAGAAAGAGTGCCTGACAATTATTTATATTATCTGCAGTATTTTACGATCCAACATACTTGTTATGGATACTGTATTTATGAATTTTATAACTATAAAGTTATGTATGTACATGTAAACTGCAAAAATGTTATATTTGTAAAGATCTATGACCAATCAAAAAATTATTTGATTCATTGACATCCAGCTTCCCGTGAAGTTGGGAGGCTCCATCCCTCTCCAAGGATTATTTCTGTTTTTGCTTATGGAGATTATTTATTCACGTTTCTAAACAGGAGTGTAGTGCTTCCCCCTTGAGGTGGTTGGTTTATGATTCAGAATTTTTCCCAGCTAAATTGGGTAGCAGATTTTACGCTGTGCATGTCACTCTCAGGGAGGCTTTATCCTCCCATGATTTTCTCCTGGCTAAACTTTCCTTTCCCTCCACTCTACCTATCTTCATTGGGGTTTCTTTATGCCCCACTCAAAATCAGTATGCCCCCTGTATGGCGACACTATTACAGCGAAAACATAGATGTTGACAACATCAGCGTTTTCACTGTAATAGTCCTCCTGAGACCCCAACACACTCTGTCCCGGTCCTGCACCTCCTCCCCAGTTCAACTCTGACTCGGAGTTAAAATCCTATAGATGGGGGGTGTGGGGGCAGAGCCCCCACATGGGGTGTTCAGGGGGAAAAAGCCTCCTGATGAAAAAACAGCCAGGGTCGCCAGTCAGATTTATGTCAACTGCAAGTTGCGGTCGACATAAATCAGTCGCTGTGATGGCGGTTGACAACTTAGTTGTCGAACTGGTATGGCAGAGTCCTCAAAATCTCCCCTTCCTCACTGGTTGGCTCCCTATCTGCCATTACTTCACATGCCTTCTCTGGTGAACCCATCCTCCTTTTGGGATTTCATTGTTAATTGACTTCCCCCACCTCCAGGATTGAGTCCTTCTCTAAGGATGTTATGGTCTCCCCTTCTCAATCTTCACTCCTCTAACCACACCCCTGAACATGGTTCTCCCCCCCCACAGTATCATTGCAGCAGGTATTCTGCCAGATGCTTTTAGCGACCACAGCATGGCATTTTACGTCAGGAAAGTGCGGTGCCCTTCCTCCTCCCCAAGTACATCTGGCTCAGGTCCCTCTGGTCACTAAACAAACACTCTACTGAGCAACCTTGCTGCTACTGATTGGTCCACCAACCTTTCTGCTCTAGACACTGATGTGACCCTCTCCCTTTTCCATTCAAAATTTACTTCTGTCTGGGACAAGCACGCTTGCATCAGGAAGCCCAGGGTTAAGTCGTCCCACCACTCTTGAATCTCCTATGGCCTCAATGATTTGTGCAAGTCTCATGATCAAGCCTGGGCCGGTACAAACTATTCTGCTCCCTATCAGACCTTCTCTCCTACAGGGTACTTGGAAATACTTGCACAAAAGCAGTCTGCACTGCCAAATCCCTCTCTTTTAAGGCCAACCTCCAGAACAATCTTCCCAACAATCAACTCCCAAGCCAAATTCTGGAAGGTGATTCACTCCCTTTTTGAGCCCCCAATCTAGTTTGCTCCCACAGTCCTCATGGTTAATGAGTATCTTAGAATCTCCACTACCATGTGTAGCAAAGCCTTTTCCATCTCTGCCCCATCCTGATGGAACAATATTGCTCCACTCATCCTCCTCCCACTTATCCTTCAAAAGCCATTTTAAAGATTGGCTACTACTGGAAGCCAAATGCTGCTGTCCATCTGTGCAAGCTGGGATGATTCCACCCCCACCTTTTGTAAGGTCTCCCCACCCTTGCAACACCCCTTTCTCTTCAGCTTCTTTCCCACTCCCACCTGGCCCTCTCATCCCTCGCTATAGTCTACTCCACTGCACTTTGCTTATTGTGGACTGTCACACTGAATTTTGAATATCCACCTGGTTGTTATTTGATTTTGTTATTAGCGTGCCTTTTTGAAATTGCACTTTATATGGTTTATCCTGATTATTTGTCACGTTACTGTATTGTTCTCCATGTTCCTGTGATGATGTACATGGACTTGTCACTAGCCTACAACTTTACCTTGTACCTTATTGTATTCTCATTTTTGTTAATACCCTCTGTACTGCAATTCCCTGCACCTCATTATTAATGGCCTGCATTGTGGCCATGTTACTCCTCCTGTATTCTTTTTTGCTAAATGTGCCATTGTTTTACGGCCCGGGTTGTGCCTGAAAATGGTCCCTTGGATCAGCGCACCTACCCGGTCACCAAAAACATAAATAAATAAATAATGGTTCACCTGTTTCTGACTCACCCTCTGTTGCTGGTAACTTTAATGATTTTTGCACTACTTGTGCTCTTCCCCCCGGCTCCTCACCTCTCCCCCATCTCCACCCTCCTGTCCACCTCTCCCCTCTCTCTCTGGTTTCATTTCCCCCATCACTATCCAGGAAACCCTGTTTGCCCTTTCCTCACTCAGCCTATTCAAATCTAGCTCTAATGGCCTGGACCCTATACTTCTCCATCTTTCAGCTTCAGCCATTGCCTCCCCCCTTACTCTCCTCCTCAACCCTTACTTCACCCTCTGTGCTGTCATTTAGTTTGGAAGATTGCCAGAGTTGCCCTGGCCCATGACACACTCAAGCCCAAGTTACGTAAGCTTGGAGCCTCAGCTCTGGCCTCTCCGGTGCGTGATCTAATCAATAGGTTCTTTCTATCTGGTATGGTTCTGGATAAGTGGAAGGTCACTGTGGTTGTCCCTGTCCATAAGGGTGGGCCCACCATGGTAATTGACACAGTCCAATATCTATCCTCTTCCCTCTTGCTAAAATACAAGAGCGAATCTTTTATAACCATCTCCAGGACTACCTTGACTCACACCACCTCCTCTCTGTCTTTCAACATGGGTTCCAAAAGAGTCACAGCACTCTCACTGCCCTTGGAAAAGTGACTGTTTACCTGTTCAGTGCTGTGGACCGGAGCCATGTTACCACAACCTTCTGTTCTGGAAGTTGCACTCCCTGGGCCTTGACTGGAGTTCACTGAACTGGTTTCGCAGTTACCTAACTGGCCGGTCACAAGGAGTCAAATGGTCTGGTACATTATCAAACTTCAGATCCATTACTCATGGAATAACCCAGGGGTCAATCCTGGGACCTTTGAAACATAGAAACATAAAATTTGATGGCAGATAAGTACTGCTTGGCCCACCTAGTCTGCCCATTTACATAGATACATAGATACATAGACAGTGTCGGCAGATAAGGGCCTATGGCCCACCCAGTCTGCCCATTTGAGCTTGTAAGTTCAGTTTGTTTTCCTAGAGTCTGTTGCCCTTACCCCTGACCTCCAGAATTCCTTTATGTCTATCCTATGCATTCTTAAATCCTGTGATTGTTTCAGCCCCACCACTTCCTCTGGCAGGTGTTCCACCTTGTCCACTACCCGTTCTGTGAAGAAATTCTTTCTTATGTTTCCTCTGAATCGCCCCCTCCCTCCAACTTCATCCCATGCCCTCTAGTCCTGGAACATCTTTTTCGCTTAAAATAGTGTTTTCCTGCACTCTGTTCCTCCCTGTAAGATACTTGTATGTCTCTATCATCATCTCCCTCTCCTCCTCTCCTCCAGGGGAGTACATGTTCAGTTCCTTCAACCTGTCTTCATAGGACTTGTGATGCAATCCATGCACCATCTTTGTTGCCCTCCTCTGAACCTCTCTACCCTGTCTATGTCCTCATGAGGTATGGTCTCCAGAACTGTACACTGTACTCCAGGTGGGGGCCTCACCAGTGTCTTGTATAGTGGAATTATGACCTCCTTTTCCTGCTGGTGATGCCCCTGCCTGCCATCCCAACATCCTATTTGCTTTAGCTGCTGCCTTGTCACACTGTTTCCCTACCTTGGGGTCATCAGATGATAACCCCAAGATCCCTTTCCTGCTTGGTGCATGCTATATCCTCACCCCCAACTGATATATTGTGCCGGGTTTTGTGCTTCTATGCATTATCTGATCTTAATTTGCATGACACTCAACTGCCAAACCCTGACCATTCTTCAAGTTTCTGCAGGTCGCTTCTCATTCTGTCTACACCCTCTGGTGTGTCTACTGTTACAGAGCTTTGTGTCATCAGCGAACAGTGAAATTCTGCTTTGTAGGTCCTGCCCATGTCACTGATGAAGATGTTGAATAGGACCGTCCCAGCACGATCCCTGTGGTACCCCACTGGTCACTCTTCCCTCTGTGGAGTGACAGCCATTTACCACCACCCTCTGTGTCCTGCCACCCAGCCAGTTATCTACCCACCACTACTGTCTTGCCCACACCCATATTCCCCAGTTTGTGTAATAGTCTTCATGTGACACAGTGTCAAAGGCCTTGCTGAAGTCCAGATAAGCCATGTCCACTGCCCCTGATCCACCTCCCTAGTCACCCAGTCAAAAATTCAATGAGGTTGTTCTGACATGACCTCCCGGTGAAACCATGCTGCCTTGGGTCCTGTAGTCCATTGACAACCAGATGTTCCACTAATCTCTCCTTCAGTAGTGCTTCCATGATCTTCCCCACTACCGAGGTGAGGCTGACACGGTCTGTTAGTTCCCTGCTTCCTCTTTGTTCCCACTTTTGTATAAGGGGACCCCATCTGCTGTCCTCCAGTCTTTGGGTACCTCCCCTGTTTCCAGTGATCTACTAAACAGGATAGCCAGAGGTTCAGCCACCACCTCTCTTAGTTCTTTAAGGACCCTGGGGTGCACCCCATCTGGCCCCATTGCTTTATCAACTCTTATTGCTTCCAGTTCCTTCAGGACCCTTTCTCGTGTAAAGGGACTTGTGTCCATTTCCATTTCCCTACCTAACGGATAAGCTGCAGATCCTAGTTTACAAACAGCCTACTTCCTCCCACCCCCCACTAGAATTGCCTTATGTCTGTTGAATTCCCCCACTGTTATCGACTCTATGACCTCCTCAGGAAGGCTGTTCAATGCATCTACAACCATCTCTGTGAATAAATACTACTCACATTACCTCTGAGCCGCCCCTCCCGCATCTTTAAATTATGCCCCTTTTCTTGCACACTTCTTCTTTTGAAAGATGCTACCCTCTTGGACTTTGTTGATTCCCTTGAGGTATTTGAAAGTTTCTATCATGTCCCCCCCTCCCTCCTTTCCTCGAGACTATACACGTTAAGCTCCTTTAGTCTTTCTTCATATGTCTTCTGGTGCAGACCCTGCACCATTTTGGTTGCCCTTCTCTGGACAGCCTCCACCCTATCTATGTCTTTACGGAGATGGGGCCTCCAGAACTGTACTCAGTACTCCAGATGTGGTCTTACCAACTGTCTGTGCAGAGGGCCAACAACTTTCTGTTTTCTACTGGTGGTGCCTCTCCCTATGCATCCCAGTATCCCCCCAGCCCTCCTTACTGCCTTCTCACATTGCTGGCCCACCTTTAGGTCATCTGATATGACTACCCCAGGTCCTTTCTTTTTTATGTTTGCATGCACGCATGTGCAAGAAAGATAGTGCCATCATCCGAGTTTTCGGAGGTGTGGCAGCCCTCTTCCAATTCAGGCAGTGTGTTTGCAGGTGCGTCCGCAGTTCTCCTATGCCTGCTCGAGCTGTCTATGACAGCTCCAAAATGCAGTGGAGTGCAGTTGAAAGGGGGAGCTACGTTTCAGTGAGCAACGATAAGATATCGCCTGCTCATGCACGCCCCCTACACACACACACACACACACACACACACACATGCGCACTGCTGCGTGCCCCCCACACACTGTATGGCCGGGGTGCTCAATCCCCGGCTGTGCTGCGCTCTCCCCAAAGCCTTCCCATGCCACACTGGGTACCCACCCCAGCATGGCAACTTATCATATAGCCGACGGGGTGCCTTAACCCCTATCGGCTCCACTGTCCTCCCTCCCCGAGAGTACAGGGTGCCACGCTGGGAGCCCACCCCAGCGTGGCAACAGATCTTAGGCCGACAGGGGTGACCAATCCCGCCATCTCCAGGCCCCCAACCAGCTTTTGTGCCACGCTGGGGCCCACCCCAGCGTGGCAAGTGTCCCGCGTCGTCATTTAAAAAAAACAAAAAACCTGCAAATAAAAACTGTCCCTCGGCACTTCTCCCTGCCCCGTCCCACAACCGCCACCCACTGCGCGCCCTGTTTCCCCACACCCCTCGCCCCATACTTACCTCTGACCTTGGCGCGACGATCCGTGGACCGGGAATGTCTGCACTTCTTCAAAGCCGACTGTGAACTGAGGAATGCCGGTAAGCTGTATAGTGGGATAGATAGGGTTTTTTCAACTTTGCTGCATATCTCAGGCATTTTTTTGATTTTGCACCAAATTTTCAACATGGGGTTTTTGGGACCCCTTCTCATGAATGCTGTCACTGTCATGGCGTTATTCCGGCCTGAAGGGTGATTTCGCAGTCACTGCACAAAATCACCTTTCAGGACTGATTAATGAAATGACACTGCCAGTGTTCATAAGGTGGGTTCTCAAGAAGCCTATTTTGAAAATTTGGTGGAAAATCTAAAATTACTGTTTTATGAGCGGCATTGCAGTTCCTCTACATGCGCTCAGAAGTAAGTGAATTTTCAATATTTTCACTCCAGATTTTCCAACGTGCCATTTTACCACATCTTCTTATGGGTAGTACAGCTGTCATTTTAGCATCTCACCCAAAACTTGTTTCGCGCCCATGTAGCGCACAATGAAGCAGGTCGGTGTGTTGAAATCAATGTATGGAACAAATTAAGAAAATCACAGTGACACTGTTCATGAGCAGAGGTCTTAAAATGGCTATATTGAAATTGGTGAAAAAAAATTCCTAAAAATGACTGTTTCTGACGTGCGTTAGCTTGGTTCTCATCGCGGCTCATAAGTTCATAAAATTTTCAATATTTTTCACTCTAGATTTCCAACATTGCCATTTACACACCTCATATAAGCAGTAAAGCTGTCATTTTTCACATCTTGCCCAAAACGTGTTTCCTATGCCAGCGCTGCACAATGGCAGTCGATTATCTTGAAATCAATGTATAGGACACATTAAGAAATCACAGTGACACTGTTCATGAGCAGAGGTCTTACAATGGCTATGTTGAAAATGGTGAAAAAATTCCTAAAAATGCCTGTTTTACATGATGCGTTGCACAGTTCCTCATGCGCTCGTGGATTCAGCAATTTTCAATATTTTCACTCCAATTTTCCAGCATTGCCATTATAATACTTCTTATGAACAGTATAGCTGCCATTTTCACATGTCACCCAAAATGTGTTTTCGCACATATGGCGCACAATGGTGCGGTTGGTTGTCTTGAAAGCAATGTTTGGGACACATTAAGAAATCACAGTTACACTGTTCATGAGCAGAGGTCTTAAAATGGCTATGTTGAAAATTTGGTGACAAAAGTCCATAAAATGACTGTGTTACAAGTGAGCATTAGCGCAGTTTCCACACACCCTCGTAAGTTCATGACTGTAATATTTTCAGTCCAGATTTTCACCAGTGACATTTTTCCACACTTCCTTATGAACAGTACAGCTGTCATTTTTCACAACATGGCTGAAATGTGTTTTCACACTTTCAGCGCAGAGATGCGTGGTCGCTGTGGGAAATCATTGTTCCGGACAGATAAGGAAAATCACAGTGACACTACATGATCGGAAGTCCCAAAATGCCTGTGTTGACAATCTGTATGAAAATCCCCAAACTAACAGTACATTACTGCAAGAGTGTGTGTTGCACAGTTTTATACTGCATGCAACTTTACCAGTTTTTTAATATTTTACTGCCAGATTTGCAACATTGCCATTTTACACCTCCCCATGAACAGTACAGCTGTCATTTTTTACATCCTGTTCGGGAATGTTTTTGCACCTGTGCCGTGATCAAGCTGTGCATAAGCAGCATTCGGCTAACAAACTAGAAATGTGCCACTGTTCAGGAGGTGGGGTGACAAAAAACATATTGAGAATTTGGAGTTAAAATACCAGCAGATACCTGAGGTATGGGTTTTCCAACCATAGCGAGCCTATGTACAGAATGACCAGGCATCAGGGGTGTGACTTAGGATTCTTGCCTGTAATATCATACCATTCCACACCCTGCAGCCACTAAAGAGGCATCGGGGTATGCCTTAGACTCATATTCTAAAGTTCACCCCATTCTCCTATGCAGCACCTATCTCATATGCATTTCCTGATTAGAATAGGGTGCGCATAAGGGACAAAGACCCCAAGGCACACCGTGACACTTAGTGTCTGCAGGGTGGGGTGTGGTGAAATGGCGTGGCCGTTATGCCTGATGACCCAAAGGCACACCCCAATGCCTGTCACTCTCTGCAGGGTGGTGATGGGGTTGGCTTCAGTTCAATTCTTCACTGCCATTCCTATTACGCAGCTCTGTAACTTCTACACTATCACTACCAATGCCAGCAAGCAAACATTCGGCATTGACAAATGCTTGTTGTTGTTGTCAGTATCTCACCCCCATTGTGTACTCTTGCCCTTGTTTATTGTTTCCCAGGTGCATTACTTTGCACTTCTTGCGTTGAGTCTAAGCTGCCATACATTTGACCATTCCTCCAACCTTGCCAAGTCCCTTTTCATCCTTCCCACCCCACCTTCGTATCAATCCTGTTGCAGATCTTTGTGTCATCTGCAAAGAGACATACCTTCCCCTCCAGTCCCTCTGCAATGTCACTTATAAAGACGTTAAAAAGGACCAGCCCCAGTACTGAACCCTGTGGTACCCCACTAGTAAACCTCCTTTCTTCATTGTGGACTCCATTTACTATTACCCACTGTGTCCTGTTGTCCAGCCAGTGTTTTACCCAGGGACCCACTCCCAGGCTGGCTAATTTGTTTATTAATCTTTTGTGTGGGACTGTGTCAAATGCCTTGCTAAAGTCTAGATAGGCCATGTCCATAGCCCCTCCCTGGTCTACTACTTTGGTCACCAAGTCAAAGAAATCAATTTGATTTGTTTGACATGACCTTCCTGCTGTGAATCCATGCTGCCTTGGGTCCTGTGCCCCACTGGCCCCACTGGCCTCTTTGCTATTCTGTCTTTTCATTAATGATTTACAGAACAACTGTGGTGAGGCCTCTGTCCAACTTTCATCTACTGCTCCTCTCCTGACATTTGCTGGCTTAATAGCATATTAGCTTCTGATTTCCAAACACTAGAGGACTGGTTTTTGGACAACCAGCTAGTTCTCAATACCAAAATAAAAAACAAATGTATGGTATTTTTCAACCCTGCTTCTCTCCTCAACCTCACCCAACTTTCACTATCTCCTCTAACATTGTTGATACCCTTGAATCCATACAATCCTTTAAATACCTGGCTATCATACTCGATACCTCCCTCTCCTTTGACACTCATGTAGCTCTCCTCCCACAAAGACATTTAATCAGAAACTGGGACTGCTCTACTGCCTTTGTCCATTCCTCTCCTCAGCCTCTTGCAACAAAATTGCAACCTCCACCCTTCCCTCTGCTCTTTTATAGTGCCCTGCTACTTCTGTCAACCAATGCAACCATCCTCACATGCCTTAAGCAGCTCTATCACCATGCTGGAAGGTTTGCACTTGGGGTTAATGCATGTCACCACCACTGTAATGTCCTTTCATCCTTGGGTTGGCCTATTATGAGTCCAAACTCCAACTTATAACCCTCGGCTTTGTACATAAATCTATTCACCTCCACACCCCTCTCTGTCTTAGAGACATTGCCTATCTCAAACAATCCTTTTGCATACTTAGGTCTGCCACTCTACCCCTTCTTGTAACTCCATTGCCGCGGTTATCTGTGGGCAGGAGATCATTTGCCTTCTCCGCTTTGTCTTTATGAAACTCCTCACCGCATGCGATTTTATCCTGCGCCTCCCTCTCCCTATTCCAACACTCCCTCTTGCTCCACCTCTCAACATCCTCATGCTGTACTTGTCTCAGATGACAGTACCCTTCCCACTTGTATTTCACCTCTGCGGGAGTGGCTAGCCTCATGTGTCACTGCTCTGTTGTATCTACTACTGCCATTTTTGACTATATGTTTGGCACCCTGTCTAACTGTAATGTAATATTGAATTACTGTTGCACTGTCTGTTGGATTGTGTTTTTGCATATGTTAATGATCTCCTTGTAAATCCTGCTCTTTTCCTACTTGTAAAGCACAGTGCTATATTGGATGTACAAACCTTGTAAATGTATGTTTGATACCAGGTTGCCCCTGAAAAAGGGACTGTATTGTCTCAGTGGGCTCACCCAGTTACCAAAATTCAAATAAATAAATAAAGTTCTTCCCTCCACAGAGGAGGTGATCCCTCCACTCCTGGTAACTTCTGACCTATCTCTCCCTCCTCTCACTTACAAAGCTCCAAGAGAAACTTGTCTTCTCCAGGCTTGCTAACTTCCTCCACTCTTCCAACTTCTCCCCTTTCCAGTGTGGTTTTTGGAAACACTATTCCACTATTTTCTTCTTGCTACAGGTTACTGACTCCATCCTCATTGAGATGATCAGGGGCATATCACAGTGGCCGCTGTCATTGATCTTACCAAAGCCTTTGATTTGGTGGTCCATCCATTCCTTCTGGACAAGCTGAGCTCTGCCAGCCTCTCAGCCCTGCAGTTGGCTGGTTCTGTTTCTACCTCTTGGGCCATCAGCAGCTGGTACAGGTAGGAGGTGTCCTGTCCCTTCCCTTCCAATCCAGTCTGGAGTCCCACAGGGCTCCATCCTGGGTACTATCCTCATTTTCCATCTTCCTCAATGACCTTCCCTCTATCTGTGCCAACTTGCATATTCACATGTATGTAGATGACACAGTTCTCTACACTTTAGGCCCTCGACCGCAACAGTGAAAGTCTTGTTCTAACTAGATTTTAACATTTTTCTGTGCAGGTTCCAGACCAATCAAGTCCAGGCCAACACAAAAAAAATGTCCATGACCTTTGGCACCAATAGAAACTGGCCAGGCTCGCCCCTCTCCCTGCCTACTTCACCCTGGATGGCACCCCTGTTGAAGTGGTTCCCCCCTTCAAGTGTCTCAGTGTGCAGATTGATAGAAGCCTTGACTTCTCTGTCCATATCAGTGCCATCCACTCCAAGCTCTGCCTCAAGCTTGGAGCCTTGTACCATAACAGAGAATGCCGGTCCACGCAAATTCACCCGGAGTAGGTTACCAAAATGGTGCTCCCTGTCTTTGACTATGCAGATGTGGTCTATGATACTGCCCCTCCTCTTCCCTTGCCAGACTGGCCATCCTTTGTAATGCCTTCTGTCATTTCACTACCAACTGCCCCTTTTGCACTCACTACTGCTTCCTTTACTTCTCCCTGTCTATCCTTTCCCTACATTCATGCCGCCAGTCCTGCTGTGCCTCCTTCATCTCTAAATATTGGTTTGGGTCCCTATCATCTTACCTAGCCACACTCTTCCCACTCACTCCCTCAGCTTCATCCTCCACACCAGAAATCCTTGCACCTTCCCAAGCTGCTCCTGTGGCCCTAGCTCTCTCTGTGCAGGCCACAGCTAACAGACCACCCGACTGACCCCCGGACAGAGTCAGACAGTCCATCTGCGGGCTTCCCAAGCTGCTCCTGTGGCCCTGGCTCTCTCCGAGCAGGCCACAGCTAACAGACCACCCGACTGACCCTCGGACAGATTCAGACAGCCCATCTGAGGGCTTCCCAGTTGCTCCTTGTGGTCTCTGGCTCTCTCCGAGCAGGCCACAGCTAACAGACCACCCGACTGACCCCCGGACAGATTCAGACAGCCCATCTGAGGCTTCCCAAGCTGCTCCTGTGGCCCTGGCTCTCTCCGAGCAGGCCACAGCTAACAGACCACCCGACTGACCTCGACAGATTCAGACAGCCCATCTGAGGGCTTCCCAAGCTGCTCCTGTGGCCCTGGCTTCCGAGCAGGCCACAGCCAGACCACCCGACTGACCCTCGGACAGATTCAGACAGCCCATCTGAGGGCTTCCTGCTGCTCCTGTGGCCCTGGCTCTCTCTGAGCAGGCCACAGCTAACAGACCACCTGACTGACCCCAGGACAGATTCAGGTACGCACCGGACTTCCGAAACTTGTGGTTTTGAATGCCGCTGTTTTTATTGGACGCCCAGTGGAGAAGCCAGGCACTGATTGGCAGCTTTGCTCCTTGGCTGATTTTCCAATGCCTGGCACTTACTGATCTCAGGGAAATCTCTTTCTGTGCTGTGTTCTGGACTGAATTTTGTTAATGTAATTTGCATATGTTATGCATAAATTGGTCTTACTTTACCTGCCAGCTTAGCTAGTCTATTACAAGCCACTAGTCTAGTCTCTCGGTGATAGTTAGTGCTGTGCAATCTAGTGCTGGACAAACTGTATTGTATAGTAGCTGATGTTTGACTGCTGGACGTAGCTACTGAGCAAGACTGCTGCAGTTTTCCATTTCTGCCCTACTGACAAACCCTGCCCCTTCCCCACACTGGTCACTCTGCTAATTATTAATTTCTCTGCCCCACTTGTAATGCTGTCTCTCTAAACATCCTACTTTCTTCTCTGCCTTACCTACAAACCCTTCCCTTACACCTCCCTGCTGCTGCTGTCCTCCTCAGACGTCCCGGTGCCAAAGCACAGACCACCCCCATTAATTTCTCTTCTAGCTCTAAATAATTGCCCTGCATTTACCACCTCTTTACCTCATGATTTGTCCTACCCCATTGCCTGCCCCTCAACTGAGCTTGCTATTGCACTCTAGCTGTATTTAATCCTCTGTGTTTCCCTCCTTGTTCCACAGACAGCCCATCTGCGGGTTTCCCAAGCTGCTCCTGTGGCCCTGGCTCTCTCTGAGCAGGCCACAGCTAACAGACCACCTGACTGACCCGCGGACAGATTCAGGTACGCACCGGACCTCTGAAACTTGTGGTTTTTAATGCTGCTGTTTTGACTGGATGCCCAGTGGAGGAGCCAGGCACTGATTGGCAGCTTTGCTCCTTGGCTGATTTTCCAACGCCTGGCGCTTCTTGATCTCAGGGAAACCTCTTTCTGTGCTGTGTTCTGGACTTAATTTTTTCACCCACCCCCTCACAGTATTAAATAGACCCTTACTCCGCCTCTTTCCTCAGCCTAGCAGCTGATTGGTTACTCCACTGCTGCACATTTTCATGCTATTGGCCTCCCTGTCTTCAATACCTGACTTGACCCATTTTCTCACCACCCCTTTTTAAAGCAGTCCCACCCACAGGATCACACACATGCTCTCAACTTTTTCTCCAGCCACTCGACGATTGCTCCTCTCAATTACTGCTCTACCTGCCCCTATTATTGAGGACCTCACCCTAATTCGACTATATACCCTTTCAACTATAAACCAGCTAGCAGTTAAGCAGGCCAGCAACACCAAACAAACTACTGTGGGGTGCAACAACCTACTACTACTCCTCACTACCTCTTTTGGCATTGCTGGTACCATATACGAATTCGGACCCCTACCTCCCCACTCTGAATCCTCACTGGGTGCAAGCTGGAAGAAAAGCATACACATGGCCACTACCACTTCCAGTAACGATAAGCTCTTTATCCTCCCGCACCTCCCATACACAGTTATCGCCAAGCCAACCTTGCAAACCGTAACCTTAACAGTTAGCTTTCCCCCTAATTTAACACAGGCGTATAGACACCTCCCCCACCTGAAGCGCAGGCGATGGAAGACACGAGGGAAGATAAACATCACCCTTTCTGCCAGAAAGGTTATCTTTCTGCTACTGCTACTCTCCGGCAATGTTCACCTAAACCCTGGACCAACAACCCTGAGGAGCAGGGGGGGTCCATACAGTGAACAGCCTAAAGATAGCATTGCTAAACATCGGCAGCCTAACTGCCAAATGGACCAGCTCCAAGCTTGGATGACCATCCATGCCCCTGACATACTCTGCCTAAATGAAACCTGGCTGTCGGGTAGGATCAAAGATGATGAGGTGGCCATTGAAGGATTCCAAGCATTTTGACTTGATAGAATAGGCAGGAAAGGTGGCAGCTGCCTCCTATATGCCAGAAACTCATTGAGTTGCTCCGTCCTCCCCATCTCCAAAGTTGTGGAGGATTATGAGCTACTAGTGGTAAAAATACAAGTCGGCCTAAAAGGCAAGACCCTTACCATTGCCACAACCTACCTGCCCCCCAAGAAAGCCAAGGAAGGCCTTTCTCTTGTTATGGAAGAAATTAGCACACTCAGAAAGGGCTCAGAACTCATCTTGACTGGTGACTTTAATATTAACTGGTTATGTAAGGAGGCAACACCCTCCAGAGACCTAATCACCTGCCACAATGTCACGCAACTCATAACTCACCCCACCAGGCAGAACTACAAGGCTGGTACCAGCACCCTCATTGGCTCACCAACTCAATTCTCCAAACTCAGGGTTCTCCCAGACATGCTAAGTGACCACTCCCCAATCTCCTTTATATGGACCATTAAACTTGCCAAAAGCCCACCCCGCCTCATCGAGAGCAGGGTTCTGCAGAAAGGCAAACTTGGATCCCTCAAATTGGCCCTGTCTCCTACAACTGGTCTCCCATCAACAAGGCACCTACGCTGGACCAGCTCCTTAGTTATTTCACGGAGGGCTTCAATTCCATCTGTGATATCTATGCATCACGCACAAAACGAAAAATTCAGGGGGAGGTTAATGGCTGGATTGATGGCAAGCTGCTCTCCCACCTAAAGGAGAGGGACTGCCTCTGGGAAAAAGCCTTAAACTCAGGCAGCAAGCATGACCTACATTGCTACAAAATGGCTAGAAATTGGTGCACCAAACATATCAGGCTCGCAAAAGCCAGTTTCCATAAGACCCAGCTTAACAATGCATAGGGAGATGGAAAGAGGTTTTGAGACAACATCAAGAACATCCTTGGTAAAGATCAAAAGCAGCACCCTAAGATGCTCAACATTAATAACTCATCCTCCTCAGATCTGCTAGCCATTGCTGATGCCTTTAACTAGACCTTTACAGACCTGTCCTCAGTGCTGCCTCCAGACTACCTTCTGCCTGTGGAGGATCAAGGTTGCGCCAACCTGCTCATAACTAACCACCCTGCCTTCTGCTTCAAGAAGGTGATGGTGAACTAGGCCTTAACGATGGTCAGAAAAGTCCTAGGCAAAACCAGATTAGGGAGTGATGGACTAGACATAAAGTTACTATCGCTCACCCTTGATATTCTTATTATGCCCATAACAATGCTATTTAATAAATCCTTGGCCCTAGCTCAATTTCCAGAGGTATGGAAGCAAGCCCTGGTAACTCCAATGCATAAGAATGGTGACAAGGCGCTGGTGTCAAACTACAGGCCAATTTCTATCCTCTCCCCACTATCCAAAGCTTTGGAAAAATTGCGGCAAGTCAACTCACAGAATACCTCAATAAGTACAATCTGCTCTGCCCAAACCAACATGGCTTCAGGCAAAAACACAGTACCACCACGGCACTGCTGGAATACACTGACTATGCACACAAGGCGCTGAATGAAGGCAAATTGGTGGGGTCCATCTTCATTGACCTCACCAAAGCCTTCGACACCGTCAACCACTCTCTACTAGTACTCCAGCTCCAAAGATTGGGTGTGGCACCAAATGCCGTGGGTGGTTCAATGACTACCTACCACACAGGAGCTAGCGAGTCAAAGTCAGGCAGACGTTATCCAGCTCCAGAGATGTACTCCTAGGAGTCCCTCAAGGATCAATTCTAGGGCCCCTGCTTTTCAGCCTCTTTGTAAATGACATACCTACAACCTGTGACACCAAACTTATTCTGTATGCGGACGATGCCATGCTGCTGAGTAGCAGCACCTCTCAGGTTGCTCTACAAACAGAACTACAGAACTCTTTCAATAAACTCGAGGACTGGTTCAGTAGGCAAAAGCTGCTACTAAATTACAAGAAAACCAAGGCCATGCTACAATCCAGCCCCTACAACAAACACAAGCATGCTCCTCTCATAATCACCAACAAGGCTGGTGAGCAGATTGAGCAGGTGCACTTGTTCAAGTACCTCGGAGTCACCATTGATGACTCACTTATACGCACCATGTAGACTCCCTTGTCAAAGTGGTAAACACAAAGATCAGGGTCCTCTATAGCATAAGAAATCCCTCACCCGGGAAGCACTCCGAATCTCAGTCTCCAGCTCCATACTCTCCACAATAGACTACGGGCTGGTGGTCTGTGGAGCTGCTACTGATACAGTGCTCAAAAGGGTCCAAATTGCACTCAATAAGGCATGCCGCCTCACCCTGTGTGCAGATCACTACACTCGTGCTTGCACCCTGTATGAGCGTACAAACTGGCTTAACCTACAAGACAGGATCAAATACCAAATTTGCCTCCTGGGAAAGAAAGCATTCCTCGGAAAAACCCCACCCTGTATAGGAAGCCTGCTCGAGGCTTCTCTCTCAACACACATCACCAGACGGAGGAAGAATGGAGCACTGTCCATACCATTCCGTCGAACCTCACTAGGGCAGCGTGCTTTCTCCTATCGGGCCCCCCTCTGGATAAATTAACTCCCGATAAAATTACAAACAAACAGCCTGTCTCAATTCAAAGTAGGCCTCAAACAGCACCTAATGTCTAACTCAAAATGCACCTGCTTCTCAGGCCCCACTTGATAGACAGGCCTACCCCCAAGGTAACACCGAGGGCTACCTAAATACCCTGCCTCATTCCAGCCTAGCCAAGGCTTAAGTAAGTTATCAGTCCTCTTTAAACGAGCATTCTGGTACTGCCCTCCCAAATCCCCCCACACCATACTGACAAAGCCCTCTGGAGCTGCTTCCCCATCACAGCCCCCGTTTCACTATCCCCACCTCTCGCTCTCTGCGGTTGGTTTCAAACCCAATCCCCCTTGTTTCACTGTCACCCAGCCTCTCACCATCTGGGATAGAGTTAACCCTATGCAGTTACTCTGCCATAGTCTATCAACAGATTTGGAGGTTTCCAAGGGTGTGCTACCTAGGGCAACCGATTAGAAATAGCTTAGTATTCAATTACAACTGCTCATTTTTTTTCTCCTATTTGTCTAATTGTCATGTAATTGCTCTTTAATGCCTAATGATCAGGCCACTGTAACCATTGAATATGTGTATTGTCTTATTGTCCACCCTGACGTGGAACCTTTGTAGAAGAGCTCACGCTCAAAGGTCTTTCCAGAATACTAATTAAACAATTCCCCACCCTCTTCTGCTGGGCAGTCAATCTTCTCCTATCATCTTCCCTTCCTCTGGAACCAACTCCTCACTCTCTCCATCTCTCACCCTCCCCCATTTCCCTTAAACGCCAGCTAAAGCTCCTTTCCTCCCTGCTCCTGTCAGCTCCCTATGTGTCCTACTCATTGTGCCCTTTCCACCCCCACTATGCCCCCCTCCGATGTCAGTTCACGTCACTACAACTGCTATACTGACTTGTTTCAACCTGCTGTTGTTACTTTAATTGGGCATTAATGCTGCCCACAGGACCAAATTCTGTTTTTGAATTGTCCACTGCTGCACTTTATTTTTAAAATGCTTCTTTACTGCTGTATGTAATTTATTCTAATCCCTTTCCCTTTTCCCCAAGTAGCACCTGGAAATGTTCCTTGATAAAGTGTGTGCATTTCCCAGTTACAAGTTTTTGAATAAATAAATGAAAGGGTCATTTTAAAGTGAGGCAGCTTATATCAGGGTCTATGATTATTCAATGTGAGAGTACCTCCACCTACAGGATGAGTAAGATCATTGGGACCGATTTAATTGCTTTCAAATTAGATATTATTGTATGTTAGATCACATACAGATTGGACAGTATTATTCAGTTCGCCTGTGCTGCTTATGCAGATTTTATTTTGTTATGTGCAGTTTGATCATCCCTGTTTACAGTTATTCTCTAGATTATATATGGGTTATGGTAAGGCCCCAGTATGGGGTGCTTTCCAATAGCTTTGGAGCGAGAGGGGCATCGCTACCTTACAATGCCATTGTGTCGCTGTAGATCTCATGGCAGCTCCCTGGCTCATTATCTCCTTCGTGAGTGAGGGGGTTCATACCTAGATAGTAGAATAGTGTGGTGCCTTTACCGAGAGAAAGATTTAAGTGAACCTGATGACTGGTCAGTACAACCCACTGGGACGCTGTACCTATCCACCTCCCCACTGTGCTCACCCCTCCTGTTGATCTCACACAACACCAAACATTCCCCCTGCACCAGCTTGCATGTACTTGTACTCTAGACAATAATGAACAATGGCATCAAGCAAATCACAGCTTTAATTAGGGATGCTCTAAGGGGGAAATTGGGTTAGCACAAGTATGAGATGACTCAGTTTACGATACGGCTTGTGTTCTGGTGGTCTTTGTAGGTCCAGGTGAATAACTATATCTGCCCTTCATTGCCCAGCTTGGGCACAGTCAAATTAAACATCGTCCCTGACTGTCACTAAAAAGGCCCAGCTAGACACAGCCCTGACAATCAGCCCACTCCTATACCAGTGCACAGTGCAGTAACTGATCTCACTCTCTGATACTGGAGGTGCTATCCTATTCCGGCTGGTACAAGTACTTTCCCATCTTAAACTTGCAGGGACTGCCAAACAAGTTACTGGATACCTAGTCACTGAACTGGTGCAGGTTGTTTGGTATTGCAGCTGGTTGGCCAGTGGCAGTGTGCTTTAAATTAAATAACAGAAATGCCTAATGAACTCAGTTAAACCCCAAACCCAGAGGCCAAGCAATTGCTAAAATGGCTCTAACCTCATAGTCAGGTATTTGTAACACCCTCACTAGACTACCAAATCCAATCAATGATTCCCAGCTATTTTACACAATTTCCCAGTTGCAAGGGCAAAACCCTGATAGTACTTATAGTTCCATTGTAAATGAGACCTTTCTTTGCAGGGCCGGCTCAGTGTCGCAGTTCTCAGCAGTTCTGCTTGTTCAGACAGATTATCTCATTGTTCTACCACTTTCAGTCTCACACTGGTGTGTGGGATCAAGACGCAGGCAGAGGTACAGCTGCCCTCCGATTGATCAGGCCACACAGTGTGTCCACACTGACCCACACGTCTAGGCCCCCAAACCCTCAGGTGGTATCAGCCTGGTACCAGGCAAGGGTACCCAGTAGTGGACCCAGCAGCAGTCTAGGACTGTATTTCACATCTCTCTCTCTCTCTCTCGCGCTCACGTCTTCTGTGCACTGGTGATGCACGGCATCAAGCAGCATGGTCACTAGCATGAGAATACCTCCCTTTTCTCTGACAGTGGATTCTGCTTTACTCAAATAGTTCAACAAAGGCAGATTCACAGTCTGATCACTGTTGCTGCGTAGATGGGGTCAGAGTGTACAAATATGGCAGTGTCCCTGCTCTTTGAAGGGAACTGGCCCCAGTGTCCAATTTCAGTCAGATTCCTGCCCTGAAAACAGCCATCCTGTGCCTCCATAGAGATGGTGCAGCTCACACTGGATGCCCGGGCTGGTCAGACATGGATAATGAAATCCCTGATCAAGTTGGGAGTGTGATTACTCACTCCATCAGTGGCAGATGGCCATCTTTGATGTTTGGTGGGAGCTGTGGTCCACACTGGCACAGGAAACACCAAAGAAATTCTGCTCTCCCTCCTGCAGTGCTCCACTGGTCTGCCACCACAGAGTCTTGAGTCCTAGGGGGCCATAGAGAGCAGAAAATAGTGGCAGCAGTCCTGCTGGAGCTCTGTGAAGCAGAAGGTAAGTCATCAGTTGGGGGGGAGGGATACACATGCAGTGGCATTGGTTTAAATAACTGGTTTATCCTGACAAGTTGTGTTTAACTTCTGTGACCTCATGTGAACGAAGTGGAACCATGAGTAAAACCACAGAGGGCAACCCTATGAGTTAAGATAAATTATTTATTTAAACCCGTACTCACCACATGTTCAGTTTAGCAATGGGAGATGGGTTAGCAGAGAATAAATTGGAACTACAAGGATAAATCATGGAACTGTGATGATAGATCATAAAACTGTGAAGATAAATCATAAAACTGTGAGGATAAATAATGTATTCTCATTTTAGTCTACATTGTTGTGTGAATAAAACATTTGTCTTTCAAAATCACACTTCCACTGGAGAAATAGGGGAATCCAAGAATTTCTAGTGATATATATATATTTTAACTCATTCAGCTTGAGGTGGCTATTTTGAATAAGTAAGTAAGTAATTCATTATTTGTTAGGTGCCCAGTCTGGGAGGCTCTGGGTGCGTACAGTAAAAAGTTTGACAGAGTAGTAAAAACAATTCACATTCATAAAGCAATCAATAAATAATTAAAATTCATTGTATATGCTAAAAAGTATCACCAGGAAAGGCTAAGCTAAAAAGGTTTGGCTTCAGGCTCCTTCCGAACGTGCTCACCGTGGGCGCCTCCCTCAAAGGTCTTAGCAGTGAGTTCCAGAGGACCGGGCAGCTACCCTGAATGAATGATTACCCAAGATTTTCAGCCTGGCCCTCCGAATCACCAGGAGGCCCTTGGTGAAGGAACAAAGGGAGAGGGCCTGGAGGGCAGGAGTAAGGAGGTCTGACAGGTAGCCAGGGCCCAATCCATATAAGGCCTTGTAGGTGAGAAGGTCCACCTTGAAGAGAATCCTTCACCTGACCAGCAGCCAGTGCAGACCCCACAGGAAAGAGGTCACATGGCACCACCTTGACAGCCCTGTCAGCAGCCTGGCTGCATTCTGCATCAGCCCAATAAGGTTAAGCACAGAATGTTTCAACATACATTTTCAGGGGTGTTCAAAACTTTTAGGACTTGCCCAGCCATGGCTGTAGCTGAATTTTCACTTGCCCTTGTTCATTACAATGGAAATAGCTATCTTTTTGTACTTGCCCTTCCAGGAAATTTACTTGCCCCGGACAGGGGACAATGGGATTTGTACACCCCTGATATTTGCGCTCTAGCACTCTGTGAGACTGCTTTCCAGGAAGGTATTGAGATGGAAGTCTGGGAGAGTATTTGACATCAACAGCACCAGGCTGCTTGATCAGCTACCATACTTGGAGATAATTTGGATGGGAAGCAGTTTCTAAATTGTTTAAGACCCCCTCATATACAAGTAAAGATTTCACAGAATTTCTCCTCTAATTATTTCCATCAATGTGGGAAGACTGAAGTGACATACATGACTACCAGTGCTACAGAACAGCCAGGAACCGCAGCACCAAGCTTATCCGGCTTGCCAAAGCCAACTATCATAAGGCCCAGCTTTGCAATTCTTGGGGTGATAGGAAAAGATTCTGGGATAACATCAAAAGAATCCTTGGAAAGGAGGACAAGAAGCACCCTCAGCTGCTCAGTATCAGTAACACCCCCACTACAGACCCTCTTGCTAGTGCAGAAGCCTTCAATAAGGCCTTCACCGATCTTGCCCCAGTGCTACCACCTGCCTATTTCAACCTGATTTGAACCACTCTAATGACGTATCTACTGAGTGTTCTCACCCGACCTTCTACTTTAAAAGGGTGATGGTGAAGGAGGCCCTTACTATGGTCAAGAAAATACTGAGTAAGACCAGACTGGGCAGTGACAGATAGACATGAAACTTCTATCCATCACTCATTGCTGGGTAAGTTACTTTTTCTATTACTTTCTGTTACTTTTGTAAACTTGTTCTAGAAAGCTCTGTGCAGTCTCTAGCAAGGATGGAGAAGTACTAGAAAAGGTAATACACTTTACAGTTACAATTACTTATGTCTTTTTATTCAAAAGAAATGTGTAACTGTAACTGATTACATTTATTTGAAAGTAACTACTAACTAACCTATTACTTTCAGAAAATGTAATCTGTTATAGTTATTTGTTATTTTTGTATTGTTTTTGTATAAAAAGAAATAAGTAACTAGAATTGTAAGGTGTATTACTTTTTCTAGTACTTCTCCATCCTTGCTAGTGACTGCACAGAGCTTCCTGGAACAAGTTTCTAAATGTAATAGAAAAGTAATAGAAAAAATAACTTACCCAACACTGCCCTCACCCTGGGCATTATTATAGAAACATAGAAACATAGAATTTGACGGCAGATAAGGACCGCTTGGCCACCCAGTCTGCCCATTTCCCTACCTGATGGATAAGCTGCAGATCCTAGTTAACCAGCAGCCTACTTCTTCCTACCCCCCCACCCTAGAATTGCCTTATGACTGTCCCATGCATGCTTGAATTCCACCACTGTTTTTGACTCCACAACCTCCTCTGGAAGGCTGTTCCATGCATCCACAACCCTCTCTGTGAAAAATACTTCCCTTAAATTACCTCTGAGCCGCCTCTTCTATCTTCAAATTGTGCCCCTTGTTCTGCACACCTCTTTTTTGAAAGATGCTACCCTCTTGGACTTTGTTGATTCCCTTGAGGTACTTGAAAGTTTCTATCATGTCCCCCCTCTCCCTCCTTTCCTCGAGGCTATACATATTAAGCTCCTTAAGTCTCACTTCATATGTCTTCCGGTGCCGACCCTGCACCATTTTAGTTGCACTCCTCTGGACAGCTTCCATCCTGTCTATGTCTTTGCAGAGATTGGGTCTCCAGAACTGCACGCAGTACTCCAGATGTGGTCTCACCAGCTGTCTGTACAGAGGGATAATAACTTCTTGTTTTCTGCAGGTGATGCCTCCTATGCATCCCAGTATCCCCCAGCCCTCCTTGCTGCCCTCTCACATTGCTTGCCCACCTTTAGGTCATCTGATATGACTACCCCAGGTTCCTTTCCATTTTTTGTTGTTGTTAGTATCTCACCCCCATTGTGTACTCTTCCCTGGGTTTTGTTTCCCAGGTGCATTACCTGCACTTCTTAGCATTGAATCTAAGCTGCCATACATTTGACCATTCCTCTAACCTTGCCAAGTCCCTTCTCATCCTTTCCACCCCACCTTGTGCATCAACTCTGTTGCAGATCTTTGTGTCATCTGCAAAGAGACATACTTTTCTTCCAGTCCCTCTGCAATGTCGCTTATAAAGACATTGAAGAGGACCGTTCTAATACTGAACCCTGTGGTACCCCACTGCTAACCCCCTTTTTCAGAGTGGACTCCATTTACTATTACTCTGTGTCCTATTCTCCAGCCAATTCTTTACCCAGGCTGTCATCTTGGGACCCACTCCCAGGCTGGCTAACTTGTATATTAATCTTTTGTGTGGGACTGTGTCAAATGCCTTGCTAAAGTCTAGGTAGGCCATGTCCACAGCCCCTCCCTGATCTACTACCTTGGTCACCCAGTCAAAGAAATCTATCAGATTTGTCTGGTATGACCTTCCCGCTGTGAATCCATGCTGCCTTGGGTCCTGTGCCCCTCTGGCCTCTAGATATGCAACAATTCTTTCCTTCAGAAGTGATTCCATCATTTTCCCTACCACTGAGGTTAAACTAACAGGTCTGTAGTTTCCTGCTTCTGCCTTGCTCCCACTTTTGTGAAGGGGAATCACATCTGCCCTCCTCCAGTCCTCAGGTACCACCCCATCCTCCCATGATTTGTTAAAGAGGGTAGTCAGTGGTGTCACTAGTTCTATCCTTAGTTCTTTAGAATTCTGGGATGAATTCCATCAGGCCCCATTGCTTTGTCCACCTTCAGTTTTAAGAGCTCTTTCAGAACTCTTCTTCTGTAAATGGGCTGGTATCAACTTCTGTATCCAGAGTGTTTCTACTGTTTGTTTTAGGTACCTCCTCTTCCTTTGTAAATACTGAGCAAAAATATTTGTTTAGTATCTCTGCCTTTTCACAGTCACCTCTGCCCACCCTCCTCCCTCCTTTATTAAGCCTCACTATCCTCCTTGGTCTTCCTTTGCTCCTGATGTACCTATAAAGGTTTTATCCCTTCTTAACTGAGTTGGCTATCTTTTCCTCGGTTTGGGCCTTTGCTGTTCTGACTGCCTTTCCAGCTTCCCTTTGCTTTAACTGATACAGTTCTCTGTCCTGTTCCTTCTGTGATTCCTTGTACTTCCTGAATGCTTTTTTCTCTTGAACCTTCACTGCCACTTCCTTTGAGAACCATAGTGGTTTCTTACCTCGTTTCGTTTTGTTTATTTGCTTTACACAAGGCTTGTTACCTCTGTGATGGCAGTTTTATTATTCCCATTGTTCTTCCACCCTCCTTCCTGCCCATTTGCTAGTGCATTCCTTAGGCACTCACCCATTTTGTAAAGTCATCCTCCTAAAATCCAGTACCTTTGTCTTTGTATGGCTTGACTATATTGCTGTGTTTATTGAACCATACTGTTCGATGGTCGCTAGTTCCCAGATGGCTACCCACTTCTACATCTGTGATCCTGTCTTCATCTCTGTTTGAGAGAACCAGGTCTAAGATTGCTCCCTCTCGAGTGGGCTCCAATACTAGTTGTCTAAGGCATGCCCCCTGTAGGGCATCCAGAATAACCCCCCTCTTAGAAGTGGCTGCTGCAACTGCACTCCAGTTAACATCTGGCATATTCAGATCACCCATCAGCAATATCTCCCCTTTATCTGCCATTCTAAGTATACTTTCTATCATTTCCTTGTCCATTTCCTCCCCCTGAGAGGGGGGTCTGTATACAACCCCTGTGCGGATTGTGGTGCCATTGCCTGCCTCCAAATTGACCCACAGTGCTTCTTCTCCTCCCTGTTTACCCTTTTGTTCTGTTGCTTTGATTTCTTCTCTTATGTAGAGAGCTACTCCTCCTTCTCTTTTACCCTCCCTGTCCCTCCTGTAGATAGTGTATCCTGGTATGTTTACGTCCCAGTCATGGTTCTGTGTGTACCATGTTTCTGTGACTGCCACAATATCCAGATCTTCCTCCTCCATCAAGGCCACTAATTCAGGAAGCTTGTTACCCAGACTACGGGCATTAGTACTCATTGCTCTCCATTTTTTGATGGCTTTACCTTCTGTAGCGGCAACCCCCACTGACCTTTCTACTTTGGTCTTTTTCTCATTTAGTACCCTGTTTTGTAGGGGGAGGCTGGGATTTTCCTTCTGCTTATCAGTGCCTCCCCCCTTGACTAGTTTAAAGGCTTGCCAATGAAGCATTTAAACTGATTGCCCATGCTGTACAATAAGTCCCTAGTCCAATTCCTGCTGGTTTGGAAGCAGGCCCTAGTTACGCCAGTGCATGAAGGAGGTAACAAGTCTCTGGTTGCCAACTACAGACCCATCTCGATCCTCTTCCCCCTCTCCAAGGCACTGGAAAAGATTATGATGGGTCAACTCATTGACTACCTCAATAAGAATAATATGCTATGCCCCAACCAGCATGGCTTCTGACAAAATCACAGTATCACCACTGCCCTGCTGGACTACACGAACTATGCACATAAGGCCCTGGATGAAGACAAACTGGTGGGGTCTGTCTTTATTGACCTCACCAAAGCCTTCGATGCAGTCAACCACCCCCTGCTTCTGATGCAACTGCAAAACATGGGAGTGGCGCTCAATGCCATTTGCTGGTTCCAAGACTACCTGTTATGGAGAAATCAAATGTATCAAAATTGGTCAAACAGTATCCAGCACAAGAGAGGTAACATTGGGGTAACGCAGGGATCAATACTGGGGCCCCTACTCTTCAGCCTTTCTTAAATGACCTTCCCAATAGCCAAGCATACACCAAACTGCATTTTATATGCAGATGATGCTGTGCCCTGAGCAGCAGCATGTCTTAGGCTGCCCCGCAATCTTAGCTGCAGAACTCCTTCTCCAAACTCGAGGACTGGTTCTGTAGTCATAAGTTGCTACTAAACTACAAGAAGACCAGGGCCATGCTTATGTCCAGCCCCCACAACAAAAATAAGCACCATCCCCTCATCATCTCCAACTCATGCAGTGAGTTGCTGGAACAAGTTCACTTGTTCAAGTATCTGAGGGTCATAATAGATGATACCCTCACATGTGCACACCATATTGATTCTTTGGTCAAGACAGTCAATACCAAGATTGGTGTCCTGCACAGGCAAAGGCAACACCTCTATCCAGGGGCTCTCCACCTCTCAGTCCACAGTTCAATTATATCTACTATTGACTATGGACTAGTGGTCTATGGGGCGGCAACAGATGCAACACTCAAGAGGGTTCAGACAGCGCTCATCAAAGCCTGCAGACTATTCCTGGATGCTGAGCGTGACACTCACACCTGTACTCCTTACTCCTCAAATCCTTCTGTGACTCTCTTGGGCTCATACAACTCACTGAAGAATCTATGTGTTCTAACAAGAAAAAAAACAAGAATAGCACCCTATTGGATGTCTTTCTTACAAGCAAGCCACGGTCCTTTTCCTACACTGGAATATTTTTCTTGGATGTCAACGATCACTGCTTCATCGCCAGTGTAAGATCTGACTCCAGTCCCCCCTCCACATCTAAGTTCTCCACCAGAAGGTCCAAACACAACTTTGACCCATTTGCCTACATCAATGAGCTAAAATTGTCTGTACACTGGCAGAACTTTTACCTAGCCAAATCGGTCAGTATGGCATATGACATTTTTCATGAAATAGTGTCTCGTACCATAAATAATCATGCTCCTTTGGTAAAAGTCCACGTGAAGATCAGAACTTGCTGTTGGTTCTCTGTTGAACTCAAGGCTGCATTACTAGCAAGAGATAAACTCTGGAAAAAAGCCCGCAAATCAAAAACTGCCAAAGATTGGTGCCACTTCAGGAAGGCTAGGAACTCCTGCACTAAACTGGTTAGAGAGGATAAAGCCAACTTCTACCATTCTGAGCCTGACTCTGCCTCAAGATGCCTAGCTAAGTTTTGGTCCACAATCAAAGAGTTGTCTGGTCATACAGCTGGAAATGTACTTCCCTCGAAAATCATCTCTGATAATGTTATTATCAACAATAGCAAAGAGATTCTCCAGGCCTTTAACAACCACTTTGTTATGGCAGCCTAGCATTCGACAACTCACCTGCATCTGTGTTACGTTGTCAGGCTAGTGCACAGATTCCTGAACCTAGCACCACTAATGCGGTCTTCTTATTCCTTTCTGCTTCGTTTAAAGAGGTTGAAGACCTCCTTCTACAGTTGGACACCAAGAAAAGCGCTCGTGCCGAGTCTCTTGACCCCTACTTCTTAAAGATTGCATACCATGCCCTAGCTGTACCAATCATAAACCTATTTAACTTGTCCTTGTCCCAGCGGACTCTTCCACACCTATGGAAAATTGCGCACATCATTACTCTGTTTAAATCAGGGGATCCCTGCAACCTAAATAATTACAGGCCGATATCTCTCCTACCAATATTGTCTAAACTGCTGGAAAAAATTGTGAATGCTCAGTTGAGAACCTACCTAGATAACAAGAACCATCTAAACCCTGTGCAGTCTTTTTTCAGAGCCAAGCACAGTACCATTACGGCTCTGGCCAAAGTGACTGGTGACTGGCAATGAGAGCTGGAAAAAAAAAATTTGCATGTGCCATGTTCCTGGACCTTAGCAAGGCCTTCGACACTGTCGACCACTGCCTGCTTCTTTCCATCCTAAAAGTGATAGGTCTGGACCCGACCTCTCTGTGCTGGTTCAATAATTACCTTACAGATAGGCTTCAGCAGGTCAAGGCCGAAGGGGAGCTCTCTCCACTCAAACCACTAAAAAGAGGCGTTCCACAGGGATCCATCCTGTGGCCTCTATTGCTTGCCATTTATATAAACAATATTAATGTTGGCATCAAGGATGCCAATATTCACCTTTTCACTGATTATATGGTGTTGTACCTAAGCCACCCAACTCTGGAAGCTGCCTGTAGATATTTACAAACAGAATTCAACTTGTTGCAGAATCAGCTCCTGAACAAAAAACTCCTACTTAATGCCAAAAAAAACCCCAAAAGCTATGCTGTTCTCACCGGCTACTCATTCGGTGAACCCTGCTATCTCTGGCTCCTTACCTCCCATAAACACTTTACTAGGAAAGAGGTTTGAATTTGTTACGAAATTCAAGTACCTAGGGGTCTGGCTAGACCACAGACTCTACTTCGTGGAGCATGTCGAGGATCTGCTGAAAAAGTTGAGGGAGAGGCTTGGTCTCTTCTTCAGAATAAACCACCTCCTGACCAAAGATGCCAGTTCAATCCTCATTTCTATCTCTAATTGATTATGCCGATTTCATTTATAGTCAGTGTAATGCCTCCTGTCTTACTAAACTGGACACCTTATACCACAGAGCCTTGAGATTCATAACTGGCCTACCTATCACCACCCACCACTGCTCCTTATATGCAGCTGTGAGGTGGACCTCCCTTCAGTACAGAAGGAATAGAAATGCAAGTCTCTGGACTTACAGAGCTATTACCAACAAATTACCCTAATACATTTCTGACTGTTTGCCGTTATACATGGCAGGCAACTACGCACTGAGAAGCTATTCTCAGCTTCTACTGAAGGTACCTAGGGCCAATACATGCTTTGGGAGAGTGACCATAGGCTTTGTGTTGCCCTCACAGTGGAACAAACTACAGAAATCTATGAAATTGAGTCTCCCTGTTAGTCTTACCACCTTTAAGACCTTGTATGCCAAGGCTGTTAAGGAGCTATGCAGCTGTTTCCAGCACACTTAGCGTGCTAGGGTGCCTACTGCTTACCTGCCCACTACATCTCCACCTAACCCGGCCCCTTGATTGTCTACACCTATACCCCCCACTTTTTTTCTGCTGATCCACTACCTTTCTTACCCTCAGACTCCTAACATATATGTCCTCAGCCCATCTACCGTAGGACCCCTCCTTGAACAGCTGCAGTTCTGTACTCCTCCCATCCATATCTGCCCCTTAAGTTTGTGTATGTCCTGACCAATGATATGCTGTGCTGTTTGAAAATGTTTTAATATGCTGGCTGTTTCAGACTGTTTTAATTCCCCTTCTCATACCATTCTCTCTAACCTTGTTAACCCTATACCTGAAATACTTGTTATTGATCTGTGTATTTTTTTCCCTATTTCTGTATAATTATGATTATTTATTATCTGTACATGTATTCTTGACCTTGTGTAACACAGGTCCACCTTTTAAATGAGCCTGCTCAATGGTGTTCGCCTGGATAAATAAAGACTTGATTGATTGATTGACTCTGTACGAACATGCAAATTGGCTGTCATTAAGAAACAGGATCAAATTCCAGACTTGCATCCTAGGAAAGAAGGCTCTACTGGGTAAAACACCACCTTGTGTAGGCAATTTGATCAAGGTGGCCAACTCATTACAGGTCACCAGAGGGAGGACTAGGGGGCCTTGGCTATCCCCTTCCATTGTACCTCACTTGGGCAATGTGCATATGCCTACCAGGCCCCCCGTGGATGAATGTACTCCCTGGGCACCTCTTGACCACCAATTGTCTGGCACAATTCGAAACTGACCTCAAACAGCACCTACTAACACTCTCTTAAGTGCACCTGCTCCTGAGTCTAGCCACACCTGCTCTCTCTGCCCCCCAACAAGCACTAGGCAGGCCTCAGGTACCCCCTTCCTCTGTCCCTTCTAATGACTTGGCTCTGCAATAATCTGTCCAGTCATGCCTTGGCACCTCCAAGCACCCACCCTTCCCCCAACTCAGAGTCCCGTGAATTTCCCTAACAGTCACTACTAATGCAGGCTGCCTGACCATGCTCCCTCACCCCACCATTTACTTTAGCATGTCTTCTCCACTCAGTCTCCTCTCACCCTACCATGTATCCCTATATCTTATCGCCCTTCTTCCCCCACCCTTCACCTCCTCCACATTACATACCTCTGTCTCATACCTCCTGTCTTTATCCCACTGCCAGCTATCCCCATCCCTCTGAACTACTGACAAGGCCCTCTGTGGCTGCTTATTCCGGCCCCTCCCCTTATAAAGTGTTCTTCTTGTAATTTTAACTTGTACCTATGTTTTGAGTTATTCTGTAAGTTCTGAATCCAAGCTGTAACATTCATTGTAATGTACCTGTGCTTTCTCCTGTTGTTCTTTGTTTTATACTCGATGATATGGAACCTTTGTAAAAGAGCTTGCGCTCAAAGGTCTTTTCCAAATCACTAAATAAATAAATAAAAAACATATACTCACATTTTTTGGGATAACCCTACTTGATCTTTCTTTTGGTCCTTTCTCTCATTAATTATTACACAAGTGCTGTTTTTTCTCCCATATATCTTTTTATCCTCCTCCAGCTTCACATCTGTCCTCATCTGGCCCTGGCAACCACCCAGCCCCATGACCCACTGCTGCCATTTTTCCTTAGCTTCTTCCACATGGTGGCACTCAGAGAGAGGCTATCCTCCCATCCCCCGAACATCACAAGATCTGATTAGGCTAATTGGCACCAGGCATTATGGTGTAGAGCATAAGCGAGCCCAAGCTGGAACAGAAATGGAAGCTGGGCTGTTATTCCCTTCATTTTGTCCCTCCTTCCATCCAGTAGAGCCGTGGCCTCAAATGCAATGGCAAACATCCTGTGGGGGAAGCAAGCTCCCTGGCCCACCACTGAAGTCACAGTGGTGCTGGAATAGGACTCTTTTCCAAACCAGGCTGGGAAGTGCAGAACAAGTTCTTAGTTGCGTACACTTCCCGAACACTGAAGTTTGCTCCTCAATCTGAGTCACCAGCGTGGCAACATTTTTGATCTGTCCCTTGATGCCAAAGCACTTTTCTTTGGGTGGTTTCCTCAAATATTCTGATACACAGACTTACTGTACTTACTGGTTATTATCCCTCTCACAGCATATATGGTATAACTATTAGACAAAAACAGTTACATGCTGATCCGCCTATGGTGGAGGAGTGATACACCACTATATGTTAACTGCTGTATACCAGATAAAAAAGTACATATTTTACTCGTGACCAAGTAACAAGATTTCATAATCTCTGGAATCCATTGACACATTTTATTGTATGTAACTCTCTTGAGTTTGTTCAATTCTGTGTGTTTGTTTGTAAGCCACTCTTGGTTTGGAAAAGCACTGTTTGTATGCTACATATTTTAGCCCTTCCTAGCCATCCCCCCCCCCCCCCGGGTTTTGTTTTTTACTCCACATGCAAGTACTGGTTCCTGATTTTAAGTTATTTATTTTATTCGGTTGGTACTTTCTCTGCATGTTTCTTTTTATGGAGTGGAGTTAGTTGCAGACCTGTTGTATAGATGGCACCCTTTGTATGTTCAACAATCATGTTTGTTAAAGAGTGTAGAAAAAATATTCTAGGTTAGGTTCAGTATTCTTTCTGTTGTAGTTCACAGTCTGTATTGACCAGTTTAGTTGCATCTCTCTGCAGCCCAAAAGCAATTAATCAGGTTATATCTTACAGTTAAGGTGTATGCTATGTCTAACTGTAAGTGCCATGATTAATGACTGCCATTATAAAGTGTTTGACTGTGTGCAGGAACACATTCACTTAGTCCTGAGGTAGCTGTGCAACTTATTTTTGACAGCTGTCCATGATTCAGCTGCTTTATGAGTAGGGGGTCTTAGGCATGGGTGTAGGCAGGCATACTACAAGCACTCCATGGCGTGCAATTTTATTTAAGGTGAGTAGCAAATCAGCTCTGAACTGCTTCGTTTTTCCATGAAAACTAACAAAGAAAATACTGAACCTTTCTGTAATTTTATTCATAGGAATCGAAACTAGAAGGACTGGTCGCTAACACTCCCTTTGCATCCCAAGGACAATATAACTTTACAGGCTCTGGGCTGGTATGTGGTGTCTTAAGGAACAATGCATGGCATTTGTATTTACCCATGCATGGCAAGAACCACTGCCATGAGATACAAAAGTTGTATTTATTGTGCCAAATGAGGCAACAAACACAGCCCTGGTGTACATTTGTATATTGTCTGGCTACACCCCGGGGGGGGGGGTAGTTCACCCTAAGGGGTAGCAGTGAGTCCACTTGGTGTGCAGATCTGAAATCCCTGGCTACACCCCTGGTCTTAGGTTGTTCCAGTCACTGACTGCGCTGTGGCTGGAACCTTTTTCATTCCTAGAACATTAGACAGTCCATAGATCATAGACCATTATAGTTTATGACAGAAACAAAAAAGGGTTTTGCTGTATAAAGATGCTCTGGGGCTTTGAATATTAGTAACAGAACCGTCACAGTTTTCTCCTGGCAGTGAAGTTTAGCCAGTTAGGCCTCTTGCATAGAATGAGTATGTAACCCACCTATTAAAATAGGGTTACTAATTAGCTTTTGATGTTTCTAAACAACTGCACTAAATGGTTTACTGTTTAGCTTGTTCTAAAATGTAACTGTTTCCTGTTATTGAAACTTTCTACCCAAGCAACAGCGTGCAGCTCCCTGTGCCCCGTGCTGAGTACATACTGTACTCATTGATTCAACCTCATGTATTTCATAAAACATTATTTTTTTCAGGTATATGTGGCTAGAATGTAAAATACTACAGTATTTATAACTGTAGACCTGCATTGTACAGTACAATGGACATAAAACAAGATACACAATACACAAAGGATGCTAAACGTGTCAGAAACAATACAAAAATCACACATGCCCCCATAATGCAAAGCATCATGGGCTGCATATGCAAATCACCACAGAATATTATGCTGGTTCAACTTCAAGCAGAAATGCATGCTGCCAAAAGGCCTCTCACACAGTTAGCAAAGGGTTCCAACAGAAGACATAGACACGCTTTTCGTCCTACCAGGACTCATCAGTATACCTCCCCACTGGCATACTGATGAGTCCTGGTAGAACGAAATACATGTACCATAGAAACATAGAAATTGACGGCAGATAAGGACTGCTTGGCCCACCCAGTCTGCCCATTTGCCTACCTAATGGATAAGCTGCAGAGCCTAGTTAACCAGCAGCCTACTTCTTTCTACCCGCACCCCCTAGAATTGCCTTATGGCTGTCCCATGCATGCTTGAATTCAATCACTGTTTTTGACTCCACAACCTCCTCCGAAGACATCCACAACCCTCTGTGAAAAAATACTTCCTTACATTACCTCTGAGCCGCCTCCCCTATCTTCAAATTGTGTCCCCTTGTTCTTGCACACCTCTTTTTTTGAAACATGCTACCCTCTTGGACTTTGTTGATTCCCTTGAGGTACTTGAACATTTCTATCATGTCCCCCCTCTCCCTCCTTTCCTCGAGGCTATACAAATTAAGCTCCTTTAGTCTCTCTTCATATGGCTTCCAGTGCAGACCCTGCACCATTTTAGTTGCCCTCTTCTGGACAGCTGCCATCTTGTCTATGTCCTTGCGGAGATTGGGTCTCCAGAACTGCACACAGTACTCCAGATGGGGTCTCACCAGCTGTCTGTACAGAGGGATAACAACTTCCTGTTTTCTACTGGTGATGCCTCCCATGCATCCCAGTATCCCCAGCCCTCCTTACTGCCCCTCACATTGCTTGCCCACCTTTAGTCATCTGATATGACTACCCCAGGTCCCTTTCCATTTTTGCTGTTGTTAGTATCTCACCCCATTGTGTACTCTTCCCCTGGGTTTTGTTTCCCAGGTGCATTAACTTGCACTTCTTAGCATTAAATCTAAGCTGCCATACATTTGACCATTCCTCTAACCTTGCCAAGTCCCTTCTCATCCTTTCCATCCCACCTTGTGCATCAACTCTGTTGCAGATCTTTGTGTCATCTGCAAAGAGACATACTTTTCCTTCCAGTCCCTCTGCAATGTCGCTCACAAAGACATTGAAGAGGACCAGTCCTAATACTGAACCCTGTGGCACTCCACTAGTAACCCTCCTTTCTTCAGAGTGGACTCCATTTACTATTACCCTCTGTGTCCTATTCTCCAGCCAATTCTTTACCCAGACTATCATCTTGGGACCCACTTCCAGGCTGGCTAACTTGTATATTAATCTTTTGTGTGGGACTGAGTCAAATGCCTTGCTAAAGTCTAGGTAGACCATGTCCACAGCCCCTCCCTGATCTACTACTTTGGTCACCCAGTCAAAGAAATCTATTAGATTCATCTGGCATGACCTCTGTGCTGTGAATCCATGCTGCCTTGGGTCCTGTGCCCCTCTGGCCTCTAGGTACTCGACAATTCTTTCCTTCAGAAGTGATTCCATAATTTTCCCTATCACTGAGGTTAAACTAACTGGTCTGTAGTTTCCCGCTTCTGCCCCGCTCCCACTTTTGTGAAGGGGAATCACATCGGCCCTCCTCCAGTCCTCAGGTACCACCCCATCCTCCCATGATTTGTTAAAGAGGGTAGTCAGTGGTGTCACTAGTTCTACCCTTAGTTCTTTTAGAATTCTGGGATGAATCCCATCAGGCCCCATTGCTTTGTCCACCTTCAGTTTTAAGAATTCTTTCAGAACCCTTTCTTCTGTAAATGGGCTGGTATCAGCTTCTATATCTAGAGTGTTTCTATTGTTTGTTTTAGATACCTCCCCCTTTTCATTTGTAAATACTGAGCAAAAATATTTGTTTAGCCAGGAATAACTGTGTGAAAAAACTTCGCTCTGCTAAAGCTAACTAATATATTTCTACTCTCGAACAAGCTAAAGGTAACCCTCATAAAATATGGAAGACTATCAAAGCTATAGAAGGATGGCCCATGGCCCCCTCTGTCCCAACAAAGATAGCTGCAAGTGGCAAGAGTGTGGAAAACAAGTCTCTAATCCTCGAAGAACTTAACTCTCACTTTGCCACAGCTGGATTAGCTTTTGACTCGTCACCTTATGCTGGTGCTGCGGTGAGCCAGCATACCCCTCCCGCCACATCCATTCCTGCACCCAGCCCCTTCCAACTGTGCGAGATAACTTATAAAGAAGTAGAAGATTCTATTCTTAACTTAGACACCAAAAAAAGCGCAGGGGACGATGGCTTGGAACCCTTTTTCCTAAGGTCAGGCTACGCCCATCTCACTGCCCCAATTCTCCACATCTTCAATCTTTCCATTACATCGCTACTGTGCCATCCTGCTGGAAATCGAGCACATATCCTCCCTCTATTTAAATCTGGTGACCCATGCGATGTAAACAACTATAGGTCTATCTCCTATTGCCTATCCTTTCTAAAGTTCTCGAAAACTGATCCATATTCAGTTAAAATCTCACTTGAAACCTTCTCTCTCATTAACCCAGCTCAATCTGGCTTCCGGGCTAATCATAGCACAATCACTGCAGCACTAGCAAAAGTAACCAATGACTGGATCTCTGCTATAGATGCTAAGAAGGTAACTGGTGCAGTCTTTTTGGACCTCAGCAAAGCTTTTGATACTATTGATCACAAACTATTACTCAATTGCCTTGCAAAGTTGGTCACATACTATACCACCCAGTGGTTCTCTAGCTACCTAACTGGAAGATTCCAAAGTAAAGGCGGAAGGCTTTTTTCTGCTGCCTTGCCAGTTGCAAGAGGAGTCCCCAAAGATCCATCTTAGGCCTATCTTTGTTTTCTGTACGTTAATGACTTAGACGCTAACATATCTACTTCCAATTTGCACTTTTTGCAGATGATACTGTGTTGTATACTTCTGGCTCATCGCTATTCGAAGTCAAGGGAGTGCTTCAAGCAGACTTCTCGCACAACTTGAGCATGCTAATCTAATAAAGGCAAAGCTTCTGCTCAATGCTAAGAAGACTAAAGCAATGATATTCTCCGAGTGCTGTCACAGGCCCCCAATACCCTTGCCCAAGACTTCATTGTCACCACGCTAAACGAGTCTCTGGAAGTTGTAACCAAATTTAAATATCTAGGTATCTGGATCGACAATAAATTATCTTTCAGTGACCACCTCAAAGATGTCTCTAGAAGGTTAAAAGCAAGTTAGGTTTCTTCTACTGAAATAAAACGCACTACATGAGCTTCGAAACAAGCTTGTACAGGCCACTTTTCTCCTCTACTCGACTATGGCGATGTAATCTATTCCTCCACCACTCTTGCAAATCTAAGTAAACTGGACATCCTTTATCACTGCAGCATTACAGTTCATTACCAACTCCTTACTGTCGCACCACTGTGACTTATATGCAGCTGTTGGTTGGACATCCCTTACTACTAGACGCCTGCTCCATGCTGGACTATGGACTCTCAAACTGCTCCTGCAGAAATTGCCAAGCTATCTCTCTTCCTTATTAGTATCTCCATAGTGCATACTGTTAAGAAAATTTGACTTTATTTTGTTGACATACCAAAGACGCGGACTTCCTTTGTAAACGTATATTGCATATGCCCTTCCTCCATTTGGAACTAATTACAAACCGTCATGAAACTAACTAGCACAGTTTCAATAAACTTCTACAAATCGCTAAGTTCAGCCAAAATAAAGACACCTGTAACTGTCACTAAGTCTCTTTCTTCCCATGTGTGCCATATTTATCCACTGCTAAGGTATAATTGATTTGTCATATTAACTGCTTTCCTTCCCCTTCTACTCCTGGCTTTATGTTTGCTTACGCCCACTGCTACTCTATCAAATCACTCCCCCATATCAGTTGTAGACTGTTGTTTGTTCTAGTTGCCAAAATACTGTGTATGTGCACACACCAGTCATCATGTTTCATTTATCAGTATGCAACCTGTAATCGCCTCTGTCTCATATCAATGTTTACCACCTGGTCACCCTATGTGGTACCCTTGTATGTATATCCAGCCTGTATCATGTAATGTGCATTTCATGTATATACTGTTATTACCTATCTGTGTTTGTACTTTAAGTGTTTATGTCACAGGACCTCCTTGTGAATGAGCTTGCTCAATGGAGTTTTCCTGCAATAAACTTGAAACTTGAAAAAACTATCTCTGCCTTTTCACAGTCACCCTCTGCCCACCCCTCCCTTTATTAAGCCTCACTATCCCTCCCTTAGTCTTCCTTCACTCCCTGATGTACCTAAAAAGGTTTTATCCCCTTCTTAACTGAGTTGGCTATCTTTCCTCAGTTCGGCCTTTGCTGTTCTGACTGCCTTCCCAGCTTCCTTTGCTTTAACTGATACAATTCTCTGTCCTGCTCTTCTGTGATTCCTTGTACTTTCTGAATGCTTTCTTTTTCTCTTGAACCTTCACTGCCACCTCCTTTGAGAACCATAGTGGTTTCTTACATCGCTTTGTTTTGTTCATTTGCTTCACACAAAGGCTTGTTACCTCTGTGATGGCAGTTTTTATTATTCCCCATTGTTCTTCCACCCCTCCTTCCTGCCCACTTGCTAGTGCATTCCTTAGGCACTCACCCATTTTGGCAAAGTCATCCCTCCTGATGTCCAGTACTTTTGCCTTTTTATGGCTTGACTCTATTGCTGTGTTTATTGTGAACCATACTGTTCGATGGTCGCTAGTTCCCAGATGGCTATCCACTTCTACATCTGTGATCCTCTCTACATCTCCATTTGAGAGGACCAGGTCTAAGATTGCTCCCTCTCGAGTGGGTTCCAATACTAGTTGTCTAAGGCATGGCCCTGTAGGGCATCTAGAATAACCCCACTCTTAGAAGTGGCTGCTGCAACTGCACTTCAGTTAACATCTGGCATATTCAGATCACTCATCAGCAATACCTCCCCTTTATCTGCCATTCTAAGTATACTTTCTTTCTTTATTTATTTATTTATTGAAGAATCAGATTTACAACCTTTGAGTCAGTGACTCGTTTACAAAGGTACCTCGTCAAAAAGGGGGGGAGACAACAAATAGTGAGGTTTTAGGACAGGGATTACATACAGGTGAGATACAAATACACCCAGAGTTACAGGCAGCAACTATACAAGTACAAGCATAAGTTGAGCAATATACATAAGTTAATTTGCATATTATACATCATATACACATCAATTAATAACAACATAGTTACAGACAGTATCCAGTCATCTAAGGGAACCAGGGGGCACAGAGCAAAGGGCTTGGTTTGGTCAGCTATCGACATTTGCAGCATCGACTGTCAATAATGTGTTGACGGAGGGCAGTTTTGAACCGGCCAATCACGGGATCTTAGAGATAGCCTCAGGAAGGGAGTTAAACCAGAGGGGGGTTTTATGATGGAAGGATCTTTGGCAGCGGGAGGTCCTAGCCCTGGGAACTATGAAGGTGGCTGCTTGAGTTACGGGTAGGCAGGGGCGGTCAACCAGCTGCAGTGGAGCAGAGATTCCCATGGCAAAGCCCTGACATGGATTTTAGCCAGTAGGCAGGTATGGTATTTCAGTCTTTCATCAAGAGTGAGTAAGTTGGAGGTAGAGTATAGCAGGCAGGTATGAGTTCTGCTGTTGGCACCTGTAAGGAGCCTGCAGGCTTTGTTAATAGCGGTCTGTACCTTAGATAAGGAGGTGGGGTCAGCTGCAGCATATATTGGAAGTCCGTAGTCGGCCAGAGACAGTACCGAGGAGGAGATGGCTAATCTTAACGCAGATTCCGGGAGGAAGTCTTTGTGGAGGTAGAGGAGCCCGATCCTGGAGTTCATGGCAGATGACAGGGCTTTTAGGTGGGCGTGGAACGTAAGGCCTGGGTCAAAGGTGATTCCCAGGTACTTATAGGATGTTACCTGTTCTAGAGGGAGGAGCTTGCAGGTGGTGATGAGAAGGGGAGAGTTCTTGGCGCTGTTTTGCCGGTGTGAGAACAGCATGGACTTAGTTTTCTTCAGGTTCATGACTAGTCGATGTTTACTGAACCATTTTTCGGCTTGGAGGAAGGCGCTTTGCAGTGTGCCTTGGAGTAGGAGCGGGTCAGGGTGAGATGCTAGGATCACTGCATCATCAGCATAAAGCAGTATTTTGCTGGAACAGGAGTTTGGGAGAGAGTTTAGGAATAGACTGAAGAGGGTGGGTCCGAGGATGGAACCTTGCGGACCCTGAGAGAACCGGCAGGTTGGAGGAGAGGTCCCATTTAGTATAACTCTTTGGGACCTGTTTTGCAGGTACTGAGAACCAATTCATAGGGCCAGATGAGAGTCCCAGTTGGGATAGGGAGTTTAACAGCAGGGGTGGCACACCGATCGAAAGCCTTAGATAGGTCTATAATACTGCCCTGCAAGACAACCCTTGTCAAGCGCTGGAGTGTAAGTGGTGGGAGAATTCCAGAAGGGTGGTGGTTGTGCTGTGGCCTGGATGAAACCTGTTGCTCTGGACATAAAAGGTTGTGCTAGATAGATATTCTAAGAGCTGTGTGGACACTATTTTTCTAACGCTTTGGATGGGGGGGGAGGATGGAGATGGGTCTGTAATTATTTGGTACCATGCGATCCCCAGACTTATGAATGGGGATTACTTCAGCATGCTTCCAAGCATCCGGGAATTGACCTAAGCATAAGGATTTGTTTAAGATAAGCGTGAGGGGGATTAGCATGACATCCAGTGTAAGGCGGAGTATCTTGGAGTCAAGAGGGTCATCACTAGGGTTTTGAGAGTCGAGGGATTTTATGAGAAAAGGTTTGGCATCACAGGGTGAGATTGTCTGGAAGCAGAAGAGTGGCCTTGAGATGTGTGAGAAGGTGGTCGTGGTGACCGGGTCAAAAAAGTGGGCCGGGAGGACTGCACTTAAGTCCGTGAAAGTTTTGTTAAGGCAGTCAGCAATACATGTTAGGTCAGTCGAGACAGCCCTGCTTATGTCAATCTGAGACAGAGGGGGAGGGTTTACCATTCAGTTTTTAATGTTGTCCCAGAAGGCTCTGGATGAGCCCCAGGTGGACGTCAGCGCAGCCTGATAGTATTTAGCTTTTGCCTGCTTGATGGCCCAGGTGCACTGGTTACGGGCAGCCCTGTAGGCTTGTCTGTCAGCCACTCTACCAGAGTCATTTGCAATGTGCCAGAGATTATCCCGCTTTTTTAGTTGCTGGATCAGAGCAGGGGATATCCAAGCAGCAGACCGCTTTTTTTTTCTGGACGTGGAGATGGGGGCAAACAGATCACAGGCGATGGTGAAGGCAGTAGTGAGGTAGGTTAGTGCAGAGTTTATGTCTGGAGCACAGGCCACTGGGGTCCAGTTGACTTGTGCAAGGTGGCGTTTGAGGTTGTCAAGACCCCTTGGGAGAAACCTGCGTCGTGGGGTGGTGCAGTACACCGGGCTGAGTGTAGGAGAGGACCAATGGCAGATGACGGGGGAGTGGTCGCTGAGAGAGTCCGCAAGGACACGTATGGAAGCCACTTTATGTGGCCGGTTAGAGAGGATTACGTCCAAGAGGGAGCAGGTTCCAGTTGCTTTGTTAAGACGAGTGGGCTGAGTGACCAATTGAGACAGGTCAAGGGCCGCAAGTTCATCCTTTATAGTATCAGATGAGGAACCGAGCCAGTTGGAGTTTAAGTCACCCAATATTAGTTGTTCAGCCTTATGGGGTAAGGAGGATAGATAGTGAAGGAGGAGGAGACCGCCAAGTTTTTTGTATTCGTATGTAAACCGTGGTTAGGTAGAGGGGCCACGACCAGGGTAAGGAGTGATTTTGAGGGTAATGGCATGCGCCTGTGGTTGAGCTCAGGGTAGGAGGGCATGGCCCAGGACCGAGTCACGCAGATAGATAGCACACCCCCCTTCCCGCCTGCCCAACCTATCAGCCCTGAACAGGGAAAAGCCTGGTAGAGAGACAGCTGAGTCAGGCATAAGTGGGGAGAGCCAGGTCTCTGCTAGCATGAGGATGTCCGGGGAGTGTTGCGTAACCCAGCATTGGAGGGCAGCTATTTTTTTGGGGAGACTGCATTTCTGTCATTTCCTTGTCCATTTCCTCCCCCAGAGAGGGGGGTCTGTATACAACCCCTGTGCGTATTGTGGTGCCATTGCCTGCCTCCAAATTGACCCACAGTACTTCTTCTCCCTGTTTACCCTTTTGTTCTGTTGCTTTGATTCCTTCTATGATGTAGAGAGCTACTCCTCCTCCTCTTTTACCCTCCCTGTCCCTCCTGTAGATAGTGCATCCTGGTATGTTTACATCCCAGTCATGGTTGGGTGTGTACCATGTTTCTGTGACTGCCACGATATCCAGATGTTCCTCCTCCATCAAGGCCACTAATTCAGGAAGCTTGTTACCCAGACTACGGGCATTGGTACTCATTGTTCTCCATTTTGTGATGGCTTTACCTTCTGTAGCAGCATCCCCCACTGACCTTTCTACCTTGGTCTTTTTCTCATTTAGTACCCTGTTTTGTAGGGGGAGGCTGGGATTTTCCTTCTGCTTATCAGTGCCTCCCTTGACTAGTTTAAAAGCTTGCCAATGAAGCATTTAAACTGATTGCCCAAAAGACTTGTTCCTTCCTGGACAGATGCAGACCATCCTGCCAGTATAGGCTGGTGTCCCTCCAGGTGGAACCCCAGTCCCCAATGAAGCCAAACCCTGTGCTCCACACCATTTTTTCAACCATTTGTTAAACTGCATGGTGCAGTACCTCGCCTCACCCATGCCACTGACAGGCAGCACCTCTGAGAAGGATACTGTGTGCTACTTGTCTTAAGCCCTCCCAACTCTACAAAGTCCTTCTGCACTGCTCTAATCTCATGATGAGCCAAGTCATTTGTCCCTAGGTGGACAATGACGTCCAGCTCAGACTCCCGTGCAACTGTTCTCGTGATCCTAAGGATGCGCTTCCTGACCCTCCAAGCCATGGCACCAGGCAGGCACCTTACTTCAGTTTTCCCTGCTCCCCCCAGTTCTATCCCCCTAATAATTGAGTCCCCCACCAGGAGCTGCTTCCTTTCCCTGTGGTGCCCTCTGCCTCCTTCCTGAGGGCCTCCCTTGTGACAGTTGTCTACACCCTCCTTAGTCTACTCTGCGGGTGCATCCATAGGGGAACTGTGCTCTCCCAGAATGGTGTATGGATTGTGGAGTGGAACAGCTGACTGGGTGTGCCTCTCTTTCACCACCCTTACCCTCCCTGAGCCCACAGTGGTCCAACTGCTGTGCTTTCTTCACAACCTCTGAGGTAGTGGTGGTGGCTCTGGTGCTTCCTGGATGGGGGAGGTTCCCTTGCCACTGTCCAGTGTGGCCTGAAGATGGGCAACTTTCTCCCTCAGGGCAGATAGTTGTCTGCAAACAGGGCAGCATCTCAGCCTCCAGAAAGACTCCTGGAAGACTGATGCCCCACAGCCATTACATTGTACTACTCCCCACATAACTATCTACCTTGTTTAGTTTTTTTTTGTTTTTTTTGTGTGTGTGTGTGTGTGTGTGTGTGTGTGATTGGTGTTTTATATAGAAATATATGTATTTATATCATGTGTATGCTTATATTGTCAGTGCAGTGTGCTAGAGAGGATATGACAGTGATATGCACCTTGCCCTCTTGAGGAATGATGTCAGAACCCCAGGTATAAATGAACTATTTCCAGGGGTGGTGTGGGTGAGGGTGGGAAGGGTTTGGGCCTAAACTGTGCCTCATGAAACAATCAGCTAAAAGCTCCTGACCTACCGCTGCGATGAGTGCCTTCCTGTCAGCAAGATGCCATACACGACAATTTGACAGAGAAAATACCCTGCTAATCAAACAGAGAAAAATCCAAACTTCCAAGTCAGACACAGGCAAACCTCCCCAGCCCCAAAACAGCCTGGTGACTTGCGCTCTGAAAACAGTCAGCCCTAAAACACGTCAGCTGTGCAGAAGGGCAGAAATACAGAAAACAGTAAAATCTTAACAATTGTAACAAAAGTATAGCAAGCTCCACCTCCCTCTGTTGATTGAAAGACTGCCTTTTCTGATAATTCTAAGTTCCTTATTTCACCCTTCAGTTAGAAGTATCCTCCACCTGAAGAATATTAACTTTCCTAAGGAATCTGCTTCAAACCAAAGACAATTGTAAATTGTAAGGTTCACCTCCCTCTCTTGTGAGCACAACTCACTTTCTTGCAAATCCTAAGTTCAGTGTTGCAGCTTCCAGCCAGAGGTAGCTTCTCCTGACGACTATTAGGTTATCTATGTCTTCTGTTGGCACCCTTTGCAAACTGTGTGAGAGGCCTTTCGGCATCATGTATTTCTGCTTAAAGTTGAACCAGCATAATATTCTGTGGTGATTTGCATATGCAGTCCATGATGCTTTGCATTATGGAGGCATGTGTGATTTTGTATTTCTTTGAAACTTGGCTTCCCGGCCAATGCTCTTTGGGATAACCATTGCCTTAGTGCTTCCGTGCTGAGGTTCTTTGTCTTTTAAATTACAATTATGCACATTAAAAATGTAAAAATGTTTAAACAGGATCTCAGTTTATGTAGTTGCATGGATTAACTATTGTTTTTAGAGATCTGATTGGAATTCGTGAATTGAATTTTTTTGCTTTGATCTCAGTTGGGATCTTGTCCCAAGTTCAGGCTGCAGAGGCTTGTAAAGTGATATCAGCATATATTGATTTGGTATGGGAGATGGATCATAGGGGCTACTGTGATCTGAATTTCTGAAAGAGTACCTGCTGTTTTAAGAATTTTTGGTGTTGTTTTTTCATGGGTTTTGTTGTCACTTAAGATTTTAAGTACCAATATATGTGTGCCCATTTCCACTCCAACTGAGATTCTGCCACCAATCCTCCGGTGACCACAAGTCCACCTACAGCAAACAGCTGTGCTGCCCCTTGGCTTAACCCCCAGTGCTGGGTATGCCTTCAGCTCCATGACATTTCTTCCATGCATTCATCTGGCCACCCATGGTGAAGGTGTCTCCGGGGGATGGTGACTCAGATCCAATGTAGGACATGGGGGCTGGCAGAGGTTTCATCTCCCAGCCCTGCACCTGATTTTTGGGTTTTCTCCCCCCCCACCAGTAGTGTGCATCAGGACTGGCTGTTGGCAAGGCTTCACACAGTCAAACTGTGGGAACACTCCAGTGGTCCCATCCCACTATCGCGTATTCCCCTGCACTACCACCTCTGGCCACTTATGTGGAGGTAATGCAGCAGGGTGCAACATCTTCCCTCCCCAGAGAAGGAGAGCATCCTGTGGGATACTTGATCTTCCTCCCCCCAGCTGGCTCTCCAATGGCACAGGCTCATTCTCGAACCCGGGCCATTGGCACCATGAGTGGTAGCACTACCACTGTGCTGGCAGGCCAGCTCTTAAATCCAAAGATTTTCACACAAGGTTGTGAAAACTGACAAGGGCTGTATCCTTAGAGCACCCTTTACAAAATCCATACTGACAGTCGGTGAAAACATCATGACTTTCTATACAGGAGTACAGCTATTGGGAACCGTTCGCTTAAAACCTTTTGAGATAATTGGCAGTAAGGTGATGGCATGATAGTTGGTGTGGTTAGAACATCACCTCCTGTAAAGACTGGGATATTTTTGCTGAGTTTCCAAGATTCTTCTTCTTGCACACTTCCATTAAAGAGATAGGTAAGGGTTGGAGCAATTATATATCTACTCCATATTTAAAAAAAATGGCTTCAGTGCTCTCAGTCTGTTTGGCCTTGTTGGTCTTTAATGTTTTAGTGTCTTTAGCACTTCATGTAACCCTGTTTGATGAAAGCTGAATGGAGGTACGTTTTGAGAACCCATTGTCCTACTATCAGTAGAATCTGAAATGCCTTGATGTGAATAAAAGTTAGTTGATAGCTTTGGTTTGGTAGGGAGACATTTAAGATCAGGTAGAGTAATGTAATGGTTATTCAATATTTCAGTGACCATAGCAGGATCGTAAGTTAGGCTTCCCTTTTCTTGTAGTCCATTTTGTGGTTTGTATGTTATAGGGGTATGCAAATTTTTTATGACGTGCCAATATTTTCTAAGACCATTTGTTTGGCTTATTTTGTTTTTGTAATACTTTGCTTTAGCAATTCTTATAAATATTTCACTTTTATGTCACTAACTCTTAAAGACATTTCAATCCTAAGGGTACTTGGCTTGCCTGGCTAATTTCTATGTGTGTTTTTTTATCCTGATCAGTGGCAGATACAGGCATTTACAGAAGAGGTGTCGCACTTGGCCTGAAAAACCAAATCTCTCTATGAAGGGCCAGGGGACCAGTGTAGATCATTCTTTAATCTTCTAGTTGCCTTTCCATTACAGAGTAGCTGCAAGTGATAATGGCTATCTTACAGGGATGAGAGAGAAGCTATGGGGGGTTCTTTTGCTAGAACACAGGAACACAGACAATGATGGCAGAAAAAGACCAATGACCCATCCAGTTTGCTCCAGGAACCCTATCTAACCCTGAAACCATGGTTCAATGTGTCCCTGTAACAGGGTCCTGTTATGCAGAAAATAAAAAAAGTTTCAAAAAGAAGAGAAATTCAAGATGCCCCCCCTTTTGTTTTCATTTTCACTCTCTCCTGTCTACTCCTCTACCTTCCTATCTATACTAATTTTCTTATCAGGGTGGCCAACCTGGCAGTTCTTAAAGCTTTACTATCTCTGTTGTCCAATTCTAGTTTGTACATCTTGATAGTAGTTATGGTAATGGGCTTTAATATAAAGTGTAACTGCCCTTAAAAGCATTTGTTAGAAAATTCAGACAAAACAAAAGTACAGTATGTTGCTAAAGGAGCCCCCCCCCCACACTTTCTATGCAGAGGGTTTATACCAGTAAAGAAAAGGTTGCTAAGGAGCAGTGCTACGCTCCCTAGCAAGTAACTCTGAAGTCCTGTTCTGGTGCTTGCTCCAAGGAAATAAAAAGGAGCTGAATTTATGCAAGGACACTGAAGGCATAAAGAAATAAGCCCTGCAGTGTCTATATTCATTAAAAAGGGTCTGTAATTGTTTAAAGAAGGTGCTGCCTTTCTGTTAAAAGGCTGAAAAATAAACAACTGTTGGCTGAGAATTGCAGCTGTTGGGGAATCCCAATATTTATTAACTAAACACACTAAAAACTCTGTTAGCTAGAGTTACAGTATGTAAATAGGAGATCAATGTGTTTTATAAATAAAAACATTTTTTTTTTCTCCTTTGGGTTTTGCACTAGAACATCAAACTGGCTATTTATTAAAGAATCTAGAACCTTACAAGGAAACAAGATAGGGAGCACACCCTCATCAGTTGCCCTTGGTTAGGGATTCTAGATTCTTTATATTTAATATTTAGGTTACTTCTTTTTTCTCTATTATGGTTTACTTACCTGGGTAAAGTCATCTGGGAAGCCCTTCTTATAGGGTTGGCAGCCCACGAAATGGCTGCCTTTATAGCAACCAAATGGAGGTGATGTCAGAGAGTAGGTGGAGCCAATTTCAGACTCCACCCCATTTGAGTTATATATAATACCTCCACCAGAAGACCTTGTCAGATAGGGAGAGGAAGGAGACTGGTCAGTATCTTCTGATCAGGTGAAGGAATGGAAGTGTGAATGCCTACACACTAGCATGGAAGTATTGGATACTGAGACAAGCAGGGAGTCTGACTGCAAGAGTTGCCTGGGTTTTTGTTTTGGTGAAAGTTAACCTATTTCTTTTCTGTAAATTATTTTTTTTTCCTCTGGAAATAAAATGATAAATGCTATGCCAGTGTTTTTATGCACTTCATTTTTGTGACTGGTGTCTGCTATTGAACCCACATGCTTACAGTCCCCCCCTTTAGAATGAATGGGGACCATTTACAGTATATGTTGCAGCTACAGCCTACATTCATGTGCTTGCAATTGCATGAAATGCCATAACCTTGACTCCCAGTAACCCACTAATTGAGAGCAGGAGTCAGCATCCCACTCAAGCCGCCAATCAAACACTATACCATCCCTCTAGAGTTAGCTTTCATAGCAACAGGTAATTACACTTGTTATCTTGCACCTTGAACAGAAAAATCACTGTCAAATCTGCAGTGCATGGTGTTTTCCAATCCACTGGACCTAACAGAAGAGTGGTGTGCAAATTGGTGCAGCAGCAGCAGTTTGGGGTAATTTGTGGACTGTTAACTACAAAATCCATACTGACAGTCTTGGTTTAACTTGGTGGAATGTGGTAGAGTAGGACAAAAGTAGGCCAAAGCCCACCTAGATTGTCCCCCACATTTTCTGGGCCATTGAACTTGGGGTGGATTTGCTTTTAACCAGCTATCTAAACCCTTTTTAGAACAGTTAAAGTTGCTGATGTCAGCCAACTCTTCGGGCAGGGTATTCCACATCCTTGATGGTCTTGTTGAGAAAAAATGTCCACTTTTGTTTGTATTCGCTAACATGACTTCGAGCTGTTTATTGTGGAGTCAGGGGACAATGCATCTATGAGAATAAGTAATTCCACACTGATGCATAAGTTCCGGAGATTTTGCAATTTTATACAGAAATAAGATATCACCCCTACATCTTCTAGTACTGGATACATTGAGTGAATGCCTATTTCCTGAAGTCTGCAGATGTAATCCTTTGAGGTTAGACATGGAACCATTTTCATGGCTCGCCTCTGTATCTGTGCAAGGCATGCTACATCACCCTTAAGGTACGGGTTCTAGAAGGTACAGCCATAATCTACATATGGTCTAATGCATGCTCTATAGAGGGGAATTAAGCATTGTTCAGTCCTGGTTACAAAAGTATGCTGGATTTCTTTAAGTAGCCCATTAGCCGTACGGGCGATTTTTGTGCCGTGATCTGTTGAGGAAAGTTTATTATTTAGTAGGATGCCCAAGTCTTGCTCACTGTTTGATACTTTAAGAGTAGTGATATTAAGATGATAAATGTGATTTTTTTTCCCCTGAAGTACAAAACAACACACTTATCAACATTAAAGAAAATTTAGTTAGTTTCTGCCCAATGTTCGATAGATTTTAAATCCAAGGTTAGTGTTGTAATGCTGTCTGGTGTATCCATCCTTCCTCCCAACTTGGTGTCGTCAGCAAATTTGGAAAGCACATTGTGCAAATCTATCTGCATATCACCAATGAATATACTGAATAGTGTAGGTCCCAGGACCGAGCCCTGGGGCACCCCACTGGTGACTAATCCCATGTTAGATAGTAAACCATTGATTCTTACTCTCTGTGACCTGTTGGTGAGCCAAGTCTTGATCCAGTTAGCCAGACAGTTGGAAAGTTCTAATTATGTTAATTTGTCGATTAGCTTTCCATGGGAGACTTTGTCAAATGCTTGGCTATAATCCAATAGGATGACATCCATAGTGGTGTTGTTATCTAGACCCTGACGTATATGATTATAAAAAGCAATGAAGTTTGTTGTACAGGAGTAGCCTGGCTTGAATCCATGTTCTGTGTGGGCAGAGATATTTAATGCTTCCATTTCTGTTTCTAGATATGATTTAATAATTCTCTCTGTCAATTTACAGATGACAGTGATTAAACTAATCAGATGTTAATTTTGGGCATTAGATCTATTGCCCTTTTTAAATACTGGTGTCACCATCACTTGAAGCCATTCAGAGGGGATTGTGTTCTCATTTAGAGATTTATTAAAAATTATTGATAAGGGAAGGGCTATTACTAACATACTAAGATGCCAGCAGAGTAGACCCAAAGGTCTATTTAGTCTGCTTGGGATCAGCATCTGACAGATGCATCCTTCACTGCCCCCCACCTCCTCCCCCATCTGGTGTGCATCTCCAGTTCTGGCATTACTCAATTTAATCTTCCCCCATACCTGTCCCAGCCCCTTTTGAAGTCCTCCACCATTTTTAATTCCACAAATTCCCCTGGCAATGCATTCTATGGCTCCACCACCTTCTCAGTGAAGTAACATCTCCCAGTCTCAGCCCTGAGCCTTCCTCTGACCAGCCTCAGGTGATGCCACCTGTTGACCCCTGCCTTCTGCAGCTGAAAAATCCTATCAGGGCATGTCCTGTTTACCCTCTTAGGTATTTACAGACCTCAATCATATCCCCTCTGTCCTTCCTCTCCTCCAGGGATCACAAGTTAAGCTCCCTGAGTCTTTCCTCATAGGTCTTTCTCCCAGCCCCTCTATCATCCTGGTCGCCCTCCTCTGGACCTTTTCAAGGAGTGTAATATCCTTTACCAAATGCGGTCACCAAAACTGCACACAGTATTCAAGGTGTGGTCTAACCAAGCAGTTGCACAGAAGGAGAATCACCTCCCACTTCCTGGAAGTTACCCCTCTTGCAATGCACCCCAGCATTTTATTTGCTTTGGCCACCACTCTCCTGCACTGTTCAGAGTTATTCATTTTGGCATCCACCACCATCCCCAGGTCCTTCTACCCATCCATAACCTGCAGTTTCTCCCCCCTCCCAGTAAGTATTCTTGAGATGACTTTCTAAGCCCCAGGTGGAGAACCCTACACTTCTTAGCATTGAACTTCAGCCCCCAGTTGTGAGACCACCCCTTAAGAGTCTCCAGGTCCTCTTGAAGGACCCTTCTGCCCTCCACCCCATCCACCACTGCTCCCAGCTTGCAGTCATCAACAAAGAGGCTCATCTCACTTCTGATACCTCTTCTGATGTAGCGATGTAAGCATTAAATAGGAGTGGGCCCAGCAATGACCCTTGTGGAACCCCACTGTTGACCCTGCTAGGAGATGAGACTACCCCCCAACCATCACCCTCTGAAACTGCCCAGTTAGCCAGTTTCCTATCCACCTAACCATCTTCTTCCACACTCCCATTCCCTCCAACTTATCCCTCAGCCTGGGATGTGGCATTGAGTCAAACACCTTGCTGAAGTCTAGAAAGAGGACATCCACCAGCCTGCCCTGGTCCAGTGCACTGGTCATCCAATCATAGAACTTCACAAGGTTAGTCTGACATAACCCACTGTGCACAAAGCCATGTTGGTGATCATCCAAATGGCTCCCTTCTCCCAGGAACTCATACAGCCTCTCTTTCAATATTGCTTCCTTCTAAGCCCCAAGTGGAGAACCCTACACTTTTTAGCATTAAATGTTAGCCCCCAGTTGCGAGATCACCCCTCAAGGGTCTCCAGGTCATCCACCACTGCTCAGATTCCCTCCTATTCACCCTATTGATTCAGATGTTTCAATTAGGAGCCTAGAGTTGATTTCAGGATTGCCAGACCATACCTGGTCTTGATATAGCACCGAGACATGTACTTTGGAAACCGGAGCTGTTAATAGCTCTACTTATGCAAGCTGTGTATGGGCACTCCCCTGGCTGCTCCCCATGTCAAACATCACACTGGGATAGGCACAGGTGATTGTGGGTGTGTTGGTCAGTTCTTAATGCTCACAGCATGGAGGCAGGATCAACCAGATACGAAGGAAATATTTAATCAGCTGTATGTTGAAAAATTAATCGGGTCATGCCTTACACTGAAGCATGGCCTGATTACAGCTGGACACTTCCCTTTAATGTTTTTAGTGTCTTTAGCACTTCATGTAACCCTATTTTATGAAATCTGAATGAAGGTACTTTTTGAAAAGCCATCATCCTATTATCAGTATAATTTAAATGCTTTGATGTGGATAAAAGTTATTTGACAGCATTGATTTAGTAGGACGACATTTAAGATCAAGTAGATTATTATAATGGTTATTCAATATTTCAGCGAACCTAGCAAGGTCATAAGTTAGGCTTCCATTTTCTTGTAAACCATTTTGTGGTTTGGTGTTATCACCTTGGCAATTAAACTGTTCCACGGTTTCTCCACATTTTCTGTAAAATAATATTTCCTAATGTTCCTCCAGGCATCTCTAATTTTTACACCCCTTGATTAATAAAATAAGAAGATACTTTTTTTTATAAGAACACCCCTTAGCATAAATGTGAGAAACCATTGTTCAGTAGCCACCCTTCATAATGAATAGGGACCATCCACATTATGTACTGCAGCTACAGCCTACAGCCATAATTTTGGCTCCCAGTAACACATTAATTGAGAGCAGGAGTCAGTGCCCCACTCAAGTCACCCATCAAACAATGAATCCATGGTCAGCTGACGACTACAGACAAATGGGAGAGGGGCATTTTCCCTGGCCATGTTATAATTACAATTATTACCTTGCATCTTGAACAGAAACATCACTGCCAAACCTGCAGTGCCCTAGTGTTTTCCAGTGCACTGGGCCTCACAGAAGAGAAGTGATCAAATTTGTGCAGCAGCAGTTTGGGGTGATTTATGAACTACTAACTATGCTACAGTATGCATACCCATAGCTCCATTATACTGGAAGACAGCTCAGCTGGTACGTACAGCCCAACAATACAGTAAGTAAAAGATTTGACAAACTGACTTTGTTTTATACTCATCACCCCCCTCCTTATGTTGTTTGTAGCCACAAAGTCACCCAGTGTAAGAAATGCAAAGTACAGTATATTGACTCAGCAAACTGGGTTGGTTGTGCCAAACCAGTATTTTCTGCTTAATATGCAACCATTTGTGAACTATTAAGGTCTAATCTAATAATTTAATTTGAAGACTTATGAGGCCATCGATAGTTTTGCAAAATCTGCTTCTGATACCTTTTTGTCTTTACTATGATCATTGGCGTATGACCACTCTAGCAGGAGCATTAAATCTAAGCTGTATAATTTAATCTGTTCCTCCCCACTTGTGTTTCAAATATGCAGATTCAAATTTTCATTAATTACAAACATGTATTAAACACACGGTTTGTAACATGCAAACAAATTAAAAAGTACTGTTTTCAATTTCTTATTAAAAACAGCATCACCAAAATGTATACATACAGTATAATATTTTGTTTACAGTATATTGCCACTGTCTACTATACATTTTGCATTTTACCCATAATTCTCCTAAATGTATTATGTGCACAATTATAATTTGAATATAATTACTGGTGATCACATACAGTATATCAACCTGATTATGGCTGCTCTCAAACACCGTAATAACCTGAAATCTGATAATAATGGTGTTTGATGCCATAATAACCCAAAATCTGGTTATTATGGCACTCTACAACTAACTTTCACTTTCCTTAAATAGGTAGCGTGACCAGTGGTGTTCGAAAATTGATGAAAAACAGTATTCTCTACCTGTAAAATATGCTAGGAGCATTTCTCAATGTAACTTTTCCTTCACTGTTCAGAAAGGAGCCACTGAGTATTAAGTACAAGAGCAAGTGATTTGACAGCTTCAGAAGACTGCACACAAGTGGCAGCACGGACGCTTGCTGCAGTCTTCTAAAGCTGTTGAGTCACTCGCTGTCTCGCTTAACACTCAGCATCTCCTTTTTAAGTAGAGAAGAAAAAGTAACATTAAAAAATGCACTAGCATATTTTAGAGGTAGAGATTACTGGTTTTCAGCAATTTTTGGGACATAGTGTGTACGAGACCGAACACTGCTCGGTCATGCTACCTATTTGGGGAAATTGAAAGTCACTTGCCCTCTGCTCCATGCTGTACATGAACCAGCAATTATAAAAAATTAAAGATAGGCGATTGTGTGTTCATGGATTTTTTTCTCACACCTAGGGTGTGTGAAAAAAATTCATAACGCACACGCAATTATCCATTATTCTCTATTTATTGCATGTTTACATAAGAACCCAAATAAATAACTAATCTGGGTGATACAAATATTTTATAAAATCATTGAACTTTTAATAGTTTGTGCATAACTCTGTAGACAAACTGAGCAACTGAATACGTTATATGAATGTTACTAAGTGTAAATAGATATTCCCATTTTTTACATTGGATTCAAAATGCTTCTTGTTTACTATTAGAACTATTCACTTTTCTCTTTCTTCTGTAAAAGCTGACCAATCCAGACAAAGATGTTCCATAGAAATGAACTGAGTGTCATTACACAAATATTTACTGACAAATTGGGAACCAAAGTTGTTTTTTTATTTTGGGTAAATAACCCAGAAGTAAGCCAAATCTGAAGTTTACCAAAATCTTCCTATGTCCCTTCCTCTCACAGATATTTAAATAATGTGTGTTCACAGTTTTATCTGTTATACTGAAGTATATTTCTAGACGGTCTATATTACGAATCCTCTCCAGATCTTTCTGTCCCACGACATCTGTAGTTCTCTCTATTACTTTCTCAATATAATTTGAGTTTGCATAATGGATTGAATTAGACGTTGTATTACTCGGTCCATATCTTATTAAAATATTATTTAAAGGATTAAAACAATTATTAAACATTCTTGTCCAGCACATTTTGGGCAACCTAAGGTCATTCACATTAATAATCCTCTTCAATGTCTAATGGCTCCCTTTATTACATTAAACTCCAAGAGTAAATTTGATTCCACATGCAGGAATGCAGAAGGAGTATCCCTAGGTAAGTTAAGTGTAGTTCTAATAAAAACATTTTGTATGGCTTCTAACTGGCATAATCTCTTGAGAATGCTCCATACTTCACTTCCATATAACACTTGATTTATAACCTTGGCCTCATAAGCAAGTTTTAGGGCCTTGAAATAGTTATCCACAAATTTCTGAGCAGTTATTTATGCCCAAACATGTTTTGTTTGCTGTGTCTCTTACTTCTTTTATATGTGGGTTTCAGTGAAGTTATACTGAGATAGCAGAATTCTGACACCTCCTCAAAGGATTCAGTTTTAACCACCAAGTCTCTACTTCTTCTAGTCCTGTCTCCGAAAGCTATGATTATCTTTCTCACATTGAGTTCTAAATCTAACTCTGCAAGATGTGTCATGATAGCTGCCATACCTCTTTTGAGACCCAAAGGAGTTTGCAACAGTAGAATTGCTTCATCTGCGCACATTAAAATCTCTTCGCTATTATTTTTGGGGTAAACATGTTTATTTCATCTAAACATGTTATTAGACTACTAATGTACAAACTGAACAAACAGGGTGCCAATAAGAATTCCTGTTTTACCTCCTCGCAGTGTAAATTGGATCAGTTAATGCTCCATCTCTGCTATATCTTATTCCCACTTGAGTATTAACATGCAGTGACATTAAGACAGCCAATAATCGACTACTGCAGCCCTCTTCTGATATCATCTGCAAGGGATTCTATGCTATCTCTTTCAAAAACATTAGACTGCCCCAACTGACATCATAATTGCTGTGTTTTGGACTTCCGGTGACATCAGTCTGAAATGGCAGCCTAGCTTAGAGATCCTGGGCCACCTCTGAAGTAAATCTAACTAAATCAACTACATTAGAGATGCAATCACCAGCTAAAGTCACCCATTCAAAAGAAAACTTGAACAAGTAACCGGAGACACCAGCATTTAAACTCCAGGGGCTCCTGCAGAGGGAGAAAATGGGAACAATGATAACCGCTGGGCTTGGAAGGGAGACCGAGGCCTCAGATACACTGTCAGAGATAGAAGAAACAGATTTAATAGTCACAATTCTCCAGACGGAAAAAACGGTTAACAAAATAGACAAATCTATATCCGATCTCTGATTGGAGCTCACCGGGATCGAGCACCGGAAGGAGCAGGTAGAACTGGGCCTGTCTGCAGTGGTTGAACAGGTCAACCGGCAGGATCGTCTCCTCCTTTATTTGCTTACCAGGGGGAGAGAGAGAGCTCAATGCTAAGCTGGATGATCTAGAAGGCCATAATAGAAGGCAAAACATATGTATATACGGAGTCCCTGAAGGCGCAGAGAACAACGCACTAAGTATCATAGCCTTTTTGCAATCTCTACTGAAAAAATTTTTAGATCTCCCCTTGGATCTCAATTTTAGCATGGACAAGGTCCATAGATCACTAGGCCTGAAACCTCTCAATGCTGGTGCTCAACTAAGATCATTCGTTACCAAGCTTACACCGTATTCTACAAAGGAAGAGCTAATCAACAGAGCCTAGAAACAAACAGACCTTAAGTTTCAAGACAGCAAAATATCGAAAGACAACGACTATACCTCACAGGTCCAGGAGCAGAGAAGACTTCTCTAGCTGATAGTCAAGCAACTCAGGAGTATAAATATTCGAGCACAGATCCTCCTTCCCACCCGACTTAGAGTGGTCATGGACTGAGGACCAAGAGTCTTCATAGATCTGCTGGCGGCACAACCATTTCTGGATGGCCTAGTAATATCTACCCCACCACTGATGAGAGAGTAGTTAGAGAGAGAGAGGTTGTAAGAACAGCGTGGGATGTAGCACAGAAGGGGCTCAAATGAAAAGGTGCGCAGCAACCTGTTCCAAATACCAACCTGAGAGCAGATGTGGCGATTCTACTTAAGAAGTACACCCCCACAGGGAGAATCCAGATACTGATGGAGAAAGAGGGAGAAGAGCAACAGGAAACAGAGGTCCCTTCCCAGAAGATGAATCCTATCATGCATGAGCTGAGTACCTGAAGATGGTACACTTCCAGTTTTATTTTGTGCCCTTTGTGGTGTCTTCTCCCTGACTGCCACCTCTCGATACAGCTGATTTAGGGCTATAAGCTGGCTGAGTGTGAAGGCTGCAACGGGTGGTGGTGAGAGGGGTGCTCTCAACTCCAAGGCCAGTGATGGTGCCACAGGGCTCTGTGTTGGGTCCAGTATTGTTCGGGCTCTTCATATCAGACATTGCACATGGGGTGGTGAGCAAGATAAGTCTGTTCGCTGACAACACCAAAATTGGAGCAGTGGTGAATGGAGAGGAGGGATGGAAGCAGCTTCAAGGGGACCTAAGCAAGCTAGAGGAGTGGTCAGAGAGGTGGCAGCTGGGGTTCAATGCATAAAAGTGTAAAGTTATGCACTTTGGGGTGAAGAACCCAGGGAGAGAATATTGGCTGGGAGGGGTTAAGCTGGGGATCACTGAGAAGGAGAAGGACCTAGGGGTAATGATAACAGGTACCATGAACAACACTGCCCAGTGCAGGAGAGCAGCTGCAAAAGTGAACAAAATGCTGGGGTACATAGCAAGGTTTTTTTTCGTCCAGGTGAAGAGAGGTGATCTTGCCCATCTACAGGTCACTGCTAAGGCTGCACTTAGAGTATTGTGTGCAGTTTTGGAGGCCATATCTAAAGTATGATATCAGGCTACTGGAGGGGGTGCAGAGGAGGGCAACAAAGATGATATGTGGAATGGAAGGGACAGACTATGACAGCAGGCTGAGAGACCTGAATATGTACACCCTGGAGGATAGAAGGGACAGGGGGTGACATGATAGAGACATTCAAGTATCTGAGGGGAATCAGTAAGGATAGGGCAGATGGGGTCTTTAAGTTAAGGAGGGGGATGGTCACCAGGGGGCATGCATTAAGAATACAGAGCAGAAGATGTAGGAAGGAAATGAGGAGACACTATTTAACAGAGAGGGTGGTAGCAAAATGGAATGCCATACCAGAATGGGTGGTATCATGTAAATCTGTGAACAGTTTCAAAAGGGCATGGGACAAGGAACAGAGGAGAGTGAGTGTGGAGGAGGTGAGGGTGGAAGTGGGATGGCAAATGAGAGGGAGGGGTGGGGCAGCTGCAAACTAAGGGGTGCTAGCTGCACACTCAAGCAGACTTAGATAGACTGGGTGTTCTGTTTCTACTTGTACATTCAGATGTTCGTATGAAAATATCTGCCAAAACCTAAAGTACGGTGTTTCCCTTTTTTTGAAGAACATACCCAAAAGTGGGAAACCCATCCTCTGGTGGATAAGGCGGTTCATAATTCTGTCAGACACACTACTATCCCTAATGATGGGTCCTTGGCCTTTGCGGACTCACACGACAAGTAAGCAGATGCTTCTTGCAAGAGATCCTTTGACTCCAATGGCACAAACCACACCTCCGCACTTCCTATACGTCCTTTATTGTTGCTAGAGCCTTAAACTTGTGGGTTATGATTCTGGACAGCTTTGTTCTCCCAGATTTGGAGGGGGTGAGCATTTTGCAGTTGCTGTAAGTGGCCTCCACCTTCTTAGGGGATGCCATGGTGGAGAACTTACGCATGTAGACTCGCTTGGCTTATCACATTGTGTCCGCTATGCGAGGCATGTGGCTTTGGCACTAGGTCACTGATTAAGCTTCAAAGACCAAGCTGTTTATCTTAGCCTTCAAGGGAGGCTTGTTGTTTTGTTCTGGCCCAGATCATATTTTGAAGGATATACAGGATCCAGTGTCAAAGTAACAGCAAAAGGATAGTTCAACTCCAAAAGGTCAAGAAGGTGGCATCAAGGGTGTTCTCACCACTTTCAGAACTGCAGGAACAAGAGAAGTAAAGGATCCTATTTTGGTTTCAAGAGCAATAGTAGCAGAGGAGCCTTTGCCTGAAGATGCAATGGAGGCCCAAGGCAAAAATCAGGCACCTCACAATGCGGGTATATGGGCCCATCTCTGCCTCCCTTCCCTTGGTGGAAAATTGCACAAATTTTACACAAGATGGGCCCAGATAACATCAGATGCTTTGGTCCTGGAAATTCTGGCTTTAGGTTGTGCAATAGAATTTTCAACAATTCCCTCAAAGGGGCATTTTCTGCCATCCCCAGTGCCAAAGGACCCATAAAGAGACAAGCGGTATTACAGACACTGGACCATCTCATGCAGATTAGGGCGATTGTTCTGGTGCCTCCCAGCAAGTGAGGCTAGGGATTCTACTTGATTTATTTGGTAGTTCCCAAGAGGTTGAGGGGTTTCAGGTCTATTCTGGATCTATTCTGGATCTGAAACACCTAAACAAGTTTGTTCGCCACATGACCTTCAAGATGGAGTCCCTACATTCAATCATCCAAGCTGTCCAGTCAGAGGATTATCTAGCATACATAGATCTGAGGGATGCATATCTCTGCAACCCCATCCAACAATCTTGTTAGGGGTTCCTTAGGTTCATGGTCCTGGGACAACACTTTCAGTACCATGCACTCCCTTTTGGAGCTGGCAACAGCCCTCAGGGTTTTCTTGATGGTACTGATAGTCCTGGTTGCTTAACTCCAACAGGAGGGACATCATGTCTATCTCTATCTGGATGATCTGCTCATTTGAGCATCATCTGTGCCACTTGCGAGGAAGACAGTGACCAGGACTCTGAAGGTTTTGAAGTCCTACAGCTTCATGGTGACTTGGGAGAAGAGCTCTCTTGAGCCCTCACTGACCCTGGAGCACCTAGGGGTGGTGTTCAAGATGGACGAGGGAAAGATCTTCTTTTCACCAGTCAGGAAGGATACCCTATTGAGAGAGGTTCAGTGACTGAGGAGCCAGTTGTTAGCGTCAGCTCACCGACTTCTATGGATTCTGGTCCTCATGATGGCAGTGATAGAACCGGTTCTCTGAGCTTGCCTATGCATGTGGCCCCTACAGATTGAGTTGCTATCAGCCTGGGATCAAACCTCGGAGGATAATCAGGCCAGTACCCCAATTTCACCAGTCCTGCAGCAGTCTCTGAGTTGGTGGATGTGTTTGGAGAATCTGAGCAGGGGGTCTCCCTTGGAAGTCCCCCAGAATTAATTCTGACATCTGATGCCAGCCTGTCAGGTAGGGGGCAGTGCTGGACTGCATTCCCATTCAGGGGACTTGATCACTGCAAGAACAGCACCTACCCATAAATGTTTTAGAGATGAAGGCTGTGCACCTCACCCTCTCTTATTTTCAAAGTCAGGTACAGTCAAAAGCTGTGACAATAAAATCTGACAATGCTGTCATGGTGGTGTATATAAATAATCAAGGGGGCACAAAGAGCATAAAGATGATAAAAGAAGCCACCAATCTGCTGCTGTGGGCAGAGGAAAATCTTCTCTCTCTGTTAGCAGTTCACTTGGCAGGAGAGTTGGACATTCAGGCTGATTGGCTAAGCCACGAGAATGTCCATCCAGGGGAATGAATGTTGAATCCGGAGGTGTTTGACCTTCTGTGTCAAAGGTTCAGTCGTCCTCAGATCAACCTGTACCTGACTTTATCAGTGTCAATGGCTCAGTAGATAGCACACTTGCCTCTGAGGCCGGGAGATCAGAGGGCTGTGGGTTCATTTCCCACATCTTTCACTTGGGTTAATATCCCAGTACTGACACTGTAGTGTAGCATGAGAGGGGTGCTGCACTTCTGAGGTGCCGTCTTTTGGATGAGACATTAAACCGAGGTCCCATCTGCCTGGATTGGTGGTAGTTCAGATGGATGTTAAAGACCCCATGGCACTTCTCGAAAAGAGTAGGGGTACTTTATTGGTTATAATACACAACATCACACAAAAAGAAAGAAAAACAAAACAAAGGAAAATCACCAATAAAAATCAGAGAAAATAAAAATAGAAAAAAACAACATTAACAAAAGGAAATGTTTCATACAAATAATTAACATAGGATCTAGAATATTTTTTTCCATCTAAACAGCGGATAATTTGTAAATCAGAAATAATAGCAGAAAGGATAGTCTCAAAATCTGTATGAGATTGTTGCAACACAAAAGAACAACGAGCTTGCCATAAATAATATTGAAAAAGTGCAAAAAAAACATTCAGAGTACTTCTATGATATTTGTCCCAATCACCTAAATATTCCCCTAATACTAAAGTACCATAAGAAAGGGACCGCAGGTGAGGCATATTCCACTGTCGGGCTGTAAAGTCCCAAAACTTCTGACTAAAAGGGCATTCAAGAAAAAATGCATCTGAGTTTCTTCAATGTTAGTACAATCTGACCGTAAACAGTATCTTTCAGAAACTGGTTTATACTTTAAATTGCCACGGACTCCCAGCCTTCCATGAGCAGATATCCATACAATATCCCAAACTTTAAAGGAAAGTCTGTCATCAGTCAATTTACTGAAAACATTCTTCATATTAGATGGGGAACAAGATGGAAAAAGCAATATTATTTTCTGCACATCATATACAACATATTCGTAAAAGGATTTTCTGTGCAAAGATTGTAGTTTTGTCAAAGGAATCTTCCATTGATGTAATTTTTTTAAGGCAGATATCCCATAATTTGGAATATCGTCTGAGGACAAAACTCTTGGGGGAAGAAGAGACCATTTAAAAAAGTATTTATGCCAAATGGATTTGTTCCAAAATTGCCAAGTGAGAGACGGGGCTTGCCAAATAAAAGAAAAGGAGGAAAAAAGAAAAACAGAATGAAAAAAAATAACAGGGTTAATCATATGGACCCCACCCTCTCGGAATCTAAGGTAGGTATAGTCACGCTTCACCGGGTTTAATCTATTACCCCACAACATCTGAAAAAATATACTGTAAAGCCGTGTTTCTAACGAGAGAGGAGGAGGAAAAAGGTGACTTATATAAAGAAAAATGGGAAGAATGAATTTTTTTATAATTACAACCCTTTTCTTCTTCCCAAATTTCCAGTGTTTCCACTGATTCACTTTGGCCTCTCCGACAGCTAACTGTTTTCCCAATTATAAGTCTCCATGTCATGTAGTCAAACCAGCGCCCAGGATTTTCTGAGGCCCAGACACAAGAGGGATATCATAACAATATGATAAAACCGACTAACTGACCTAATTGTAGTACAAAACTTTTTGTAATGTTAAGAGAGGCACGGAGTATGTACTAAAAAAACTCTCTAAAGCTCTCGTAAGAGAGAGAGTCAGCTAAAAGAAAAGTAACGTCATCTGCAAAGGCAGTGACCTTGACCTTCTCTAAGCCTACGGATGGAGCAATCCCGGAAATGGAGGCATCACAAATGATGCTTCTAATAACTGGGTCCAGAACAAAAGTATATAATAAAGGACTCAAGGGGCATCCCTGCCGGACACCCCGAGAAATTAATATTTTCTCACCTAATAGGCCATTCACTATTGGAATAGAAACTGCAGATGTGTATAGCTTTGAAATCCACTGAAGGAAAGTCTTAGGAACTCCATAAGAGGATAAAACAAAAAACAAGTAGGAATGACTTATCGCGTCAAATGCTTTAGATTGATCCAGAGCTGCTATTAGCTCTGTGGAAAAGAAATTTGCTTGACAGGCCAAAGATCCAAGTAAAAGAGATTATGTTGAATCTTTCTATGTTTGATTGCACAGGTTTGTGCAGGGTGAATCAAAATTCGGGCCACTTTCTCTAGTCTAGTATTCAGTATTTTAGATAAAATCTTATAATCACTGTTAAGTAAACAAATAGGTCTCCAATTGGAAAGTAATGATTTATCCCCTTTTTTGAAAATAAAAGTCATCAGGGACATTGAGAAGTCTTGACAGGGAGTACTGGAAGATAAATAAGAATTAAACACACTGGGAAGAAAGAGACCCATATACTTTATACACTTTTTGTAAAACTCATTAGGTATTCCGTCTATACCTGGAGAAGATCCGAGTTTTAGATGCTTAATTACGTCAATCACTTCAGCAGAGGTGATAGGTGATCTTAAGGACTGGATCAAACTATAAGGTAGATGAGGAAGAGAGGAAAAAACTGCATGTTGAAGAGAATCTGTAGATAACACATTAGGAGATGAAAAATAATCCTGAATGTAGCGTTCCACTACCTGTAACATGCCTGCGTCAGAAGTAATTAGTTCATTATCAATATTAAGCAAGCCGGTCATAAGGGTATCTTTCAAATATGTTTTACATGCATGAAATGGGTCCGCCATGGGGGGAATCCTTATAGACAAAGCGAAATTCTAAATCAAGGGATTTGGCCCTGTTATAGTGATAAGTTTTCATTTGTTGTTTGATAGTCTTGATTTGAGAAAGAAATGAATATGATCCTTTGGAGGGAGTGACATAAGTCTATATAGTTGATTCCTCAGGACCAAGTATTTCCTATAGGCGTCCTGAACCTTTGCCTTACCCCAGGACTGAAATAAATGTTTGAGCTCTGTTTTAAATTGCTTCCACCAGTCATATGGGGAGGAAAAGAGATCAAAAGTGGAAGATTTTGCAGCTAAAAAAAATTCAAGCTTAGAAAAATGAACCGGGTCTGAGAGAAAGGAAGTATTTAATCTCCAACGAGAAATACCGGAACTGAGTCTGGGAGGAAGAAGTCGTAAAGATAAAGAACAAAATAAAATGTGGTGGTCAGAAAATTCTACCGGAACAGCAACACAAGACACAACCTGTAGATAGCGGGAAATAAAGAACATATCAATTCGAGTAGCAAAAGTGTGTCTATGATAAGTATTGCCTCATAGAAACATAGAAACATAGAAGTTGACGGCAGATAAGGACCGCAAGGCCCATCCAGTCTGCCCATTTCTTTTTCTACCTTATAAATGTGCCATCAGCCTTTGCTCTGTCAGTGACCCTATCTATTAGTAGTCATTTGTATTGCTCCCTTATGCCTATCCCATGCCTGTTTGAAGCCCTGCACTGTATTCATAGCCACCACTTCTTGTGGTAAGCCATTCCATGCATCTACCACCCTTTCTGTGAAAAGAATTTCCTCACATTCCCCTTAATCGGCCTCCTCTAATCTCATGCTGTGTCCTCTTGTCCTGCTATTTTCTTATATTTAAACATGTTAGACTCTTTCACCTTGTTTATGCCCTTAAGGTGTTTAAATGTCTCGATCATATCACCTCTCTCCCTCCTTTGCTCAAGGGTATACATATTGAGCTCCGTTAATCTGTCCTCATATGTCTTCTGATGCAGTCCCTGCACCATTTTGGTTGCCCTTCTCTGGACTGCCTCAATTTGGTTAATGTCCTTGTGAAGGTGTGGCCTCCAATACTGCACGCAGTACTCCAGATGGGGCCTAACCAATGTCTTGTACAGAGGGATTATTACCTCCCTCTTACGACTTGTGATACCCCTACTAATACACCCTAACACCCCCTAGCCTTACCTACTGCTTTAGAGGTCTGCTTGGATGATTTTAGGTCATCAGTGATGATGATGCCCAAGTCTCTTTCTTCCTTTGTGACTGCTAGCAACTCCCCTCCCAGCCTATAAGTGGCTTCAGGTTTCTCTTCCCTATGTGCATGATTTTGCACTTCTTTGCATTAAATCCCAGTTGCCACTCTTCTGACCATTCTGCTAGTTTATCCAGATCTCTTCTCATTCTGCCACCCCATCTGGATCATCTACTCTGTTGCAGATCTTGGTGTCATCTGCAAACAGACAAGCCTTACCCTCTAGTCCATCTGCGGGGTCACTAATGAAGATGTTGGATAGGACTGGCCCCAGGACTGATCCCTGAGGTACCCCACTTGTGACTTGCATCTCTTCTGACTGTATACCATTTACCACCACTCTCTGTTTTCTGCCAGTCAACCAGTTTGCCACCCAGTTGACCAACTTCTGACCCACCCCGAGCCTACCTAGCTTATTTATCAATCTTCTATGTGGAACAGTGTCAAAAGCTTTGCTGAAGTCAAGGTAGGCGACATCAACTGCTCCCCCTTGGTCCACCACTCTGGTTGCCAGTCAAAGAAATCTATGAGATTAGTTTGACAGGACCTTCCTTTGTAAACCCATGCTGTCTTGGATCCTGTGCCCTATGGATTCCAGGTGTTGCACTATCCTTTCCTTAAGGAGTGCCTCCATAATCTTGCCCACTACTGAGGTAAGACTGACCGGTCTGTAGTTCCCACCTCCTCCTGCTACCACTCTTGTGAGTGGGATCACATGAGCCCTTCTCCAGTCTTCTGGGACCTCTCCTGTGCTCAGAGACTCACTAAACAATTCTGCTAATGGCTCTGCTAGTTCCTCCTTTAGCTCCTTAAGTACCCTGGGATGTATGTCATCAGGTCCCATTGCCTTATCCACCCTGAGCTTAGCAAGCTCTTGTAGGACCCTTTCTTTTGTGAAGGGAGTAGTGCTCACCTCCCTCCCCCCTGTGTCCATGATGCTGAGCTGTGGGCCCTGCCCTACCTTCTCTTCAGTAAATACTGAGCAAAAGTATCTATTTAGGATAGATGCCTTTACAGGGTCCTCCTCCTCACATGCTCCCTTTTCTCCATTAAGCTTAGCAATACCCCCTCTGGACTTTCTCCTTTCACTAATGTATCTATAGAAAGTCTTGTCACCTTCTTTTACTGTTCGTGCTAGTGTTTCCTCAGTTTGGGACTTTGCCTGCCTTACTGCCTGCTTTCCTTGGGCAGTTTGGTATGCCTCCCTATCTTCATACCGCTGTGTTCCCTTATATTTTCTGAAGGCCAGCCTTTTGGCTCTGACCTTTTCTGCTACTGTATTTGAGAACCAAGTGGTTTCCTTCTTCTTTTACACTTCCTTTCTGTCTAACACAATGGGATGTTGCTTCAAGTATTGTATCCTTAATGCTTGCCCACTTTGCCTGTACCTCCTCACCTGTGTTTCTTTTTGCCAGGGCTAGCTTAACTCTGTTGGCCATCTTATCAAAGTCAGCTCCTCTGAAGTCCCATATTTTTGCCTTGGAATGGGATGATTTAGATGTAGTAGCCAAATTGAACCATACCATGTGATGGTCACTGGCTCCCAGGTGACCTTCTACCTGGAGATCTGTGATCCTTCTTTGTTAGTCAGTACTAGATCTAGGATAGCCCTGTCTCTTGTGGGTTGCTGTACCAGTTGTTTGAGGCCCTCCCCCTGCAGGGAATCCACTATGTGTCTAGTTCTGGCCGATGTTCCTGCTGGTATTGACCAATCTGTATCTGGCATGTTGAAGTCTCCCATTATCAGAACCTCCCCTTTAGCTGTCATGTTTTGTATATCTTCTAACAGTAATGTGTCTATGTCCTCCCTCCTGTAGGATGTAAACTTCGAAAGACATCCAGAAGCCCAGCAGCTGTAACAACCTCTAATAGTGCATGTGAATCACAATATACCTTTTTCCCTTGCATTCTACGAAACTGAATGTCAAGGGAGCAGTTAAAATCCCCCCCTAAAACCAAATGTTTCCTTGTAAATAGAAAAGGCTTTAGGTCTGAAAATAAGGAAATTCGGCCTGTTTTAGTCTGTGGGCCATAGGCATTAATAACTCGAAAAGAATAGTCGCCCCATGAACAATCCAAGATAAGTAACCTACCGGCAACAAATCAGTCACCTTGTGATTTTAAAAGAGGAGTTACCAAACAAAATAGCTACCCCATCAGCAATTTCAGTACTATAAGACCAAAAGAAGGGCCACAAGTCCATAATCTTTTCAATCTGTTTTCCTCAGAAAGGAAGAAACCCTTGTTTCTTGTAAAAATAATATCTAGTTTTAAAGATGAAAGATATGAGAACACAGATATCTGCCTATGAAAGATTTTAAACTGCAGACATTCAACGAAGCAAACTTTAAAGCTGCCATGAAAATACTTATGAGCTATGCTTTTGACTCACTTTTCGTTTCTTCCTTTTTTCCTTTCCTATCTTTGGCAAGCTCAGTCGATTTGCTGTCGTCATCATCTGTTACGTTCTGAGAGATGGGAGGCCTCAGATTCCATATCCGAGTCTCTCACCTCATCCTGGAGGGGAAAAAATTTTCAGTCACAACGGACTGATCTGGGCCTGTTTGGAGGAAGCTCTGGTGAACCTCCTGCTTTAACTGACTTCAAAGGGGGGCATAATGGTGACCTGACTCTGATTATCTTCCAGGGGGGGACCAGGAGGCACAAGCTTCTGGGAGTCAATAGCCACCTGTTGTACCGGTGGACCAGTACTGGGAAATGAGGGGGGAGGTGGAGGGTCTTGCCGTTGGGGGTGGGGAGGGGGAGGGTTAACCCTGTCCCCCGGGACATCCAATTTAGCCCGAGCTTTTCAAAGTAGACTATCTTGGTCCAGACCCTCAGAACAATTATGTCTTGCCCATGGACACTGATGGAAGGCATGACCCTTCTCCTCACAAAGGTTACATTTAAAAATATTTGTGCAGCAGTCCACAGAATGCCCAAAACCTCCACAAAGAGGACACTTCATCATGTCACATACACTACTTATATGTGTTCTATCCCCACATTTATAACAGGCCTTAGGCTGGCCTGCATAAAACATACCCCTCTGTCCTTTCCCAGAAAAACTGTTAAGCAAATGCACAATCTCGAATCAACTTACAACAATTTCACTTTAAATTTCCACCCCTGTCCAGATACCCTCTATATCTAAAAGAGCCTCAGGTGACCCCAACACTTCACATTTAGATTGTAGCCATCGATAAATATCACTGACATTCACCCCCTCATTCCTGAACATTACAGTGACATATCTCATCAATGGTTTAGACAAAGGAATAGCAAAAAAAGGCAACCACACTGGATGATTTTTTTGGTGAGCATATTTGTCCCAAAATCTGTCCATAAGGGAAACGGATTGAAAGCTGATATCATAGGAATCTTCTCCAGAAACATGAATAAGGGCATATATGTCCTTAGCACAGAATCCCAATTTGGATTTCAAAAGATGTTTGAAAACATAATATCTATCGGGGTGTTCTTGAAGGCCCCCCCTATATTTCAAACGGACAGCGTTACGGCGAGGGGCTTGCTCTAATTTGGCTTTAAATAAGTCTGCCATTGTGGGTTTAGCTGGTTCACCCGAAACTCCAAGCAAAGTAGAAGCAGAGGTCACTGTGGAAAAGTCAGATGCAGGCCTACTCTTAGATTCCTTCGATGTGGATGGTTGAGGGGAACGCTGCAAATCAGAATAAGAGTCTTCTTACCTGAGAGGGGAGTCCATTCCATGTCAGGTACCCAGGCTCCCGACTCAGTTCTGCGCCATCCGGCATCTAGAAGCGCCATCTCCTCCGACCAGTCTGCATGCAACTCCCTACTTCCTCCTGCCTGGAGCCCGAATTGCTGTTGCACCAGGAGCGTCGTGCGTGGTCCGTCACCATTTGCGGCCCTCCCGGAAACCTTCTCCCGAAACACCAGATCCTTCTCCAGTTGCGGCGTATGAAGATTCTCTCGGTTTGTATCTCCGTCGCTGAGAAGTCCAGAAACATGGGGAGATTCCGGTAATAAAGGCGCCGCTGTAAGTACAGCATTCTCGCTCTCCACAGTAACTGGTAGCTGGGGCAAAGCGACCCAGAATTTGCAAATCCACTCCACATCGCGGAAAAGTGGCTCAGAATAACTATAGCATTCTCCGACCTGGGCTCCTCCACCACCTCCTCCATTCCCGACCTCGAGACCGCCTGCCAACGGCCACTGACGCCAGCAAGAGTCCCTACCAGCCACTGACCAGCAGCCAGTAGGGGAATTTCCGTGTCCTGGCCAAAATTTCCCTCATTCACTAAAAATACCACCAACAGCTTAATCTGGTTCATGGTCAGTTGGCATTCATCTGTATCTCCCTCCCCTGGGTCAAGCCTGAAAATAGGCAGGACTTGTCTAGTGCACTTACCCGGTCAACAAAAAGGAAATAAATAAAAATAAACCTGTTTGCCTCCAGCCAGAATGCTCAAGTACAATGGTTCTTCAGCTGCTACCAGTGTCTACAAGCGGAGTCAGAGGATGCCCTGTCACAAGCGTGGAATTTTGACAGAGCGTATGCCTTCCCTTCTCTTCTGAAATTCCCCAAGGTCATACACAAAATAAGGCACTCAAAAGGAAGCTTTCTTCTAATAGCTCTGGAGGGCACTAGGTCAGTGCCTGTTTAACCAGTGGTGTTGAAAACAGCACCATCCATACAGCGTGAACTTGAAAAGTGGTGGGAGACAATGCCACCAACAAAATCGCTGCCAGTGATAGTGATCGCAAGTGCGGTTCACGATTGCTACCAATAGAAAATGTTATTTTTGTAAGGGGGGCTCTGCCCCTGCACCCCCTGTAATTAAAATAATCAACTCCGAGTCGGAGTTGGATTACCGGGGGGGGGAGTAAAATTTTTTATTTTATTTTATTTAGTTGTTTAACCAGGTATAGCACACTAAGCTGAAAGCTTTTTTACAGGAGTGACCTGGGAGCACAAGGAGGTTAAGTGACTTGCTCAGGGTCACACAGTATGCTAGTGGAAGCTGTGGGATTCAAACCCAGGTCTGGTCTGCTGGATGTCACCAAATTTGCAGCTCAGAGCCTTAGACCACTGCGCTATACTGCCTCAGAGAATTAGAACCTGGGTCTCCATCACTTTTCTGGCTGAGCTGCTTCTGCATTACTACTACACACCACAGGAGCAACTCAGCCAGCCACCTCCATTCCTCTGTCCTTGTGTTGTGCTGCAGCACCATGGACAGCAACCAGGGGAGTGCTTATTACATGGTGCTGTAATTCTCCTGTCACTGTCTGTGGTAGCATGGTCTAGACCACGCTGTGTTAATAAGCGCCATTCTTGTAGTGTTATTCTAACTGGGTAGACTTCGGAGTGGCCCAGAAGACCATGGTTCTTGGACTTAGTGAACCTAGCTCAATGTGCACTGTTCGCCTTCTAGTGTGGGGGCACTTTCTCTCACAAGGTCCCATTCTGCATCCAGATTCTGGAGTGATGAAATTTGTGGCCTGGCTTCTGCAAGGATTAGACTCCTGAAACAGGGTTTCTCTAAAAAGGTAGTGGATACCCTGATGACTACCACGAAGAATTCCACTTCGGCAGCGTATGCTTGCATATGGACCACGTTTTCGGCTTGGGCCAGAGAAAAAAAGCATCTGGCCTACTAAAGCCATGGTTCCACAGATTTTTGATTTCCTATGGGAAGGAGTGGAGAAAGGTTTGGCCTTGAGCACCTTGAGAGGTCAGGTGTCGGCCCTTGGAGCCTCCTTGTGATCATCCTTGGGGACTAACCAGGAGATTATTAATTTTCTGCGGGCTGTCAGCAGGAGTCAACCTCTGTTCCAATTTCCTGTTCCTCCATGGGATCTGAATTTGGTCCTGAATACTCTTTGTAAAGAGCTTTCTGAACCACTTTCATTAGTACTATTGGACATGCTGTCTTACAAGGTGTGTTTTTTAGTTGCTATGTTCTCAGCCAGGAGGATTGGTGAGCTCCAGATTTTGTCCCACAAAGATACTTACCTCATCATACATAGAGACAAGATGGTGCTCAGAACAGTCCTGTCTTTCATTCTGAAAGTCTCTACAGCCTTCCACATGAACCAGGAAATCTGTCTCCCATCTTTCTGTCCACTACCTACTCACCCAAAGGAGAAGGAGTTGCAAAACTTAAATTTGTGATGGGCCAGTAGGACATACCTCAGACTGACTGCTAAGTTTTGGAAATTGGATAGGTTGTTCATTCTACTCAGAGTGGCTAAAAAAAATGACAAAAGCCTCCAACGCCACGGTGGCTAAGTGGGTGAGGGCATGCATTGCCATGGCCTATGTCACAGAAGAGGCCCCCAGCTCTCATCTAGGCTCACTCCATTAGAGCTATGTCCACTGCCAGGGTGGAGAAAGGCAAGGCATGAGTTTTAGAACTGTGCAAGGCAGCTACATCATCTTCCATCCACACACATTCACTAAGTACTATAGACTGGATGTTCAAAGTTCTGCAGATGTGGCCTTTGGTGACAGAGTTTTGAAAGCGGCAGTTAGCAGGTAAAGTCCTTTCCTGCTCGCAGTTGACGAATGGGACAATACTCTCCCCGACCCAGTTTTTTCATGGGTACTGCTTCTTAGTACCCATCAGTAATGAATTCCATTAACAATGTTGAGTGCTACAGAAAAAATAAATTTCTTCATACTTACCATAATTTTCTTTTCTGTTAGCTCTAACATTGTCATTGAGGCATACCCGCGGGAGCCTTACTCCTGTGGGAGAATATTTTCCAGTATGCCAGTGCTGGAATGTTCATTGTTTGTTGTGAACTCTGATTTGTAAGTCTGTCTGGACATCCCTCTGTAGTTTATCTACTGTGCTGGTATTTATATAGATGTTCAAAAAATAAATAGAAAGAGAGAGTAGTTCTGCATTAGAATGTTGGCTACTAGCACGCAAATTTAACAGGTTAGAATTTGATGATAATTAAGGGTGCTTCATTTGTGGCAGGTGAGTGCTTACACTGTTTGCAGTCTTTTTCCTAGTGTTATCTGTTTACATTAATTCCTTTGGCAAAGATTTTCTAGTTGATTTGATGCTGCAGGACCTTGCAAGACATTAGAGAATTGAAAGACGAGCCTTGATCCCTTACTTCCACCATCCGTCAAAGCAGGCAAATGTCCACTGTATTTTATTCTGGATAAAGTCCTATCTTTACAGACACCTGATTTGTGTGCTTTCATGTCAAGATGACTGGTGTGATCTATATGGATATTTTTTTCTATGTTCAGAGGCACAGAGTGGACAATAGTGACTTCAGAGTTGGTGCTGTCCAAAATGTTCAGGTGCCCATGATTCTATCCTTACAGCCTTGGGCTGTGCCATTTCCCATAGTAGGCCCCTACTTTTCTGTGGCACATTGGGACCAAGTTCTGCAGCAAGATTACCATTTGCCACAGAACTTCTGCAGCAGTGGTTTGTAATTTCTGCAGAAGTTCTGCAGCACCAGTGAACTACCACATCATAGTGTCAGCTTGTCATCCTGGCTTCATGTCCATGGCAATGGTTATAGCAGTCAGGATGGAGAAAGCACAGTAACACTAGTTAAAAAAATAACAGCCTTACAGAATAATTTTATGTCTAAAAAAGCCAAAAAAAAAAATCTATCCCTTAAGGTCCTAGCCTATTGCATAAATGAAATATGCAGCAGGGACCTTATATGATAAATAAGGTATTTCTGTACTCATACTGACTATACCACTTATGAGGTCCCCACTGTGTATCACTCATATATTTATATGTGTTGTCTACACCACTCATGAGGTCCCCACTGTATATCACTTATATATTTATATGCAATCTGTAGCATACATACAAATGTGTGTGCATGTGTGTGTGTGTGTGTATATATATATTGAGAGAGATGCTCTATATATATTTATGCAACAGGTGTGAACAATAAATGCATGACATAAATAATGTGTGCTGTAGCTACTGTGTAAATAAAACCATTTATATGCATAGTAAGTATGTCATCACTCAATAATGTACATAGTTACTATGTCATCACTCATTTATATACACAATTGCTATGTCATCTGCCAATTTAGAATGTTCGGCCTCAGTAGCAGTATTAATCATATTCAAATGCAAATAACTTTAAAATGAAAAACGATAGAATGGCATTGTGAGCACAAAAGTTGTGCAGCACAAAAATATCTACAAAATGAGTGGTGTTTTATTTATAGATACCTTTTAGTTTTTGTAGAATTAGCAAAAAACAGCAGAAAGTTAAGGGTTTTTTTTTGCACTTTTTTGACAAATAAATACAAATAAATTTAAAATGAAAACTGACAGCATTGTATGTTGAGCACAAAAGTTGTTCAGCATAAAATTATCTACAAAATGATAAGTGTTTCATGTATACTTTTTAGATATTTTTCTAATCAGCAAACAATGGCAGAAAATTCAGTTTTTATTAACTTTTTCTGACAAATTCCCAACCCCAAAATGTAAAAACAAAAGAATGGTGCATCAAACTTTTTCATTATGTACTGTCCATAATGTAAAGTTGGAGCATCCATAGCAACCACTTTGCAACCATTATGCTAAGCTGAGCTACCCTGGGAAAACAACAAAAAGTCCATGTATGTTAATATGAAAAAAATTGAATAAACAATTTAAAACAAAACTCCTTACACAATTCTAAAGAATCCCTGTTGCATAAATGAAATATGCAACAGGGACCTTGTGAAATACATGATTTATTTTCACTCGAGCTGTTTGGCCTTGGGCACAGCACTTGTGGCTTACACCACTCGTGAGATTACCCAATGTCAAACAGCTCTTGTGAAAATAAATCATGTATTACTTTACACAGGTCCCTGTTACGTATCCTATATATATATATATATATATATATATATATATATATATATATATAAAATATAAATGTTAAATTTCCATGAAATTGTATCCTCATTCATGCAGGTCCCTTTGTAAATGGAATAAACAGAATAGAGGAGATATTGCAAAACTCATTTTTCATGCCAACCCACTTCCCCTGACACATTATGTAACACCATCAGGCCATGACATGCATGCAAACCCATTGTGAGATAAAGCTCTCCAGCCCATCGCAATGTGTCCCCTGTGTGACAGAAGACTGAGCCATACCTTCCCATGCTCAGAGCAGTGATATGCTCCTCCAATCCTTGTGATGCCCTGCCAGCTCTGAGAGCTCATCTCTAAACTTGAGTTGCTGACATGGGAAGACAACATGCTACCCTCTGGCCCAACAGCTGGCCCTGTGCACATTTCACCACAACTTTTAGGTGATTCTATCAACTAATGACAATATGTAATCAATAACCCTGGCAAAAATGTGTACAGCACAAATATTTATTTAACAGGTCTATTCTTTCAACAGGTCTACACATTATTATATTCCACTTTTCTGGGCATAATTATTTTATTTTTCTTAAAAATGACAGGTTAATTCATTTTACCAGTTATTCATTTCAGATGGCATCTCTATACCTTAAAAGCACAAATAAGTTTGTACAAAGTAAGGTATGGACTTAACATATCTATACTATGGTCAAGGTTTTGTTTACATTGGTCCTAGTGTAATAACATAAGACTGAAAATTGTATTAGACTGTAGTGCAGGTTTAGCAAACATCACTGTACCTGATGTGCTATGCCACTGCCTCTGGCAGTGGAAGCTGTGGTAGATAAGTGACTGTTCATTTTTGTTGCAGAATGCAGCCATTTCATTAGCTAATGTATGATGTTACAGCAATGATAACATCACATTCTGAGCATATAGGGGGGTTGGATATAAAAAGAGGAGAAGATAACCAAGTTCTATGGATAAACTGAAATATTAATAAAGAATCACCAAGAACAGTGAATTCTGCAGCACTGTAAAAGTTCTGAGGTAGGTTGCAAGTTCTGCACAAAATTCTGCTGCCACAGAATTATAGGGGCATAATGAATCCTATTGACAATGTTGGAGCTAACAGAAAAAGAAATTACAGTAACTATGAATAGATCCAGAAGCAAATGATTTGATACCTTTTAATGGACCAACATAGAAGTAACAACAAGAACAAAGTGCTCTAGCTTTCAGACCAACCAGTCCTTCTTCAGAAGCTCATGGCAGTTGTTTAGAAAATACAATACTTATAACAGCTAGATAATGCAGAGAAAAACAGAAAAAAATCTGTTTTTCTCTGCATTATCTAACTATATAAGTATTGTATTTTCTAAACAACTGCAAAACTTTCATAAAAGGACTAATTTAAAGCACTGCACTTTGTTCATTATATATCTTGTTGGTCCATTAAAAGGTATCAAATCATTTGCTTCTGGATCTATTCTTGCAAGGACCAATACGGCAACTACTAAATCAAGATCAGTAACTATGAAGAAATTTATTCCATCAATGTACCACAGAAATCCAAAAGGGGAGTAGTTAAGACTGGAAGTGCAAATAAAACTATTTGTCAACATGATTACCTCTGTATATACTGTGTGGAACACAGTCACTATGACAGCTTCACAACAGAATGATATTAAGATAGTGATTATCCAAAGATAAGTATTACTGCTGCTGTTTTGATTCAAGTGTAGAGGAAATTAAAAATGTGTTGGCCATTAGTGGTGTCTTAAACACTGATATCATGGCTTCATCTATTTGTAAAATATAGAGGTCCTTTGTGAGTTTATTACTAGTGGCATAAATTTCACTGTAACTATGGGAAAAAACACAACCACTTTAGCTAGGGAGACAGAAGATAGCAGCTTGAATAGAGGGGAAAGCACTTAGGCACTATGAGTGGGAACATGAAGAACATAGGTAGTGGAGAAAAACATATTTTTATTGTATAAGTTATTGCTGATTTAGACAGCACTTTAACCACAAGTAGAAAGTTAATATATTTAAACATTTGTAAGGGAACAGACAGTCTCATTATGACAGTTGTGTTAGAGACTGTTTTTAATACTTGGTCTTGCTCTAAGACTACTACTGATTGTGATCTCCTTCTTGTCTTGTTATTCTGATAATATAACTATCCCTTTATTAAAAATCATTAAAGAGGCTGACAAGTTTCAGTATGCAGGTGCTGATAGTTTGGAGCTTTTGGGTTACCATGGTAACCACACCCTTATTTCAGAAAGGTGGCTGAGATAGCCAGCCCCCACACTTTAAAACACAGAGAAGGCGGGTAGGACAGTGATGATTTTTACAAATCTATAATGGTTATGTACACATAGTATATTTAGTGGAGGCCTTAATTTGAACCTATTCACTGCATTTTAAGAGCTGTTTTAATTAATATGAAGTAAGCCTCATAAATGATAATGTAATCATATTTTAAGAAAACTGGTGAATGTAAAAAGATTTAGCAGTTCTTAACAGATATTACTGTCAGTTTTAAACCTTGTAAATTTTATTTTCAATAACTGGGCACTACACAGGTGATCTTACAAAAGACGTCACTAATTATGAAGGATCATAAATGTGTATACCAAGAGTATTTAAATTAATACTGTTACTAACATTGATTGACTTCCCCATTTTGACATCAGAATGGATTTGAGTAAAACAAAGCTGAGGAACAAAATAGGCTGATTTATATAAATTAAGGATGTAATTAGGAATGAAGTGAGATATAGTATGTAACTTAAAAAGTACTGTACAGGAAGCAAATAGGTGGCATTAAGAGCATTTTTTTACATTCCCCATAGGTTGTGGGACATACAGGAGCCAGTGGCTTCGTACTGTAAGTACTATTATAATTTTTGAATTGGTGAGGTTGAGGCACTTGATGATTATAAGGTTGTGTAGTTATAATGGATATAATATATTTTTATGTATTATTAATAATATGGGCATTACATTAATTTGTTTACTGGAAGTTATGAAAGTAAAGGATTTAAACTTTACATGGAATGAGAATAAGAAAACAAAGTGAGGTGTTTAAACCATGAGGAAAAATACATTAAATAATAATGTATGTTTTTTTAATTTTAAGATTGTAAGTATTGGAGCCAGCCCAGTGGTGTGGAAGGCTGAGGCATCCGAGCCATACCTCCTGCTACACCGATGACCTGTGTTTGTGGTGCTGGCAGGCCGCTGGGGCTGGCCAAGGAGGGTGCGGATCCAACGTCTGGAGAACAACTGTCCTCTCCGGGGAGGGAAGACTCAAGGGTAAGCATTTCCCTGACACTTAATGGAGGCTGGGTGTCAGTATGCCGGGAGCCCTAATGCAAGAATGGAGAGGTGGAGCCACCGGCCGGTTGAGCTGTGGGTGGAAGCACGCACAGCTTGGCCATTGCCGACACTGCACTCTCTACCCAGGAACCAATCAAAATAAGGAGGGAATTCAAGGACTGGGTGTGTTGGATGAAGACTGACCTCCTCAGGCTCCCCCTTTGCAGTAGCTGGCCTCCCATAAACCGGATCCTTATGGTGGATTGTCACCGCCCCGCCACAGAGGGTAAATTGCAGAAGAAGTAAGGGAGAAGCCAAGCAGTGGCGGGGGTCGGGGCTAGGGGAGACGGTAGGAACGTGGACTGCCTGGGGCCCTAGGTGAGAAAAGAAATTAATGTAAAAAAGAAAAAGATTGAAAATATTGAATATTTTTTTAGCTGATTGGACCTATGACCAGACAAGAGTATAGTTATGTGCGATGGAACTGGCCTTTATTTTTGGTTACATTATATATTACATATAACTTTTCTGTAGTGTAGTGGTCCCTCCCCCCTTCCCGGTCACAGATCCCATATATGAACATATGAATGTGCCAGCAAAAAAAGACCACCCAGTCTATCTATGTCTGCTTGAGTGTGCAGCTAGCACCCAGTTTGCAGCTGCCCCACCCCCCTTGGTCATCCCACTGCTGCCCCCCACCTCCCCATCCTCACTGTTCGATGCTTCCTGTCCCATGCCCTTTTAAGCCGTTCACAGATTTACATGATACCACCCTGTCTGTGAAATAGTGTCACCTCATTTCCCTCCTAAATCTTCCCCCTCTCTTCTTAGCCCGTGCCCCAGGCATCCCTTCCCCTCCTTAGCTTAAAGACCCCATCTGTCCCATTGTCATTGATTCCCCTTAGATACTTGAATGTCTCTATCATGTCCCCCCCGTCCCTTCTGTTCTCCAGGGTGTGTACATATTCGGGTCTCCCTGTCTGCTCTCATATTCTCTCCCCTCTATTCCTCATCATCTATTCCTATATCATCTGTGTTGCCCTCCTCTGCACCCAGTCCGGTAGTCTGATATCACGCTTTAGGTATGGCCTCCAAAACTGCACACTATACTCCAAGTGCAGCCTTACCAGCGACTTGGGTAACCTGTTATAATCGCAACTACAAAATCGTGAGTGAACTTTGGCGACTCATAAAACTGCGACTTGCAAACTATAATGCATTACCAACAATAGCGCCTGCAGCTGCCACTAGTAAAACATAATAGCGAATCAAACAAAATCACCAGTGAAAGGAAAGCGCATGTGACTAACTGTGTGACAGAAAACTTCCTTTATTAGTTAAAACAGTCTAATGTTGTCGTGCTTGATGTGGCCACTAATGGAATGGCTGAAACTGACGAGGTTGAGGAGCAAATGTATGCTACAGTGGATGAAGATGAAGACCAGCAACACAATCTTTCAGGTACAAATCAGCCACAAGAATTTGCTGAACATAATGTAAATGTTTGTAACCAGCCCAGTGCATTAAAAAGAAATGTGGTGCCGGGTAGCTTGGAAGGTGAAGAATTAACAGTTAAGGACTGCAATATAACTGTACCTGGCTCGTCTGTAAATACTGAATTGGCTTTCCAAACTACACCCAGTAAGAGTTTGAATAATTATATAATAATGACTCCAGTAATAATAACCGCTACAGATAACATGCAGATTCAAACTCTCTGTTACATGGCCACTTGCAGGGTGCAGGTGACGCAATGGTATATATGGTGTGTTTTTTTTTTTCACAATTCAAAGCCCAAATTAGCCAGGACATTCAAAAGGGGTTTGCCTCAGTTAACACAGGTCTTGCTAATATATCTACCACTTTGGAAGACAATACCAAAAAGCTGCAATATTTACCCTTCTAATTCTGTTTCTGTAGTGGTTGCTGTTGCTGATCGTGAATATTACATGACGGCAATGTTAACAGGCGCCAAACTGTACCATTGCTAAACTGCACTCACTATTATTGCCGCGCTGTTATGTATTTTGCAATTTTGTTGTCGTGATTTTAACATGGAACCATGACCTGTAGAGGGGCAAAATCACCTCTCTTCACCTGGACAAAAACACCCTTGCTATGTCCCCCGGCATTTTGTTCACTTTTGCAGTCACTCTCCTGCACTGGGCAGTATTGTTCATGGTCCCTGTTACCATTACCCCTAGATCTTTCTCCTCCTCAGTGATCCCCAGTTTAACCCCCCCAGCCAGTATTCTCTCCTTGGGTTCTTCACCCGAAGTGCATAACCTTACACTTCTTTCCATTGAATCCCAGCTGACAATTGTCTGACCACTCCTATAGCTTGCTTAGGTCCCCCTGCAGCTGCTTCCATCCTTCGTCTCAATCCACCACTGCTCCCATTTTGGCATAATCTGTGAACAGACTTACCTTGCTCACCACCCCATGCACAAAGTCTGATATGAAGAGCCCAAATACTACTGGTCCCAGCACAGAACCCTGTGGCACCATGCTCATCACTGACTTTGGAGCTTAGAGCTCCACTTCCACCACCACCTGCTGCAGCCTCCCCCTCATCCAGCTTGTAATCCAGTTCATCATTTTTGCCCCTACCCCTACACCAGTTAGCTTCCCCCCAAGCTGCTATGAGTCACCAAATCAAATGCCTTGCTGAAGTCCAAATAAAGAACATCTATCGCATGACCCTTATACAGCTCACCTATCACCCAGTCATAATATTGTATCAGGTTGGTTTGACAGGACTTCCCTGAAATGAACCCATGCTGCCTCACATCCTGGAGGCCATTGTCCTCTGGGTACAACACCAGTCTTTCCTTTAGTATCGTTTCCATGAGTTTCCACACTATGGAGGTGAGACTTGCCAGATGATAATTACCCAGTTCATCCCTTGGTCTGCACTACATGTGACATCCTCCAGTCCAGTGGCACACATCCCGACTTTAGTTATGTGCTGTACATATCCGCCAGTGGCTCTGCCAACACCTCCGCCATCTCTCTCAGCACCCTGGGGTGGATACCATCCAACCCTAGTGCCTGTCTACCCTCAGTTCCTCTAGGACTCTACCTCCCTCAAGTCTTCTATCTGTCACCTTCTCTGCCCCATCCCCACCCTCCCAGCCCAGGGTAGTAGTGGTCTCCCTTTTCTTCCATAGAACACTGAGCAAAAGTACAAATTCAGTGCTTCTACCTGTTCCTCCCCCTTTTCTGTCCAATGCCCACCCTTTTTTTCCTCACTATTGTCTCTTTGCACTTCCTTTTCTCTCTCTGATGTTTTCCAGAGTGTATCAGTCTCTCCCCCCTCCCTGGTCACTGATCCCATATAAGTTTTCCATAAGGTAGTGGTCCCTCCCCCCTTCCCAGTCACTGATCCCATACACATTTTGCATAGTGTAGTGGTCCCTCCCTCCTTCACTGTGCTCCGATCGCTGTCCCAGTGTTTTTTTTGTAATTCTACAAAAAAAAAGGTCCCTCACCAATCAGCCCCCCTGCCAACCACTCAGCACCCACCACCCACACCCCCCAGTACACCCTCATACACCCTAACTCACCTGAGAAGATCACAGGTTTGAGAGCCTCTCTCTGATTGAAGACACGTCTTGCTGCTGGAACTGATGACTGCAATATGAGAAACTAAGGTAAATGTGGTTCGGGGTATTTCAATGGGGTTTTCAACTTTCATGCATAAGTCAACCATTTTTTGAGATTTTTACCCCAATTTTTCAACATGGCCTTTTGGGGACCCTGCCTCATGAACAATAGGACTGTCATCACGCATCTCTTGCCTGAAAGGTGATTTCACAATTGCTTGGTGAATTCACCTTTCAAACAGGATTTAGACATTTTTTTCTGCCCTTGTTAATGAGGTTGGGTCATAAGAAGACTATGTTGAAAATGTGAGGTCAAAATATATAAAAATGGCAATGTTATGACCATTTGTTGCAATTTTGGTATGCATGCTCATAACTTTGTATATTTTAAATATTTTCACCCCAGATGTTCAACATAGCTTTCTTATTAACCTCATGTATGTCAAAGCTGTCATTTTTCAAATCTTAGCCAAAATGTGTTTTCACATCTGTGGCAAAGAATGGCATTGCAGTCATGCATTTTGGCAGGGATTTGAAAATGTGTTCTATGAGGTACATGAGGTGGGGTAAGGAGATGGCTATGCTGACAATTTGGTCACTATTGTTCTATAAATGGAAATGCAGGGCCTGGAGTGCCCTGTGCTTCCACAGCTATGTACATATACACATCTATGGAGGGATGGGAGTGCAGGGCCCACAGGGCCTGTGCTTTCAAAGACGAATAAGGATATGTTTATACTATGCCAAAAAGTAAGGAAATAAATCGCAAAAAAATTCATTAATGCATCAGTTAGGGTGCAGTGACAAAAGTAGGGAAATGTGATGTTAGAGATTTCAACTCTAACACCCAAACTCTACCCTGCACACACCAGGATGCATCGAGGGTGTGCCTTGAGGGGTTGTCAGCCCTAACTTTCCTAATGGTTTTGGTTTGTGGAAAATAGCATGGGAGTCTCCCTGACATGCGGGGGCTTGCCAGTATTGCCAAGGTGGGTTTGCAAAAGGAGAAGAGAAAGTTCTTCTAGTTCAAGAGCTCCTGCACGGAGAGGAAAAAGTGAGTGTCTATGTTAAGGGACTAGCTGAGGAAAGAATGTGTTTGGTTAGTGTCAAGGTCAGGGTCCTCAGAGGAACCCCAGTGTGTGTTCAGTGAGAATCCATAGACTGTGACATGGTTCAAAAGGGCCACGGCTGCCACACTGGCAGTGTGGCTGAAAGTGCCTTTAGTACCCAGATGTGACTAAGATTCAAGATTAAGGTTGCTATGTTGATATGAAGCTAAACAAGATTAAAATCTGCTCATCTGCCACCTAGAGCCAGGTAAGAAAACAGCCAAACCCTATTGAGTGGAGCCAACTGGGCCACAGGGAGCCATGGGTACGTGCCTGGGTGCTAGGACATTATGGATCCATTGAGAGAGCTGGACCATGGCATTATTCATGGGTCTGGGTTCACTTGTGGCCTGGGAAACCTTGCATTTGTGCTCTGCAACTGGCCCAGAAGCAGGCTGAAGGTGACAAGCTGCTTTACCTTCAAGTAGGTGGTAGGTGACAAGCTGCTAGACTTTCAAGCAAGTCAGAAGGTTCAAGCTGCAGAGTGCCTGCTCCACATCTCCAGTTGCACAAAGATCCTGAGTTCTTCTGGTCCATATCTCCCAGGTTTACAGTCCCAGCACCACCCGAGGCTGTCAGCAGAAGTGTGGGTAAAGGCGGGGATTGTCCTGCACCTGAGGGGGCTGTACATAGTTGTGTTCAAGCTTATGCCCAATGGCATAGTGAAAGTCTTAAAGTAAAAGGTAACACTTTTTGATCTGATTTTAAGCACACCAATGCTGGCCAACCAGCTGCACCACAGGCCTGGAACATGTTAGTTCTGGGTACCCAGGGACAGATTCTGGGGCATCATCTAAACCAGGGAACTGGTACCAGTGGGGTGTGTGTAAATGTTAAGATCTATAGCAGTTAGCTAGTCAGAGGGTTGGTGGCTGCAAGTATTAAAGTATGCTTGAATTTAAAGGGGATATAATTGTTCTAGAAAACAGAACACTGATCTCTAAATGCAAAATTGCCAAATTAAAATGTTTGCTTGACATCTATTCCAGCTACACTTTCCTAACCCTCCCACTGTAAATAAATGAGGGTTTACTGTTTTGGAGAATTCTGACTCATGAGCATATTTTTAGTGAACATACTATTAGCCTTTAAGCCATTAATGCAAAGTGTTGAAAAGGTATCACGTCAAAAGAGCGAACCAAACTGAGCGACTCATAAATGAGTGACTCAGTTTGGTTGAAAGGGGGTACAGCGATGGGGAGGATTTAGTGAGGGTTGGAAATAATGATGGTGGTAGGGAATAAGGGCGACAGAAGGGAATAGCGACAGATGAGGGAGGGAACGAGGGAGGGTCCAGGGATGGAATGAAGGAGGGACAAGGGAAGATAAAGGAGGAAGTGCAGCCTGCTGTTGTGGAGCTGCACACCTAGCGTGGTGGGTAAGGACACTATCTGCAGTGCTGGTTGTCCCGGGTTCGGGACTGCTAGCAGGTACACTTTTGTTTTGTTTTACAGGGTGTTTTCTTTTTTTTGTATGGCGTTCCTGTCATTGGCCCCCCCTTCTGAATTCTTGTTTTCCCCAGTGTCCACCGCCCCCAGAGATGGTTATTTTGTATGGAGGTGCGGGGGCGTAGCTCCCCACATTAAACAGTAATTTACATTTGTGTTCAGTTTCTGTTCAGCGCTGCGTGCTATGTGATCATTTGATTTCTAGTGAAATCCACTCACTGTTGTGCAAGTCACCAGAATAAATTCACTCTTATGACCGGAAACCATTGAAAAGTGGGGATTTTGGTTTATGTAATCCATGTATTGAGGTGGCTGTGTGGGAAGGTGGGTTGGTACAGCATCCCAGGGGATTGTACTGCTAACTCTCTGGCCCATCTAAAATGTACTCTGGGTGAAGGCACCATGCTATATATTTATTCTATCTTGGGAAAGACCCCCTGTAACAGCAACATGGGAACCCAGGCCCTTCAACCTTGTCTGGCCAACAAGGCAGGGGTAGTAGACCTCTGGGTACATGGCACCTTGGCTACACCTGTGATATAATGCATATTTTGAATAAAATGAAGGATGTGATATTGGAAGAGGACTTTTTCTGGTTAACCATTGACGTTGAAAGTCTTTACATCAGTATCAGTCACCATGAGGGGATTGAGACAGTACAATAGTACCGTAACCTTCCAAATCAAGGTGATGACATACCCACAGCTTTTCTCATACAAGCCCGAGAGTTTATGTTAGCTACACATTATTTTATCTTTAATAGTGAATTTGTCAGATAAAAATGTGGAATGGCTATGGGGGCCTCTATGGCCCCCAGTTATGCAAATTTGGTAATAGGGCTATGGGCAAAGAAGTTTGTATACTCTAACATTAAAAACAAATTTGTGAAAAATGTAATTAGCAGCTGGAATTGATTTATTGATGATATTTTATGTATATGGCAAGGAAACGAAAACAGATCCTTGAATTCATGAGGTACCTTGACAGTACATCAGAGAGCCTTAAATTTACATACCAATTTCATAAAACAAATTGTCATTTCCTTGATGTAACATTGACGGTATCCCAGGGCAGACTGTATCCACAGCTGGCCATAGAAAACCAATAGCTGCAAATACTATCTTTTATTTATTTATTGAATTCTTGAATACCTTTGAGCTAGAAAACTAATTTACAAAGGTTCCATGTTAATTTGATACAGACATTATTATAAAAACAGACAAGGTACAAATTCAAAACAAACAGAGATACATAGTAAACAGAAATCAAGATAACAAAATAGCAGGTACTTAAATCGAGGTATAACAACTGCACACTGTTGCACCTAGAACATAAGATACTTATAACAGAGGGTATCAAAAAGTGCTAGATAAAAGCTATTGAGGGGCAGAATTGTCCGATGCAGGTTGGAGCAGGGCCTAGCATAGGGGGAGGATTGGGTTCAGACAGTTAAGGTGGGGAATAGAAGTTAGTTACATACTAGACAGCTAATAGAATCTATATCCTATAGCCAATTACTTAGAATTAAGAGAAACTGCTCTGATACTTTTGAGTTTGAAAAACAAGCGTTAGACATGCTTAATAGATTTGGGGAAAGAGGGTATGATGAGTCGGTGTTGAAAGTGGCTTTTGAAAAGGTGAAACAGACTAATAGGTCCACCTTTTGACTCCTAAGTGGAGAACTTCCAGGGACACTAATGAGGCTACATTCTCCACTGTGTATAATAACATGGCAGGGTATGTGGCAGTTTGATTCATAAGCACTGGCACATATTCCTCCTCAGCATGGTTTCAGAAGGGGCCACAGCACCACTACTGCCCTCCTGGAATATACCTCCTTTATCCACAAGGCGCTTGACCAGGGCCTCATAGTTGGGCCAGTCTATGTTGACTTGACTAAGGCCTTTGATACTGTTCATCACCCCGCTAATTGACTCCCTTCTCTCCCTTGGCCTATCCCATGAAGCCACCTCTTGGTTCTCCAATTACCTCTTTGGTCGATCACAACAGGTGGAATTATTTATTTAGTTTTTGTTTACCGGGTAAGTACACTAGCCAACATAATGACTATTTTCAGGTACGACCCGGGAGAGTACAACATAAAATAAAACAGGTACAAGAAACATTTACATTTTTAACATGGGGAGAAAGAAACAGAATTTTAAGCAAAGGTACATAATGTAAAAACCTTGAAAGAAAGAACTTATTTAACATAACAGAGGTAATAGGTAGCATTACAGGTTTTCACGTAGTGAGAAGTAGATACCATGGCTTAAATCGGAGGGAAACAAACATCTGTAGGCTACGGTGGGCAAGGCAAGTAGCAATTGTTGGGGGGTAAACAAGGATAAGGTCAAGCAAGTAAAGTTTGCAGAGATTTCGTGTAAAAGGACTAACTCTAAAAGGTCTTTTGGAATTAGAGTAGAGGAGGAGGGCAGGGGAGGAAATGGGGTAAAAATGAGAAGAGACTTGGGGAAAGAAGAGTGGCTGGGGTAAGTGAGAAAGGTGGATGATAGGGCAGGAGAGAGATATTAAACCTTGCACTGTCTTCCCCCCTCCCAGTCAGGTCTGGGGTACCCCAGGGCTCAATTCTTGGACTTCTGTTGTTCACCCTGTTTATGAACACTCTCCACCGGTCCTGCTCTGGACAACTCCTCCTCTATGCAGACGATGCCATCATTTTTTGCCAGCATCAGGACCTCTCCTCCCTGCAACATAACCCCCAGAAGCATTTCACTGAAATTGAGACTTGGTTCGCCAACCATAAACTGGTTCTTAATTACAAGAAAACTAAGATGATGCTATTTACACACCCTCAGAACAAAAACAAGTCCTCCCCCCTCTCATTCTCAATTCCAACTCTGCACCACTTGAAACTATTCCCAGCTTTAAATATTCAGGGTTCGCCCTTGACTCAGCTCTCTCCTTCCACGAACACATCTCTATCACCTGCAGAGCTGTAAATGTCAGAATTGGTCTACTATATTGGCTGCTCTTCTGTCTCCCTGGAAATGCTTATAGACTGGCTGTATCCAGTTCTGTTCTTCCTCTTGTTGACTGCGGCTTAGTTGTATATGGGTCTGCTTTCAATACCACTCTAAACAAAATCAGAACTTCTCTGAACAAAGCCTGCAGACTAGTAACTGGGTGTGACAGCTACACCCATACATGTGAGCTCTACCAGCAAACCTCCTGGTTGAACCAAAAGGGGCATCTCCATTACAACACCTGCCTTCTTGCCAAAAAAATGTCCCTGGGACTAGTTCCTGCTTGAATGTCCACATTACTAATACCTGCCAGTAGAATGAGAGTCACTAGGCACTCCAGCAGTGCTGCCTTCCAGACCCCTTATTTTAGAACCATGGCTGGTCAAAGATCCTTTAGTTATATAACACTTCTTTGGATGAATGCCCAACCAGCCTCTCAACTGGCTACCTCTAGGCTGGGACTTTTCAAGTCTGAGCTATGGCAGCTGTTACTTGCCTCCTCTAATTGTGACTGCCTACATGCCCCCCCCACGACAAACCTAGTAGCCTAAGTACTCAAACCCCCTGCAGACCTTGCATATCCCTGTGCCTACCTCATAACTGACAATATCCCATGGATTGCTCTACAGTTGCCCCACAGCTGTTGACCAGTTACCCAGTTGGGTAATGGAAAAAAGTAATATTTGTAAAACTTTGTTGTTATAACCATGTAAGTAATTCTATGGTGTAATCATTATATCCTAAGTCTTGTATGTCTTGCCTGTTTTTCACCCCGTCTGTAACTGCATCTTGGATGCAGAGCCTTTGCAAATGAGTCCCTGACTCAAAGGGTTGTAATGCCTAAACTTTAATAAATAAATATTACATACTGACAACATACTGGCTAGAGAGATAGGTCCAGCTCTGAGGGTCACTTTCAAAAAAGCTAAAAACTTAGGGGATATATTAATCTCCAGTTTATTTTATCTCTTCCAGAAAAGAATATCCCTATCTAAACTGGCTATGTGTAAGGCCAAATGGTTTCTTTCATTGTGGTAATTGTACAGTTTGCAAGAATGCACATGTAGCCAAAACATTTGAACACCATACTACTAAGAAAAAGGTGCATGTGAGACAGTTTATCTCCTGTACCACTACATGTGTCGTGTATGTGGCCTAGTGCCCCTGTAACTCTTTGTATGTGGTATGCACAGTCAGACAGCTCAAGGTGCGCATCCAGGAGCATGTAAGACAGAGCCATTATACGTGATGGTAAAATGAATGCTCTGGGTGAGCGCTGTAAGAATGCCCATAATTTCGATCCCTCCCAGTTATCCTTTATGGGGTTGGACCATATTCCACCTTGGGGGGGGGGGATACCCACTAAGTCATTTTTCCTGGGCTCATTTTCTCACTCTGTCTCTCTCTGTCTCTCTCTCTCTCTCTCTTTTTCAGGCACTGTTTACTACGGCCTCTCCTTCTTAACAGATAATAGACTGACCTACATGATGCAATGCACTGGTGAAGGGTACTCTGTGCATTCTCAGCTTATTGCTAGCTATGATACAACATGCAGCAGGAAGATTTAACTATGCATTGAAATATGAAATTAATGATGTTTGAATATCTGATTATCTGGGTAGCATCCTTAGTCAGTAATGGTTTTGTTATGCTGGTATTTACTATGTACATTTTATGCTTGTCTGTAGGGTGCATTTTCTCCTCCCACCTCCTTTTCTATTTTGACTACACATTTCTGAATGGGACATAGTGATGATTAGCTGTGAACTGATGATCACATAACTTATTCTATTTATTTTATTTGAATTTTAATAACTGGGCAGGCTTACTGAGACATAGCTTCCCTTTTTCAGGGGTGACTGGGGAAACATAAACATTCCAGACAATTTACAACACATTACAGTAATTCACAGTTAAAATTCCTGTGTACAGAAATATAGCTTACAATATATTAATATCAAATCAGATAAGAACATAGACTACAAAACTGAGAACAGTAACATACAGTACATTTTTGAGGTTTTTGTTATAGGGCAGTAATTGTGCATTAATAGGATAGGATGGTAAGATGTATATACATATTTAAAAAATGTTGTATTAAGTGAAGTCAAAAGAAGTGAAGCATTAGGAATGGATGAGGACAGGTAGATATTAGGTCAGGAAGATTGGAGAAGAGGGTAGGTGGGGAGAGGAGACCAGTGAACTATAAAAGATATTGGGCCCTATGCACAATGCCAATGCTCTGCATACACCAGGCGCATTGGCATCGCTACACGTGAATGCTGCAGAGTGGTGTCTGCATGGAATTCACTAAAGGGGCATGCAACAGTTACACTCCCGTTCCCCCAGCTGCACAGACAGCAACATGCTGGAGGTGGGCTGGGAGTATGCTGGGGATGTGTCAGCACTAAGCAGCATTCATCAAGCCAGGAAGTGCAGGCCACCAGGGTGCAGGAGAGGATGCAGTTATACTGGGGAGACCCTGCTGTAACCACCTACACACCATGTCCTGCCATACACAGGACCCCCGCACAGTCCCTGCAGCAGGATGGGCCCCCCCCGACACACACATATGACCACCTGGTCCCTGTGGTACAATGTAGCTGCCCCACATGCCTGGACCTGCAGAGCAACAGCGTACCCTGCCCCCAACACAAGTCTGCCTAGGTTCTCATAGGGCTGATGCATACCCCCTGCCCCTGTATGCAGAGGTGCCCCTGTCCTGGAGGTGCAGAAGGATCCTCACCCCCCCACACACACAGGTGCCCGGTTCATACTGGGCAGATCTCCAACCCCGGTACCCCACATTGGTGGTCTGTGTAGCCCCACACCCCTGTGGCACTGACCCCTCCCATACCTGGTAGCCTGTGACAGGTGGTGGATGGCCAGTGGCACAACCCTTCTCACACCTCTTCGGCCACTGGTCATCCAAGTGCTGCTGGGAACGTGCACCTCTATATAGGCAGCATGCTCCCCGCATTGCTTGGACGGCCGATGGCTGTGGAGGAGTGAGGAGGGTTGTAACACTGGCCGTCCAGTGCCCAGTGCCATCCAGCAGGTATGGGGGGGTCGGTACCATGGGGTGGGGCTACACTGACCACAAATGAGGGTTGGGGGTAATGGAGTCATGGGTGGGGGAGTGTTTGGGTTGTTCTTTGCCTTGCTGGCCACTTGTGACAGGGCTCATGTTGGGGGTGGGGTCTATGCCAGAGACGGGGCATGGAGGGGTGTGTGTTGGTAGCAGGCTACCACATACCTCCAGGAGGACCGGGCTCCACTGTTTGGTGGGGAAGGCAGAGAACCAATGCAAGTGTTCATTTGTGCACCATGAGGCCATCTTGTACCTTGGGCTGAGCCAGAGGGGCACAGTGGACATTGGGGCATGGTAGCATGGGTCTGGGTGCACGCCGGGTGCTATTCACGCACCTGGATCCATGCCATCAGGTGCAGGTCATCCACTCTAGGACCCAGGCGGGGCATTCCATTGGATGCCTGCCTGGGGCTGCAACTCCACCCCCCACCACCCTGAGGAGTCCTGCGCACCAGGGGGGTGGAGCCATGGACAGGTGGCTGCCAGTCATGAATACGGGCATGTGTGCACCTGTTTACAGGGGCAGACCTACTCAGGCAGGATATGCGCCCCCAGCATGTATTTCCCACCATACATACATAGGGGGCAATATTTGCACTTACAAATGTGCGGGAGAAAGAATGTTTCTTTGAAAAGTCTTTCAAACTGATGGAGAGATGTACAGGAAAGTAAGTCATGTTGGAGGCTGTTCCATTTTTGAGGGGCTGCGAATGAGAAGGATCTCCTACCAATGGCTAGGCGAGGCTTTGGTAAACATAGCATTGGATACTGGTAGGATCAGAGGGATCTAGTAAAGGGTTTCAACATGAGTAGATTGGAGAGGCTGAGGAGCAGGGGAGGTGGATGAGTTTATACCGGGTGCATAGTAGGGGTAAATCCAGTTTAGCTTTGAAGGAAGGTCAGCCTAGGGTATTAAGCACTTCACACTGGTGGGTTCAAACATGAGTGGTTGCAATAAATTGGGCTATCCTGTGATATGTTTGTCTAAGTTTGTTTATGATTGAGGATTTGGTAGTGTTGATTAATGGAGTTCCATATAGGAGGCCCTGGAATAGGGTTGCAGAGGCTACAGTCCTTTGGGATTGTGGTGTGAGGTAGGCAACTGTACGATATAAGAGGACAAGTTTCTGATTAGTCGATTTAATAGTCTTTTTTTTTAAACTTTATTTTTATTGTTATTTTATGACAAGACAGACAATTTGCCATCTAGTACATAAATATTTTTGCATCAGACAAGTAAACATCAGGTGACAGTATTGTATGCAGAATTTACAGTCCATAATTTCCTTTTTAAGATACAAATTCTGTAACTGTTGTGAGTGGGGAGAAATTTAGTGCCGGTATCTTCCTGATCATATCTCCTTATTCTCCTCCTGTGGAATCTTGACTGTAGCCTGTATTTAGTTAAAACATACTGTATATAAAATAATCTTATATACAACCCCAGGGCAGAATAAGAGTGGAACCAATATGGATCCCTGGGGGACACCATCTGTGATGGGAGATAGGGGTGACATAGCACCACACCATTTGACGCACTGTACCCTGTTGGCTATCTGTGAGTGGGAGAGGTTGTTGAGCCCTGTGTCACTGAGTTGTGTTAGGAGAAGTTGATGATTGATGAAGTCAAAAGCCTTTGTCAGGTCCATGAACATCGCCCCTGTTGCATGGCCCTGGTTCATGGCCTGATATATGTCTGCTGTGACCCGTAGGAGAGCAGATTCTGTACCATGTAGTTTCCGGAAGCCATGTTGATGGACTGCTAAAGCACTGGTCTGCCCTAGGAATGAGTAAAACTGGTTGTATAGGATTCTTTCTTGAACTTTTGTGAGGGGACATAAAATAGAGATTTGGCCTATAGTTCTCGACTAGGTTTGTAGGGCCACTTTTATGCACTGAGGCAACTGTTGCGTTATTCCATTTGTCAGGAAGCAAGCTGTTGGTTAACTAGAATCTGCAGCTTATCCACCAGGTAGGAAAATGGGCAGACTAGGTGAGCCAAGCAGTCCTTATCCGCCATCAAATTCTGTGTTTCTATGTTCAGTACAGTCTGCATTGGGAAGGATTTATTGATTAATAGTGTTACTAGGTGCACAATGGCAGGTGACCCTAACTTGAGGAATTTTAGGTGGAGGGAGTCAAATCCTGGAGAGCTTTCTGGGTTGAGACCATTTATCTGTTTGAGAACCTCTGACCTCCTGGTGAGTTTTAGATGGAGGGGGAGGGTAAGATCATAGAATAATAGAAATTTGATGTCAGAAAAGGACCCTTCTGGCCTATTTAGTTTGCCTAACCCTCCCCTTTCATAAAACTCCCTTCCTACCTGCCCCACCCTCCCCCAATACTCAGTCCCATATGCATGTCCCATGCCCTATTAAGTTTCTCCAGTGTTGTAGCCTCCACCACTCTGTCTGGCAGTCTATTACAGGGCTCCACCACCCTCTCTGTGAAGAAGTGCCCCCTCACATTGCCCCTGAACCTATTTCCTTGCAATCTGAGGCTGTGCCCTTTAGTTCTGACTCCCTTCTTCCTCCTCAGCAGACCCCCTTCGCCTAATTTATTGAGCCCCTTTACATATTTAAAGGTTTCAATCATGTCCCCTCTTTCCCCTCCTTGTTTCCAGGGTGTACAGATTCAACTCCTTATACCTCTGCTTGTATGTCTTCCCTTGCATACCCTACACCATCTTTTTTGCCCTTCTCTGAACCCTCTCCAATGCATCTATATCCTTGCGGAGGTGTGGTCTCCAGAACTGAACCCTGTACTCTAACTGCGGCCTCACCATGACTTTGTAGAGGTGCATTGTTACCTCCCTCCTTCTGCTAGTAATGCCCCTGCTTTTGTATGCCAGCATTCCATTGGCCCTTCTCACTGCCCTACTACACTGGAAACTTACCTTAAGGTTTGAGGAGATTATGATCCCCAGATCCCTTTCCTGTTCTGATTATTTGATTTCCTCCCAAGTGTGTACCCTTCTCACATGTATTTCCTTCCTAGGTGCATCACAGCGCACTTCTTGGCATTAAATTTCAGCTGACATTTCCCAGCTCACTCCTTGAGCATCTTGTGGTCCCTCCTCATGTCTTCCACCTCCTCTGGGGTGTCCACCCTATTGCAGATTTTTGTATCATAGGCAAATAGGCACACCCTTCCTCTCAAACCCTCTGCAATATCACTGATGTAGGGTTAGAGACCATTGGGTTAGAGATCATTGGGTCCTGGAGGTCAGTGGGCAGGTCAATTTTATATTTGGCCAGGTCCATGAAGAAGTGATTTATGCCAGCAGCTATCTCTGAAGGGATTGTTAGAGTAGTGCCTAGTGTGTGCATGAGTTATAGGAGGTTACGCTCCTTTCCCTTGAGTAGGGAGTTAACTTGGGACCAGAATTCACTAAAAATATCACCAACAGCTTAATCTGGTTCAATGTCAGTTGGCATCCATCTGTATCCCCCTTCCATGGGGCGAGGCTGAAAACAGGCAGAATTGTCTAGTCCTCCTTTCCTGGTCAACAAAAAATAAATAATAAATAAAAAAAGTTTTCGGGTTAGCAAGATTTTTTTTACCTGTAGGGGCAGGAGATAGTCACACTTTGATTTATTTGGATTTAGTTTTGCAGGTATTTCTTAGTTGTTGACAGGCTACCCAGTGAGATGTTTGTCCAGATTTTTTTTAATGCTTTCCAGGCTGTGCCCTGGGGCAAGCATTAGGTTTCTTAGTTCCTGGGAGAGCCAGTGGGAGTGGTTACCTTTGACTCTCCTTAACTTGGGGGGGGGCATGGGGGTCAAGGATGGAGGAAAAGGTGTTAATAAAATATTTTAGCACCTGATTAATGTCAGAAAGGGTCATGATGGGGGTCCAATCAACTGAGTTGAGACTCTATATAAAAGCAGCAGCACTAAAATTTGTGTGGTCCCAAGCTTTTATGATTTTGGTGGGGGGGGGTTGGAAGTTATTCCTCCAGACACAGTAGATTGGGGAGTGGTCACTTAGGACATCGAGGAAAACTCCTGCAGCCTTGATGTTTTAAGTATTATTTGTTATCATCCAGTCCAGCAGGCTATGGTTGCCTGTTTTTGGGTTGAGTCTAGTGTGCTGGTCAAATAATTGCACTAGTATAGCATCCAAGAGTGTGGCAAGGTAGTTAGTCCTATTTGAGCCTAACCACTCTAGACTGAAGTCTCCACTGAGTATAATTTCTCTGTGAGGGAATTTGTCTAGCTTAGTGAAGAATTCAGAATGGGAGGAGGAAGCAAGATTGAGAGGTAAGTAATTGCATCCTAAAGTTATCTGTTTATCCTAACCAAGGGTGATTGAGACAAATATGTGTTCTATTGATCGGTTAATATCCATACCAGGTAGTTCACTGGAAGCAAGCTCGGCCAAGGTATAGATCAGCACCTCCTTCCTCTCTTGGAGAGCCGGTCACTCCTATAGGTGGTATAACTAGGTAGTGTGATCTTGTGGGAAAGGATGGAGGGCTTTAACCAGGACTAATGTGAATAATAGGACATCCGGTCTGTAGTGCCTTACCCAAGCTTCACGTTCTGCCATTTTATGCCTTGTACTTTGGATATTCTTTGGGCTACTTTAAGTCCCTTAATATTGGACCACTGAGGACATGTAGAAGGGGGTTTGGATTTACTGCTCCTCTAGGACCAGTGTTTAACTCAATGTCACCAGATAACAGCAGAAGGCAAGTCAGGGAATGAATAGAGGGAGGTGAAAGGAATGGTGACTTTTGGAAGGTCTTAGCTCATGGCAGACTTAGTGTAGTCTTGTTTTGCTTCACCAGAGCCACTTGCTCCAGGGTTGATGAGAGTGAATGTGGAGTTCCTAGCATGAAGGTATTGGGTTGAGGTGGTGTCAGTCCATGTGGGGGTGGTGGACCACTGGTCCACCCTTTCTTTAGCAAGTCCTGGTGAAGACATACAAGGATGGTGTAGGATATTAAGAATCCCTTGGTAAGGTGGAATTTCATTGTTCAGGAGTTGACATGGAGTCAGTGTAGAGAGGGATGAGAATCAGGGGAGATACTAATATGAGGGAAAATTCTTATATCAGTCTGAAATTTTTTTTTAGGTTTGTGCTGCGGAGGAACTGGCTTTGGAATAGCCAAAAAGAGTTCAGGGTTAAGGAGGTAAAGAACGTGCCAATGTAAGGTGTGGTCATTGTGGGGATTTGGCCACTTCAGTAATAATAATTGCAGACATACTGCTGTTATAGTTTTTCTGTGCTTTTTGTTTATGCTTTAAAAGTGTTACATGTAGAGGAACTTGGTTATGTTTCAAAATTCCAAACAGGCCACAACTAAGGGTTGACAAAAGAATGCCCAGTGGTACTGAAAAGGTAACATAGGAAAGAGAGAATGTCTTGCAAAATATTTGACATTCTTCTGTGATCTGAGAACAGGCTGATTAGCCAGGAAACCAAGATCCCATTTCAAAAGGATGCATGTCTCTGGTTAGCTAATGAAAGGGAAACAGATGTAATAAAATCTCTGGAGCTGGGAGACGCTAGCGCCTGTCATAAACTTTACACTTCAAGAGAAAATTACAATAAGTTCCAGGAACTGTCATGGTATATTTATATGTTATTAAGTCAGGAAGGATGGGAGAAGATCAAAGGATATTGGAACTGTAAGAACTCTAACTAATCAATAATATTTATTCCCTTAAAAGTGTAGAAAGAGCAAGAGAGACCCCTGCTGGCCCAAAAAGATAAGACCACCAGCTGACAAAGGGGCAGTGTCAGAGAGTGCAGGGCCCAGCCTATAAAAGGCCTTCAGAATAGAAGTTCAAGGCTTTTTGCATTGCATTACATTTTGGACACTCATCTGACACACAAGAAAAGCCAGACTGCAAAACAGTGGCTACATAAAAACTGAAAACTCTTGCAGAAACTCATTTATTTTATGGACTTTGATCACTTACAGACAAGGTAGAACTTAGACAGTTACATTTTCACAGTGTGTTTTGTTTTTATGTATGATTCTAACTTTTGTTTTGTTATTCTGTGACCAGATTTCTAAAATCTTTTGTTTGTAAATTTTGTATGATAAGTATTTAAGTAATTTAGTAAAAGCACTTTGCTTTTAAAACTGTCTGTGAGTGATTTGTGTGTGTGAAAAGATGGAAAGTTTGTTCAATTCTGAGATCAGCCTGTTTAAATTGCTGAAGTGCTACCATTCACTACCAAGACTAGGATCCTGAAAGGGAAGTCTGGTACCTTAAGTAGGGGGAGATACACAAGTCTCAGGAGGAGTCTGTAAGTGGGAACTAGGTGCTACACACCCTGTGGGAGAGGACACAAACAGGTTGATGAGGGCAAATCCCGAAGAGCTTGTAACACCTGGGTCGTCTCCACCCAGTACAGCAACCAAGGAGCGTTCTCACATGGCTACAGACTTGAGACTGTATTTTGCCCTTACCTAGAATAGAGAGGAAGCCCTGGAACCTTGTGGTGGGTGTTCAGTTGTGAACTCAGTGAGCACTCCAGGAGGACACATGGAGGGTATTCCTTTCCCCCATCACAGATTGCACTTAGGGGTGGGCACTGTGAGCTCAGTAGACCTAACCCCCACGAGTGGGTTGGGTTTATGACAGTCATTACCCTAATATATTGGCTGAGAGCTCTAGTTACAGTAACTTCTTATTTCTAATTATGTTGCCACCCTCTAGTGGAGGTTCCGTATAATCTGCAGACCAAAACTTGGGGAGATATATTGTCTATATCACTTATACTATCCTCTGTTTAGATGGGCAGTCGGTTTATCTGGACAAATTGAATTTACCATTTGCCATTGACAAAGGCTCTAATGTTAAAAATGCTAGTTATAGCATTCTATGCCCACCTTCTATTTCAGGCAAATTAGCTGCTAGTCAGTGTCAGTTCACACTTCAGCATGCAGTTTACACAGCTTGCCAAAGTATGAACTGACACTAATTAGTGGCTAATCTGCCTGAAATAGAAAGGGCATAGAATGCTATAGCCATGGATACTGGTTTTCCTAGCATCTTTATTTTCCCACACACCGATTACTTGTTCACTCATTCTGCATGATGATTTTGTTACTTTTGGCTCCTAGCATCTCTATTTTCCCACACTTGCTCATTCTGCATGATAATTTTTGTAACTCCCCGCGCACAGTGCCAGTTCCCCACCCTCACTCTGACATCCTCCTTGTTACCTTTGCTTCAAAACCACAGAACTGGAAAGGAAAGGAGTTTTCTAATTCTGTTGCTCAAATTATAAAAAGTAATTTATTGATACTTTATGCTTGCAAGTTGTGCTGCAGCCTGTTGATCTTGCGCTGCTGCTTCCCATCTTGAAACTGCTTGTTCGTTTGCATGATTCCTTCCCCCTCAACTGCTGCTACCATGCTCTCATTCTGTCACATGCTATTACTTCAGTCCTCCTGATCCTGCATTACCTAAAGATGAACCCTGAGGATTGTATCTGTATTCTGTGCATATAAAACATTAACTTTGGTTATAGCGCCCAACCTACACAATGGCAGAATGTGCTTGCACAGATGTGTCCATTATAAGCAGTAGGACTGCACTTATTTTAGCCCATACACAAAGTGCATATACCAAATTACCTAGGCTACACCCCCTAGCCAGCCATGGCTATAAAAGAAACACCAGCCAAGGGTGAGCAGGGAGCTGCTGTGCAGCAGTGGCACGAAGAGCAAAGAGCTGCAGACAGGCTGTTTAGCCTGAAAACAAAACATCCTGTGCTTTGGGTGTGGAACAGCTCCAGGTGCCACAGTGTGCAGGGCACGAGAGCCTGAAGTTCAGGAGGGAGGTGTCCAGGGAGGAAAAGCAGCTCCTAAGAGGAGATAAGGAAAGAAGGCAGAGGTTAGCAAAAACAGCAAATATAAGGGAAGGAGGCAGAAATCACTGGTGGGTGGGTTGCTGTAGGAATCGAGTTTCAAGATGTGATGGCTTCAGTCAGGATAGAGAGGTTGGGACTTCCGGTGATGTTACCGAGCTGATGGTGGCACTGTAACTGAGCTCCGGGCATAACTCACAGAACAAACCCTCTCTAGTACATTTAAACCATTCAATTTTGGCAGAAATGGCATCCAAATCAGCTGGGGGACACAGGTCCGGTAGAAACAGCACCAAAAATAGCCCTCTAATCATGGATGGCAGAGAAGTAACTCAGCAATCTCTGCACAACAGGAGTGCCTCCCCGACCAGCCAACATGGCCTAGACCTAGACACAAATACCGAGGAACAGCATCTTTCTCACTCCAGATATGGAATACTGCTACAAGAAATTAAATCATTCAGAGGAGAGAATAAGAGGGAGCTCCAAACAATACAAAAACAACTAAAGGTTGTGGAGGAGCAGTTAGATGAATCTGAAACCCGCATTCTCCTCCATCAAAACCGAGACTCAGCACATTCATGTGGCAGTGGCCTTTCTCCTGCAACAAGAAGAAGAAACTCATGCAAAGCTGCTCAACCTAGAGGCTAGGTCATGGAGAGACAATATTAGAATCTACAGCTTACCAGAGGGTGCAGAGATGGGGAAAATTATGGAATTCTTGGAGGATCTTTTGAGGAATGTCTTTGATCTGTCTACAAACTTCATCTTCCCAATTGAGAGGGCCCATTGAGCTTTGGTGCCTTACCTGACTGACCCCAAAGCTCAACCCGTTCAATAGTCCTGAAACTCTTAAGCTATAAGGACAAGGAGGATATACTCAGAGTGGCTTGGGCCAAGAAATCAGTAGTCTATAACACCTCCCGACTAATATTCAACAATGACTACCCAGTAGAAATTGTGAAGCAAAGAATGCCCTACTTGGGACTATGGAGGGAACTGAGAAGTCATCAAGTGAAATTCCAGACTCCATATCCTGCTAAGCTTAGAATCTTTTGGGACTTGGGGCCTGTTACCTGTATTTTACTGGAAGAGGCAAAGGCGGAGATGCTGGTGAAGGGATGGAAATTAGCAGACCCAGCACCTAAAGAACAGTGACCTAGGTCACTAAGCAACAGATGGCAGGTGGGAGTTCAGCACCAGCATAGGAACAAGACCAAGCACGCAGCCCCAATCACACTGCAAGAGATTTGCCAACTGCTTCAACAGCGTGACTGGAGAGAGAGAAGGCCCAACCGAAGAACTCCCATCACAAACTGGAGAATAGCAGGTTAGTGCTCTGTGATCCTTGTTAAATGGGGGGGTTTACTCCTTCTTGGGGGCTAATTTAAAAAGCCCCTTGGATTTTTTTGTCTTCACCTCTTCATGTGGAGCTGGACTTGGCCTGCTAGACCTTCCTTCAGACCACAACTACACAGGTGGGGGCACGTTTTCTCATGATTACAACAAATTATGAGGACGATCAGCTCATCAAACTCCCATTTACCTTTGGAGCTGGTCCCCCTGCTTGGTCTCTCTCTCTCCTATGGCAGGCTGTCTTAAGCAAGTAATCATGGTTACCTGGAACACTACAAATAGAGCAGGAGCATGGTGGATCTCCACAAATCTGGTACTTTCCACTAATTAAGAACAAGCCAAGCTGACAGCCGTTTTTCTGTTAAATCCTGCTACAGCGCTGTCCAGCTATAACCTCCTCTAATATGTCTGCATGCCTTGATGCCTAAGTACATTACCTACCTCATGTCTGTGATGCTTGGCCAGCTGGTTATGATTGTTGTATGATATTGGTAATATAAAAATATAGTAGGTGATTGTCTCACATAAGACAGCCTGTGCTCCTTGGGTGCCCCCCCCCCAGGTTTCAGTGAAGCTACATATATTTCACTGACAGGAGATCTCTGTAATGTAATTAACTTCCTTGAGAAATTGCATTTTATGGCCATTTTATGATCTGTTGCTGCTCTGAAACTGGGAAACTAAAATATACATTTTATGACTTCAGCAATAGGACATCATTAAGCTGATTACTGCCAGCTATCTCACACTTAGGTGAAGGGTTGAAGGGTTGTAAAACTTCAAGGAAACTGGTGGATAAAAGACTCATAATTTGGGAAATGAGTTTTTGCTGATGTCACCTTATTTAATATACCTCCTGATAGGACATCCTGTTTGTATTTTTTTATATTCTAAAAGGAGGAGCTAGATGACTCACAGAAGGGGCGTGGAGAGACACAGTTTAAACTATACTGTGTCTGAACTGTTTAGAGATATACCATCTTGGGACTGTAGAGACGCACAGCTCTGATAAGCATTTACATAGGTAATACATTAGACAGAACAAGTCTAACTGTATTGTGGCAGGAGTTTTTGTTTTGTAATTTTCCCTTGTTCTTTTATGTGAGTGGGTGCTCTTTGATATATTGTTCTGCGTTTACATTGTTCATATTTTTATCATCTTTTAGTAAAATCTTTATTTGAAAGACTGCCTGGGCATCTGCCAGTTCTTTTTTGCATGTGACATATAGAGGGTTAAGACTGACAAAAACTGTTCGAAAGCTTGATGATGTTACTAAACTGAGAAAAGGTAAGAATATACCTAAGGTCTTTTATAGAGTTTTAAGGGTTCATTTTGGAAGCCTAGCTTGGTACCACTGGCAAAAGATTGTACTGCAATCCCTGAAGAGGGTACCTATCTGAGCCTGTACATTGGGTATGCTAACATAAGATTCACAGTTTGAATCCCCCCAGAACTTGAGACTAAAGGTGATTCAGACCCAAAAGCAGACAGGAGCATTATCCTGTCTGTTAGCGGTTCACACTATTGCGCTCAGAGGTTGGAACTGTGGGAGCAGAGGGCCTGACCTGCTGAGTATGTTTGTGACAATGTCTAGTTGAGTGTATGACCTGTTTAAAATTACTGGGCATTGGGGTGCGGTTCTCTGTTGTGGGGGGGGGGTCCGAAGAGGTTTGTAATGTAGGTCTGTTATTGAATAATTAATATTGAGGGAATATTAGGCTAACATTTAGGAATTTAATGAGTGCCTCAGGACCAGCTGAAAACTCATCTACTACAAGTCATTATGTTCTGTGAGACTTGGAGACACAGCTGAGATAAGATGGAAAGTTGTATTGTAGCGCTTGTCCTTGGTTTGGTGTCAACTCTTTTTCATAGCTAGTTTCAGCAAGCTACAGTCCAGCCTAGTGTTGGACAGAGGGGCACTGTTGGCTCACCCTCCAACTCTTCCCCTCTACCTGTGGGGAAGGGTAAAACCTTCACTGCTGGGTGCATAAGGGAGCTGAAGGAAATGCTCCTGTTCCTTGGAAGCAATAGGGTATATATGTTTATTATGTTATGTATAGGTTTATTGTTATTTATTGTTATAGCTCACCTACAGGTACTACAGTCCCCTGTTGGGAAATGCATGTCAGACTCACCCATGGCAGACAGCAGGTTCTCACTTTGAACAGCATTAAGCTTATTAACCAGGGTACACACTCATCATGGGGAAGTAGATCCCCAACAACATTCTGAAAAATACACATGGCTGTTAATAGACAGATAGTCATCTGTTCACAAAATGTGAACGGGCTCAATAACCCCGTGAAACATCATAAGACCCTGAGTTATCTGAAAAAGCAACAACCTATGTTTCTTCTTCTCCAGGAAACACATTTGGGGAGAACTGAACACTAGAAACTGGGAAGATTAGGTTTTTGACAGGTTGTGGCCGCTTGTTATAAAAAGGGCAAGAGAAGAGGGACAGCAGTACTAATATCTAGGCATACACATTTCCAAGCCAACTCAACTTACACCAACCCAGAAGGGTGTTTAGCAATAATAGAAGGGCTATATCAAGGGGAGCAGATCATGTTGGCCAGTTTATATATCCCACCGGGCTTGGACACATGAATGGTCAGATCTCTCCTACAGAAAATTTTGGAATAGCATAAGGGGGTTCCAATAGTGGGGAGACCATAACTTTATATACGGCAACCTGGATTCATCTAACCCAAGCCCACACAGAAAAACAGCTGCCCAAAAATGGCACAAGTATACATGAGGGAGGCAGACTGGATAGACGCTTGACATTTTATATGTAACCCCTAGGTGGCACTATCCCAAGGGCTACTACCACTGCCTGCTTGGCTAGTAGCAGGTTAAGGGGCCTGAGTTCTGAAACGGGTGCCTCCACCCAGAGGTCAGGGTTGGTAGTGGTCAAGCTAACCTGGGCACAGCCCCCCAGGACACTGTAACCCCGCCTTCCCTTACTAGTGGCCAGAACAATACACAATAATCACTTTCACAATACCCCTGGTACACCACACAAGTACCCACACTGCTTGCACTTCTTACCAGGGCTTTCCTCTGGCTCGGCCCTGGGGAACCCCTTTAAAACAAGGTTATACACAGCAAATAACAGCAGTACAGTACTCTTGCACAAACTGGAACCACAGTCGGGGTAAATGCAAAAAAGAGTTAGATCTGATTTATTTAAGGGACTTGAACAATGGAGGAGCATACTCAGGTTAGTTTGCTTAAAGGCTCTTTCAATCAAACAGTTATGCATACTCTTCAGGGTCCATAAACAGTCACACACTCTGGGTACCCAGATGTAGAATGGTGGGCTAGCCAGGAATGTTGCAGCTGGTTGGGGCCCTGTGATGGAAGAAAACAACATGCACAACACACATTATTCGTAATCCGGTGCCTGGGGTCTCAGTTCGTAAAAGAAAACAACAAGACAATCAGATGACACACTTTTAGATTAGGCTGTTGTTGCAGGGAGCTACTCTGATGATTACTCACGATATCAAAGACTGGACACAGGCTGGACGAAAATCGAGACAGCAGGTGGTTAATCTGGGGTGCAAGAAGAAGCAGAGCCCACATGAATCACCAAGGCATTGTTCCTGTTCAAGCATGGAGCAGGGGGCTGATCCCCAGGCAGATCTCTTATCGGTGGCTTTCTTTGTGCAGTCAGGTAGTCTGGCAGGGCCAGTGTGGCATGGCCCAGGGTGAATGGAAATGAATGCGGATTCAGTCCGATTAGGCTGGATAAAGCTTCCAGCAAGCAGAACACAGTTCACACAGTGGGGAACCAACTCACGACCCATTTTCAATACATAGCACATTTACATGTAAGAAAATTCTACTGTACCAGGCAAACCACTCTCCGGTCACGAACACAAAGTTTCTGCACAAACCGGGGATTCAAAAGCAGCAGAAAATCCTGGCAGGCCGATCGCATTCAGCAAAATCTTTGGTCTTCTTCAGGTGTGAGCCTGGTAAAAAAATCAGTGGCTTACTTCATTCTCACAAACTTGGATTTAGTCCGAAATAATTCCCTTCTCTCCCTCTCAGGGGCAGCAGGCAGACATGCAGGCCACAACTCAGGCCTTTCCACAGTTCTCCTCCGCGAAACTACTCAGACAGCTGCTTGACTGTCTCAAGAATGTTGCTTCTTCAGCTCCCAACTTAGAACTCATTCAACTGCCAACAAGCCTGGGGGTTTTCCAAGAATCAAAAAGGTTTGGTTGGCTGAACTGTCTGTCAGTCACAACAAAGGCTCCTCCTTCAGGTGCAAAAATGTGCCAAAAGCCCAAAACTACAATTCCTACAGATTTTGACTCCAGACAGCTCCTGTAGTCCGGCTTCATTTTAGGTCCCACCAGAACTGATTGGTCCAATTCGTAGTCCAGGACCAAGATAGTGGAGATAAACAAAACAGTCCTTGCAGCAATGAAGGCAGGTTAGACAAACTACATTATCATTATCACTCTAAATGATTTTCAGCAAATAGTTGCATCTTTCAACAGATCTCCCTCTCAGATTGCTTATAACTCCAATCCAGGCAGCCTTTAAAGAGACATTATACAGAGGCTATAAAGGCACTCTCTGGCAATCACATTTAAACTGCTAAAACGCAGGACACCAGCCTGGCAGTGAGCATTTAGGCAAGCTCGAGGAAGACTTTTTGGGAACCCCCATTTGTAGGGGGGTTACATATACATCCCCAAAAGAGGTGATTTTCTCATTATTCCCACCCACGCAAAACATATGCATGCATTGATTTTTTTCTAGCTTCTAAGGGAACACCAATACCACATTTTGTCCTGTGAGATGGCTCCCTCTGTTCTATCTGACCACTCCTTGCTGAAACTTGAATTGGATTGGGGGGAACAGCATAAAAGAACACTTTGGCGGCTTAATAATTATTTGCTAAGTGTACCACAATTTAAAAAGATGGTAGAGACCAGAATCCAGCAGATTCTGGCAGAGAATAGTTCACATGAAACCTCTGCAAGCCTTGTGTGGGATGTGCTCAAAGCGGTTCTTGGCAGAGACATTATTAAATATGCTGCCCCCCAAAAAAATCCCAGGAAAAACTGTTGTCTACCCTGTAGTCCCAATTAAAAGAACTGATAGCGGAACATGCAGATGGAAATGAGGGAATCCTCCACCTAATAGAGGCAACTAGGCAGAGGATCCAGCACATCCTGAATATCCGGACAGAACAAACCCTTTAGTTTCTGAGGCAAAAATTTTACGAAGGAGGCCCTAGGGCCACTCAGCTGTTAGCCCACTGCCTCAGAAAAAAGATAAACCAGAACTCTATTACCCTAATTAGATCGCACATTGCAGCGGAAATGGAAAAGAATCCATCTAGGATTATCTAATCCTTCAACAATTTTTATCGCACCCTTTACACTCCAGAACATACAACAGATCCACAGAGAGTGGACAATTTCTTATCAGGCCTAGACCTTCCCACTCTCCACCAAGCCCAATAAGATGCATTAAAAGCACCAATTACTAAGGCTGAACTGGTACAGGTGATATCCTCACTGCAGTGCAATAAAAGCCCAGGACCAGATGGCTACACGGCTGAATTTTATAAAATATTTCTAAAGCAGTTACTATCGGTTCTCCACCTGGCCTGTCAGGGAGTCATGGAAGGGGAGAGAGCACCTACCTCATGGCGATATGCCATTATCTCTAGCATATTGAAACCTGGTAAGGATCCTGTGGCTTGTGCTTCCTATAGACCGTTATCAGTGCTTAACATTGATTACAAAATATTTGCAGCAGTGATGGCGCAGAGAGTTGAGAATTTTCTCCCGATGTTAATTAACGAGGACCAATGTGGATTCATCCCCTCCAGGCAGGCACAGGATAACATAAAGAAGACTTTGCACCTTATGTATCACGCTGCCTGGTCAAACTCTCCCTTTCTCTTCTTAAGCTTGGATGCTGATAAGGCCTTCGACTGGGTAGCATGGCCTTTCCTGGAGGCTGTAATGGAGAAACAGAAATTTCCTGGTGAATTCATATGGGTAGTAATGACAGCCCGATGGCTCAAATAAAAATTAATGGCTCCATATCAGAACCGATCCCCTTACTGAGAGGCACAAGACAAGGATGTCCACTGTCACCCCTGTTATTTGCCTTTTACCTGGAGCCCGTGATCCAGGCTATCAGACAATCTCAGGACATAAAGGGAATTCTGGCAGAATGGATCATCATAAATTGGCCCTCTATGCCGATGATTTGCTCATTTATCTGGAAAATCCCAAAATACTTTGCACCCCTCGTGGCAATTGCTTGTAGAGTTCAGGGAGCTCTCTGGTTACAGAGTGAATACCACATAGATGGAGGTTCTAAAATTCAGTTACTCACCATCATCTTCAATAGCCCTCTCCTTCCCATTTAAATAGAATCTGACCTCACTATGATACTTAGGAGTCCATCTGATGGGAGACTTCTCTAAACTGGGAGAGATAAACTACACCCCTATGATTGACCAGATTAAGGTAGATGTAGAGAGATGGAAAACATCACCACTACCTCTGATTCAGAGAGTAGACGCAGTGAAGATGAACCTCTTGCCCCGCCTGCTTTACCTCTTTCAGACACTCCCTATACCCCTTCCAAAAGGACTGATTAGGGAAGTAAACAAGAAGATCTCTAGATACATCTGGGGGTCCCAAAAACCAAGGATTAAATTTACAACACTTCAATTACCTAAAAGGTGGGGGACTGGTTCTCATGGATTTGGACCTCTACTATGTGGCTGCCCAACTCTGGATCCCATATAACGATTGCAACCTCACTATCAGGGGAAATGGAAAGACCTGGAAGTAAAAGAAGATTTGGTGAATCTAAAGATTTTATTACAATGCCCCCCTTCCTGACCTGGAAAAATATCACATAACCCTAGACAATTAACACAATAAGGGTTTGGAGATCTTTATTAGACTCCAAACAATTGGCTCCCTATAGATCACTGATATTCTACCTACCATATCACTACCATTTCACTTCAGCCCTTATGGATCATGGTTATAGGAGATGAGAGAAAATGCATCTCCATTTGGTTATCCGTTTTACCAAAGGGGAAACAATTCTAAATATGGCTGAACTACAGACTCTTTATGAATTAAGACCACAGGACAGTTTCCGAATCATACAGGCCTTAGATTTTGTCAGAAAACAGCTAAGGGATCTCCCACAGGGGGCCCCCTTACACATTCTCCTTCAAATAATGATAAAGGCCATGGATGGCCAGGCAACCTTAGCACATATGATTTCATATATCTATATATATATATAGATATATAAAAGGGAATTCAGGCCTCTAAGGAAGATTCCATGAACAAACTGAAGAAAGTATGGGAAAGAGACTTGGGGCTTGCAATCTTAGAGCAACTTTGGAATAGACACCTGAATCACATACACAAAGGGCTGTCCTCCCCGTCTTGGAAGAAATTTTCTTGGAAGGTCTCCCACAGATATTTCAGAACACCTGCTGTACAGGCAAAATATATGCAGAGGGGAGATGTCACCTGCTTGAGGGAGTGTGAAGAGGCCATGGTGACCCATGGCCATGTCTCCTGGCATTGACCTGGGCTGCAGCCCTTCCTTCAAAGCCTCCTAACTGCCCTCTCCCAAATATTTACAGAGCTCCATAACCTTACTCTGGAGTTATTTCTGTTCGCCAATTTCCTGAATACATGTACAGATCCGAGCACAAAAAAGTTATTAATCATTTGCCTACTGTCAGCAAAAAAAGTTATCACAAAGAATTGGCTGTCACCAGCTCCTCTCCAGTTATCACAGCGGGATGAGATAATGATTCAAGCCTATAAATTATAACAGATGACAACAATACTTAATCCAGGGAATCATTCAAACTTATATGGAGAAGATGGGTGATGTACATATCTGCCCCAAATCCAGAATTTGTCCTTTAAAAGAATAAGACCCCAGAGGAGAGTGAGATAAGAGACAGCATGGCCCTTATACCTATAGAAACATAAAATTTGACAGCAGACTTGGCCCACCTAGTCTGCCCATTTTCCTACCTAACGGATAAGCTGCAGATCCTAGTTAACCAACAACCTACTTCCTCCTACCCCCCCACTAGGACTGCCTTATGTCTTTCCCATGCATTTTTATGTTGCTTGCACACATGTGCAAGAAACATAGTGCCATCATCGGAGATTTCGGAGGTGTGTCACCTCCTCCTCCAATTCAGGCAGTGTCCTGGCAGGCGTGGCCCCTGTAAGACAATGCATTTTGGAGCTGTCTATGACACGCTCCAAAATGCAGTGGCATACAGTTGAAAGGGGGAGCTACGCTTGAGTGAGCAGCGATAAGAAGCTGCTCACGTGCAGCTCACCCCCACCACGCCAGGCGTCTTGGCCCCGCCGCACAACCTTAGCCGTGAGTGCCAATCCCGTTGGCTGAGCTGCGTCATCTCCCCAGTAGTTGGTGCCACGCTGGGAGCCCACCCAGCGTGGCAATCAGTTCTTTATAGCAGGGGTGCCCAATCCCCCATCGGCTGAAGGCCCCAAAGTCCTTGTGCCGCTGGAGCCCACCCCAAGCGTGGCAAGCAGTCTACAGCATCTTTTTTTTTTTTGTACCTGTAAGACAAAAAGCGGTCCCATGGTGCGTCTCCCGCCCCCTCCCACAACCCGCACCCACCCACTTTCACCCAGCCTCCCCCACCCCTCACCCCATACTTACCTCTGGACTCTGGCGCGGCGATCTTGGTGGACCGGGAACACGTCTGCACTCTTCAAAGCCGACCGCGAACTGAGGAAATGCCGGTAAGCTGTATAATGGGCTAGATATGGGGGTTTCAACTTTATTGCATATCTCAGCCATTTTTGGGAATTTTTGCACCAAATTTTCAACATGGGGTTTTTGGGACCCCTTCTCATGAATGATGTCACTGTCATGGCGTTATTCGGGCCCGAAGGGTGATTTCGCGCAGTGACTGTGCAGTGACTGCGAAATCACCCTTTGGGCCTGAATGCCACCATGACAGTGACATCATTCATGAAGAATGGTGAATTATAAATCAAAAATGTTTTCTGGTAAATGACTGTTTTACAGCTGCAAGTGCTGCGCAGTTCCTATGCAGGCTCGTAAGTTCCGAAATTTCAATATTTTCACTCCAGATTTTCAACATTGCCATTTTACCACACCTTCTTATGAGCAGTATAGCTGTCATTTTTCACATCTCACCCAAAATGTGTTTCCGCCATGTAGCACAGAATGGTGCAGTGGTGTCTGAAATCAATGTCGGGACAAATTAAGAAAATCACAGTGACACTGTTCATGAGCAGAGGTCTTAAAATGGCTATGTTGAAAATTTGGTGAAAAATTCTAAAATGACTGTGTTATGAAGCGTGCGTTAGCAGATTCATATGCATTTCGTGAGTTTGCGAATTTTCAATATTTCCACTCCAGATTTTCAACATTGCCATTTTTCCACACCTTCTTATGAGTAGTACAGCTGTCATTTTTCACATCTCACCCAAAACATGTTTCCGCCCATGTAGCGCACAATGGCGCAGTCATTGTGCGAACTCAGTGTATGGGACACATTAAGAAAATCACAGTGTCACTGTTCATGAGCAGAGATCTTAAAATGGCAATGTTGAAAATTTGGTGAAAGAATTCCTAAAAATGACTGTTTTACGAGTGTGCGTTGCACAGTTCCCACGCACGCTCGTAGGTTTGCGGATTTTCAATATTTCCACTCCAGATTTTCAACATTGCCATTTTCCACACCTCCTTATGAGCAGTACAGCTGTCATTTTTCACATCCTGCCCAAAACGTGTTTCCGCCCATGTAGCGCACAATGGCGCAGTCGGTGTGCAAACTCAATGTATGGGACACATTAACAAAATCACAGTGACACTGTTCATGACCAGAGGCCTTAAAATGGCTATGTTGAAAATTTGGTGAAAAAAATCCTAATAATGGCTGTTTTACGAGCGTGCGTTGCGCAGGTTCCTCATGCGCTCTCAGAGTCGCAAATTTCAATATTTCACTCAAATGACTTCCAAATACCTAAACAGCACATAGAAGCAAGCAACATTTGGCATTGACAAATGCTTGTTTAATTTCCCCACTGTTCTTGACTCCACAACCTCCTCAGGAAGGTTGTTCCATGCATCTACAAAACTCTCTGTGGAAAAAATACTTCCTCACATTACCTCTGAGCCGTCCCCCCTCTATCTTCAAATTGTGCCCCCTTGTACTTGCACATCTCTTTTTCTGAAAGATACTACCCTCTTGGACTTTGTTGATTCCCTTGAAGTACTTGAAAGTTTCTAGCATGTCCCCCCTCTTCCCTTTTTCCTCAAGGGTATACATATTAAGCTCCTTTAGTCTCTCTTCATATGTCTTCTGGTGCAAACCCTGCACCGATTTGGTTGCCTCCTCTGGACAGCATCCACTCTGTCTATGTCTTTGCAGAGATGGGGTCTACAGAATTGCACACAGTACTCCAGATGGGGTCTCACTAACTGTCTGTACAGAGGGATAACAACTTCCTGGTTTTTACTGTTGATGCTTCTCCCTACGCATCCCAGTATCTGCCCAGCCTTCCTTACTGCATTCTCACATTGCTTTCCCACCTTCAGGTCATTTGATATAATTATCCCCAGGTCCCTTTTCATTTTTATTGTTGTTAGTATCTCACCCCCCATTGTGTACTCTTCCCCTGGATTTTTGTTTCCGAGATGCATTACCTTGCACTTCTTTGCATTGAATCTAAGCTGCCATACATTTGACCATTCCTCCAACCTTGCCAAGTCCCTTCTCATTCTTTCCACTCCATCTTGTGTTTCAACCCTGTTGCATATCTTTGTGTCATCTGCAAAGAGACATATGTTTCCTTCCAGTTCCTCTGCAATGTCACTTATAAAGACATTAAAAGGACCAGTCCCAGTACTGAACCCTGCAGTACCCGCTAGTAACCCTCCTTTCTTCACTGTGGACTCCATTTACTACTACCCTTTGCGTCCTGTTGTCCAGCCAATTTTTATCCAGGTTACCACCTTGGGACCCACCCAAGGCTGGCTAACTTGTTTATTAATTTTTTGTGTGGGACTGTATCAAATGCCTTGCTAAAATCTAGGTAGGCCATGTCCACAGCCCCTCCCTGGTCTACTGCTTTAGTCACCCAGTCAAAGAAATCTATTAGATTCATCTGATATGACCTTCCTGCTGTGAATCCATGCTGCCTTGGGTCCTGTGCCCCACTGGCCTCTAAGTACTCAACAATTCTTCGCTTCAGAAGTGATTCCATCATTTTCCCTACCACTGAGGTCAAACTAACTGGTCTGTAGTTTCCTGTCTCTGCCCTGCTCCCACTTTTGTGAAGAGGAATCACATCTGCCCTCCTCCAGTCCTCAGGTACCACTCCATCCTCCTATGATTTGTTAAAGAGAGTAGTCAGCGGTGTCACTAGTTCTACCCTTAGTTGCTTTAGAATTCTTGGGTGAATCCCATCAGGCCCCATTGCTTTGTCCACCTTCAATCTTACTAGTTCTTTCAGAACCCTTTCTTCTGTAAATGGACTGCTATCGACCTCCATCTTCAGAGTGTTTCTGTTGTTTGGTTTTGGTACTGTCCCCTCCTCTTCCTTTGTGAATACTGAGCAGAAATATTCGTTCAGTATCCCTGCTTTTTCACTGTCACCCTCTGCCCACATTCCCTCCCCTTTATTAAGCTTCAGTATCCCTCCCTTGGTCTTTCTTCACTCCCTAATGTACCTATAAAAGGTCTTATCCCCCTTCTTAACAGAGTTGGCTATCCTTTCCTCGGTTTGGGCCTTTGCTATTCTGACTGCCTTCCCTGCCTTTTTCTGCTTTAACTGATAAAGTTCTCTGTCCTGCTCCTTCTGTGTTTCCTTATATTTCCTGAATGCTATCCTTTTCTCCTTAACCTTCCCTGCCACCTCTTTTGAGAACCATAGCATTTTTTCCTTTGTTGTGTTTTTGTTGATTTGCTTCACACAAAGGCTTGTTGCCTCTGTGATGGCTGTTTTTATTACTCCCCATTGTTCCTCCACCCCTCCTTCTTTGCTGTTTGCTAGAGCTTTTCTGAAGCACTCTCTCATTTTCCCAAAGTCAGCCCTCCTAAAGTCCAATACTCTTACTTTTATATGGCATGACTCTATGGTTGTGTTCATCGTGAACCACACTGTTTGGTGGTCACTTGTTCCCAGATGGCTACCCACTTCTAAATCTGAGATTCTTTCTCTGTCCCCATTTGAGAGTACCAGGTCTAAGATTGCTCCCTCCAGAGTGGGTTCCAATACTAGCTGTCTGAGGCATGTCCCTTATAGGGCATCAAGAATGACCCTGCTCTTGGATGTGCCTGCAGCAAAGGTGCTCCAGTTAACATATGGCATATTCAGGTCCCCCATCAACAATATCTCCCCTTTTTCTGCCATTCTAAGGATGCCTTCTTTCATTTCTTTGTCCATTCCCTCCCCCTGAGATGGGGGTCTCTATACAACCCCCATGCAGATTGTGGTGTAATTTCCTGTCTCCAGGTTGACCCAGAGTGCCTCATCTGCTCCCTGTTTACTCTTTAGTTCTGTTGCTTTGATCCCTTCCCTTACATAGAGAGCTACTTCTCTTCCTCTTTTACCCTCCCTGTCCCTCCTGTAGATTGTGTATCTTGGTATGTTGACATCCCAGTCATGGTTCTCTGTGTACCATATTTCTATGACTGCCACAATATCCAGGCATCCCTCTTCCATCAAGGCCACTAGTTCAGGGAGCTTGTTACACAGACTACGGGCATTGGTACTCAAGGAATTTTTCAAAAATACTATTGAAATAGTATACCCTTAGGTTAACTGTATAACATATACAGTAAAGACATCAATTAATGCCTGAACTAATGATCTATATACTATGTTGAAACATGTATAGTCTTGCATCTTTTTAATTTGTTTTCTTAGGTGATGTTAATACTCATTATATGTCTGTATGTTCTGCCATCTGTTTGATCTGTACCTAAAACTCTCAATAAAGACTGCAAGTAAAAAAAAAAGGATAGGGAGGCTGGAAACCAAAAAGTGGAGCTTGAATTAAATGTAATCATGGAGAAAAGGCTGATGAGTCGGGTTAAGTGAAGAGCAAGGTTTAGGCAGAGAAAGTAGGGGTGAGAACTGGTCAGGAGTGTAGAATTCTAGCTACTACTTTCTAAGTACTTCACAAAAACAGTAAAACAGGAAGATACAAATTGAAATTCTGAGTTCTTTAAATAAAACTAGCAACTCTTACAGCATAATTAAGCAAGTAAAACAAATGAGGTGAGAATAAGTGTAAAATAATTAAATTCAAGTGCAAGCAAAGGAAGATTTCCAGAGTGCAGTCTCTATACACTGAGGTTAGGCATACCATGGTTTAAAATGGTACCTTTCTTCCTGAGTGGTGGTTACCTTTAGAGCAGGGAGCTGTAGAGGGTTGTTTAGCCTGAAAGAGAAATGCACTGTGGGTGTGAGGCAGCTCTAGGTGCTGCAGTGTACAGGGAAAAATAGTTCAAAGTTCAGGAGGCAGGGGTCTGGGTAGGAAAAAGCAGCTCTTTTAGAGCAGAGAGCTGCAGTGGGGATGTTTAGCCTGAAATAAAAAAGTCCTGTGCTGCAGGTGTGAGGTGGCTCCAGGTGCTACCATGTGCAGGGTAAGAGAACCCAAAGTTCAGGAGGCAAGGGTCCGGAGGGAGAAAGCAGCTCCTTTAGAGCAGAGAGCTGAAGCGTGGCTGTTATAGCCTGAAAGGCAAACATCCTGTGCTGAAGGTGTGGGGCGGCTCCAGGTGCCGCAGTGTGCAGGGCAAGAGAGCTCAAAGTTCAGTAGGCAGGGGTATGGGAAGGAAAAAGCAGCTTCTTTAGAGCAGAGAGCTTCGGAGGGGCTGTTTAGCCCAAAAGAGAAACATCCTGTGCTGTGGGTGTGGGGCGGATCCAGGTGCCACAGTGTGCAGGGCAAGAGAACCTGAAGTTCAGGAGGCAGGGGTCCGGGGAAGGAAAAGCAACTCCTTTAGAGTAGAGAACTGCAGAGAGGCTGTTTAGCCCGAAAGAGAAATGTCATGTGCTGCGGGTGTGGGCGGCTCCAGGTGCCGCAATGTGCAGGGCAAGAGAGCCTGAAGTTCAGAAGGCAGGGGCCAGGGAAGGAAAAAGCAGCTCTTTTAGAGCAGAGAGCTGCAGAGGGGCTGTTTAGCCTAAAGAGAAATGTTCTCTGATGCGGGAGTGGGGCGGCTCCAGGTGCCGCAGTGTGCAGGGCAAAAGAGCCCAAAGTTCAGGAGGCAGGGGTCTGGGGAGGAAATAGCAGCTCCTAAGGGGAGGTAAGGAAAGAAGGCAGAGGTTAGCAAAAATTGTGAATATAAGGGAAGGAGGCAGAAATTACTGGTGGGTGAGCTGCTGTAGGAATAGAGTTTCGAGGTGGGATAGCTTCAGTTGGGATAGGAAGGTTGGAAACCAATAAGTGGGGTTTGGATGAAATTAAATCATGGAGGAAAGGTTGATAATTTTGGTTAAGTGGAGAGCAAGGTATAGGCAGAGAAAGCAGGGATGAGAACCAGTCAGGAGTGTAGAATTTAAACTTAAGCTACTGCTTTCTAAGTACGTCACAAAAACAGTAAAACAGGCAGATATGAATTGAAATTCTGAGATCTTTAAATAAAACCAGCAACTCTTACAGCAGAATTAAGCAAGTAAAACAAATGAGGCGAGAATAAGTGTAAAATAATTAAATTCAAGTGCAAGCAAAGAAAGATTACCAGAGTGCAGTCTCTATACACTGAGGTTAGGCATACCATTGTTTAAAATGGTACCTTTCTTCCTGAGTGGTGGTTACCTTTACAGCAGGGAGCTGTAGAGGGTTGTTTAGCCCGAAAAGAGAAATGCACTGTGGGTGTGAGGCGGCTCTAGCTGCTGCAGTGTACAGGGCAAAATAGCTCAAAGTTCAGGAGGCAAGGGTCCGGGGAAAAAAAAGCAGCTCCTTTAGAGCAGAAAGCTGCAGAGAGGATGTTTAGCCCAGAAGATAATTGTCCTGTGCTGTGGGTGTGGTGCGGCTCCAGGTGCTGCCGTGTGCAGGATGAGAGAGCCCGAAGTTCGGGAGGCAGGGGACTGGGGAGGAGAAAAACAGCTCCTAAGGGGAGGTAAGGAAAGAAGAAAGAGGTTAGTAAAAACTGTGAATATAAGGGAAGGAGGCAGAAATCACTGGTGGTTGGGCTGCTGTAGGAATCAAGTTTCTAGGTGGGATAGCTTTAGTCGGGATAGGGAGGTTGGAAACCAAAATGTGGGGCTTGGATGAAATTTAATTGTGGAGAAAAGGTTGATAAGTTTGGGTACATGGAGAGCAAGGTTTAGGTAGAGAAAGCAGGGGTGAGAACCAGCCAGGAGTATAGAATTCAAACATAAGCTATTTTCTAAGTACTTCACAAAAACAGTAAAACAGACAGATATGAATTAAACTTCTGAGATCTTTAAATAAAACCAACAACTCTTATAGCAGAATTAAGCAAGTAAAACAAATGAGATGAGAATAAGTCTAAAATAATTAAATTCAGGTGCAAGCAAAGGAGGACTGCCCGAGTGAAGACAGGACTGGCTGAAGCCACTAAAACTTGTGTCAAGAGCCAGAGCAAGAAAGCCAGAACCAAGAAACCAAGCTGGATGAGTAGAGAGGTAGTGCAGAAGGTAAAAGAAAAGAGGAATGTTTTTTGTACCTACAAGAGATCCAACAGGGCAGAAGACAGAGAAGAATATGTGAAGAAATCCAGAGAAGTGAGCAGAGTGGTAATGGCAGCAAAGGTGGCTGGGGAATGGAAGTTAGCTCAGGGGATCAAAGAAGGAGAAAAGGATTTCTTCAGATATATCAGAGAGAAGAAAAAGAGCAAGGATCAGATTGTTAGGATCAGGAAGGGAAGTGGGTGGGTTGAAAAGGGGCTGAGCAGGCAGAAGTACTTAATGAATACTTCTGTTCAGTCTTCACCAAGGAGAGGGATGGGCCCATACCCGAGAGGAAGGGTGAGGTGGGAGAGGGTGGGGGATAAGCAACCACGAAAGGGGAAAATCACAGTGGAAAGGGTAATGGAGGGCCTTAAGTCCCTGAAGATGGACAAGGCACCTGGCCCAGACGGAGTCCACCTCAGGGTGCTGAGAGAGTTGGCAGAGGTCCTGGCAGGGCCATTGGCGGACCTGTTCAATGTGTCTCTGAACTTGGGGTGCATGCCTAGGGACTGGAGGAAGGCACATGTGGTACCTCTCCATAAGAGTGGGCCCAAGGATGAACCAGAGAACTACAGACCAGGGAGACTTACTGCAGTTGTAGGAACACTGATGGAGACAATCCTCAAGGAAAGACTGGTGCAATTTCTTGAGGATAACAATCTCAAGGACAGTAGGCAGCATGGTTTTATTTATTTATTTATTTAGTTTTTGTTGGCCGGGTAAGTGCACTAGACAAATTCTGCCTATTTTCAGGCACGACCCGGGGGAGAGGATACAGATGAATGCCAACTGATCTTGAACCAGATTAAGCTGTTGGTGGTATTTTTAGTGAATGAGAGAAATTTGGCCAGGACACCGGGGAAATTCCCCTACTGCGTTGCTGGCGGTAGGGGGCCTGTGAGACTGAGATCTGGTCACAGTTGTTTGACCAACGGTTGAAGATGGACATGTCGCTTGACGGAGTCCGTTTAGCTAACTCTGAGGTGGTTACTGGAACTTTGGAAAAGCAAAATGCGGTTAATTATGAGATCCCGCTACATGATCTTCTCGGTGCTAATTTGGAGGTACATTTACCGACGACTAGCCCTCAAGCTGAGGATGTACTTACAGTGTCTTTATCTCCTGCAACTTCTCAGGAGCACCTTAAACTTCAGCTTGCCACTTTGGCTGTAGAGCAGAAATGCCTTCAGCTGCAACTCTGCGAAATGAATTCCATGGCTGCGCCAGTCAGTAACCCGGAGCAGATTCTCATTAGCCGGGAGAGAGAGTCCAGTGGCGTTCTTGAGAACACTGTTAACTGTGGTGAGTCTGTACAACAACTTAGCTCTACTCCTTCTTCTAGCCCAGTATTAGTGACGGCTGGCAGTATCGAATCCTCGGAGATCTGTGCCTAGATCCGTCCTCAGAGTCACAAATGCAGCAAACTAATTCGGACTTGCAGCCTACTGTTACTGCACAGCTGAGTGACACTGATGTTCCAGTTTTGGCAGGCGAGGGTTCCGCTCCTGATCCTGGATGTGTCCCGCTGACAAAGGCTGCGGGTTTTGTGTTACGAGGAGCTTCAACGGTTCTCTTGGATGCCAGTTCTCCTCATAAAACTCACTGTGTGTTTCAAATGAACCCCCTACATCAAGAAGGAGTTACAGAATTTTGTTTTACGAAGCCGCAGGATAAGACAGGGGAAGACGGCAAAGAGAAGCGAACAGCTTTTTTTCTTTCTAGGCGTCATTTGGGGACAAATAGTAATCAGGTTGTTTTCAACAAGAATTCAGGGTCTTTGGAACTTTCTTCGGGGACGTTACCTGTAGTCTCCCACTTGCAACCTCAGGCTAAGGAGTTATGGTCTCCTCAGAAGGCTAATGGGGAAGCAGGGTGGACTTTAAAACAGGGTACCTGGCATCCTACACCTGGCTGGGACCCTAAATTGAACTTTTCCCAGAATGAACCAGCTTGGAAACCTCAGCAGTCTGATGATTCTTTATCTGCCACTGTTTGTTCTGGAGTTCTGCCTTTGGTGAAAGCCCCCAGTGTGCCCTCCCAAACTGCTGCTTCTGCAAAAACTGAACTCTCTGATTCTACTATACTTTCAGGACCTGATTGTCCCTCTACTTTACCCCTACAGCAGCAGGCTGAAGGAGAACCATTAATGTCTGATTTATTTGCTAAAATTCAAAAAGAGGCTGCACCTCGTAGGAATGCTGTCAGACTACGCTATAAGGGAGGTTTGGAGGTGAGGCCAGATAGGCATTATGTTGGGAAAAGCTTACTTAAGGATTCTTTGCATTTCTCACCAAGGGAGGTTTTTGCTTTTATTAACATTTCAGGTGAAGAAAACTTTGACATTAGTTTTCGTTCTGCATCAGCATTGGATTTATTTTGGGAGCGCTATAACCAGGTTAAGTTTTCTCCTTTATGGACCCCCTTCCTAGTCATTCCTTTGTCAAAACCTTTGATTAAATATGTAACCATTATGTTTAGAAATGAAGGGGTCCATGTTGATGATATTGCCTATTGGTTATCCCTCAAAAGTGAAGTCTTAAGCCCACCTGAAGCCATTCTCGACTCTGAACAATTTTGGACCAGAGGTTGGCAGTTCAAGGTAAAGCTTCGGCAAAATGAGAGCGGTATAGAGCACATTCCCAATTCTTTTCTCTTAGGAAGGGATAGAGGGGTGTGCTTCTATGCCGGTCAGCCTAGAGCCTGTTATAAGTGTGGGTCTCATACTCACCTATCCAGCTCTTGTGATAGACCCCGCTCTGACAATTGTGGGGATATAGGGCACACTGCCTTTCAATGTGTCAATCTCACCAAATGTGACTTATATGATGATACTAGACATGCATTTGCTGAGTGTCTCTGGGCAGCAAAAAACAAGGCCTGCAGTGGTAGTCCCAACCAACTTATTCAGCAAGCTCAAGATCTAGTTGATAACCCTATCCGGACAGCTGCTGCCTCTACTAGGAAGGAGGTAGATCGACAACTGAACTCCCTTCAGACTATGGAGCAATCCCATGTTTTGCCCCCTCCCAGTCCTTTGGATCCCCCCTCCCCTGCCACCCCTCCTTTCCCCTGTGTGTTATGCTTCAAAGCAGGAGAATCAGGCTTTGGAACTTCCAGACCCGTCTCTAGTAGTAGTGGTTAGGAGATCCTCTAGGATTCTTAAACCCCCGCTCCTTCTTTCTCAAACAGTTATTGAGTCTAATAATCCTTTTGCTGTTTTATCACCACAGTGGGGAGATACTGATATGGAGTGTGGAGATCTCAAATCCCAATCTCTGCAGGATAACCCCCCCCCCCGTTCTCTCTCAGGAGGGTTATAAAGGGAAAAAGAAAAGGAGACAGAAAAAGGATGGGTGATTAAGTTTTTTGCTAAATGGTATTAACTATTGGTTCTATAAATGTACATAATTTATTACTTTCTAGTAGGCATCAGATTATATATGACTACATTCATGGTTCTTCCATTGATATTTGTTTCTTTTAAGAATCATGGATGTTTACTTTGGATCAAGCTAGGTTTTTTCAGAGGGAATGGTGTTGGGGCCCCTCCTACTAGTCCTTTGGGCAGCAGTCTGCTGATGGTATTGGGTTTCTTTTTAATTCGTTTGAGTTTTCCCTTATTAAAATTATCGATTTAGTCCCAGGTAGACTGATGATTCTGGATGGGAAATGGGATTCCATGGTATGCAGGTTTATTAATGTCTGTTGCTCACAGGTTAAAGCTGAGAGGGTTGCTCTTTTTTCCATGATTAGACCTTTTTTAGTCACTACTTTTCATATCTTTCTATGTGGTGACTTTAACTGTGAGCTCCAGAAAGCAAAGGGTGGGCTTACGGATAAAGGTAAAAAGATTTATTGCGACTCTAATGCTTTGTTCCAACTTTTGGATACATCAGGCCTAGTGAATAGTTGGCAGTTCCAGCAAGCAGGACCAAAATTTTCTTATTGAAGAAATACTCTCACTTCCATAATTGATTATATTTTTTTATCTAAACACCTACTCCCTTGTACATTTTATACATCTCCTGTAGTGTTTTCGGATCATCTTTTTCTTAAGTGTGTTTTTTTATCTAGCAAGGTAAATTCTCCCCCTATGTCAAGATGGAAACTGAGTTCTCCTCTTTTAAATGATCCACTTATATTGAAGGCTATTAAATCATTGCTCAGTGCACGACTTTCAGTTGCCTTTCTTTATGACAATTTAGGTGACTGGTGGAAGGAATCTAAAATGGATTTCAAATTTTTATTATTAAACCGTGGAAAATCTAGTGCAAACCTTAGTTTTGCACTATTTAAAATTAAATCAACAATTGTATTATTTGTTTTACAAGGCTAACACTTCTAAATTTGATTATTCTTCTCAAATTTCTATCATAAAACAACAATTACTAGAGGTGCAATATAACAGAGCAAATACTATGAAAGTACTTTTTCAGGAAGACACTCAGAAACTAACTTATGGAGACCCATATGAGGCATTTAAATGTTATAAATCTAAGGTTACCATGTCCTGTTTGCTAACACATGAGGGAGAATTGGTTCATGATATTCCTGGTATGCATGCCACTATTAAACAATTTCTAGAGTTGCACAGCCAAGTAGTGCCCCCAAGTGATGAGGAGATGGAAGCTTTTTTGGAAAAGATTCAACTTCCCAATGTTAGGTTTGATAAATCATGTTTAATTACTTCAATAACGGTAGCGGAAGTTGAAATTGCAATTAAGTCCCAAGAGTGGGATTTCCCAGGAATTGATGGTATAACAGTGGAATTATACAAAGCATTTCCTTCTGAATTTTCAGAATGTCTGACTATAGTATTTAATTTTTTTCTCTTGACCCCCACATTTCCTCTTTGGTTTTCTGAAGCTTTATTAATTTTTTTATATAAATCAGGGGATCGGGAGAGATTGGAAAATTGGAGACCAATTACACTACTTAATTCGGATTACAAACTACTAACTAGCATTTTGAATACTCGACTTATGACCTTGGCAACTGTGGTTATATCCCCTTTTCAATATTGTGGGCTCCTGGGCTGAAAAATACAGCAGCCTCTTATGATTCTTAGGGATATAATTGAATATTTTTTATTTCATAAACTTACAGGTTGTATTCTTTCTCTAGATCAGTTGAAAGCTTTTGATCGGGTGTATCACCCTTTTTTGGTTTTAACTTTGCAATATTATGGGGTCCCTTTTTCCTTCATCCAATGGATAAAAATGCTTTATAATTCGGCTGTTATACAACCAGTTATCCATAATTCTATTTTGGAAAGTGTTTATCTAGCCACAGGGGTTCGACAAGAATGCCCCCTAAGTCCTTTATTATATGTATTTACCATTGATGCTTTATTACAGTCATTAACACATCACCCTCAGTGGAAAGGGGTGCTGGGATCCCCTGGGTTGGACACTTTGTATTTGCAGGCCTATGCTGATGATGTTTGTGTGTTTTTTTCTGACTATACTCAAATCCCACTTTTTTTGGATTTTCTGACTATTTATTCCCATGTTTCTAATTCAAAAATTAATACTTCGAAAAGTCAGGGTTTATTTATTGGGGTTAATTCTCCGGCAGAGTTTTCTATTCTGGGAATTCGGATTACCTCAGACCCAATTAAGATCTTGGGGTAAATTTTTGGATCTCAAAATCTTCCCCTTTTGAACTGGGAATGTGCCTTGTCTTTAGCTAATGCTAAAGTTCAAGTGTGGAAACATTGGCGATTGTCTAAACTGAAAAGGGTTCAGGTTATAAAAAGATTTTTGATTCCTAAGTTTTTGTATGTAGCAATGATTTTTCCACTTCCTCAAGAATTTGAAACAAGTTTGTATAGCCTATTTTTTCAGATGTTTTGGGGTAATAGGCTTAACCCCATAAAAAGACAATATACCTACTTAGGGAAAAACAAAGGGGGATAGGGAATGGTAGATCCAGTCACGTTTTTTCTTACATTATTTATTTCTCAAAATGTTAAAATTGGATTATTACCATTAGTATCTTTGAGTGACTTCTTATTTCATAGTGTTGTAGGTCCTTATTTTTCATCATGGCATTCTACCCCCCCCCCGAAATTAACAAGGTTCTTGAAGGTTCCACTCTTTTTTCATCCAGTGGTAAAAAAAAATATATAAATGGGGCCTTCGAGGGCAAGCTGTTTCTCACTTGTCAGGGCCAAACTTATATTCTACGGTTATATTGTTGCTGTATCCTCAGTACCTGCTTTTAAAATTGTCCTACTGCTCTCATTTCAAGATCTTTCTCTCAATTAAACAATCCACAATTGCCTAGTTATATGTGGGAGTTTCAGTGGTTGACTGTCTATGGTAGAATTAGTGCGGGTAATGCTAAGCATAAGACTAAGGGAAGAAATGTTATGTCCATTTTCTGGCTGTACAAATCAAGAAGAGACTATGGAACACTTTTTCTTTCATTGTTATTATGCCAGTTCCCTTTGGAAATTCCTGGCCTTAAAGTGGAATATGAAATGGCTATTAAGTTTAAATTATGATGTTTTGATCTTGGGTATTTTTCCTCAGCTTCAGGTTAAGTACGATCCAAAAACCCTACAGATTTTTTGTTGTTGTTTAAAATATTACTTATGGCAGGCTAGATGCCAGTGGGTTCTTTATCAAAGAATGATGTTTTATGAAACTATTAGTTTATTAATTCAGGGAGCCATGGAGAAGGTTTATTTGAAGGACCTACAATTTGGAACAGCACAAAAAGTGACTGATTGGTGGAAAGGGTTTTTAATTTTTGTTAAATATAAATAGCTTTAGAATTCCCTTTAAGGGGGGCTTGGGGCTAAGTCCTATTACATGTTTAAGCTGAAGAATGACAGCTGAGTTTTTCTTTTCAGCCAATGCCTAATATATGGTCAATAGTAATGTTTATGTTGTACCTTTGTATTTTGTTTTTCTTTGTTGTTATGAAGTTCTTCTGGAAAAGCCTTCCCCTATTTTTTTTGGGGGCGGATGCATCTTTTTTTTCCATATTGCTCCAATACTGAATGACTGAATAATTTGTTTATTATTTTTTGCTTTTTGATTTGTATTTAATTTTGTGCGACCTTATACTATTTATAATCATTTTTTGTTTTGATGTTCAAAAAAAAAAAAAAAGAGGAAAAAAAATTCCCCTGCTCGTTTGGTGGGGTGTGGGGGAGGCTGATACATGGTTCCTTTTACATATTGATCTGATATGTATGACTGTAATACTTATTTGACTTTGCCTTCTGATTTGTATTTTGTTTTGTGTGACTTAACACTGTTTATAATTATTTTGTTTTTGATGTTATTATAATAAAAAAATTCCCTATTCTTTTCGATAAGTGCCATGGGATCTTTAACATCCACCTGAACTACCACCAATTCAGGCAGATGGGACCTCGGTTTAGCATCTCATCCAAAAGATGGCACCTCAGAAGTACGGCACCCCTCTCATGCTGCACTACAGTGTCAGTACTGGGATATTAACCCAAGTGCCAGATGTGGGAACTGAACCCACAGCACTCTGACCTCCCGGCCTCAGAGGTGAGTGTGCTACCTACTGAGCCACTGACACTGTTTGTCTCAGGCAGGTCCTGCCAGATGAATTTGGTTGATTTTTATGACTGGGTTATGAGGGCGCTAGGCAGAGGACATGTGGTGGATGTCCTCTACCTGGATTTCAGCAAGGTCTTTGACTCGGTGCCACACGGTAGGCTGACCTGCAAGTTAAAGAGTCTGGAAGCAGGGAGGAAACTGGTCAGATGGGCTGAGAACTGGCTGCAGGGTAGACAGCAGAAGGTAGTAGTGGAAGGGGGGTAGGGCATCTAAACCCAGGGCAGTAACAAGTGGTGTACCAGAGGGCTCATTGCTGGGATCGGTTCTGTTTAACATTTTCATAGCCAACATTGCAGTAGGGATTAAGAGCAAGATCAGCTTCTTTGCAGATGACACAAAGATTTGTGCCAAGGTACATGGGTTGGGGGCAAAAGAACTTCAGGAGGATTTGGCAAAGCAGGAGGAATGGTCTCACACTTGCCAGCTTGGTTTCAATGCCAAGAAGTGCAAAGTCAGGGCCGGCCTTAGCACCATGCCAGCCGTGCCCCAGCATGTTGGGGGCCCGCCTCGACTGCTGCCACAGAAAGCAACAATATTTTTTTATATTTGTCTTGATATTTATTTGTTTATTATTGTTTGAAATAACGCTGCTGTGCAAATACTATTAAATAAGATTTTCTGTCCGACTGTCTTTGCTGAGCATCTTTGTCCTGCTTTCAAGATCCATGCAGCAAGCCCCCCCCCCGCCTCCACCTCCATGAATCGCTAGCTAGCAGGGTTTAAACTTTAATTTAAAATGCACCTGGCTGCCCAGCTCCCTCCATGAATGTTGTCAGTCTTGTCACTTGTAAGAGATCATGATGACGAGCGATCGTCAATGAGTGGTGATTGAACTGGTAGTCTGTAATAATAGGAACACATTACAAAACAGAACAGAAGACCTGCTAAGCTGTGCCTGTGATGTGACTAGAGAGACAAAGGTTATTATCAATTGAGCAGTGCCAGTGTCACGATTAAAGTCTTTAGAATGTTCTGTGTTTCATTCACTGAATCAAATCATTATTGACGATCAGAAGAGGCACACAGACGCACAAAGTAAGTTTGTGCCTGCTCCATCTGGCATTCGGAGCAACTTGTTTTTTTTGCACCAGGCAACAACAAAGGAACTGACAATAGCTGAGAACTGATGAAATTATCCCCATGATTCAGACCGCTCATCGCCCTGATTTGCCCAGAATTGCTGCAAATGACAGTGCATAATACTGAGTGGTCTATTAACAAAGTTTTTCATTTGAAGTCAAGTGATGAGCTTAACTTTAAATGGAAACTTTGTTAGACAGACCACTCAGTAAGTACTAAGTCATTTGCAGCCATCCCAGGGTACGAGCAGTCTGATTCATTCACAAGTGACACACACATATCTTCAGCTCGCCAGACTTCACAGGCTCTATTATATTTCACTCCTCACACCTCAGAAAAAGTTTAAATAATTTAACTTGTAACTAAGTTGGATTAGCTGAGGTGTGAGTGAGTGAGTGTTTTTGTCCTCCTGTAACGTCCCTGGGTCTGACTGAGAGACGTTATAAGCAGGAGGTTATTATAGTCACATCACAGTGCCATTGCCAACTCACAGTAATAAATTATTGCTTTAACAAAATAATAACACATATCTAGACCAGCAGAAACAGTACCTGCATTGTCTTGTCCTTACTCCTTTGATTGCCCCATATTGTGTAGTAACTTCTGTCTGCCTGGCCTGGCCTGCTCATCATGTGAACTAATAATGCAAGCAACTTAGTGTTAATATGAAAGGGGTCACTGCCTAAAAGGGAATATAATATACTGTACCAGCAAGGAATACAAGGAATACAGGAATGTCAGACAGGGCAGTGATGCCACTGGAGACATGTAATGTGAACTGCTACTGGGCACTGTGTCACTTTTTTTTCTTGCTGGTATATATTCCATTTTAGACAGTGGCCCTTCTCATAGTAAAACTAAGTTAAATTACTATTATTGCATGTGATAAGGCAGATGCAGGCAGACAGAGAGGTTACTACATAGTATGGGACAGAGAAAAGAGTAAGGACAGGCTGTAATGTCATGTCACTCACTGGGCACTAGCTTGGTGATATTTGTAACTAAGACAGTGATATTAAAGTAATACAGTGCCCAGTGGCAATGCACATTGTATTCCTCCAGTGGCATCCCCCTATCTGACATTCCTGTAGGTCAGACTGGGGCATGCCACTAGAGGAGTGCAATTGTGCACTGCCTCTGGGCACTGTGTCTATTTTTAATATTACTCTTACAATTATCATCAGAGCTGGTGCCTAGTGTTCTGACATTGCAACTATCCACTCCTTTCTCTGTCCCATTGTGTAGTAACCTCTCTGTCTGCCCCCGCTTCATCATGTGCAATAATAATAATTCAACTTAGTTTTATTATGAAAAGGGCCACTGTCTAAAATGGAATATATACCAGCAAGAAAAAAAAAGTGACACAGTGTCCAGTGGCAGCGCACATTGCATTCCTCCAGTGGTATACCCCATCTGACATAATGGCATTCCTGTATGTCAGACAGTGGCATGCCATTGGAGGAATGCAATGTGCACTGCCACTGGACACTGTGTCTTTTTTTTTTCTTGCTGGTATATATTCCATTTTAGACAGTGGACTTTTTCATAGTAAAACTAAGCTGAATTATTATTAGTGCACATGATAAGGCAGAGGCAGGCAGACAGTGAGGTTACTACACAGTATGGGACAGAGAAAGGAGTAAGGACAGGTTGTAATGTCATGTCACTTGGCACTAGCTCTGATAATATTTGTAAAAGAGTGATATTAAAAAAAAAGAATGCTGGATGTGTGTGTGTGTGTGTGTGTATGTGTGAGGGGCCCAGAATTGTTAAGGCCGGCCCTGTGCAAAGTGATGCATTTAGGAGGCAAGAACCCAGGACACAATTACTGGCTTGAGGGTGTCCCGTTAACAAAATCCAAGGAGGAGAAGGATCAGGGAGTTCTAATAATCAGGGAGATGAACCACTCTGCTCAGTGCAGGAAGGCAGCAGCGAAGGCAAACAGGATGCTGGGGTGCATAACAAGGGGGATTACTTCTAGGAATGAGGAGGTCATCTTGCCCTTGTACAGGTCTCTGGTGAAACCGCACCTAGAGTAATGTGTGCAATTTTGGAGGTGGTACATCACAGGGCACCAAAAATGATCCTGGGGTTGGGGACAGACCATATGAGGAGAGGCTGAAAGAGCTCAGTATGTATGCCCTGGAGGAAAGAAGGGAGACAGGGGATATGATTGAGACCTTCAAGTACCTGAAGGATTTGAACAGAGTAGACACCAGGTGTATGTTCAATCTGAAGTGTGGAAGGGAAACCAGGGGACACTCTATGAAGTTGGAAGGGGACAGGTTCAAGAGGGAACTGAGGAGGCAGTATTTCACAGAAAGGGTGGTGGCAGGGTGGAACACTCTGCCAGGGGAAGCTGTATCCCTGCAGACTGTTGGGTGCTTCAAGAGGGGGTGGGACAGATTCAAGAGGAGGGTACAAACTGGGAAGGGGCAGGAGATGGGGGGAGGGCATATAAGGTAGGGGGAGCAGCTGCAGTCTAATGGACTGAAGTGCTACACACTCGAGCAGACTAGATAGATTAAATGACCTGTATCTGCTGGCAAATTCGTATGTTTGCATGAGTGCAGTCTCTACACACTGGGGTTAGGCGTACCACGGTTTGAAAATGGTGCCTTTCTTCCTGAGTGGCAGTTACCTTTAGAGCAAAAAGTAGTAGAGGGTTGTTTAGCCCAAAAGAGAAACGCACTGCAGGTGTGAGACAGCTCCAGGTGCTGCAGCGTACAGGGCAAGAGAGCTCAAAGTTCAGGAAGCAGGGGTCCGGGGAGGAAAAAGTAGCTCCTTTAGAGCAGAGAGCTGCAGAGGGGCTGTTTAGCCCAAAAGAGAAACCTCCTGTGCTGTGGGTGTGGGGCAGCTCCAGGTGTTGCAGTGTGCAGGGCAGGAGAGCCTGCAGTTCAGGAGGCAGGGTCCGGGGAGGAAAAAGCAGCTGCTTTAGAGCAGAGAGTTTCAGAGGGGCTGTTTAGCCTGAAAGAGAAAAGTCCTGTACTGCAGGTGTGGGGTGGCTCTAGGTGCCGCAGTGTGCAGGGCAAGAGAGCCCGAAGTTCAGGAGGCAGGGGTTTGGGGAGAAAAAAGCAGCTGCTTTAGAGCAGAGAGTTTCAGAGGGGCTGTTTAGCCTCCCCAAAATAGAAACATCCTGTGCTGCGGGTGTGGGGTGGTTCCAGATGTTGCAGTGTGCAGGGCAGGAGAGCCTGAAGTTCAGGAGGCAGGGGTCTGGGGAGAAAAAAGCAGCTACTTTAGAGCAGAGAGCTGCAGAGGGGCTATTTAGCCTGAAAGAGAGACATCCTGTGCTGCGGGTGTGGGTGATTGGTGTTACCTGACTGATTATGCTAATTGTCCATGTATAAACTGAGGGCAGATGTGATTCCCCTTCACAAAAGTGGGAGCAAGGCAGAAGAGGGAAACTACAGACCTGTTAATTTAACCTCAGTGGTAGGAAAAATGATGGAATCACTTCTGAAGGAGAGAACTGTTGAGTATCTAGAGGCCAGAGGGGCACAGTACCCTAAGCAGCATGGATTCACAGCGGGAAGGTCATGCCAGACAAATCTGATAGATTTCTTTGACTGGGTGACCAAAGTAGTAGATCCGGAGGGGGGGCTGAGGACATGGCCTACCTAGACTTTAGCAAGGCATTTGACACAGTCCCACACAAAAGATTAGTATACAAGTTAGCCAGCCTGGGAGTGAGTCACAAGATGACAGCCTGGGTAAAGAATTGGCTGGAGAATAGGACACAGAGAGTAATAGTAAATGGAGTCCACTGTGAAGAAAGGCGGGTTACTAGTGGGGGTACCGCAGGGTTCAGTATTGGGACCGGTCCTCTTCAATGTCTTTATAAGCGACATTGCAGAGGGACTGGAAGGAAAAATACGCCTCTTTGCAGATGACACAAAGATCTGCAACAGAGTTGATACACAAGGTGGGGTGGAAAGGATGAGAAGGGACTTGGCAAGGTTAGAGGAATGGTCAAATGTATGGCAGCTTAGATTCAATGCTAAGAAGTGCAAGGTAATGCACCTGGGAAACAAAAACCCAGGGGAAGAGTACACAATGGGGGGTGAGATACTAACAACAACAAAAATGGAAAGGGACCTGGGGGTAGTCATATCAGATGACCTAAAGGTGGGCAAGCAATGTGAGGGCAGCAAGGAGGGCTGAGGAGATACTGGGATGCGCAGGGAGAGCATCACCAGTAGAAAACAGGAAGTTATTATGCCTCTGTACAGACAGCTGGTGAGACCCCATCTGAGTACTGTGTGCAGTTCTGGAGACCCAATCTCTGCAAAGACATAGACAGGATGGAAGCTGTCCAGAGGAGGGCAACTAAAATGGTGCAGGGTCTGCACCGGACGTCATATGAAGAGAGACTTAATGAGCTTAATATGTATAGCCTCGAGGAAAGGAGGAGAGGAGGACATGATAGAAACTTTCAAATACCTCAAGGAAATCAACAAAGTCCAAGAAGGTAGCATCTTTCAAAAAAGAGGTGTGCAAGAACAAGGGGCAATTTGAAGATACAGGGGGCAGCTCAGAGGTAATTTAAGGAAGTATTTTTCAAAGAGGGTTGTGGATGCGTGGAACGGCTTTCTGGAGGAGGTTGTGGAGTCAAAAACAGTGGTGGAATTCAAGCATGCATGGGACAGTCATAAGGCAATTCTAGGGGGTTGGGGTAGGAAGAAGTAGACTGCTGGTTAACTAGGATCTGCAGCTTATCCATTAGGTAGGGAAATGGGCAGACTGGGTGGGCCAAGCAGTCCTTATCTGCTGTCAAAATCTATGTTTCTATGTTTAATCTACCTGCATGATACCTCATATGACTTTTGGCACAGGCCCTACACCATCTTTGTTGCCCTTCTTTGAACTGTCTCCACTCTGTTTACATACTTACGGAGATGCAGCCTCCAGAACTGGACACCGTATTCCAAATGAGGCCTCACTAATGATTTGTACAGTGGCATCACCATCTCCTTCCTTCTGCTGGTGACACCTCTCCCTATGCACCCCAGCATCTGTCAGTTTCAATTTCTATGTTCCTATACCACCCCCTGATGAAGACCAATTGCTGGTTGAAGCGCTGAGTAGTAATCCTCATCCTCGGTTTGGAATAAAATCTGGTTCATTGGAATAATTCCTCAATGTCTTGTTACTTTTGTGCAGTGTGTAGAACTTTGTTTCATATGGGATTTGAGCTAACTGCATCTCTCTGCATCACCCCGCTACCCCAGAGACGTGTTTCTCTTCTCTGTGTCTTGTAATGAGGAATGTGCTCCTGACTTGCCACCCCAACCCTCCAGGAGCCCAGCAAGGTCAAGATGGCTCTCCTCTGCCTAGGTAACCTCTGAGGCAATGGCATCAAACTTGGTGGATCCTGGGTGGGGCAAGAGGTCCTCTTGGATCCTAGTCAGTTTGACATGGAGACCAGTGACCTCTGTCCTCAACCCTGAGAGGTGCAGGCAGATGGGGCAGCACTCAGTCTCCACAATGTCTCCCGTAATACTGCAGGTATACAACCATTGCACTGCAACACTCCCTTATCTGCTAATCTGAATTCACTCCTTTTTGCTTCTAAATTTGGATTGCCCCTACAGTCCCTTACCTCTTCTTGCTCCTTTCCCACCTACACTCTGTATTAGGACTTTATTTAACACCTTACCTTAGATAGGGTGTTACCTGTGTAACCCCTAGGTGGCGCTATCCCAAGGGCTACCACCCTGCCTGCTTGGTTAGTAGCAGGTTAAGGGGCCTAGGTTAGGTGACGGGTGCCTCCATCCAGACATCAGGGTTGATAGTGGTCAAACTAGCTTGGGCACAGCCCTCTGGGACACTGTGACCCCCCTCAGTTCCCACCAGTGGCCCACACAATACACAATGAGTACCTTCACAATTGACATTTACCACCAGGGCCGATTTCTCCAGTTTGACCCTGTGGACCCCCTGTAAAACAAGGTTAGGCAGCACAAATGACAATAGTACAGTACCCCCAATACAAATGGAAACCATAGTCAATTTAAATGCAGAAACAGTAAGATCTGATTTATTGGGGGGGGTGTTAACAAGGATTGGGGCAATCAAGTTATTAGCTTACTCTCTATAATAATCACACTGTTATGGATGCAGTACAGAATTCCCCTACACTGTCACACACACACACACACACTGGGTACCAGGTGAAAGGCAGATAGGCTAGTCAGGATCATTGCCCGGGGAAGGCCGGTGTCACAGCTGGGTGGGGCCCTGTGATGGAAAAACCACATGCACACACAACCAATTTGTAATCTGGAGCCAGATGGCTCAGTTCGTGAAGAAAAGAAACCACAAACAATTAGTGACACACTTTTGATTTAAAGGATGGTTGCAGGGGGCTACCCTGATAGTTACTCACTGTACCCAAAGTTGACCACAGGTTGGAAGAAGGTCGCGGCGGCAGATGGGCGTTCTGGTTTGCCAGAAGAAGCAGGGCACTCATCGACAAATCTTCTCTGTACAGCAGGGCAGGAGGATAAGACCCTTGTGGCAGGGTCAAACTGCATTATCCAGAAACAAATTCAGTCCGAAGGGAGCTGGGTATGACTTCCAGCCCTCAACACACAATTCAGTCTGGGGAAACCAGATTGCGACCCCCCTTCAGTTCACAACACATTTATATGTAAAATCCAGCAGCTCACAGTTCAGGCTGGGGGAAAAACAAATCACGACACCCTTTAAATAAACTGCACATTTATATGTAAAGGGTATTACTGTACCAGACAGGCTGCTCCTCGATCCCAATCTCAAAGTCACTGCTAACACCCGGGAGCACAGAGGTAGCTGAAGTTCCTGACAGGCCAATCATGTCTAGCAAAATCATCGGTCTTCTACAGGTTGAGTCTGGTTTCTAAATCAGTAGCTTAATTTAGTTCTGCACACCGGATTTAGTCTGATAAACCAAGCACTTTACTCCTCTCAGGGCAGAAAACAACTAGCAGACCAGAAATCAGGCCTTCCACGATTCTCCCGTGCGAACTCTACGAGCTGCTTCTCTCTCAGCTTCCCACACACATCTGGCTTGCTAGCAGACAGCCCAGGGGCTTTCAGTTAGATTCAAAAGATTCGATTGGTTGGTTCAGGTGTCAGTCACAACAGGCTCCCTCTATTGGTGCAAAAAGGCGCCAAAGGTCCAAAAACTACAATTCCGAGTCTCACTCCACACAGCCCCATTTCAGCAGGCTCCATTTGAGAGTCCTAAGTACTGATTGGTCCCATTCAGCAGTCCGGGACCAAAATGGCGGAACAACACTGAACAGTCTTTGCTGCAAGAAAAGCAAGTTAGAACAAACTACATTTTTACTACTATTTTAACGATCTACCAGCAATCAGTTACATCTTTCAACAGGGTTCACTCTGCACATTTAGCGATGGCAGAAATGGAGCGATTATTCAGCAGCCCAGGTGGGACTCAGGCTTAGAAACACACAGTCCCTCATTTAAACTAATTCTGAATGCAGACAGGCAGCCCTTAGAACAGTACATGGAGGCTTTAAGAGCACTTACAGGCAAAACCATTTAAATGGCTTTAATGCCGAACACCTTCCAGACAGTGAGCAATTAGGCCAGCTCTGGGAAGACTTTTCTGGAACCTCCATTTATAGGGGAGTTACACCTGCTTTACCTTTTAACAGTAATTTAAACCCAGGCATAGCTCTTCCAGTACCTCCTGCTTCTTTACTCCTTCAACTAATTTTCCTCATTTGCTCTTACTGAACTGCCGTATCCGTCTACCCCAGATAGGGTGTCTCCTGTTTTCCCACCTATAATTACATTATCCAATTTTTTTCACTCAAGTTTTTCTCTCTGTTACAAACATACAAAATTTGCCAGCAGATAAAGGCCTAGAAGTCTATCAAGTCTGCTCGAATGTGCAGCTAGCCCCCCTTATTCTGCAGCTGCCCCTCTCTTCCACCCTTCCCTTCATTAACCCTCCCCTGTTCTGTCCCATCTCCTTTTGAAGCAGTCCACTGTTCTACTGATCCACTGCAGGTAATGCATTCCACCCAGCCACCACCCTTTCTGTAAAAAAGTGTCTCTCTTCTCCTCCTGAACCTTCCTCCTCCAGTCTCATATCCATGGCCCTGGTGGCCTCCCTCCCTTACTTTGAACAGCCCCTCTGTACCTGTCTTATTTATTCCTTTCATGTATTTAAAGGTTTCAATCATATCACCCCTGTCCCTCCTCTGTTCCAGTGAGTACATGTTCAACTCCTTCAACCTCCTCTCGTATGATAAGTCCCCCAGCCCCTTGATCATCTTTGTCGCCCTTCGCTGCACCCCCTCCAGTAACTTAATGTCCCTCTTCAGATATGGGCACCAGTACTGCACGCAGTACTCCAGATGTGGTCTAATGACCTATACAGTGGCAGAATCACCTCCTCCATCCTTGAGGATATACCCCTTGCAATACAACCCAGCATTTTTTTGGCCTTTGCAGCTGCCTTCCTACATTGTGCCAAGTTGTTCCTTGACCCTGTAATGAGCACACCCAGATCCTTCTCCTCCTCTGTCTGGGCTAGCTGCACTCCCCCCAGATGGTAACTCCTCCTTGGGTTCTTCATCCCAAAATGCAGCACCTTGCACTTTTTGGCATTAAAGCCCAGTTGCCAGTTGTCTGACCAGGCTTCAAGCTTTGCCAGATCATCCTGCAACCCCTGCCACCCCCCTAGGTCATCCACCACCGCGCCTAGCTTGGTATCATCAGCAAACAGACTGATCTTGCTCTTGATGTCCCATGACATGTCTGCAATGAATATCCCAAACAACACTGGTCCCAACACCGAGCCCTGTGGAACACCACTCGTCACTGGCCTTGGGTGTGAGAGCTCCCCACCCACCACCACCCTCTGTTGCCTGCCCTGAAGCCAGTTTCCTGCCCATCTCACCAGCTTTGCACCCCCTGTGCCTACTACTTCCTTTCCAGCCTTCCATGCGGCACCAGCTCTAATGTCTTACTGAAGTCCAGACAGGACATCCACTGCATGGCCTCGTCCAGTTGTCTAGTTGCCCAGTCATAGAACTCCACCATGTTGGTTTGGCAGGATCTGCTACATATGAAGCCATGCTGTCTGCTGTCCTGTAGTCCTTGGCCTCTAGGAGGCCACCAGCCTCTCCTTCAGGATAGTCTCAATAGCTTACCCACATGATGGAAGTGAGGCTCACTGGTCTGTAGTTTCCCCGGTTCATCCTTGGGGCCACTCTTGTGGAGGCACCACATAAACCATCCTCCAGTCCTGGGGGTACACACCGAATGCTTGGTAGGGGCATTAAATAAGGTCTGCCAAAGGTCCTGCAAGGATCACTGCCAGCTCCTTCAGTACCCTGGGGTGGATACCATCTGGGCCCGGTGCCTTGTCCACCCTCAGTGCCTTCAAACCCTCTCGAACTCTGCCCTCCATGATTTCCCCATCTGTCACCTCTCCCCCCCGCTTCTGCCATTTCTCCCACCTTGGGTGTCACCCCCCCTCTTCTCTTTAGTAAATACTGAGCAGAAGTACTCATTTAGTGCTTCTGCCTTATCGCACCCTGCTTCCACCCAACCCCCTCCTTCCTAATCCTTACTATAGTCCTTACAGCTCCTTGTCTCCTGATGTGCTTAAGAGTCCTTCTCCCCTTCTTAATTCCTTGGCCAGCCTGAGGTTCCATAGATGCTTTGGCTCCTTACTGTCCTTTGTCACCTCCTTGATTCTGTCAAGTACCCTCCTGTTCTCCTCCCTCCCTGTTTTCTTTGTACTTCCTAAAGGCAGTTCTTTTCCTCTTTACCTTTCCCTGACCTTCTTGCTCAACCAGCTTCGGTTTCTTTAGCCATAGCCTTCTTGCTCTGAGCTTTGCAGCAGGTTTTGGTTGCCTCCACTATCCCCAGCTTTATGAGCTCCCACCTCTGGTTAGTGTCCATGCTAGATTGAATTCTGGCCAGGTACCCTTTTACCACTTCTCCCATGCTCCCAAAGTCGGCCCTCCTGAAGTCCAGCACTCTTGTGCCAGATTTCACTCCTTCCTTGCCCATATCCAATGTGAGCCATACTGAGTGGTGGTCACTCTCTGACAGCGGTTCCTCCACTGTAACTTCTCTCACAAAGTCCCCATTTGCCAGCACAAGGTCAAGGGTATTCCCTAACCTGGTTGGTTCACTGACCATTTGCAGTAGGAAGCTGTCCTGGAAGGCATCCAGCAGTGCCTGCTCCCTTCTGTTCCTGGTTGTTGGGGTGCTCACTCCACTCCTGGCATGTTGAAGTCCCCCACAATCACCACACTACATCTTCTCGCAGGGTCCTCCTGATCCATCCGCTAGTTCCCTGTCTAACTCCTCCATCTGAGATGGTGGCCTGTACACCACTCCCATTCTAAGAACCTATTCTTGGAATCCTGGATTTGCATCCAAAGTGACTCAGTACTACCCTTCTCTCCTTCCTCACTTACACTTCAGTTCTTCCCTTCACCTAAATTACCACCCCCATCTTTCCCAATCATCCTGTCCCTAAAATAACCTGTACCCTAGGTACAGACAGGTCCTAAGTCATTGTATTGGGTGGCCCATGTTTCTGTGATGGCTGCAATGTCCACCTCTCCTCTGCCAGAGAACCTGTAACTCTGCAGTTTCCTCCCAAGGCTCCTAGCATTAAGGTAACCACCTTCCACTCCCCGTCTGCCCTCCTTTCCTAGCATACCAATAGTACTTGCCATTTGTCCTTTGTCACTGTTATGGGGTAAGCTCATATGGTTTCCCAACCTGTGGTCTCTGCATATCTCTTCCCAATTGCCACCCCACTCCTAGTTTAAATTCCCAACTTCCTCTATGTACTCCTCCATCCTCTATTTCAACACTTTCTTTCCCTCCTCACTCAAGTGTAGTCTGTCCTTGGCATAGAGACTACTGTCCTCCCAGGTCCCCACCCCCCCAACAGCCCATACCCTATAGCACAACACCAGGTTCTTAGCCATCCATTAAATTCCTCTATTCTCAGCTTTCTTGTTGTGCTTGCCTTTGGCACTGGAAGTATCTCTGAAAAAGTTACTGCTCTTCCTGCCCCCTCACATAATTGTACTAGTTCCTCAAACCTCCTCTGGACTATAATTACTGTCTTGTCAGCCAGGTCGTTTGTCCCAAGATGTATAATTAAATAAGGCTTGTCCCTACCCCTTCTAGCATATTTCAGAACAGATTGTCCCACCCTTTCCGCTGTCATTCCTGGTATGGCCTCCACCTTGCTACCCCACCTGACTCTTCTTAGTATTGAGTCCCCCAGCACTAAGATTCCACCCCTCTTACTCACTGCTTGCTTCCATTCATCTCCCTCTCTCATTTCCAGCTCCTCTTCTTCCTCCTGCACATTATTTCCCCCTTTTACCCCTATTGCAATTCTCCCAGCAGAACTTCCCCCCGCTCCAGTTTGGTCCAGGCATTTATCAATTACTCCTCCAATTTCATCATTTCCCTCCTCCACCTTCTTCCTCTCTAGCAGTGCAAAACTATTTTCTGAAGACCTTTCACAAATGCCCGCTCCCTCTCTCTTCATAGTGTCCTGTTCTCCTTTCCACTCCATGACTTTTGCCACTTCTTCACCTTCCTCACAAGTCCCTATCTCCTCCTTCTATTTGTCTTTTGTCTCCTGACCTGGTTTCCCGACATCATTCTTCCTGGCCTGGGCCCCTTGTCTCTGCTTCTTCTTCTGACCCCTCACCACTGTTTGCTAAATCACCCTCCCTCATCTCCTCTTCCTTCCTCCAGTATTGGGCCAAACCCACCCCAATCTGCCTTGCCTGTCTTAGTTCCTCCTGCAGACCCTCAATCTCCTTTCTAAGTTTCTTCATATGGTTGCACACTAAACATCCTCCACACTCCAGGCAATGTTTGAAAAGATTGGTGCACCGCAGTTGTTGCAGCCTACCACCGCATCCATTGCTGTTGTTGCCCTCCAGCCACCCCCCCACCCTTCCAGATGCAGGATACCAAACACTCCCCAAGTCTCCTCTCCCCTCTATCAGTGCAAAACATTCTCTTTATTTCCTTACCTACTTTGTTGTACACATTTAGATAGACTGAGTAACTGCTTTTTATATTCCTATGTAATAGCTTGACAGAATACACCAGGAGAAAGGACTGCTGTGTGACTGAACTTCTCTGCTGGGACTAAAGTAGAAGAACTCTTGTATTTGACCTTTAATTTAGGGTAAAAAAACTAACATACAAAAAAAAAAGTGTGTGTTTGGGTTAACTGAACTGAATGGGTATCTGAAGAGTTATCTAGGTGTAAATCTCAGGTGACTGAAAGGACTTAACTGCTGTGAGGTTTAAAGGGTACCTAAACAAGCAGTTTTTTAAAACTGCAAACTCCAAAATCTGGCTTCATATGGAGGTAAAGTAAAGGCTGCTGTTTACATGTATGCTAAAACTGCATTTATGTAAATAACATAAATGCAGTTTCATGCTTTTAAAAATTGTAAACATCAGCCTTTCACATTCAAAAAACAGCCTAGGCTTCTCCCTAAGATGTCTGCCAAGTGTGTTAAGTGATGAGTCATAATGACATAATTTGAGCCAGAGACAGAGATCAACATATAATTCTATAGTGCTAACTAGTTCTTCTTTCTCTCTTTATTTTGAATTGTTGTACCAGAATGATCAACACCACGTATTACCTCATGGATTATTTTGATCAGTACACGTTAGGCTATGATTTTGTTCATTTTGTTTACTTTAACTTGCAGAAAATGTCTTGCAATCCAGCTGATTTTTTCTTTGGCAGACTGCATTACAGTACAACACTTCAAATAACTGATGATCTAGTGGTTATATGATGCACTGAATTATGATTTTTGTTAACCAGAAGAGACACACTAAGGTGACAGCTTGTTTACAGTTGTGGCCTAGGAGCACAAGGAAGTTTAGTGACTTGCTCAGGGTCACACAGCAAAGTACCAGTCTTGTTCAGTTCCAAAGCTCATGCTCTCTTGTTAATCCACAAATAAGGCTTTCTTTTTCCATGTGCACCCCCTGCACCTAGCCTGCCTTCTGTTGAACACCCCACCATCCACACCCTGTCCTTAGTACTGCCTGGGGACACATATGAGCTTGCGGTCTCATGAAGAGAATTATCACACCTCAGATTGTAATTTTGTACCTCAGAGAGTTGTGTGCACCTATACTGATATGCATCATCAGCTGGCACTGTTAAAAAATGCCTCCCAAATCACTCTCCAGTTCACATTCTCAATGTCTGACTTCTGCTCCCACAGCACATATTAAATGGATCACCATCCTTCTGCACAGTGATGGTAGTATGTACAGTTCCCTGTTGAGTTTTTTTCTCACCTTCCCAGTAATTCTTCTCCAGTACTTTTCTGTGCTCTGCTCCACAATGCGAGTTGGCTGGCTACCACCCTTCCAAATCTTGAATGAGCTATACACAACTCCCTCAATACTGTCCTAACAAATATCAACATCCTCCCCCCACCCCATAATCTCCCTACACTGAATTCAAGTAACAGTTTAGGTGCAGCCTTGCCACTCAGAGTATTTGTCATTGTTGGCTACTCTCATCCACAGTCAGGTAGTGAGCACACTGCTGGCAGCCTCACATTTCAGATCTCACAGTGATCTGCTCCAGCGATCCTCCTTCATGTCTTCAACTAACCTGAATATAGCTGTACCCTGCTGGAATGGTCTTCAGTTTCCTCTCTGGCATTCATTCTTCTCACCTGCTCCCCACACCAAAACTGGTGAGTTCACTACCCTTCCGCATCCATGAATGTGGTTAGTACAGTCTCCGTGTTATAATTACATATTAATAATAAACGCGGATCTACTGGTAAGCCAGGCTGATAGCAGCATGGAACAAGTGGAAAAATAGGCTTTCCTACTCATATAAGATCTAAGCCATCTATGATTAGGCACTATTAAATGACATGCATAATGATGTACACACCTGTCATTTAATAGTGCCTAATCAAAGGTAGCCTCAATATTTTAAGGATAGGAAAGCCCATCATTCCCCTTGTTCCCTGCTGATATGAGCCTGATTTACTGGAAATATATTTTTATATTTGATATGTCAAAATAAAACGGGCACTGTTCTACTTGCATTCATTATTCAGAAGGGTTATGAGCTCACCAGTTTTCCGTGTGAGGAGAAATAGTGAAGACTGAATACCAGAGGGGGACTGAGAAGGCCACTCTTGCAAGGTACTGCTATATTCAGGGAAGAGGAAGACAAAGAGAGAAATATGAACAGATTACTGCAGAGAAATAGGATGGGCTGCCAGCACCTTTGATCACTACCTGACCCTATTGTCCTGTCCAACATTCCCCTTCCTATAAAACCAGTGCATGCAATTGTCCAAGGCTGTGTGTGGATATTAATGTATGGAACAGCTGCCACTACACGTTTAGTCACTTCACTATCACTCTAGTATTGCTTGTAAAGCACTTTGGGATACAGTGTGTATGAAAGCCACTATATAAATGCTGATTCTTATTCCTATTCTTATTTCCCATGGAAAAAGAGGACAAGACAAGTATATATTTGAGTTTCGAGAAAGTATGAACTCTAACATTGGACTGCACAAGAACTTTGCTACAAAAAAGAGGTGGCTCTAGGGGGTGGCGAAGGGTGTGACTGCACCCCCCCCCACATAGTAACATACTTGCTTGCAGCTGCTGCTGCATTTCACTTAGTTGAAAAAGTCTGATTTATTGATTATACAAATGTTTACATTCAAACTATGAATTACATTTGTAGGCTCTGTCAAAAATGTACTAGAAAAAATAATAGCAGAAAATATAAAGCTTTAATAAAAATGTTAAAAAGTGCATATTAAGCATGCACACCACCCCAGCACCCCCACTGTAGCACCCTGGATCCACTATAACCACTAGACCACCAGGTTACTCAAGATTTGTACTGCACTGTGGTTTGCCACAGAGAAAGTCGGTTGGATTAAAACACATTTTCAGCACGTTAAAGTAAACAAAATGAACAGAACCATAGCCTAACGTGCATTATACAAAATAATGCACATGGTTTTGTCCATTTGGGTGGAACACTTCTATACAAAGGGAAAAAAGAACTAGTTAGCACTACAGAGGGTCATATATCTCTCTGACTTTGGCTCAGATGACATCACATTTGGCAGCCATTTTAGGAAGCAAGTAAGACAGTTTGTTCTAAATTGGAAGGCTGATTTTACCATTTTCAAATGCTTTGGAACCGCATTTAGGAAAATGATGTAAATGTAGTTTTAGCATTAATGAATACAGCAGCCTTTCATTTAGTCACCTATGGAGTCAGATATTTGAATAGTTTGTTGTCAAAATGTTGTTTAGGTATCCTTTAAAATACTTGTAGAAAGATCTGGTAAGTAGGGGGAGTGGCTTAGCTAGAAGGAAGCTACATTTAAAGACTGCCTTAGAAAGTTTCTGCTAATAGCTTGGCAGAAGACACCAGGAGAAAGGACTGTTGTGTGACTGAACTTCTCTGCTGGGACTAAAGTAGAAGAAATTTGTATTTGACCTTTAATTTAGGGTAAAAAAACTAACATACAAAAAAAAAAGTGTGCGTTTGGGTTAACTGAACTGAATGGGTATCTGAAGAGTTATCTAGGTGTAAATCTCAGGTGACTGAAAGGACTTAACTGCTGTGAGGTTTAAAATTACTTGTAGAAAGATCTGGTGAGGAGGGCTTAGCTTAGAAGGAAGCTACATTTAAAGACTGCCTAGAAAGTTTCTGCTAATAGCTTGGCAGAAGACACCAGGAGAAAGGACTACTGTGTGACTGAACTTCTCTGATGGGACTATATTGCCCTCTTTCCCTTCCCTCCACCCAAAGCTAGTTCTATTTTTATAGGCACAGAATTGGACTGACAACAGAAACTTCCTGTTTAGGGGCAGGAAGTGAGTGATCACAGAACCACCAAGGACCCACCATCCTAGAAGGGCAAAAGTAGCTCTCCGGGCCCCTCTAGCTGCTGAAAGTCTGCCTCTGAGCAAGTAAGTGGTCTACTGTGAAATATAGGATATTCTTGTCTCAGAACAGGACAATCAGGAGCTTAAAGTGCACACAGGCAGAAAGTAGGAGAGAGAAAAAAAAACAGAGGAAAGAGTAAGGATTGCAAACAGTTAAGGGGCCAGAAATAAGACATGATTGAGTGGTGAGTGCAGTGGCTGTGGAGCAAGCAGTCTTCCGGGAGATGTTCTGGAGGACACGGTGTTGTCCCATCTGCAGGCACCTCTCTGGGCTGAGGGAGGAGGTTGCTCATCTCCAGGCTGAGTTGGCCAGATTTGTGGGACCTCCTCTTCCATCCAGGGACCACCAGTGCCACTGCCGCTGGCCCCAGAGGTTGCCAAGAAAGAGGAGTGGTTGGACCACAGTGGGCTCAGGGAGGGTGAGGGTGGTGGAACAGAGGCACATCCTCCCATTGTACCTCCACAATTCCTATGCCATTCTGGCAAAGTGTGGTTCCTCTATGGAGGCACCCACAGTGGAGACCAAGGAGGATGCTGGGAACCTCCACAAAGGAGACCCACAGGAGGGTGGCAGGGGACCCTGCAGGGGAAGAAAACAACTCCTGGTGGGGGACTCCATTGTTAGGAAGGTAGAACTGGGGGAGGAAGGGGAGAGGGAGGTAAGGTGCCTTCCTGGTGCCATGGCTTGCAGGGACAGGAAGTGAATCCTCAGGATTGCCGGAGCAACTGCACAGGGGAGGGAGCTGGATGTCATTGTCCACCTAGGGACAAATGACCTGGCTAAGAAAGGGATTAGAGAAGTGCAGGAAGAGTTTGTAGGAGTGGGGAGGGTCTTAGTCAAAGTAGCGCACGTAACCTTCTCGGAGGTGCTACCCATCTATGGCATAGGAGAGGCTAGGTGTTCCGCACCATGGGATTCAATCAGTGGTTGAAAAGCTGGTGTGAGCTCAGGGATTTGGCTTCTTTGGGGACTGGGGGTCCACCTGGAGTGATGCAAGCCTATACTGGCATGATGGGCTGCATCTGTCCAGAAGGGAACCAGAATCCTAGGTGATAGGTTTAAATGCTTCATTGGCAAGCTTTTAAACTAGCCAAGGGGAGGCACTGGAAAGGAGCAGGAAAATCCTAGCCCCCAAATAATCACGGTAGTAAGGGCAAACACCAACATAGAGGTGTCGATAGGGAGAAGGGCAGGGTAAATGGAGAAAGTGACAAAGGCAAGAAGGACAGGATGGGGCAAAGGGAGTAAGGCCATCAGGAAATGGAGGGTAAGAGTACCAATGCCCGTAGTCTGGGCAACAAGCTCCTGAGCTGATGGCCTTGATGGAAGAGGGGTGCCTGGATATCGTAGCAGTCACAGAAACATGGTACACAGAGAACCATGACTGGGATGTTAACATACCAGGGTACATAACCTACAGGAGAGACAGGCAGGGGAGAAGAGGGGGAGGAGTAGCTCTCTATGTAAAGGAAGGGATAAAAGCAACTGAACAAAAGAGTAAACAGGGAGGAGAGGAGGCACTGTGGGTCACCTTGGAGACTGGAAAGGGCACCACAATCCGCGCAGGGGTTGTGTACAGACCCCCATGTCAGGGGGAAGGAATGGACAAGGATATGATAGAAGGCATTCTTAGAATGGCAGAGAAAGGGGAGATACTGTTGATGGGAGACCTGAATATGCCAGATGTTAACTGGAGCACATTTGCTGCAGCCATCCAAGAGCAGGGCCATTCTTGATGCCCTACAGGTGGCAGGCATTAGACAGCTAGTTTCGAACCCACTCGTGAGGGAGCAATCTTAGACTGCACTCTCAAACAGGGGCAGGAGAGGATCTCAGATCTAGAAGTGGGTTGCCATCTGGGACAAGTGACCATCAAACAGTGTGGTTCATGTTAAACTCAGCTACAGAGTCAAGCCATACAAAAGTGAGGGTACTGGATTTTAGGAGGGCTGACTTTGGCAAGATGGGAGAGTGCCTCAGAAAAGCACTCAGCAAACAGGCTAGAAGGAGGTGTGGAGCAACAATGGGGAATTATCAAACTGCCATCACAGAGGCAACAAGCCTTTGTCGCGAAGCAAATGAACAAATCAAAACAAAAGAAAAAGCCACTATGGTTCTCAAAAGAGGTGGCTGTGAAAGTCAGGATGAAAAGATAGCATTCGGAAGTATAAGGAAACACAGAAGGAGCAGGACAGAGAGCTGTACCAGTTAAGGCAGAAGGAAGCAGGGAGGGAAGTCAGAATAGCAAAGGCCCAAACTGAAGAAAAGATAGCCAACTCAGTTAAGAAGGGGGATAAAACCTTTTATAGGTACATCAGCGAGTGTAGAAAGACAAAGGGAGGGATAGTGAGGTTGAATAGAATGAACAGTGGGTGGGCAGAGGGGGACAGTGAAAAAGCAGGAATACTGAATGAATATTTCTGCTCAGTATTCACAAAAGAGGAGGGGGAAGTGCCTAATCCAATTAACAGAAGCACTCTTGATAGGGGGGTCGATCCCAGTCCTTTCACAGAAGAAAGGGTTCTGCAAGAACTCCTAAAACTGAAGGTGGACAAAGCAATGGGTCCTGATGGAATTCACCCCAGAATTCTAAAAGAATTAAGGAGGAACTAGTGAAAACCACTGGCTACTCTTTTAATAAATCATGGGAGGATGGTGTGGTACCGAGGACTGGAGGAAGGCGGATGTGATTCCACTTCACAAAAGTGGGTCCAAGACAGAGGCAGGAAACTACAGACCTGTCAGTCTGACCTCTGTGGTAGGGAAAGTGATGGATCACTTCTGAAGGAAAGAATAGTCGAGTACCCAGAGGCCAGTGGGAGCACAGGACCCAAGGCAGCATGGGTTCACAGCGGAAGGTCATGTCAGACTAATCTAATAGATTTCTTTGACTGGGTGACCAAAGTAGTAGACCAGGAGGGGCTGTGGACATGGCCTACCTAGACTTTAGCAAGGCATTTGACACAGTCCCACACAAAAGATTAATAGTCAAATTAACCAACCTGGGAGTGGGACCCAGGTGGTAGCCTGTAAAGGCTGGACAACAGGACCCAGAAGGTAATTGTAAATAGAGTCCATTCTGAAGAAAGGGGGTTACTAGTGGCACCGCAGGGTTCAGATTGGGTCCAGTCCTTTTAATGTCTTCATCAGTGACATTGCAGAGGACTGAAGGAAAAGTATGCCTTTTGCAGATGACACAAAAATCTGCAACAGGGTTGATACACAAGGAGTACATGGAAAGGATGAGAAGGGACTTGGCAAGGTTGAGGAATGGTCAGAAGTATGGCAGCTAGATTCAATGCAAAATAATGCACCTGGGAAATAAGAGCCTAGGGGAAGAATACACAATGGGTGGGGAGGTAGTAACAACAAAAAGGAAAGGGACCTGGGGGTGATCATATCAGATGACCTTAAGGTTAGCAAGCAATGTGAGAAGGCAGTAGGGAGGGCTGGGGTATACTGGGATGTATAGGGAGAGGCATACAGCAGAAAACAGGAAGTTGTTATCCCTCTGTACAGACAGTTGGTGAGACCCCATCTGGAGTACTGTGTCCAGTTCTGGAGACCCCATCTCGCAAGGACATAGACAGGATAGAGGCAGTCCAGAGGAGGGCAACTAAAATGGTGCAGGGTCTGCAAGAGAAGCCGTATGAGGAGAGACTAAAGGAGCTTAATATGTATACCCTTGAGGAAAGACGGAGGGGGGACATGATAGAAACTTTTAAGTACCTCAGTGGAATCAACAAAGTCCAAGAGGGTAGCATTTTTCAGAAAAAGAGACTTACAAGAACAAGGGGACACAATTTAAAGATAGAAGGAGGGTGGTTCAGGGGCAATGTGAGGAAGTATTATTTCACAGAGAGGGTAGTGGATGCATGGAACAGCCTTCCTGAGGAGGTTGTGGGGTCTAAAACTGTGGGAGAATTCAAGAATGCATGGGACAGACATAAGGCAATTCTTGTGGGGGGTAGGAAGAAATAGGCCGTTGGTTAACTAGGATCTGCGGCCTATCCTGTAGGTAGGGAAATGGGCAGACTAGATGGGCCTAGTGGTCTTTATCTGCCGTCAAAGTCTATGTTTCTATGTTTCTATCCTTCCTATCCACACTCAAAAAGAGACTTTAAGTAGCCATTGCATAGCCTTCTTCAAACTCCTACTCCTCCTTTCCCCAATGCAATATCAATGTGAAGAAGTAATAATGAAAGCTCCTAGATTTGCATTTACTTCCCTTCCACTGAGATAGCAGTCACTTCTTCACTTGCTGCTGTTCCTTTCCTGGATGTCTGCTTCTGCTATGACAGGTGCATATCCTTTGCCCATTTGAGGAAGTGATGTCAGAACCCCTGGTATAAAGGAAATAATGGACATGGGGTGGGTGTGGGGAGGGGTTTGGGGCGGTGGACGAGCCCAAGTCTTCCAGAAACAATCAGGTAGCTGAGGCCTCTGGTCAGACCATTAGCACCCTTCCCCCACTCTGCACTAAAACTTTACAGCTAGTGAAGCCAGCAACAATGAATCACAATTCTACTCAAAGCCCCCAAAATAGGTTTGCTACCCAAAGAAACAGGACTCCAATTCAAACAGCTTCAGCAACAACACATCAAAATAGACTTGGAATTAGAAGATATAGGTCTCCAATTCAAAGAAACAGACCCAGTTAAATCACACCTATTATGTTTTAAAACAGAAGAAACAGGCCTCTACAAATGCAGCCTGCCACACAGTGAGGTAGAATGACAGGGTACCTTCTCTGGCCAGGCAACCACCCAGCCCCACTTGCCACTAACCTTTCCCCTGCCACCATCCTGCAGCTTACTTGGGGTGGGGTGTCTGAGGGAGAGCTCCCCTCCTCTTGGCACCAAGGCTCAATGGGGGTGAGCAGAGGACTTCATGATGCCAGTCCCGAATGTGCAGGCCATCATGGAGATGGCAACCAGGTTTTTCTCCTGTAGTTTTCTCCCTGTCCCCCTCCACCCTTCCACCCTGACATTGACTGTAGCCTTTGTTGGCCTTACTCAGTGCAGCCCCACTTGCATGCTCAGTCCATCATGAGGGACCAAGCTCCCTGGTCCACCACAAGGGGTCTCTGTGCCAGCAAGGTGCTGACATCTTAAACCTTGGGCTGACTCACACTGCGAGAGATGTCACGTCTATGCTTAGGCCATAACTGATTCCAGCTCCCAAGTCCACTCCCAAACTTGGGTCACTAGCACAGAAGCACAATGCACATTTGCTGGGGAATTGGGTGGCCCATCACCCAACATTGTTAAAGAGATTTTTCCTTGTAGTCTTAGCTGTGTCTGTGTATCACTGTGTGCATCACTTTGCCCTACTGCCTCCTACTGATGCTACACACAGTACACATATGTGTAGTAGCAAACTACATAGCCCACTGCAGAGGTTGCAGAGTGGTGGCAGAGCACAGCACCATGCTCCCCGGGCTGGTACGTACTGCCATTAGCAGCATCTTCCCAGCCCTGGTCACCTGGGCATAGGCTCCCAGGTCCTGCATGTGAGTGTGATGCTCTACTGTTGAGCAACTGGGTGGCCCATAAATAAATATTGTATAATTATTATTATATTATTGACTTTTTAAGTAGCATTGCCCATTAGAAAAGAGTCCAAGGTATGTAGTTTATCTGTTTCCTTCTTAATATCTCTTACTTTCTTCTTAGTACGATAAAGTCTGTTTTTTATTGATTCCACATACTGTAAAGAGTTGCTGATGCCATTTGGGTATTAAAATATTACACAGTTCAACATATATTTCATAGTTTTTCCATATTTCTCTTCCCCTTTTTCTTCATCATGTGGGACATTTGCATAAAAATTAGCTATAGTACGTATCCTTTTGGAGTAATCTTCTGTTTCTTCTTGTCTACACGTGGCATCATAGTCTTTAATTTATTATGTTGCAGTTTGCCACTGTGGAAATAATTACTTTTTTTTTTTTTTTTTACATAGAGGCTTTTGTCCTCTGGGTGCATCACAGGTGACTTCTCAGCCCTGTCCCTGTCTCCCTCAGCCGGCAACTGCCTCCACAGTTCACCAAGCCCCATATCCTCCACGGATTGCCCTTGTGACAGGGTGAGGAAGGGGAAGGGCCGTCCTCCCGCCACCTGGAGACCCCATGTCCAGATTTGTGGGTTGGTGAACCGGTGACAGCATGGGGTGAGGACACACAAGCAAGGCTTCATGGAGTCTGTGACTGCTATTTTCATGTTTTCTTCCTCCTTATATCCCAGGCCTCAGTAACACAGACGTACATGTGCATGGAGGCATGCATGTGCTCCAGAACTGGTGACCCCATCCACTCACCTAGCCTAGCATCAGCCCCCCATTTGCCTGACACTACCATGAACCTCCAGTTGATGGCAGCCAAGAGCTAGGAAGACCTTACCTCCCCAATCTGGGAGAGGAGAGCTGTCTATCGGCCTCTCAATCCTCTCCCAGCTCCCCCCTGGATGATCCTTGGCGGCCTGCGCTCATTTCTGAACCAGGGTCACCGCTGTGGGAGAGGTAAGGCGCTTGAAGTGCCTCAGCCCTCTGAGTCACCGGGCCGGTGAAATAATTACAGTGTTAATGCAGAGGATTCTGATTTCACTTACAGACAAGCAGAAGACTTAGGTGAAGTCCAAGGGACAAAAATCCTTGTTTCAGGCCAATGTCCTTAGAAGTAAAATGTCAAAAGAAACTACAATGTCAAGGGGGAAAAAAAAAAATATATATATATATATATATATATATATATACATATACATAGTTTCCCTCGAAATTGTAGTTTCTCTTGACATTTATATTTACACACAGTTCAACCTAAATATAAATTCTGCCCCTGACGCATCAGTGGTTCTTTAATTCTTTAGAAGTCAGTTTGAATTAATGTGGAACTGTATTTAATGCTTCCGTAATGCAATAACTAGAGTACACATAACTATTTTGGTAGGGAGAAATCAGGTGCCACAGGCATGGAATATAAAAATGGCAGGTGTGCAAAAAGGATTATTTTGATACTAGTGAGAGCTAATTATAGAAACATTTAAAAGAAGCACTGCTGCCTTTAAAGATAAGTTCTAAGAGCCTTATCAATTTTCTCCATTCCTGTTTAGTAAAAAGGGATAATGAAAAAAATGTTCTCTTGGTGTTTAATGTCCACAACTCCAGAATATTTGTAAACATGTTAGTTCTTGGAAAAATAGCTTTATTGGATAGTATGATACATCTTATTGGTCCAAAAAAGATGATAAAACTATACAAGCCCAGGTCCCTTTATTGGCTTTGGTGAGTCTTGGATCTAATTATATTGGAGCATCAAGTTAGTTAGTTATCGTAGTCTCAGTGTGGTTCAGTTTTCAGTAGCCTTGTCCTTGGTTCTACAGAAAGCCCCTTCTTAACAAACTTCAAAGAGAGGCTAATACTTCTTCCACATTACTTTCTAGGGTTGCATCTTCAGTAGCTCATTGTGCTACACCATCTAACCTATAGCATCCCCATGGGAATATGGAGTGTATGATTGCTTTGGCACCACAAGGGTTAATTGAGATTCTGCACTGCACATGGACCCTTAAGGGGTTTTGTGCTTGAGGGAGGAGCCACATTAGTTGCATCTGTGGCACTGAAGGTAGGCGATCAGATCAGAACAGGAAAGAGTTAAAAAAGGAGACAGAGGTTTGCTCCAGGACCACAGGGATGTGGACCCATATCCCAGTTTGTGCTTACCTGGTTCTGATGGATAAGGATTATTCCTAGGAAGAAAACAAGCGGTGGATGCTTTTAACTAGCATCCCACATGGTGGCTGATAGAAAGAAGTTTATTAGAACTGCAGATCACGTTTATAATCCCTTTTTGTTTTTTTCCCCTCTTGCATTGATTGGCCCCCTTCAGCTCCACAGTCCCCCTAACTCCATCATCTGCCATCTCTGGGACTTACCCATGGGACCCACCTGTTCCTGCACAGATTGCCCATCCCTTTTGGATGCTATGCGGAGTGTAACAGTCCAACGCATGCACGTCAAGCTTGCCTATGTCTGCCATCAGGGAGTGTTCCCCTTGCTTGTTGCTTTAGCCACGTTGCCACACATGATCACCTGGGGTGCAGTGGAGGGTGAAGCCCTCCTTTCTCAGAGGAGTATGGACATCCACTGGGATGCTCCATCCTCCTCCCCCTGGCTGTCCTCTGGTGACCCAGACTCATTCATGAAAGTGGGGTCTCAGGTGTTGATAAGTGTCCCTTATGATGATAATGATAAAGAGACAGTGTGTAAAGGCACTTCTGTGTCAGAACTGTAAAGTGGCAGTGTTTTAAGTATTTTATATATTTGACACCCTATCCTTCAGGCTCAAGGTACCCAACAAAATATGTATAAATACAGCAAAGCAGATTTCACAAACAGTTCAAAAATGCCTAAAATAGTAATAAATATTATAAATACCCCCAAATAATAAACATAGTCAGCTCAGCATCAACAGCAAATGTGATTTATCTGGGTAAGCCAGTGCAAAGAGATGGTGTTGAAGCCCCCCACCCCTTAAAAACCTCAACTGAGGGACAGTCTGTTGCAGTGAAATCCTTTCCACATGTGGGCTTTGTTTCAGCTTTTGTTGACCAGGGCAGGAGGGCTAGGCAGTTCTGCCTATTTTCAGCTTCGTCCTGAGGGTGGGGGCCAGTGGCCTGGGGGGATACAGACACAAACTGATACAGTGGAGCCCGCTTATAAGAACACCCTATTTGCCAAAGAAAATTGTTCTTATAAGCGGGCTGTTCTTATAGACGGGCTACCGTTATAGCGATAAAATCCCATGCAATTTTCGATTCCTGCCACAAGATGTAGCGTTGCTGTTAGAAATAAACATGTAATACAGTACTGGAATATTGATATTAAACTTTATTTGCTAAAATAATCAGTTATCGTAAGCTGTCTGGCATTTTTTAGAGTCAACTCATCTAGATATGAGCAGGGCCACTGGCAAATTGTGGAAAATTTTACCCAAAAATGCGGGGACTTTCTTGCAGAAATTGAGGGAAAATTGCGGGGATTCACTGTTCATCCCCACTGCCCCCTAATAAATCTTTTATTGTTTGCTGCAGCTTGTACTGATCACATGAATTGTTAGATAAATGTATTGCCACTTGTAAATGCTTTTAATATGAAGAAATGTGTGTGTTTTTGAAATGCACTGCAAATTAATCATTATGTAGCATATCTTCTAAAAATCAAGACATCTAAATCATACAGTGCTAACTAGATTTTGTTCAGTAATTTACAGTTAGTTTGTACTGAATACATCCTGAAACAACATATTTTGCCAGTTTCTAGGTGTTAGATAATGAAGTCTGTTTAAACTACTTGCTTTGGTGCAAGAAAAAAATAAACAGATAACTGGGGTGCCTAATAAAGGTCTAGTAAGAAAAATGTTTTTTTTTGTTAAAATAATTACTGTTCTTAATCAGCACTGTAAGTGCATTTTAAAATCACATGCTAAAAGTATCAAATCACACCAGTAGCTTTTCATTACATCATACAATAGTTTTCAATACATTGTACTTTTGTTCTACTTGGTTTGCAGTGATTTTACTTGGGTTGGAATTATTTTGTCTATTTGAAGGTAACTGTTTAACTATGCTTAACCAGTTCACCGTGTTTTCAGAAATGGTTGCATTTTGTAGGCTTTGTATGCGAGTGTGCAGTTGTGGCAGACTGACATGTAAGGAATCACTGTCACCAACCCCTCAGAAGCACATTCAAGTTTATAATCAGCAGGGCCACCCAAACTCCTGACTCATTTGAATCAAAATCCTCTCAGATTGAAAGCATTTATACAAGGAAAATCTACCCCTAGCATTCAAAAACAAGCATTGTGGTCAATGCTTCATTTACGTGAATGAGACACTTTGCACCTCTTCTCACACCTGTTGTTTCAGTCTTTGTGTCACAAAAAGTTCTCTGATAGTCTGCTTTAACACAGATTTCAAGTCTACATATGTATGACCAGAGGATTTTGAAACCAAAGCAGGGAAGTGAAGCACATGAAAGCAGAGTCACATTTGATCCTTTCTCACCCACACTGTACTGTTTGGTCAAATCCAAGTCTGTGTATTAAATTGTTAGCATATCTGAGTAGATTTCCCTTGATAATTTAAATATTTAATACAATTTCAGTCAAAAATTCCATAAATGTAAGAAACTGCAAGAAATTGCGGATTTTGTGCGGAGAAGGGTGAAAAATGTGGAAATTGCAGAAAAATTGCTCCCACAATTTTCCAGTGGCCCTGGATATGAGTCTAGAGTGTAAAAAGATGCCACATCGCCTGACGGTTTTTTCAGAATGTACTGCCGTATCTCTGACATGCAAGATTTAATGGCAATATTTGCAGACATATCAGGGACGTCCACATCTGTTGAGTCCTCATCATCCGACAGCTCTTCTTTCGTTGTGAGGATGTCACGGGTTATTTCTGCCTCGTTAATTGAGCCTGTAGTTTCATTCCCGTTGTCGCACCAAACATAGTTCTCAAATTCCTCCTGAGTGAGCCCTGGTGCATCCACTGTCTCTTCACCACTAGCTTCTTGCTCTGTAGGTGCCACAGGAGTACACATAGTAAACTCTGCTTTTAAAAAACAGTTCCTGACTGTTTCTTGTTTCACCTTCTTCCAGGCTGCGTTGATCATCTGTATGCAGTCGAGGATGTTAATTTCACGAGACAGATCACTTGCCCTGGTTGCCCTCCCTCCATCAATTACCACCAACAGTTTTTCAATCACTTTCTTACGATAGTGCTGCTTTAGATTTGGTCCATCAGTTGGATAAGTGCTGTTGTGTTTGGAGGCAAAAAAACAAAACGAATGTGACTCAGAGTTAGACTGGGGTGGCACTACAGTTATCAAGGATTAGACAGATTTTTTGTTTCTTTCTTCTCATTCTGGAATTAAGGCAAGTTGCCCACTCAGAAAAATCTGCCCGGTCATCCAGGCATTTGAATTCACTTCATATTCAATTGGTAAGGAACTGACATCTATCCCTCTAAAACATCATGGCTTTTTGGATTTGCCAATTAAGAGCACTGGTAATTTTTCATCCCCAGTCATGTTGGTGCAGACTAAAGCAGAGATTCTTTCTTTACTTTTCTTGCCCCCGGCTGCAGTATCCATGCAGAAAGCTAGAGTTCCATCAGGAACAGCACGGAAATAGATTCCCGTTTCATCTGCATTAAAAATGTCACTTTCCCGGAAATCATTTAGAATCATTGGCAGCACAGTGTCTTTCCAGGACAGTGCTCCTTCTGTATCAGCATCTTGTTTTTCGCCATGGCATCTTTTGAATTGTATCCCATGGCGTTCTTTCCATTGGCAGAGCCATCCGTTCGTGGCTGTGAAGCTCAGCCCCATTCCATCGGCTAGTCGTTGTGCCTTACTTAGCAGAATCAGACCACTGATAGGTGCATCTGCTGTGCGACAAGCACTGAACCACCGAAGCAAAGCATTTTCAACAAGCTCATCCTTGCCAGTTCTTTTCCGTTTACTGTCCTTGTTCAACCCTCGCTCAAAGTCAGCAATCAGCTGGTCCTTATTGCTGATGATTTTTGAAATTGTGCAAACATTCACACCAAACTCCTTCGCTATGTCACTCCATCTGGATGAAGGGCTGCTAAGGCATTCAATTACAGATAGCTTTTGCAATAAGGTAAATGCAGTTCTCTGCTTTCCTTTCAGAGGGGTGTTAGCCTGTTTAGCCATGACTTTTCACCATTATTGATGAAAGGGATTAGGAATCAGTATATAGGCAGCACGTTTATCAGGCAAATCAGTGCAGGAATGCTCAGAATGCTGCAATTAATCATTTCCCATTAACACCTAGCCGCATACCAGGGAATGTGTTAACTGCGTTAACTGCCTGAGCTTAGAGGGATGAGCTAAGTTAGTGACACAGTTTGTTTCAGTCACTGACAGCTATCAGATCAGGCACAGAGGCTGAAAATATATGTTCTTTTAACCGGGATGAATGTTACTATAAGCGGGCTATCACTGCATAGGAATACATGGGGGAAAATCGGGACATCAGAGTAATGTTCTTATAACCGGGATGTTCCACTAACCAATGTTCTTATAAGTGGGCTCCACTGTATACTGAATCAGGTTAAGATGCTGGTGATGGTTGAGTCACTTGGTACTACCTAGCTAATCAGATGCATGCATTTGGACTCTGACAGCTACATTCTCACAACCTACTGTGCTAAAATCATATGTAAAGCTTTCCTTTTACTGACTGAAGCAGCCATAAAGTTGGCGAGTAACATTGGACCAACTCTTGTGCTTAACAGTTTAGAGAACTGAGCTTACCGTGCAGAAGAAAATGTGAGCAGTGTGTTGGACAGGGGAATGCCGGTGGATGTGGTCTTCCTAGACTATTCAAAGGCTTTCAATTTGGTCCCTCACCATGAGTTAATTGGGCAACTGATAAACCTTGACTTCCATCCAAATATCATATCCTGGGTACACTCATGGTTAAGTGAGCGAAACCAAAGGGTATCACTATGGGGATATAGCTCAGACTGGATAGGCTTGGCAAGTGGTGTACCTTAGGGGTCTGTGCTGAGGCCTGTGTTGTTTAATATCTTGATATCAACTATGCAGACCTCTGATGGTGCATGGCTGTGCAAGTATGCAGATGACGCCAAGATAGGGGCAATTATAAATAATGTTGAAGCAGCTGCTAAATTCCAACACAATGTGGAAAACGTAGGGGCATGGGCAAGAAATCATGGCTTAGATGTCACCCTGGCTAAGTATAAAGTCATGCATTTGGATCACAGCAATGTCAATGCTACATACACCTTGAAGAACAGAACATTAGCGACCACGACCACTGAGCGAGAAAAAGATTTAGGTGTGTACATTATCAACAACCTGACTTTTGATAACCATACTAGGGAGATAGTGAAAAGGGGAAATAGAATTCTGGGATGTATACAGAGAAATGTCAAGAGTAGGAAGAGGGAGGTATTGATTCCTCTGTATACTACCTTGATTAGGACATTCCTGGAGTACTGTGCACCTGGTGTTGCTATAGGAAATATTGGAAGTATGAAACTGATGGAGGGGTACAAAGGACAGTAACTGAAACAAATAGATGGACTACAGAGTCTGGGGTATAAGGAATGACTACAAGCTCTGGATCTCTTTTCTGTGACATATAGGACACTGCAGTACAGGAGCTAGTGCTACAAAACTCGCCCAAAACAGGGCCCAAAACAAAAAAAAGCAAAAAGGAAATCCAAAATACTTCTGATCATAGGAGACTCCATGATTCAGGGAGTTGATACCTACCTCCAGCCGGGGGAAATGGTCAGATGTCTCCCAGGTACTACAGCGTGGAGAGACACTGATCACATTGCTAAAGTCATGCAGGAAGCAGGAGAAAACATCAATGTCCTGGTACACATAGAGACTAATGATTTCGCCAGCTGGTCAGCTGTGGAGACCAAGGAACAATTGACCAGGCTGGGTGACAAACTGTCCTCCATTTTGTTTGGCATCCTCTTCTCTGAGATCCTGCCAGACAGGGAGAGGGGGGCAGATGGACAGAAGGTCAGAGAAGGGGAGATAGGGGAGCTAAACATGTGGCTCAAGTGCTGGTGCCAGGAAAAAGGACACAAATTTGTAGGTAACTGACAACAGTTTTGGGAGCGAAATTTTTTTAAACTTGATGGACTACATTTGACTAAGGAGGGAGTCAGTGCATTGGGGCAGAAATTTGATGTCTTTGAAGAATATTTAAACTAGCCAGTGGGGAGAGGGGTGCAGCACCCGGTACATCGAACGGGAAGAACACCCCTCCTCCCTCAGCTAGCGATCAAACAGGAGTTCATCATATTTTTAGTTCATTTGCATCACTAGGTAAGGAAAAAGATCCAGCTCCCAATACGACATGCAGGGGAAACGCCGGACCACGCCCAACAACTAACGCAACGAAAACTGGCAATGGAAAATCATGTACACAAATGCCCGCAGTCTGGGAAACAAGATCTCAGACCTGCAGATAATAATGACAGAGGCTAAACTGGACACAGTAGCCATTAACAAGACATGGTTCACCAGTAATCACACTTGGGAGACTTCAGTACCTGGCTATGTACTGTTCAGAAGAGACCAAGGTGCAAATAAAAGGGGGTGGAGTAGCCCTTTATGTCAATGAAAATATCAAAGCTACAGAAATTCAGAATACACATAAGGAGCCAGAAGAACTGTAGGTCACCCTGGAAACAGGAAATGGGACAGCCATACAAATGGGGTTGTCTACAGGCCTCCAGACCAGGGGGAGGACATAGACACATTACTGTTAGAAGATATACAAAACATGACAGCTAAAGGGGAAGTTCTGATAATGGGAGACTTCAACATACCAAATACAGATTGGTCAATACCAGCAGGAACATCCACCAGAACTAGACACACAGTGGATTCCCTGCAGGGGGAGGGCCTCAATCAATTGGTACAACAACCCACAAGAGACAGGGCTATCCTAGAGCTACAGTAGTACTGACTAACAGGGAAAGGATCACAGATCTCCAGGTAGAAGGTCACCTGGGGGCCAGTGACCATCACATGGTATGGTTTAATTTGGCCACTAGAACTAAATCATACCATTCCAATGTAAAATGTGGGACTTCAGAGAAGTTGACTTTGATAAGATGACCAACAGAGTTAAGCTAGCCCTGGTGAGAAGAAATACGGGTGAGGGGGTAGAGGCAAAGTGAGCAAGCATTAAGGATGCAATACTTGAAGCAACATCCCATTGTGTTAGGGAGAAAAGCAAAAGCAAAAGAAGGAGGAAACCACTTTGGTTCTCAGAAACAGTAGCAGAAAAGGTCAGAGCCAAAAGGTTGGCCTTCAGGAAATATAAGAGAACGCAGTGTGACGAAGATAGAGAGGCATACCAAACTTTCCTAAGGGAAGCAAGGAAGGTAGGCAAGCAAAGGCCCAAACCAAGGAAACACTAGCATGAATAGTAAAAGAAGTGGACAAGACTTTTCATAGATACGTTAGTGAAAGGAGAAAGTCCGGAAGGGGTATTGCTAAGATCAAAGGGGATAAGGAGGAGTGTGTGAAGGAAGACCAAGGAAAAGCATCTATCCTAAATAGATACTTCTGCTCAGTATTTACTGAGGAGAAGGTAGGGCAGTGCCCACAGCTCAGCAGCATGGGCAAAGGGGGGAGGGAGGTGTGCTCAAGTCCCTTGACAAAAGAAAGGGACCTATAAGAGCTTGCTAAGCTCAGGGCGGATAAGTCAATGGCATACATCCCAGGGTACTAAAGGAGCTAAGGGTGGAACTAGCATTATCAGAACTGTTTAGTGAGTTTCTGAGCACAGGAGAGGTCCCAGAAGACTGGAGAAGGTCTCATGTGATCCCGCTCCACAAGAGTGGTAGCAGGGAGGAGCAGAGAACCTGCACAAGAACATTAACAAAATGGAGGCAGTCCAGAGACAGGCAACCAAAATGGTGCAGGGACTGCATCATAAAACATATGAAGACAGATTAAGGGAGCTCAATATGTATACCCTAGAGCAATGGAGGGTGAGAGGTGATATGATCGAAACATTCAAACATCTTAAGGGCATTAACAAAGTGAAAGAGTCTAACATGTTTCAGTATTAGAAAAATAGCAGAACAAGAGGACACAGCATGAGATTAGAGGGAGGCTGATTAAGGGGTAATGTGAGGAAGTTCTTTTTCACAGAAAAGGTGGTGGATGCATGGAATGTTCTACCTCAGGAAGTGGTGGATATGAATACAGTGCAGTGCTTCAAACAGGCATAGGATAGGTATAAGGGAGCAATATAGATGAGTATGAATAGATAGACCATTGAAGAGTAAAGGCTTATGGCATATTCATAAGGTAGAAAAAATGGGCAGACAGGATGGGCCTTGCAGTCCTTATCTGCCATCAACTTCTATGTTTCTAAGGGGAGACTTATGCTTTGTGTATAGGGCATTTAATGATAAGAAGTTATGGGTAACATCAGGACTAAGAAAAAGTGACAGTACTAGGGAAGCAAGATCTCATGGGAGACAATAAAGGGGAGAAATCTGCAAAACCAGTAAAAGACAGCAGTGGTTTAGTCAAAGGGTTGTTGGAACCTGGAACTCGCTACCAGAAGCTATAGTGTTTTCTAACACTATGAATGAATTCAAAAATGGATATGGTACAGATAGAGTATTGTGTTTCTATTGATATGTGGCAAGTCACCAAAAGGCTTTTGCCTAATGACTTGATACCTGACTATGAGACTATGACACAGTCTGCCAGCATGGAGGGTTTAGTTACCCCACTGCCAATCCCTGACCATGCTCAAGCTCACAAACGGCATAAAATGGATGATTCCCTGATATCTCCACCATCAAAGGACTCCACTGAAGACACCATGGAGCACGTCTTTTAAGAGATTGGCTCTAAAAAGGAGGATTTTAGAACTTACTGGTAATTTTAAGACTTTTAAACCTGCCCTCACCAAATTTGCCAGAAGTGTCGGGGACATAGAAGCGTAGATTAGTTGTCTTGATGATCAACAGGTCAGAAGCCTGAAATGATAGCTTTATGAAGAAAGGTCTCTAAGTTGGAGGCCAAAATTGAAGTTCAGGAGGGGAGAAGTTGCCAGAATAACTTGATGATTGTGGGGATGCAAGAGAAAACAGAAGGCCAAGACATGTTAAATTTTGTGCAGCAGCTTTGCATGGATGCAGCCATCCCATCTCCCCATGGCCCCCACTACATAATTAAGCAAGCCCTGAGGCCCATGCCAGAGCCCAAAGAGAGATTACAGCCTATCAGCCCATTATCCTGCATCTCCTAACCTTCCTGAATAAAATCTATATCCAGAAAAAAGCCAGGGAGAGGGGTACTTTAATGCTGGTTGAGAAACAAATCTTTATTTTTAATGTTCTGAGCCTGCAAACTCTAGTGCTACAAAATGGGTATAGAGATATAGAAACGTATTTATTGGCAGAAAAAGACCACTTGACCCATCTGGCTTACCCAGACAGTCACTGCCTATTCTGTCTCCTCAGACCTTTTTGGTCTCCAGTGACCCTTCCCTCTCCCTGCCTATTTACTGATATTAGCCTATGCCTATCCCATGCATGCTTGAAGCCCCCACTTTTTTTCACATCCATCACTTCTGCTGGCAGTCTATTCCAGGTGTCCACCACTCTTTCAGTGAAGTAGTACTGCCTCACATCCCTCTTAAACTTCCCCCTTAGTACAGAGACATTAAATAAACTCTGGTCAAAGCCAATATGGCAGTGCAGAGCTTTTAGGAGCACCGCTGGAGCATGTCATTAGGAGCGCTGCCGAGTATGCCATTCACAACATGGCGGCGGCGACGACAGAACTGCACATGCGTGATACTCATATATGTGCAGTCTGAGTCGGCGGCCATCTTGTTCATGGCGCCCGTCACTTCCACAGTTGCAGAAGAAAAATAAGTGCCCTGTGAAGTGGGTGTGTTTATGTGGCTGGCGGAGGGGAAAGGCTGCATAAACACAGCCACTGGAAACTGTGCCAGAGCACTGTGGAAGCACACTGGACAGTGGTCCAGTCACGTGCTTCCACAGTGCTCTCCTGAGATGATGATGATCGCATAATGTCTGTGGAGCTCTGGTGACGCAGCTGTAAAAATTAAATGCAGCCAAGATCCACTTTTGAATGAACTACCCAGTCAAACTAGTTGTTACAACCAACACAGGTGTCAAGCAGGAGTGTAGACAGAAATTTTTATTTTGCACAAATTCCCTACATATGCTGCCCCGATTAAAAAACTGTACACATCCTCTCCAGCTGCTGCCCTTCAATTCAAAACAAATCAGATTGTTGTCAGAGGACTCATTTAATCTCTAAACAGGTTGTACACATATCTGTGTTCTAAACAATAGAAGTTTAAACAGATAAAGACAGTACTCAGAGGCCTTCACTAATTCAAATACTCCAGATTAGAATGATAGTGGTAACAAAAGGGCATATGATTTGGGACAGGTACACAACAAAACTGCTCATAAACGTGTGCAGTGAGTATGCCTGTCTACACCCTTGTCATATAATAATGCCAAGGAAGCAGCCACTTATCTCTCTAATATATTCCGTGGTCTATCTAAGGCCCAGCAACCACAAGGATGCCAGGCTTCATGAGGCCCTTCAGCCATAGAAACCTTCCACTACCCTGAGGATCTCCAGTCCTCCTTGCAGTATCTGACTGGCCTTCATTTCTTTGAAGACCCTTGTAATTCACATCAAGTGACAGGTACTGAGCATTTAAACTTGTTCTCCTACTGTGATTTTGAACTTGAAGTTCATTTGTTGTTTCAGGCTCCTAATAGCACCTTGAGCCTTACCACACAGTATCACTCCTGATGGCTATTCATATCCCTCAGCCTGAACACATTTCCAGAACAGGGGATAGCTGGAGCATTGTGAGAGCACCTCTTTTCAAATACAGTATGGCCAGTACATAATACCATTTGTTCTATATTCCCCGTGCCCCATTTCTGCCTTAGATGATCTATTGAAATTATTTTAAGACTACAATCCTGTGGGTGTGGCCAACAGCTGAAGAAAGAGGTTGCACCACATGCAAGCTCCACATCTCCAGACAGCTAATTTCTAAGTAGTTATTATTTTATCCTTGTGCAGTCAGTTTTTAGCTTCATTTGATACCTGTAGTAGACCTGGACTAGCAACATCAAATTCAGCAATGTTGATGATGGGGAAGCAGAGACAGACCTTTTCTCAGGAACAGTCAAAATCAAAGCAAGCCACGGATAGAGTGGCCTGAGGTGGACAAGATAGTAGTGGGAGGGGGCGAGGCAGAGCCTCTGAACAGCAAGGTCTTGCATGCCATAAAACATCTACAGCATTGTGTAAAAGACCTTGAAGAAAAAATTGACATTCTCAGTATCCGTGTAATGATTATCGAAACAAAGCTAGAACTTGTTGCTACCGAGTTCCAGCAAGCTGATACCACTGCAGACAAAACAGTTGCAGTTACCTCAGGAGACCTTCAAGAAAACTGGGTGCTGTGACTTCAGCTAGACGAGCTCGAGAATGGGGCTAGGCTTGTTAACGTACAATTATTGGGGGTCCAAGAGGTAGCTGATGGCCCAGATCAAGCTATCATTTGTGCTTGAACTAAGACTGTAGTCACACTTGTCAGAGTCTGTTAATAAAGCCTACCATATAAACTTCCACATGTCTGTCAGATCCAGACCTAGCAAGAACAATTTTGAAGATCACAGTTGGAGCACACATCAAGTATGTGGTTTTAAGTGCTGCTTAAGAAAGAGTCCCTCATCCCTAATGGATGGAGTCAGACTCTTCTTTTTCTCAGACTTAAGTTACACAATGAAACAGCGGGCTGGATTTTCAAAGTATGGCGCAGGGCTTGCACCAGGCCCTGTGCCTTGACACTTAGGTTTTTGCAGTGCGCCAAACCCCATCACTACAATTGTGCCTGATTTTACAATCTTGGACACAGCTGCAACAGTTTTCATGATTTACAGCAACTTGTGCCAAATATCTGGTGCAAGCTCCATAGAAAAGGCCCACAGGATTGTTGCAAGTTAGACCAGAAAAAGTTGGCCTAACTTGTAGCAATTGCCATACGAGATAGAAAATCCCATTAGATTGTCGCAAGCCCTCTGCGCACCCAGGATTTGCAGCGATATAAGCTGTTTGAAAATCCTGCCCAGTGTCACAAAGTGTTTGATGCTGTCAGTGGTGGTTTGAAATCACTGGGTATCACCCACTCGCTGCAACTGCTAGGCAAATTACAAATGTTATATGGCGGAACTTTTCTTTTTTTTTTTAAATTTCTGTTTATTGAAGATTTTTGCAAGGTGACGCAACATAAGACAGTAACAACAACATAACTGAAACAGTGGGCATCAGAGCATAGAATACTGAAATGCTACACCATTTGTGCTCTCTTTACTATACAGTATCACAGTGTAGTCAATGGCTAAGACAGTTCAACATACGAAGTCTGATCTATAATTTAGCATAGAGTGGACCCAACAAGTCCATATTGTATTGAACCGAGTGACAGCTGTCCACATAATGTGCTGTCAGTTCTTCACAGCAGGATATCTGGCTCATAAGCCACAATTTCATAACATATTTCTTTGCAACCACCAAGCAAATATTTAGTCATTTTTTGAGTGTTTGACCCCAAGAACCCTTCTGGAAGATCAAGAAAGAGGACAGTATGGTCCTTTAACTGGAACTTTTCAAAAGGTGCAAGGCCATAGTGGCCCCTGCTACTGTCAGCCCCCCACCTGCCCCTGCTGAAGGAGGGGGCAATGCCACAAAATATGGCCATGAGATGATGGTGTGGTCCCACAACCCCGCCAGCAGTCTGCTGTCAACTCTGGCTTAAATTTTGCCAGAATTTGAGGTGTCTGAAAAAAACCTTATACAGGTCTTCCAGGAAAATTATTTCCATAAATTAGAGGAGGTCAACCTTCGTACATTTGCAAGATATCTATCTCAAATTCTCGGGGGTAATCTGCATCTGCAAATCTGCTTCCCATCAAGTTTGGATATAATCAACATTCCACATCAGTTGCATTAAAGCTTTGTATAACTGTGATATAAGTGAAGTCAATGCCTCCCCCTTAATAACCTAATAATGTTTTGGAGCAGGAGTGGTATATCTTTATCTGGAAGCCACCATTGGAAGCACAGTGTCAAAGAATGTATCACTTGACAGTAATAGTAATGGTCAAGGCCCCTAGAATTCTGCGGTCGCAGAATTTTGCGCAGAACTTGCAACCTACTGCAGAACTTCTGCAGTGCTGCAGAATTCACTGTTCTTGGTGATTCTTTATTAATATTTCCATTTATCCATAGGACATGGTTCCTTTCACTTCTTTTTTTTTAACTATATTTCCCTCCAATTGTGGCTTGTGAGAACTCTCTCAGGCATCCTATCCTTATTCCTGCCCACCTGTGGATCTCTCAGTTTGTGCCTCCTCTCTCCGCCCACCCACAGCCAGCACCCCCAGTTTCACCTGCCCGGGGAAGGTAGCCTATCACCTCTCTTGGGCTCATTTGTAAGTCAGACTCTGGCTGCAGGTGGGGCCTGGGTGGAAGAACTGGAAGGCCAGCTGAGGAGAACCTGTCAGGGCATGGGGGATGGGTGTTGTTGCCTATCTCACTGAGCCAGTGTTTTCCCTGTTCAGTGCTCATAGGACCTCCCCTGCATGGGCAAGCCCCAACGCTCTGGTGCATGGCAACCATGCCTGCATTGGCCACACTGTTCTCGTGCTGCCCGGCTTGCTGCAATGACCTCCGGACTCTACCAGGGGTCGCTGGCATGCTGGGACATCCCATCCCCTGCTCCCAGGGAGGAGAGCACTGCAAGGGCACTCCTTCCTCAATCCGCCCCTGCCGAACCACTGGTGCCCGGGTTCACTTTTGAACCCGAGTCGCCAGTATAGTGTGAGGTGTGGCATCCAGCGCCTCAGCCCTCAGTGCCACCGGGCCAGCTTCTTTCACCTCTTTTTATATCCAAAACCCCTCTATGCTCAGAATGTGATGTTATCAATGCTATAAGATCTTACATCAGCTAATGAAATGGCTGCATTCTGCAACAGAAATGAATAGTCACTTATCTACCACAGCTCCCACTGCCAGAGGTGGTGGCACAGCACATCAGGCACAGTGATATTTGCTCAACCTACACTACAGCCTAATACAATTTTCAGTCTTTATGTTATTACACTAGAGCCAACTTAAACAAAACCTTGACAATAGCATAGACCTGTTAAGTCCATACCTAACTTTGTACAAACTTATTTGTGTCTTTAAGGTATAGAGATACCATCTGAAATGAATAACTGGTAAAATTAATTAAAGTGTTATTTTTAAGAAAAATAAAGTAATTATGCCCAGAAAAGTGGAATATAATAATGTGTAGACCTGTTGAAAGAACTGTTAAATAAATAATTGCACCATACACATTTTTGCCAGGGTTATTGATTACATATTGTCATTGGTTGATAGAATCACTTAAAAGTTGTTGGGAAATGTTGTGTGCAGGGCCAGCTGTTGTGCCAGAGGGTAGCGTGTTGTGTTCCTGTGCCGGCAACTCAGGTTCTGAGATGAGCTCTAGGAGCTGGCTGGGCAGCACAAGGACTGGGGGAACACATCAATGTTCTGAGCCTGAAAAGGTATGGCGCAGTGTTCTGTCACACGGAGGACACATTGTGATGGGCTGGAGAGCTTTATCTCACAATGGGTTCACATGCATGTCATGGCCTGATGGTGTTACGTAATGTATCAGGGGAAGTGGGTCGGCATGAAAAATGAGTTTTGCAGTATCTCCTCTATTCTGTTTATTCCATTTCCAAAGGGAACTATATGAATGAGGGTACAATTTTATGGAAATATATATAAAAAATTATATATATATATATTTATTTATATATACCCATATCTATATATATATATATATATATATATAACACACACACACACACACACACACACACACATATGCATACATACGGTATCTCTCTCTCTTACTATACACACACACACACATATTTGTGTGTATGTTACAGATTGTATATAAATATATAAGTGATATACAGTGGGGATCTCATGAGTGATATAGACAGCATGAGTATAGAAATACCTTATTTATCACATAAGGTCCCCTCTGCATGTTTAATTTATGCAGTGGATATTTTTTTGCTTTTTAGGCATAACATTATTTCTATAAGTCTGTTATTTTTTGACCTAGTGTACTGTGCTTTCCCCCCATCCTGATTGCTATAACCATTGCCATGGAAGTGAAGTCAGGATGACAAGCTGACACTGTGATGTGGTAGTTTATTAGTACCACAGAACTTCTGCAGAAATTACAAACCACCACCGCAGAAGTTCTGTGGCAAATGGTAATCTTGCCGCAGAACTTGGTCCCAATGTGTCTCAGAAAAGTAGGGGCCTTGGTAGTGGTCAGCCTGATGTAGGGCGTATTGTGTCTGTATTTCAGCAAAGGAGAGTATTTCCTGCCCACGAAGGAGACAGAAAGCAAAGGTGAGTCACATCCTCTCCCATCTATGATACACATGGTCCAGAGTCACTGGGGGGAAGGAGGAATTACATGCTAGAGGGGTTACCAGAAATCTCATGTGTTGTAACGCAGATGATGAGAAGGTCTTGTACCAGAATGAGAGAGGGTGGTATGAGTATAAGGGTTATGTAGAGGATGATCTCATAAGGGGAGGGGCTGAGCAAATCGAATGGGTGTAAAAGAAAGGATATCCTCCATCTGGAGTTCCAGTGTTTTCCAATGGACAACAATATCCTGGCATCAACCAATGTAGGGAAGTGCATAATTGTGCTGCAGTGTGATATAAAGAGAAATTTTGCAAAGCAAGTCCCCCATGTGTTCTTGGTAAGTGCAAAGTTGCAAATTTAATACAAGGACATGTCCAATACCAGATATATTGGGAGATCATTCTATCCAATTTCCGGAATATGTGCACCAGGGGTGAGACCAGAAGGTTTTGTGTGAGGTATAAAGAACTGGGCAATAATATCAGGCATATATTGCGTATATTGTAAACGCTTTATTATTAACACTCGGAGTCTAACCAACAAGGTAGCACATTTCTCAGCAATCATTGTAGAGGCAGACTTAGACTGGGTTGCAATCACTGAAACCTGGTACAACAAAAATCACAGCTGGGAAACAACTATCCCCCATTTCAGCCCCTTCTGGGAGGACAGGGAGAGCAAAAAGGGAGGAGGAATTGCATTCTATGTGAGGGAAGGGATCGATGCCACAATGATCCAAAATACTCCGAAGGAGTCTAAGGCACTTTGGATCACACTCAAGGTGGGGACTGGCATGGTGACTAAGGTTGGTGTGATCTACAGACCTCCAGCACAGGGGCTAAAAAGCAACAAAGAGCTCATAGAATCCATGCACAAGATGGCAGACAAGGGTGAAGTAATATTGATGGGAGACTTCAACTTGCCGGACATAAGTTGGGGTTCTCACTTGGCAAACTTATCAAAGACCAAAAGCTTTCTCAATGCTCTAGGGGGAATCAGTATTAAAGTAACTAGTCAAGGAACCATCTAGAAGGGAAGTGGTCCTTGACCTGCTGCTCATGAATAGTGAAAACATCTCAGAAGTAACAGTCGGTAGTCATCTCAGAACTAGCGACCACCGCACGGTGTGGTTCCAGGTGAATACAAGTAGGGAAGTAGGGAAACTAAACACTACAAAACTAAAGTCCTGAACTTTAAGAGGGCAGACTGTAATAAAATGAAGGAACATCTTAAACAGAACCTTCTAGGCACAGTAAGCATCGGAAGGGGGTTATAGGAACACAGGATAAGGATCAAGATGGCTATAACCAAAGCCTCAAATCAGTGCCTAAAAAGAGTGAGTAAAATGAAAAGAAGGAGAAAACCACTTTGGTTTTCCAGGGAAGTGGCTGCCAAAATCCAAGAGAAAAAGCAGCTTTTAAAAGGTACAAAGACACTAAAACTGATCAAGACAGGGATACATACAAGGAGAAGTTGAGGGAAGCAGGGAGGACAATCAGACTCGCAAAGGCATCAACAGAGGAAAGGATAGCTGAAGGGGTAAATAAAGGGGACAAAGCCTTCTTTAGCTATATCAGTGAAAGAAGAAGGAAGGGAGGGGGTATAGTCAGAATAGCAAAGGAAATGGGGACACACGGAGGATGACAGGGGAAAAGCGGATTTACTGAATGGCTACTTTTGCTTGGTTTTTACTAAGGAAAGAGATGGTGGTGGACCTAAGCTAGGGGGGAACATCACCTCTGGTAAGGAGGTAGACTCAGGACTATTCACAAGGGAGAGAGTCCTAGAAGAACTAGGGGAATTCAAGGTAAACAAAGTAATAGGGCCTGACAAAATACACCTAGGATACATAGATACATAGACAGTGTCGGCAGATAAGGGCCTATGGCCCACCTAGTCTGCCCATTTGAGCTTGTAAGTTCAGTTTGTTTTCCTAGAAGTCTATTTCCCCTTACCCCTGACCTCTAGAATTCCTTTATGTCTATCCCATGCATTCTTAAATCCCGTGATTGTTTCAGCCCCCACCACTTCCTCTGGCAGGGTGTTCCACTTGTCCACCACCCGTTCAGTGAAGAAATTCTTTCTCATGTTTCCTCTGAATCGTCCTCCCTCCAACTTCATCCCATGCCCTCTAGTCCTGAAACATCTTTTCGCTAAAAATAGTGTATTCCTGCACCCTGTTCCTCCTGTAAGATACTGTATGTCTCTATCATATCCCTCTCTCCCTCCTCTCCTCCAGGAGTACATGTTCAGTTCCTTCAACCTGTCTTCGTAGGGACTTGTGATGCAATCCATGCACCATCTTTGTTACCCTCCTCTGAACCTTCTCTACCCTGTCTATGTCCTTACGTAGGTATGGTCTCCAGAACTGTACACTGTACTCCAGGTGGGGCCTCACTAGTGTCTTGTATAGCGGAATTATGACCTCCCTTTTCCTGCTGGTGATGCCCCTGCCTATACATCCCAGCATCCTATTTGCTTTACCTGATGTCTTGTCACACTGTTTCCCTACCTTGAGGTCATCAGAGATGACAACCCCAAGATCCCTTTCCTGCTTGGTGCATGCTATAAAGGATACTCAAGGAACTGAGGGAAGTGCTGGTAGAACCCCTGGCAGAACTCTTCAATCTGACTTTTGGAACAGGGAGTTGTGCCCAAGGATTGGAGAAGAGCCACTGTGGTCCCTCTTCATAAGAGTGGGAGTAGGGAAGTCACAGGTAGCTATAGACTAGTCAGCCTCACATCGATTGGGGGCAAGATTATGGAAGCATTCCTCAAAGAAAGAATCATCTGCTATCTGGAGGACAGCATAATATTAGATTCTAGACAACATGGGTTTACGATGGGGAGATCGTGCCAAACAAATTTAATAGACTTCTTCAACTCAGTGTCCAAGATAGTGGACCAGGGTGGAGAAGTGGACATAATCTGTCTAGATTTCAGTAAAGCACTTGACTCTGTTCCACACAGAAGGCAGCTAAACAAGCTAGCCAACCGAGGAGTGGGTCTGAAAGTAGTAAAATGGGTGCAAAATTGGCTGAGTGGGAGAACCCTGCGGGTACTAGTAAATGGCACACTGTTGGAAGAAAGGGAGGTGACCAGTGGGGTGCCTCAGGGGGCAGTATTAGGTCCTATCCTATTTAACATCTTCATTAGTGACATAGCTGAAGGGTTGGAGAGTAAAGTGTGTTTGTTCACAGATGACACAAAGATCAGTAACAGAGTAGACATTCCCGGTGGGGAACAAAGGATGAAGTCTGACCTAAAGAAACTGGAACAATGGTCTGGAACCTAGCAACTGAATTTCAATGCAAAAAAGTGCAAGGCCATGCACTTGGGGAAGGGAAACCTGGAGGAGGAATATTTCATGGGAGGAGTGAGACTGGAGGCCACCAAGCAGGAGAGGGGTCTGGGGGTGATTATTACGGATAGCCTAAAAACAAGCAAACAGTGTGAAAAAGCAGTGCTCAGGGTGAATAGGATGTGGGGTTGCATAAGTAGGGGAATCTCCAGCAGGAAAAGGGAGGTGGTGCTCCCACTCTACAGATGTCTGGTGAGGCCGCACCTGGAGTACTGTGTACAGTTCTAGCAACCACATCTCAAAAAGGACATAGATAGATTAGAGAGGGTTCAACACAGGGCAACTAAAATAATACCAGAGCTGCATAAGACACCATATGAAGACAGATTGAGGAAACTCAATATGTATTCTCTCAAACAGAGGAGGGATGGGGGGACATGATAGAGATCTTCAAATACCTAAAAGGTATCAACAAAACTCGGGTACAAGACCTGTTCCTGGGTAGGATTTACACAAAAACCAGAAGGCATGATATGAAGATTGAGGGAGGTAAGATATGGGGTAATGTGAGAAAATTCTTCATAGAAAGAGTAGTGGACCCATGGAACAGTTTCCTCCAGAAGGTGGTAGGGGTCAGGACAGATGGAAGTTTCAAACACGCATGGGATAAATACAAAGGCATCATACCACTCGGCAGTAAATAGGGAAGGGGGGTAGTTACTCTAAAATGGGCAGACTAGATGGATCATAAGGTTCTCTTCTGCCATCACTTTTCTATGTTTCTAGCAATACTCTGTATTAGCGAAAGTGGAATGGCCCTCTAGGTGTCCAGGTCCATGTTAAACTGTTGTGTTAGAGAGTCATAACAGCCATTTGTGACTGCAAGAGGGGTAGAGTAGGCTTTGTCCTGCAATTGGGACCCCATCTCCCCTTCTTGGAGCACTGGTTGCAAAGTCCAGGCCTCTGAAGCAGCCCAACTCGGACAGGGATGCTGGAACCATGTACCCTGTCCTGGCAGCCAATCACAGCACAGAGCTGCTTTGGCAACAACAACAATTTGAATCTGCCTGGCCATAAAAAGTACAGCTGAGCTCTACTGAACTCTGCAGAGCCATGTGTGACTGAAACTGGGGTAGAGGAGGCTTTGTCCTGCAATTGGGACCCCCTCTCCTCACCTTCAAGCAACGATCACAAAGTCCAGGTCCCTGAAGCAGCCCAACTTGGACAGGGACACTGGAGCCATGGACCCCCTCCCAGCAGCCAGTCACAGCAGAGAGCTGTGTTGGTGCCAACACTTTTAATCTGTCTAGCCATAAAAAGTGCGGCTGGATGCTACTGAACTCTGCAGAGCCATTTGTGATGGGAACAGGGGTATAGGAGGCTTTGTTCTGCAATCGGGACCCCCTCTCTCCTCCTCGGAGCACTGATCGCAAAGTCTAGGTCCCTAAAGCAGCCTCACTTGGACAGGGATGCTGGAGCCATAGACCCCCTCCCAGCAGCCAATCACAGAACTCCACTACTGTGCATTACTGCACCTGCTCAAGTGGTCCTACGTGCTAGCGGTCCTCCTCACTAAGGGCTGGAGAGACAAGGGTGTGTACCGTGGGTGTCAGCCGTGATGGCCAACAGCCGGAAACTCTTCCCACAATTGCCTCCATAACAAACACCACACAAAAGCTGCTCATTCTGGACCTGATACAAGGACTGGTGCACTGTGACTTGGTAGGAGCCGAGTCTCCCTGGTAAGCCACCTTATATACACTGCAATTACATGAACATGTAAACTGTAAAGTCATACATAGATACATAGAATTTGATGGCAGATGAAGACTGCCAGGCTCATTTAGTCTGCCTGTATTCCCTATTCCCTACCCTACTCTCTTCTCAGTTAAACCATGAAATTACCATTCACCCAGTCCTGTAAGGTGCATCAATATTACCCATATTGTCTCTAAAGTTGCTAACCAATCACATTAATGTTGACTTTCCAAACTGCTCCAGGGGGTCTGACCACAGGCTAAGAGTAAATGTTTCCCTGTGGCTCTTACCTGCAGTCTACATTGCCTTGTCTGGGGATGTGGAGCCTAACCCAGGCCCTGCCCCCTCCAACGATAGGATCTGCTCCCCTACTGACCCAGCATGGGCTAACACCAGAGGTCTGAAGCTGGTCCACCTAAAGATGAATAGTCTAAGGTCCAAGATTCATGAACTGGGAAGCTGGATGGAGATCTATAGTTCTGATGTCTTGGCACTGTCCAAGACCTGGTGCAAGCCTCAGGTTATGGATCATGAAGTTGAGCTACCAGATTATATCACCTTTAGGAGAGACAGGACTGGGAAAAAAGGGGGAGTGGTGATAATTTATGAAAACTCCTCATTAAATGTTTCCCCTGCTGGTATAGTTAACCTCAAAAATGTGGGGGTGAAGCTTTATTTGTCAAAATCTTCCTTGGTGGCACTAAGCCACTCATTGTGGGGTGTATCTATAACCCTCCTCGGGTAGCCCCTGGGGCGTTTACTGCTCTGACCAGTGCTCTAGCTGATCAGCCTCCTGGGGAGTTAATCTTGCTTGGGGACTTCAATCTAAACTGGGCTCAGAATAGTAAGCTTAGGCTTCAGGCTTAGCTACTTGATGCAGCCTTCATTCAAATCATTAGTGAAAATACTAGGATCAATAATAAAACTGGCAATCATTCTTTACTTGATTGGATTGTTGTTTCTGAACCAGACAGAATCAGGGCTGCTGGTGTTTTTTTCTGATGCTATCAGTGACCACTCTGTTTGAAAACATAATGCCCCAAATGTGCAGGCCAGAATCTTCCAAGCATGGGATTACTCCAGATTTGAGGTGGTGTCTTTCAGGGCTTCCCTAGCACTAGGGGGAAGGGAAGGGGACATTGTTTAACCAGGAGAAGCACACTAAGCCGAAACTTGTTTCCAGGTGTGACCTGGGAGCACAAGGAAGTTAAGTGACTTGCTCAGAGTCTCACAGTATTCAAGTGGGAGGGCTGTGGGATTCAAACCCAGGTCTCCAGGTTTGCAGCTCTGAACCTTAAACCACTTCATTATACTGCCTCACAAATGGACTGGTATCAAATTCAAAGGCTCCCTACTCTGGGCTAAGCCTTAGATTTTTTTGTTCATAACTTCCTCTTGATTGCCAATAAACATGCTTCCTTAGGAAAAATCAGTCAAGGGAAAATGTCACAAATGGATTGTGCCTGAACTAAAAAACTTAATGTCTCTTACAGACAAAGCCTGGGGGGCCCTTTAAACGCTCTAGCCTTAAGACTGACTGGGATAAATACATGAAATTGCAAAACTTGTGCAAAACGAACACCAAGTCAGCCAAGAAGGATTATGTCAGGAAGCTACAGGATAAAGATCTGGCCAACTCTAAGCAATTCTGGGTGCAAATTAACACCCTGCTGAAAGGGCGAACCCACTCCACTGCAGGTACTATTGTGGCTAATGGCCAGGGCATCAGTGAACCCAGATTCATTACTAATGCCTTTATTTTTCACAGACCTAACTAGATTCAAAACCACCTCCTCTAGGTCACCAGTCCCACCCATGGGTTGGGACATACCTAGTGCCCAGAATCCCCACTTCCATCTCCTACTTGTCCAGAAACATGAAGTGTACATAGAAACATAGAAACATAGAAGTTGACGGCAGATAAGGACCGCAAGGCCCATCCAGTCTGCCCATTTCTTTTTCTACCTTATAAATGTGCCATCAGCCTTTGCTCTGTCAGTGGCCTATCTATTCATAGTCATTTGTATTGCTCCCTTATGCCTATCCCATGCCTGTTTGAAGCCCTGCACTGTATTCATAGCCACCACTTCTTGTGGTAAGCCATTCCATGCATCCACCACCCTTTCTGTGAAAATAATTTCCTCATTCCCCTTAATCGGCCTCCCTCTAATCTCATGCTGTGTCCTCTTGTCCTGCTATTTTCTTATATTTAAATATATGTTAGACTCTTTCACCTTGTTTATGCCCTTAAGGTGTTTGAATGCCTCGATCATATCACCTCTCTCCCTCCTTTGCTCAAGGGTATACATATTGAGCTCCGTTAATCTGTCCTCATATGTCTTCTGATGCAGTCCCTGTACCATTTTGGTTGCCCTTCTCTGGACTGCCTCAATTTGGTTAATGTCCTTGTGAGGTGTGGCCTCAATACTGCATGCAGTACTCAGATGGGGCCTAACCAGTGTCTTGTACAGAGGGATTATTACCTCCTCTACAACTTGTGATACCCCTACTAATACACCCTAACACCCCTAGCCTTACCTACTGCTTTAGAGGTCTGCTTGGATGATTTTAGGTCATCAGTGATGATGATGCCCAAGTCTCTTTCTTCCTTTGTGACTGCTAGCAACTCCCTCCCAGCCTATAGGTGGCTTTAGGGTTTCTCTTCCCTATTGCATGATTTTGCACTTCTTTGCATTAAATCCCAGTTGCCACTCTTCTGACCATTCTGCTAGTTTATCCAGATCTCTTCTCATTCTGCCCACCCCATCTGGATCATCTACTCTGTTGCAGATCTTGGTGTCATCTGCAAACAGACAAGCCTTACCTCTAGTCCATCTGCAAGGTCACTAATGAAGATGTTGAAGAGGACTGGCCCCAGGACTGATCCCTGAGGTACCCCTTGTGACTTGCATCTCTTCTGACTGTATACCATTTACCACCACTCTCTGTTTCTGCCCGTCAACCAGTTTGCCACCCAGTTGACAACTTCTGAACCCACCCGAGCCTACCCAGCTTATTTATCAATCTTCTATGTGGAACAGTGTCAAAGCTTTGCTGAAGTCAAGGTGAGGCAACATCAACTGCTCACCCTTGGTCCACCACTCTGGTTACCCAGTCAAAGAAATCTATGAGATTAGTTTGACAGGACCTTCCTTTGTAAACCCATGCTGTCTTGGATCCTGTGCCCCTATGGTTCCAGGTGTTGCACTATCCTTTCCTTAAGAGTGCCTCCATAATCTTGCCCACTACTGAGTAAGACTGACCGGTCTGTAGTTCCCCGCCTCCTCCCTGCTACCACTCTTGTGGAGCAGGATCACATGAGACCTTCTCCAGTCTTCTGGGACCTCTCCTGTGCTCAGAGACTCACTAAACAATTCTGCTAATGGATCTGCTAGTTCCTCCTTTAGCTCCTTAAGTACCCTGGGATGTATGCCATCAGGTCCCATTGCCTTATCCACCCTGAGCTTAGCAAGCTCTTGTAGACACTCCTTGTACACACTCCTAAAATGTATTAAATCAGGTGGTGCAGCTGGGTTTGACAACTTGGAGACCAGACTACTCAACCTAGCTGCCCCAGTCATTGCATTCCTTGTCACCCTCCTCATTAATAGATTCTTCCTTGAAGGCAAAAGCCCAGAAAAATGGAAAATGGCAGTGGTGGTTCCTGTCCACAAAGGTGGCCAAAGGGACCTTGTGGAAAACTACCACCTCACTTTAGCCCATTGGCTTAGGTACATGAAAGGCTATTCTGCAATCAAATCCAAGACTACCTGGAGTCGCACCACCTACTTACTGACCAACAGCATGGCTTTAGAAGGCATCATAGCACCGACACTGCCCTGATTGGACTGACTGTAGATGTTTTGGATGCCACGGACAAAAGGGTGCAAACTGGAGCTATCTTTATTGATTTATACAAAGGATGGACACAGTATTTTTGGTGTTAACTTTGAACTGGTTGGCAGGGAACCAGAGTAGCACACTGTGCAAATCACTTTGGAGTGAGGATTCAATAGCAGATGTAGAGGGGGCCTGATGAATAAATGACTGTGTCATCAATATACATGTGTATATGTGAGGAGACACAAGTGGAGGGAAGATCATTAAGAAAAATGGAAAACAGTATGTGGTCCTGGATGCAGCCATGGGGGACACATGCCAGTATGGGGAGGGGGGATAGTACGTCACCCACCTGAATTGACTGCCGATGGCCCATAAGGTATGAGCAGAACCACTCAACTGCAGGAGCAGAGAAGCCAGCTGAGACCAGTTTGTTCAGGAGGAGAGGGTGGGATACTGAGTCAAAAGCCTTTGGAAGATCAATGAAGATGGCTGCCATGATATGTTTTAGTTTTTTTTCAGTTTTTAGTTTTTTTTGTTGACCGGGTAAGTGCACTAGACAAATTATGCCTATTTTCAGGCATGACTTGGGGGAGAGGGATAGAGTTGATTGCCAATTGACCTTGAATCATATTAAGCTGTTAGTGGCATTTTTAGTGAATGGGAGAAATTTGGCCAGGACACCTTATTTAATTTTTCCTAGGGACAGGGTGTCCCTGAGAACCAATCCTAAGTTTTTGCCCAATGTGGTTTTTGAACTGGCATTGAACTAGGATGTCAACCTTCCGGTATATTATCCGGACAACTCAAATGGGGGGGGAGGTGCTCCCGCATACCCTGGGTGCTGAGGTACTGGGGTACTATCTAAAATGCACTGCTCCACACGACAAGATGGGGCAGCTGTTTGTAGCCTTTGCACCTCGATGCCAAGGCACTTCGGTGTCAAAGCAAACTCTCTCAAAATGGCTGGTCAATTGCATTGTTTACTGTTACAACAAGTGTAACAAAACCCTACTGGGCTTGGTCAAGGGTCATTCTAGCAGGGGAGTGGCTACTTCATTTACATCCTTGTGAAATGTCTCCATTGGAGACATCTGTGCTGCTGCTTCCTGGAGCTCAGTGCATAACTTCATCAAGCATTACAGTCTGGACATTGCTTCTACATGTAGGGCTGGTTTTGGCCTAGCTGTCCTTCAGGACCTCCTTTCTTGAAGTGCCCTGTTAGCACTGGTGCTTTCAGCTGCCTTCCGGTTTCCTGTTCCTTTTTGCGGGACTGATTGGATTCAGTCCTAATTGTAATAGCCTGCTGCAAGGCCTCCCACTCGAAGTAAGATAGTACAGTTACATAAGAACTTACCATAACAGTAGATCTTCAAGAATAGCTCTTGCAGCAGATGCTACTTTCCTGCCCTCCTTACCCCTGGTGAGCTGTGTTGCATAATTTTTTTATGGCCAGCTTCTGCCTGGTCCACCTGCTGAGCCTTATTCACGGGTCTCTGGTGGGTGAACTGAGGTGGGGCTGGGGCTTGCCACCTGATATACCTCTGGCTGATGTCAGGGCAGAGCTGATGTCAGGGGCAGCCCCCTCTGGGTACTGCTAGCTGAAGGTTTCTGATCGGTCCTAGTGTCTGTGACATAGTCCTATTGTAATAGCCTGCTGCAAGAGCTCCTCTTGAAGATCTACTGTTATGGTAAGTTCTTACATAACTGTACTTTCTAGTTGCAGGGGGACTGATAGATGATACAGTAGTTCTGGTTGTAGGAGGACTGATTCGCTCATTGTCTGATGTGGTTTAGGACCAGGATGACTGTGTGTTATAGAGATGTAATGCACAGTTGCATGATATCTTTTGACCAGTGAGACTTCTTTATTTTGGATACCCATTTTATAAAAGCTGTAAATGAATAACTATGTAAATGGGCTTTAAAGCAGGGGATAAAATGTATGCCACGCTGGGACAAATTTGAGAATAACATTGGACTGTACAGCTGGGGCAGTTTGCATCTGAGCAGAAGGGCGAGAGCGTTCTTGAGCAAGCAAATTGAAAAACGTATAACATAATCTTTAAATTAAATTCAAAGGGGGCTTGGGAATCAAGGCAAAATAAAGATAGACAGGGAAAAATATAATGAACCAGTTCATGTGAATAAATTTCTGCTAACAAATGCCAGAAGTTTGAATTTATTAAAAAAATCAGATCTAGATATCCTGCTGCTAAGAGACAGTATTGATATAGTGGCTGTATCCGAAACCTGGTGGGATGAAACCAGTGACTGGTCACGTGAAATTCCTGGATAAAAACTTTCCCATAAACATAGAGACAAAACAAAAGGGGGGAAGGGTGTGCATATATACAAAAAATCTGCATGAATGTATTGAATTAAAAATTGTAAATGATTTACAATATGACATTGAAAGTATATGGTTGCAGCTTCAGTTTAAAAATAGCAAAAAGCTAATAATTGGAAATTATTACAAACCACCCTCCAGTACCAGGAATATAATGACAGCTTGGTCAGTGACTTAGTCACAGCGTCCAACTTCTCAGATGTGATAATACTTTTGGACTTTAATCTCCCAGGAATAGATTGGAAACAGCTTATTAGCAATACCACTCTAGAATCGCACTTTGTAAACACCTTATTAAATGAAGATCTAGAACAAAAAAAGTGGAACCCACCAGGGAAAAATATTTTAGATATAGTCATTGTCACAAGCCTGCTCTGGTGGGGCAGGATTCCCTAGGCTACAGTGAATCTCCTTGTGATCTGGGTCAGGAATGCTCCCCTGCCTGTCCTTTTAGAAAGCTTGCCGTTTCACAACTGAATGTCCATTAAGGAGGTCCTTGGGCTTCCTTTCTCTGTGTGAGGGGTGCAAATACAGTCTCGAGTCTGTGTTTCTGGGAAATATCCTCCTTGGCCACTGCACAGTGAACCAGAAAAGTCACAAGCGTGTACAGGCCTTTGGGGATGCCCTATACATCCTATATGTGTCTTTTCCCAGAAAAAATGCAGAGACTGGTTCAACCCCACAGACCCCTTTTGAGAGACCTTTTGTTTTCCTCCCTCCTTTCGTTCACAGAGTCCCTTCTTGGATTTTATCTTGGCAGTGTCTGGCCGTTAAGCGTTAGACAGGCGTGGATTAGTTTGAACAGACTTTCCCAAAACCAACACACACCAGACGCTAGCAGAATTAGTTACAGTAAGCCAAAAGCTTTTTTAATTGGTAAATAAGTACTGTACATAACAAAGAAGAAAATTATATGCTTTTCTTAATGTTAGTCATATATGAAAAGAAATTTGGAAATATACAAAAAAAAAGATATGCTGTTTAAACCCTAGCGAATATAGTTCTACCTTGAAAAAGTCATTAGTGCTGGAAATTAAAAGAGTTCATGGCAGGCCGTTGATTCTCCTGTTTGGTAGAAATACAAAGGTCCAAAGTCTTTTGTTGTTCATTCCAGGAGAGTCTTCGAAAGAGAGTTTATGTCTGTCTGTCTGGAAAATTCTGTATGCTCTTCTAAGAAAGTTCAAAAGTCCTGTCTCTGGTGTTCTTCACTGGGATTGGATGGCCTCGTCACATGCTGAGAAAGGACCAACCAGCACCCATGTTCACGTTTTAAAAGTCTAACTGAAAGTTTGCTAGCTGGGAGGTGCTTCTTTCTTCCGGCCCCCTCCCAGGTTGGGGAAAAACACACACACGTGCACTCAGGGCTGGGACTAGAGTCAGCATGTCTCTCTAATGCTGGTTTTGATAGTCCAATCTCTTTTGTTCCTAATAAGCCACTTAGCCCTTAAGTGGCTTCACTCAAGTTGTAATTACTCCAGTCCAGATGCCAAAGTCCTAAAACATTAGGACTCCAGACTACACATTGCCTTCATGCTAATTTTTAAGTCAGGGCCCTTTGGTTAAGATGAAATAATTCCAGTAACCCATGCTCGCTTAAAGGTCCTGCTATTCACCTTAACAACCCTCCAATATAACACAGGAGCTCTGTAGGTTTAAATCCTTTTACAATTTATTTATATTTATTTATTTTTGTTGACCAGGTAAGTGCACTAGACAAATCCTGCCTATTTTCAGGCACGACCCGGGGGAGGGGGATACAGATGAATGCCAACTGACTTTGAACCAGATTGAGCTGTTGGTGGTATTTATAGTGAATGAGGGAAATTTGGCCAGGACACCGGGGAAATTCCCCTACTTGTTTTGATAAGTGCCATGGGATCTTTTACATCCACCTGAACTACCACCAATCCAGGCAGATAGGACCTCGGTTTAACATCTCATCCGAAAGACGGCACCTCAGAAATGCAGCACCCCTCTCATGCTGCACTGCAGTGTCAGTACTGGGATATTAACCCAAGTGCCAGATGTGGGAACTGAACCCACAGCCCTCTGATCTCCCAGCCTCAGAGGTGAGTGTGATACCTACTGAGCCACTGACACACTGCAATTTAAAGCAATATTGTTTGGATGGAAAAGACAGGCTACCTAGTGAGCTACAGGGTTGTGTATCCAAAACACAGAGACTTGTTCTACTCCAGTAAACCATATTTGAAATCAGGCTTATGCATTGGGGCCTTTTTATGAATTACATAAATAACTAATATACATGGGAACACAGCAATGGGACATGGCATGATCCCGCCACAGTCATTACCAATCTGAAACCGGGACTTGTAACATATCTGTACAAGGAACTTTAGGAAATAGTGACCACAACATGTTAACTTTTAGTTTAATGGCATGATCTATCACTGAAAGTCAAAATATTTCAGTATGTAACTATTCTAAAACACAGTACAAAATTATTAGGGAAACCCTTGATTCGTTTGACTGGGTAAATAAACTAAGAGACCTTGCAGTAGAAGACAGCTGGGAACTTATAAAGACTAAACTTAGGGGCATCAAAGATTAATATGTCCCTACAAGAATAATATCCAACAACAAGGGCAAAATCCCAAAGTGGCTAACAAGTAAAGTACAAAAACAAATAAGGAAAAAGGAGCGTGCCTATATAAACTATAAACTGCAAAACACTACGTTAATGCAGACATTAAGGTTGAAGAACACAAAGTGCACAAAGTAGGGAAATGAAAAACTATTAGGGTTTTGGGTCTCCGAAGTATTGCCAAATCAGTGGTGGTGTCTTCCTTGGGGTTATCAACCCTAATGCCCACCCCTCCCCCAGCCCATAGCCTCCTGTTTGAAGCACAAGGTACAGCTCCAAGCTAGTGCCTCATAGTAATACAGTATGGCCAACATAATCTGTTGTAGCATTCTTCACGTAGGGCCCTATGGGTCCTGCATGAAGACATCACATCTGAGCTAATTTGCTCAGGGGAAGGGGTGGGCATTAGGGTTGACAACCCCATGGAAGACCCCACCACTGATTGACAATACTCTGGAGACTCAAAACCCTTCTGCTTTTTCATTTCCCTACTTTGTGTGCTATGCATTCTTCAACCCTAATGTCTCTATTAACATAGTTCTTTGCAATTTATTTCCCTTCTTTTTCTGATAATAGAACTGCATCCTTGTTTCTGCAGGTCCCTTTGTGACCTGTGCAAAATGAGATAAATACAATATTGGAGTCAGTCCTGATCCAGTGTATGGGTCCTGCAGGCCTCAGCACACATGTGAGTACCTTGTGGTGAAGACACCCTGACCCACCACAGGGTGTTGTGTCTGCGCCAAAACACTGCTCTGTCCCTACCCAGGCCAGGGTTGGTACTGCATGCTGCAGCACCTTCCCCATCCACCTTGTCCCATTAAACCAGCTCATTGAGTTCGCACCTGAACTCAGGTCACTGGCATAGTAAGGCAGTGTGATCCCCAGCGGGGCAACGGACATCCCTGCAAAGAATGTTACTTCATAAATTCTTTGTTTTTTTAATATTTTGACCCCAAACATTCAACATAGTCTTCTTATGACCCCACCTTTTGAAGCCAGTAGGTGAAAATGTTCAAATCCCTGTCGAAAAGCCATTCTGCACCACAGGTTTAAAAACACATTTTGGCCAGGATGTGAAAAATGACAGCTGTAATGTTCGTGAGGTGATGTGAAAAAATGGCAATGTTGAAAATTTGGGATCAAAATACAGAAAATTCCCGGATTTATGCTTGTGTGTAGAAAAATGTCAATGTATGCTCGTAACTTGGTCATTTTTTTAATTTTTACCAGACTTTCAGTGTGGCCTTTTTGGGACCCCAACTCATGAACACTGGTGGAGAAATTTCATTAATTGGGCTCAAAAGATGATTTCATGCAGTGACCGCAAAATCACCTTCCGGGCCTTGTATTTCACCACAAGTGTTCATGAAATGGCATCCCAAAAAGGCCATGTTGAAAATTTGGTGAACAAATTCCAAAAAATGACCAAGTTACGAACATACGTTCAAAACGCCATTGAAATACATTATACGGCACTTACCTATTTTTCTCAGTTCCCAGTTCGGCACTGAAGAGTGAAAACACATCTCTGGTCTAGAGAGTGTTATAGCACTTGACATCGGCTGGTAAGTATAGGATAAGGGGGGGTATAGCGTGGATGGGTGCTCAGTGGGAAGGTTGGGATGGAGGATGGGGACGGCGGCAATGACGACCGGCCATTTTCTTTATTTTATGTTACAATAAAAAAGATGTCATGGGACTTTTGTTTGGCAGGAACAGATACCATTATTAATAAAGCTACTTCAGGACAGTGGGGATGGGCTCCCCAGTGTCCCACACTACTGGGGGGGCTTGTAAACACTGACACAGGGATGGGACCCCCCCAATGTCAGCAACTATACATAAAACAATGGGCTGGGGGGTTGTACAGTTTTACAGATAGCAGAAATGTGGCTTAACCTGTCTCTTGCCTGTCCCAGTTCCATGTGGAGAGCTCCGCTGTTTATAAAGGTCCATAGAACAAATGAACAATTGAAAAAACAACACCATGCTGGTAACAGAACAGACATAACATCCCCCCACCCACCCCCACTAATGTACTTTTAATTTGAGCAGCAAACAAAATAATGGCTTCAGTGGCATAGCATACCAGTTTTCATTGACACTGTCCTTTCTCTGCTCCTCTGAATCCTCCAGTGGTCAGGATAGGAGGATGCTACTGCAGACCAGTCCATTCAGTCAGTCAGTGAATGCTCAGGACTGGTTTACCAGGGCTCTGACTCCAGTCTGCCCTTTACCAGGAGTCTTGGGATCAGGATAGGGACTACAAAAAAAAAAACACTAGATGATAGATCAGACATCACTACATCTGTGTCTGCTCCCGCTCCTACCCCCCCAGCACTGATGTACATTTTCAACAGCAGCTAATTACCAGCCTTGCGGTAGTTGGCACTGATAATCAGTTCATTTACATGACTACTTGTCCTTCCAAAGGTCTGAATCCATGCTCCACTGACCACTCTGCTCAATCCTCAGGCAGCACAGTGAAAAGAACAAGATCTGGACCAGTTTGCCTGGGGTGGGGTCCTGTTCAGGGAGTCTAGGGATCAGGACAAGTTAAGATGACAGCAAAAAAAAAAAACCAGAACTAGCTAAACTACTGCCAAACGTTTTTAGTAAGTGGTCAGAATATTGGTAAAGAAAAGAGCCAGGGAACTGAGAGCACCTGTGTTAGCCAGGTGATGTCCTGGTGCATGATGGCTTAACCTTCTGCTGCCATCCTTTCATTTATGCTCTAGTTGAAATTATGTATGCAGCCGTTGTTTCAAACCACATGAAGTCTTGCTATATTATGACAATTGCAGTTTGTCCCACCATTAGAACTGCTCCGGAGGTGAAAGGGTTAACTACCATTCTAAGAATGGAGTTTGGAGCGCAGGCTCGGTTAGAGAAGCTCTGTCTGGATAATTTCAAACTGAAACTGTCAGATTCTTTACTCTGCCTCACTGAACAGTCGCTCCGGAGATTTCTCCTACTGCTCGGTTCATTTCTCGGTTTAAACAGTATTTTCTCGGTTAAATTTAACCGCGACTAATTATTATTTTTAACCGCAAACCAATCGGTTCAAGCTCTGTCTGTGGTATTGTAAGTATAGACAGGTTTTTATTTCTGTGTGGAACTTGTAAATGTTTATCGGTTCGGTCGAACCGATCAGGTTGGTTAAAACTTTAAAGTATAAACATTTTAAAGCTTTTAGAGTGCGGTTCCCGGTTCTTATCAGTTCTAAAAAAAACAGATTTCATTACGTTTTTTTCCACGACCCGTGACACGGTTGGGAACCGATAAGGTGTCTTCCCTAGCACTGCAGTTAAAGGGCAAGGATTTGTTGGTTAGGCTGGCATCATGTCTGAGAAACCCAAAAGAAAAACTGGGCCCTCTGGGTTTCAACACTGTAGTGTCTGTGGGGAAGCCTTGCCAGGCTGGCCACACACTACATGTGTTTGTGTCTGAGGTTTGACCACTCAATTCAGACTGCCAGATTTGTAGAATTTCTACAGCCACCCTGGATAAGAGAGTGGGCAGGCTCAGGAATGAGAGGCCAAAAGTCCGCTGACCGGATGGCCAGCCGGTTCGGTGCCAACCGAACTGGAGAAGTACCCTCTGACCAGGGCTGAGACTTCCTTGGGCAAGCGTAAAGCTGGCTCTGAGGAGCCAGTTCCAGCAAAAAAATAAAAAATCAGCAGGTATGGGTCAAAATTCCTTCTCCAACTGCTGCAGAAATAAAAAGCTATACAAATTGTACAGTCACTTTCTCTAGTTCCGTCCGAACCGCCACTGTCTGGTAGGAGGTCGGTTCGGTCGGTTCCACCGGTTCAAGAATATGATATTGGAGATTTTTATGAACCAGAGGAGGGGGAGGAGGATTATGAACAGTGTGAATGTGACTTTGAGAGTCTGGATGTGCCCACTGAACTGGACATCTCCCCAGACAGACCTTTAGAATCTCCCCCTATGCTTTCTGAGTCCCCTTCTCATTTTTTGTTTTATAAAAAGGTTGCTGAAACCCTCCAGCTCCCATTAGATGAAGCTGTGGATGAGCAGGAGGAACCTGATTTTGTGGAAATGATGGATATCCCAGAGTCTAGGAGATTATCTATCCCCTTACATAAGTCTTTTAGGAAGCAAATAATAAAAATTCTAAAAGGCCCTAATTCTGTACCTCCTGTTGACAAAAAGATGGACAGGAGGTACACTTTGTCAGGTCCTGATACAGATTTTCTTTCACAGCAATGCAGTCATGTTGGGGTAGTTCAGGCTGCAGCCTGTGATAAAGCTAACATTCCCCTGGCTTCACATCCTCCTGACAAGGACTCCAGGAAGATTGATGCCATGGCTAAAAACAATACATGTCAGGCCCTTGGGACTCAGACAAGCAAATTACATGGCTTATGTGGCAAGATACCAAAAATCTAGATGGGACACTGTCATGGCTTTGGCTAAACAGGCCCCTGGCAAGCTTGCCAAGGAGCTGGAGCAGGTGGCTACTGATGGTATTGAGGCTTCCAAGGTGCAATTCCATGCAGCTGTGGATTCTAATGATGTATCCTCTAGAGTCATGGCTACATCTGTGGCCTTTTGTAGGTTAGCTTGGCTCAGGTGTACTAACTTGTCACAGGATACCCAGACTAAGGCCATGGATTTTCCTGTGGTGGGGAATTCTCTGTTTGGGGAGCAAACAGAGAATTACATGAAGAAAATGGATGAATACAGAACAACTTATAGGAGTGCACAAGCCAAGGAGCGGCAAGCCACTCCTCAGAAACAGACCCCCAGGGGTAGAGGTAGGCCCTTTCACAGGCCTTTTACCAAACCAGGCTTCTTGACTATGCTCAGAGGGTTCTTCAGAGGCAGAGGCAGGCAGGGGCAAGTAGGTCTGCTCCACCCCTCAGCCTAAAGCCCCTGCCAAACAGGCACCCTGATGGGGTGCCCAGGGCCGGTTCTCCACTTCCTGTAGGGGGCAGGCTGGCTTACTTCGCCCAGGACTGGGAGTCTCTAACATCAGACAAATGGGTCCTGGAAGTAGTAAGCCAGGGTCTGGTTCTCAGCTTCAAAACATTTCCAAAGATGACAGCCAGATTTTTTCCACCTGCAAACCCTCTAGAGACCTTTACCTTAGAAACAGAGGTCTCAACCCTCCTAGCTCTCAGAGCTGTAGAAAGGGTTTCCCCCCCCTACACCAGGGCAAGGGTCTGTACTCCAGATATTTCCTTACCCCAAAAAAGACAGGAGAATGGCGGCCCATTTTAGACCTAAGATATCTGAACAAGCACCTTTTGAAACCAAAGTTCAAAATGGTGACTCTGGCAATAATCTTACCTTCTCTAAGGCCAGGGGACTGGCTAGCTTCCCTGGACCTCAAGGATGCCTATTTCCATGTTCTAATCAGAAGCTCCCACCCGAAAGTACCTCAGATTCGAACTGCCCTCAGGTCACTACCAGTTCAGAGCAATGCCCTTCAGCCTCACCTCTGCCCCAAGGGTATTCACAAAATGTCTGGCAGTAGCAGTTGCTCATTTAAGAGGGCAAAGGATTGCTGTCTTTCCCTATCTAGATGACTGGCTCATTGTAGGCCAGTCTCCAGAACAGGTCAAATCTCACCTGCAAGTTACCCAGCAGCTGCTCACCTCTCTGGGCTTCTTGCTCAATCTTCCAAAGTCAGTTCTGGAACCTGTTCAGGTACTCACCTTCATAGGTGCAGAATTGGACACAAAGCAGGCCAGAGCCTTCCTGCCCTTAGAGAGGTAAGGAACCTGGTGGCCCTGGCCTCCTCCTTCACTCTGCAGGTCTCTCGACCAGCAAGGCATTTCTTACAGCTCCTAGGGCACATGGCTGCTTCCACAGCTGTAGTGCAAGGAGCAAGATTTCAGATGAGGGACATTCAGTTTCACTTGAGAGCCTTTTGGTCTCAGAGAAAAGATCCCCTTTCCAAGTTGGTCCCAGTGACTCGAACCCTGATCCAGGCCCTTCAGTGGTGGCAGGATCAGAGCAATTTAAGACTGGGGGTCCCCTTCATTCCTCTGTCTCATTCCTTGACCCTCACTATGGATGCATCCCTTCTGGGATGGGGAGCTCACATGGGCGACCTCTCCACTCAGGGAGTGTGGTCCCCTCAGGAATCTCTGCTCCACATCAATTTGCTGGAACTCAGAGCTGTCTTTCTAGCACTTCAAGTGTTTTCTGCATCTGTTCAGAACAAAGTGGTACAAGTCAGAACAGACAACACCACCACAATGTGGTACATCAACAAACAAGGGGCACTCGGTCTTCGGCCTTGTGCACCGAAGCAATGAAGTTGTGGTCTCTGGCTTATTCCCTGAACACTTCCCTCATAGCAGTTCACCTCCCAGGAAAGGACAATGTCCTGGCAGATGGTCATAGCAGGATTTCCCAGGGCCATCACGAATGGTCACTGGATCCCCAAGTACTGGGGATAGTTTTTGCCATATGGGGCACCCCTCAGATAGACCTTTTCACAGCCCCAGACAATCACCAACTTCCACTGTTTTGCTGCAGGCCCCCAGTCATGGGCTCAGTCCCTCTGGATGCCTTTCTCCTAGATTGGGAAGGGAAGTTTCTATATGCTTTTCCTCCCTTCCCTCTCCTATTCAAGGTGCTAGTCAAAATCAGATCCCAGCCTTGCAGGATGATTCTGATTGCTCCAGATTGGGCCAGGCAGCCCTGGTACCCACTCCTTCTGTCCTTAACAGTCCATCTTCCTCTGTGCCTCCCCAGGAGACACAACCTGTTATCTTGTGCCCAGGGAGGGTTGGTATCCGAATCTCAAATCCCTCAACCTCAAGGCCTGGCTCTTGAGGAGTTAGAGTTTGCTGCCTACACCTTTCTCAAGGTGTTCTCGACATCCTGAAGGCTTCTAGGAAGCCTTCCACTAAACTGCTTATAATTCTAAATGGAAAAGGTTTTCCATCTGGTGCTCGGGGAAGCATATTTCCCCGGAATCTGCTGATTTGCCCATTGTTTTAGACTATATGGTCCATCTTAATTCTTTGGGCCTGAGACCAGCTACCCTGAAAGTGCATTTGGCAGCTGTCTCTGCTTTTATTTCAGCAGGAAAGCCCTCTTCCCTTTCCACTCACCCTGTATTTTCCAAGTTTTTCAAGGGATTACTTCATACTAATCCACCTTTCAGGGACCTGGCCCCTGCCTGGGATCTTAATGTTTGCATTGCTCAGTTGATGCAACCCCTTTGAGCCTCTGTCTTCTGCAGAGCTCAAGTATTTGACTTGGAAAACTGTTTTTCTAGTAGCCATCACTTCTGCTAGGTGCATAAGTGAGTTACAAGCCTTGTCAGTGGAGACTGACTTTATTTCCTTTCACAGGGATAAGGTAGTCCTTAGGACTAACAGGAAGTTTTTGCCTAAGGTGGTTTCAGACTTCCATCTCAACCAATCTATCTCCCTTCCAGTGTTCTTCACTGCCCATTCCTCCTCTGGTGAGAGGAGGCTGCACAGTTTAGATGTTAAGAGGGCCCTTAGTTACTATATAGAGCGTACCAAGGGTCATAGGTTCGAATCCCTCCAACTTTTTCTCACTTATGGTGAGGTTGGTAAAGGTAAACCTGCCACTAAGAGATCCATTGCCAGGTGGATTGTCTCTTGTATCCAATTTTGTTATCAAAAACTGGGAAAGGTTCCCCCTTCAAGCCTGAGGGCTCACTCTACCAGAGGTACAGCTGCGTCTATAGCTGCTGCCAGAGACATCCCTATTTTAGAGATGTTCAAGCAGCAACCTAGAAAACGGTACACTTTCACCAAGCATTACTCCTTGGATATCCAGGCCAGGAGGATGCTAGATTTAACACAGCCGTGCTTCAGAGCCTATTCCTAAGTAGGTTCTGTCCCTCCTCCATGGAGGTACTGCTGTGTATTCTGCAATTGTCATAATATAGCAAGACTTCATGTTGTTTGAAGAAAAAATTACTCACCTTAGTAATGTTGTTTCTTCTAATGGGTGTGCTATATTACTGACCTCCCCAACCTGCCCTCCAGAACTTCTACTTGGGTATGGGTGGACGGTCCAGTCTGGGCACCGGTTATGCCCATTATTTGTTTTTCACCTTTTGGAGTTTTGGGGTGTGGTGTTTTATTCTACCTTATTTTATTGTGTTCTGGTTCCCTGACTTGAGTCTTTGTGTTGGGACCAGAATATGTATTAATATTTAGGTAGCCAGTTGGCTAGTGTAGGTTACAGCTTCCACACAGAACCTTAGTGAGTTTTGCTAGTAAAGATCTGACAGTTTCAGTTTGAAATTATCCAGACAGAGCTTCTCTAACCGAGCTTGCGCTCCAAACTCCATTCTTAGAATGGTAGTTAACCCTTTCACCTCCGGAGCAGTTCTAATGGTGGGACAAACTGCAATTGTCATAATATAGCAAGACTCCATTAGAAGAAACAACATTACTAAGGTGAGTAATTTTTTCTTTGCTGCCATCTAGCACATTAAGAAAATTTGATCAAAACCAGTTGGGGGGGTTGGGCGCTGCTAAATGGGGGAAATCCCTCAGATCATGGTGCAGCAAAACAACCTGATTACCAACTGTATTATTAGCAACCTTCTATTCATAGAGAATGTACACAAAGGTCATATAACTTGCAAAAGGTTACCATTTTACAAACAAACCAAAAATTTCAATATACACTAAAATCTTATACTTGACAGAACTTGTTTAAAGAAAACCTCTTTGATACTTTGCTATTTTTTCTTTCCTTTTTTTTCCCAGCCTTTTAGGTTGGCAAAAGTCAGCATATTTATGAAGTATCTTTCAAGAATGAAGTTTAATAAAGAAAAGATGTAATAGGTGACTACATATCTCTCTGACCACTGCTTTAGAAGGGAGATACTCTTTTTTTAAGAAAACAAAATGTTAAAAAGCTGTATTAAATATAGTTACTGGAACATAGAAAAAGTGGTTTAAAAGAGCAGTAACCGTAAGAGCGGAGGTATTTTAAATGTTTGTGTCCACCTTTTTACACTGTTTACATGTATTTGCACTGCACTTTATTTAATTGTCACGCAAAATGTAAGGTGATTGATTGATGTAATACACCTGTTGCCTTGAAAGATATATATATATATGTGATGTGCACAAGGGGGCACTATACGTTTGACAAAGCCTATCGGTGAAACATTACGTGTGGAGCCACTGTGTTGGCACTTAGCTTCTGGGGAACTGCAATAAAAAGACATTTAAGTATTTATCTTTGAGACTTGTGCTTTTCCACTGTGTAAGTGATTTATTTAGGAGATTTGAGTGCCATGATTTTGCTTGCTCATAGTTTCATATTGTCAGTGGCGCCAATACCTCTGAGTGGCTCTGTGTGTAAATGAAGTAAATCCTTAGCAGGGATCTATAGGCCAATAAGCCTTACATCAGTCCCTTGTAAGCTAATGGAAAAACTTTTAAAATTTAGCATTGACTGCGAGGCTGCTGTTATGGGCTTACAGGGCACTACCCAGCAAGGTTTTACCCCAGGGAAATCTTCCACCACCAATCTGATTTCATTTTATGAAAAGATTAGTACTAGTTTGGATAATGAAAAACTAGTAGATGTGATTTTCTTGGAATTTAGGAAGGCATTCAGTATGCCACACATTGAACTCACAGACAAGTTTAAAAGAATGGGATTTAATGTGTATCTGGTTAAATGGATAGAAGCATGGCTGACTGGGTGAACTCAACAAGTAAGAGTTAATGGACATCCGTCCTGGGTCCTACTTTGTTTGGAATTTTCATATGAGACATGCACGTTGGCCTAGAAAACAACATTCTGAAATTTGCTGATTGTATCACAATAAGTGGTGATGTGGACACGGACGAAAAACACCAATCACTAGTCAGTAATCTTAAATGTATTGAATTATGGGCCAATTAAAATTAAATTGTGATCAATACCAAAAAATGCACTGTACTCCAGTAAGGAAGACAAAACCCAAGGAAGACATACTCATTAAATGGGTTTTCTCTGAAATCTGTACAGAATGAACGCGACCTAGGGATAATAATAAACAATACACTTATTTTACTCCACTGAACCACTGTAGAAAGGTCACCCAGACTGCCAACCAACTAATGTTATGTTAAAAAAATCCTTTATATCTAGGAATGAACATTGTTTAATCCCATTATACAGGTCTTATGTGAGACCATATTTGGACTAAGGGTCTCCTTTTTGGTTCCCCATTTCTTAGCAGAGACATCAACATGTTAGAGAGTGTTCAAAGAAAGGAAACTAAGCTGATACCAATATTAAAAGATAATCACATACAGAAAGACTATCTGAACTAAATGCAGCCTTGAGGACAGAAGGAAGAGCGGTGACATCTTATTATTGTTTAAAATACTGAATAATCCAGATGTTTCTGGTCAATGTGATTTAAGAACTAAATACAGACCAGCTAATTTATGGTAGTAAACAATTAAGAATTCCAAGGGCAAATGCAAACAAACAAAACAACTATTTTACAATTTGGGCATCACAAAAGTGGAATAAATTATCACAATACTTAGCAGACCTCATGGTATTTGACAAATTTAAGACTGAACTCAATAGGTACCTAACAAATCCTCAGGAATTATACCTCACATGGTGTGGGAGACAGTCTCGATGTGCCAATGCCTTCTTCTGTCTATACCACCAAGTAGTCGAGTAACCACTGTAAAACTAATAACACAGTAGCAGTCTTATAGTGATCTAACGTTGAACAAGAATAATATAGCCAAGTGTTCTGCAGTGAGAGAAAAACTAGTGTACTTCTGAGGTAGGAGAGCTCTAAATATAGCACTCTGGGATCCTGTGGTGGAGGCCCCCAGTGAAGGGCTACAATGCCAGGGTGGAGGAAAGGTGAGAATGACCATTGCTGCTGGACTCCACTGTGTTCACTGATAAGGTGGCATGGGGAAGGGACAGAAAGGGAGGGTTCAGGGTATGTAAGGAATAGGCCATCAAGAGCAAGAGGTCAAGGAGCCAGATGTGACCCAACATTTGTGTTGTAGAATGTATAGCCCGCTTCCTGCTCCCTTATAGCGCTAACAACCCAATAATAAACAGAGGAGTATATTTTAATGTATCCTAAACCATGCATGACCATTGTAGTCAGACTAAGCATTAGGCCCAGATTCCTTTTTCCTCCTGGATTCAGGCTGGGGAGGGGAGGGGCAGAGGCAATACAGAGTTGGCAGCAATTACTGGAAATTCTCAAGGGGGGACCACTGCAGGTACCAATTCAATTAACGCTACTAAAATCTTCAGGGACACTAAGGGGGCTCCTCTGCACAAAACATTTTTAATCTGACATCAGAGATACAAGCTTCAGGCTGACCCCTCACCAGACTGGATGGGTACAATGAGCAGCAGGGTTGGTGGCATCTCCCAGACCCTGAGGAAACTCAGTCCTCTAGGGCCCCCCCACTGGCATGTCCCATATGCTGTCTGGGTGAGTAACCCTAAGGTTATCCACTGGTCTCAGGGAAATTAGAAGGCAGTTCCCCCAGCATTTGCTGTCTACCCAGTAGCTACAGCTGCACACACCCAGAAGGAAACACGAGGGAGAACACTAATATAGTGTGCCAGAGTTAAAGTTGTCCCCTTCCTGTTCACCACCTGGAATGCAACCCCATCCCACCGAGTCAAAAAGAAGGTTTCTATATCTGAAACAAAAAAGGAGAATAATGATAAGAGGTACCATCCAAGCACAGTCTGTCCCCATACATCCATGGAAGATTAACACAGCACCATCAGCAAACAAAGGAGCAGTCTAAATGGAGCTTACAGACCCCTGAGATGTCAGCTGCAGTAGGGAGGCAAGCAACCTAGATGCAACAAGAAAGTAAGGCAATAAAAGCTCTACCCGTCATAGTCAGGTACCAGCTTGAGTAGCCTTCTGAAAAGAGTACAGTAGCGCCTGTATTTCCTTAAGGGTAGCAGCTGAATGTGCCATACAGAAGTTATATTTATTTATTTATTTAGACAGCAGTTTGGAAAACCTTTGAGCCATAGGCTCATTTACAAAGGTACCTTGTCACAGTAAGACAAACGAAAATACACAGTATAACAGTATAACACAGTATAACAGTAACTTAAGACATAGATACAAACAAGCTGGTACAGGTAGGATTGATGCAAACAATACCAGAGTTATGTTGTCCTTAGCAGCTTAGAGTAAGCTTTGTCATTAGTATTGAGTATGGCTTTGACTAGTGGCAATTACAGCTTCGGGTGTTAACAAGGTGGTTCTCGTGGGGCGTTTTGAAAGAACGTATAGTTGGAGCTTGGAGATGGAGGGGCAGTGTGTTGAACCAGGGAGGGGCCCTAAAGCTGAAGGCTCTTTGGCCGTGAGAGGTCCTAGCTCTAGGGATAACAAGAGGTTTTCCCAGAGGTCCGAGTATGAACTAGTGGGACAGAGCGGCAGATGGTGGTGGTCAATCCTGGCGGGGATAGCCCAAGGAGGGTCTTTTTTGTAAGGGTACAGGTCAGATATTTGAGGTGCTTGTCAAGATCAAGTACCAGCGCTTTAGTGTACAGTAGACAGGTGTGTGTTAGCCTAGGTGCCCCAGTAATTAACCTGCAGGCCTTATTCAAAGTAGTGTGAATTTTATGGAGTGCGGTCTGATCAGCAGCACCATACACCGGCAGTCCATAGTCCACTAGGGACAGGATAGAGGAGGTGACTGCGAGTCGAAGAGCCTCCGGGGGGAGGCAGTGTTTATACCGATGTAAGATGCCCAATCGGATATTAGTGGCAGTGGCTAGGGCAGCGATGTGTCCATGGAAGGAGAGGAGGGTCAAAATGGATCCTAGATATTTATAGGAGCAAACTTGTTTGAGTGGAAAGAGGACCCAGAGTGAATGAGGAGTTTGAAGTTGCAGGACTTGTTTTGAGGATGAGTGAAGAACATGTTTTTTTTTTTTTTTAAGAATTATCACCAATCTACGTTCCTTGAACCAGCCCTCGGCTTCAGTGAAGGACTTCTGCAGCGAGTCCTGGAGGGCAATAGGGTTATGACTTGAGGCAAAGATGACTGCATCATCAGCATACAATAGAATGCTCCCCAAGCAAGAGCATGAAAGGGTGTTAAGGTAAAGGGAAAATAGTAAGGGGCCCAGAATGGAGCCCTGCTGAACCCCAGAAAAGATGGGACAGATGTCTGAGTAGGTCCCATTAATTTTTACATGCTGTGAGCGGTCAGAAATATAACTGGTGCACCAGGAGATAGGCCCAGCAACAAAACCAGAGAGACTAAGGGCATCAAGAAGGAGGGGGTGGGAGACAGTGTCGAAAGCTTTAGAGAGGTCAATGAAGACTGCAACAGCCAGAGAACCAGTGTCTAAGGAGGAGTGGAGAAAGTTGGAGAACTCTAGGAGGGCTGTGTTGGTACTGTGGCCTGCTTGGAAGCCATGCTGCTCAGGACATAGGACATTGTAGGTGGAGAGGTAGTCAGAGATTTGAGAGGCTACCACTTTTTCCAAGGCCTTGGAGAGAGGAGAGAGAGAATGGAGATTGGCCAATAGTTTCCAGCCACAGTCCTATCACCACCTTTAAAGATAGGGGTGACAGTGGCAACTTTCCAGCAGTTGGAACCTTCCCAGGCAAGAGAGTGGTTGATGAGGCACGTGATCGAGTAAGGACTGTGTCTAAGACCAGCCCGTGGGATACACGGATCCAGGGTGTCACTGCCCGTACTATTACTCTTGAGGGCAGTGACAAGGTGCGGCCTAAGTTCTTGGGCAGAAACACGGTGGAGGAGAAAATAAGGGCGAGAAAGATTTACGGAAGGCGCTGGGGGAGGAGGGTCAAAAAATTTGTAGGGAGGATAGGGCTAAGGTAAGTGAATGAGGTGTTGAGGTGGTTGGCTATGAGGGCTGGGTCTGAAGAGATCACGCCATTAATGTTGATCTGGGTGGGTGGGGGACTGTGCACTCCCATTTAACTGTTTAATGTTATCCCAGAAGGTTCTGAGGTTCCCCATGAGGCAGTGAGTGAGGACCGTGGTGCTCAGACTTGGCCATTCTGATGGCCAGAGTGCACTTGTTTGGTGGCAGCATATAATTGCCTGTCACTGGGCAGCCAGTCTCAATGGCACGCGGTGCCATAGGTTGTCCCTATGTTTGAGTTGGTGGATCAAAGCTGGGGTTACCCAGGGGGCATTCTGCCTTTTAGAATGGCGGGTCGACATTGGGGCAAAGATATCACAGGCATTATTAAAAGTTCGGGTAAAGAAGGAGAGAGCTGTGTCAATGTCAGGAGTTGCCTGAATAGGAGACCAGTCAATTTGGGACAGAAGTTCCTTAAGTTTTATCAGACCACCAGGTATTAGATGGCGCCGGCATGTGGACTGTGCTATGGGTTTGGGGACTGAGGATGACCAGTGGAATAGAATGGGGGAGTGATCGCTGAGAGAGTCTGGGAGGACTTGTACATTGGGGATCCGATTAGGGTGGTTGGTAAGTACCACATCAAGCAGGGTACTGGAGCCTCTCTTGGGGTTAGTCCTGGTAGGTTGGGTAACTAGTTGTGTTAGGTCTATTGCAGAAAAGGAGTCATGGGTAGAGGAGGAGGAGGGGCTGAGCCAGTTGACATTTAAGTCACCCACCAGAATTTGATCAGTGGAAGGAGGTAGTGAGGAAAGGTATTCTGTAAGAGACGCAATGGCCTGCGTTTGGTCCCTGGGGTGCACTTATGCAGTAGTCAGATAAAGGGGTCCCTTTAAAGGGTCAGGGGTTAGTTTCAGCGTAAGCACCTGGGCCTGGAGTCAAGGATTGGAGTAGGAAGGGCTAGTACAGGGAGAGATTCCTTGACATAAATAGCGCAGCCACCGCCCCGTCTCCCAACACGGTCGGACCGGAAGAGGGTGAAACCAGGAAGGAAGACCAGGGAGTCAGGGGAGGCTTTCGTCAGCCAAGTCTCAACCCGAGTGATGACATCAGGGTTAATTGATGTGACCAGGCATTGTAGTGAGTCAAACTTTTTTAGGAGGCTACAGATATTCATGGAGACCATGCATAGGCCTGTGGTGCTAGTCGGGGAGCTCCTGGGAACCGGGCCAGGGTTTGGATGAATGTCCCTGACAGGAGTAGTAGCATGACTTACACCCTGGCTGGGAGATGGTGAGAGGTTTTCCTACGATTGACTTGGGGGGGGGACATTAAGGGAGCAGGGGTGGGCAGGGTGGGAACAGGAAGGAAGACAAGAATAAGAAGACACCCAGATGTGCCTGAGGCGAGGAGGAAGCTAGGGGGAGGGCAGGGAAGACCGAGACACACAGAGGTCCCAAGGGGCAAGAGAGCAGGTTCAGGAGCAAGGGGAGGGAGGGATGCCAGGGCACAGTGTGGAGTAGCAGATGGGTAAGTGGGCAAGTGCACTGCTAGTGGGGATAGGCACAGGCAGAGCGTGAGTGCCTTCTTTGCTGCTGTTAATTCCAAAGATTTGGATGAGCTGGGGGCATACATTGGGGTTTTGGCACAGGAATTCCTCTTGCTTGCAGATCTTTTATCGCTGCAGTAATAGTATCATTGAGAACTGGATTGTCAAAATAAAAAACTGTAGTTTTGGTTGAAACAGTGCTTGGAATCTGTGATTGTTGGCCTGGGGGGTGGCTAAGACCGGCCGATAATTTCTTCTTTGTTCCATAACCTGGGAGAAGTAATTATGGTCCACATACGCCCTGACACTGGCACAGTAATATTTTTTGCTTGATGACATAGCTTTGCAATTGTAAAACTATAGGCCTTGGTTATTGTCGAGGGAGCCGAAAGCACAGTGCGCCTGTTTTATCCCCAGTGGGAAGTCTGGTGGGAGATCCAATTTACAGTGAAAGAAAGATTCTAAGAATTTTATTATGTCCTGTCCTTCAGCTTTTTAGCAGAATCCATATAGGCACATATTCTTCCTCCTGGAGCACCCATCCAGGTTGTCGCACTTTACTTCCAGGCTCTTAATTTTTGCTACAGCCCCCAGCATGAGTCGATCCATACAGTCTGCTTGAGTGTCCAGTGATAGCTGCATGTTGCTTGGTAGTGATTTGTTTTAAACTTGCCAGCTCAGTCTGGACCTCTGTAAATTCCATTTTGGTCTCTGTACGGAAGACTCTGATCTCATCTAAAATTAAGTTGAGCTTCTGCTTTTTGGTTAAGTTTGCTGACCCTGGGCCATGTAAGTCTTTTCCTGACACCATGCTTTTGCTAACAGGGGCCACGTTGTTGGAGTCGTCTGACTCATATACACTGTGATCTGCATGCAGGTCAGCTTCATGCTTGGCCAATTTCTTCTCCTTAGTTGTGACATACTGATCTCTCCCAGACTCAGCCTGTACGCTGCTACCAGTTTTGTCAAACACTTTAGATGCCTGCAAGGGTCTCTTAGTAGCTGAAAGGCAAAGAAGTGGGGCTAATAGATACTAGAGAGTCATCAAGGATACATAATATAGCTCTGCTTGTAGCTAAAAATAATGCTTTTATTCCATAGCACCAACAAACTCACCCCACCGGCTTCCACCAGCATTTCGGTCATATCAGGGGAGCTTTCTCAAGGCATGAGTGCCCTTGAGTAGTAGCCACCCCTCAGCATCAACATTTCCTAGGGGTAGCTCTAGGTCTGAATCCCATCAGAGCCACTGCCCACACAGTATAATACTCCTTACTATAGGGCAAATAACCTACCCCTCTCTGTCTCTGCTGAGAACACCTCACTTTAGAAATAACAAATATGCTACCCATAGCCTTCTCCTCAGACACGGAAACCCAGTTTTGTCAGTTATAACTCAGTTATCTGTACCTCAGATACCTCAGAGGACTCAGTCACAGAAACATAAAGTATAAAAAATTATATTTTAACATTTCAAGATATTTACATGTATAATACAAAATACCTACACTAAGACTATGGTAGCAGTACTACAGAGATTAAAGGAAAATATTTTGAACAGTAGAAAAACACACCGAAAAATCTTTACACTTCCTAACTTTCTCAAAGTAGAGAGAGCATACCACACAAGACAACTTGGTAAATCATGGCAGACTTGAATCTTAGGCGTTAACTGCTTGAGATCCCAAAACCTAACTTTTTTTAGGGTCTGGTAAGTTGTCAAAATCCTTCAGCTGTCACTCCCCCCCACCCCTTGTCACCTCATCCAGTATGTAATTCTGACATCGTAGATTCAACACTTTGTGCCCTGGAAAACTGGTCCAAACTGGAATATTGTATTGTTGTGGTCTCTGAAACCTCATTATTCTAAGTCCTGTTTGCCCCAGCAGAAGTGGCTGCATTGCCAGGGACATGAAATACCCTGACCTCTCTGAAGCTTAAGTACCCTTTAGCTAACAGGAACTCTGTTGTTTTGCCAAACAACCTCTTCTCTGACTGCCTCGGGCATGGACTCCAATGGCATGCAACATTTGATTTGTCAGACAGTTTTCATTCTAGCTGAAATACTTACAAGAGGTCTGATAATAAAAATTAAATCCAGAAACATGGAAAAAAATCACAAAAGTTGTTACATCTCCACCCCAACCACTGAAGAAATGAAAAACAAATTGTTTAGCACCAGTAAATGATGTTTGTGTTTCATGTGAGACAGCTAGCTCCACCTGCTATGCCCTCAGTTCACGCTCTAGGTGAATACCACGCTATTTCTTTCTAGCACCTGTCCTACTGAAGAAAACGGGGTACTAACTACTGTCTGGACAATTTGTCTGTGTTGCCATGCTGTGACCCACTGCAGTGCCTTATGTCGCTCTTATAGGACTGAAGTACCAGGCTTCACCTTAGCAATTTTGAGTTCTGTCCACTTGTCCTATGCAACCATGTAAGGGGACTGTGGGCAGTGACCAGAGTGAACTCCCTCCCATACAAATAAGGTTGCAGGTTCTGCAAAGCCCAGAAAATACCTAGACACTCCTTCTATATTGTGGCACAGGCCTCCTCTCTGGGCAGCACCTTCCTGCTCAAGTACATGACTGGGTGTTCCTCTCCTGAGTGTGCAGCCTGACTCAGAACCATGTGTAGCCCATGACTGGATGCATCTACATGCACAATAAACCTAAAAGAATAGTTTGGGCTTGTGAGCAGTGGTGTCTGTCACAATGCCTCCTTCAGCTGATGGAACATAGTATCACAGGTTTCTGTCCATTGGCCATTTCTGGCATTTTCTTCCTGGTGAGATCATACAGGGGTTTGACCATGCTACTGAAATTCGGTAAAAATTTGATGGTAGTACCCTGCCATCCCTAGAAAGACTCCTTCTTTCCTCTTGGTCATGGACATGGCCTCAATTTTCACTGGCTTAGTCTGGATGCACCCACTCCCCACTCTGTGCCCAAGGAATGACACTTCTTCCATTCCTATCTGGCACTTCTCCACCTTGACTGTCAGCCCAGTGGGCTACAGTTGGTGGAACACCTTGGTTATGTGCCGGACATGATTCCCCCAAGTCTGGCTATCTGGTTAAATGGGTACGATGTCATGCATGTTTGCCAGAAAAAAGTCTCCTGCCTCATTCAGACTGCAGTCCATGAGCCATTGAAAAGTGACTGTTATATTCTTCATCCTGAATGGAATTACTCTAAACTTGAATAATCCAAAAGGGTGATGACAACTGACCTCACTCTGGCTTTGGGGGTCAGGGTACCTGCCAATAGCTCTTTGTCAGGTCTATGATGGACAAATAAAGGGCTGCCCCTAGCCTCTTGAGGGCCTCATCAGTCCTGGGTATGAGGTATGCGTCTGACCTTGTGCAGCTGTTGAGCTTGTGGTAGTCCACACAGAACTTGTGGTCCTATCCTTTTGGGGGATCAGCACCATGGGAGATGCCCCAGGACTACTGGACTCCTGGTTCACCCAGATAGCTAGCATCTCCTTGATCTCCACCTCTATGGCATGTCATACTCCTTCTAGGACTCTGTACAGTGGCTGTCTCAGTGGGGCTTGGGACCCTATATCCATGTGGTGCTCTGCCAGTGTGGTATAGTCCAGCTTCCCCATGAACAAATCACTAAATGTATACAGCACCCCACACATTTCAGTAGCTTTGGCTGGTGTCAGCTACTCTGAGAGGGTGACAGCATCCACTGAGGATTCTCCCTTAATCTCTTCCAGGAGATCGACCAGCAGGTCCACTTCTGTCTTCTCCTCTGGATAGCTGCACACAGTCAGGACCATCTTGTCCCAGTCATGGTAGGGCTTCATCATGTTTATGTAGTAGACTCGCTGTTTGTGCCTTCTGTCTAATAGCTCCACCATGTAATTAACATAATTCACCTTCCTGACCACCAAGTAAGGCCCCTTCCAAACTGCCTGTAATTTGTTCTGCCAGATGGGGAGGAGCACCATCACCCATTGCCCAACTTCATACTCCCAGGCTCTGGCCCCACAGTCATACCATGTCTTCTGCTTCTGTTGTGTAGTGGCTAGGTGCTCCTGCCAAACCCCATGAGCTCCTTGAGCCATGACCTGAAATTTGGGACATACTCCTCAACAGATATCCTGTGGGACACAAGCTCACCCTCCCATTCATCCCTTGCCAAGTCAAGGGGACTCCTTACATAATGGTCAAACAGGAGTTTAAAAGGTGAGAACCCTGTGGACTCCTTACATAATGGTCAAACAGGAGTTTAAAAGGTGAGAACCCTGTGGACTCCTTACATAATGGTCAAACAGGAGTTTAAAAGGTGAGAACCCTGTGAACTCCTGGGGGACTTCCCTAAATGCGAATAAGAGATGAAGTAAGTACTTGTCCCACTCTCTCGCATTCTGGTTGGTGAACAACCCTTAACATGGTCTTAAGGGACCCACTGAATCACTCAACCAGACTGTTAGGAAGCGTTACTTTAAATACACTGCCCTGCACTCATGGAGCACACTCTCAGCAAACCTGGTCAACACACCTTCTCTCCAAGGATTCAAGTTGGGCCTCAATGTGTACCTCCTGGAACTCAGCCTCTGTGGCTGCAATCGATAGCCCCCCACTCCTTCCCCTTCCTATGTAGTTCTCAACTGTGACCACTGTATTCCATGCCCATTCCATCGGTTGTGTCAACTGTGACTACTGTTACTCCAATGTAGTGTGCCAAATGTATGAACCGTATTGTCAGCTGTAATTACTGACACTCCAATGTATGTAACAATCTTAACTAATGCATTATCATCCAGTATATGTAACCATTGCTTTATGTAACTAATCCTGGGTTGCCCCTGAAAAAGGGACCGCTGATCTCAGTGGGCTTACTCGGTTACCAAAATTTAAATAAATAAATAAATAAATAAATAAATTAATAAATAAATAAATAGTCTGGGGTGGTATGGCGAGGCCCTGAGCTGCCTTACCCCATACTTCTTTCAAAGACTAACCATCAGATCAGACATGAAGTTGGTGCTCTGGTCTGACCGACCCAACGACTGACCCACCTGGGGAAAACTCACCCAGCTAAATATCCCCAGTAGTTCTTCAGCTACCCTCTCAGCCTCAATGGAGAACAAGGGCACTGCCTCAGGTACCTTGTGGCATATTCTACAACCACCAAAATGTACTGCTAGCCAGTGCGACTTGGGTGCTGAGTGGTCTCACAATATTCTTGGTAACTCACCAAAATGGCTTTTTGATAACAGGCAAGGGAGTCAAAGATGCCTTAGCCTTGTCACCAACATTTCCCATCCACTGGCACTATGAACAGGTTCGGTAGTAATTTGCCACATCTTTAAAAATACTGTACTGGGCTAGTAAAAATTGTTAGCTGCCTGTTTCAGAAAAGGGTATGTCATGGGCTAAGGCCAGAAGCTGTGTCCTATACTCCCCTAGGAACCACTATCTGCCAGAGTACCCCTTCCTTCAGTCCTCCCTTAGGAGCCCACGCATGGTAACGGAGCCCATTCTCCCAGTACCACTCCTTTTTCCCAGAACTTGGAGAGTCATCTTCCATACTAGTGGGTAACTCTATTGTTGCAGGCATGGGTCAGATTGCTGAGCTCTTCCTAGCTCTGCATGCCTGACCTTTTCCAAAACACACTCTGCTGTGGGAGAGCTGCCCAAGGCAGGGCTTTCGTCAGTTTCTAGCTGTTGCTTAAAACTTCTGTTGCAACTTTTTCTGCTACTGTGGTAGGGGTTGCTTCCTCTTGCACTGCCCCCTCTGTGTCCTTAGAAACTGTTTCCCTCACCTTGCTACGGTAGTGACACACACAATATTGGCTCTACTATGGAAGTCATTACCCATGATTACATCCACAGGCAGGTCTGGAACAAAACCCGCCTCCCATATGCCATGGCCACCTTTCCAGCTTAGAAAGATCCAGGACATTGGCGCTGAGACTTCAGGCCTCATCATTCCTCTCAACACAGAAAACTGGCCAGGCAGGATCTGATCCTCCTGAATCAATTCCTGCTTCATGATTAAAATGGAAGCCCCAGTGTCCCTGAATCCCTGGGTCACCATCCCATTTACACACACAGAGTAGATGTGAGCATTGGAGTTAGATGGCACTGCACTCTGTGTATGGGCCACTAAGTGCTGGGAGCTCCCCGAGTTACCCCCTCCTGTGGCGCTAACACCATTTTTCAAATATTTTCAACAATTGTAAGACAAATGCCCCAGTTTCTGGCAGATATAGGTCCTGTGTTCACCTGCCTTCTTGCTTTCAAAACCAGATATCTTACCTTTTTGTTCGGGCACAGGCTGGCTTCCTTGAGGCTGACCCCTTGAGGTTCCCTTAAAACCATCTGATGTCCCTACCCCATTACCTTTGTGATGAGAGGATGATCAGTTGGATATCAACTGATCAGCCCTCTCAGCTGCCTCTCTCGTGGGGCTTGGAGTTCTATCCAACAACCATATTTTCAGTTCCTCAATTTTTAGGAACTGTTCCAGAGGAAGAAAACATTTTATTTTCTCTACAGAGCGAGCTTTTGCCCTTTACCCAGCGTTCTTTTTTTTTTTTTTAGTATTTTTGTTCTGCCCCACCTCCTCTCCGAAAGGGGCTCAGCCCCTTTGCATAGAGGCATACTTTTCTTTCCAGTCCCTCCGCAATGTCACCTGTAAAGACATTAAAGAGGACCGGTCCCAGTACTGGACCCTACTGTTCAGTGAGTGGGATATAAATTCCTATTGGCTTACTTGCTATATACTACATTTGGATAAAAATGTTGCACTGTAGTTTGTCATGTGTAACAGGTGCCGACACATATAAAATATGACCAGAACTTTTCCTGAAGAAAAATGAATATGTAGTGTGCAAGCAGATATGCTCTGTCAGACCTAGAATGGGTGTTCATGTCTATAGATATGTGACTATGTGTGCGTGTGTGTGCGTGTGTGGGGGAGGGCAGAGAATATGCTTTCTTGTTGTAACATTTTATTTATTTCCATAGCAAAGGTACAGCCATCATAGGGGATGAAGCCCATTTGCAAAAAGCATTTATACAGAAAGTTTACACTTCGTGGGGGTGGTTATGGAAGGGAGGGGGATAAAGAGGGAAGTGGGGAGGGAAAGGTTAGGAGTAAGAACCATGGCTACACAGCCTAGTGAGTAAGAGAAACACAATGGAGTAGGAACATAGGACAATGCACTGCTGACTATATTCAAATAGAATTACTAGTATAAAGTTACATACAGTCTGTCAAATTATATATGTGCAATAATATAGTACTCACCAGGGGAATTCAGTCAGCGAAGCATTGCTGTACATAGGCACGCCTTGCAGAAGTTTTATGTCAAGCCGAATCCCTCTTCAAGGCAACTGGGAGAGAGCTAAGTAACCATGTGTGTATGTTTGGCAAAATCTGTGATTAATCTAGGACATAAGCATACATATCCAAAAGAATCAAGTACAGGATGGATCAAGTTATCCTAATATCTGCTCCTAGACCAAACAACTTGAATGGTGATAGGTAAGGGTATAGTTCCGGGAGGATAAGAGTGAAGCCTAGAAAGGGAACCAATAATCGGAGCAAGTGAAATAAATCAAAGGACAACAGATAATAGTAGTCTACATTTGTCCTAGTATTCCAGAAGACCTGTGGACTGACCAGGCAATCCCCTATGGGAGTTATACCTCCCACACAAAGCACCAACACTACAGCATAACTTTAACCAACAGGGTGACGGGAAGTTCAGACGATGCCTGCCTGAGGGTCAACATGAGTTTGAGGGGTCAGGAAGTTTAGATAAGGGATCAAGCATAGTCTAAATTTAACAATTTGATAGTTCTGAAGATGGGAAATCCTGTCCAGTTTGGCCAGGGATGAAAGGGATACTAAAACTCTGCCAGTGTGGGAGTCACTGTGGATCTCCATTTACAAAGCAGGGCTCTCTTAGCTTGAAGAGTCAGGCGGGCCAGTCACCTTGTCTCGGAACGGGTAAGCTTTGGTAGGTCAATACGGATACCTAAAATGTAGAAAAGGGGCTAAGAAGTATTGGCCTCCCTATAACCTTGGTCGCAGTGTCTTGTATACCTAGCCATAGGGGTTGTATCCGTTGACATGACCAAAGTACATGCAGTAAGTCTGCTCCTGGCCCTTGGCATCTCCAACAGTTATCTGAGTCCAGAAGTTTGGCTTTAGCAAGAACAACTAGGGTGTTATACCAGGAATGAGCTATTTTATTTTGTATTAGCATTGATCTGGCATCATTTAGCCAGACATGTGTATCATTCCATGCTTGTTCCCAGGATGAGGAAGAAATAGTACACTGCAACACTGTTTCCCATTTGTGCTTTGCTCCTTCAGATTGTGAGGGGAGAGTGTCCCTCAGCTTTGCACAGAGACATCCTACTAGCTCTACAGGATACTGTGTCCAGTTGTGTAAGTCTGGTGTGGTTAGTTGGGATGGGAGTGGGTTCAAGACACGGCAGAGTGCAGCCTGAAGTTAGAGATATTTCCAAAATTCTGACTGAGGGAGACCCCAGATCTGCTGAAGGGATTGTAACATATGTAGGGCCTTAAAATTAGGATCAGTCAAATCACTCATTTTGTGGATACTCCTGTTGGCCCAGGATTTCCAGTATATCCATTCATTACCTATGGTAATAGCGAGGTTTTGCCACGGAGGAATGTGGGAGGGTGGAAGGGGATTCAGCTTCAGTTTTTTGTGGGTGGCAAACCCGTTAGACCTGGCTGCCTCAACGGTCGGTGAGGTGGGAGTCACTTTAGGACCAGAAAAAGGGCAGGGTTTGTGGGCCATATGGGAAACCAGAAGACAGGAGGGATGACTTGTCTCAGTAATATCTAGCTCAGTCTGGATCAATTGTGGGGAGAGAGACATAAGGGGGTGCATCCATTTAACAGTTTGTGCTAAGAGGAATGCCTGTCGGTAGCCCTCTATCCAGGGGAGGTTCCTGCCCCCAAAATTCCAATGGGCTCAAAGTTTGGAGTGGCTAAACCTGGGTTTGGAGCCTTCCCAATTGAAGTCTCCAATGATTCTGTCAATGACCAAATGCCACTGCTTAGGAGGGGAGATGGAAATGTGCATTAGGAGGTAAAAGATTTTGGGGGCTGAGACCATTTTTATTGCTGCAATTTTCCCTGCTAGGGTGAGTCTGAGAAGTTTACATCTATCAAACTCCATTTTGATAGAAGTCAGGAGAGGTTGTATGTCGGTCTATCAGAGTACCTCTAGGGAAGGTGTAAGGGTAATATCAAGACAAGTAATTCCCTTTGGAGCCCAGAGAAGCCCGGCAGACTGTGCTGTCTGTTGGGTGCAGTTTCCATTCAGAGGGAGGAGTTTGGTCTTGGATTGAGTCAGCTTCAACCCTGAATACTTGGAAAATAAGTTGAGAAGGTGTAATAAGGGGGTATGGAACTTTGCATGTTCACCGGGGGGGGGAGGGAGGAGGAGAAGATCATCGGTATACATAAGAGGTTTATATTCTGCATTCCCTATCCCAATACCTTTAATGTCTGGATTACTCCAAATGGCATTAGCCAAGGGTTCCATGGCCAAAACAAAAAGGAGTGGGAAAAGGAGACAGCCCTGTGTTGTCCCTTGTTTCAGTAAAAATGGGGAGGAGAAAACGGAATTTATACTTACTCTGGCCGAGGATAGTGAGTAGATAGCTTGGATTCTGGAAGGGAATTTCATTCCAAGACCAAATTCTGTGAGGACCAGGTACAGGTAGTCCCATTCAGTAGCATCAAAAGCATTTTTGAAGTCCACTGCAATGGCTGCAGCAGGTGTGGGAAGGGCTGTTGCAGTGTCCATAAGGTTCATAAGGGTTCTTAGGTGATCAGAGCTGTGACGACCAGGGATAAATCCTACCTGTGAGGGGTGCATCAGTCCTGAAAGTAATGGGCTTAGCCTGGATGCCAGAATTTAGGCAGATCATTTGCTGTCAATATTAAAGAAATCGGGCAGTAGCTTCCCGGATTTGTAGCATCTTTACTTTTTTGGGGGATAATTACATAGTAGCTTTTCTGGGGGGGGGGGAAGAGAACCTTTGAATTTGACTTCTTGAAAGACTTCAGCTAGAAGAGGGGTGATAGTTGGAGCTTATGCCTGGTAGAAGTCCACTGTATAACCGTCTTTCCCAGGGGATTTCTCCACCTTGAGATTCCAGATGGCAGCACTCACCTCATCTGTAAAGATAGGGAGACCAAGAAGCTGTGCCTGCTGAGATGTTATCTTAGGGAGCTGACAAGCTTGCAGAAAGGGCTGTGTCTCCTTGTTTAATTCAGTATGTGTAGAAGAACATAGAGATTTATAGAAAGAGGCCATGGTGTCATTTATCGCCTCTGGGGCAGTGACTAGGGTCCCATGTTTATCTTTCAGACCGGCAATATACCGGCTACCCTGTTGCTTGCGAAGCTGATATGCAAGTATTTTGCTTCTTTTGTCTCCCCCTTCCCAGAAGGAGTGCCGAAGACATAGGATGGCCACCTCCACCTTCCTATCAAGGAGCTGATTAATTTCAAAACGCAGGCTCAGAATGGATCTACCTAGTGGGGAGTGCGGAAAATGAGAGTGTTTCCACTTTACTTAGTTTCTGTTCCAGTGTACCAATTGATGTTCTGTTTTCCTTCTCTTAGCTGCAGCGTATCCCATAATACTACCCCGCATGGTAGCTTTAAAAGCTTCCCAGGTGTTACCCACCGAGGTGTCTGGTGTGGGATTGTGGGCTAGAAAGAGACAGACTTCGTTTTGGGCCCAGGGGATGAAATCAGGGTCTCTCATTAACAGTAGATCCATCCTCCAGTTCTGCGGTGGGGAGCCACAGGGTCCCACTGAAGAAGGAGTTGGACCGGGGCATGGTCAGAAATAATACCTGTACTAATAAGTGGATGTAGGTTGCCCTTTATGTTGTCTAAACATGTACAACTGGACAGTCTTGTATTATAGCATAGAATAACTATTAACAATGGTAAAAATTACAAGACATAAGTCCATCACATCTAATAAAAACTTCAGTTTTTATTCTTCTTTTTTAACTTAGCACCAGAACCTGTTTCAACCGGCTACAGTTTCGTAGCCATACACCACTTCTTCAGGCCAATATTGTATACAGTGCTTTTGTTTCTGGTACTTTTTAGACATTCAATATTGGAATGCTCATTATTGTCTGTGACATCTGTCTTAGAATCTGTTTCTCTTTGAACTGAACCATTTCATTATTAAATGCTACTTTGTTACTCAGTCTCTTATTTGGTTACATCGGGGTTGGTTTCATGGAAACTGTTTCCTTTTTCTAATGTGGATTATTTATTTGGAGTTTTTCCTGTTACTGTTAGTTGTTTTCCTTTATTTCCGATGTTTTAGTCCCGTTTGTTGCCCTTTTCAATGCTGGCTCGAAACGCCATTCCTGCCTTTCTTCTCCACAAACAAAAGGGAAATATCAGAAATAACCCGTGGGAGAATGACAGCATCAAGAGTTTTCGCAGAAATGGTGGATGACCTCAGCCAAAAATCTAGTCTGCTATATGAAGCTCAGAGTGGAAAGTATAGTTCTTAGTTTTGGGGTGAAAGAGTGTCCAGACATCTGATAGGCCCTGGTCAGAGAGCATTTTGATGTAATGCCTTAGCACGTCTGATATGCGATTCTTTACTCCCATCATTCCTGTTGATTGTTGGAGTAAGGGTGCGATTAAAATCTTCCCCGATAAGGAGAGGGCGGTCAGGGGAATTAAATTCCAATATGGCCTCTGCAAGATTATGGAAGAACTGTGGAGTGTCCTCATTAGGGGCATAGAGGTTGCAGACAGTAATCTGCCTCGAAGGTGTATCATAAGTTACTATGATCCACCTACCATCAGAACTGGATACTGACTTAACAAGGGTCCAGGGAAGAGATTTGTGTATTAGAATGAGGACTCCATGCTTCCTGGTGGAGGCACTGGAGTGGACCTGTTGACCCACCCAATCTTTGGACATACGAGTGTGGTCCTCTCCTATTAATTTAATCTCCTGAAGAAATGCCACTTTGGAATGTAGGTGTTTCAGGTGGGTAAGGACATTTTTACATTTCACTGGAGAATTTAACCCCCTGACATTCCAGGTATGAAATGCTACATCGGCCATTGTGACCCGATGGAGGTATGCTTAGCAGGATTGAGAAACAGTAAGTTGATCCAAAAAAAAAAAAAAAGGGGACGGGGCACCACTTCCTCAGTAGTGGGTGAATCAAGTGGGTGTGAACCTTATGGAGAGGGCTTAAAGCCCTCGTGAGAGGGAAGGGAAAGAACAGAGAACAGGGATATATATATATAGGGATTCGCCCCTAGTTAGAGGAATATGAGACTCTGCACAAACTGTATATAACTAAGTAGTATCAGCCTAAACCGTATTTACACCTGTAGCTTAAAATGCTGACAGTAAATGCAAAAATTTAAAACAAAACACTAGTGAGAGCTGTGAGGGGCTTAACTGGCTGGTTCCCCAGCCAATGGTATGCCCACTCACTTCTGCGCGGTGTAAAGAGAGTGAAACAGGAGCTAGGAAGAACTACATTCTACCACACAACTAGTGGGGTATTCAGTAAAGCATAATTCTCTAGGGTTGTAATAGTAAACAAGGTAGGTAATCTTTGGGCCGTAACCCAGAGCCAAATGGGTAATGACCATCTGGTGGAGACTCCCCACTGGGAAGGTCAGGTCTGGGGGTAGTGAATTGCAATGAAATAAGAAGGTCCAAACTGGATCCTTGAAGGGACAGGGTAGGATTCAGTTCATGGGGGGGGGGATACATCAAATGCTGGGTGTAGCGGTAAAACTGACAGGGAAGGGAGGCAAATATACCAAAGATAAGGTTTGTAACTAAAGACTGCCTCTCCCCGAATGCTTACCTAGTGGCGCCTGCTTCTGCCCCTGCATAATGAATAAAAAGGCTGGAGGTTCAATACAGTATATGGCCAAATAACTGTGGGTTAAGGGAGTGGGAATCGCCATTGCAGCTCACAACACAACAAGCTTATTGACCTAAGGCAAAAATGCCATTGCGATTACTCTACTGCATTAAACAATGTGCCAACGTGGCAAAATCACATAACATGGGTGTACCTCCAAGGTGGAGTGTCTCATGGGGGGCAGGGGGGCCATCTGAGGGAGTCTCCCATCTTTCTAGCGCCATTTAAAAGCACGAATGAAGGATGAGGGCCCTGTCTAGGGCTTCTCCCACAGTGACAGAGGCCCAGTACTAACCCCCATTCAGCTGTTTCCCCATTTAGTCCTTTATAATCCTCCCATTTACTCCTCTAGACACAAAACCTTGGGTACTGATCTGAAGTAAATGCAGTCGCTCATCCTATTTGATCATCTCGAGGTGAATTATTTTCCTCAGGGGAGCGGATTGCTGCCTGTCGGGAAGCAGGAAGCCACGGGGTGTCATTCTAAGTTCTGCATTGGTAGAACAGTATCCGTGATTGTGGTCCAGGAATTTTATGGTTCTTCTAGTTCTGATCCCACCAGTCAATGGGTGAAATATCCATAACGTCCCCGGAGTCTTCGTCTGGGTGGTCCCGGAGCACAGAGTACTTGTTCTATGAGAGGTATGGACTTGTATATTCAGATTCTTGTGATTCCACAGGATGAGAGCTTTGCTCCTGAGTGTCTGCATATCATCCATGATCATGAGGGTGCTCTCATTTGGAATGGGGTGTCCGTGGAGGTCTCTTCCTCCCTTTGGGGTTATGAGGACTTAGCTCCTTCTTAGACACCTTGTAAACTGATGGCGAAATGTCACCAGAGGAGCCAGATTTTGATGGAGGGCTCCATGGTGAGTGAAAGTGTGGACATATAGCAAGTGTGTTCTGGGCTGGAGTATTCAAAGGGACCTGGTTCAGAGGTCACTTTTCAGAGATGTAGGTGAGCGCTGCATCCAGGGTAGCAAACTGGTGCGAGATATCATTAACAGTAATTCTTAAATATGCTGGGTAGCGGAGAGCAAAAGGGAATTGTAGATCATGTAATCTTCAACGTACAGTACCACTGTATAGGCTTTCCTTTTATTAGCAAGGTCCTTCGAATAGTCTTGAAAGATCATGATCTTATGACCTTTCCATTAAAGATTACCCAGCTCCCTGGCTCGGGCCTTAATGGCTTCCTTATTGGCAACATTGAATATCCTGGCAATAATGGGCTTCAGTTAGTCCCTCTGCCTAGGCTTGGGCTAAAGAGAGTGGTAGGCCTGCTCCATCGTGATTCTGGTGCCAGGAGGAAGGTTAAGTAATTCAGGCAGGGCTTTTTATAAAAAGGGCAAGGTTTTACCCTCCTCACATCCCTCCGGGAAGCCAAGGAGCAGCAAGTTGTTGTGGCGGCCCCTGTTTTCTAGGTCATCCAGTTTTTCTTGCTGGATAGTACTTCGTGCAGCTTGCTGTCACAGAGTGGTGACATGGCCCTGTATAATATCATCATGGGCAATCACTTTTTGTTCTGCCCGGTACATTCTTCCATCTAGTTGCTGTATTGAGACCGCAGTAGTATTTGATGCTAGCATTAACTGAGGCAAACATTTCACGAACCGAGAGATCCTCACTCCCCTTTGTGGAGTGCACGATGAGACTTCTGCGACGAGACTCCTCAGAGTAAAAGGGCGATATTGGTAAAGACCTGCATTGAATTCTCCTCAGAGTTGGTCTAATGAGAGGTATACTATTCGGTTGACTGTTGAATCAGAAATTCCGGGGAGGGGGTTGACTATAGGAAATAGGCAGGATTTATTTGGGTTCTAGGCTCTGGGTTTGTAGTGCTGTAAAATTAGATTGCCATCTTGTATGCTGGTTGGCCATGCCCTGAGAATGTGCTTTCCATAACAATCAACTGCATCAAGTATGGAGATCACTTTCTAAAATAATTAAGTACATTCACACAACATCGGCTGATGTTTGAAAACCAACTTTGATACATTAGTGAACATAAAACAGGAAGTATCAATGCCAGGCTCGTGCTGCCTTGGAAAAGGCAGCACAGCACAAATCATCATGTCAGAGGATTTCATGTCTCTTTCACAGCAGTTTTGAGCTTGGGAGAAACAGCCAGTGCAGGTTTCATCTTTTCATATAGTACCCAAATAAAAAGATCTCCTCAGCTGTGCTTGGACTGAATGTAATATACAGGTCACTTACATTCTGGCACACAAAAGTAAATTGATAAATTTTCATGATTGTATTGCATAGTTCATAATGTCACTCTGTATTCCTTTGCTTTGACTTGGTTTACACTATGAATGTATGTATTATAAATAGAATAATAGATAGGTTCTTGTGTATTACAAATAGAATAATAGATAGGTTCTGGTGTATTACAAGGTAGTAATTACATCGAGAGGTTCTGGGGACACAGAAAACCTCGAGAGCTTAAGCTCGAGAGGTTTCATGTGTCCCAGAACCTCAGATGTAATTACCACAATGCCAGAACCTATTTGTTATTTTTAATATATGGATAGGAGGTGAATTGACTCACCTCCGTTTCAGCACTGGAGTTAGCGGGTGGATGTGCGTGCTGGCAGGGGTTCCCCAGTCCTGTGTGGACAAGCGTGCTGCTCATTTAGCCGTTTTTTTTTTTTTTGGGTAAGTGGCGATATCAAGCGAGCAGAGGAGCCCCAGAGAGAGTCCAATTGTCAAATGGTTTTCAACCTAAACCCCCAAAAACGGTTGCTTAACGGAAGATTATCTTGCTAAGCGAGCGAGCAAGCCACCATATTTTCAGACTCCTTCTGCCCGCCCACAGAGGAAAAGCGGCCAATCAGAAGGCACGCAGTTTAACACATCGGGGATAGACTTGGACATGCGCTCTTCAGCTTTCTTGATAATACTATCGTTCGGGTGCCGAACTATACTATTACGGCACCCGAACGATAGTATTATCACTTCGGAACAGTAGTATTATTGCTCCAGGAGCGATGGTATTACAATAATTTTTTTGTATGCTTTTCAGGCATATTATTTCAACAATCCATATATTAAAAGGCAGTAATTCCATCGAGAGGTTCTGGGGACACAAGAAACATCGAGAGCGAAGTTCGAAAGGTTTCTAGTGTCCCCAGAACCTCAAGATGGAATTTCTGCCTTGAAACACCAGAACCTATTTGTTATTTTTTGTAATATACGGCTGCGAGGAATTTTTAAGTTCTTACTTGTGCCTGCTGTACAACAGTGTGGGCTGCAGAGTTAGTAAGACTACCGAGTGTTGTTCCTCGCTGCTCGCTCACACACCGCACCCCCCACCTCTCCTGCTCCCGCTGCCAGTCCCATTCCACTTCTTTCTCTCACAAAAAAAAACAAAACACGGTTCACACAGTAGTTGTATCGGTAATCCCAACAATACTATTACAAGGACTGGAAGTATAGTAATACGAGGACCAGAAGTATACTATTACGGGACTAACTAATATATTACAAAGAATTTTTTGTATGCATTTTGGGGGTATTATTTTTATTATCCACATATTACATACCTGGTAATTGTTGTCCTCTGTTGTATCTGACCCTAAACTCTTTGAAAATAGGCACAGTCTTAATGGTTTTGTGTGGAATGAATGGACAAATAAATAAATAAATTTATTTGGGCATAATTAATGCAAAAGATGTATCCTGCTTATGTAGAATGATTCAGCTCTTTCACAGTTCTTCACCTGTATTAATTTTATAAGAGATGATTGTGGAAGCAAGAAGATGCATTATGGCCTAAAGATCCTGCATCTTTCCATAAAACATAGCTGTCCTTCATAAGACAATTTGAAAATATGTTAATGGCTTCTGCTGTTGTTTATTTTGATATTTAGGGGAAAATATAAATATTATTACAAACCAATATTTCTGCAGATCACAAACACATTTTTCATTTACCCTCCATTCCTCATATAAATCTCTGTTTGAGTTGTAACCCCATTTACCTTCACCACAATAAAGCTTGAGTAATCCAAAATAAATGTTAATTGACCTGTGTGTGCTATTGTTTATTGCTTGGAATATGTGATTGTACTGTGGTGTGGGACTGTGAGGTACTAGGGGCCACGAGCAGCGTCTGAAGCTGAAAGCAGAAAGAAAAAACAGTTCTTGAAGCTGAATATTGCACAAGTAGAGTTTTACTGTAGCACCTGTGAGGGTGAGTGTAGTAAAAGGGTAAGTGCGCTTGCCTTCACAGGTGTGGCAGTAAAATGTTACTGTTGTAATATTCAGCTTTAAGAACTTTTTTCCCCTTCAACTTCAGACACTGCACATACTCCAGAGTGCAGCCTCTAGGTATTAGTGAGCTTCAGGGCTTAAGGGTGTGTGGGTACTGGGTGGTAGTAGGATAGCCTGACTGGGTTGAGGACAAGGAAAAAAAAAAAGTAAGGACTAGGAGAACAAGGAAAAGGAATTGTGGGGAGTGATGCAATGCAGTGGTTTTGGAGCGGCAGTCTACAGGGAAACCTTCTGGAGGTTGCGGTGCTCTCCTATCTGTGTGCTCCTCTCTGGGTGGAGAGAACAGGTCTCAAGGCTCCAAGCAGCGCTGGCTGAGAGTCAGAAGGTTGTTGCAAAACTCAAAGTTGTGTTAGCAAGGAGTCAGAGGCCAATCTCTCCCACCCAAGGACCACCTAACCAGACACCGCTACCTCAAACGTTGCCAGAAGGAAGGAGCAGTTGGATTAAGATGGGCTCAAGCAGTGCAGGGGTGGTAGGGTTGGGGAGGCTTGAGGGAGCGGGTAACAGGCACATTCCTTATCCAGTGCCACTAAAAAACTCCTTAGCTATTCTGGTGGAACAGGACTGCCATGAAGGGGCACCTAAGGTGGTAGAAGGGAGATGATGTGGAGGAATGCTGAAATGGAGTCTCCAGAATGGGGGAAAGAGCCCTCAGAGAAGGAAGAAGTAACTTCTAGTGGGGGACTCTATAGTCAGGGGGACAGAGTAGGGTGAAGGAAAGGGGGTAGAGAGTGAGGTCAAGTGCCTATCTGGCACAGCGGCTTGGAGGGATGGAAAGCATATCCAGTGGATCTTGAGGGCTATAGGAAGGAAGGGGAGCCAGATGTCATCATCCACCTGGTGATGTAAGACCTAGCTCTGGACAGGAGTAGTGCAGGAGCAGTGTAGGGAGCTGTGGAAGGTCTTACACAGGGGGCACACACTGAAGCCTTTACGGAAGTGCTGCCTGTCTACAATAGCGGAAAGGAGAGTGAGCTGTGCACTAAGGCCTTCAATTCATGGTTGAAGGAATAGTGTAGAGAGGAGGGGTATGGCTACATTGGGGGCTGGGGCTCCACCTTGAGGGATCAGATCTTCTACCTGGGGGATGACCTTCATCCATCCAGGAAGGGACCAGCAGTTCTCAGTGGATGGTTTAAGTGTTACTTCGCCGGGCATTTAAACTAGCCAAGGGGGGCGGCAAAAGGCAAAGGGGTGGCACAAACTGCCCCACCACCAGGCTGTAATGGAGGGTAGAGAATTTCTCAGGCTGTGATGGATGGTAGAGACTTTCTGGGGAACGAATTCCCACCAAAGTGAAGGACAACCAAGGGTGCCAGAGATCAGCGTGGGAGGAAGGGAGGAAGAGAAGCAGGCAGTATGCAAAGGAGAAGAAGGGGGGAACAACTAGACAACATGATAAAAGGCAAGAATAGGACTAACAAAATTTGGACAGCCATGTATGCCAGTGCTAGAATTCTGGGAAATAAGGTATCAGACCTGGAGGCCACCATCGCTGAGGCAGGCCTGGATATTGTGGCCATCACCAAAACATGGTACACAAACAACCATGATTGGGAAATGGTCATATCTGACTACACAATGTTTAGAAGAGACAGGGTAGGAAGGAAAAGAGGAGGAGTGGAGCTTTACAGTAAGGAAATCATCAAAGTGATGGAGGTACAGGGAGGACAGGGGGTCGAGGTGTTGAGGGTCAACCCCGAGTCTGGAAACAGAGCTACCATTTGCATGGGAGTGGTATACAGGCCTCTGACACAGGGAGAGGACAAAGACAAAGAGATGTTGGAAGACATAGGCAAAACGGGTAAGAAGGCAGAGGCAGTGCTGGTGGGGGGCTTTAATATGCCAAATGTAGAGTGGAGCCTACCTGCTGCAGCATCAGCTAAGAGCAGAGACATCTTGGACTCCCTGCAGGGGGCATTCCTCAGACAGCTGGTCAGTGAACCCACTCAGGGTGGGGCAATACTGGATCTGGTACTTATGAATGGGGACAGTGTGGCAGACATCAGAATGGAAAGTTATCTGGGGACCACTGACCATCGCACAGTACGGTTTAATATAAGAACAACAATGGAACTGATCTGCATAAGGGGGAGGGTCCTGGATTTTAGAAGTGCTGATTTCACAAAGATGGAAGAATGCATCCAAGATGACCTGGCAGGGGGAGATGTCTGAGGGGGTTGAGTGGAGGGAAAATGGGCCAGAATAAAGAGAGCATGGTAAAGGCTATAAACTTGTACTGTATGTCAGGCAAATAAGCAAAAGAAGAAGGGTGAGGAGACCATTATGGTTCTTGAGGGGAGTGGCAGAAAAGGTAAGGGCAAAAACAGTGGAATTCAGAAGGTATAAGGAGACCCAGAGAGAGGATGACAAAGAAGTGTATCTGGAGAAATGGAGGAAGGCAGGCAAGGCAGTAAGGAGTGCAAAAGTGCCAGCCGAGGAAAGAATAGCCCAGACAGTATCAGAGTGGGACAAGACATTTTTCAGGTATAGCAGTGAGAAAAGGAAGACCAAGGGAGGGATTGCATGGTTAAGAATGGAGGCAAGGGTCTATACTGAGGAGGACCAAGACAAGGCAAATATCTTAAACAAATATTTCTGCTTAGTATTGACAGTTGAGGGGGAAGGGGACGGACCAGAAATAAGCACCAAGAGACTGGGGGAAGGGAAATGGACACCAGTCCCTTTTCTGAGGAGAGGGTCAGGAAAGCGCTCTGTAATTTGAGGGTGGACAAAGCCATGGAGCCAGATGGGGTTCATCCAAGAGCATTAAAGGAACTTAGGGTGGTGCTATCTGCACCCCTGACAGACTTGTTCAGCAATTCACTGGAGACTGGCTGGCGTGGTCCATAGGACTGGAGAAGGGAGGGAGGACGTAGTCCCACTTCACAAAAGTGGTAGCAATGAGGAGGCGGAAAATTACAAGCCTGTCAGCCTGATATCTGTAGTAGGGAAACTGATTGAAACACTATTAAAGGAAAGAATTGTGGAACACCTGGAATTCAATAGATTGCAGGATCCGGGGCAGCATGGCTTTATGGAGGGGAGGTCATGGCAAACAAATCTGAACAATTTTTTTGATTGGGTAACCAGGGTGTTGAATTGGGGGGGATGGCAGTGACCTACTTGAACTTCAGCAAGGCCTCTGACACCATTTCACGCAGGAGGCTTGCAAACAAGTTGGGTAACATGGGGGTGGGTTATAAAATGGTGACCTGGGTAAGAAACTGGTTGGGGGATAGGAGGCAGAGGGTGGTGGTAAATGGAGTTTGTTCTGAGAAAGGGAGAGTGACCAGCGGGGTACCACAGAGGTCAGTACTCGGTCCAGTCCTCTTTAATTTCCTCATTAGTGATATAGTAGAGGAACTGAAAGGGAAGGTCTGCCTGATTGTATGACACCAAGATCTGCAACAGGGTGGACACTCCGGAGGGGCTGCAAAGGATGGAAAAAGACTTGAAAAGACTGGAGGAGTAGTCAAAAGTTTGGCAGCTAAGGTTTAATGCAAAAAAATGCAAAATAATGCACTTGGGCCACAGAAACCCGGGTGTGCAGTACAAAATGGGGAGAGATGTTAACAGCGACCAAGCAGGAAAGAGACCTAGGGGTAATCATATTGGATGACCTGAGGGTGGCCAGACAATGTGACAAAGTGGTCAGGAGAGCTAGTGGGGTGTTGGGATGTATAGGTAGGGATATTACCAGCAGGAAGAGGGAAGTGGTGTTGCCACTGTATAGGTCTTTAGAAGGACCCCACCTGGAGTACTGTGTCCAGTTTTGGAGGCCACATCTCAGGAAGGACATAGACAGGATGGAGGCTGTCCAAAGGAGGGCTACCAAGATGGTATAGGGTTTACATCAATGTTCTATGAGGAGAGGTTAAAGGAATTAAACATGTACATCCTGGAGGAGAAGAGGGAGAGGGGCATATGACTGAGACCTTTAAATACCTCATGGGGGTGAATAAGATACAAGTGGGAGGTATTTTTCAGAGGAAAGGGTGCTCCAGAACAAGGGGCCATGATATGAAGCTGGAGTGGGTAGGTTTTTATTAGAGATGTGAGGAAATACTTTTTCACAGAAAGGGTTGTGGATGCCTGGAATGATCTTCCAGTGGAGGTTGTGGGGGCCAAAACAGTGGTGGGATTCAAAAAAGCTGGGGATAAACACAAGGGAGTCGCAAGGGATAGGTAAGGGGAGGCAGAGAAAGTTCCTAAGGCCTAGAGGGGTCTACAGTGTAAGAAATGCAACAAAAAAGGGCAGACTGGATGGGCCATTCCGTCCTTATCTGCCATCAGATTCTGTGTTTCTATGCTTCAGTGGGATTGTTTTGGACTGGTAGATATTCTGTTTTATGTGAGGCATTACTCTGAGTGCTAACTGATAGGTGGAGGTAACATATTACTAGTTAATTTGCCCGCTTATAACACCCACATGCAGGTTCCACCCCCAACCCCCAAAGTGCAGACTTGCAGTGTGATGTGTGATTACTGGCTCCTTATAAATAGCTATATCCCTTTAAATTGGGATAATAACCATGCGTCTTAATAGTTGCATTGCGACTGGGCTTCACAATATCTATATGAAGCACATTACTAAAAAATTATATATGACACATTTATGATAGAGATGACAAAAAATGCTGTAATGTTTGAACTCCCATCACGTACCAAAATTCGTATATAGTGATTAACCCATACTATGTTGTCAGATGTAGTAATGCAGCTAACAATGTTAGATGCCATGGCATTTCCTTTTTTAGAGTCCCAAAAGACAAGCTATTTATAAGTAAATGGAAGACAGCAATCAAAAAGAAAAATCTACCCATCGTCGGCAACAAATGTACTGTTGTATGTTTAGACCACTTCACACCAGGCATTTGCAATCTTCAGGTAGTGTTTTTTCTATATTTGTAAAATTTCTTAAAAAGTAAGGACGTTTATGAAAAAAAAAACCTATGTTAATGCTCATTAGGGTTGCTATTACACAAAATACAAACTGCACACAGGTTGGAAATAATCTATCAGTGTTGCAAACGCAATGCCCACAAATTTTGGAAATGTACTATTAGGGTTTTTCTGTGTATTATTTATTAATTTAGTTAGTTTGTGTTGACTGGAAAAGGAGGACGAGGCAATTCTGTTTATTTTCATCCTTGTCCCGGGACAGAGGGGGTAGATACAGATGCACACTGATATATAGAACCAGATTAAGCTGTTGATGATATTGTAGTGAATGGTGTAACTCCCACCCACTTTACCCCATCTCCTACTCTCACGACCCAAATTTTAATATGTGACCCTGTATGAAGTACCACACCATTGATGTATGGCCCTGTGCCTGTAAACTGTGCTTGGGTCATGAGGGTAGGAGATGTGGTAAAGTGGGTGGGGGTTACATATAAGAACCCTAATAGCACATTTCCAAACTTTGTGGGCATTGTGTTTGCAACTCTGATAGTTTATTTCCAACCTTTGTGCGTTTTGCATTTTGTGTGGTAGTAACCCTAATAAGCATTAACATAAATGTATATATTTATGTGTGGATTATGTTTGCCCCGAACTGCCAACACTGATTTCCCTGTAACTGTATGTTTCATTCAAGGAACCACAGCTGTCCCAACCTGTCTAATATGATGACCCTGTGGGCCACCAGTTACCTTTGGGGGGGGGGGTTGCCTTACAATCAGATGGCTTCAGATTGGTTGTACCCATCCTGTATCTGAAACTAACCAGATCTGACACACATTGACCGCACTTGTCATAGCTACTGAGCCTGTATGTGAAGGAAGGTCTGAAATGCATCAGCGAAGAGGGGGAGGAAGGCAACACAGAGGCATTATGAGTGCAGATCCAGGTCTCCAAACATAGGACCCTCAGGATGGGAGAGGTTTACAGACCACCCTCTCAGACAGAGGCGTTAGATAGAGAACTAGCAGAGCAGGTCAGAAGGATCTGCGGAAGGGGCAGTATAGTGATTGTAGGTGACTTCAACCTGCAAGGGGTGGATTGGGGTACCTCAGCTACAACAAATAGGAGGGAGCAAGTACTTCTGGACACCTTCCAGGACAGCTTCTTATTGCAGATGGTCAATGAGCGACCAGATTAGGGAACACCCTTGACCTCATCCTGCCAAATGGGGAGTTCATAAGGGAGCTGAGAGTGGAGGAACCACTGGCAGGGAATGATCATCAGTCAGTGTGGCTTAGGATAAACATGGGGAAAGAGGGAGTAGGATCAGTCACAAGGGTGTTGGACATCAGAAAGGCTGACTTCGGGAAGATGAGGGAAATAGTGCAGGGGGCTCTAGCAGGGATTAGTCCAGATATGGACACTAATCAGAGGTGGGAGACCATTAAAAGGGGGATAGAGGAGGCAATAACATCATGTACAATGGTCCAGAGTAAGAGGGCGAGGGCAAAGAAGCCTAGTTGGGTGAGCAGGGGGGTCATGGAGAAGGCAGGAAGAAAAACAGTCACCTTTAGAAGGTACAAGAGAAGAGGGAGGGGGTGGACAGAGAAATATACATAAAGGAGTCAAGGGAAGTGACAAGGACAGTCAGGGCAGCCAAGGCATCCCAGGAACTCAGGCTAGCACAGGGCATTAAGGCTGGGGAGAAGGACTTCTTTAGGTACATCAGGGAGAAAAGGAACTGCAGAGACCAAATTGTGAGGATTAAAAAGGAGACGGGTTGGTGGACACTGAGGCAGAACAGGCCGAAGCATTAAATGAATACTTCTGCTCTTTATTTACCAAAGAGAAAGGGGGCGTACCCAAGGGGTTGGGGGTGGGCACAGGGATGTGTGGAGACAGACAGGGAAATCACAGTGGACAGGGTACTGGAGGGTTTGAGGGTACTGAGGGTGAACAAGGCACTGGGTCCAGATAACATACACCCCGGGGTGCTAAGGGAACTGGTGGATATCCTGGCTGAAAAACTTGCAGACCTGTTTAATGCCTCTCCAGACTTGAGGTGTGTACCACAGGACTGGATGATGGCACATGTGGTACCCCTCAACAAGAGTGGCCCCAAGGATGATCCAGGGAATTACAGACTAATAAACCTCACATCCATTGTGAGAAAGCTGATGGAGACAATCTTGAAGGAGAGGTTGGTTTCCCACCTGAAGACTAATGCACTGCAGGACAGTGGGCAGCTTGGGGTTGTCTCGGGCAGATCCTGTCAGACTAACCTGGTGGAGTACTATGATTGGGTAACCAGGCAATTGGACAGGGGCCATGCAGGGAAATGTCCTGTATCTGGACTTCAGCAAGGCATTCGATTTGGTGCCACATGGGAGGCTAGATAGTAAGCTGGCGGGTACAGGGGCCGGGGCAAAGCTGGTGGGTTGGGTAGTGAGCTGGTTGCAAGGGAGACAGCAGAAGGTGGTGGTGGGAGGGGAGCTCTCATTGGCCAGGGCAGTGACAAGCGGGGTGCTGCAGGGATCTGTGCTGAGGCTGGTGTTATTTGGGATCTTCATTGCAGACATTTCAATAGGCATCAAGAGCAAGATCAGTCTGTCTGTGGATGACACCAAGATGGGAGCAGTAGTGGATGACCTAGAGGGGTGGCAGGGGTTACAGAACAATCTAGCAAAATTGGAGGCATTGCCAGACACTTGACAGCTGGGGTTCAATGCTAAGAAATACAGGGTGCTACATTTCAGAGCAAAGAACCCAAGGATGAGCTACCAGATAGGGGGTATTCAGCTGGCCAAGATGGAGGAGAAGGACTGGGGTGATCATAATGGGAGCTATGTACAACTCTGTGCAGTACAGAAAGGCAGCTGCCAAGGCTAACAAGATGCTGGGTTGTATTGTCAGAGGCATATCCTCCAGGAGGGGGGAGGTGATTCTGCCACTGTACTGGTCACTGGTTAGATCACAGCTGGAGTAATGTGTGCTGTTCTGGTGGCCATACCTGAGGAAGAACATTAGGCTACTGGAGGCAGTGCAGCACAGGGCAACAAGAATTATTCATGGGTTAGAGGACTTGCCCTATGACAGTAGGTTGAAGAAGCTGAACATGTACTCCCTGGAGGAGAGGAAGGACAGGGGGGACATGATTGAAACCTTCAAATATATGAAGGGGATAAATAGGATGGACACAGGAGAGCTTTTCCAGTTAAGGAGGGGGAGGAACACCTATGGGCACAATCTGAGATTAGACGGGGGTAGGTTCAGGAGGGAAAGGAGGAGATACTTTTTCATGGAGAGGGTGGTGATAGGTAGGAACATATTACCAGAGGAAGTGGTATCCTGTAATATGGTGGGCTGCTTCAGAAGGGGACGGGACAGGGTAAGGGGGAGAATCACTGGAGGGGGGGCAGCTGCAGTATAAGGGCTACTAGCTGCACATTCGAGCAGACTAGATAGACTGGATGGTCTTTATCTGCTGCCAGGTTCTTATGTTAGTATGTTTGTATAAACTAGCACAGAGGAGGAACCCTGTGTGTACATAAGAGCTCATCTCTACTCCTACACTATTAAATATAGACTTCTAGCCTTAGGCACTATAAAAGGGATTGATTTCAGTTAACGTTCTTTAACAAGGTCAGATTATTTTAATCACCTATACACTTTTGCTATGCTTTACTCATACAAATACCACACAATACAAGAACTCATTATGTGACCCAAAGTCAAAGAGGAATATATGGGGTCTAGTGCGCTTAGTCATGATTGATGTTGTTCATAGCTTTTCAGGAACACTGCAGTCCCATAGCCCCTTTCCCAATACCTGCTGTAAGCCTGTGCTGTTGATCAGAGAATCCCTTTTATAGGATTCAGCCTTTCATGCCCCATTAAGCAGACTTGCATGCCAGCCATAGTGCTGAGGACAGCAGACTGAGCTACAGATGGCTGCACCATCTGCACAAAATAATATGGAGGCACATTTGGTAACCTGGAAAGCAATGCATTGTTTCAAATACAGATGAGGGTCACTAATAACAATCTCAGGCCAGGATGAAACCGAATGCAGATTTACAAGGAATCTGCTCACAGGTGATTGCTGGAGTCAGTTATGGACAATCACATCATATCTTCTAGAAACACCACTCCAGTGTCCAAAGCTCACTAATGCCACTTCAATCACTTTACCTCATTTCTTAGGTTACATTTTATGTAAAAGAAGAGATGTATAACCAAATGTTATCATGCAATATTCTGTCTACTTTGAGTTCCAAGGATATACAAAGTTTGCCAACCCAAAGAAGTTTAGTTGGCAGAAGTGATCTGTGGAATGGCTAGACAGAATCTTAAACATTTGTGTATGTTACTGACAGTTTGATAACTGGGGAAAACCATAAAGGTACTGTCTTATTTTCCATAGTATCACAACAGCTATAAACAGAGTGTTTTCTGTATTTAAAGATGTCCAGACACAATACACCATTATTACATGTGGCATTACACTCCTTTATCATGTTAAAGAAGCCCATGTGGTTTAATAAGTGAGCTCTGCTACCCAGAGAAAGGTGGGCCCCAGCAATATTTTTATAAGTTCTAGTTATTTATTTCCGGCTTATAAAATATGTTGGAAATTTCCAGTTTCTTGATTGATTAGCTAGGTTTTTATTTATTTATTTATTTATTTCAATTTCGGAATTACAACCTTTAAGCCAGAGACTCTTACAAAGGCTCCACATCATCTTTTTTGAACACAATACAGAGTAATAGGAGGCAGCCAGTAGTGGCATTGTCAGGGTTAAGGAAGGAAGGTGACTGGTAGCAGCCAGTAGTGGCTTTGTCAGTGAGGGGAGTGTAGTGTGTGCTGGAGGTGAGTGGAGGCGGGTGGGGGGGAGCAGGGCATACTAAGGTTCATACTAAAAGGTGAGGAGCTAAGGGGGCTTTGGGCCCATATGAGCTTCTATCCATTAATTATAATACTGTAATTTGTTTCCCTCTAATATATAATTATCCAAATTATTTTTGAACTGTTCTTCATTTGTCCTTCTTATTATTTCTGCTGGTAAACAATTCCAGGGATTAATAACCCTCTGTGTAAAAAACGCTTTCCTTTTTTCTCTATAGAATTTATGGGGTAATAATTGTGGTTGGTGCCCTCTTGTACCTTTGTTGTTAATTTTATTGGTTAAATGCAGTTAATTTTTAAGTTGACTATCCTGTATTATGTTATAGCAGAACAATAAGTCTCCCCTTATCCATCTTGTTTGTAATGGCATCAATTTTAATTGTTTTAGCCCTTCCTCATACGATGTATCTCTTAAATCATAGATCATCTTTGTTGCCTGCCTCTGCACTCTCTCCACCTTATCCTTTCCTCCTCCCTTTTCGGGTCCCCATAATGGATTACCATAATTTAATAATGGGCTCACATAGGATCTATAAAGTGGCATGATCACTCTTTCCTCCTGACTTTTAATATTTCACTTTATTTTTGTTACTATCCTTTTAGCTTTTGCTACTTGAGAATTGGTGTGTGTTTTATATGTAAGATTATTTGTTAATATTATTTTATTTATTTATTTATTGAATTGTTTCACCAGGAAAGATACACTGAGCAACTTAATACTCATCTCATAGTACATCTTGGGGGAAGGGGGAAGGGGATGTACAGTAGTAGAATTGACAAATCGTGCAGCAATACAGAGGTGTGATTAAATGCAGCAATGTAGCAATAAAGAGGTACAATAAAATACAATACAATACATAAATTCAAACATGGTCAAGGAATACGGAACATAGTAAAGTACACCCATGTGCGAGGCATCCATTTACAATACGTGAGGAGCATAGATGATGCAAGTATAAATACATAATACATATGAATAATTAAGAACAATGCTGAGACATGGGCCTAGCTGGAGTGCAACAGCATTATGTGGGTGGTACACCACAGCAGTCACAGTAGCCTGGGTGGAAACATAGGTGAGCATGTCTCGAGGTTAAGCGCTAGACCTTGAGGAGTAGGGTAAGTGCATGAGGTAAGGGGGCAGGAGAGAAGGCGAAAAAGGAGTTCGGTAAGGAGGGGATCAGAAGCAGATACAGGAAGGAGTGAGATAGTTGTGTAGTGCAGAGATAAGAGAAAAAAAGGGAGGAGGAGAAGTGGATTTGAGGAGGCAGAGAATTCCACAGTTTAGGCAGGTAATACGAGAAGGCTTTCTGGCCACAGAATGTGGTTCTGCTAGGGATTGAAAGATACAAGTGTCAGCATGGGATCTCAGGGAATAGAGGGAGGGGGAAGGGGTACCTAGAGAGGAGGAGATGTATGAGGGGAGCGAACCAAGCCAGAATTTAGAGATGAACTTAGCGCCGTGTAAGGCTCACTTATTGTGGAGGGGAAGGAAGTTGAGGGAGCGGTAAAGATCATAATGATGGGTTAGAAGGGGGGCGTCAAGAGCGAAACAACAGAAGGAGTTGTAGAGAGAGTCCAGTCTGGTTATTATGCCCAACTCCCTTTCTTCTTGTTTTTTTTTTTAGAGGTGTACATTTCATGTAATAGTCTGCTTCCCCTATTCTGGGTCCCAAAGTGCATTACGCAGCACTTGTCCATATCAAAATACATTCCTACCTACTCTGCCCATTGGATCATACTATCAAGGTCTGATTGTAATTGTTTCTGATCCTCCTGATTTCTAACAACACTTGATAACTTTGTGTCATCAGCATATTTGCTGATCCATTCTGTAACGTTATCTCCCAATTATGTTATAAATAGCTGAAAAAGTATCAATCCCAACACAAATCCCTGAGGTACTTGGCTGGTTACTGGTACTATGTCTGACTGATACCCATTTATGCTTACTCTTTGAATTCTGTTGTTCAGTCATTCCTGGACTCATTTTACTATATTATGATCAAGGCCCCTAGACTTCTGTGGCTGCAGAATTTTACACAGAACTTGCAACCTACTGCAGAACTTCTGCAGTGTCGCAGAATTCACTGTTCTTGATGATTCTTTATTAATATTTCTGTTTATCCATAGAACCTGGTTCCCTTCCCTTCTTTTTATATCCAAAACCCCTCTATGCTCAGAATGCGATGTTATCAGTGCTATCACATCATACATTAGCTAATGAAACAGCTTCATTCTGCCACAGAAATGAGCAGTCACTTATTTACCACAGCTCCAACTGCCAGAGGCCATGGCACAGCATATCAAGTACGATGATATTTACTTATCTTGCACTACAGCCTAATACAATTTTCAGTCTTACATTATTACACTAGGTCCAACTTAAACAAAACCTTGACAATAGCATAGACCTGTTAAGTCCATACCTTACTTTGTACAAACTTAGTCTTGCCTTTAAGGTATAGAGATGCTATCTGAAATGAATAACTGGTAAAATTAATTAATCTGTCGTTTTTAAGAAAAATAAAGTAATTATGCCCAGAAAAGTGGAACAGAATAATGTGTAGATCTGTTGAAAGAATAGACCTGTTAAATAAATAATTGTGCCGTACACATTTTTGCCAGGGTTATTGATTACATATTGTCATTGGTTGACAGAATCACCTAAAAGTTATGGAGAAATGTTGTGTGCAGGGCCAGCTGTTGGGCCAGAGGGTAGCATATTGTGTTCTCGTGCTGGCAACTCAGGTTCAGAGACGAGCTCTGGGATCTGGCTGTGCAGCACAAGGGTTGGAGGAACACATCACTACTCAGAGCCTGGGAAAGTATGGCACAGTAGTGTGTCACACAGGGGACACATTGTGATAGGCTGGAGAGCTTTCTCTCACAATGGGTTCACATGCATGTCATGGCCTGATGGTGTTATGTAGTGTGTCAGGGGAAGCAAGTTGGCATGAAAAATGAATTTTGCAACATCTCCTCTATTCTGTTTATTCCATTTCCAAAGGGACCTGTATGAATGAGGATACAATTTCATGAAATTAAAGAAAAAAAAAATATATACCCACACACACACACACACACACACACACACACATATATACAGTATCTCTCTCAATATATATACACACACACACATTTGTATGTATGTTACAGATTGTATATAAACATATATGTGATACACAGTGGGGACCTCATGAGTGGTGTAGACAGCACATATAGATATATAAGTGATACACAGTGGGGACCTCATGAGTGGTATAGACAGCATAAGATAATAGCTTATTTATCACATGAGGTCCCATCTGCGTATTTCATTTATGCAATAGGCTAGGACCTTCAGGAATAGATAGTTTTTTTTCTGCCTTTTTAGGCATAACATTATTTCCATAAGTTTGTTCTATTTTGAACTAGTGTTACTGTGCTTTATCCATCCTAATTGTTATAATCATTGCCATGGAAGTGAAGTTAGGATGACAAGCTGACACTGTGATGTGGTAGTTTGTTACTGCCACAGAAGTTCCGCAGAAATTAGAAACCACTGCCACAGAAGTTCTGTGGCAAATGGTAATCTTGCTGCAGAACTTGGTCCCAATGTGCCGCAGAAAAGTAGATTTGATTATGATTTAGTTTGCAATCTACCAAAGTTCGTATGATCTCTCTATGCTGAACTTTGTCAGAAGCCCTAGTGAAGTCTAAATATATGCAATCTAATGGGTTTCTCTTGTCCAGTGCTGATGATATCTTTTCATTGAAGCATAATAGGTTTGTCAGACAAGACCTTCCTGCGGCAAAACCATGATGACCACTGTCATGAATATTTAGTTTCTTTAAATGTTCTTGCATTATATCTTTTATTAGGGATTCTAATATTTTACCTGGTACAGAAGTTAGACTAATGGGTCTATAGTTTGTGCAGTGTGCTCTACTGTCCTTCTTATGTATTGGTATTACAGTGGCTGATAACCAATCCCACGGTAATTCCCCCTATTTTAATGGAATTCATGAAAATAAGTCTCAAGGGGATTGCTATTTGTGAAGTCACAATTTTTAGGATTTTTGCTGATATATTGTCTGGTCCTGCAGAGTAAGTATTTTTTAATGTTCTTATTTTTGTTATTATCTGTTCAGTAGTTATATGTATACTTATTTCTTCCCCTAACAGTATGTCCCCTACATATCTTGATTTAGGTTTAAATATAGAACCAAAGTAATTATTGAAGATATTAACTATTTCTTGCACTTCTTCTATCACTGTATTGTTATACTCTATTGATCTTAGCTCAGAATTATTGTTTTGCAGGGAGTTTACATAACTATAGAAAGTTTTGAGATTATCCTCTTTTTGCTCTTCTGGCTATTTTCTGTTCTAATCTCTGCTTGCTTTTATGAATCATTTGTTTATATTGTTTCTGTACTGTTACATATTGCTGCCATGTTTTCCTTGAGCTTTTATTTCTGTACTCATTGTACAGCCTTCTTTTTTTTTTGCATTGTTTAGATTTTTTTCCGTTAACCATTTTGGTTTTATTCCTCTATTGTCATATTTCTTTATCTGTTTTATGGGTTTATTACATGTCTTGAATAACTCACTTTTCATGATATCCCACATTTCTGAAGTGGATCTACCCTGAAATGTGTCCTCCCAATATATGTTGTCAAGGTCTTTGTGTACCAAATCAGTTATCGCTGAATTGAAGTTCTAAATAAGTCTTCATCCTTTACTTATCAGGTGACATCCCTCAAATCTGCCCTGGATGCTGACCACCTTAGATTGTTGGAACATTATCAAATCTATCAATCAGCAGTCTCCCATAAGAAGGCAGAGTTCTTGTCCAGGGAGATTGCTGCAGCTCAGAACCGACCTGCTCAGCTCTTTCGAACCGTGGACAGACTGTGTAACCCAACCTGTCTGCAGGTTTGAAGAGCTTTTTCACAAATTGAGTGTGATGAGTTTGCTCATTTCTTTGTGGATAAGGTGGCCAGCATCAGGGCTGAGATCCTGCTGGCTCACTCTAGGGGAGTTGATGGCGGTCGGTGCCCGATCACCTCTCCTTGGTTTTCCTGGATCTCTTTCAACTGTCCAGAAATTGTGAATATCATGTGGACTGCTCAGGGTGTGCATCCAACATGCTGCAGTTTGGACCTGGGCCCAACTTCCCTGATTATGGGGTGCTCTGACATCACTAACCCTGTCCTTGCAAAGATAGTTTGGTGTTCCCTAAAGTCAGGTGAGTTTTCTAGCTCCCTGAAGGAGGTGGTCATCCAGGGCAGTAAGGCTTCAGGAGCTCCTGAAGAAAGCTCCTCTGGACCCAAACTGCTTTACTAACTACAGACCTATCTCAAATCTTCCCTTTGCAGGGAAGGTGATTGAGAAAGTTGTTGCACTACAGCTGGAGAACCATCTTACCATCCACAATATCTACAAACCTCTCCAGTCTAGTTTTCATAAGAGGCATAGTACCGATACCACTCTGGTTAGGGTGCTTAATGATCTCCTGATGGCGAGGGAACAGAAGCTCCGTTCCATCTTGATACTTCTTGATCTCTCTTCAACCTTTGACACCGTGGACCATGGGGTACTTCTCGAGCACCTGAGTGTCATCTGTGGCTTGTCTGGAACAGTTCTCAGATGGTTTCAATCTCTCCTCACTGGCAAATTTCAGAGGGTTGTGTCGGACATTTTTTCATCTGGCCTATTCTTTCTGCCATGTGGGGTCCCTCAGGGGTTGGTGTTGTCCCCCATTTTGTTTGCTGTGTATATGCTGCCCCTCGGAGACATTGTAAGATGGTATGGGCTGAGTTTTCACTGCTATGCTGATGATACCCAGCTCTGCCTGTCTTTTGCACCCAACCAGGATAGTGCGAGGTCATCTTTAATAGCTGCCTCATAGAAATCCAGGACTGGATGAAATCCAGCTGGTTAAACTTGAACTCTGGAAAGACTGAGATGTTGGTGGAGGATCTAGGTCACCAGACAGAGGGGTCAGTGGCTGGACAGCCTTCTGGACTCTGTCTCGTAGGTGTCCAGCTGCCTTCCTCTGAATGGGTGCGAAACCTTGGGGTGGTCTTTGATGACGGGTTGACACTGCATTCACAGGTGTTGGCAGTTGTCAAGTCCTCATTTAACCTCTCAGGAACATCACCGGGATTAAGCACCTTGTTCCATCTGGCAATCTTCCAAAGCTGATCCGTGCCTTTGTGACCTCACTCCTAGACTACTGCAACTCCCTGTACTTAGGGCCGCTGGGGGTTGATATCCTCTGCTTGCAGCTAGTGCAGAATGCTGTGGTGTGGTTATTAATGGGGACTCCTCATTCGGGTCACATCACACTGGTGCTGCGCAAACTGCACTGGCTGTTGAGTCAGTGGTGAATCACCTTCAAGGTCGGGCTTCTGACCTTTAAGGCCCTGCACAGACTGGGCCTGGGCTATCTGCAAAAGCTCCTGAAGCCTTACTGCCTTGGATGACCTCTCCGCTCAGCTGAAGAGGGGCTGTTAGATATTCCCAGGGTGTGGCTTAAAACATCAGGGGCCCATGCTTCTATGTATGTGGCCTGACCCTGTGGAACTCTTTACCTCATCCGACCTGTGAGTGCACGACTGTGGAGAGCTTTAAGAGGGCCTTGAAGACACATCTATGGCACCTTGCCTATGATGAATAAGTATACTTGGACCGCTATTTATTGCTTGTTGTATCTGAATTTTTATGCTTTTCATTTACTGGATTTTATCTGTTTTTAAAGTTGTACAGTGCCTTGATTGAAGAAAGGTGTTTTATAAAGTTATTATTATTATTATAGCTAAATAGTAAACTACTATGATTGCTGTTACCTAGCAGTGTATTAATTCTACAGTTTTTGATGCTAATATCATTCGAGGATAAAACAATATCTAGTATGTGTGGTCAGCTGTTCTACATGTTGTTTTAGGCACAGTTCTTCAACCGTTCTTAGGAATGATTTACTTTGTACTCCTACTGCATATGATTTATCCCATTCTGTTTCCCCATCATTTAAGTCCCCTAAAAAAATGACCTCACCCATTCTGCATGCAGTTTCTAATTCCTTAGTTATCTGTTCTGAAGTATCTTGATCATTATCTGGTGGTCTATTACACAGGCCAATGATGATACTTGTTTTATTTTTTATTTGAGTTTTGATCCATAAGGTTTCTGTATTATTTTCCTTTTTTATTTTATTCTTAATATCTGATGAACTTATTTTGTTAGATATGTATGCAACTACTCCTTCTCTCTTTTTATTTTTTCTGTCTAGGTGATGCAGCTGGTATCCACATATTTGTCTTCCCCATATGTCCCTTTCATCCCACCAGGTTTCCGTTATGAATGCTATGTCATATTGATTATTTATATCTCCCAATAGTGCCTTGAGTTCATTAAGTTTTGAACGTAAGCTTCTAGCATTTGCCAAGTAGCACTGTATTATATTTTGCCTTTTTGCCACTTTATTTCTGTATGAGTTCCCTTTCCTGTTGTTAGTATATTATAATAAAGAAATAATGCACAACAGGGTGTGTGTCGTGCTGGGATAATGCCACGTTTTGGGTGGCAGGCTGAGTGCATCCAACACGTAAGGCGTGACGTTAGCCCAGCACGACACACACCCTGGAGTGCATTATTCCTATTATACAATGGTTCTCCTGTAATAAAATATAAAGAAAAAAAGATGGAAATATGTTTAAAAGTATTTTTATACCATTTTTTACTGAGTAGGAACACATAGAGGAAAAATAGTCCTACGTGCTGCTTGTATGACTACCCCCAATACACAGACACACACACACACACACACACACACACACACACACACACACACACACACACTAATAATTTTTAACCAGTCCTGCTGCTTGCTCTGCTACAGGGAGAAAGATGTTTGATTTTTTGTTTTATAGAACAGCACTGACCTGTATGCTGAAGAGTGAGCAAGATAGTGAAACTGAAGCCGTCACACTGCCTGCATCCCCCAAGCTCACTTTTTTACGTTCTGTCTAGGTACTGTACTGCTGGTTCTTCTAGTTCAGATAAGTTGACTAAGAAAGGGATAGGAAAAACATTTTCCTTTATGAAGAAGAGCATGACCTGATTGACAAGGACCAAGCAAGTGCTATTTACAGTGAAGACGCAGAGTCGCTTGCTCCCGTGCTCCTGTCTGTGTGAATATGCCAAAACATTTTTACGATCTCTGCTCATGTGGTTCTCCCAGTACAGTTTACTTCTCTTTGTACTGGGAGAAGAATACAAAACGTGGAACAAAACGGCACACAAGAAAACGTGGTGTTGGGAGTTACTGGTCTGTTTTTTTAAGGATATACACTGTCTATGTTTGCGGCGAGTGGGGAGCTCTGAAACAGATCATGTGGATAGCTTCCTGGTAACGTTTTTCTTTATTTTAAAAAATTACAACTTTGGGGATTTGGAAGCATCTGACAGGGTTGTGGGTTTCATTACAGTTGTTGCTGTGGTATGGGAGGGAGTTTCTTTAGGGTAATGTGCACAGTTTTCAGGGAGGTTTCAGGTTTTCGAGAAGAGTGGCAAACCGGGATGGATAAAGCTGCTTGTAAGCAGCGGAGAGATACTATTTTTTTTTTACATGTGGTCACTTGTGTAATGAGACTAGATCCATGGTGTTATGCCAGGATAACACTACGGGTCCAGTGCCATACTGACCAATCAGATCCCGACATTCTTTCTTGCCATTGTATAATTGGGTTTAATAGCAGATCTTCCCCCCTTCAAAGTTAGTTTAAAGTTGCAGTGATTGTACTGTTATTGATTAATGTCACTAATATTTTTGTTCCATGCATGTTGAGATGGAGCCCGTCCTTTGCATATAGACGTTTCTGATTTTGAAAAATCTCCCATGAGTCAATATAGGTAACACTTTTTTCTGTACATCTGTTTTTCAATCTAGCATTTATTCCCTGGATTGTGTTGTTTTTTCTTTATGGCATCTTAACATGGGTAATATACCCGAGACAACTGGTGTTTGTCCATAGTTTTTTATGATTACCGTTAAATCCATCCTATCATCCACTATATTCTTTTCAGGATCCCTTTTTGTATTGTTTACTCCTACATGCACTACAACTGTTTGTGACTGAGGTTTGTTTTCTATTACCTTAGGTATTATCATCTTCACATCATTAATTTTAGCTCCTGGGAGACAATTTACCTCTCTGTTATTTTTATTATTTCCGCAAATAATACCATCAGTTCTACATAATAAAGAGTCTCCTATGACTAACACTTTACTTGTTGTTTCCTTATTTAGTTCTGCTAGTGGTCCAAATCTATGGACAGGGGGTAGCTCTGCGGTCCCAGTGGCCCTTCCCTTTAACCAGGTAACCTGAATAAACTGGAGGAAGAAGTGAAAATACTCAAAAGACTAATTTTCTCATGCACCATACAGAGAGAGATGGTGAGAGACAGAGGATTTGGGAGATTGGGTTGTAAGGGTAGAAGATTAGGGGTTTACCTGACTAGAGGCATGTTCTGACAGAACCTGAACTTCTTAACTGTGGGTGCATTGATTGCATTCAGGCAGGGAGTTAAGGGAAGGATGGGAGATTTGGATGGGAGGTAGGGAAAGTGAGTAGTAGAGCAGCAGTGCAGTAGACAGAACCATAATTATGTGTAGCAATCACAGTGTTTAGATTTGGTCAATAGGATATGTAGGTCCCTTTTGAATGGGCCAATTTTCCTCAAGTTGTAGTAGGGTGGGGGTAGGTTATTCATCCATAAGGGGCCTCGATAGGACAGGGACCGCCAGGTTCTGAGACCCTTATGTAAATTACCCAGAAATGGACAGGTAGGAACAAGTTTAGGCAGAGAGATTTGGCATTTGGGCCAATCACAAACAGCTTTCATGAGTCACTTTACTCATCCCTGATTATCAGCACAAACATGGCTGCCACCTTTACTCACTAAAGACCTTTAACATGGTCCTAAAAAGTAAAATACCCTTAAATTTAGAAAAATTTATAAATCATCCTTACCCACATAACACCTGAAGAACTTTTCAGTTTTCATTCCAGCTGTTTCTTTGGTGACCATGAGAAATCCTCATCCTTCCTTATCAGCCTGAAAGGGCAGTCTCTCTTTCTTATTCTGCCACCAAAAAAACTGAGACTTATTGGCTCTGTATAAAGCCCTCTGTTGTATATGAGTGGGCGAACATTATGCCAGAGGAATTCTGCAGAAGTTTTAATTCATGTATTGCATAATAAACAAACATTCCATCTATTGAATGTGTGGAAACAGTGATTATGTTATGTGGCAGGGTAGTCAGTGAGGAGGGGGTGAAGTTGCAGAAGAATCTGCAAAGGTTAGAGAAGTGGTCCAAGGTTTGGCAGTTGAAATTCAATGCCCAAATTGCAAGGTGATGTGCATAGGGAACAAGAACCCCAGGATGCAGTACTGAATGGGAGGGGTTAAGCTGGGCACTGCTTCAGAGGAAACAGACTAAAGCAAACTAGCCAATGCAGCAAAGATTACATGCAAGTCAACCAAAATACAAGAGTGTATTTGGAAGGATTTCGATAGCAGGAGGAAAGAGGTAGGACCCATTCGGAATACTGTGTCTAGTTATGCAGTCCCTGCCTGAGAAAAGACAGAGATAGGCTGGAGATGATGCAGCCTAGGTTAGGAAAAATGATTCAGGGTGAAGAGAGCAGCTCCTATAAGGATTGTCTTAGGGCACAGGACATGTACTGTACTTACTGGAGGCCAGAAGGGAGAGGGATGAAATGAGAGGCCTTCAAGTTACTGAAAGGAAAAGAAAAAGTTAACTGAGAGGAGCTATTTAGCTGGAATGGTGTATTAAAAACAAGGGGGCATGAATGGAAGCTAGCAAGCAAATTCCACTCCACACACCCTTTGTGCATGGTAAAAACAGTCATGTGAAGAACAAAACCGGTACTGAAGATCGGATGAAAACAGGCTTTATTCCAGGATTGCCAAACAGCTTGAGTAAAGACAGGACCTTGACTGGTTTCGCTTAATACAGCATCCTCAGGAGGGTCTGATATCAAACAGCACTGTACCTTTTTTAAAAAGAGCTGATGTAAAGTGACAGTGGCAGGGTAGTCAGTGAGGAGGGGGTGAAGTTGCAGTGTAGTTAAAAAAGACAATACAATATACAAAATACCACAAAAAAGTAATTAAAAACCATCATACAATTCAATTGTCATTTCAATTTGTCACAATTAAATACTACTCTAATACTAAATACATAAATAAGTACTTAGTACATGGGATTTCCCACATATTAGCTAAGAAGGCAGGAAGGGCTATACCATTGCATTTGATTTCCCCATTCCTTGAAGAGATCCAAAACAGTTGCCGGAAGAATCAAAAACCACCTAATAGAAAAAAGGCAAAAAAACAATAAATAAATATAGCGTAATACTAACCATAAATCTCTATCAAAATAGACTCATACTAAAGCTTTATCAAGATATATTATATATATATATATATATATATATATATACTGTACATATATACATATATACACATATACTGTACATGCACATAAAGACACAAAGCAATGGATGCCAGCAGAGGAACCTATCAATTTCTTTTCTTTTCTTATTTTTGCTCTTAATCAAAGGTTTAAGATCAGTTTTATCATTCAGACCCAGACTTCTTAACATCCCCCCCACCAATGTTGAATCAATGGTGATTTCCAGGGTCTTGAGGGCCGGAGGAAGCTGCCCGCCCTCCCCACATACCAAACACAGCAGGACTCACCCCAGACCCCCAGGGAGTTAGCAGCAGAAACTGGAGCAATTGTAAGTGCTGTTGTTCAATTTGATTTTGGCACTAATGGACAAACTGTCATAATATAAGAAAAATATATATACTGTAGGTGCAGCACTGTTGATTGTTTATTTGTGCCTTGTTCTTTGAATAATATTGATCTTGCTTATCCTGCTAGTATAGTAACTACTAAAACGCCATTTTTAAATTTAGTTGGTCGCAACTGCAACAGAAACCTTTTCTTTGTTGTTTACCTGCCCTGCCTCTTACTGCAGCATTGTATTAAACTCTCTCCTCTCTCCAATTGCAGACACAATGATTTCCAGGGTCGCGAGGGCTGGAGGAAGCTACCCGCCCTCCCCACAGACCGAACACAGTGGGACTCACCCCCCCCGGACTCCCAGGTACGCGGCTGCAGGAGCAGCAGACACCGGAGCAATTGCAGGCATGTTGTTTTAACTCCGCCCCCACCACGAACCTTGATCGGCTCTGTATTTTATAGGTGGTGTCACGTGAGGCTGCAGAACCAATCAGCCCACTTTTCCACCTGCAGGTTATACCCGCTGAACACTAGGGGGATCCTGCTTGCCAAAACCATTCCCCCTCATCTATCTAATACAGCAATATGTCTCTATTAGGTCCTAGTATATTCACATTGCACCTCACTATCCTGTCCCCCCAAAAAAATCGCTGCCAAAAATCTCTCTAACACCCCTCTATATGCACATATGCCAGCATCTCATCCCCTCACTGCTCCAAATTCCCCATCTACCTTCCGTTCACCATCAGCGCACCACACACACTGGATCACCCTACCACCCCACCACACCCCCCCTCCAGTGCCCATATCCCCGCCCACAGTGGTAGGTGGTATCCTCTGTCCTAGCTCTACCCATCCTTAACTCCCTACCCATCCCCTGCACTGCCCCCCCAGATCCTCGCATCTGCCCAAGCACCCCTACCACTACTGCCGTAGTCCTTTTCTCTGACTCATCATCTTGCTCCTCCTGCTCTCTGGGAATGTCTACCCCAACCCCGGACCAGGACCTGCTACATCACCCCCCACAGGTCATGGACTCCGCATTGCCTCCATGAATATCTGCAGTCTCCCAAGGAAGACTGCTGCACTCCAATGTTGGTTCTCTCAACATAAGCCTGACATTCTTGCTGTAGTGGAGACTTGGCTCTCCCATTCGACTCCAGACTCGGCTGTCTCCCTTCCTGGCTTCACCCTCTTTAGAGAAGATTGTGTGGGTAAGCGTGGCAGTGGATGCGCAGTCTACCTAAGTAACTCCCTCCTGAGTCAAGTTCTACCCGTCCCCAAGCTCAGCCATGGGGCACAAGCCATCACCTTAAAAATTACCCCTGACCCTGGCCCTCTTTACCTCACAACCGTCTACGCACCCCCACATGAACAAAGCCAAGCTATCCGCTCTCTCACTGACTATCTCACTACCCTGCCACACAAGGCTTTACAGCTCATCCTAGGAGACCTCAACATCAACTGGCTTGGCTCCACTTCATCACAAATTAAGGACAACTTCACAGCCCTTGATCTATCCCAATTAGTGACTCGACCCACCAGATTTAACCAATCAAGTGGGACCAGCTTCCTACTAGACATCATGCTCTCTAACTGCCCGCACAAAGTAAAGGATGTTAACGTCCTAGCCAATTCCCTCAGTGACCACTCACCTATTCTCTGCTTCTGGTCCTCCCCCACACTCAAACCTGCGTACAATGCCAACCCCGTCAAAGCTTCCGCCCTGGAGGATTAAACAAGCTAAAGCGGCACCTTGTCCAGCTCGACTGGCCCCCGATCTCCCTTGCAACAGATATATATATCACCCTAGCCTTCCTCACCAGTGCCTTCTGCAAAGCCTGTGACATCTTTGGCCCTGTCACCAACACCCGTACTAAGAGACACACTGCTGCCTGGATTCCCCCCCCCGATCCAGCAACTGAAGCAGCGTGATAAGCTATGGCACACTGCTGTCGAGACCGGCAGGTTAGCAGACAGGCAAGCCTATAATACAGCTTGCAACCAGTGCACCTGGGCCATAAGACAAGCCAAAGCCAACTACTATCAATCCACCTTGACCTCCTCCTGGGGCACTGCCTGAACCTTCTGGGATAACAAGAAGGAGTTAAACGGAAAGACCCATTCCCCTCCTCCCTCACAGATGGTTATAAATGGCACAATTAATACAGACCCATCCCGTGTTGCTGACTGCCTTAACACAACTTTTTCTGACCTAAGCGCAATCCTTCCAGCCCACTTCTTTGACCCCATCCCAGTAACCAACAACCCAGCTGTGTCTCGCCCCCCCTTTTCTCTTTAGGCTATCTCCCCCACGATGCTAAACTGCTCCTCCTAAAAGCCCTCCCTCCCACAACCTGAACTGTGACCCCCTCGACTCCAGGATGCTCCGCCTAACAATGGATGTCATGCTAGCCCCCCTCACGGACCTTCTTAATCATTCCCTGTGCCTCAGCCAATTTCTGAGTGCCTGGAAACAGGCTGAAATCACCCCACCCATAAAAATGGAGACCTCACAGTACCAAACAACTACAGGCATATCTCCATCCCCCCCAAGGCTCTGGAGAAAATAGTTTCCACGCAACTCGTGGATTATCTATCCAACCACAACATACTATGCCCAGAACAGCATGTTTTCCACCCTGGTCATAGCACCACCACAGCCCAACTGGAGTTTTCCCACCAAATACACTTGGCACTAGATGCCAGGGAGATTGCTGGGGCAGTGTACATTGATCTATCCAAGGCCTTCGACACTGTGAGTCACCCGTTAATGCTTGACACCCTCCATAAATTGGGACTCTCATCTGGCCCTCTGGCCTGATTCTCCAGTTACCTCTGTGATAGATCCCAACGAGTCAAGCTAAATGGTATTTTTTTTTTTTTTTATTTATTTAGTTGTTTAACCAGGTATAGCACACTAAGCTGAAAGCTTTTTTACAGGAGCGACCTGGGAGCACAAGGAGGTTAAGTGACTTGCTCAGGGTCACACAGTATGCAAGTGGAAGCTGTGGGATTCAAACCCAGGTCAGGTCTGCTGGATATCACCAAATTTGCAGCTCAGAGCCTTAGACCACTGCGCTATACTGCCTCCCAAATAGGTACCCTATCTACTGCACTGCCTGTATGTTCCGGAGTCCCACAAGGCTCCATTCTGGGCCCTACATTGTTCAGTCTCTTCTTAAACATGCTTCCCAGCTCTTGTACAGGCAAACTGCTACTATATGCCAATGATGCAGTCCTAGTCACCTCACACCCCGACCCACTCACTCTCCAGAGCTCCCTGCAACTCTCCTTCAGCCAAGCTGAAAAATGGTTCCTCGACCATCGCCTGGTTCTGAACCTCAAGAAAACAAAATCTATGATCTTTGCACACCAACAAAGTAACTCCAAAAATGCTCCCCTTTGCATCTTTCCCAGCATCTTCCACCCTCTTGAGCAGGTATCAACATACAAATACCTGGGCATCACCTTCGAATCGGCTTTCTCCTTCCATGCCCATGTCAGTGCTTTGTCCTCTGCCAAGAATGCCCAGATTGGACTCCTCTACCGTCACAAAGACTGCCTCCCCGAGTTCACCCTATGGCTAGCTATCACTTCCTCCATCCTGTCATTGGTTGACTATGTACTCCCCACCTATGCAGCCGATGACTCCCCTGCCCTCACCAAAGTCCAGACCTCTATCAACAAAGCCTGCAGGCTCCTGACCGGTGCCCCAAGCAGAACTCACATGTGCCATCTTTACTCCACCTCTAACATACTCAATCTTGAAGAACGTCTGCAATATCACACCTGCATACTGGCTAAAAAGGCTCTACTTGGGCTATGTCCCCCAGGAGTCACCGCACCGCTTCTACGGGTCTCCCACTCGGTTGCCACCCATAATACTACCAAAGCCACCTTCCAGGTGCCTAGAGCCAGAACCTCACTCGCTCAAAGGTCCTTTCACCACAGAGCACCGTCTTGGTATAACTCCTTCCCTGCTCACATCACAAACACCTCCAAAACTGGCCCCTTCAAAACCACCCTACGCAAACACCTCACTAGCACTCGGAGCTGTATATGCCTTTTATAGGTCTTCCCGTGAGTGCCTCTCAAACCAACCTGCTCCTATAGTATTATGTATACAACAGTTCTCTCGATTAGCCTGTTTTCAGTCTGTATACCGCACACTGTATCCTGTGTGACCCACTGGGCCCAATGACTTATTGTTGTGTGCTCTTCTGCAACTTGCCTATGTTTACTCGCTCTTTGAAATTTCTGTTATGTATGCTGCATATATCTCACCTGTACTGTTCCTCACTGTCTTGTCTCACAAATATATTGTTTCCCCTCCCTACGACGAGGTGCCTTTGTAAATGAGTCTTTGACTCAAAGGTTTGTAAATCTGATATATTAAATAAATAAATAAATAAATGTATATATCCAGAATGCTTCACATTCCAATAGTCTTGCCTCAATGTCTCCGATCTTTGGTGCTGGTTTTGTTCTTCATATGAATGGAAGCTGGTAGGGGGATTCAGGAGGAATGTGAGAATGTTTTACCTTACAGAGAGAGTGACGGAGCTGTGGAACAGCCTACCAGCTGAAGTGATGGGTGCAAAAACCATTAATGGATTCAAGCACAGCTGGGGCAGGGTAAATAAAGGAATAATGCCCAACAGGGTGGGTGTTATGCTGAGATAACATCCCGCCTTGGGTGGTTGGGCCCAAGGCCACCGGTCGAGGGTGTCCAACACCCAAGAAGGGATGTTATGTCAGCATAACACCCACCCTGGAGGGCATATTCCTATTATACAATGGCTTGTTGTTTTATACAGAATACAAAAAATAATTTTAAAGAATGTTTTTGTTAGTGTGTAAAAATATTTTTGTTTCTTAACAGAAGATGTGATTACAATGGTACTAATGATGGTCCAACAAATCCAACAAACAATCAGCAGGGATGTTATGCCAGGATAACATCCCTGCTGTGATGGCCAACTGACCAATCAGAAGCCAGGATTCTTTCTTGCCATTGTATAAGAGCTTAACAGATACTCAGGGGAGTAACAGTAAGGCAGAAGACAAAGGGGGGGGGGGGGCGATGGTGAAAAACCCAGCTAGACAATAGGTTACAGGATTGGATAGGGTAAACTAGGGCAGACTGGATGGACTTATGGTCTTTCTGCTATCATTGTCTATGTTTCTTTGTTTTCTATGATAGGTGATGAGGAACTGCTTTTTACTAGTTACTTTTAACAAAAGAAAATACCTGTTTAAAATGATACAAATGGCATTTTTTGGTTTTTGTATCATTGATTAACTTACCCAATTTTTAAGTGCATTAAGGCACTCCAGATCCTTTGTTGTTTGGGGTTAATGCACCTCCAGGAGCGCATCATGCACCTGGGTGTGTATTAACCCCAGACAACTAATGACCTGTTGTGCCTTATTACTTACATACAGTATATTGCACTCAATAGGAATTGTTAATTGTGTGGTAAAAAATATTTAGCAGTGCCTGACCTGGTGTTGCCGTAGGTGCATGTCTCACTTCCATTTGGCTGACTCAGGTTTGACGTGAATGCCTGACACCTTACCCGGGACAGTGGATTCTAGGGAGTGCTATGAAGGCAGTGTCCTCTGACTCTGGTGGGCAGGTTGCAGCATCCTCACTACATTAATACTTCTAGTGCTGGTCAAGTGGTGGTACTAGATGTCAATAATGACCTTTTGACATCCTGTCTCCCCATTCTGGCACTACAAGGATGCACCAGCTACATACTTGGGCATCGGGTGGGTCTAACCAATGGAGAGAAAATCCTGGATGCACATGTAATGCTAGAGTGAGCTCCCAATGTCCTTGGCCCTGCCTCCCTTGTTAGCAAGCCAGAGGAACTATTATTAAGTCCAGAGAGTGAGAGCATTTACCTCTATGTCTCTGCATGGGGGGCTTGGGGTGTGTCTGCTTAATTGGGAGTGTCAGTCAGTGTGGCGCAATAATGTGGAGGGGAAAGAGCGATATCCGCCTGATGTCGATGAGGCTGATGGAGGTAAACAGTGTGGTGGGAACTAAATAGTAAATAAAAAAAATCAGACTTCCAGCAGGAATGTCTTATTTGTAGAAGTATCAAAACTACATACTGAGATGCAGTTTATTCTTGACATTGTATACAGAGGAACAAACTCAGTGTCATAAGCTCTACTTCTGACCAGTGATGATTTGATAAATAAAAGATGAACTGTCACTCCTATGGCTAATGCTTTCAGTTCACTAATGGGACTTAGTGAGAATCATAGTCTTTTATCTTAGAGATACTGTATCACAGATATGTCATTTAGTGCTTAGACAGGATATACTCAAAGTAGCTAGTCTTTAATCTATAACCTTTACCATAATGATCTGTAGAAACCACCACTAGAAACTAATGAGATCACCACTAAAGTTCTATCACAGCTTTCTTTATAACATATACCGTAAACAATGACCACTTCAAAGCTCCTTGTTGGTATGTATCAGATTGTACACCTGGTTTCCTACATTACTGTATCCACTTCGCCATATGGCATTGCTCACAACTTCCCTAGGATGTTGCTCCTAGCACAGATGATGTGCCAGTATGAAAACCAAATTGACAGAGTTCATAACCCCTAATGCCTACAGGATATTAACCTGTAATAGTGATAACAGAGCGTTACTTGCCATGGGGAAGAACATTCCCACCTGTACGTCTAGAACTGGTTGCTTATGTACTGAGGACATTTATCTTTGTTTTTAAAATAAGGCAATTTAGACGGCAATGACAGTAGAGTAACTGGGAACAATGAGACAAGGCAGGATGTTGTTTTTAATAGTCTCACTACCATAAGTAATATATAATATATGATCTTGGTGTCTTTACTTTCACTATAGAAATCAATCACAATGTCTTAAGCAGTTCTTCTCCTGTTCAGTTTCTGTAAGATCTATGTCTCTTAGATCTAGTGATTTTGAAGTTATGGCAGTACCTTTCATTAAAAAACACTCAGGTCCAAAGCCTTTTTTATATGCTGTTGGTACTCTTTTTCATCAGAAGTAAGAATCTCCAAAACAAAATAACAGTTCAGGAAAAGGTTGAAAGAGTATATAGTAACGCAATCACATTGTAGATGTTTTGGCTAGACATATGATTTTATACAATCATGTTATCTTATTTAACTTTGTACATATTATGTATATTATTTTAGTTTATTTTAAAATTCTCTTTTATATATATTTTGTACATATATATTTTTTATGAGGTGATGTGTGTGTTGCATTATGTTTTGTGTTTCTGTACTTTTAAAATGTATTTATTTGAAAAGTTTTACCAGGAAAGGCACACAGAGCTGCAATAGCTAATTTCCAGGTGTGTCCTGGGGGAAAGGGAAGTGGAGATGCCAACAGTAGATACAGGTAATATGCAAAAAAATGGTAGAACAAACATAATGTTAGCATCAGATCTACGACAATTACAAATTTAATCATACAGTGAACACATTAGAATTATAAGAAAATAAATCATGAGAAGAACAGGTAATACAATGCAGTAGATCAAAAACAACAATAACTCAGATAAAACAGACTACTGTACAAAACTATATATAGAACAAATAAGTGCTAGGAACAGGCAGAATATACGCATGCGATAGAACAGCAAAATGGAAAGGAGAAGGGGGAAAAGATAGGCCAACTCACCCTTTTGGGATGCGTGAACTCGACAAAGGGGAACAGGCAGAAGTGAGGGAGAAAATCAAGAGGCAGGAATGGAAACACAGAGGAGAGAACAGCAAAGTGGAAGGAGCAGGGCAAAAGGATGGGCCAAACCCTCCCTTTCGGGGTGCGTGAACTTTGCAAAGAGAAGAACTGGTAGGGAAGTAAAGGAAGAAGTGGGTGAAAGAGTAAAGGAAAAACAGTAGGGAAACATTACGATGGGACTAGTTGCAGGTACAGGAGGGGGAAGCATGCAGATGAAGGAGACGGGATAGAGAACTGGAAGACTGGACTGAACGAATCTCTAGAGGTAGAGAATTCCACTTACTGGGGAAATGATAAGAGAAAGTAGATCTTCCAGAAGTGGAAAAATGGGAGGGGAGGGCAAACGTCCTATGGGTTGAGTTACGGAGAGCATAAGGATTAGTAGGTGGGACAGAGAGAGAGGTGGGAGAGAAGGTAGTGTGCCAGAGAGCCAAGCCAGTACTTACCAATCAGGGAAGCAATGTGACTGAGTTGTCTGCCACTATGAGAAGGGAAGGAGAGGGAGGAGTAGAGGTCGCAGTGGTGTGCATGGGGTGGACAGTCCCCGGTTGCACCTGAAAATAGGCCCTTGGGCTAGTGTGCTTACCTAGTTATCAAAAATGTAAATAAATAAAAAAAGTCATATTATCTGTGTGTAACCCTCTCTGCTTAGGGTGACAGAAGTATTCCAGAGCCATCTTCAGTTTGGCTTCGAGTTGGGGCTTGAAAATTCAGTTTGGCTTTGTCAATTCGACTGAATCACTTCAGCTCCCAACCAGTAACTGGCATAGGATAAAGCAGACTACAAAGTGGGGGTGAAATCCTTGAGGCCGGCAATGAATATTAATTAGTATAACTTACTTGTGGCAGTGGGTATATGCATGCCACTGTTGGAGTTGTTTTTGTGGTGGTGTAACACAGTCCACAATGAGTATGACTCCTGCACCCAAGTTCTGAAATATAGTAACTATAAGTATTCCTTGCTGAGCTCAAGGCTAATCACCCTGTTGTCTCTGTTTTATCTTCAAGACAGTTACTGCCTTATCACTTGGCCCATATATTTAAAAAATGTAAAATAAGCTCCACTTAAATAAGTTAAGCATCCTTGAACATAATCACAAATTAAAAGTCAATACATTTAGGGTGTTACATTAATTTAGGGTATTACATTTACCTTCCCAATTGTTCACAATGCATGAATGCAGAGTTTTTCTTTTTGTTTCTTGTTTTTTTTTCTTATTTTATTTTTAACCCCCTCATTCCTGTTCCCACTGGCACCTCACTGCGTTGGGCTTCAGACACCGACCACCACTACCTGCCAGATTCACCACATGTTTATTTAACCAGCCTCTCTCCACCCAAGCTTGATGCATGTTGCTAGAGAGTATTCAAAGAGTTAAGCCTGACCCTGACAGCTGTTCTCTGGTGGACTTCTGTTAGGAGATAGGGTGTCTGGAGTTTGTGCTCTGCGCTTCCTGACTCAGCTACAAGTGGGAAAATCCAGACATGAATATTCATGGCTCTGTCCTTCCCTTTTGCACTATAAGAGGGGAAGGCTAGCTGAGTGCCAGGCAATCCTATTGCCAGAAAGGAGAAGATTCAGGGTACTTGCAGTTAAGATTACATCATTTGAATACAGGGGAAATGCAGGAGAGGAACCTTTTTGAGGCACACGTAGAGGAATTCTGGGGGAACTATCATGTCTTGGCAGATAGAACATCTATATCCAAAAGGCATCCAGGAGTAGGGTGGGTGGGTGACCTTTCAAGAGAGGTTACCGACATCCATGCATATTCACTCCCATGCACCAGGAGAACTCAAGAGAGGGAGAGATTTGTAAGTAAACCTTACAGTTATATGGTACATATCCATAGGAGTAAAGGAATCCCATTGTTTAGGTTATCTAGGAGCTTGTACTTGGGTAATGACAGGGGAACATGTCTGGTAAGAGTTGGGATTGGTAAATCCTTGAGATCATAGGGCTCATAAAATCATACAGATCATAGAATTATTATGAGCCAGGTCAGGCATAAGCCCTTATATAGCTTGCCCTTAACCCAAAGGGAATAGCCTCGGATAGAATGTAAGAAGCAATGATTATCTAGGTGATGTTTGAAAGTATTCATATGCAGCCAGGAATGGTAGCTTTCAGTGTTTAAGACACTAAGGCTTGCAGTGTAGTTTCAGAAGGTGACACACATGACCAGATCAACTGTTAGATAGTAGGGGTAAAGCATAAGTCTGATATGCCAGTGTCCATCCTGATGCAACCCGCTGGCATGGTAGCACTGTGCCAGTACAACTGCCCCCAAGGTAGTGGTAACCCTGCCTGGGAGGGTGTCACAGCACAACTGGTCTTATGGGTGTGACAAAAAGCCCAGGAGTCCCTGAAAGGGAGATGGGGATTATAATAATGGAAGCAGCAGCAGAGCCCAGACATAGCAAGGGGCAGAGTATAACAAAATGTGATAATATACAATAAATCAATCCGTCATCTTTATTTTACCAGGTGAGACACCGTTGAAGCAAGCTCATTTATAAGGTGGGCCTGGGAAGGTCAACAGTATCAAAGTACACAATTATGCCATAATAAAGTAAAAACACATGTGATTAACAAAGGAACAGGTAATAGTTAGAGCAACATGCAGTCAATACATAAAAAAGTTTACATGACAATATATGCAGGGACATGATACCTGTCAAGAGTAAACAAGAAAAAGGAAAACAGATGTAATAACTTATAATGACAGTGCACATAAAGAGTGGTAGGGAGTCAATTCTAGGCTGGGGTAGCTGTAATCCCCATGAAACACACTGGAGGCCATGTGCAGATGGAGGTAAGAAGTGCAGGGAATATGGTATTTGGAATGCTGGGAAATAGACCTGAAGTGCCATTTCAAGGAGTAGGGGTAGATGGTTTCATGGCCAAGGGGTATAATAGGCCAAGGAGAGGAGTAATAGGGGGAGCTTAGAGGACTGAGGGAAGTGCGGGGGGGGATGAGGTGGAGTGGCTGAGGTGTGAAGGAACACCCCCACTCACACACTCGTGGGTCTTAAGTAAGGATTATGCTTAGGTATGGCAATTACATGTCTCAGAGAGATTACAATTGAGCAATGTCTTGAATAACATCAAACTGAGTGATGCTACCAGCTTCAGCGATTTCTGGATGTTATTCCAGATTTCAGGAAGAGAGTGACTTATTGCAGCAGCCCCCAGGTGGGTTCTAACCTTTGGGATTATCAAGGCTATATAGGATAGGTTCCTCAATGCATGACTACTCACCGGGGATATTGGCAAGCATTTTGATATGTACTGTGGCAGCTTGTTAGTAATGGCTCTATAGGTCCAGAGTACTGCATTCATACGATGCCAGAGGCATAATGAGGACCACCCCGTTATGTTGTATAGCAGGCAGTGGTGAGTGCAGTATGGTGCTCTGGTAATGAATCTGAGCACCCAGTGGTACAGAACATCCAGCTTAGATAAGGAGGAGGGAGAGCATTGCCTATAAATAAGGTCCGCATAGTCCAGAAGTAGTAAGAATGTTGAGGAGACTAGCCTAAACTTTGTTTCCTGTGTGAGTAGGTTTTTTATTCTGAAGAATATCTCAAGTCTCATGTACATGTTCTTGGCTAGTTCATCCACATGCTTCTTGAAAGAGAGTTTGTGGTCTAGCCACACTCCCAAGTATTTAAATTTAGTCATGAACTCCAGAGATTCCCCTAATAGTGTAAGTATCTGGGGGTCACGCTATTGGAGTTCAGTTTAGTTGTATTATCAGGGGTCAAGAATAGCATTGCTTTTGTTTTCTTCACATTTAGTATCAATTTTAAGGAGAGAAGGTTGGATTGTAGGGTGTTAAAGTCTGTTTGCAAGCCCTTGCATGCTGCTCTAGGGGTAGACCTTTCTAAGTAAAGGACTTTGTCGTCGGCAAAGAGGTGTACGTTTGCCTATTTAATCCCATCGTTGATGTAGTGCAGTGTGTACAGAACATGATTAATCCTATTAAACATGCCTAAGGGGAATAAAGTGATGACTGTATGATTGCTTGGCAAAGGCAATGCCCTTACATGTTGTGTACCACCAGTGCAGCAATAAACATTTATCCTGCTTGATCCCAGCTTCCAGTGTGGGCAGTCGTTTGTGTGGTCTCATGGTTAATGGTATCCTGGTAATGTGTTTTGTTGCCCTGGTCCCCATCCACCCTAACCTGTGGTGGCAACAGGAAATGAGAGGTACAGGTTTCATGACATAAGGCTGGTGCTCTTCTGGATGAGAGCTGCCATCAAATACCCCTAGACACAGGGTTACCCAGCCCTTAGACTTACCTCCTTGGATGCCATGTCAAATCTCGACCTCTTGTCTCTGGAGTCAACTTGTGCCTGTTGGAGTCCCTCTGCTCATCACAGGAGGAACATCATAATCCTGGATCCACAACTTTCCCATCTACTCATGGATGACTTGTCTGTGCCGGGGGCCCTCATTTCAAAGGGCAGAGGCTGAGAGGTGCTTAGATGGCACTCAGATAGGGTAATTTGATATGGGGATGGACAGCAAGGCTGTCATCCAGAGTACTGGTGTGGATTTTTTGCATTTTCTTGTCCCACCCTCCTACAGCCTCGCACACTCTGCGGGGGGGGGGGGATACCTCACGGTATGTGGTTTCCCAATGTGTTAAAGGTACCTACACACTCCACCACCAGGAGCTGCTACATAGTAATTCAGTGAGAAACTTTGATCCCTCCTGAGAAAAAAGTGTTCAGAGGATGCATCAAACTCTCCCTGCCAGCCTCCACTCGTGATGTCTCCAGCTCGGAGATCAAACCCAGACTGCAAGCATGTCAGAGCGATTCCCAAGCCAGCCATTTCTTGTTTTTAGTATTTCTTTTTTTTTTTTTTTTTATGTTTATTGAACTGACATAACAATCATGACAGCTACTGCCCGCTGACAGCCAAACTTATAGTCAATGGACTACGTGAGGTCATGAAACCAAGGACCATCACTGATGACTCAGGAAGTGTAGAAGTGAGCATAGCAGTAGATGTAACTTTTTGGACATGGAAATAATCAAGTGGAAAGCTGAAGATGGTCTTTGGTACTGTATGTGAAGTTTAAGAAATGCTAAGATAGTCTCAGGATACACCTTACAAAGCAATCCTAAGTGAACACCCACCAGACTGAAAAGCAAATCAAACAGGCAAGGGACATCTTTTCATAACTGTATTGCATTTAGAAAAAAAGGTTAAGAGGAAACTTACAGTGTCAGTGCAGTGGCAGCAAGAACAAGCTCTAGCGTTTCAAGCAGGCATGCATTTCTCAAAGCTTGAGAACTAGGTTTGCAATAAGGCTGATTATCGGGGGGGATGGGCCTAGTGTTTAGATTTCCCTGCCTGACCAACTTACTTTTTTGCTTTTTTCTTTAGCATTTTTTTTTTAATTTGGCTATCTACGTCCAAGATGGCCTCCATTTTTAGCTAAATGCAACAAAATCACTAAATGATAGCTGTAGCCTGGGGTTGTTTGTACTGCAATCTGGTAGGTGTGAGCTTGGGATTGTTTTGTAAGGTGTATCCCTTTTTTCCTGAAGCTTCACAATACTTGATGCGGTAGCTCTGTGCTGCTTGTGAATTTTTTCAGAATCTAGCCTGGCGTGATGTGGTGAGGCAGTATCACCTGTTGTGTTAAAACATATTTCCAAAGAATTAACGATGTTGGTAAGCATCTAAGGAAAAACAAAGCCAGTTTAGTAGTGCAGGTAAAATGACTTTTGTGTCTTGCCAGAATTTGATAGGATCACTTCTTCAGCTAGACAGTGACTCTGCTAGCTAAGTCTACATCATGTACTCTGGCGAGCTGTCTGTGCCTTCCTCCAAAATGTCTCTGCAGTGCTGGCAGTCAGAGTTAAAATGTTTCCAAATTACCTTTTTTATCTCTGGATCATCACTATGTAAAGTCATCTTCCATGTTGTCACACTGACGCCTAGCATTCGAAGTCAAACAAGGAAGAGGAGGACCAGTACAACCAGGAGAAGGTTAATTCTTGGTTGTTTCTTCACATTTTCAGCACTGCTCCATTTGAAGTCTCTGTAGTAGTTTCTGCTTGACTTAGTTGATGTATCCAGTGGGACTGCACCATATCTGGGATCCAGTGGTGTTGCCATGCCGAATTGTGTGCCCCATTGCTATCAAATCTAGTTACAATTTATGTCAGAAACATCTCCACCACTTTTCCTTTTTCCCATAGAATTTTTTCTCCATGGGTGTCTGCCTTGCATCAGCCCTGCCCCACTCCCAACAGGCCCATGACACCCCAGGACTTGCTGGCAGCGAATACTTAACAGACTGCACCTGTGGTGGGTGCAGGAAGGGGAGGTCCATCCTCACCCCTGGTGTCCTCATCCAGATATCGATGGGCCTGGGTAGCAGAATGGGCTATGGAATGGGTCAGGCTTCACTTGCTGGCTCCAGTTTCCATTTTTTCCCCTGCCTACCTCACCTACATTGGGTGCAGTGCACGGTTAGCCTTATACACTGCAGGCTTGCCCCTGTGGAGGGGCAAGCTGCACAGCCCATCACAGGGGTCGTCGGAGTGGCAGAACCTGATGCTTTCCCTCTGTGAGCTGAGAGTAGTACCTTAAGCAGCACTTTCCCATGTTCTCCGGCCAGCACAACCCAGGGTCCTGAGTCTGCTCCCAAACAGGGTTGCTGGTACTGATCTACCCTTTGCGCCATTGGGTGACCTGCCTCTTCCAGTTTCTTAATGAGTATTGCATCCTGCTTGAGCTACTGTTGAGATGATGTGGAAGAACTAGTGGTATCCACACCACCTCCTCTACCACCACCATTGTCAGTGCTGTCATTCTTACCGCAGCCACCAGTGATACCTCTGTGACCATGACCACCACTACTAGCCTTACTTTATCAGGTTGCTGTAGAAGAAGTCAAATGATGGCATGTGTTTTGTTCATGAAGCATACTCACAAAGGGAAGGACCATACTAAGGGTTGCTGTTTCAGTTCTGACATCTTTGGTGGCCAGTTCATATGGTCTCACAAGTGGAACAAGCTTTTGCAACCCACAACACTGCACCCAGGACACGTATCCCCCATAGGCCACATCATTGAATCACATAGCCCATAACACAGCTTTCTGTCCACCAGTTTCTCCACCATATAAAAGAGAGAGCTCCACTTTTTCACCACACCTTTGAGCAATATTGCAGAACATTCTTCTTTTGCTGGTAGAGGCAGAGGAGCTCAATGCATCTGGAGGAGCAGTTGAAATATCTAATGATTTCTGTACAGTGTCAACTATTTCTTTTAGCTGTGCATGTTTGTCATGCACATGGCACACCACCAGATTCAGTGCATGGCAGAAATCAGATCCATGACAGGTGCGCGACAAAATATTTGTTGAATGCCCCATCAGCGAAACCGGCAGGTTGACCACATTCTGCAGTCGGCTGCCAGTTCCCACTGGCTGTCTGTGTTTTCTTCGGGGGGCATCACACCCAATACCACCCATGTGGGGGGCTGCACCCCCATACCCCCCCACTTTAGGATTATCAACTCCGAGTCAGAGCTGATTGTGGGGGTGCAGGACCCCTGACAGACAGCGGCAGGTTCCAGTGGGTTCCTCACAGTGGCATGGCACTGTAGTCGCTGTGGGGGACCTCACTGGTGAAATGTCACTGTCGGGTGGGTAACTGGCAGAAATCCCCATCATTCATGGCCTTCAGCATGCTACACCCACTGTCTGTTATGAACATGCCCACCTTCAGCTCTTGAGGATATATTAAGATTCCCGGTATTGAGTGGATAATCTACAGAATGTGTTCCCCACTGTGCTTCTTCTCCTTGCTGACATTAAGTAAATAGGTTCCTCCATTGGAGGTTCCTCTATTGGTGTGCCTCTGTGAGACTGTGTGCTTTAATATTACTCCTGCAGGGTCTGGAGGTGGAGGGGGGGATGGTGATGGTGGTACAGCTTAATGTGAACACAGCCCAGTAGGCGGTGAAATTTAGGAAGGCTTAGTTTGCACTGCTATTCCAGATATTGTTTATTGTTTATTGAATAGAATCAGAATTACAACCCTTTGAGTCATAGTCTCTTTTGCAAAGGCTCTACGTCGGTTAAATGTAACAGTACAGAGGAAACACAAAAAAAGAAAACAAAGTACACATACAATAATAAATAATGATACAAGTATACAGTCCTGGCTTATATGTAATTTGAGGGTTACATCAATAGGGAGCAATAAGGAAGGTCCAGGGTCGGGTTAAGATAGTATACAGCTTCATAGGATCTTGGAGGACCCAGTGTCATAATAATTATACTGTGGGGATAGGGGTCCGGGGAGACATAGGGGAGAGACTAACAACAATCTATCCTATATCCACGGGATACTTGCTGAGATAGGGTAGGTACCTGTTGCAGGTATAGTCAGGAAGGGGGGGAAAGGGGTGCTGGTGGGGGTGGGGAGGAGGTCATATGGTATATGGGGGGGTTACATACAGTAACAGGTTGTTGAGTCAAGGAGTAGGGTTTTGAGACCTGCTTTAAATAAATTAAGATTATGGGCTTGGGAGATGGAGGATGGTAGGCTAGTCAACCACAGAGGAGCACAATAGCGGAAGGATCTTTGTCCAAGTGATGTTCTGCAGAGGGGGACTAGGAGGGAGAGTTTAGCTGAGTGCCTTTTACTAGTGAAATGCACATTACCCCCGCCTGCTTCAGAAGTGTGAACATCTGCATGTATACTCACTCATACATACTATAAAGAACATGCCTGGAAAATGTGAAGAGTGATGGAATATTGTATCTGGGCTTCACTTCATGCAACAGCCTTCGAAAGTTGGTGTCCTGTACAGTGGAGAATGACTGAAGATCAAGGGCCATTATCTCCCCAATCAGTTGTATGATTTGAACAGATATTGGGTGAGCGCATGTAATATGCAGTGCAGTGTGCTTTGTTGGTGGTGGTTTGAGTGGTGCTTTTGAAGCAGTGCCTGTATCTGGGGATGCATCAGTTGACTCCTGGTGCCATAATGGCTGCATTACTTGAACAAACCATCTTATCCCATCACCTGTGCCTGACTGTCCCTGCTGCTATGCCTCGTGTGTCCTGAGGGTGGGACTAAGAATTGATGTAACACTTAGGGCTATTTTCATGCTTTAAGGTGATCAGTCTGAACACTGGTACTCAGTGTCCAAGTAGGCTGACCCAGCTGATATTTCTGTCACACAGATTGCAACTTGCTCTCAGTGAATAAGTGGGGTCATGGCTAAAATACTCTCACACTGTAGAAGTTCTTTGTTTCTTTAGTACATGACTGGACTGCTGGAGTTCTTTGGAAGGAATAGGACGGTGACTGTGAGATGATTTTATTGTCATGATGAAGTGACGTGGCTGGGCTGGACGCAATGGCAGGGCAGCACTGGAAGCATCAGCAGCACTAGGGTAGAAATTATTTATTAGATTACAGAATATCATATACATGACAAGTAAGTGAGAGAACACTATACAAGAATGAAATGATGTGCTAATACATTATATGGTAATGATGAGTAGACCCTCTATTGTTACATCTTGTTGGGGTGGAATTCTGATTAAAATAATATCAATGTAATATACTAAGAAGGAGGTAATGCAATCCGTGCCATAGTTCTTTAAAATCCCATTAAAAAATAAGAGCTTGTTTTAACCAACCAATACAGGTTCTATATAATTTGCACAAATGAAATGAATGAGAACTGAATAAATGATTCCCTTGAGCTCCACTGAGGCTTAGTCACCTACTTTGCATGACCCCTTTGTTCTTTTATCATGGTAAACTTCACCATGTGTGCTTCCTGAGCCTTGTTCATTGGAACACAGTTACAACTGACAATCTCAGTTTTTTAAACCCAGTAGGATATGCCTATCCCCAAATGAGTGCTCTGTGGATAGGGTGAACCGCCCCAGGTTTGTGGAAGCAGAGCTATCTGGGCTACCCCAAAATCCCCTCCCTCTGGATCCCTGAGGCCAGGACTCCCACACCACCCCAGCTCCTCTTGCTGCCGGATATGCAACCCCCTCTGTGAACAGTCAAGTAACATCCTCAGAGTTCATACTCCTGAAGGCTGCACAAGTTCAGCAGACATGAACATTAAACAGTAAGGGAACAAGTTAAAAACCTCCCTAAAATATTGCAGAAGTATTTGAAACAACAATGCTAAACATATTCTCTGCAAGAATAACTTGAAAAATACAGAAACAGTCTCTATTCTCTTTGAAGTCTCAGAGTCTCTTCCAAACTAGCTCCATCCATGACACCATTCCAAAGAGACTTTCCAGGACAGAAGCAAGTCCACAATTCAGTAAATCAGTTCAGTTCAGGTAGCCAGGTTGGGTAAGGGGGCTCTGGCAAAGAAATGTACAGTACCTAAAATTCAGAGTCAGTCTTCCTCCTCAACACAGGGCTGGCATGGGGAGGAAATCTTAGCATTCCACAGGATGTTCACCTCCTTGGGATGGGGGGGTGCTAGTCTCTTTCCACTATAGTGTCTCTGGGGGGAGCTCAAGGGTGAGAGCATGCAGGTCAACAGTTCAGGGAGGGGAGACATCCTAGCTGTAGCTGCATGCTTATGCAGTGAGCTGATGCTGGTGTCTTGAGGGGTGGGAGAATGCTGGAAACAGACACCTCTAACAGGATGATGAGACATCTCCTCTGGTATGCTCAGGCCTCACAGTGACCATCAGCCCAGTGCAAAAAACTGGTGCCTGCACTGGATTCAGAAACTGGAGGGGATTACCACCCAGAACGCCCTTGCTACGAGGGGGTATTCATGGCAGCAACAAGTAAGCTGGTATCTGGGGTTCGGGATTGCTGTTGGGACTAGGCAGTGGCCAGACAGAAGGGCACTGATGGGGGTCAGGGCTGGATGGGAAGAAATACTAATTAAAAAAAAAGAGTTGTGGGTCAGCCCAGTGGTGTGGAGGGATGAGGCATCTTTTGCCTTACTTTCTACCTCACCGGTGACCCGTGTTTGATGACGAGCATGGGTTGCTGGGAATCAGCTGAGGGTGGGTCACGGCTGGATAAGGATCGAGCAGCCACTTGGCAGCTCTCTTCTTCTGGATTGGGGAGGTTAGTCTACCTGGCTTTTGACTATCACCATGTGGAGGCATGGTGGTAGTGAGGGGGTATCAAGAGGGAGGTTAGGCTAAGGTTGGTGGGAGTGGGGCCATTCAGGCCAAGGTGATGTGGGCAACTTCACACGCATGTAACGTCCTTGCATTGGGGCTCTGGTGACATAAGGGGGTGAAACAGGAGAAAAATGGAAAAGGAGCACTGTGGCAGGCACATGATGCCCCTGATATGGAAGAGGGCTGAACTGAGCCCTCTCAAGGAGGGGACCGTTGCCAGCCTGCTCCAGTGCCCCATTGGGAAGAAACACCTATGTGGAAAACAAAAAGTAGTTAATCTTCCCCCTCTAAAGCCACGTCTTCTCTCTCTGCTACCTGACAAGAGATTCTCCAGCTGCTAGACACAGACCCTGGCTCCCTTAGGGTCATTAAATGCATAGTTTTTGAGACCCACTAAGAAAAACAGGCATGCATAGAACAATAGTGTGCATTGGATGCCTAAGTCCCAAAGCTTCTTCTTAATGCCATCAGAAACCTTCTTTCTAGTGCATGTTGTAAATCCTAAATCTGGGGAGAACATCTCTGCTGAAACATTCACCAGGATTGGGCCCTTTGTCCTAGCTGCTTGCAGGCTGGAGTCCTGCTCAGTAGATGAAACTGTAGTAAGTAGCATGGTGCAGGGGTCCATTATGGACATCTCTGGCTTAGCATGGATTAATGCAGTAAGCTTTTACTGCCATGAAATCCATAAAACCTGTCATTTTAGGAATCCATTGATGCAGAAATTCTTCAGGGTCTGTCCCCTCCAGCTCCTCTGGTATCCCCAAAATCCATACATTTGTGGATCAGTCAAGATTCTTCAGCTGCTCAAGTATTGTTTTTACTGCAGGCTGTTGTTTAACTGTTGTAACAGCCACTGAGAGTGCCTTATCCTGCTGTCACCAAGGACTCCTTCACTATTATTACTATTCATTGTTAACCAAGTAAGGTCACTAGGCACAAGTGCCTGTTGTCAAGGGTGACCCAGGAGCACTAGGGTGGTTCAGTGAATTTCTCAGAGTCATACAGTATGCAAGTGGAGGTTGTGGGAATCAAACCTGGGTCTGCTGGATGTACCAAACTCATTCACAGCTAATTACATAACTTGTAAGCTGTACTGGCAGCCCTGAGTCTGACAGGGCATCAATACTTTGTTCTACTATGACCTATCTTTCAGTAAATGAATCAATGTTCTGGTCAGTTTATTGTACCAGTTTTGGAAGAATGTTCATCAATTGCTGAAGTGATAGCTGGCCCACTGGTACAGTGGTAGCACTATCGCTTGCAGTGCTGATGACCCAAGTTTGGGAACGAGGCTGGATTGTCAGAGGGCTGGCCAGGGGGAGGCAGGATAAGCATCCATTAAGACTGCTGTCCTCCTCCAAGGGGGCTGGGTGGTGGAGCCAGGCATAAATGTGAATCTCAGTGGATATAGTAGCAACTTGGTACCACATTAATGGGGTGGAAAGGATGGCGGATGTCTGTAGGGCATGTGCAGGAGCATGCGTGCTCTGCACTGATGTCAGTGCATGTCCACATCTCCAGGGGCAACTACAAGATGGAAAAACCCCTCACCTCAGCTGTGATATGAAGCTCTTGCTCTTCACCTGAACGATGCCACCAGCATAAGCAACAGGTGAACTCAAGGTCACTCCTTTGGGAGCCCCACCATGGGGGGTATGCTACTAGGCCTCCATCCTGGTCAGCTGGGGGTGCTGAGTGGGAGGACGTTGAGGGGTTGATAAGGGGTAGATCTCTACCTGAAGCAAGAAGACAGACAAAGTTTAAAATAAATAAATAAAAATTTGTTGACATGATTTAAGTGTGTTGGTGAGTGGGGGCACGGTCAGCTTGGCAGATTCCAAGAAGTCTGTTTAACTAGGCCACTCCTCACTTGGAAAAAGTCCTGTCTGCCTGCTTTAGGTCGTACCATTTTTTTATAAAAATTAAAAAGATCAGTTGAGGATGCTATTTTCTTCAGACGGAGGTCAGTGTTGTTGTGTTCGTTTGAGAAATTGAAAGAAATTTAGGAAAAAAGATACAGGGTCCATAAACAAACTTAAAGGACCGTGGAGTCTCAAAAAGACAGAGAAGTGCACATACCCCAGGAGTTAAGACAAATAACCCAGGAAAACAAATGATGGGATCAGCAACAAGAAAGGCTATAATCACTGATGACTTTAATGCAAAATATGTAAAAACAAATCGAGTTCTCTCAAATGCAAGCATGCAACACTATGAGAACCCAAAATGGTATCGCAAAAATGGCAAATGTTGCAGAGAGAACACCAATGCGTATTATGAACCAGTCAATAGACTTTCAAATATGCAGTACTCAATAGCCCAGAGGACGCCTGAAACCAGCAACAAGACTACAAATATGTGTCGTGGAAAAACCTACAAAAATGTGCAGACAGAACAAACATACCACTCCAGGGCTAGAGAGACTGGTCATTCGCAAATAAAGGTGCTCCATTAGTAAAAAATCTCTGCTCACCACGAATTCCGCCGAGACCGATACCACGGAAGAGACAACGAAGCGACAGAACCGACGTCACGCTTACGTATCGACTGAAACGTCTTCCTCAGAGCGTGGATTGGGTACTCTGTGTCCTCTTAAATACAAAACAGCTATTAAAGGGACAAACCCAAAAAAGGACACCTTGTAACACATACCACCATATATCTACAATTAATCAAAGAAAAATATAAAATAAAATTAACTGAATTCCATAAGTGCTGCATAGTTAAAAAGGGGAAAAGAGCCGAACAAGTCATAATCCCCACTAATCAAGGCTAGAGCACGAAAAGTCATAGCCTCGAAAACTACATAAGTGCCACCTTATACACCAAAACAAAGAAGTGAACGAAAGAAAATAACCTTATAAAAAACCAAAAAGGACATGTTTAAACAAAACACCAAATGGGGACAGAGCCAAGAAAGTCATATCCCCATATTGTGGACAGAGCACGGCACAGGTCATGTCCACAAATACTAATGTTAACTATAGAAAACTATATAATGGAAGTTCATCATTTAAACCATAGGGAACCATCGTATTTAATTCAAAGATCCAAAAGGCTTCTCTTTGCAGAATTTTTGAATTCAGATCTCCACCTCGAAATCCAACTTCCACTTTCTCCAAACCAGTAAATCTCAAAGTAGCCGGGGATCCATGTTTTACTTCATGATAGTGACATACCATCGCCGATTCTCAGTTTCAGATTTCTTTTAGTTTGGCCCACATAACATAATCCACAAAGGTAGCCAGTCTCGTTGTGTATTTTCATTCTCCTCACCCCCCCCAATTCTGTCTCCCTCTGCAATTCTGCCTCCCTCTGTTGCCTCTCATACCTTTCCCTCTTTCTCCTCCCCTAATTTTTATCACTAAATTCAATTATCTGGCTCCCAAAATAGGTAAAATCATCCACAGACATTGGAATATTATCAATTCCGATCTGAGGTTGAAACAAATAGGCCAAAATCGCCCTTTGATTTCTTATACTAAGGGACAGAATTTAAGGGACTTATTGGTTAATTCTTACATTCCATGCAGGAATGAAAATACATAACGAGACTGGCTACCTTTGCCTCCTAGAGGTAACTTCTGATGTGGGAGATGTGTACATTGTTCTAATACATCTGATGTCAAAAGTTTTCATCACCCAAGATCTGGGAAAAATTATGAGATCAAATTCTTCATTAATTGCAACACTCAGGGGGTTATCTATATGTTGACTTGTCCTTGTGGATTATGTTATGTGGGCCAAACTAAAAGAAATTTGAAATTGAGAATCGGTGAGCACAAAGGAGCCATCAGGAATGCTAATATGGATTATGTGATGGCACGTCACTATCATGAAGTAAAACATGGATCCCCGGCTACTTTGAGATTTACTGGTTTGGGGAAAGTGGAAGCTGGATTTCGAGGTGGAGATCTGAATTCAAAAATTCTGCAAAGAGAAGCCTTTTGGATCTTTGAATTAAATACGATGGTTCCCTATGGTTTAAATGATGAACTTCCATTATACAGTTTTCTATAGTTAACATTAGTATTTGTGGACATGACCTGTGCCGTGCTCTGTCCACAATATGGGGATATGACTTTCTCGGCTCTGTCCCCGTTTGGTGTTTGTTTAAACATGTCCTTTTGGTTTTTATAAGGTTATTTTCTTTCGTTCACTTCTTTGTTTTGGTGTATAAGGTGGCACTTATGTAGTTTTTGAGGCTATGACTTTTCATGCTCTAGCCTTGATTAGTGAGGATTATGACTTGTTCGGCTCTTTTCCCCTTTTTAACTATGCAGCACTTATGGAATTCAGTTAATTTTATTTTATATTTTTCTTTGATTAATTGTAGATATATGGTGGTATGTGTTACAAGGTGTCCTTTTTTGGGTCTGTCCCTTTAATAGCTGTTTTGTATTTAAGAGGACACAGAGTACCCAATCCACGCTCTGAGGAAGACGTTTCAGTCGATATGTAAGCGTGACGTCGGTTCTGACGCTTCGTTGTCTCTTCCGTGGTATTGGTCTCGGCGGAATTCGTGGTGAGCAGAGATTTTTTACTAATGGAGCACCTTTATTTGCGAATGAGCAGTCCCTCTAGCCCTGGAGTGGTATGTTTGTTCTGTCTGCACATTTTTGTAGGTTTTTCCACGACACATATTTGTGGTCTTGTTGCTGGTTTCAGGCGTCCTCTGGGCTATTGAGTACTGCATATTTGAAAGTCTATTGACTGGTTCATAATACGTATTGGTGTTCTCTCTGCAACATTTGCCATTTTTGCGATACCACTTTGGGTTCTCATAGTGTTGCATGCTTGCATTTGAGAGAACTCGATTTGTTTTTACATATTTTTGCATTAAAGTCATCAGTGATTATAGCCTTTCTTGTTGCTGACCCCATCATTTGTTTTCCTAAATTGAAAGAAATGTAATAAAATAAATGGCACAGCACCACGAGCTCACAGAAAACAATGCTGCTGCCAGCTGAACTGATGGCTCCATGTCAAACAGCACTAAGGTTACATAGTGGTTAAACTGGAAATATTTAGGTGGGGGAACTCTCACATCTAGATTTCTAAGTGGTGGAACGGTATTTTTTTAGGTGGTGGAAGTCTCCTATAGTAGCCAATTGAGAAAGATAACAGAAGTGGTAGAACTGAATTCCTGTGGGCTGCTGCCCAATTTAACCCCTGAAGTGACAATAAGGATGATTATCTGGGGACTGGGCATAGCTGTAGTCTATAGATTTCCTTACCTCACTAGCTTGCTTTCTTGCTTTCTTGTTTGCATTTTTTTTAATTTGGCTAGCTACTGCCATGATGGCCTCCACTCCTCTATATCTAAGTCATCATCAAAACTTGCTGGTGTAACAGCACACTTTCAACCATCTCTACTTCTTCTCTCCTGTATATGATTCCTCCTCTCCTGCTTCTTCCACTCCTGCCTCTCCTCCCTGATTGTCATCCACCAACTTCTTCCTCCACTTTCCCATGCCCCTCTGTCTTGGTCTCACATGATTCTCCAGCTTTCTGCTACCCTTTTGCTGCCTACTCCTTCTGTGCTTCTGATTCCCCCTCCTCTATCACCTCACTCTCAGTCCCATTCTGCTCTGACAGCTCTACTTCCATATCCTTCTCATTGGCATGCTCATCCACCTTAAGCTGCTTTGGCGTGGTGGTGCTACTGGCTTGCTGTTCTAAAATTGCCAGGTTGCTACACCTTGCCCAGTCCCAAACAATTCCCTTTTTCTTCAGATGGCAACAAGATATGAGGGGTATCAATGTCAGACCCAGACTTACTGTCACCTTTCTCAAACAATGACTCAGCAGCAGACTGGGCTTTGTGATGCTAGTGCTCTGTGAACAGATGCAGTTGCTAAGGGCCCTTTTTGGCCCTGCACCAAGGGAGGACTCCATCTGCCTACAGAAGTGCAGGGTCGTTGTCGATCCTGCACTCGATGCAGCAATGGATGTGAAGAATTCATGGGCTGTCTGGTGGGCTGTGGAAGTGCGGGGCCCTCTGGACCCTGCACTTCCATGTTGCACAGACACACAGGACAGAGAGTCAATTTGTCAGCCAATGCACTGGGCCCTCTGCCATCCATGGCTGTAGAGGTGCAGGCCCTATGCCAAGAGGAGTTGTCTTCACTGTGTGGTATGCAGGCCTGTGTGGACAAAACTGCAGATGTCTTTCCTTGGTGGGGGTGTGTGTCACATAATAGTGCCACTCCCCCACCCTCACCTGATCCAGCTTGGTCACTAAGCTTGCCCCCGAACTGAGGTCATCGGCAGGGGATCACAAAGCATACTTGCTGGGATGAAGACTGGCACTACACAGAAAGTTTTTTAACAATTTATATTCTTTGCAAAGGACTACGTTAATGCAAACATTAGGGTTATAAAAACACAAAGCGTACAGTAATGGGAAATGAAAAAACATTAGGGATTTGGTTCACTGGAATACTGGCGAATCAATGGTGTGGTCTTACTTGGGGTTGTCAACCCTAATGCCCACCCCCTTCCTGTCCAAAGCACAAGACACAGCTCCAACCTAGTGCCTCATAGTGATACAGTGTGTCCCACACTGCTGGGGGGAAGGGACTAGTAAGCACCAACATGGGGATTTGGGCCCCTGATGTCAGCAACCATGTATGAAACAACTGGCTGCGAGGTGGCGACACCAGGGGTGGTCAGATTATACAGCAAAAGAAATGGAGCTGGAGCACTTCTTACCCACTAGGGTTTGAAGGTGGCAACATGAGGCAATACAGTGCCAAGAGACAGAAGGAAACAGAGAACTTTAAACATTAGGCAAAAAAGCTAAATAGCCAGATGCTCTAGAAGACCTTTTGCTGTACCAGGAGACCTTTGGGTTTAACAGAATACCCTTAGTTGCACCAAGAGACTCTCAGCTGCATTAGGAGACCCTCAGCTACACCAAGACCCCCACCGACTGCACTAAGAAAACAAACACTAAGTTATACCATAACTCCACACCCCAGCTTCACCAAGAGATGCACAGTGGTGCTGGTCATTCACAGTGCAGGACAGAGATCACCATGGTGGCAATGATTCATCACCCCCAGGTACACAGGCACATGCACTTGGGTCCCCAGTGGCTCAACTCCATCATTAACTAACTTTTCAGAAAGGGTATGCTGGAGTCAAGCCTGTTCTCTGGAAATAGAAAAAGAAACAGAGAAAGAAAGATTGCCACCAGGAACTGGGGCCCAAGTGTACAGATGACAGGATGGGGGACGAGTGATGACAACTGCCATTGCATGATATGACACAGCTGTCATTTAGTGAAGGACTGCTGTGATGTATAATGCAAGTACTATATGATACAGCTGTCTTTAATAAACGACAGCTGTCGTATAGTGCAAGTACTGTACAACATAGCTGTCTTTAATAAATGACAGCTATGTTGTATAGTGCAAGTAGTATACAACACAGCTGTCTTTAATAAATGACAACTGGGTCGTATAGTACTTGCAGTATATGACACAGCTGTCGTTTATTAAAGACAGCTGTGCCATACAGTGCAGGCTGCTGTTGTCGTGGTTCTACCTAGCCTATTATGAGCCCGTTGTGAATAAGCCATCCAGCACAAAATAATCACAGGTAAAAACAGTGACAGGCTGTGATGACAAACACCTTCCTACAGTGTACCATTTACTTGGGGGCTTTAGCACAACACAGTGAATTACTGCAAATCCCACCATGTCAATTGTGCTGGGAGGAAAACTGACAGAATGACAACTTGGCCATAGCCTGATAGGACCACTTTGCAGTTCACTACAGAAATCATCTACAAAGGGTCTGCGGAGTAAAAAAAAATCACAGGCTGTGAAGAGAACCCCTCTGGTACTATACACGATTTCCTCACTGAGTTTATATTACAGAAAAGCTGAAAGTACAGCTGTGCCACTTCTGACAGCTGTCAAGCAACACAAGTTGACAGTACCAGATTCTGAATACAGTATACAGTGACTGTGGCAAACAGAGGGAGTGACGGTGTTGTCTCGCACTCTACTTTCCATCTGATCCCCAGAACTGCAGACTGCTACTGTGCCAGTCAGAAAACCCAGTACTCCTCAGAACCCAGTTTACCACATACTTTAAATACCTTTACACAAACAGGAATGGAAACAGAGGTGAATTAAATCAGACTGCAATGAGTGCTACTTACCACATAGGAGACACAAAAATTAGACAACTTCACTTTATTGCATTTCACTGGCACAGTCAGGCTGGCGGGGCTACAATGACAGTCCCTGACCTGTATACAAATGGTGACAGCACCAGCCTACACTATACAACACAGCTGTCTTTAATAAATGACAGCTGTGTTATATGGTGCAAGTACTATATGACACAGCTGTCATTTATTAAATACAGCTGTGTCATATAGTGCAGGCTCATGCATTCGCAAAAATTCAGTTATGAATAGCATGTTCATTTTTTTGAACTGTGCTTGCTCAGAAACAGAACATTTTAATTAAATAATTTTAAAAACTACTTAACAGTGAGACTAAAAACACAAAAGCAGATACCTTAGACCAACCTCTATAAAACCTGAACGTTTCAGGTTTCAAAGCCTCCTATTTATTTAGTTACTGGGTGGCAAAAAAAGTCTTAACATTTTCAATAACTGAGACTTTTGCATTTTTTTTCAACTCTGTAACTTTGCCTCCCCTGAACCGATCAACATGAAAGGTACAGGATCAAGAGCTCCTGGCACAGGGCTGTGCTTTCCAAATTTCATGAAAATCAGTTGAAGGGGGACAAAGTTAAGGTGCAAAAATTTTGATTTAACATACTGTATAAGTGCTTATGCAACCCTAATATACGAGATCAACCACACCTGTATAATATATATATATATATATATTTATTTATTTTAAAATGTGACTCTAAATTTTCAAGATAGTCATTTTATGACTCCTCTTATAAACACAACATGTAGCATTTATGGTGTATTGGTTGAAATGTAATTTTGCACCAGAAGTATGAAAACATATCTCTTATAATAATAATAGTAATAATAATAACTTTATTTTTAAAGCGCCTTTCAAAATATTAAGGCGCTTTACATATCAAAAGCCACAATATAAAATGCCAGTTAAAAACATATAAATAAAGTAAATACATGGCAACATCATATGCTAAAAACCAACAATAAAATCATCCATACAGTCAAAAATAATATTTGTACTCAAATATCAATTAATCTTCCAAGTAAGCCATATGCCACAGGTAGGTTTTCAAGTTTTTCTTAAAAACCTCCACGGAGGTGCACTCCCTTAACCGGCATGGTAGAGAATACCAAAGAGTGGGAGCAACATAAGAGAAAGCTCTACTACCAGAAGATTTTAAACTCACTCTTGGAATCTCTAACAACCCCTCATTGGCCGAGCGGAGCGATCGGATGGGGCAGTAAGGCACCAGAAGTTCTTTCAGATCTTCAGGGATTTTAAAAAAAATTACACCTGTCACATTTATGAGGTGGTGTGAAAATATGACTATGTTGAATGTTTGGAGTCAAAATGTTGGAAATTAGAAAAGTTATGAGTGAATGTTAAAATACTGCAATGTTCACTCATAATCTGGGCATTTTACTGAATTTGCACACCAAATTCCCAGCATAGCCTTCTTATTATCCCACCTCATGAACCTAGTAGATGAAAATTTTCAAATCCCCACTGAAACATCATTCTGTGCCACAAAAACATCATTCCACGCCACTGGTGCGAAAACACATTTTGTCCAGGATTTGAAAAATGACAGCTGTCACATTCATGAGGGGTTGTGAAGAAATGGCTATGCTGAAAATTTGGGGTCACAATATTTAAAATAACCAAAGTTATGAGCAAGAGTAGAAAGTTTTCACTGTATGCTCATAACTTTGTCATTTTTACATATTTTAACCCCAAATTTTCAACATAGCCTTTTTATGACCCCACCTCATGAACATGGGAGATGAACATTTTCAAATCCTGCTCAAAAGGTCATTTCACAACGCAAATGCAAAATCAGCTCTTGGGCCAGATTTTCATAATCTCACTGCCACTGGTCATGAGGTGGAGTCCCAAAAAGGCCATGTTGAAAATTTGGGATCACAATATGTAAAAATGACAAAGGTATGAATTAAGTTAAAACCCCATTGAAATGCATTAAACTGCATTTACCTGATTTTCTCATATCCTACCTGTAGTTGTTGGTTCCAGCAGAAATGTCAAAGTCAATGTCAACTTTATTTTTAAAAATCACTTCTCAAAATGCCAAAGTGCTTATACATAAATAATAAAACAAATCATCAATCAAATAGTTAAAAACAGCAATAAAATTAATAATGACAGGCAGTTCATTTTAATAAGCATCCGGAAATGCTAGACCAAATAAATATGTTTTTAGTGCATATTTAAAAGTCTCAGTGGTCAGGCACTTTCTAACCCAATGGGGTAGAGAGTTCCACAGGGTCAGGGCCGCAAATGAAAATGCCCTGGCCTCTGAGGTCTTTAAATGGACCCTTGGAACCTCTAGCAATCCCTCATCAGTGGAACAGAGTGGGCTAAGGGGGCAGTAGGGACAAAGGAGAGCTTGCAAATAACTCTGTCCCTGTCCATGTAGGGCCTTGTAGGTCAGCAAACCAACCTTGAAAGTGATCCTCCACTGCACCTGCAGCCAGTGCAGCCTGTGGAGCACAGGTGAGGCTTGGATAGATCTAGGTAAGCCAGTCAACAACCTGGCTGCCACATTCTGTACCAGTTGCAGGCAGCAGATGTCCACCCCCAGAAGCCCTAGGTACAGAGCATTGCAGTAATCAAGGAGAGAGGTCTCAAAGGCATGAACCAATGTTGGAAGAATATCAGGCAGAACAAGGTGTTTTATCCAGGTGATATTCCTCAGATAGTAAAATAATAATAATACATTTATTTTTAAGGTGCCTTATCTATTGCCAAGGCACCTAACAATATAAAAACAGAGGCATACAAACATCAAGACATCACCTCAGTTAAAAACACATTGATAATAAATCAGAAAAAACAGAGTAACAAAAACAAAATATTCAATTGGCTGGAAAGGCTTGGTGCCACAGAAAGGTTTTTAAGCCCTGCTTAAATCCCTCCACAGTTGCGCACTCTCGTAACCAATGGGGTAGAGAATTCCAAAGGGTGGGAGCTGCAAACGCAAAGGTTCTTATACCAGATGATTTTACTTTCACCATTGGAATCTCTAACAACCCCTCATCAGCCGAACAGAGTGATCAACCAGGGCAGTAGGGAACTAGGAGCTCTTTCAGATAGTCTGGGCCCTGTCCATGTAGGGCTTTGAAAGTCAGTAAACTGACTTTAAAGGTGATCCGCCACTGTACTGGCAGCCAGTGCAGTTCGCGTTGCACCGGAGTAATATGACAGAAGCCGGGCTGCCACATTCTGCATCAGCTGCAAGTGATGGATTTCTACAACAGAAAGCCCTAGGAACAGGGAGTTGCAATAATCCAAGTTTGAGGACACAAAAGCGTGGACCAGAGTGGGAAGGTCATCAGATGGAACCAGATGCCTAATCCTGGTGATATTCCTAAGATGGTAAAAGGATGTTTTGAAGACAGTCGACACCTGAGAATGCAGGGCAGTAAATCATCAAAAACTACCCACAGGTTACGCACCCATTCAGAGGTTGGGAGTTGGACACCACCAAGAAAAATTCCAGATGGCGCTCCAACATCTGACCCCGCTATCTGATGACCTGGATCCACAACCAGAACCTCTGTTTTTTTCTGAGTTCAACTTCAGCCAACTGGAATCCAGCCATTCCTAGATTTTTTTCAGACAGTTATTAAAGACCAAGAGAGCGCTCCACCCTGGTTGGGTACAAAAGAAAGATAGAGCTGGGTATCATCTGTATAGCAGTGAAACCTCAGCCCATACCTTCTTGCAATGTCTCTGAGGGGTAGCATATACACCGCAAACAAAATGGGTGATAGCACTGAACCCTGAGTCACCCCACATGGCAGAGAAATTGGGCCTGAAGAATAAACCCTAGACCCAACCTTCTGTGTTCGACCCATGAGAAAAGATGTAAACCATCTGAAGACTATTCCCAACAGTCTACAGATATGCCTCAGGTGCCCTATCAACACCATATGGTCCATGGTGTCAAAAGCTGAAGAGAGATCTAGAAGGACCAAAATGGTATGGTTCTTCCACTCTCTCGCCATCAGAAGATCATTGAGTACCCAAACCAATGCTGTCTTGGTACTATGTCTGTTACAAAAACCAGACTGGAGCAGTTCATAGATGTCATGGATGGTCAAATGTTTCTCCAGTTGAGCTGCCACTACTTTCTCAATCACCTTCCCTGTAAAGGGAAGGTTAGAGACAGGTCTGTAGTTTGTGTGACAGACGGGGTCCAAGGTAGCTTTCTTCAAGAGTGGCGTCACCACCGCTTCTTTCAGAGAGCTAGGAAACTCTCCAGATTCCAGGGAGCACCAGACTATCCACACAAGGACCTGACCAATATCATCAATACAACCCAAAATTAGGGAAGTTGAGCCAGGGTCCAAACTACAGCACGTAGAGAGCACACTCTGGATAATCTGCATGACATCCATGAACTCCGGTCAACTGAAGGTACTCCAGGAAAGCTGAGGTACAGTGACCCCGTGCTGATCAAAAGCAACACCCATAGAGTGTGCTGGTTGAGGTACCACCCTGATGTCGGCCACCTTATTTGCAAAGAATTGAGCAAACTCATCACTCTCTAATTGTGAAAAAGCTTTCTGAACATGTAGACAGGCTGGGTTGCACAGTCTGTCCACAGTTCGAAACAGCTGAGCTGGTCAATTCTGAGCAGCCACAATCTCCCTGGACAGGAATTCTGTCTTCTTATGGGTGATTGCAGATTGATAGACTTGATAATGGTCCATCAATCTAAGGTGGTCAGCATCAAGGGTGGACTTGTACCAGCAATGCTCTAACCTTCTTCCTAATCTCTGCATCTCCCTCAAAGTCTCAAAATGAGGTCCTGATGATGGCTACACCTGAGATTTAAGCATCGACCTGCCATCAAGTATAACACACAGATTCCACACCCGTTCAGAGGATTTCAACTATCTGCCCCCCCAGCCTAAGCCTGGAAGGCTGACCAAAGGAAGACCCCTCTACCTCATGACCTGGGTCCACATCCATCACCTCAGTCTGATCTGGGTTCAACTTCAACCAGCTGGCACTCATCCAGTCTTGAATCTCAGCAAGGCAGTTGTTAAAGACTGAGATGGCTTCATCTTGTTCAGGCACTAAGGACATGTACAGTATAACTGAGTGTCATCTGCGTAGCAGTGAAAACTCAGCCCATAACTCCTTATAATGTCTCCCAATGGCAGCATATACACTGTGAACAAAATGGGTGATAAAACAGAGCCGTGTGGTACCCCATAGTTCAGGGGAGAGGGGCCAAGAAAAAAATCCACGACACCAGTCTCTGAGTCCTGCCTCTGAGGAAGGAAAGGAACCACTTGAGGACTGTACCAGACACAGATCAACTGCAGGTGCTCCAATAACACCCCATGGTCCATGGTGTCAAACACTGCAGAGCAATCAAGAAGAACCAAGATTGAACAGCTCTTCCAATCTTTTGTTATCAGGAGATCATTAAGTACCCAAATGAGTACTTTCTAAGTACTATGCCTCTTCCTAAATCCAGACTGGAGAGAATCATAGACATCATGGGTGGCAAGAGGATCCTCAAGTTGCAAGAAAGACACGTCTTCAATTGGAGAGTGGATCTACTTCATGGGACATGTTCAGGTGAGTGAGGGTGTGTGGGGAATGTGGTGGGGGTGTGTGGTGGTGGGTGCTGAGTGGGAGGTTGGGGTGGGGTGGATGTGTGGGGATGAGATTGGAAAGGGACCATTTTCTTTCTTACAGGGTTAAAAAAACACTGAGGGACAGTTTTCTTTATTTCTGGGATACAGTATTCTAACACTGAGGATTGGGCACCCCAGTGTTGGGCTCATGTTCGGTGGCACTGGGAGTGGGCACCCCACCAACCCTACCCCCCCACACCAACCTCCATAGAACAACAGATGTTGGTGTATGCCTTGGGGTCATCGGGCCTAACTCTCACCCCATTCTCCTATGCAGTACCATTTCAGCTTCCTTACAAATGAAATGGGATGAGAGTTAGACCCGATGACCACAAGGCACATACCTATGCTTGTTGGTCTGTGGAGGGTGGGGGGTGATGAGGAGTAGGGTTGGTAACCCTAACATCAAATTTCCAGAGTTTTGTTGTTGTGGAATCAACTCTAACTGATGCATTAACAGAGTTTTTGTGCAATGAATATATATACAGTATATACCATAGGTATATATTTTTCCCTCCTCCCAGATGGCCCTTCTTTAGAGGAATACCCCAGTCCTGTCACCCCCAACATCCTCTGGCACTTACCTTTACCAGCCATCTTCCTCCCAGGGCTTACTCCCCCTGGCAGGGCCGATGAGGTTCCAGAAAATGTATCCAGTTTGGCCTGGCATGCCTAGCTGGTCATGTGTGGGGCCTGTTATTTCTCCTCTTCATCCTGCTGGCATGCTTTTTCCAGTATTCCTGTCCCCAGGGTGGTGCGGTTTACTCTGGCATCAAAGTGAGTGCACCAATGTCTGCTGTGCCTCCCAACCTTCTGGCCTGAGCTGTCTTTTCCCCAGCTTCTGCCAGGGGCCAGGCAAGCTTTGGGCTTTGCTCATCCTTCCCTCTAGAAGAGGACAGCAGTCCTATGAATGCTCAGTCCTTTTCACACACACCCCTGGCTGGCCCTCTGACACTCCAGATTTGCTTCTGAACCTGGGCCATTGATGTTGCAAGTGGTAGCACTACCACTGTGCCAGTGGATCAGCTAGTCCACTTATACATTAAAAAAAAAAAAAAAAACAATAATTATTGGGAGTGGTGGGTGGGCGACCTGGAAGGGATATGGGTGAAAGAAGTGGTACCAGGAGGGCACTGTCTGTTTAATAAATTAAAGAGATAATGATAGATAGATAGATAGATAGATAGATAGATAGATAGATAGGGAACAGGCGATCACCAGCTCACTGTGTCAGCTGAAGCTGGCAGCACGACTTCTGGCTGAGGTTTTAGCATTCAAGAAAGTTCCCCTTTTCTCATACAGAGAATGCAAGTGGATAGCTCCTCTCCCTAAACTGGGCACCATGGATTTTGAGTTGCTCAGAAAAGGTATTTCTGGCCATTATTTAAAAAAATATATCAGAATCTTGCTAAATGGGTCCCGTTTAGCAAGGTTCAGGAGTTTTTTTTCTTTTAATTACACCACTTTTATGTATTTTCCATGTCTTTTAGTTCCAGAGGGAAAAAAAACAAGATGCACAAAAAAAAAAAATTGTACTGTGAGAATCAAGTGATGAGAAACCAAAAATGATCTTGCAACAAAGAATTTTTAGTGTATCAGAGCGGTATCCTAAAAACCATACTTAGCATGCTCAGAACAGAAAAAAACACAAAACGTTAAAACCTTGTAACTCTGGAACCATTCAATATTTTTAACAAAAACTTCTAAAGGCACTGCCTTGGCACAACAGGCTTCTGCCCTAAAATGGTTTGGGAAAAAAATTCCGTTCTGCATAGGCTATACGTGAGAGCAAACCCAAATCTCATGTTAAGTATAGGTAAATAAATTGTACGTCTACTGGAAAATGACATGTGTATCTCCGAAACCATAAAAGCTGCCACCATGAAACTTTCTACAAATTTAGACTTTGCCTCCTAGACAACACGTGTAAAATGTCAGCTAATTTCATGAAATGCTGTCAAAGCTATTAAGGTGCAAAGTTAGGGTTTTAACATAGAACCTCTTGCTCAACCCTAACTGTAACTAACTATAGGGGTGCTACCATATCCCTATAATATATAATAAGCATGGACCTCCAGCAAACCATCTCCCCTCCCCAGCATCAGAATTAACATGTTCTTTTATTTCTACAATTTGTTCAATTCATAGCACTGATTTTCAACTGCATTCAAGCTTTTTGTTCTTTTTGCTTGTAACTTTCTAATTCAGTAAGTGAACCATGAATTATTTATTTTATTTACATGCAGCAGTTGTCACCATAATATTTTTATTGCTGTTCCACTCTGTAACTCATGTAGTTGCAGACTTTTTGCTTTGTTTTATACATTTGCAATTGGATTATTGGTACCTTTTATTTATTGTTCTTGTACATGTGCTGTTACTGGCAATATATTTCATACCGTTCACTCCTATCTATAACCCTTCTCCTGGGTCACACTGGGAAATGGTCCAGTGATTGTAACATCAGTTTTAATGTAAATTGATATAATGGGGGGTCTGCAATTTGGGAGCACAGTAAGCAGAGATTTTTATTTTTATCATTCATGAACATCTGGTTAGTAGTTTCTGTAAAATGTAAAACATTTTTTGTTGAAGGATTTTTATGTATGGATATATACATATAGTTGTTGCAATATTGTATTTATTGAAAATGTTTTACAAGGATAAAATATAACAAAAGTGGGGAACAGCTTAGGAATATATAGGTCATTGTCATGAAAGCTTCAGTGATTGTGTTCATAATGTATTTTGAAATGCCTACATTTCCCCCAGAAGAAGACAGATGGAAGAGTCACCCCTCCAGCAGGAAGCGACCTGTGAGTTGGTGCCATGCTCTCGTCAAAGAGCAGCTGGATATAGGAAGAACAGGAAGAAACCTAGAAAAAGAGAAAGCAAGAACAACAAACATCAAGCCCATTGTCATTTCATCAGAGAGCAAGAACAACAAACAACATTAATCCCATTGTCATTTCATTAGAGAGGAAGAACAACAAACAACATTAATCCCATTGTCATTTCATTAGAGAGCAAGAACAACAAACAACATTAATCCCATTGTCATTTCATTAGAGAGCAAGAACAACATATAGGATAATATATGGGCATCAGTTAACAGCCACGCTGTATTTACTTTGAGAGGTTACCATGGCAACAATGCAAACCTCGAGAGCGAAGTTCGAGAGGTTTATAGTAGCCATGGCAACCTCGAGAAGTGAATACAGCAAGGGAGTTAACTGATGCCCATACATTGTCTTGTACAGTATATGGGCACCAGTGAAAAATCACAAAGCACAAAATGGGGCAATTTCCAGAGAAAGCACCATCGCTTGATGGTAACTGCTCATACCTGCAAGTGAAGACGTGGACACCATTGATTTTAGATGGCGGACCACTCTTTATTAAAGCAGAATCAGGGACCATCTGAGTAGGTTATACCTTTACTAAAACAAACAAATGTTTTCAATAGATTCATGGTTTAAAACGGGATGTGGTCAAATGTCACTGTGGGTCAACATCGCACGGTGCGTAACCTGGAAGTGTCTCAGAGGTCAGTCTTCAGTTCAGATGGAGACACTTCTGGATTCGAGGATTTACAAGGTACTGGTAAAAAAATACTGAAAACATTCCTTACTTTTTGTAGCACACATAATAATAGTAGTACAGCTCTGACAGCCTTAGCAGTGAAAGAGAACAAGAAACAGACTAGATTAGCACATTTCAAACTGGAAGAACATGCAGCTGTGCTGGCAAGTTGATTACAGCACATGGGAGTTCGAAGTTGTTATACCACTGATGTGACGCACCACCGATGGTTAACAACATAGTGAGGTCACATCGATGGTATAACAACCCTGTGAAATGATAGATTTTGCCAGATAACAATGTTCTACCATACACTGTCATTTCATTAGAGAGCAAGAACAACAAACAACATTAAGCCCATTGTCAGTTCATTAGAGAGCAAGAACAAACAACATTAAGCCCATTGTCAGTTCATTAGAGAGCAAGAACAACAAACAACATTAAGCCCATTGTCAGTTCATTAGCGAGCAACAACAACAACAAACAAAATTGAGACCATTGTCATTTCATTTGTATAGTACATTTGCATATACTGTTTAGTAAGTTATTCATTCAGGATTACTGACTATTGTCATTTCATGAGGTTTACAGTTCACGCCTGGATTACCGGGGGTACTTTCTTCTGTAGACTTATGCTCAAGTAGGGTGGATTAATTCCTACCTATTTAACTCAGGGATAAATGTACTCAACCTTCTACTTGAACTGAGAAAGCTCTTAGGAATGACTCCCATAGTTCATAGAGGGTCTCTAGCCTATTAAAGGCATAATAAATAGCCTTTTATTGTCCACTAACTTGGCCATGTTCCTGATCCCATTGTTCACAAGTAGGGGGGAAGGGTTGCCTCCGTTTAGATAGTGCCAGGCATTTCCCACATAGTAATGTTTCCTGCAGCCATTTTAGGGCTTTGCACCTCGATTTCCTTGCTTTACTACTATCCCCAGTATACACAGCTGGGGGCTCCAGTGGGATTACCTTTTTTAGTATCTCTTAACATGACTGTTTAACCCCCTCACAGAGTCTTTTTTTTTAACTTGCCCAGCTCCCATGGTTTCAGAGGAGGCCTTGTACTTCCTCCTACTCCATTCACCAGGGCATCCCTCTAGGCAGCCCCTGCCCCAGCTTTGTCTTTCTTGGGGGCCGGGGGTGTATGGATTTTCCCCCCTTTTCTCCCTTGCCCCGAGGATACTGGTGCAGAGGACATTCATCCAGGCAGATGATGTGCCGATGCATGCTATTGCCAAGCACCCACAGCATCCTCCCCTCCCTGGCTCCGAAGAGCTGCCATTGTCCCTGAAAGCCCATGCTTCCACTGGCCCCAGGAGAATCGGGTGTGCATGGCACCCCCAGTAACCCATTTCAGGAGGAGGAGGAGAGAGCATCCATTGGGATGCTCAGTCCTCCGTTCCCTGCTGACCCCCAGCAACCCAAGTCCATTCCCAAACCCGGGTCACTGGCAGAGTGTGAGGTGTGGTGTCTAATGCCTCAACCCTCTGTGCCACTGGGCCAGCCTCCAGAATCATTTTAACTTTTCACATATATGGTATATGGTAGAAGTATCCTCCCTCTGGTATCTCCAACATTTTGTGTGGAAGAGAAAACCCATCTTATTCAATATCACAGGGGTGTGATACCAATTGTACAGTAGTTTACATTGGCTATACCTTCCCTGCATTACTTTACAGCTCTTGTACACCACTTGGCAGCAGACCTGCAATTCTTTATTGTTCTGTTGCATGTATCATGTTTTCCCACCTTCCTTTTAGCTTGTCTGGGGTGGGGAATAGTTTATCTCTAAGCAGGCCATATATTCTAGAGATACACTTCTGCTTATTCCAAAGGACTGTATCAGAGTATCCCACTCCAGAGTCTTGGGGGATTGATGGCCTGGCAGAAGGAGGGGTTTCACTTTCAAGGCTGACCTGACTTGTAGATACCACCAATGTTGTTGCCTGAGCAAGTTGAATTTGGCAGCAATTTTGAGCAAATGACATGACGGAGTTGCTTTCCTGGTCAATGTTCTACCCCAACGTGTATATCTTCTGCTTCTGCCAGATTCCACCTGCAAGAGACTTCCTATCTAACTTTATGTATGGGTGGCCCATAAAGGTGCAAATTTGTCTGGGAGCAGACCCTGTTTAGTTAAAACTGTGTTTCCCTCCAGGTCTGGACTGTTGCTGAGATGGAGGGGGTGTTCTCTGAACCTGTTTGATATAGGGGCATGAAGAAAGGTCTATCAGCAACCTTGGCTTTAGTAGTTCTGCTTCTGTGTGCCAGCAGTGAGGGGCTTCTGGGTGACGGGGTGGTAGTAGCCAACTATTAAACTGATATGGGTTGCTGCTATTGTGTAACCTTTAATCCGCAGGAGTCCATGTCCACAATTTTCACAGTGGGTCCTTAGAAAGGCAATATTAAATCATGGGCATTTCCCTTCCTATAAACATTTTTTTTAAATCAGTTGTCTATTTGCAGGAAAGTGTTCTGTGGGCTGGGTATCAGCAGGTTGATGAAGACGGCTGTTTTGGTAGGCTCATCATTTTTAGTGCAGTTATTTTTATGGCTGCAGGGTGGAGCTCTGTGTGCTGTCTTACTATCACAGAGAGGGAGAAGGCATGTCTCACTCCCAATCAAGTCCAACATTTTGGAGTTGAAGCACAACCCTCTGCTACTTGAAAAGCACTCTGCTGTCTCCATTCAGTAGATCACCATGCTGTTCTTTTTTCTCTGCCCCCACCTGCATTATTTTTTCTTGCTCTGTGCTGACTTCTGGTTGAGCCAGTAACAAGGGGAAAGAGCTGAACTCAGGCTATAAATGGACACATTCTGAAGAGTTGTAAAACTGCTGCCTTCCTTTCTGTATACTTAACCCATTAATTGGTTAGTGTAGTTCTTAGATTAATTGATTAGTGCAGTGTCTTCTCAGATTACTTTTGGGGTTTTAAAGCTGTGCTGTTGCTTCTGCCAGGTTCGCTACTTGTATGGAAAAAAACCCCAACCTTTTAGGGTCATGCTTTACTGTTTGCCTCAGCCAGTGTATGTTAATTCAAACAGCAATTGTATCCACTGATGTCAAATGAAACATGTACTTTCTTTCTTTCTAGTAACTCAGATTGTAATTGATCAAAACAGAGTTTGTAATGGGACTGCATTCCTCCAGCGGAGATTCAAATTACATTTCTCTCTCTCTCCCCCTGTGTGTGTGTGTGTGTGTGTGTGTGTGTGTGTGTGTGTGTGTGTGTGTGTGAGTCTACAATGATTTACTACTGTCTGGAGGTTAACCCTTTCAGGACAGATCTAATTCTTAGTGGACTGAATGATAAACACAGCTCCACGCCACAGCATGCCTATCTAACTACATTCCTCCAGCGGAGGTTCAAATTACATTTTCCTTTCTCTCTCCCCCATGTACGTGTGTCTATATGTGTGTGCTGGAGGGTTCATTTATTTTAACCCTTTCAGGACCTATATAAGTCTTAGTGGCATTCTATTCAGGTTTGTTTCAGACTTGAATTATTCTCATAACTATTCACAGGTATCCTTCTTGGTGGATGGGAGGGGATTAGGATCCAGATTACATTACACAGGGAAATGCTGAAAACTGAAGATGATCAAATGTGATAATATAGTTAACATTTTGTCAACTTAAAGTTTTTAATTATTTCCCAGCCTTTTTAAATGTTAACATTTTCTGCTGTGTGGCTTTCAACTTGATGCAATAAATACCATATTGTAGTATAAGAATACAATTGGTAAATTGGAAATATTTACAATGTGGAACTCTCATGACTTTTTATTTGTAGCAGTGGTAGCTGTCCTGTACAGGAAAGTGGGAACTTGCCAATAGCAGAGTATCATTTCTGCCGAATCATAGGGGTCGGAAAACTCCTCCACCTATCACATTTTATATAAATAAATGATAGGTAACCAATGTTTAAGGAGTTTTTAGGGGGTTGCAAGGGGCATCATAGGGGTTACAAAGAAATCATAGGGGTGTCAACTGCAATACCTTGCTACCCCATAGTGCATACCTCGCACCTTGCCAGGACCATAATGAGGGACACTGCCCATTAAAATCAGGGACAAATGCTCAAAATGAGGGACACCATTTTTTTCCCTTGACATATAGCACAGTGTCATAATTTTCCCATCTATTCAAATGCACACCACAATCAGCACTAAGGGTAAAATTTTGCCACTATCATTAATACATATAATACTCTCTTGTAAAAGGCATGCAGAGGTAAATCAAAAGTTAATTGGCTGACCAGAGCTGCATAAATAAAAATGGTAATTGACCTTATTCTGAAATTTAATCTCAACACATTCAATAAGACACCGTACAAGCGAAAAACATTCAGTTTATAATCTGTATAATTTTATAACAGACATGAAAGCCTGATTTTTAATGGTTTAATACTCTATTACCAAAACATTTCTGAGTAGGAAAGAGAAAATATATCATTTTTTTAACTTTGTTTATTCACCAACTCACTGAGGCATCTCTCAGAGGTGTCTTCTCAATGCTAGCCCTGCTACTCCCCTCTATGACAGACCACTCCAGTTCTCTCTTCCCTTGAGGGACTTCCTAGCACCCCAGATCACCCACTGGAGCAGGGACCACCCTCCCTTGGTGATGATTTTATGGAATTAGAGGCTTCATCCCTCTCAGGAAGTCGGCTGTGGATCCCTGGTGTGGTCTGCTCAGAATTAGGGATGTGAGGGGGGGAAGTCCCTGGTGCCCTCGTCACCTCCTCAGCAAGTCAGGGTATTTCTTTATTTATGTTCCAGACACAGGACATGCAATGCCACCCAGTCTGTGATGTGTATTCTCCCACCAATGTCCAGAAGGCAGCCTCCCAATGTCCTCCCCCTGTGTGCTAGCCCTAAGCATTGCAGTGCCTCTGGTCTCCACCATGGGCTGCTGTGATGCTGAGCTGTCCTTGGATCCCTCCCCGAGAGAGGAGAGCAGTCCTCCAGATGCGGATCCCTCCCCGAGAGAGGAGAGCAGTCCTCCGGATGCTTGACTCTCTCTCTCCCCCTGCCAACCCCCAGCAGCCCAGGCTCATTCCCAAACCCGGGTCACTGGTGTGGCATGAGGTGTGGTGTCCAGCACCTCAACCCTCATCACCACTGGGCTGGCTCAAGAAAATATATTATTAATATTCACATTGTTTTGACTACCTTCTTGATTTGCTAACTTTCCTCACATATCACCTCATCCCTTCTCCACATTTTAAGATCCAGTGTCTGGGAATGTTTCCAGAGCATATATACTGTACCACAGTCATAATGGGAGAAGAAAAACATGTTCATCAACCCTGGACATACACGCACTAACCACTGTGGAAGCCAAGTGATTTTATTTGTGCAATGTTTAATTTCAAGTTTCCTTGCATTAGTAAGACCTTCCACATGAGACAAAGCAATTCTGAGCTGTGAAATTAGGGGAATATTTCATAACCTGGGACAATTAAGTGGTAGGTATCTTTTCAGAATGTGAATTGGACCACTCAAATTGTATTCAGGGTTTTCTGATGCTTGAAACTTAGAACCCGTTTTTGAAATGTGGAATTTACCTATTTTCTATGGTGATGTCTTCATTCCCAGTTTCATAGTTTGTATATACAAGTCCAGTCAGCCACAGGGCCATAAATGGACTTGCCACCTTTCAGTGGATAAAGTCCAATTTTTCTTTTTTGCATATGCTGGTCAAGCTCTTTTTTGAATCCTTCCATGTTAACTGCACCCACTACCTCAGATGGTAGTGAGTTCCACACTTTTACTACTCTCTGGTTATACCATCTACCTCTCTTCAGTGTCCTGTAGTTCTTCCCTAATAGCTGGTGAGGGTGTAACCTAGTTGCCCTATCCGATACATTCTTCTTCCTTAGTCCAGCACACTCCCAGATCATTTCACTATGATGGCATCTGTAGGTATAACATAGATCACCTCTTAAATATCTATAGGACGTGGAGTACAGACCTAAATGAAGTAGTCTATCATGATACTCCATATTCTTTACTGTGCTTATCTTCTTAGTGAATCTACGCTGTACTCTTTCTATTTGTTTTCCACTTCCCATACTTTGTGATGCAATGAGGGGCATACTATAGTCAAGGACAGGCTTCACCAAGGATCTGTACAGTGGCAGTAGCACCTCCTCACTTCTGCTGTTGATATTTCTTTGGATGTTCCCCATAATTCTGTTTTTTCGTTTTACCATATCTGAGTTGTGTTTGTTAAAGGTTAGAGTATCTGATATTATTACCCCCAGATCTTTTTCTGACTCTGTGCTAGCAGTTATTTTATTATTTAATATAGAAGAAGAAGAATAATCAGCATTTATATAGTGCTTTTCATACATCCAAAGCGCTTTACAAGCAATGCTAGACTGGTAGTGAAGTGACTGAATGTGTGGTGGCGGCCAATATATAGTTGCCTCTCTTGTTGTTATACCCAAGATGCATAACCTTGAACTTGTCAGTGTTGAATCTCAACTTATAGTTCTCTGACCAGTGTTCCAATTTAGTCAATTGTTCCTGGAAGCTGGCTATCGCTTCAGGGGTGTTGACCACTGCTCCCTCCTTGGTATCATCCATGAACTTACAAAGCCACATTCCCTCAGATACTTGCATGGTAATAACAAACAGTTTAAAGAGTAGGGGGTCCCAGGACCAAACTCTGGGGAACACCACTAGTCACCCTGCCACACTCAAGCAAGACCCTCCTTAGCTGAACCCTCTGATGTCTCTCACTAAGCCATGCATTTATCCATGCCCTTAACTGCCAGGGTATGAGACACTGTATCAAAGGTCTTGGCGTAGTCCAAGTAGACTACATCCACTGGGAGGCCTTGGTCCAGAGCTTGATTGACTGTTTCAAAGAAATGGAGTAGGTTGCTAGTACAGGATTTATCAGCCTCAAATCCATGCTGTGAGATAGCCACAACGTGTAACTGGTTTAAGTCCTATCCAAAAGATCTTCAGTACAACCCTCCATCATTTTTCCTATCACCGATGTTACACTTACTAGTTCTTAACCAGTGTTTTATCCCCAGCTTTAAATATAGGTGTGATATAAGCCACTCTCCACACTTCTGGCATCCTACCCTCTCTCAAAGGCCTATCAAACAGGACCGTCAGTGGTCCAGTCAATTCATCCGCCGTATTCCTCAGGAAGAGTGGATGGTACCCATCAGGTCCACAAGATTTAGAAACTTTTACTTTCTTAAGTTTTTCCTTAGTTTGTATTTCAGTGATTGTAAATATAGACTGTCCAACAAGGTGTTCAGTAGGTCCCACAGGTACATCAGTTGAATCATCAGTTGTCCTATATACACTTCGGGAGTATTTATTAAAGGTCGTGGCCATTGCATCTTCTTTAACTAATATTTTTTCCCCTTCTTTTAGATTAGTTATTTGGTTATTACCTTTTTTCAGACTCCCTACATAACTGAAGAAGCTTTTGTAATTATCCTTATTACACTGTGCTAGTCTTAACTCAGTTTTTGCTCTGGCCTTTCTTATTATTTTCTTGCATTTCCTAGCTACCTGTATAAATTTTAACTTCCTATTTTCAGAGGGGTTTGCTTTAAACTTCCTGTTTGCCCTTTCTTTCTTTTTTTACCAGTTTGCATATTTCTTTATTAAACCATGTAGGAACTTGTCCTTTGCTATCATATTTGATTATTTCAGGTACAAATTTCTTTATGCATTCCTGTAGTTTATTATCTATCTTTCCCCAGATTTCGTCCAACTCAAGTTTGGCTAACTCTTCTTTCCAGTCCCAGACCTGAAAAAAATACTTCATTCCTAGGTAATCTGCATTTGCATAGTTTAATATTTTTGTCTTCCCCACTATTTTTTCAGTTTTTGCCTTCAAGATACATTTAACCATATTATGGTCGCTATTCCCCAGGGGTTGATCTACTCTGACATTTTCTATTAAACCATCCATTTTAAGTGGCTTGCAGTGTACAAACCCACACTACCACCTAACTTATTCATTCTTGATTTCTGAAAATAGTCATACCCAGTGAGCTCACTCACCAAGTCATCCTCCCTACTCCAGGTCTCCGTTATACCACAAAAGTCTATACCATCTCTCAGGAGTATGTATTTTAGTTCATCAAGTTTGTTCCTAATACTTCTTGCATTTATAAGCAGGAGTTTCAGTTCACTTGCCTTAACTCATGTGGTCATTTCTTTCTCAGCTCTGGTTTTTACTGGCTCAATACATACCATACTCCCTTTCAAGCCACCTCTCCCATCAGTTATTAGTTTAAACTTTTGTCACTGGCTCCCCTAACTAATCGCCCTGTTCTTTACTTCCTTTCCTACTCGGGTATAAACCATCTCTGCTGAATAACTCCAACCTGCCATCAAATAACTCCTATGATTTTATACACTGTATTCCCTTCATCATGGTCCATCTTCTCAGGCAGTTGTTTACCATTTGTGCTTTCCTGTTAACTGCATCCCTTGCCCTAGGGATTGGTAATATTTCTGACATTATCAAGGTTCTATTTACTTCCTTTACCAGTTTACTTATAGTCATATAGTCCAAGTACATCTGATCCTTCCGAGTATACCTTAGATCATTCATTCCTAATTGGATCATGACCGTTGGAGAATCCCCTAAAGGTTTCACCATCTTAGGTAATAATGATACCACATCAGCAAGTGTAACCCCAGGCAGATGTGAACTGGTGATCATTTCTTTTACATTTTTGGTCGTATAGGCGCTGGTATATTTCATCATAGAATCTCCAATTACCTAGATTCTACTGGTACACCTTACTTCATTTATATCAACTTCCATGTTCCTTTTGCTGATCCTCCATGTTAGGTGTCATAACTTGGCTAGAACCCATACTTGCCCCTCCATTTCCTAGGCTAAGTTCATTTTCAGTACATGGCCTCTGGCCTAATTCTTCTCCCTCCAGATGTATTAGGGGTAAAAACAAATTTGCTAGGGGATTGTCAAAGCTCATTGCCCCTCTCCCTTTCTTATTTGTTTTCGTGTTTACCTGAACTCCCCAATCATCTTCCTGTTCAGTTTGACTCCTGTTCCTTTTTGTAGATTGATCACTCACCACTTCTAATGAGCTATTACTTACACTGCCAGATACATCAGCCTGTTTAAAACATTTCAGCTCCAATTCCAAGCCCAGAAGTTCCACTTTTAGGTCCCTAATCTGAATACATTGCTGACAAACATATTCCAGTAACCCAGAACTCTCCTCTAGGCTGAACTTATTATACTCTCTGCACTTTATACCTAACTCACCAGTCCTCAGTGTTACAAATGGACTGTCTCTTATAGTACTCTTTCTTGTTGCTTGTGCCAGCTACTTACCAGATAGCTGTTTGTAAACCAAGAATGGGAACCTATGATCACTGCCTCTGCTTCCCTGCTTAAACATGCTGAAACACGCAATAGGATGCATGTGTCTCAGCGCGCGTCTCCAAGTGTGACGCCACATGCTTGAGCTCTCAATGTTCACTCCTGCTGCTCCTTATGTGCGCCATGACCCAGAAGTGCACTCGGTGTCGTGAGCAAACACAGGGGACTGTTACCTTCAATTTAACTAAAACAGCACAAAAAATGCTGATGTGACTTACAATAGCTTTACAAGCCCAATACCATCAGCCCTCTTATTTAAAAATGTACCTCCAAGGTGTCCCCCCAGACCTGTAGTTCCCCGATGTTAGTTAGGAACTACAAGCCCCACACTACTTCCTGTCTCTGTCTCAACCACCTTAGCATTTACCTCAAGACAGGGATACAAGCACAAGCAATTCCACAGAGTGTACTCAGCGCCTAGTCCCCCTGTCCCTCTGCTTTTGGCTAACACACAGGATAGAACCCAATGCAAAACCCAAGTTATAGTGCACCAGGAGGAGTTCCATGATTCTGGAGCCACTCCCATTAAAAATATGTTCTCAAAAGACTCATTACAGTTCCTCCTACTTACTGTACTTTAATCACCCCCATTATATTGTGAATATCATCTCAGGCCCAGTGTCACCTTCACTTTCTACTGTTGTGAAAGGGGCAGTAACTTATTTTCCTATTAATGTTAACAAGGTGAGAGACAATCACAATTTTTAAAAGTTTCAGATTCATATATGATGCTTGCAGTAAAGTGTCTGGGACCTTGCATATATGATCTGACAGCTGCAGTAAGCACAGTGCTGCTTCTTACCTTTCAAGTCCCCAAATTCTGAAGGAAAGCAGACCAGGAGAACATTCTTCTCCGGTTCCCAAATAATAAATTCCACTATTTAGGGAGTGACACTATGATGGATTTGCTTAATGGAGATGAACCTCCACCATAAACACAAACATGACCATTACATGTTTCTAAGGATGCCTGGGTTCCCAAGCTCAACTAAAACCAGCTAGCATATTATTCCTAGGCCTGAAACTGTTTTCTTCCTTTCCCACTAGCTGATTTACAGTAAGTCTACTCTTGTGAAACCAACCTGAATGGAACTGCAAACCAGGGGCCTGTATGCTGGGAGCTGTAGTCTTTCAAGCTGAGAATTTCTCCAGTGAAACAGGAGACATGTACAAGACAACACATCAACCCACTGTATCCTTGAAGCTAAGACCCACCTGTACCTCCATTACTATAAGTGATGTGGGGTTGACAGTCATAAATTAGCAGGCAGAATTTTGATTTCACAGACTAAGTGCAAAGCACACTGTGGCACTAAAGTTTGATCAGGCATGAAGGAATGATGGCTTGGCCCAGGAGGTTGTATCTTTGATTCCTTTCCTGTTTTGGGGATAGATCTGGGGTGTAATCACATTAACAGCACCTGCGGTTGGAATACAGCTATTGGGCATTTTGTTAACTTACTGCATCAGCATATAGCGCTACTCTCATTGGCTGTTGCCACAATTTTATTTTATGTATTTATTACTTATTTGGAAACAACCTTTGAGCAGAAGCTCTTTTACAGAGGAGAATAAAAACAAATAGTTGAAAATACATAATACACATCACATGATAATAAACAAACAAACAAACAAAGTTCACTGAGGTGCAGCAATAACAAGTAACATAGAGAGACAGTTAAGGTGACATTGATCCTTGGCAGTGAGGAGAGTAGACAGGTTCAAGGGAGAACCAGGGGCAGGTGAGAGGAGAGGGGTAGAGGTGAGGGGAAAGGTGAGCAGTCTGGTAGAAAATGTCAAAAAAGAAAGTGAGGGGTGGGATGTGAAACAGTGGGGAAGTAAAGTAAAGTAAAATGTATTTCTTAAGCGCCTTTCAGGTGCCAAGGCACTGTACAGTAAAATACACAAACAGTATGATCAAATAATAAACATCCATAAATTTTAAAAACCTTCAGAAAAAGCCTGATAAAACAAATATGTTTTGAAGGTTGGAGAAAGCATGAGGGTAGGTGGCAACAGAAAGGGGTAATGATCCAATGGTGATGGGTGATTACAAGAAGTTGGGGAGGAGAGGAGGGGGGTATGAGATGTGGTCTGTGGAGAGGAGAGGAATAGAGGTAAGGGAAAGGTTAGCAGTCTGATAGAAAGACTTTGTCAGAACAGAAACATGGGGGGGTGGGAAGTGGAAACAGTAAGGAAGGTTGGAGAAAGCCTGAGGGTAGGTGACAACAGAAGGGGGAAGGGGCCAAAAGTGATGGGTGATTACAGGACATTAAGGGGAAGGAAGAGAGGGAGGGAGAGGATGGGGTCTGGAAGGTATGAAGTGTGGTCTGTGAGGACAGATAAGGAGATGGGGGACTGTGGTGCGTGTGCAGTGGGAGGTGAGGTTGAGGGATGGATGATATAGGCTGCTTAGAGCAGAAATTGAGGGGTGGATGATGTAGGCAAGTGCATAGACATCTTTGAAGAGTGTTCATGGGGCAAGAGCCATCTTAGGTGCCACTAGGACAGTCACAAGTGTTCCTGGAGAGGAGTTGTTTTCTTAAGTTCAGACTTAAAGGCTAGCAAGGTTGTAGTTCCTTGTGAGATTTCCAGGCACTCATTGAGTCACATAGGGGTTCTATACATGAAGGCCCACTGCCCTTGTGTGGTTCTGCAGAAACAGACAGCAAGTGCACCCAACACCTTACTTCTGGCTCTGTACTTTGGGTTAGCTTGATAGAGAAGGTCAGAGATGCAGAGGGGGGCAGAGAGCCCAGAAGCTTCTTCTTGCTGAGTTGGCAGGTTTGGAATTTTATTCTATGCTCCAGTGACAGCCAATTGCATGGCATCAGATACCAGAAGACATTTAAAAATGTAGGCAGTATAGCCTAGAGGTTAGAGGGAACAAGGTGTGAATGAGCTTGGTACATCCAGCAGGGCAGACCTGAGTTTAATTCTCACAACCTCCACTTGCATACTGTGTGACTCTGAACAAGTACCTTAACCTCCCAGTGCTCCCAGGTCACCCCTTAAAACAGGCACTTGTGCCTAGTGGGCTTTACCTGGTTACCAAAGACTAAAAAAAAAAAAAAGGAAGTGATTATTGGGGCTGTTGCTTCTATCTCCTTAAGCCAAGGAGATGGTGTATTTGATAATAACCAAGCTACTTTCTCCGATAGACACATTTTTATAAATTTAGATTAAGTTGTGTTTATCAAATAGGCCATCTTCCTGATTTTCATTACTATTTTAGTTCTACATCTCCCTAATTCACCCCTCACTATTTCTGCTGGTATAGTTCTAAATGTCTGTAGTACTGAATGATAAAATTGGTTACATGGAGATTAAGTAATTCTAAAATTGTAAATAGACCAAATTTCTGTCATGTACAAAGGAATGCTATTCATTTTCATCTCTGCTGCTCTCAGGGCTGGAATTAATGTGCTCCTACCATATTTCATATTGAATCACAGTAGGGCATCTTTCACCTGTGCTACTTTATTTTTAGGGCTGCATGGGCAGAGCCGTGCTGACTATTGCTATGAGGTAGGATAGAGTAGGGACTCTGGAGACGTGATTGGATACCTAGAGTGGGCCCTTTCACTGAGTGCTTTGATTGAAATTGCACCACATCTCTCCAGCTCCTTTACTTTCAGCACAGTGCGGGCCCCCCCCACACTATTTGATTTCTCTGTGCGCTCACTTCCGGTTCTCTTCCGCTTTGGCAGTACAGTGCCAGAAACACTCCGTCATGATGAGTCCAGCATATTTTCCCATAGATAAATGAAACAGTGTGCCAGGTAGTATTCTGTTCACTGCATTTTACAAAGCAAACCCCAGTTAAAACAGAGGGCTCTAACTGTTTAATTCTTTTACTGAAAGTTGAAGCCATGACTCTGGGTATGCACCGGGTCATGGCTTCAACTTTCAGTACAAATATTAAATAGGTTACACAATCAATTTTAACTAGGGTTTGCTTTCTAAAGTGCATCATCCTTCCAAATCACTCTTTTTAAAGCCTGTTTCAGTGGCAAGGGCTTAGACTATGGCTGTACTGGTGTATTATAAAAAAACGCTGTCAGTCGCTGACTGCCAAGTTAGCCTGCCAGAATGAATGGATGAAAAGTGAGCTCTTTTATCCAGCATGACTCACCAGGCTCAGACTAGAAGTGGTGGACAAAGTGTGAAGAAAGTTACACACCACGTGGGTTCATTAACCAAACTGAGGCAGTCCAGAGAACAGCAACCAAAATGGTGCAGGAACTGCATCAGAAAACACATGAGGACAGATTAACTGAACTCAATATGTATACCCTACAGCAAAGGAGGGAGAGAGGTGATATGATTGAAACATTCAAACACCTTAAGGGCATTAACAAGGTGAAAGAGTCTAACATGTTTCAATATAAGAAAAATAGCAGAACAAGAGGACACAGCATGAGATTAGAGGGAGGTCGATTAAGGGGTAGTGAGAGAAAGTTCTTTTTCACAGAAAGGGTGGTGGATGCATGGAATGACCTACCTCGGGAAATGGTGGATATGAATATAGTGCAGGGCTTCAAACAGGCATGGGATAGGCATAAGGGAGCAATACAGATGAGTATGACTAGATAGACCATTGACAGAGCAAAGGTCTATAGCACATTCATAAGGTAGAAAAAGAAATGGGTAGACTGGATGGGCCTTGTGCTCCTTATCTGCCATCAACTTCTATGTTTCTATATTTCTATGTCTGTAGGCATTTTACAAAGCAAACCCCAGTTAAAATGGAGTGCTCTTACTTATTTAATTTTTTTACTGAAAGTTGAAGCCATGACTCTGGGCATGTGCAGAGTCACGGTGTTTCCCACCCATCCTATCTAAGGTTGTCCCTCAAACTGCCCTGTAAAGCATCCAAATTCACATCAAGCAGCCACACTATAGTGTGGGTCTTGCAGGCTCCCGGAAAGGGACTAGCATGGATAGCACATATCTGGAGCAGTGGGAGCACTGCATTTTACTGTCCTCCTACCCAGGGCCAATTAACCATTTCCAGAGACATCCAAAGGCTATTATTTTTAGATGTGAACAACCTGCAGACTGAGGACACTACCCTGTATTACTGTGCCCGAACAGACACAGTGACCAAATACTATGTGTAGACTCCTTTAAAAACTGTATTGGGAAGTCACTTTAAAATCATCATGACCTGGAAATGCAACCTGAGGAAGTGAACATCTTTTAAAACAAGAACTATACCAGCACATGTATTACAAATATTTGTTAACTGACCTACACAGCCAGTATAGTGTTATGCTTATGCAACTGTGTTAGTTTTGGTTATGGCCATTCGCACGCTCTATTCCAGAGGAACTACCACCCTGTAGGGGTATGAAAGCAAGGAACTCTCGGAGAGGGTTCCGCACTTAGAGGTGCCAAGGGACAGTTTCCATGGTTAAAGGTACCTTAGGAATCCCCCTAAGGAGAGAGCGCTGCCACTGGAGGAGGAGGGGAGGATGGTGGGGCAAAGACAAAATGCTGCATAGTGAGGCTGAGAGGAACTGCTTATATAGCTCAAGAAGTGGGAATGGCTGGCTGCTTGGTCACCGAACTACAGGCAAAGCCTTTCAATTCACTGACCTACGCAGCCAGTATAGTGTTATGCTTATGTAACTGTGTTAGTTTTGGTTGCGGCCAGTCACACTTTCTATTCCAGAGAAATTACCACCCTGTAGGGTACAAGAGCAAGGAACTCTCAGAGAGGGTTCTGCCCCTAGAAGTGCCACGGGATGGTTCCTGTGGCTAAAGGTACCTTAGGAATCCCCAAAAGAAATTTAGTATCATCCCCAAAAAGGGGGCAACATGATGCATATGAGCAAGCAGTAACAGTGACATAGAAGCAGTAACTGCAACATAGTAGTAGAGAAGAATAGTGGTGGCTTGCATTGAGAGAAGGGGATCCCCTAAGGAGAGAGGGAATGGCAGGACATCCTCCACCTCCATCCAATGGAACCTACCTAAGGAAACTAGGGGAAACAACTATGCTAACTAAGTGTTATGACCCGAGGCAACAGAGGAGAGGAAAAAAACCCTATGAGGAGGAAATCTTTAGGGATCCAAGGCCTAGGTCGCCTTCCCTCCAGGCTTGGGAAAATGTATTTAGTGATGTCTCTGCAGTTGCAATTTGGAAAACCCAATTAAAGGGAGGTGGAAAATATTCTAATTTGGAGGAAGGCTCTCACTCAAACCCTCTAGCGGGAACGTCGTGGAAGGTTGTGAGAAAACTCTGCAACAATACAAGCATCCAAGGTGCAGGAGGAGAGCAACAATTGCTGAGGCACTCACCTGGCCTACCTGCCCTAAATCAAACCAGGTGAACTAGAGGCAGTTGTGGGGAGAATGCGGTGAAGGTTTCTGCCCTAAATCAAACCAGGTGAACTAGAGGCAGTTGTGGGGAGAATGTGGTGAAGGTTCCTTGCTAGAGAAACCACTAAAGTCAATGGGCAACCATTATAGTGGAACACTAAAGCCAAAGGAGATTGTCGTAACCACCCTTCACCGCTAGTCTTAAATTCTACACCAGGAGCTGCTGTCACGTATCAGGCAGCTAAAGCCAAGCCCGGGCTGAGGACATTCCCAGCTACAGGCCAGGTGAGAAGGATCCCTCCCCAAGTTGGACAGGCTCGATGATGCGGACTAAATGCAGAGTGGGACTGTTGGCTGCAGGAACCTGCACCAGATTAGAATGGCTGGCATGCCCCAGAATTAATTGTGAGCTGTAAAGCTGGTGAGCTGAATGAGCACAGTGTGCTGAGATCATAATGAGCATTAAATGCTGAGACCTTGCAAGGTAGAATGCAGATTGAGAGCAGTAGAATTCCAGGCAAAGCTGAGGGGATGGCACTACGCACAAAGCAATGGTTTACGTAAGCAAGGAACAACGGTTGCATAAGCAAGTGTGGACCTAATAGGTCAGTAAGCAGTAGTAGTCATAGGTGGACCTACATAACAACTGTATAGCAAGTAAACAGCACTGAGTTAGGGGCAAGCCAGTCAGACATGAATAGCTAAATCAAGGTGACAAACTCTGAAGATTTTTGGTGGCAAAGACAGGATTTAGAACAGAATTAATTAACCACATAGGCCACAACCCTCCAAACACCTCCCAGTCCCCGCCGTGGGACAAACAAGGAAGCAATGAAAGGCCAAGTCTTAAATTCTACATGCAGATATAAAAGCTAATTTAATAGCCTCTGCAGGAGCTTCAGCTAACCTCAGAGTAAACAAGGTACAATAGGAATGGGTGTAAACAATGCAGCAGCAGGAAGCAAGTAGGTCTGTACAGCAGTAGTAAATAAATGAGTGCACTGAGTTGTAAGTGCAAATAAAGGAGGCATAATGCTCTTAAGCATTGTCAAACAGGCAGTGCAATGAGATTACAGCAATGAGGTAAGTAGAACAAGCATGAGTAAGCGGTATAGCTAGGCTCAAGTAATCTGAGTCGGTGAGAGCAATAAATTATGCCACATGGACCAGCTATAGTTGAGTAACTGAAAGCTAGCATTATGAGCTCTGAATAGCAGTATGCTAGGAGCCTAGAAAAGCCCCCACCCCCAAAAAAGAAAGGAAACATACACAACCGAAGGCAAAATACAAATCAAAGCAGGAAAACAAACACAGAAGCCCTGCAGAGACAAGCAAGGAGGGGACTCCAGCAGGGAGGCCCAACCAGCTCAGGGAACAAACCGGCAGAGTCTTCGGCTGCAAAGAAAAAATGCTTCACAGTGAGGCTGAGAGGAGCTGCTTATATAGCTCAGAAAGTGGGAGTGGCTGGCTGCTTGGTCACTGAACTGCAGGCAAAGCCTTTCAATTGAAATATAATGTATGGAAAGTGCCTATAACCTTACTGTTAAAACGGCACTTTAAAGAGCTAGTAGATTTTGCATTTTTTTGTCTCTTTAGATATGGTGCAATCTGTATTTTTCTATATTGAACATACCCTTTATTAAATAAATATGGATGTTTCATGTAAGTATCGGATTTTGTTTCTTACTCACTGTAGTCCACCCACTGATCCTACTTTCGAACAGGGAGTGCCTGCTCTTGCGATCACTGAGCAGACCTGACGCTGTGGAGGATAAGCTGTGCAGTAAAAACACAGTTCTATCCTGACAGGAATTACATTGACAATGTACTTTTAGTTCGTATGTTTTACTGAGCCACTTTCTAACAATACTAACATGTTACATCACCATGTTAAACTCATACTGTTTTCATGTAATTATTCCACAGAAAGAAGAAAAAATACAAAGAGCATACAGACTGACAGGTGAATCTCTATCAGCTTATTGCTGTGTGAGGCTGAGTTGGTTTACTGCTGATCCCATGTGCCAAATGACAGGCTACTTTATGTGTGACAATATGTATCCATGATGACTAAGAATATCATTTTATTGTATATTTGGTATGAAAAAATATAACAACATATCTAAATGAAATTATATAATGCTTGCTGCTATTTGTCAATGAATGATTGTGCACTCCAGTTGTAGTGTGGCATTACAGGGACACCCCCACCCCATAAAATGGAAAACAGAAACAGTACTGTATTACCATTACATGATTTGCAACATGATAATGTAGCTCTTGAGTCTGGCAAAAACACACTATTAAAGTTTAAATACAGGATTTCTTTCTGGGTGCATTCAGTGTTACTGCTGTCATACTAATTACAGTATTCAAATGCAGCTTGAGAAAATCTTTGACTTCTACAGTATGAAGTTAGCTCTGCCTGCCTCTTCCTTATCCCTCATTAAAAAAAACAAAAAAACAAATAGTGCTGAAATGATGGTCATTCTTGATATGTTCTATCCTTCCTAGCATTGAATGCTTCCTTAGATTGGATACTCAAGAAAGAAGTGGCAGCACTGTCCTAGAAAGATGTGACAGTGAAAAAACTAATTATACAATGGCAAGAAAGAATCCTGGTCTCTGATTGGTCAGTCTGGGACTGGACCCGTGATGTTATCCCAGCACAACATCATGGGTCTAGTCTCAGTCTCACTGTGAACCTGTAGATGACCTCTTGGAGCTAGATATCTTTTTCTGCATCTTCTCTTAAGAAACAAAAATATTCTTCCACACTAACTAAAACATTCTTTAAAATGCTTGCTTTTATTCTGTATTACAACAAGTCATTGTATAATAGCAATAATGCCCTCCAGGGTGTGTGTTATGCTGGGATAATGTCACACCTCAGGTACTGGATGCACTCAGCCTGAGGCCTCGTACCCAACCACCTGAGGCGTAACATTATCCCAGCACAACACACACCCTGTGGATCATTATTGCTTAAATAGACACTGCATTGAGGCAGGGTGCAAATGGACAGGTTCAGATAAAACAGTCAATCAAATGTCCTGCATTCACCATCCAATAATCCAGAAGCTGCTCAAGATGTAGCCCAAACTGAAAATGTATTTAATGAGTGCCAGTGCTAAAATATACAGCACTCTAACTCCCTTCCTTTGAAAAAGGAAATGTGTTTTTTCGAAACATGTTAGGGCGCTGTGTATTTTAGCACTGGCACTTGTTAAATACATCTTCACTTTGGGCTACATCTTTTTTTTTATATCATCTTTATTTCTGCTCCTCCTGTATGGCTCCCATCTGACCAGCTCCCCCAGCTCCGTCCCCTGGAATTACCAGGGCTTACCTTACACCCAGTCTGGGAGTGGTGCCTGCGGAGAGTCAGTTGCCATCCTGCTGCTAGTTCCTTTTTTCCTCTATTTTCTCCCCATGTTCCTGAGGGCCCCAGAAGAAGGTCACATGTGAGTGGAGGCATACATACACCTTACAGCCCTGGTAATGACCCTCCTCCACCTGTCCCATTGGCCTATCACCTGGCACCCTCCTTGCACAGTCCCTTGACCTCCAACAGGGGGCATCCATTAGCGAGGGATGCCATCCTACTTCCCCGGAGAGGAGAGCTGCCTATCAGCTGCTTCATCCAGCTCTGCCCTTCCCCTGTGCTGACCACCGATGACCCAGGCTCACTCCTGAACCCGGCTCACTTGCGTGCCGTGAGGTGAGATGTCCAGCACCTCAGCCCTCTGTGCCACTGGGCCATTTGGGCTACATCTTGAGCAGCTTCTGGATTACTGGAGGGTGAGTGCAGAACTTTTGAATGACTGTTTGTGACAGTGTTTTAGTAAGACACTCTGTCTCTCTCTTTCTAATGAAGCAATATTTATATAACTGTAAAAATTATGAGAAATATGTGAACTGAAAACTGGAGTTAGATTTCTTTTGCATGCATATACATGTATCTCTGCAATTCAGATTTTTTTTTTACTCCCATGTTGGGGGCGGGGGCTCAGTTAACAGCGCTCCATATGGTGTATAAGAAATCCAGAAAACATACCAATGGCATCCCTAATCATTATAATCATTTGCATAAATAACATTTGATAGAGCGTGTTTTTCTGACCTTTTTATCATGGCTGTACTAATTAACAGCCTCTGTATGCTTCCCAATCAAAACAAAACATGAAAAGTGAGCTCAAACTGCATCCTGTTGATACACCACTCCTGCTAGATGCAATAGATTGGTGGATTTTAGACACCACAGCATCAGCAAGATTCAGCTCATTCATTTGCAAGGTTTGTTTTTTCCTTATAACATGGACATCTATGTATGACCAAAATGATTGGTCCGTCATAATCATGTGACCAGTCATAAATTCGTAAGGTATGAACAGTTGCTGCAAGTGGTGAAAAGGTGCCCAAGGCAAATGTGAGACACACTACCGAACTAATTTTAAGCAGTAGTAGAAAATGTCAGTGGTAGCCATGTTGATATTCAGCTTAGCGAGGCTACCCACCCACCCACCTGGAAGACACAGAAAATTGCAGCATAAACTGCTTATTACCACAAATACACCAGTGTATAAGAAAAACTACACAGAACTGAATATGTAGCAGATGAGTGCCATCACTCATATAATTTGCAACATGTGTTACAAGAAATATAATGCAGGATGAGTAAAAATCTGTGCAAGTATAAGAGGCACAAATTAAATAAGCACAATACTGCAGATATAGCACAGTGCTCGCAAAAGGTGAGAAGTCCTGTGTTTTTGCCTGCATAAGCAACTTAGTTCTGTGGATTGGTAATGTAAGTAGTTGTGTGCCGTAGTGTGCGCTTCCCAGTTAGCCGACAGGTCTGATGCCCCGTAACAGCTCCTCACTGAGCTGGTTCCATTCCGGTGTGTAAGTATGCCATTGAGTGGATGATTAGTGACACAGAGACCAACACAATAATGCAACAGCAAAATGTGTCCGTGTGTATCCAAAAAAAGTTGTCTCTGTCTCCAGTGTGTGGTGCTCTGGTTGGTCACAGCGCTCCTTTTGTGCACAGTGACAGTGTGTGGCTCAGCAGAATGTGACTGCAGCAGCTCCTCTGTGCTATGGACAATGAAATGGTACAAGTAAGTACCCACAGGAGGTTCAAAACAGAGGCACAGCATCGCACATTGAGTGAGACAGAGAGAAATGCAAATCGATATGTCTAAGTGCAAAAATGCAGTTTGCAAAACAAGAATCTATATGTATGCAGAGTCAGAACAAAATAGAAATATCGAAATCCTGCAGCCTGTGTACTGCAGACAGTACAATAAAACGCTGCAGCTGCTCATAAATTTAATAATCTCTGGCCTGTTCACCACAGACTTCTCTGTTCTGAACTATTTTTACTGCTGCAGAACACAGAAAACTGTGGTTATACGGCCAAAAGCAGTGGAAGAACAGTGGAAGACCTGTGGCCTCGTGCCTCACAATGCACCTGTGGTGTTGATTAATCCCCAATAAATGCACACCCTGTCATGGGTGATTGCTTACTCGGCAACAAACAATAGAGAGAAAACAATCACTTAGATGTGTGTGGTTGGATTTTTGTTATTTTATTAGTTTGGGAGGGGAGTGCATATTGGGATGCGTGCTGTCTGTAATGCATGGCATTTATTCGCAATCTTTATGTGCAGGTAGACTTTGTTATATTGCAGAGTTTTCAAGTGCCGATAGTCTTTTCTGCAAGACCCTCTAGAACTGTTAAAAATACAGTGTAATGAGTAAAAGCAAATTGCCACGTTAATTGCGTATCTTCAGACGGTACATGTCTTTCCGCACAGCATATACTATCAACAATGTTTGGTAATTGTCGCAGTTGGGCATACTTGGTTGTTTACTATTGCCATTTATCGTTATTGCCATTTGCAGAAATATATGCCATTTACTGAAGATATGCATTTAGCTTAGTACTTTGTTATTACTTAGCATATTGTTTTAAAGCCCAGTGCCCCATAATGAAAAATAACCTCAAGCTATACTATCGCCTCTGATATTACTTTGCATTTTTCTTCTTTCACTTACTTTTGCAAGCTTGCTCATTTATGCAAAAAAAAGGTTATCAGAAATCTAATGTTCTGCAGTCCATTCAAAGTTATTCCTGCACCCATAATACATTTTCTGTTATATTCCAGAGTACAATGAATTTTAATGAAGGACATAGGGATAGGGTAAGACAGTACAAATGGCATCACAGGTGACAGCCATCACAATCTTAAGCCCTCTTCAGTGACTTTGCTGTTCAATAATAATACTGCCATCCTTTAAAAAATATTAACAGTCATCAGTTTCATCCTTTCAATTGCTGAAAGTGCTTCATTCGTGTCTCTTTCGGTCCCTTGGTACAGTAACATTTCTTCTGCCCACATAAACTGTTGCATATAAAAAAATGTATTTATCCCATGCGTAACTTTCTTTTGGTTGATGTGAATAAAAGGTTTGTTTGCCTAGCAGATCTGGAGTTAGTTAGCAATCATTTCATATGCATCTCACTAGGTTGAGAGAGGGATTCATAATCAGGGCAAATTTGATTTGTGCAACTGTGATACTCTTTGCTGTCCTGTAGCTCATATAGCATCATACATTAAAACATATACAGCTATTTTTTGTACTCTATTCAAAAGCAAAGCATTCCATGAGAAGTAGATCCTCACTATTTCCTGCTGTTCTATTTTTTTATCATTGCCTTTATGCCCTTTGAATGTGCATGTCTCCAGCTTTCATATATATTCAGATGCAGACATCGATGACAGAAGAGCAGAAGTATGCTGCTTCTGACAGTGAGTAGTTCACCCCAAGGGAGGATGCAAACCAGCTTTACAATTTAATGAACAATAATATATTATAGGCCAATTCCATACAATTGCACAACAGGTTTATTGCGCACATTGTGATACAGTGCTGATGACATACCTTTTGGAACTCTGTTTCAACCCCCCCCCAACCCCAAACCAGGGAGTTAAAAAAAAAACCTGAATTACAGAGATCCATTTATTTCATCATAGATTTTGTCAGATTTCTATGCAAGCAAACATAATCTATCTCCAACTTTCAGTTCTCACATTTCTCATTTTTACAGTTTAATAAACATAGCTTCATTAGAGAAAGAGAGTGTCTTACTGCAGCAATGTCAAATCTTTCTAAGCCAGCACTGCCCTTTCTTTCTTGAGCATCTGCTCTCAGGATTCACTCAGTGCTTGTAGGAAGTCTATAACATACTGGTACTGACCTTCATTTCAGTTCAAACTTTTATTTGTTATGTGGGATAGGGGAGACGGAAGTAGACAGTGCTAACTTCATAGTGTAGAAGTTGGAGATGTTATTTATTTATTTATTTTATTTGTACATATCAGAATTACAATCCTTTGAGTCATAGACTCGTTTCCAAAGGCTTCTCGTCAAAGAGTACAGGGATAAACAGCATAGTTACACTTACAGTACAGATCTTCACAGGGTTATATGGTTAACATATTTATATACTTACATAGTTGCATAGAAACACGGTTACACTTACAGTACAGATCATTACAGGGTTACATAGTTAACATACTTACATACTCACATAGTTGCATAGCAAGACTGGGTACAGTTACATCATCAAGACACAGTGGTACAGACAGGTTGTAATGTCAATGTGCACATTTCTTGGGATAATGTAATTGGCCTATACATGGTGGTAGCTAGGTGGATATTAGAGCAAGATAGGTAGGTGATGCTCTGCAGTGGAACACAGTTTAGCTGTCCCAGGGGACATTGTCAGTGATGGCAGTGGGGTGCCAGGCAGATCAGGAAGAGGAGGGCCTGACAGGTATAGTAGCCCTAGGTTGCTCTCCACACTTACGGCAGTGTGTGGCAAATAGGTGGTTCCTGAGGGCAATTTTGTCAGGCTGTATTTGAATACCATAATGATCATGACAGCAGTATCACTGAATGTGCCCAGAAAAAAATCCTGCATTTAAATTCTGAAAGCTGCATTAGCATGTTCCACATCATATAAAAGTAATACTTTTTTGAAGCTTCATGGTGGGGCAGGGGGTCACTGTAATGCTGCATTGCAATTGGAGTGCACAGTCATTCACTCAGAAAGAGCAATAAGCATTATGGCATAGACTTTAGATATTCTATTATCATTTTACCAAACAGCTATGCAAAAGAGATAACTATTTGTAGTGTGAATAGAACATCTAACTAAACATGTGTCTGGGTCATATGAGGGGCTGATGCTGTATGAAACTACAGTAGCGCTTATAGCTTGCAATATCACATAAATTTATGTCTTTCACTCTCTGCTAACCTCTGCAGCATCATAATGTTCTCAGGGATACATGTTATCATAACATAGAACAAATGAAAATTTAATTTCAGATCCACTCTTTATTAACTGAACCACAACTTGCATGTTGCAGTATTGACAAAATGAACAGGAAATGAATTTCCAGACAATCTGCTACTTTATGTATAGACTACTTACAGGTATATATAAGAAACCACGACTCTACATGGAACAAAAAAAGCAGTCCTTATTGAGATACTGTGATGGTTTCACCCTATACACCACTTTCAGTTTGAGAGCAGCAAATGGTGAAGCACATCTCTCGGAACGTCCCGTAAAATGAAAAAAAAACAGAATAATATAAAAATGAGACAATATTAGCACCTCTCTTCATTGCAAATCTACAGGACTGCCATCAAAGGAGATAACACATGTGCAGTAAACATACTATTAGCTCAAACAATCCACTAGCTCTTTAATGTTAATCGGGTCCATAATCTTAACCTCTGCCCATAAGGGATAGATTCTTCTTTTTTTTTTGGCTGGCCACTTGATGCCTGTTAAGGGAATTAGCTGCTGTTGGTTTTATTGAAGGAAGGGACTTGTTCTTGTAATAATACATTCCTGTTGGTCAAATTGCAGACTTGTATCCAAATAATAATCATGTATTCTACTTCATATTGATAAGTGAAAATGAGATTAATTTCATAGTTGTTCACAGTTGTTAAGATATCACATGATATCACATTACCTCATGAATACTGCCTTTGCAGATCACTAGAATGTTGTCAATAAAGCAGACCCAAGTGTGAATGTGTTGCACAAATGGGTTTAACTTGTTGACCTATTGATGTTCCCTCCATCCCATAAACAAATTGGCACATGTGGGTGCCAGAAATATGTAATATTCAGAGATAAACACAAAATAATTATGTGCTAATAAAAACAAAACTACCTTAAAGGTGGGATGGGTTGCCAGGGATTGGAGCAGATTCTAAATAGTGTCTAACTACTTCCAAACCCTACTGATGCCTTATGGAGGTGTATAAAGCACTAGCATCTCTATGGATCCATAAATAACCAACCTATTAAATTTTTTTTTACTGAAAGTTGAAGCTGTGACTCTGGGCATGTGCAGAGTCATGGCTTACAAATTTCCAACATAGCCATTTTTTCACATCACTTCATGAATGTGACAACTGTTACATTCATGACAGTTGTCATGTTAATGAAGTGATGCAACAACTGGCCTGAACGTGACAGTTGTCACGTTCATAAAGTGATGTGACAACTGTCATTTTTCACATTCTGACCGAAATGTGTTTTCACACCTGTGGCATGGAATGACATTGCCACTGCACGAAATCACTTTTTGGGCAGGTTTGTAATACTTTCTCCACCCTTGTTCATGAGGTAGGTCATAAGAAGTCTATGTTGATAATTTGGGGTAAAAATATTACACAACAACAATGTTATGAATGTATATCAACATTTTCCAATGCACACTCATATCATTGGTAATTTTAAGTGGACGATGTCCCTTTAAAGCAGCATAGTAGCTATGATGGCTCCGACCAAAGTTTGTTTATGTATTAAGAGTTAAAAACTATATTAATGCACCAGTTAGAGTAACTTAAAGCCACAAAAGTAGGGAAATGTGGTGTTAGGGTTTCGAACCCTAACTCCCTACCCTCCCAAGCAGCAAACAGGGAAAACATTAGGGTTTTGGGTCCCTGAACGCTTCGTAAATCAGTGGTGGGGTCTTCCTTGGGGTTGTCAGTCCTAATGCTCACACCTTCCCATAGCCTGTAGCCTGTTGTCCAAAGCACAAGGTACAGCTGCAAACCAGTGCCTCATAATGGTACATTCTTGAAAGGTAGAGAAGTATGTTTTGCCACATGTTGCCAACACAATTTTTTGTAGCAGCCTTCATACAGAGCATGCAGGGGATCGCATCTGATGTTGTTTGCCCAGGGAATGGGGTGGGCATTAGGATTGAAAACCCTAAAGAAGACCCCACCACTGATTTGTGAAGACTCTGGAGACCCAAATCCCTAGTGTTTTTTCCTTTTACTACTTGAGGTGTGAGAGTGACGAGTTAGGGTTGGAAACCCTAATGCCATATTTCCCTATTTTTGAGGTGTTAAGTTATCTTAACTGGTGCATTCATAAAGTTTTTCTGCAAAGATGTTCCTTTCTTTTTGAGATAGTTGAAGCATATCCTAATTCAGGGACTTGTGTGAACAGGTGCAGATGTGCAGGGCCCTTTGGGCTCTGTACCAATGAAAGACTCTGCTGCAGAAGTTCAGGGCCTGGAACATCCCCCCCAACCAGGGAATGCAAGTTAAAATTACTGAAGTTATGAGGGAGTGTATAACAATTTAAATGTACTATACTCATAATTTTATCATTTTACATTTTTTTATCTCAAATTTTCAGCATAGCCTCCTTATAACCCCACCTCGTGAACAAGGGTCATGAATATGTTGAAATCCCGAATGAAAGGTGATTTTGCGCAGCGACCACAAAATCACCTTTCGGGCCCAGTTTGCATTATTCCACCACCATTAGTAATGAGCTGGGGTCCAAAAAGGCTTTGTTGAAATTTGGAGTCAAAATATGCAAAAATGGCAAAGTTATGAATCAGTGTTCAAAACCCCATTGAAATACATTGAACCGAACTTACTTCAGTTTACATAAAATTACTTGTTGCAAATTATGTGTCGTGATAGTTTTTTTTACCTTTCTCATCTTTCAGTTAACTCAAAAATCCAACTCTAAAACGGTGTAGTATTTTTTTCAGGAAACCTTCCAAAGGCACACCTTTGACACTGGCCCCTTCAACCCTGAAAATTTCATGAAAAAATTCCACACCGTGTAGGCTGTAGGTGAAAACAAAATATGCATTGTTTTAATACAGTTTATTTTTTTCTGTTTCTTGGTACTTTGTATCTTGGAACATGAACAAGATGCCATCTTTTCTTGTCTTGCAATTGTGGCAGTCTGACCATGCGTGCCAAACTTTGGGCTGTTTCCTTGAACAATGGCAAAGTTATTAAGGTGCAAAAATTGTGGTTTGACGTTAAACAGCCTACTCAAACCTAACTATAGTGGCATTACTGCACCCTCTATAAGATATATGTATTTTCATTGCAAAGAACTGCGTTAATGCACCAGTTTGGGTTCAACTTAATACCACAAAAGAATGGAAATGTGGCATTAGGATTTCCAACCTTAAATGCCCCCCACCCTCAAGCAGCTAAAGGACAAGACCACACAAGCAACCATAGACAGCCATCATCAGGTAAGACAAACAACATACAACTGTTTCCAGATTACACAAATTCAGTAGCACTGATGCTCTACTTTAGTGGATTTGTGTCTGCAACATGCAAACTGCAAAATATACACACTCACTTGTTGCTGCAGATAGAAATCCACAATACTGAAATTACAACACTGCTTCTGTATGCAGTCAAATACAAACCCATGATATCCAAATTACAAGACTTCTTTTCTCTATGCCCCTATATAGGGCCAGCCCTTCTGTCATCTCAGGTAGTCATGGGCACCTTAAGACCCGCACACACAATTGATGGGCCTGTGCTTCTGCAGCCACAGGTGCAGGAAATACACACCTCTCTGGGTGCAACAGAGTAGATGCCACAAAATCCATGATACCCGAAGTTGCAACAGTACATCTGTTTGCAGAAATGAAGTCCCCTGAGGGTCCTGTGTCTCTTCAGACACAGGTGTAAGACATACACCAACATGGGGCCTGCAGTTTTACAGATAGAAGTACTGTTACAATGTGGGTATCATGGTTTCAGTAGTGAATCTTGAAATTTTCAAGGGTTAGCAGTTTTTCAGTTATATGAACATATGAGCATATGAAGAAGCCAGCAGAAGAAGGCCAGTTGGTCTATCAAGTCTGCTTGTATGGCAGAGTCCACAGCTTGAGCTAATGTCCCTGCCCTCCCTTCCCACTCCTCCCATCCTGCCTACCCATGATCCTTACCTTCCCCCATGCCTATCCCAGCCTCTCTTAAAGCTTCCTATATTTTACCTTTAATGCCATCCCCAATGTCATTGATGGAGACATTGAACAACACTGGCCTCAGCCTTGAGCCCTGTGGGACCCCACTAGCTACCTCTCTAGTGCCAGATAACTCTCCTTCCACAACCACACTCTGGGTTCTATCCCTCAGCCAGTTTTCCACCCATCTGGCTATCTTTTCCCCAACCCCAAGATCCACCAACTTTCTGATCAATTTTTTGTGGGGCACAATGTCAAACACCTTGCTGAAATCAAGATAGAGGATGTCTACTGCTTGGCCCCTGTCTACTGTCTTAGTAACACAGTCAAAGAAGTCAATCAGATTTGTTTGACATGATCTCTCCTCCGTGAACCTGTGCTGCCTCTCATCATGGAGACCATGCTCCTCTAGATATTCCACCAACCTTTCCTTTAGAATGGTCTCCATTAGCTTGCCCACAATGGAGGTCAGATTGAATGGTCTGTAATTCTCTGGGCCATCCTTGGGATTAGTTTCATGGAGGGGCACTACATGTGCTGTTCTCCATTCCTGCGATACCATGCCTGACTCAAGTGAACTAATACATAGGTCTGCCAGTGGCACTGCCAGCTCCTCAACCAGTTCCTTTAATATCTTTGGATGTACTCCGTCTGGGCCTGGCAATTTGTCCACCTTCAATGCCATCAGCCCCTTCCTCACTCACTCCTCCTCTATTACTACATCTGTGTTTCCCTCCTGCACTCCTCTTTTCCTTCCTGAAGGCACTCGTCCATCCTTCTACCTGGTGAAGATGGAGCAGAAGTATTCATTTAGTATCTGCTTTTTCCCCATTATTCTCCACCCACTCTACCCCTTTCTTAAGCTTAACAATCCCTTCCTTCTTGTCCCTTTTCTACTTATATAGTGAAAGAAAGCCTTCTCCCTCTTCTTAATTCCTTCAGCTATCTGCAGCTCCTTCAGTGCCTTTGCTTGCCAGACTTCCATACTTGCCTCACTAGCCAACCTTAGGTAATTTTCCCTATCCACCTCTCTCTTGGTCTTCCTGAATATTCTATAGGCCAACCTTTTTTCCCTTACTGCCTTGGCAACCCCAGAACTGAACCAGCTGGACTCTTTGGCCCTTGTGTTCTTCCCTCTGAGCCTAATGCACTCATATGTGGCATCCAGTATTCCTTCGTTAATGATGGACCACCTTTGGTCCACCCCATATCTGCTCTGATGCCCACCAGATGGCTCCTTAGCACTTTGCCCATTTTTCTGAAGTCCACCCTCCTGAAATCCAAGATTTTGATCTTAGTCGGGATGCTTTCTCTGCCCATATCCAACTGGAACCACACTGTGCAATGGTCACTTCCACCCAGTGTCTCCCTGACCATTATTTCCTGTACATGCTCCCCATTTGTGAGCACCAGCTCACTGCAGCTGCATATAGAAAACCATGCAGTAGTGGATTATGATGTCTAGCGAGGTACCTCATACACTGTGCATGAGTACTTCTGGCCATAGAGGAACACTACCCATGGGATCTCTGTCTGAAGAAGCATAGGCCCCATGGGGAGTGCACTTCTTCTGCCACATGTACACATGAAAGCTATATGGCATACACACACAGGTGTGGCTGCAGAGGGGTCTGTGCTTATGCAGCCACAGATATAAATCCATGAAGGTAACACATCAGTGCTACTGCATTTGTATCATCTGGAAACAATTGTATGTTGTTTGTCTTACCTCATGATGCCTCTCTGTGGTTGTTTGTGTGGCCTTGTCTATTTGCTGCTTGGGGGTGGGGGGGGTGAGGGTTGCAAACCCTAAAACCACATTTCAATGCTTTTGTGGTGTTATGTTCAACCCCTACTAGTGCAGTAATGCAGTTTTTTTGCAACAAATTTCCTTACTTGATGAGATAGTATAGTTGTATACTTATTTGCCTGTGGAAGCACAGGACTCTCTGGGCCCTGTACTTCCATCCCTCCATAGATGTATACATCTATGTTGGTGTGGAAGTGAAGGACCCTCTGAGCCCTGGGCACTTACATTTCTACCAAACAAGGAATTTATTTGCTTGGTTGTGTGGTTTGTTAAATGAGAGACCACCTTATAATCGTCTTGTATAACTCTGATGAAGCCACATCTACAATATGGACTTTGTTACTGGTGCCCACACCTCAAAAAGCACATTAACCTACTGGACAAGTTCCACAGGATGGCTACAAAAATAGTAGTGGATCCCCACTGTAAGGCATAGTATGAGATGTTTAGGTCACCTAGAAGGCAGAATTTCACTGTTTGCTGATGTCACAGAGCTCTGTAACAGAGTAGACACACCGGAGGGAGTAGACAGAAGGAGAAGGGACCTGCAGAAACTTGAAGAATGGTCAGGGGTTTGGCAGTTGAAATTCAATGCAAAGAAGTGCAAGATAATGCATATGGGGCACAAAAACCCTGGCACAATATATCAGTTGGGGGGTGAGGATATAGCATGCACCAAGCAGGAAAGGGATCTTGGGGTTATCATCTCTGATGACTTCAAGGTAGGAAACAGTGTGACAAGGCAGCAGGTAAAGCAAATGGATGCTGGGATGTATAGGCAGGGGCATCACCAGCAGGAAAAGGGAGGTCATAATTCCACTACACAAGACACTAGTGAGGCCCCACCTGGAGTACAGTGTACAGTTCTGAGACCATACCTATGTAAGGACATAGACAGGGTAGAGAAGGTTCAGAGGAGGGCAACAAAGATGGTGCATGGATTGCATCACAAGTCCTATGAAGACAGGTTGAAGGAACTGAACATGTACTCCCTGGAGGAGAGGAGGAGAGAGGATATGATAGAGACATACAAGTATCTTACAGGGAGGAACAGGGTGCAGGAATACACTATTTTTAAGTGAAAAGATGTTCTAGGACTAGAGGGCATGGGATGAATTTGGAGGAGGACGATTCAGAGGAAAGCGTGAGGAAGGATTTCTTCACAGAACGGGTGGTGAACAAGTGGAACACCCTGCCAGAGGGAGTGGTGGGGGCTGAAACAATCACAGGATTTAAGAATGTATGGGATAGACATAAAGGAATTCTGGAGGTCAGGGGTAAGGGGCAACAGACTTCTAGGAAAACATAAACTGAACTTACAAGCTCAAATGGGCAGACTGGGTGGGCCATAGGCCCTTATCTGCTGACACTGTCTATGTATCTATGAAGATCTACACAGTACAGAACAGGACAGAGAGAGGGGACATGACTGAGCCCTTCAAGTACTAGAAACAGATAAATAACATTGGTATGGAACCTCTCTTTAACTTAACTGGCAACCATAGCATGAGAGGCCACAGTTTTAAGATGCAGGAATGGAGGTATAGGAGCAAACTGACAATGCACTTCT